>OU015541.1:8765000-10017500 GCA_907165065.1 Caprimulgus europaeus
ACATGAGTCAGCGGCACGTACCCAACAGCAGATCCAGGCAAGTCCCCTGTGAAGCCTGGCCCCACGCCGGGCTGGCTCACCTGTGCTGGCAGGGAACCAGGGTACCACGGGGTCTGCACCAGCACCACACTGCCCAGACACCCCAGCTGCCCCACGGGACCGCAGCATCCTCCTGCCTCCCACCCCTAACTGCTCCACCACCCCGAGGCAGCCACTGCCCCAACCCCAGGGCTGCAGAGGTGGCCCCAGGTGCCACATTTTGGCACTGACCCCATATGGGTCCCCCACCACCATGTCCCACAGAGCTACAGCTGTGTCCCCTCTGCACAGCCTGGCACCTCCAGAGCAGAACAGCGACAGCAAACACCCACCGTGGCAGCCAGGTCAGGAGCTGACACAGAAAAGCAGTTAAGGTTTTGAAAGTCTCCCCTCCAAAGGGGAGGGGAGGGGAAAGAAATTCCAAGGCTCATTCCCAACAGAAAGTCTTGAATTAGATCAGCTTTGGTCAGTTCTTCCACCTTCCTTCAGACACTTCTGAAATATTTCATTTTCACTTTGAACATACAGAACATTTTCAAGCACATTTAATTAGCTTATATTTCATGAGGAAATATATAATTTGGACTTGGAAAAAATGAGATTTTTAACAGAGCTGCAATGGTGGGGACATGTTTTCCAGTAGAGAAATTAATCAAAATCAACCCTTTTCTTCTACATTGATTGCAGCTCACTGATAGCTTCCAGTTAACAGCATTTCTTTAAGAAATCCTCACCTGGCTCTGCTAGCAGCACTTAGTCCATACCTCTGGCCACACAAAAGGAGACGCTCAGTAACACTTGAAACTCCCATGTAAAGCTGATACGCAGGCGTAACCGTAACGGGGGGACTCCCTGCCATGAGATAGTGCTCAGGTCAAGCACAGGGGGTGAGCACAGCCCCATCGCTCACTGTCCAAGGCAGGTGATGGTTATTGGACCCCCTCAGGACACACTTTGCTCAGGGGAAGGGGCTCAAAGTGTCAGTCCTGGGCTGGCGTGCCTGGGGGGAGCAGAAGTGCTGCCCGTGGGACACCGGCTCTGCCAGAGCACCTGCTCCAAGGTCTCGGGACAGGGTTACCCAATCTCCGGGCGGACTAACGCAAGCAGCGTCTTGCACAAGTGGCTGCTGTCGGCATATTTTGGGGCTTAGTGGTGAGGGATGGGGATTGCTCTTGGCTGTGGAGTGCTCCAGGCTGCAGCCAGGCGCCGAGGTGGGGGAAACAGCCTGCGCTGTTGTGCTACAAGCCAACAGTTCCAGTGTATGGAGACACGTGGAAAACAGCCCAGAAACTGCAAGCTTGGCCTGGTGTGGGGAATGACTCACCCTTGGCACTCTCCCCCCAGCACATCACCACCTTCCCAGCAGCCTGCAAGGGCAGGGGATCCCCCCAGTGTGGCTGGACCCACACCTGGAGCTGCCGGCTGGATGTGGCAATCGCTGTGGAGAACACCCAGGGGAAGGTCCGATCCTGCCACGCACCAAGTCCCGCGTGAGCTCTGCACCATGCATATCTCGCCCTTTGCTTTCCACCCTACTTGGCTGCAATCCAAGCCCTGGGTGAGGGTCTGCAGCCAGCGGGACTGGGGTCCCTGCCACCTCTTCAAGGAACATGTTAACCACGACACCCCTGTCCAGCCCAAACCCTCCCTCTCAGAGGGGAACCTTTCAGGCAGGCAGTGGCCAAGGCAGCATCACATGGGAAGGGTCCAGTTGTGCTTCATGTTTTAAATATTTTGGGGGAACCCTCAGGGAACAGCTGTGCCACTGCCATGGGGACCCACAAAGCCCTGTGCATCCAGAGGACGTGTTCTGGCCTGACCAAGGGGCTGTGAAGCAGCTGGTGTGTTTCTCCTCACTATTTGCTTTATCAGGGGAAGTCACAATTGTTTGCTGCAGTTGCAGGACAAGGCTGTAGGAAGGCCCCTGTGCTCTGACACAGCATGTACACACAGCCCCACAGCAGCCGTGGGAGAGCTGGGCATCCATGACAAAGTACAACCCCCCTGTGATCTCACTTGGCCCCCTTGGGAGGAAATCAACAACTGGTCAGTTTGCAAGAAAGACAGACACCAAAGTGAAAGCAAATGGAGGTTATTTTCAAGGCAGGAGAAGCAGCCCTGACTGTTGGAGCAGGAGCCCCACACCTGCCCCATGCACAGAGCCAGCCCAGCCCCATTTCTCAAATACAGTCACCATGCTGGGGACCCAGGTGTGGAATGAGGCAGGGGTTTAGTTTCTAAGCATCACCTATGAACCCCAAACAACTACAACAGCAGAGGAAAGTGAGGCAGCTCTTGTCACAGAGCCTCCTGAAGACACACCATCACAGGTAACAGGGGACTTGCAATATCCAGGGGTTTTAGGGCAGCTCTGGATCACACAGTGTGCCCACCTCCCATGGGGCATGCAACGAGAAGTGAGCCATGTGTCCACACCAGCACAATTTGGGGCAGAGGCACATCTCCCTTCTGCTCCCCAGTCCCACCTTTGGGTGGTGAGGGCCAGAGGAGCATTTCAGTAGCCACATGCCCAGTTGTGTGCACAGGGAGCAGGACTTGGCCATATTCCCCAGACACTTCATCCCCCAATGCTGCCAGCAGCAGGGTCTTCGTGGCCAGGGGCAGCAATGCCTGACCATGAGCTGGCCACACACTATCAATCACTGTTGAGCCACCCGGTGCCTCCCACCCTGAGAGCTTCTTGAAAGAAACTCTTAATTTTCAACACCTACTTAAGGCTCTTCAGGCTGTGTTGCTGCTGGCAGACATGAGCTCATGCTGGTGCTCGCAGGCATGTGCTACCCTGCTCCAAGGCTCACGCCTCAGCAAAACGTCTCCCACAGCTCCCTAGCAGGCACCAGGCAAGCACCATCTGAAAAGCAAAAGGTGGGGTCACAGGCAACAGCCCCCTCACTGCCAGCATGGATCTCAAGGCAAGGCAGACTCAAGGTTTTAAATAGGAAAGCCTTAAAAGGACCTGGATCCTCCTGTGCACTCACTCAGTGTATCTGCATTGTTCACTTAGGATGGAGGTATTAATGGTGTCCCCTAACTGGTGGACACAGATAAGACCCTGTGTTTGCATCCCCTGCTGACACAGGCACAGCCCCAGGCCCTGCAATATCATCCAGTTCATGACTCGCCAGCACAGGGTTGGGAGTGGGGTTCATGCTGCATCTTCCCAGAGAGCTCCTGCTGTCCCAGGGTGACTGTGCCACAGAGAAAGAGCACAGTCCTTGGGAGGGTGCTCCTGCCTGCCCTGGTCAGTCTGCTCTTGGAGCAGCCAAGACATTCCCTCCCCAGGTGATTCCTAATGGGGCAGAGCCAGAGGAAGGTCCTGTTTCAGTGGGAAGCTAAATGGCAGATGGTTTTCAGCTGCTCCTGTGCCAGGGTGTGAGCAATCAAGCCCTAGGGCTCCTGCTAAAGGGTGGCTGTGCTTAAACAAGCACCCCGAGGTGCATGTGCCACTGAAGGGGCCTCCTCCAGGCATGTAGAAATCAAGTGGGTGGCGCCAAAGGGGAGGTTTGCCCCTGTCCCTCAGCCCTGTGTGTAGGCTGGACTTGGGTGTAGGGCAGGAGAAGCCCAGCCCTGCTGCCCTGGCAGCACCCACCACTGCAGGGTGGTCCCTTCCCCTGGCACATTGGGCTGGATGAGCACAGCCAGGAAGAGTGGATGGTTTCTCACCAGTCCTTGGCTACCACAACTGTTTTCTTCTGGCTAACCACAGCCCTGGCCACATGTGAAGGTCCCAGGCCCTGGGGGAGGAAAGCCTTTGGTGATTTCCTCCTGCTTCATGCAAGCTGAGCTCCTGTGAACACCACATGAAAGAGCTGGGAGGAGGAGAGGGCACAAGGAAGGTCTCAAGAAGAAAAAAAAAGCTTTGTGCCCTGGAAACAAGCTGTGTTGCCAAGACAAAATAACGCTGCCCAGCCAGAGATGCCAGGTTGTCCTAAACTGCCCAGGCAAGAGATGCCCTGTGTGTAGGACTGCTGAGCAGCCTCAGTCTGTGGGTTTCCAAGACATTTATGCTGTGTGGAACAGAAGAGGAGTCTGATACTGACCACATGTCTGGGATGAGGTCTCTCATGGTGCTACCTTACAGAGTCACCACATACCCCAGAGGAAAGGCTGGAGCTGGGGGGGCTGCTCAGCACTGCAGGACAGACAGAGGCTAGGTGGGGATAAAGGGGTTAAAAATCCAGGAAAAGCTGCAAATGGATTTCACAGATGGCCCTTTAGCCACAACTGCAAACCTTCACAGGTTGCATGCTCTGCTTGTGTCAGTCCCTGGACACCCGTGCTACCCTGTGGGTGCTGCAGCAAGGGGGGGTAGCTGGCTCTTGAGGACCCCCATCCCCTCCAGCACCCCCAGGAGAAGGCACAGGGCAGAGGCTGGGATGAAGCAGCGTGGCCTTGGTTTCAGCAGGAGACATGGAAAAAAAAAAAAGACAGATGAGGTCACTGCAAAGCAGTCGTGTAGGATGTGATACAGGAGCGGGGAGTATGGAGGAACAAGGAGCTATTGTAACCCTGCAAAGCAGGGGAAAAACCAGCTGTGGGGATGGCTGCTCACCTCTTGCTCACGCCAGACACTTGGGGGGTTCACTTGTCTGAGGTCACGTAAAACGGGTCTAGGAGTGAGTAAAAAGGAGGTGGGTGAGGAGGGGCGGGATGCTGCAGTGGAGGCATGGACGTGGCTTTTCTCCCCATTGCGCCAGCCCTGTGGTGGGAAAGTACCAGTGCAGCCAGCTCAGGTACAGTGAAACAGCTGGAAAACACCTGGCACAGCACTGGGAATACTGTGTGCACGGATCTGCCCTGTTCACCCTCATCCTCCCTGCTCCTGGGGTGTTTGCTGGGGATGGGCCATGGGATGGGGTTGCTTTGAGCCTGTGGAGCATCTCTGAGCAGTGGTGGGGGCTGGAGCAGGGTCTGGGGCACAAAACGAAGAGCCCTTCCCTCTTCTCACCACCCTTTGAGCCTCCCAACTTTACAGCCTTCCAATGTTATGCCATGCTGTGCCCGGTTGGCAGCAGGTGGCTCCATGCCGTAGGGTTGGGTGTACCTGCCCGTGGCACCAAGACCCATCGGGGCCATTATCCCGGGACGCACGGGAGGTCCATGGCTCTGGCTGGGGCCACACACTGACCTGAGGCTCCAGCCCTGGAGTCACCCCCTTCCTTGGAATAGGCTGGGACAGGCTGGCCAGAGAGGCTGTGGAGTCTCCAGCTCTGGAGATGTTCAAAACCCCCCTGGATTCTTTCCTGTGCAATCTGGTGTAGGGAACCTGCTTTGGCAGGGGGGTTGGACTGGATGATCTCCTGAGGTCCCTTCCAACCCTTACTCTTCTGTGATTCCCTCCCTCAGCCCCAGCTCCACTGCAGCTCCCATCCCTCCCGTCACCATCGCCATCGCCCCAGCCCTGGCCAGCCCCGTGGTGGCACGAGGCGGCCGCGGCTCCGTGCTGCAGACTTTCTGTCTGCGCGGGGACTTCCCGTCCCCATACGGCGCTGCCGGCGCGAAACCAAAGACCGGCTTGTTCGGCTGCCTGAGCCGCCTCCGCGCTGACTGCCCTGCTCTGTTCCCGCTAGGAATAATATACCCAGAGCTCTGAGCATAAATTGAGTTTCCCAGAGCCAGGCTGGTGGGGAGACTTTAATGGGAAGGAAAATAAACTGTGTACTCGGCGTGCGGGGAGAGGTGTGGTGTTGGCTGAGGGGCGCCGGGAAAAAGCTCCTCTTGGTTTTCTTTTTTTTTTTCCCCCAACTTGTTTGCAGAGGGAGCACACGTATCCATGCCCTCCTGTGCAAGTTGTTTGCTTCCCAGGATGCCAAGGAAAAGAGAGGCATTCTGACATGCTGAAGTAGCTGCTTGAGAGCTCTGGGGCCTCTGATCTGCCAAAGCATATCGGTGGCTCAGCGCTGAGCCCGGCTCTTGGAGGAGGCAGTTGCTTCAGGAGAAGCTGCTTCTTTTCTCCCCAAATTGCTCCTCTCAGGCCTGACTCTGCCTGAGCTGCGGGGCTCTGAAGAGGCTCTCCCACCAAGGAGGGACCCGCTGGGAGCGATGCTGCTGTGCCGGGAGGGTGACGGCGCGTTCCTGATTTCTCAGCACAATGCCGCGATTCAGGGACTTGGGAAAGCACATGAGTCACGCTGTGAACTTCCCCAGCCAGTCACCGCTGGGAAACACGCTCACAGCTGCTAAGCCAGCCCCAAAATGCCTCCTGCTCAGGAATAATCCCCACCACCTCTCCCTTCCTGCCTGCTCCTGGTGCTGGCTGGGGCTGCTCCTGGGAATGTCAGCAGCCAAGGGACAAGGGTGCAGGGAGAGCGGTCAGAGCATCCAAGGGCGGGGAGCAGCATAGTATTTGGATGTAGGAGAAGAAAAGTGCCCATGTTTAATTGCTTGGCCACACGTGGTGGACAGCAGCAACCCTGGCTGCTTTTGAGGCAGCTGGGACCCACATTCCCCCTGTCCCCCCCGGCGGAGGAGGCTCTATTGACTTAACTCTGGGGCTGCACCTATTTGTGTTTGCAAAGCCTTTGAAGTCCTCGGGGAGAAGATCAGGGCCTTCGGATGTGCCTGTGACTCAGGAAAATCCACCCCCTCTATGACCAATAATTATCCCAGGCGGGAGCTGCAGGCAGGGGGGGCAGAGGGCGTCCCCCCACCCACAGCCAGCCCTGGGCGGGCAGCAGGAGGGACACGGTCGGGCTTCCCCGGGGTGTCAGGGTGGCTGAGAAAAGTCCACAGGTTTGGGAAACAGCGTTTCTCTGAAAATGTTCACTGTCAGCTTTCACCAAACACCAGAAATACAAATGGGAAGTGAAATCCCACTTTTATAAAAATATTTGCTTTGAGCTGTAAGGAGCCTTACTAAGGGAAAGGGTGGGTTTGAGTTTCTTTTCAGTGTGATGCTCCGCTACCCGGCTCCCCATGAAGGCACCCCCCGCCATGTCCCCAGGGCCACGTGCTGGTGGCCATGTCCCACCTGCATCCCCCCACCTCTACAAAATCCAGCTGAGCCAAGGCAGGTATCCAGGGGTCCTGGGGAGTGACCCTGGTGTGGCTTGGGGCAAGCTGCCACTTGTGGGGGGGTGAACAGTGCTTCATTGCCCCACAAAGCCCATCTGGAGGTGCCCCCCATCCCGTGTCCAGCTTCCTCCGAGGAGAGCCGTGCCCCGGCGCCGGAGCCTCTGTCTGTGCCGTATCCTGCTGAGTAACGCCGGTCCACATCCATACATGGGGAAGAGCTGGGCGAGAGGCTTTCTCCTCTGTCAGACCTCTCCCTCGCTCAGTAAATAACATTCCTGCTAACACTGGTATGTGGAAAACTTTCCAGCTCTCCGGCTAACGTCAGCGTGGCGGCTCCATCGCCCACCCCCGCGAGCAGGGTCTGTGCTCCCCTTGGGCGAGGGCTGCACCTCAGCAGCGGGGTCCCCACTCACCCACCCCTGCTGGCTCTGTCTGCACAGACAGCGTTTTATTTTGAGGGCAATGCAAATCTCAGACAATCTGTGGTTCCCTGAGCCCCACTGGGGCTGCTGAGGGGATGCCTTGAAGCCATGAGTTCTCCAAGTGACTAATGCATCAGCAAAAACCATCGTCTCACCGCAGCTCTCCCAGCCCAGGCTGCACAGCCACCTCCCGCCGAACCCCGGATCCTCCGCTCCTGCCGCAGCAGCTCCTGGGGTCATTCATGGGGTGAGAAAGAGCCGGAGAGAGGAGGTGGTGGGTGCAGGGGGACCTGAGCATCGGCACAGGGCGACTCACCCGCATGTCCCTGCCCAGCCCCACTTTGTGCAGCCCGTGGGTGACTCAGGAATGAAACCAGGACACCCTCCCTCCTGCCCAGCCTGAGCTCTGGCTCATTCACTTCTCCCTTTGTGCCCAGGTGAGCAGCGGCAGAGGGGCAGGTTGGGAAAGGTGGTGGGGGCTTCCCCGCAGCCCCCCCACCTCCCCCTGCCACCAGCTATGACCCACAGCTGCAGTGCTGCCCCGTCCTGAGGTGCAGCACTGGTGTGGGCACAGCTAGGGCTCTGCTGGAGTGGCCACTGTCGCTGCGGGTGGCACTGTCGCTGCGGGTGGCACTTGCCTTTGCTGCTGTGGACTCCAAGGGCCACAGCAGACAGCATCCATCTCACACGGGGCTGGTGCAACACCACCCCGGGTTCCCCCGCCATGCGCTTGGCACAGAGCTATGGCACTAGGCTGGTGCTGAGGTGTGATTTTGATTGCTGATTAAGGCAGCAATCTCTACTTGCTCACAAAAAGAGGTTTTAGATTTGTCCAAGAATTGCCTGGGACAATTTAACGGTGTTAATTCAAAGAGTGTTCCATTCTCCAAGGCTGTCGAGGACTTGACAAGAGCCAGCTCAGGGTTGGCAGGCAGGGGTGCTCGGGGTCACTCACCCTGTGCATCAACTAACCTGTGTGGAGGAAGCTAAAAACTGACCCCAGGCCTGTGGTGACAGTCAAGATGGTCTTGACATGTGGAGCTGGACTATGAAGCCCATGCAAGATTCATCTGTGAACGTCCTCAAAGCTTTTGTGTTTTGGTTCCAGGTTTACCCTCACCTGGAATGCAAACACACACAAAAGCAAAGCTTTGGGCTGTCTGCAAATGCCCAGCTCTGAGCATCTGGACTGGGCTGATCCCTGGGGGTGGGTGCCAGGGCTTCCCCTCCCACTGCTGGCAAGCGTGGCCCTGGCCTTCCCCACCACCTTCCTGAGCCACTGCTGCATGCCAGGGCCACCTCCTCACAACCACTTCCCAGCTGCAGAGCTGGTGCCCTTAGCAATTTGGGAAAGTCCCCGCCGCAGGCAGGGTGCCTCGTGCGGCTCTGTCCCACCCTGTGTGCTCTCACTGTGCTGCTTCCCGGTGCTGCTTCCCGCAGTGCCCACCACCGGGAACCGGGAGGGGAATTTTTGCTCTTGTTCCTCAGCAGCCGTGCATTCCCCTGCGAGGCCATGGCATGCCAGCCACATCCCTGCTCACCGGGCTGCTGGCCCTCTTCCCAGATTGATCCAAGGAGGCTCCCTGCTCATTTCTGGCCTCAAAGGGAACTCCAGGTTGCAAAGGACTGGGGGATGAGCCCAAGTGTGGTTGTATCCCGGCTCTGTGTCCATGGAGGAAGGGTTCTGACTGATTATTCCCACCATAGATCCAGGCAGAGACAGTAAAAGGGGTACTGGTAGCCCTGGGGAGTTGATGTGTTTCATCAACTGTGCCAAGGTGTGGGCTCCCTGCCGGAAAACTGGAGTAGGAGCCGGAGCTCCAGGTCTTGGTGCGGAGGTGGCCCCACCTCATCCACTGGAGCCTTCCTGGCCATTCAGCAGAGGAAACGTGTGCTGAGGGCTGCTGGGGATGGGCTGTTTCCTCCCCTGGGTTTTTCCTTCTCTTTTTTTGCCCTATTTAGGTATGTAGAGATCAGTGAAGGGAAGCTTGGCTGGCATGGGGCTGGGGATGTGTGGAGCAATGGGTCCTGGTGTGGGGCTATCCTCCCTGTGGGGTCCACCCTGCCCATCTCCTCCTCTCTCCCTTCAGCCAGAGATGCTGTGACACATCCCCGCAGCAGGTCCAACCCTGCACAAGCCCTGGGGCCATGGAGCATCCCTGGCTCTGCACTTTGAGCTGGCTTTGTGCTTCCTGCGATGGGAAGAGGCCGGATCCTGGCGCGGCAGCCGGGCTGCACTCCCCCTGACAGGGCTGTGCGCAGTCAGCACTGCTTTAGCAGCGGGGATCTGGCCCTCCCCTCACGCCTCCCTGCCAGCTTCTCCATGAGTAATGACACAAACGTGCCTCTCGCCCTGTCCCCGGTGCTGGGCTCCTCACCGGGGCGTTCACAGGCTCCGCTCTCGCTTCCCCGTCTCTGTTTTGCATCAGAGCAGCTCCCGTCCGTCTGTCTGTCTCCTCTTCTCCCCCTGACGCAGCTTCCAGATGGTGTTAAATACCCGAAAGGAGAAGCGAGCCAGGCAGACAGGCTGTAGGCAGATCTGGGGTCAGGCAGCCCCCCGGCACTGCATCCCAAGGGCCAGCCCTGTGTCCCCACCAAGGTGACAATAAGGACATTTGCTAGTTGGAAGAGCTGCGAGCTAATCCTGCCCCTGAGTGCCAGGAAGCCACCCAGGAACTCACCGAGAGGGTGAAAAGTACTGACAGGCTCCCCTGAATGTGAGGGGCACAGAGGGGGATCAAAGCAGCACCCCTACCCCAGCAGCACCCCCTGTCACCTCCACTGCTGTTGGGGCATCAGCCACACCAGCGTCCCACCCCAGCTGTGAGGGAGAAGGGCAGGCTGTGCTCCCAGCGATCCCAACAGCACAGCCCCAACCTGGCAGCTGGTGGGTGACACTCTGCCTGAAATCAGAGGGAAGAAGGATACATTTGGATGAAAGAAAGAGCTTCTCCCAGGATGGGACTGAAAGTGAGAGCCTCGCACTGCCCCACATGCTCCCAGCCTGCTGCTGGGTGTTAGGGGACAGATGTCACAGCTGTGGGCACAATGGATTGACACATGGATGGTGGGACCTGGAAACTTTGCACTGGCAGCCTAATTGCTCATTTGCTGTGGGTCTCCACAGTGAAATGTTTGTCTTAAAGCAGCCCCTGGAGCTGTAGGGTTGTTCTGAGACACACTTTGCTGTTCACACTCGAGAGGTGGGGGAAGCACTGGGTCTCCGTTGACCCCAGCAATGGAGTAATTCAGACAGGGCGATGCAGCTGGCGAGGGGTGGCCGTGGGTGCTGCCAGACCTCTCCGTGGCACTGCCAACACTGGGAGGATTAGTGGCTGGGAAGTGAGTTTTTGCTGAGCTGTAGTTACAAGGAAGGGAAATAATGAAAATAAAAACACAGTGTTTCCAACTGTCTCTTAGCATGCCTGAAAATCTGGTGGGATGGCTGTCTCTGTCAGCACGCCTACGGATCCTGTCCTGCTTCCCGAGCCCAGCCTGGAGAGGGAGAGGAGTGGAAAAGGCAGGGAAACAGCATTACTGGAAGGGAGGGATTAGAAGAGCTCAAAGATGAAGGGAGATGGTGAAAAATGTCCTGCTTGTTTGGGACCTGGACCAGTACAGCCTCACATTAGTGGTCAGTGCAGTGTGAGGAGCCCACGGTGCCAAAAAACATCTTGAAGAGTTCATGGAGTGGGTGAGGGGGGCAAAGAGGGACCCCAGAGCCTGGGCAGCCACGTAACCCAGACCCACCCCTCTTCCCCAGGCTGACCAGTACATTTTGGTGTGCAGGGGACACCCTTGTAACTGGGAGGCTTTCCAGCTGGCTGCTGCGTGAGGGATGTGTCTCTCTGCCACCACATTACCCGGGCAGTGTGCTGATCTGTGCACAGATGTGGTGCAGACGAATGACTGAGACACCCCTGGGCTTTTCCTGCTGAGAAAAAGGGACTATTGTTGGCATTCAAACTGGGATGTTCTGCTCTGGTCATCCAGGCAGGGGTTGCTGGTGGGACCCTCACAGTATTGGAAAGTGGGACAGATGTTGAAGAGGAGCTGCCAGTGTTTGGCTTATTCAGGAGTGTGCAAATGACAGTAGGCACATCTGTTGTGTAAGACACATGTTAATAAAGTGCCTTTTGTAGCAGGATGGTGGTGGGAAGCAGTTTTGTAGTGGCTTTGAAAGGTTCAGGGAGCTGGGCACATCAGATAACAAGCTGGATGGAAAAGTTATTGGGGTGGAGAAGAGCGTGTGCTCTCCTGATGGACACTGGGACTCTGGTGGTGCTGAGGGACCCATCCAAGGAATTAAAGGGCATTTCTGAGGCAAAGCCCTTGTGCACACCACTGTGGTGTGGGAATTAGCTCTCACATGACTCTTTGGCCAAAATTTGCCCAGGTCACCAGTGCTGAACACCCTCCCAGTCAGCATCCCCAGTCCTTGTGATGCCCAAGGGCCGCAGGGAGCACAGCTGCCCATAACAGCTGCCCCTTCCCCCAGTCAGGCACAGCAGCTTCAGTATCAGGATTTATCCCATGCCCAGATGTGAGGACCCCTCCTGCAGATCCCAGACCTGAAGCCTCCAGCCCACCTCCACGGGATGAGCTTGGCAGGAGCTGAGCTCATCCCATGGATATCCTGGGCATTGCCTGGGCACCCTGTCCTGGCTCCTCTGCCCTTATCCTGGTGGTATCAGGGGTCTGTGTGAGGGTTGCCCTGACTGGAAGGGACATGTCACAGCTTATCCAAACTCCATGGGGATGATCCAGGCAATGGGACCAGTTTGGTGACATTTTCACCTGCTTCTGTAGCCCTGGGTCCCCTGTTGACCTGGAGGTGAGTGAGACAGCACGCTGAGAACGCATTTCTGCATTCACATCTTCAGCTGCCTGGGAAAGACCCACACACACACACATCCCCAGGAGCCATATGGGTCCTGTCCCCAAGCCCCTCTTGCAGAGGGTGATGCTCAGCATCCCTGGGGAACAGCAGTGAGGCTCAGCCACCCAAGCGGTGGGTTGGCTGGGAGGGCAAGGGATGTGTGGTTAGCTGGAGACAGCTCCTCTGCCGCAGTGGCCGTGGAGGGGACGGTCCCCTCCCAGCACGGCGGTGCTGGTGGTCCCCAGCACAAACAGCCCTTTAAGGGCTGGCAGGTTGTGCGGCTCAATCCTCCCTTGTTCTGCCCCCGCCAGCAGAGCGGGGTGGCAGGCGCCCGCGCTGGACCCAGGGCTGTTTCCAAAGGTGGTATTCCTCTCCAGCTCTCCCTCTTAGAAAAATCAAACCCTTCCAGCAGAAAGGGAGACGCTGGGCAGGAGCCTGCGGGAGGGGATGGCCAACAGCACCCGCTGGGCAGGGACATGAGAAACAGGACACAGGACAGAGGACACAAGGACCCTTCCTTCCAACAGACCCTTTGGGATATTGGAATGGCTGATGCTGCTTATTAGGATTAATAAGTATTAATTATTAATAACTATAATACTTTGATCACCTATATATAAGCTGGTCTCTCTTTTTCACCCTTAAACTCCAAAGCTCTTTAGAAAGAACGGTCAGGGTCACTAAGGCTGTACTAAAGATGGGGAAACTGAGGCAAGGAGGGGACTGAGGCTGGCACCGCATCTTCCTGTCCAGCCAGCAGCACTGGAAGAGAGCTGGCCCACGGCGACAGGGCACAGGGGCTCTCCCAGTACCAAGAGAAGCCCCGGCGCTCTCACCCGCAGTGGGACCAGTGCTGAGCTCAGCTCACAGCCTCCTCTCCTAAGCCCTGGCTCAGGCTGCATTTCAAAAATGCTCTTAAGCGCTGCGGCAGCGCGGGACAGGACTGAGGGGGAAGATGGGGCCGGGGCCTGGCTGCAGTCCCTGCAGGAGCCCGGGGATGCCAGCGAGATAATGAGAGGGGATGTTAAACATTACTGCAGTCACAGGGCTATTTATCTGACACGAACAGAGGCAGCCAGGAATCCTCCAGGGTGCACAGCTCAACTTAGACCCCATCAAAGTTCCTTTTATTCCCTGTGTTTTGGCTGACGTTAAAACAGCCCCTGAATTGCTCCTGCGGGAGCCGGCTTCCACGCCTGGCGTCAGGTCTGCCGCTCGCTCCGGCCAGCGGCCGTGGGGCTGGGGCCAGGCTGCACCCGTCTGCCCGCACCCCCCGGCACCCAGCACCCATCTGAGCGGGGCAGGGTGGGCAGCGCCACAGGGCAGATGTCGGCAGAGGATGCAGGATCGGAGCTGATGTTCCCCTTTTGACACCAGCCGTTCCGGGACTCCGAGGGCTCCCGGCTCTGGCAGGGTTCTGCGGGACGGGAGCAGAGCCCCAGCCAGGAGGGAGAAGCCAAAGAGGGCATTTTTCCAGAAGCCAGGCTCGGGCTGCCTGCATGCAGCCGTCTTCCCAGCGCCGGTGCTGCCAGGAAAGGATCCTCCTGTGCTCTGAGATTTTCTGGTGGATTTTTTTTTTTTTCTATCCTGAAATAGGAAAAAATCTGAAAAATCTCAAGAGATGGCACCGTCCCTGGGCAGAAGCACGGCAGGCTGAGCAGAGCCTCTTAAATAAAGAGCTTACCTTTCCAAGCAAAGCCTGTTGTGACCTAGAAACATACTTAGTTTTAGGGGGGAACACACCAAAATGGGACAATTTAGAATCTTTCCAAACATTTTTTGGATCCCTGACCTCCTGCCCTGCTCTTCCTCACCAGCTGCTCCTGGACATGGCTTTGGGGCTACAAAATGACCATGGCCAGGGACAGTAGTGACATGGAGCTGATTTACATGGCCATGCTTTATGTGGCCAAGGCAGGTGCCCACAGCAGTGCCAAGGGGATGCCCAGAGAGCACAAGGTGCCACCACAGCCCTGTCACCCATCACTGCTGCTGACCACATAGGTGACAGGAGCCAGGAGCTGTTCCCGAGGCAGAGCAAGGCAGGAGGGCAGTGAGGCAGGCAGAGGCTGGGGAATTCAGTTTCAGAAGTGGAAGAGACAATTTCCAAGCCGTCATGTCGGTGCGTGGTGATGAGCCGGGGCTGCTTCAAAAGGAACCAGCTTTAAATGGATCAAGCTCCGAGCCAAAAGCATAAACACTAGGAGGAAGTTTGGCTAAAGTTAAATCATGTTTTATTTAAAAATCTCCCTCTCCCTGTTGTAAGATGGAAACTCTCCATCTGAAAAGTGAAACTAAGATTGGAAACAGTCCGCAGTCATTAAGTTTATGCTGCTTTTTTTTTCTCTCTCTCTGGCTTCTCAAGTAAAATATCAACTGGCTCCACTGTCAGGGACAGGAAACATTAGTAATAAGTTCATAGATTTACATTTTCCCCAGGGAAATACAGGAATATCAGAGATCAAAAGTTGCAGAAAGGAGTTATTTTTATACAGAGTGATTTGCAACCAGCATTCATTGGGGGGAGTAAATAAATTACCGGCCCTTCACTTTGGGGTTGTTTAAGTTCTTTTTCTTTAATGCCATCCCTTTTAACTACTGTAGAGAGTCTGTCAGGACTTACACAGAGCAGAGAGACTTCCCTGCCTGCAAAAAGGGCTGTTTTCCAGCAAAATGTTAGTCACTGGAATTAGGTGTCATAGGTGAACATCACAGATCTGCTCATGGGCGGGTGTCGGGATGGCTCCGGGCAGGACAGGGGACGGGCCAGCTTGGTGTGGATGGGCAACACAGGGAGATGGCTCTGCTCACCAAAAAGGTGCATTTTGGGGCTGTTAGACCCAGCAAGGTGTACCCACGGGAGCTGACACTGATGGAGCTGGAAGCAGTGGGATGCACAGCACCGGAGCTGTTTGGACCTGGCCTCTGCCTGCCCAACGTGGGCGATAATCCCCCAGTGGGGGCTGATTCAATCAGGACAAGCAATGGCCACGGATGCCCTGCTCTCCCGGGGGGCAGGGATGTCCCCACGGGCTTTGCTGCTGCCCAGGCTTGTCCTCGTCACAGCTCAGGGCGGGGTTGCAGCATCCCAGACACCTCGGGGTGTCTGCTCTCTCCTCAGGGTTCCTAATTCATCAGCACTGAGCAGGCACCCCAGCCCGGGTACAACCTCCTCTCCATGCAGGGTCCACCACGGCAGCCCCTGGTCCCCAGGAGCCACACCATGGGAGATCCCAGCAGCCGTGTCCCTCACGCCCTGGAAGGGGGTCACTTGGTGGGGCTGGACTGTGCTGGCAGGCTCTGGGGTGGCAGAGAGCCAGTCCCAGTTGTGGTGGAGACACTGGAAACTTTGACCAGGCATTTCGTCTCGTGTCATCAATTAAAGGTGAGGCACTTGCTGGCTGGGCAGGATAATGAATGATGGTTTTAAGTACAACTGGAAAAACAATAAAATACTCTATTAGGGTGACACAGCTGTGAACAATGAACATTAAACAACTTCACGGCTCGCGGAGCTGCCGCAGCAACACTTAGCCCTGGCGTTTGATGGATTCCTGTTTGGAGTGAGCCTCGCAAAGCAACTCTCCATCCACCCCAGGCACGGAGGGCTGGGAACCACTCTCTCCTTCTCCTTCTTAAAAATACATCCACATAAAACGTGCTTTAAGAATCCCTTAAGGTTCATTAATGTCACAAGCAGGGGAGGAGAAAAGAGTTGGAAGGCCTTGAAGTACATGTCGGAAACACTCCAGAGAAAACTGTAAATGCTGCTGGGATGAACTGCAGGCTCTGGAGGATCAGTCGTGTTGGAAGACTATTTATTTTCCAGTCTATTTTAAACACTGGACTGTTTCAGATAAGAGTTGCCTGTGGTGGCAGACAGGATCGTGGGACTGGTGTGCAGGAACTCATGCCAGATTCATTTCTGGGGAGTATTTCCTCCCTGCCTTGATAAATCTGCCTTGTCTGCTGTACCAGGTTACTTCCTTTGGAGTTCTCTCTCCTTATTATTACTTATTAAAATTGCCTGCAAATAGCACTTGGGCTTCATGCAACATCCTGTATGAACAATTCATCCTTCTCGTTATCTCGAAGCTGACAATTCCCACCAGGGCCAGAGAGGGTGGGTGGAAAAATGCCTTGAGAAGAAACAGAAATGGCCATCCCTTATTGCGAGGCTGGAGAAACTGCACTGGGGAGACTGGAGAGGGCAGGAGATAAGTGGGGACTTTTCCCCTTCAGAGACAAAACCATGAAAGGGAAGAAAATGAGAAGAATTGAAGCTGGCAACACTGATGAGCATCCTCCCTTGCAGCGCTGACGCTGGGGTCCTGGGCTGGTGTTGAGAGGGGTCAGCGAGCCCCCCACAACCTGACCCTGCAAACCCTTCCCCTTGCCGAGATCTTATCTAGAAAATCGCTCTCAGGTTACACTGCTTGTCAGGCTTTTAACTCCCGGGACAGTGTGAGAGGTGACTGGAAACCCAGGTCTTCCCTCTGCCCCTCCTGACACCTCCGCGCAGGAGAGTCCTGGCCAGGGTCACCGGCCCCTGGACTTTGAAACTTCACTGCATCCCTTTCTGCAGGGAAGACATACGGCATTCCAGTGACCCGGGGCCACATGGAGGGGGAAGATTTGGGGAGTCAAGTTGCTGGCTGCTTGTTCTTCCAAGCAGGATGGAAATGGGATTAATGCTGGGGATGCTGCACGGGAGCTGTGCTGGGGTGGCTCTCTTCCTCTCACGGCCTCCAGGCCTCCATCCCTAGCAGCACAAGCCATCAGGATGCAGCTCCCAGGCCCTCATCTCACACAGTCCTCGGTCTGACAGAGCCAGAAAGTTCAGCTGGGCGTTTCCAAGCGCAGGCATTGCCATCAGGGCAGCTGCCCTTAGCCTGAGACCATTTCCACCCTGAACATCACTCATGGGGGACACAGAAACATCTCCCCTGGCTCCATCCTGCCAGTGCTCCACAGCCCCAGCCAGCAGCAGCTGGGCTGCATCCAGCCCCTCTGACAGCTCCATCCTGAACCGTCCCTGCCCAAAGCAGCCTTTGCTCCAGCCCGTGCCCTCCATCCGCAGCCTGGGCACCTCAGCCCTGCTTGAAGGACAGCGCTGCCCTGTGCATGTGGGCTTAATCACAGAGCATCTGCTTCCCATCGCAGCTGCCCAGGACAGGTTTCCCCAGCAGCCTCCTGCGAGGCTGCTAATTTTATATAGGCAAGCTGCCTTCAGCAGGGCCGTCGGGAGAGCTGTGGGGCTGGGAGGCAGCACGGGGGGACGGGGGCTCTGCCCTGCGCAGGGGAGCAGGGCACAGGGGGACCAGGGCAGTGTGGGGTGAGGAGCGGGAGAGGCTCCTCATCCCACTGGGGCTATGGGGAAGCTGGAAGCAAGTCTCAGAGATACTTAGCACAGCCCAGCAGCGTGGAGGAGTGCCAGGGACTGCTTTCAGAAACCTCACTCACTGATGGT
This sequence comes from Caprimulgus europaeus, assembly GCA_907165065.1. The sequence continues at coordinate 8,782,846 of OU015541.1, forward strand.
GACATCCCAAGCCCAGGGTAACGCTAACCCAGTATCACTGACACACGCTGACCTGTCTGAAAGCCAGAGCGTTTTGCAACACAGCTCCTGGCTGCTTGGTGATGGGCAGCCCCAGCGTCAGGCAGGCTTCTTAACTAGCAGTTCCCAGCCACAGCTCGCAGAAATGGCAAGTGCTGCTGGTGCCAAAGGATGGATAACTCCTCCAGACATTCTGGAGAAGCCTCTGGAAAACAGCCTCTTCAAGGGAGCTCAATTTTGGTTTTCTAAATTAAGACTCCTCAAATTACTTTTGGAAGCATAGCCATGATTATTTTCCTTCTTTCTGTCTAATCACAGTATTTTCTCTGATGCTCAATGATAACAGGCGTCTGAGCGCTTCGTGCCCCACAGGAGGGGCCACGCACCATCACCCTCCCCAGCTCCTACACGGTGGTGGTCACCACCACTCTGCCAAGTGCTGCCATCACACTCCATCCACAGGAACACACAGGTGATGCTGAAGAAGAAGAGGAGACCCAGCAGCACCTCAGCAAGGGGCAGGGGAGTGCTGCACACCCAGGCACTGTGGTGGGCAGTCGGTGTGGGAGCTTGGTGCCAAGTGATGCTGAAGGTCCACAGACCCAGCCAAGTGCCTGCCTGTGGGACAAGCAGCCAGAAGGAGGTGGCTGTGATGGGGTGGGGATAACCCCATCCCCACGGCCGGGGGGCTGCTGACAGCAGTGTGTTACCCTCTCAGAGCACTTCGGGATGCACAAGGGAAACCTCAGAGTGCTTTGATCTGCACTGGGGCTCCTTGATGTAAAGCAGGGACCGGGTGAAGGTGGCGGTGGGATGGGCCCTTTGGCTGCCGCCTCTCCCAGCTGAGCAGGAATGGGGCTGGCTGCCCTGGTGGCACTGAGCAGTGGGGCAGTGCTGGTCTCACCAACAGGCACCCGAAATGCATGTGCAGGGTCAGTCAGGGCTGGGCTGCGTGGGAATTAGAGGTCCTGGTGTCACCTACTTTAGGGGACGCTTTGCATCCTCCCCTGCTCTCCCTCGCAGAGGCACCAAGGGCCATGGCAGATCTTGTGTTGTGGAGCTGGGGCTGGATCCTGCTCGGCAGTGCACCCCAGACCCAGCACCAACAGCCTGGCTGGGGGCTGACAGACCTCGCAGTGTCTGCCCCATTTAATGGGGAAAATGGGTCATGGGAAGCAAAGAGCCAAGCCTGGCACAACTGGGAGAGCTCGAGTCTCTGCCTTAGCTAGCATCAGACCATGCTGGCAAGATCCCACGCAGCCCAACAGCAAATGGGGGCCCTGTGAAGAGCCCTTCATGATGCCCAGGGAGGCCTCCCCGCAGCGTTGTCCCAGAGGACAGGTTAAATACCCACTGGTGGCAGTTCCCTGGGTGAGCAACCAGCTCTCTTCTCTGTCCTCCACCAAGAGCCAGCTAAACCCTGGGCAAAAACACACCTGGCAAGTGTGCATGCAAAACTCAGACTGCAAACCCAGTCAGCTTCAGGCACTGCAAACCACACCAGCGTGGTGAGCGTGCGGGGCAGGCGAGCGGTACTGTCAGCTTGGGGTGGGACTGAGCACTGCGAGCGAGAGCATCTTTGTGTGGTGCCTCTGACTGGTGTGGTGCATATGGTCCCGATTTATTTGACTTCTTTGTTGCTGGATCCCTTTCAGAATAGTTTTCTGCAATTACTTTTAAGTTTCCCCAGTGCAGATTGGGAGTGAAACTGGGAGATAAACTGCAGAGCGTTTGGCATCAAGGGAAAGCTGTTAATTTGCCAGCAGCAGAGACAGAGGGAAAATGAAAATGAAAATGAAGAGAGATAATTCATTCCCATCGGAGCTTGGTTTTGAAAGAAAATAGGGGCTGCGGGCTGGAGAGGCACAGCCAGAGCTGGTTATTAATGGCTCAGCGCTGAGGCCAGGCCAGCAGAGAGAAACCTGCAGCCAACAGAGCCCCGACCCACAGGTACGCAGGGCTGTGGGGCCTGGGCATTCCCGTGGGGCTGCCAGAGAGGGTCCCCTGGGAGGGTGCTGGTCCTGGTGCCCCTTCTCCTGTCCTGGCTTGTCTGCTGGGCATCCCTGCTCCCCGCTGCCAGGCTCTGATAGCTCCTTATGGCTGCTGCTGCGATATGATATTCCCCACTGTAGATGGAAAAGAGTGTGTGTGGAGATGACATGCCATAACCGAGGATGCAGAGTCGGTGTTGGAGCCAGGATGCAATACCTGCACCTGCTCGGCTGTTCCCTGCACTGCTGATCTGCCCTCGCTCGGTGCCACGAGCTGGTTTTGCAGGTCTGCCCCACCTGAGGCTCCTACTGCAGCGGGGAAACAGGTCGGAGTGCCCAGAAGCCCTGGCTCAGGGCTCAGAGCTCGGGGCTCACCGTGGACACCGCTCTCAGCACGCCCTCGCCACGCTGAGCCAGCCGGCCGGGAGGAGGCCTTCAGGGAGGACACTCGGAGGGTGACAAGGGGAGGGCTGGGGGTGCCCTGGCCATGGCCATGTGTCAGCAGCAACTTGGCACGTGTGTGCACCACGGCCCCTCTCTGCTCTTCCGCTTACTGATGTTATCCTCCAGCCGTGAGCTGGAGCACGCCGGGAAAAGCTTTCTGCATCTGCCTCTGCAGCCTCCCCCATGCTCCCTCCCACCTTTATTTATGGGACAGCTATTTCCTTTCGGGGAGAAGCAGCCAGTATTATGAAATGGCAAAAGGGTTTGGATGAAAACAAGGTGGTTGCTTAAATTGTGAAAGATTTGGACTTTCCTGTAGGTGACGGTGTGTGACCCCCCCCCGCAACTTCCCTTCCAAGGGCTGCACCCGGTGAGGACCGCAGTCCCTGTCCCTCACACACATGCCAGCCGCCCTTTCTGCACGGTGCTGCCCAGCCATTCCCAGGATGCTCTGAAGACCATTTGAGGGAAGGAAACCTGTTGCCATCTACTATGTTGTTTGCATTTAAAAATTGGCCTGGGCTAAGTCCAAAGTACTAATAACTAGTAATTCTTTCAGTAAATGGGGGGCCCCACGTCGCTGCCCTCCAGCCTGGTGGAAGTGATGCTGGAAGGCTGTTGCTGTAAGATGAAGGTTTGGGGGGAGTGAAATTTGGATTATATTGATCACAGACAGCAGCTGCTGTAACCAGGGCAGTGAAGTTTCCTACCCAGGTACTTCTTCCGACCTAAAATAACTTCTGTGCTTAGGCTGCGTCTATCTGAAGTCTGAGCAATGGCTACTTTTTATGGGGGAGGGAAAACCCCCAAGCACAGCTCCTCTCATGGCAGCACAACAGGAAGGGGGCATCTGGCTGAGGGATGCCCTGGGGAAGGAGGGACATGGGGTGGGCAAGGTGCCCCACAGGCTGGTGTCCCACTGGGGGTTGTGGCAGGATAAGGCTCCAAGCACCAGCTGTGCAGCAGCCTCATGTGGGGCTGTAGCTGAGGATGCTCTGGCCATCATAGTGAGGGGATTTGGGGGACCAGGTCTCTGCAGGGCACAGAAGCCCAATGGCTTAGAAGCCAACAGGGTGGGCAGAATGTGAGGAACACTTCCCAGCCCCATGGTGCTACCCCAGCTGGGCACCTCTGTGCTGGTTGGGAGCTCCCTGCACCTCTGGGTTTGCTCTATCTCTACCCCGAATGGAAGCAGATATCTTTATTTATAGAGGAAAGGCTCCGTTTCACTTCCTGCCCCTCTCATCGGCGAGTCGCTGGCGGGGCGGGGGCAGCTCCTGTGCTGGCTGTTGGCCTCTCGGTCCCGCCGCCGGCGCTGACATCCTTTCCTGACACACATCGGTTTCCTGCGCACGGCTCTCGTGCCGCTTCCTATCCCGCTTCGGTTTCCACCGAGCACTGTGTGTCACAGAGCGGAGGAGGCGGGGGAGAAAGAAAAAGAGAAAAAAAAAGAAAAAAGAAAAAACAAACGGAAAGAGCAGGCTTTCTTTCTGCCCCCACTGTGGACCGAAGCGAGGCACAGCCTGGGCAGGCAGTGCCTGTCCCCACAGCTGGTACCCTGAGAGCATCCCTGGCACTGGCTCACCCATGGCATCCAGCTGGGTGAGGTGGGGGTCATGTCCCCAGCCATGGTCACCTATGGTTTGACACCAAAATTCCTTTGTTCCCTAGTTAACAAGCCTGATTTCTGAGGTCAGTGAGAAGGGCACCTCCGCAGGTCCCTGAGCTACCAGGATTGGGTGCTACCACCCCTGTCTTGGTTTTAGGATGTTGGGGGGCTCTCCTCAACGTGCTCACCATGGAGCCTCCCTCCAAGCCCACTTTCTGCTTCATCAGGAAAGCAGGAAAAGCGATCAATGGCTCCAGCCCTGTCTTTAGAAAGCGGATTAGGGCCAGTGAATAGGAACTGTCTCCCTAATGAAGTGCTATTACCAACAGGCTAATTGAGTAATGACATAATGCAGGCCCTTGAAGCTCTTTATAACGGGCCATGACTCTGTGCCGGGACACGCCGCCACTTCCTCGCCTTGCCCCACTCTGCCTCCAGCACATCGCCGGCAAAGGAGGCTTAATGTGCAGCACCGTCCTCCCCAGAGCGGCCACAGACAAAGTGTCGCCAGCATAACCCTGCGTGGAAAATGTGGAGGTGGAGGGGAACCCGGATTAATTAGCTCGGGAGACGCCAATCTCCTCGCATGTGAAATGTGAGCCTTTTTATTGAGAAAAGTAAAACAGGCCTCTCATTGCTTTCAGGGAGCCCAGTAAAACAGAAGGTGATCCATAAATATGTATGTTATGCTGGATTTAAAATACTTTCTGATGGTTTTCTAGGCAGATCTCCAATAAGTTACAGCACAGCATTGCTATTGTAAAGCTGTCGGCGCAGGCTGGTAACTCCTGCGCTCATTGTGGGAGGACACGGGTCGCTGTTGTGCATGAGCTTGTGACCCTTGTGCCAAACTGTTCATCCTCAGGTGGAGAAATAAAATATAACGGCTTTATGGTTTCGTTTTTAACCCACTGTCGTTAATGGAGCAGGTTGTGGAGTGCTTGCAGTGAAGGTGTCTCTGCACAGGGGCTCTGCAGCCACTCTGGGTTGTCTCCTTGGTGTCACCCTGCACTGGGGACAGAGACCTGCTCCCATCTGCGTATGAGCTTGCACCCATCAGGGGAGCAGCCCCCAACGCTTTCCCCATCATTGGGATGGGCTGAGACTCAGAAATAACCGTTCAACCCACAACAACATCAGCTTGTCCATCCCTCCACCATCTCACCAACCCCTGTGAGCGCAGCCGGGCACTGCCCGTCCTCCCGCTGGCCATGGCCAATGCCATGACATCTGCACAGGGGACAGGAATAGCTGGGGGATGACACAGCCCCAGGAAGGTGTTTCTCACCCCTGTGGGGCGTGGGGAGCTGCCCCGTGTGCTTGGGGCAAGGAGTTTGTGCTGGCTTTGCCCAGGAGAAAGCCAGCCTCCGCCGGGAGGATTTACAGCCTGATTTTGGAGCCGGTGAGGTGCAGTCACACTGGCTTGGCAGGTGGCTGATGCTTCGCTGGGGCAGGGCACAGGGCACAGCCTGGCATGGGGCAGGCAGGGAGGTGCTTGGTGCTCACAGGAAGAGGTGATGCCCTCAGGAAGGTGAGCACAGCTGGCAGCAAGACCACGGTGATGCTGCAGCCCAGACTGCCTGAATCCGCAGGGAAAAATCATCTTTATTTTAATCCTTCGGCTTCGCTCCTCTTCCCCAGGTGTCCCTGGCTCCCTCTCTCTGCATTTTTTATGCTCTTTGTCTCCATGGGAAGACTCACACCTCCCCAGCCCCACGCTATCAGTTCATCATCCGATTAAAGATTAATTTGAGATTATTGCTCATGTCAATATCCCAGAGCCAGAAAAACAATAGCTACACCTGCAGTTTGTTTGTGAACCCCGCTCCTGATGGCGAGCTGTTAATGGACAGAGGCTTTCACCAGGACTGCCTGTGACAGGGGCAGGCTGAGCCCGCTCTGGCACCTGCTGCCCTCCTTGTCCAGCCAAGGATAAATCCACACCACACATCTTCCAAGGCCTCCAGCAGTCCCAGGTGTCTCAAGTGGGAAACCCACATTGTCTCTGCTCATCACCCCACGAGCCATCCCAGCTTCTGCCATGAAGCTCCGGTCATTCCCTTCCCCAAATCAGAAACAGCCGTTCAGTGATTGACTTTAATAACGGGCCTTTCCCTGGATCCTGCCCGATTTCTGTTTGTTTATTCAGCTTTTTCTAGGTAAGGTAAGAGCCAAAAGAAGAATTAGGCTGCTACACTTTGTAGGGGCTGAGCTTTGGCTGCCTTCTCCTGGGACTGCAGGTTCGGATGCTGGACACTCTCCTCCAGAGGCTGTGGGAGATCTGGGAGATCATGAAAAGAACATTTCTGTCAGACAGTTTTGCAGCATCAGAAGAAAGTGGAAAATCTTTTCCTTCGTACTGCCCTGGAAGGTGGGCAATGGCAGGGCTGTCCCCCACTCACCATCACCTCCTTGCCTCGAGGTGAGCTCTGCTGAGTGTGAGATGGGCTTGGCATGTTCCTTGTGTTTAAACGCTTTCCAGTCCTTCTTTTTCCCTCCTTCCTCTTCCCAATGCCTGGATGCCCCATGGGGGTTTGCCAAGGACTTTGGGTGCAGAGTGGCCTCAGAGCTGTTCCTCCCCCTCACTGCACTAAAGCCAGATATGCCTCATGCTCATCCCCGAGAAAGATGGGGACAAAAAGGGGTGAAAAAGGCAGTTTTGGGAACTACAGCCCCCAAATCCCCAGGCAGATGAAGTTCAGCCTTTGCAAAAGTGGCTGTAATCCTCCTGCTTCCCTTCTTGTCCTCTCTAGGATGATCTGGATGCCTACAGATACAGGATGATTTCAAACAGCAGTAGGAAAGACTTAAAGCCCCTTTTAACCCGGTATCTCCGTGTGGGTCTGCCCCAGCTTTCTGCCCTGGGAGGGGGTCCCATGGCAGGATGGGTTTCCAAACACCCTTAATTTTGCATCGGGTCAGGGACGGGGAGGGGGGGAATCCTAGTCCTCTCAGGGAAGAAAAGGCACTTTGTGGTTTCCCCAGAGCCTTTGAAAGGGCTCCAGGAGCTGAGGGGACGTACGTGCTTGTTTAAAGGTCCTGTGGAGGTCCGTGGAAATTAAATGACGGAGTTCAAACGCTCGACGCCGTGGCCGTGCTGCTGCCCGGGGAGAGCGGCAACTCGGAGCCGGCACAGCCCGCACCCCGGCACCACGGCCCCTGCCAGCGGGGCCCCCGCTACCTGCCAGGCGCTTGATTGAATCCCGGCTTTTACGAGCGCTGACACCGTAATCTGTTACAGATGGTCACACAAGGTGGTCACCAAATGGTTCCTCCTGTTAATCACTGGCTGCTCCCCCCCCACTCCGCCACCCCCACTGCCAAAACTGCAGCCTGGGCTACCTGGATGGAACAGCCAGGCTGTGGCAGCTTTACGGTGTGTTTAGTTCCTGTGGCATTAAAACAGAGAGGGGGGGGGAAAAACTGCTGAGGTTTTGCCATGAACCCTCTGGCTTTGCCGCGCAGTGCTCATTGCCCGGGCCAGCACAGGGGACCAAGGGCAGGGGACCATGGCACTGCTGCCAGCTGCCCTTGCTGCCAGGAATGCTGCTCTGGGGGGTTTCCTTCCAAAAATGTCATGAAAAAGCAATTGTAACTCATCCTCAGGTCCTGCTCCTGGGTGCAATTCTCTACCACAGTGCCCCAAAGGTGTATGGGGGCAGAGAAAGGACAAGAGAGGAGGGATCTGGGCCACATCCATCACCCTGCAACAGGGCAGCAGCTGGTCAAGACCTGGGCATAACGTGGGGAGGCCAGAGGCACTGCCTCAAGCTGTGGGACAGCATCTGAGCAGCTGTGGGTTCCTGGGGTGCTGGGTGCTCCTGTCTGAGCAGCCGTGGGTCCCCAGGTTGCAAGGTGCTCAGGCAAGGCAGGGGAAGGAGCAGATGCAGCAGTAGCCCAAATGCCAGTGGGCTGTGCTTTTGTGATTCAGAACAGGCAGCATTTCTTTTTTCCAGTGTTTTAAGGCTGCATTTGTGTTTGAATGCCAGCAGGATTTGTCAGTCCTGTCCTCCACGTTTTATACCTTCTCTCTAAAGCCTTGTGTCCCAGCCAGACTCCGGACAAAGCCAGGAACACAACTGAGAGCAGGAAAGATTGCTGAGGGGGGGTTTCTCACAGCTCATCGCCTGCCTCACCGATATTGGGTGAAGCCCATGGACAGGGAGCTGGCAGGGCTCCCCAGTGGGTGCCAGCGCAGGGAAGAAGCAACGGCCCCAAAGATGCGGGAAAGGTCCCCATCCAAACCAGTGCCAGTGCAGCACGTGGGGACGGCGGTAAGGCACAGCCTGGGCAGTGTGGTTGGATGCATAAGTTGCAGGGCCTTAGAGCCAAGCAGTCACCGAGGGCTCTTCCATGTCAGAGCCACAGAGCCAACACCAACCTGGGCTGGTCAGACAGAATGCGCAGGGCTCAGAGGGCTTATGCTCCCTGCTTACCCACTCCCGACCTTCCTCTCCAGTTCCTGCAGGTGGTCCGTTGTCAAAATTGGTCCTTTTTTTTAACTATTTAGCTGCTTTTGCGGCTGCAGGATTTTATGGATGGAAAGCTGAAAGTAATTAGTGCCCCTCCCCCGCTTCCTGTTGGGAAAAGGAAGAAAAAAGCACACACAAGAGCAAACCCAAAACTTCCTGCCCTGCTTAATAATCAAGTAATGAGTCCAACTCGGCTGGGAAAGTCGGTGTACACTGAGTGAGCTCTTAATTAAAGAAGGGCTGAGCAGCAGCTCTGCTCCCTTTTACAGCCACACACATCTTCCTGCTCTGGAACAGCCCATGGCAGAGGAGCGGGGAGCTGGATGCCAGCGGGCTGGATGGGGGATGAGTGCTGGGGGCACACGCTTTTATTCCCCTGTTAAAAGCAACGTCCTGGAGATGGCATCAAGGAAATGCATGGGGAGGACAAAATCCCAGCCCCTGGGGGAGGCAGGTGGAAGACTGGCTGCACTGTCCCTGAAGCACCCCAAACTGGGAGGTTGCTGGGAAGATGCAAGGCAGGTAGTTTGGGGTGTCAGGACAGTTTCATTATGGAAATCCTAGAGGCAGATACCTGGGGTGTCCCACAGCACCTGCCCCTTGGTCCCCTCCTGGCTGTGGGCAGGCAGGGAACAGCCCCACCTGTGCTTGCTGAGGGCTCTACGGTGACAACAGGATGTGTCACCTCCACGCCACACCACCCACTTCGGGTCACCCACCCAGAGGCTCAGCTGACTGAGTTGCCTGGTGCTGTAGCCGTCCCCAGGGAGGCTCAGGGACCTGCCAATGGATGGGGACAGCCTACCACCTCAGCAGGGCTGTCCCCTGTGCTGTGACAGGGACCTGCTGTCTAGGGAGCACCGAGGGGGACAGCCAGGCTCTGGGGGCTCCAGTAGCCCTGTGGGGAAGCCAGCACCCAGCCGGGCAGGCTGGGAGGGTGAGGGCAAACCCTTGTGCTTCCCACATGGAGCCAGGGAGATCCACCGCACCCCCAGCAGCCCAATCCCCATCCCCTGTCTGCATCACTGCACAGCTGCCCCTTCCCCAGCCCTCGGGCAGGAACTGACTCAGCCTGCCTTTTCCTCCCCTGAGAGGTGACTGCCCTGCACATCCCCTCCTGTGAATGCCACTTGCCCTTCACCTGCAGCCAGAGGCCGGGGTGGGAATGGAAGAGCTGAGCCCAGCACACCGGTCCCCACAACACAGGAGTGCCACAGCACTCCCCACCCACACCTGCTGCTGCACATTCCCCCTAAGCACCCACAAAACCCTATTATAAATTAGCCATTTTATTGAATATCAATAAACTGTATATAATTATATAAAAAGTTTCATCAGTACAAAATTGTGGCACAAAAATATAAATACCAGTGTACCTTTGAAATGTAAACATCCTCTTTGTAATGATTCTATGAAAACAATGTCCAAAGAAAGATGCATTCAGGAGGCACCTGTCAATACCCATAAATAGGGCTTTTGGCACACACCTGTCGATGGGCAGCCTTGGGACAGGCCACCATTGTATCGGCTGACAAGTGCCTGCTATTAGTCACAGTGCTCTTGAAAAGCAGTTGTTAAGAGTCATATTAACAGGTGCTTGAGTGCATAGCTGCTCTGTAAACAGGGTTGGTGTTTGAAATGGCTACCCATGCCTTTTATGGACACTGTTAATCTCGCAGGCATTGCAAATTGTCATTGTGCTGGGGAGAAGCAGCTGCTTCACAACTACTGGGATACTGTATTATTGCATAGTTACACCTTCTACAGGCGGCATATATACACTTGGGGCCGGGGGGGGAGGTGTTAATATTTTGTCCTTCATTAAAAAAAAATATTGGTTCTTAAAAGTTACCAAGTGGTTATGGTAAAAAAAAAAAAAAGGAAGAAAAAAAATAAAAAACCACAAAAAACCCCCAACCCCCGCAAGCTACATGGTGGCAATGTTTGATACCGGTGGCAGGGCCAGGGTGCAGGTCCAACCCTGCAAGGTGCTGAGTGCCTCTGGCAAACGGGGGGCACCTGCTGAGGGGCTGCTGCAGCCGCGGGTTGGGGTCAGGGCTACATCCCCCGAGTGTCTGCATTCACTTTGCCACCCACACTTTGCACCGGAGTCCAACCTGCACCCTCAGAGGCAGGGACTGGGTCAGAGAAGGATCAGGCCTTCACATTGCACAGGAGGCACCGAGCGAGGAGCGTGAGGGTCCCGGGGGCCGGAGAGGCGGCGTCCGGCAGGTGCACACCGCGATGGCGATGGAGGAAACTAACTCCTACAGAAACTAGTTAGAATATAGGTATTTGCGTGGTGAGAGGCTCGGGGGAGCGGAATCCTCAGCGAGAGCCCGAGCAGCCCGTCTCCTCGTGCTTGTGGAGCAGCGACATACGGGAGAAAGTCCGGGAGCAGGTTTTGCACTGGTACTTCTTTACATCTGAATGGGTCTGCAGGTGGGCGCGGAGATTAGAGCGGTCAGCAAAGGCCCGGTTGCAGTGTGTACAGGAAAAGGGCTTTTCACCTATGGGACAAAGAGAAACGCTCCCAATTAACCAGTGCATCAACACATGGGGAATATCAAAGAAGGAGCCATTCATTAGCCAAAGTTTGTGAAGAGCTGAGTGAAAAGAAGTGCTTGGCTGTTATTGTTGGGAGGGAAAGCCAGGGAGGTATGTACAGCATTCACTTGGGGGAAGCCTCGGACTTGGGAATTTCCTACTGCCAGAAAAACTTCTCCAATGAGCCACGGAAAAGTAACGCTGGAAACATCTGTGAGCAGCTAGGCAGTGGCACATACAAACCAAGACGATGTTCGTCTCCTGCCTGGAGCCAAGCGACCCGTTTGCAGAAGGCAGGAAAGCCAAGAGCTATGTGTTAATGAGATCATAGCAGGCAGCGGCTGAAAGGCGCCAGCACCAGGGCGAGTATCGCTATTTCCTCCACCGAACCCCGCGCTCCCCCTTCTCCCGCCCAGCTCGCATTGAAAACCCTGGCCAGGGCCAATTCCTCCCAGAAAGACTCTTTTGGAGGAAACAAACGCGTATGCTCAATTTGGAAAGCACAATTAAGTCTTCTCTGCTTCCTTCAGCCATCATCTTTGGTACATTAAGAGGGTGTGAAATCGGTGCCAAGGACAATTACGCTGTCCCCGCAGCCCCACAAAGGATGCTCGGGAGATGCATTGTCGGGGCAGCGGGGTGGGCTGCAGCTGCGGCACCCACACACGCACTAACAGGTGCGGGGGTGACCACCCCGCACCCCAGCACCTGCCCGCAGGCCTGGCCCAGCCTTGCTTACAGTGCAGTGGGTGTGCTTCGAGCTGAGCTCAGGGGTGATGGGCAGCCGGGTGTGGGGAGCCCTTGGTGTGGGTAGGGAGGGATGCTTTGGGCATGGTGGTGCACAGGGAGTGCTCCAGTGGTCTCACAGCCCCGGTTGATGAGCTGGAGCTGAAGCTGTCACACCGTGGCCGATGGGCTGGCTCAGCACTAACAGCAGCGGCACAGATTTATGAGCCGAGCCTTGACCCTGCGCCCAGTTCCAGCCAAGAGGATATTTAAAGGACATTTTAGAGAGATGTGCCAAGGGGCTTTGGGAAGCTCTTATCTTCCCAGATAACACCCGGCCCGCCGATTCGCTGGGGGCCGCGGAGCTGGGAAGCGGGAGGCGATAAGGGAGGGAAGGGAGGGAGAGGGGCGAGAGCCGGCGTTACCGGTGTGCGTCCGGATGTGGCCCTGCAGCAGCCAGGGCCGGGAGAAGGCCTTGCCGCACATCTTGCAGACACAGGGCAGCGTGTGGCTCCGGATGTGCATCTTGAGAGCCCCCAGGCTCACGTACTCCTTCTCGCAGTACTTGCAGCTGAAGGATTTCCTGGCCTGGGCGTCGCAGTGCAATTGCTTGTGCTTGGAGAGCCCGGCGAAGGTGGAGTAAGCCTTGGCACACTGGGCACAGCGGAAGCGCTCGGCGGCGGCGGGGGCCGAGGCTGGGCTGGGGGGCCCCGAGCTCTTGCCTTCATCCTCCTCGCTGGACAGCGTCGTCAGGTCCAGGGCAGGGGCTGCGCCGCCCCCCACCTCGCTGCCCGGGCCGCCCGGGAAGAGGCTGGAGAGGAGCCCCGCGTCCCACACCAGCGGCGGATAGTAGGCACCGGGGCCGAGCACCTCGGGCGGGGGGATGACGGGCAGCGGGCACGTCTCGTACAGCAGCGGGGCGGTCAGCACTGTGGGAGGCAGCAGCGCTCAGCAGGGGCCCAGTGCTCCCCTTGGGAACGGGGGCGAGGAGACCCCGACCCAGGGTGCTCAGCCCACCGTTAGCGCAATGGGACCCAACCCCAGCCCCTCCCGTGGTACCCCCATCCCCACTCTGGAGGTGGAGAGGCAAAGAGGTCCCAGCCCACCCCACGGGAGCCCAGAGCCCCAGCACATCCTGGGGCAAAGGAGACCCCAGCCCACAAGGACTCGGCGCCCCTGCCCGCCCCTCTGCGAGGGACGGGACGAAGGAGACCCCGCGCCCCTTGCCAACCCCTGTCACCGGGAGCCCCTGGCGCCTCTGCCCACCCCGGGGTACCGGGGGCGGCTGCACATCCCGGGACACAGAGGATCCTGCGTCCCATCTCTCCCGAGATGCACGAAATTGGAAAAAAACGAACCCAGCCCACACCCCTGCGAAGAGTCAGTCACCCACGCGCTCCTGTGCGGAGACACAAGGCGATCCCGCACCAGAGCCCCCGCCCCGCCGAGCACCCCACGTGCGTTGCCCGTCCCGCCGCACCCCGTCCACGCACCGGCCTGGCTCTCCAGCTCGCTGTAGTTGGGCTTCTTGCTTGCCGAGAAGTGCTTCTTCACCAGGAAAGAGCGCGGCATCTTGCAACCCCAATATCACCGCCCGCTGCGGGGCCGCCGCGCCCGTTAATATGGGCCCGGGGCCGGGGGGGCGGTGCGGAGGCGGGGGGGGGGCGGTGCGGGGCCGCCCCTGGGCTCCGGAGCCAATGGGCCAGGAGGGGCGGGCGCCCGGCGGGTGTCGATCCCGCGGCCACCCGGGAACTGGCTGTACGGCGGGGATTGCCCACGGGACTCCAGTCCCGCTGGACGGCTGCGCTGTCTGCCCGGGTGCCGGCTGGAAACCGCCGCCGAAGATGAAGATGAAGATGAAGATGAAGATGAAGATGAAGATGATGATGAAGAAGAACGACCCGTTTCTGGCTTCTCTCCGGAGTCTCCCCCTGTGCCGCGCTCCCCGCAGGGACCAGCCGTTGCTCCGGAGGGAAGCAGGACAAGGATCCGTGGGACGGACCCACGGCCACTGTGCCCGAGCCGGGGAGAGCTGCTGCAGCGGGGCTGGAGGAAGGCTCTGTGCCTGGAGGGTGATCCCCGGGACCCCCACGCGTGGCTGTCCTTGCCCCAGCCCCACTGCCGGGGGCTGCCGTGCAGGTTAGGACAAGCCTCCGCCGTGCCCCCTGCACCTCAGCACCGCAGGGACACAGCCCGGCGCGGGAACACGCTCCTCCGCCGGTTATTGATCCTCTGGAAACAGGCAATGGCTGGCGGGGAGCGGGGTGGGTCCCGCACAGCCCTGGCTGGCTCCCTCCCTCAGGCAGTGGTCAGAAGCACCTGCCCGGACACGTTTCTCCCTTCTGCTGGGCAGGTTTCAGGCAGCACAACCTCCCCCTAACAAGCTGCCCTCGGGTTTCCTTCCCTCCTGCCTTCCCTCGGCTCTTTCCTCAGCAGCAGTGTGGGTCAAACAGCCCCGCTGAGGCACATGCTCCCTTTGGCTTTCCACTCCCCAGGGACACACGCCCACGGGAAGGTGCCCAGGCCTTGCTAGGGGTGAGCAGAGCTGGAGTTGTGCCCTTGGCCTGCCAGTTAAAAAGCCCAGTGTGGGCTCCCCGCTCACCCCATCCCTCCGGCTTGCGTGGGATTTCCCGCTGGAGGGGTTCAGGGCTGGGGTCCAGGCACCTGCTGTGGGAACCGTGCTCAGCCCTGGGCCAAGACAGCTGCTGGCAGCGGGTGGAGGAGGAACGGGACCTGCTGGGAATGTCTCCTTCCTCCTGGCCAGCGCATGGCCCTGCCACCCGAAAAAGGGCCCGTGGTGCTAAGCCACTCGTGACTGAGCTGTCACACACAGCTCTGCCAGCCCTTCTGACCATGTTACTGTTGAGCCACAACCCACATGAAATGCAGAAGTGGGGAGCAAAGCTTTCCACTGCCACAGCTGCAGTGCAGGGTGCTGAGCTCACTGTCAGCCTTTCCTCAGGGCAGGAACAGCTTGGGAAGCTTGTCCCACCAGCCACACGAAGTCCTGCTGAGATGAGATGCACTTGCAAACTCTTCCCCTGCAGCCACATACTCTGGAGCTGGATCCGTCCTTCCTTTGCTGCAGAATCATCTGTGGCTTCCAGCAGGTGTTTATCTGCACGACTCATCCCTGAGCAGCCTGAAGTTTGGGGGAAAATGTGCCCCCAAAATCCTTGATGGACGCAAATGACAGAGGCCAGGTCCCCCCCATTTCTCACAGAGGTCCAGGGGTGCAGCACCCTGTGGTGCAGGGGGCAGCAGCCCCGGTGCTGCCGCAGGTGCCTTTCCTGGTACCTTGCTGGTGCCCCCCCCACTCCTCCACCTGCTGCGGATGTGGTTACACTGGGGACACTTGCACAAGGAACCCAACTAGGTGGTTTTCTTTCAAGAAGCAAAGCCTGCTCTCTTCTGTTCTTTCTGAAATGTTAATCAGATCTGTTCCGACCACTGCGTGTGGAAAAAACATGCATGTGCTAAAGGAAAAATCGAGATTGAGGGAGAAAGTGACCTGAGCTGCCTGTGCCGGTGAGCCAGCAAGCTACAGGACAGAGAGCAGACCACAGGGAAGGGAAGCTCTGCAATGATTCACAGGCTGGAAATGGCAGTGGTTTCTCAGCTGTCCCACCCTGCACCAGAGCTCTTGGCTCTGGCAGCTGCTGAGCCCCAGGGTGGACAGAGCAGCCCTGCCACCAGCCCTTGGCATACCTGCAGTCCCAGACCCACGTGGACTGGCCCAAGGAGCTCACAGGAATATGCTAACCACCTACAGAGTGGCAAGTCTGCTGCAAATTCTTCTTTTTACCCCTGGCTACATGAAGCATCTCAAATATCCTGCTGCAGAGCAAAGCTTCTGCCACCAAGGATGGGGCAGTGGTGGGGCGAAGCGAAGTTCTGGGCATGAGGCGAGGGGATGAGGTGTGCGCCCTCACTGCAAGACCAGGGAGGAGCTCCGTGAGACCCTCCGCAGGCCCCCGGGGTGGGTGGAGGAAGACGGGACGAGCACAGGGCCGGGAGGTGCCAGACCCGTTCTCTCCAAAATGCAAGACCTCCCTCTGCTGTCGGCGCACACCATGCCGGCCACCGCTGCAGCGATCGGGATGGCTTTATTCCTCCTTTCCCTCAGATTATGGAAGAGAACCTCATTCCTTGGCGATACTAAAACAGCTCCACTGTATTATTTTTTTTTTTAAGCCCTAGTGTCTGAGTGCTAGGTAAAGACAGAACACATGTGAGAAGAGCTAGGAGAGACCCAAGCCTGTAGTGATGACACTTATGTGCACTAAGTGCTGAGTATTTTCTAGAGTCTTGGGGAAGGAGAAGGAAGTTTTCATCACGGTTTCAACGGTCTTTGTTTGTATCACCTGGAGAGTAACATAAGTTACCCATAAAAAATGATGTTGCTTTTGAAGAATAAAGCACAGCCCAATTCAACTGTGACATGTAGCTCTGAGTTAGAAAAACAAAAACTTACCCCAAAACAAATGTCCCATGTCATTTTTAGTATATTTAAACCAAAGAAAAGCTTTAGGCCGGCAAGCACATCCCTCATTTGCCTTTCTGTGACTTAGCGTGGCCTTGGTATTGCATGAGAGGTTAATCTTACACTGGTCTTGCCAGTGATCACCCAGTATAGCTGGCCAAAGGCCTTGAAGCAAATTTGCTGTGATTATGTCAACCGGGTGACATGAGGACCCAGAATACACCACTAATGCTTTATCATAGATGGGATCCTTTACAAGTTCTCATCCACCCAGTGTAAGGAGACCAGGGGAATTTATTGCTGTAATTCCAGAAGCAGCGATGTTTTGTGTCAGGCTGGTAATACTGACAACAATTTAACAGACCTATTCAGGCCAGTCTGTGATCAGAGACAGATTCATTTAAAAAAATAGCTCAATTGCAAGCTTGTCTCCTCCCATTCTGTCACTCTCTGTGCTAATCGTCCTCCTAAGGCTGACTCCTTGTGCCAGACATGGGGAATTTCACAGGTCAGAGGTGGCCCGATTGCATTATCACCAACAATAGGCACTTGGGACTTGCTGTCTGCGAGATCAGCTGCTGATGAGGCGAGAGTAGCACTGGCAGAGCACTTCACTCTTCTGCAGGAACTCTCCTCTGGATTTAGAAGCCCAAACAAGCTTGTTCTATAAATTGTTTTTTGGTTTTGTTTTTTTTTTTTCCATCTCACAAGTTTGTGCACACAAATGAGATGAATCAAGGCTGTACACAGAACACGCACTTCTCAACAGAACATCTTTCTAAATCACCCAGCAAATACCAGTAAGACATACCACAGCACGTGCAAACACGTTTGTATTTGTTAAGTTGACGAAGTCAGCACCACAGAGACACAAAGCTCTTCAGCAGCTGGAGCAAGTGGAAGTCAATGGCTAGTTTTATCTCTGAGAGGTTCTGTGGATGCTCATCACAGCACAGAGAGCAGTGCTGTGAATTCTACTGCTCTCAAGGCAGCAGGTGCCAGGACATTGCATTAGTGTGTGAGTGAGAAGCAATCTAAGTTAAAGTAGAACCAGTGTGCACTTCCCAGTCAGTATTTTTGGTCTGAACCTTCTGTGAAATAATTCCCAAGTAATAAATCAATGCAAATCAAACCCAAGTGGCACAGTCAAGGAATGGGTCTGCACAGACAGTTAGGGTACAACCACTCAGCACAAGCAATTTCTGACCGGTCATTGCTGCCAGCCAGCCTCCACCTCTGCATTTGGAGTTACCTAAACTGAGGACAACACAAAGATGGAAACTCCACAAACTCGACACCCAGAGAAGGTAAAGCTATGGCTGCTGTAAAGATTCCAACAGCAAAGCCCTGCTGGACAGTCACACTTTCCCAATTTAACAAGAAACTCTAGGAGGGTTTGTTTCTGTGGCTTCTAGGAGCACCCACATACCAGGCTGCACTGCAGCATTCTGGCCAGCTCCAGCAGGACTTGCTCTGAACTCCAACTCAACTATTTTTCATAACCTGCGCATCCACTGTTTCAAAGATTATAAAATAAAGTTGCAACTAATCAGTACAAAATATCTAGTGGCAGCCAGAAGCTGAAGATCCTGCATTTCTCAATGTCTGTTGTGCTCACTGCAGTGTTACACAGTGTTTTTAGGGAGGTGCTGGAATGAAAGGCACTGACCACAAGGAAGAAATGACAGAGTTGACACCAAGATAGGATTTTATAAATTAAATTTCCTTTATTTGTAACTTGTCTTCAAAAGTCAAAAACATGACAAAGTAATTACTTGGAAGCTTCTAACTGCTCCTTAAACATCTTCTCAGAATTGCATGGAAGTGCACTTAGAATAGTAGCAGAAATCTAGATTCCCATCAATGGGTATCACCAAACCACGTTCCTGCCAGAACCCAGAAATCCCCATCCAGCTACTACATCATCATCACCTCTTTGCAGATCAAGCATTAAAAACAACCAACCCCAAACACAATTCTTTTTCCACAGTACCATGAAATCATCCCCCCTCCCCAAAGACTGACCTTCCAGTCACCAAGCAGAACCTTAAGGATGAGTCTATAACAGCCCATACCAAGTTGGGGAAAACATACTAAAACCAAGTTAATCTTAAATATGTTAGAGGTCTGGCTGGGCACAAAGTTTAATCAAGAGGTTTTAGCCAGGGTTTCATTGTTTTAAGGGCAAGGCTACGCTGCAATCTGCAGAGTGTGGAAATATGAAGTTTACTGGTCAAATAAATTAATTAATACTCAATTATGCAGTGGTGCAGGCCCACTGCTCCAATTAAACATGCTTAAATTAGACATCTCAACACAACTGTGAATTACAAGTTCTAGTCAGGTGTCTTAGATCATTAGATCTCAGCACCTTGACTGTGCAGTTAATGAAAACGTTTAACTAAAACAGAATCTCTACAGTAAAAGAACACAGACATATATTTGAATATACTTCAATACAGAGTATCAACTTACCAGGTACTGTAATCGTCATCCTGCCTTCTGGGTTACATTTTACTTTTTCTTTGAAAGCTGTATCTGCATACTATACATATAATATTATATGGAAAATAATCTAAGTACAGCTTCAGCTACTTTAGCAACATTTAAATGAAGAACAGGAATTTAAACTACCTGTTCAAATGTGTAATGCAGAAATGTAGTGCTATGCAAATGCTATAAATTATTGGTAAGTTTTGCTACCAGCTTGCCTTGAGAGATGGAAAAAACTAGGAATATATACGAAAACTTCAGTTTAAATAGAAAGCAGAGGTATTGAAAAAAAACTTCTGAATTCCCCTATCAGCATAAGGCTTAAAATCACTAGAAAACCAGTTTCAAAAAACATCAATTTAATCATTAAGCCAGCAAATATAATTAATATTTGATACAATAGTTAAAAAATGATGCATTTTTAACTCAGATCAACATTAAAGTTTATTTTCCAGGCTAGAAATTATGGTCAAAGTATGGAAGAAAGTAATAATCATGCATAGAACTAAAATATTTTGAACTAGGTGCTTACACAGGTGCAAAGATTTGCTAAGAAAGTTTGTTGTTTGAAGACTCATACTGAAGAGATGTTTTCCATATAATTGAGAGGCTGCTTATAAGAATTTCAACACTGGGAAACATAACAAAGTAACAGGCATCATAGGTCACTTGAAATGAGAGCTGGTCTGACAATTACAGTTAGCACCTAGAGGTCTCACTAAAGGAAAACAGCTACAAGGATGCCTCTCATACTATCATTTAAGATATGTAAATGAGATTGGGAAAAGATATTTATTGACTAGTTCAGGCCATTCCATTTGGCATATTTTTGGTTTTAGACAGTCAAATAAACACAACTGCAAAAGAAACCAAGAAATAGGCATAGGCAAAGGAAAAAAAGATTTGTCTCCTCCACGGTGACCTACAATTAATCTTTGTGTGAAGCAAGTAAGAAAGTTAGGCTGACAGGGTTGAATGGCACAGACCATGTTAACAAAAGACTGAGTGGTACAGAAATATCAAACCAGGATTGGAAACTGAGATAGGGATTAAAAAGTCTTCTGTATTTCTGGATGCCTGAGTTAATCTTGGGATGTAAAGGGAGAAGTGTGAGGATGCTGGGTATTTCCCCCTCATGGAAGCTTGGTTTGACAGTTAATCTTCAGGTTGGTTCATTTATCCCGCAAGGAACGCATCAAAACCTGTGCCATGGTATCATCTTCATCAGCATCGTAATCCTACAGACAGAGCACAGAGATTCTTTTACTGCAACAGCCATGCTGGTTAATACAACATCAAATAAGAACAGAGAAAAAGCTGTTCTCTTCCTCTGACTTGCCAATAATCCAATTTCTCTCCTGATGCCACCTGCATGGATGACATTTCACAGCAGTGGCTGTGCACAGGAGCTGGGTGTAAGAGTCATGGGGCTGTACGCCCAGGGTGAGGAAACACGTACCACAAAAGTGTCATAGGAAAAGCGGTGTCGTCTCTGAAGGTGCTCCATGAAGTTAGCACTCCTGTAATTTGGATCTCCCCATGGCATTGAGGCACAAATTGGGCAAACCTTCAAGAAAAACCCAAAAAAGCTAATTAAGCCCCAGTGGTTAAATGCTTTAACATTCACAGGAGGAAGGGCAGGACAGAGACAGCACGGACGACTGAAGTGCAAGGTTTGTGATGTCAATTAGTTTGCTGGGACATTTAATACAAAAGCCTCAGACAACCCTGAATTATTTTAATTCAAGTCTTAGGCCTCTGAACTGAAATGCCTTACTCTTCTCTCTACATTCTGAAAATCAGAGTTGACTACAGCTGTTTTTTTTAAAAAGATTTCAGTCTTTATTTCTCATTAACAGAAAAGTTTCCTTTGTCTTTGCAAAGATCACTTCCCTCCAAGGGAAAAAAGGAACTTTTGTTCTAAGTAATTTGGAATTTAAAAAAACTTTTCAGAAAAATGAAAGTTTCAAATTCAGTTCCATGTTTGGCAATTCCTTTTATATGAGGGAGTATCAGGAGATAAGCATCACTAGAATGACACACTATTTTTGCAACCATTTCTCTCAATGGTTTATAATGTCTTCTTGCTGAAAACAGCAGAGGGAAAAATTAAATGCCTGATATTTTCTTAAATGATATCTTATTAATTTTATGTTTGTTACTGTGCCTATTTAACTTTGAATGTCTGACATTTTTCAAATATGAAAGGATGGGATCTAGGTGCAATAGGAATAGAGACTAGT
The DNA here is from genome assembly GCA_907165065.1 of Caprimulgus europaeus. Next base: position 8,803,872 of record OU015541.1, read on the forward strand.
CACCTCCAGAGACTGTATCAAAACCAAACATCAAAACTATGTGAAAGTTAAATGCACGAACGGCACACCCACATTTGAGTTTAACAGGAGTAATTATAACTGCACACTTAACTTCAAGAATAAGTCTCTAATTGATTGTTTCAAAGGGATTTAAGACTACACATCATTACAATTCTTGCACCAAGACTTTTTATTACCACTTGTTTTGCATCCATGCTGTGCAATGTTTTGCAGTGTTCAACTAGTCCTTCTTGATCAAAGTTTTTCTCGCTGCAATACGGACAGGGAAAGGTAAAGCGATTTGGGAAGTTCCTGGTTGAGAAGAGAAAAAGAGGTTATTTAACACTAAGAAACTTAAAGGTAAAAGCTTTAGGATTCAATACTCAAAAGTTGTTGTATCAGCTCTTAAGAATACAAACCATTTAAAGCAATCATCTTGGTCTATGCAATTAAGGCAAGATAGCTTTAAGAATCAGCTTTTTAATTCCCAACAAAACACCTTAAGGAACTCTGAGTATCACCCATATTTACACAGACTGAGAGCCCTCCTGCAAGCGTTACAAATGCCATTTACCATCTTGTTTGGTTTTTTTTACATGCACAGGGTGTACCACCCAGTATGCTACAATGCAGGTGAGTGCACTGTAATCAATTTCAACTTCACTCCATGTAAGTTACTACAATCAAGAGACAGAAAAATAAAGTTTTTATTTTAAAAATAGCTACTTTTAGTGAGCAGCCTGATCTTTAACATGCCTAGTGCATGGACTGTGTAGAAAGCAGAATAGCTTGCCTGGGCACAATCAAATGCAGGATTAAGGCTTAATTTTAAACAATGTGAAAGGATTAAAACAGTTAATACTCAATCTGAGCAAAGAGAGAAAGTCTACTTTTACTGCAAAATTCTACAGGTTACATGAAACCCCACAACGCAGTTAAATTTTTTAAAGATAAAAGGACTTTTCTCAGAAGAATCAAAACTGAGACTTTATAATGATTAATCAGTAACAGCCCTGGTTTTGTGACCAAAGGAGACAAGAATTTCCAGAGAAGAGCTCGTTACCTGGTGTTGTGAAGTGGTTCTTTAGTTACAGCTTTCACACCTTCCATGATATAATTCTGGTACTTTGAACACGAAGCTGCGTGGCTCCGCATCTTTGAGAGATACATCTGTGCAGGCAACAATCACAGAGCAAGGTTCACTTAAACCAGTTGCAATTACTTCTACTCTCTTAAGCAGAAGTAGTAAAACATGTAAAACAAAGCAGCTTTCTGCAGACAGTGCTCAAGCAGGGAAACCCAAACCCTTCAGCTGGCCAGGCACAAAGCTTTCAGATGATAGATTAGTTAACCTGTAACTCTGCTGCCTGTAATGTTTCACAAACACAACACTGCAGGACAGCTCACTTTTCTTAACCTAGGCTACAGTATTAGAAGAAAAAGCTTCACATAAAGCCAGTTTACCTGGTCACTGTGAAGAGACAAGTGTATGGAAAACAAATTGGCTTTTAGTATAGATCTGGGTGTAGACTGATTGCTAATTGCTAATCGATCCCATTAATGAAAACTCAAATTTACAATGAGGAAATCTGTAACTCAAGGCACTGCAGTTTTTTATCAGCTGGAATGAAGACAGTGAAGAAACTACCTAGAAACAAAAAGTGAAAGTAACTGAACTGTTACCGTCACCTTAGTGTGTCTAATTATCCTTTTCTTCTTGGTTTTTTCCATCTGCTAAGTTTTTTTTTTTTAATACATTCAATTAACATGAAGAGGCCCAACTTTACAAAGAGAAAGGAAACGACAGGAGGCTGCCATACAGGAATTCAACGTGCAGGACACTAACAAACAATAAGTCCATGGAAGACAACGCCCATGTAAGACAACTTTGACTCAAAACTATTTCAAGCAAAGCAAATAAATTTCTGTTCAAGAGCCAAAGAGATCACTATCCAAAACCCACATCCACTGTTTCATTACAACATTCCTCCCACAGAGACAGGCTCACAGAAACAACTTCAGAAGCAATATTTCACTCTAATGTTAAAATCACTATCTTTCATTTGAAATTCATTTTCTGAAGAGGTATCAATAGAAAACTGTGGGAAGAATGTCAACATTTGGGTGCTGTCTATATAAAATTTCTTTAGCATTTGTCAGAACAAACATTTTGACCCGATTCTGCAGAAAGCTGAAAAGCAAGCACTTCATTTCCCTCTAAGGAGTACAGCCAAGCAGGCACACCTCATGCACTTCATTTCCACTTAATACTGTCATACTTTTTTATTGCAGCCATTGCAAGTGGTTTCTGTCATTTCAATTTGCTTCTCCAAGTCCACAGCTCTGCTACCAGGTGACAGGGTACTGCGGCAGACACCACAAACTGGCTTTTTTGGCTTCAGACATTCCTGCAGGCACGGAGTGCAAAAGCTGGGGTGGGAGAAAAACAGTAGGTGGTGAGAACAGCCCTCCTGGAGACACAGAATAAATACCCAGAGCCCTTCCGTGTCTCTGTCTTAAGTGATAACAGAGTCTCCAGAAATGATATCTAACAAAACAGCAGCCTGGTGAGACTGCGGGACCGCAGTTCGCTTATGGCCACTGCTCTGCTTCCGCGGTTACCACGTCTTTCGGGAATCGAAAGTGAAAGCACATCAGCTTTTTCCTTTGCCAGTTGTTCCCCCCCCCACCACCCCGTCCCTTTCCTGGAAGCCCCAGGCGTTCCCCGAGCCGCTGCTGAAGAGCGGAGCTGCCTGCGCAGCCCCCGTGTCCTCGGGTATCGCCACTTCGCCCCATCGCCCCCCAGGGGCACCCAGACCACCCACCCCCGCAGGCAGCAGCCTTGCTCACCCCAGGGCCGCCCCGCTCCCTTAGGGGAGGGCTATGGGCGGCCGAGCCACGGTTCCCTCCCGAGGCCTCCCAGCCCCCAGCCCAGGCGGGCGCTGCGGGCCCGGGCCCGGCCCCCTCCCGCCTCAAGCCCCCCCCCACCGCGCCGCCCTGCAGCCGCTCACACGTGTCCGCAGGGCACGCGCACCGGGCTCTCGTACACCTCCAGGCACACGGGGCAGGTGAAGCGCGACAGCGGGTCCTGCCGCCGCTCCGGGGAGCGGGACGAGCCACCGCCACCGGCTGCCGCCATCTTCCCGCCGCCGCGCCCCGCCCCCCCCCGCCAGCCAACCGGGGAGCGGCCGGTGGGCAAGCGCAGCAGCGCCCCTGTCGCCGAGACACCGCCCACACAAGGCGTGGTCATCAATTGGGGGCGTGGCCCACGGTAGGGGCGTGGCCCGGAGCTGCCCCGCCCCCGGGTCCGTGCCCGCGGGCGCCTCCGCGACTCGGGGGCCGCGAGGAGCGGTGAGGGGCGGGGCAGCCGTTGGCGGGGGCAGCGCTTCCGCAGCGCCCGCGCAAGGCGAGCCGGTCCAGCTGCAGCCCCACCCTGCCCTGCGCCCCCTCCCCGCCGGCCCGATCGGCCTCAGCCCTCCCCGCAGCCCGGCAGCCCCTGGGGTTCCCCAGTCCGGACCGGGCCCCTCGGCCCCGCCCCCTCGCACCCGGCCCTGTGACGTCACTGGGCGGAAGTGCTCCCAGCGGCAGGAGGCGGTGCCCCCGCCCCCTCCTCTGCCATCTATTTCCGGGGCGCCGCTGTCAGCTGCCCCCTCCCGCTGGCCGCCAGCAGCTCCGGGCCGGTGCCGGGAGGCTGAGCCGTGAGGCCGAGCCGTGAGGCCGAGCGGGCCCAGCCGGCCCAGCCGCGAGCTGGGCAGTCCTTCCGGGGCGGGGTCTATGCTGCGACGGAGCGTGTGACGGGCTGTGGGGTCCGCAGTCCGCATCCGGGTCACCGGGCGCTTCCGGCCGAGCGGCGGCGAGTCCCGTGCGGCGGAGCGGAGCGGAGCGGTGAGGGACGGGCCCGGCCCGCGGGGTGGGGGGGCTCTGCCTGCCCGGGCTGCGAGCTCTCGGCGCAGTGCTGGCTGCTGAGGGGAGGGGGCGGCGGTTTGCTGGGGGCGGCGGGGCAGGCTGCGGCGGGCGCGGCGCCTCAGTACCGGCGGGAGGAGCCGGGAAGCCCCTGCGGGGCCGGTCCCCGGGCCCGGCGGTCAGCGAGCGCCGCTGGGGAGGCGAGGGGGGTATCCTGGGACCGTGTCCGCGGCCCCTCGTACCGGCCAGGCTGGCCGCCTCAGCGGGAAGCGTCTCCGTGAGAGCCGAGGGCTCCCGGCGGGTGCGCGGCTGGGCGCCGGCCGCTCCTTCTCCCGCGTTTCACGGGGTGAAATCCCCCGCCCGTGCGCTGCGCTCCGCTGCCGTTAAATAGCCTTGGGATGAATTTTATTTAAGGCTCACTTTCTTCCCCAGCGCTCGGTCACGGCTGCCGTTTCTGGGCCTGGCTCGGGGAGCTGTCCCTGTCCTGTGCTTCTCCCCCCTGCTGGGAAGGTTTCTGTGGGGCTGTGCCCGGCCGGGTAGCCCGGGGCAGGCAGAGGGGTCGGTTCCCTTGGCCGGGGTTTTGACCCAGGAGATGGAGAGAAACGTTGTCTTGTCTCACCAGCAGAAACTACACTCAGCTCAGAACTTATTATTCACCCATCTTCATGAAATCTTGAGGTTTTTAGTCAGTAATCTGCAGCAAAATAGCCTTGTTACCGTTTGTTAACAGTAAATTAACTCTATTCTAGCAAAACCAGGACGTTACTTTCTGTTCTGTCAGCCAGGGTGTTTCTTAAAACCGTATTTATCTGTGGCTGCTCACATGTTGAGGTGCTCACTGAGCTGTGTAACCGTGGCTGTTAGCTGTTGGGAGCCTGCCTGGCGCTGGGTGGGCTGCCCAGGACTGGCCCTGAAATCCAGGGTGAACTTCATAACCCCACTGTGTTCTCAAGAACCAGGTGCTCTTTATTTTATTATGATGCCTAGTGCATCTGGTGCTGTAATAAGGAATACTTGGTGCTTAAGACTACACTGGTGTTAAGAAGTTCATTCCATTTTGGTGACAGTAGCAGGATGTTTTGCTCCTGGAAGCTCTGCGTGCAGCGGAGCGGCTCTGGGAAGCCTCGCTGGCGTGTTTGCTTTGTTGTGTTTTGCTTTTCAGCTGTGTGATCTCTGACTTGTGTACAAACCACGGGTTAAAATCAGAGCTGGCAGTGGCTTTGAGTGTCAGTCTGTAGGGCCTTGATGAAGGACTTTCATTTGGGGTCTTTCTTAATCCTCTTGTCTCGTACATGTGACCAAATGCTTTTGTTTAGTTGTTATTAACAGTGGAAGTGGGAGAACTGTAACACTTAATCCAGCTCCTTGTCAGCACAGGATCATTCCCTGTCCTGGGGGAGCATTGCTGATGTGCCAGACAAAAGTCTTTCTCTGAAATTCCCTCGTGGAGCCCTTCTTGCTAAGGAACAGACGTTCTGTTGTCTTTGTCCACAGACTTCATCTTGCACAAGTTAAGGAGGAAAGATCTGGAGAGAGAGAAAGGTTTTACTCCTGTCCCTTCTGCTCGGGGGTTAATTTAGAACTCCACATTTCTGGTGCTTCACAGCTTCTCTCTTGACATCAGTGCAGTTCCTGATTGTGGGAAGAGCAGAGCAGTGTGCCTTTGAGCAGAAATTGAGCTGCTAGGAAACTTTCCCCACAAGGCATTGTCATTAAGTGCAGCCTTTCATCAAGGTAACATTAACTGCCAGCCTGTTGGGTTTTTGTTTATTTTTCTGGCCTCTTGATCATTTGTGGTGCTTTGGTTCCCTCTCCCCCACCTCCCTGCCATGTATTTTGTATTATGGCTCCTTTAAGTTAATTTTGCTCTTAAAAGTGATTTTAATTGTAACAGGTGTGTGGGGACATTGATCAGTTCTATCAGCTGTCGGTAATACTGGCCAGAGAGTCTTTTCTCAAGTGCTGTTTCAGACTGACTCTAACCAAAACAGTGCATTGATTTCCCCTGCCTCCCTTCCCTTTGGTTCACAGTTGGGAAGTCTGTAAGGGCTGGATTGTGTTTTCATTTAAAAAACCAAGCCTGTGGTCTGCTTTTTGATCACAAGCTCCTCAGGCAGTTGGGATGGAGTGTGTTGCCCTGTTAATTACCTTGGTTTTGGTAAAGTAGCATTAGGAAGCTGCTTTTCTCACCAGCTTTTTCTTTGTGTAGTATGGGAGCTCAGTGAGGTGTAGATCAGTAGATACATAAAAGCAACTATCCCTGCAGACAAAAATCTACATGATGTAAAAACAGAATAATTTTGCTCTGTTCTAATAAAGCAGCTAAAAAGGGCAGGTGTAGCTATTTGCTGAAAAGATTACAATCTTCTTTGCAGCTGCCAGTGTTCAGCTGGAAGTTTGGCTGCACTTTGCAGCTCTGTAGGATGACTGCAGAGCTCTCCCAGTGCAGTGGTGGCCTGGCTGTGCCATCAGGTGGGATGTGAGTAGCAGTCAAAAGCCTAGAAAATGTTAGAAAGGCAAAGTTAATTAATCTGCTCAGTCTATAGGCAGTTCTGTGCCCCTAGAGAGGAAAAAAAGTAGCTGCTTTCCCAAGTTGAGCAAAATGAAACTTCTTTGTGGGATTTTTTTTTTAAAATCTTTATATTACTGTACAGGGAAAAAAAAAAAGTGACTGATTAAAATAATGTCTGTGTAAGTTGTTTGAACTGAAAGGGCAAAATAAAACACAGAGAAGAGACCCTAATGCTCTTGTGCTTCTCCTTTCAGTTTTTTGCTGTGAGTTGGTTTTGCCTTGGTTCCCTAAGCCACAGAACCTCAGTCTGGGTTTGAGCCTACCCCAGTGTTACTGTGTCAAGCTCGGTGCCTTGCTCATGTAGCTTGGTTGTGCTGTTTTGGGCGGATGACTGGAAGAGGAGTAGAGAATGACAGTGAAAAGCAGGACAACAGCGTTCCTGTAGAGTCTTGTGCTTTTTCAGAAGCCTAAAGAGGCTGTTGTGGGAGCTGCTGCTCTGTGAACCATTTTATAGGACCCTGTGAAGCAGAGAGATGCTGGGGACATCTGGGATTTATGCAACTGTGATGACTTGTCTTTGTTTTCAATTTTTATGGTTTTTTTTTTTCCAGAAGAGTTGCCATTACTGAAGATTTAATGCCAGATAATCAACCTGCTGCCAAATAACCATGAAAGAGACGAGGTAGCTGCCCAAGTGGGAGAGAAACACTGATTTCAATGGATACAAAATATAAAGACGATTTGTTTAGGAAGTATGTACAGTTCCACGAGTGCAAGCTGAGTGCCTCTGACAACAAGCAGCGCCCCATTAGCGATGAGTATCTGCGAGTGGCAGCGGCAGCCTTGCTGTGCCTCCCCAAAATTGATCCTTTTTATAGATTCCGGTTGATCAAATTTTACGAGATGGCTGAAAACTCGCTGAGATCTGTGAAATCCTCAAGTTTACATTCTCTCCATAATGCATTCAGCATGCTTGAGACAGTTGGGATTAATCTCTTTCTTTACCCCTGGAAAAAGGAGTTCAAAAGTATTAAGGTAAGACACAGTATGTGTGGCCATAGTGGGAACATGATTTGTTTTTCTCTCTTTTAACACATTTCCTGTGTTTCCTCTAAAGACTTTTTTTTCCCACCTAGTAGTGTGATGTGTGTATTTGTCTATATGCAGTGGGTAAACAGGAGCCATAGGAAAATTTCTGTGTAAAATAAGTGAAGTTTGTGCTGGTGAGAGTATCCTGAGGGCAGAAGTACCACTACTATTGGCATTTATAGTGTAACCATAAAATAGAGGAAGAGCTTACTTCAGGTTTGTTCAGCCTACCCTGCTACAGGTGTTAATATCTGCTTGGAGATGCTTTCACTAGGGTGAGCAGTCAAGTTCACTCAAAGTTTGATTTTTGCCTTGCAACAGCTATTATTGGAGCACAAGTACTAACAAATAATGGATGCTTTGCTGAGCAAAAGCACAAATTCCCACATGTTATATGATAATGGTAAAGGAACTTCTCTGAAAGAATTGTTTCCAGAATATCTTTTATCTACTTGTCCATTCTCAATTAATGAAGTTTGGACATTAATGTACTTTTGAATTATTTACTCATGCCAGGATCTCAGGGTGAAAAGTGGGCACTTGCTCAGCTTGGGTGCTAGAAGTCAGATAGTGAGTTCTCTGCTGTTGATTTTTCTATTTTATCTTTCACCTGTTCTTAAATGTTTATTGAAAACTGCTGCTGCATTTCAGTAATGAGTGCTGCAGGTGACTTCCAAGAACAGTTTTGAGACTTGAAAGCTGGATAAAAACACTGCTGGTATGAGTGACTAAAGTAGTTTGCAGATGTGTGCACTAGTGATGGATATTTTTGTTTGTTTTTCTTAAAAAAAATACGATTTCACTATTTAGCAGAGAATCTGAACATTATTAGAATGTTTGAGTTCTCTGTTTCCCAAAGGGAAAACTACCTTTCTTCAAGATATCTCCATAGATCTTCATCATTATGCTTAAGTTCTGGCCTTTAAAATGTTGGCTGATCCATCAAGGATGTCTCTTGATTTGCTGCTGACAGTGACTGTGGTTGTGCACTGGGGATCCAGTACCTGTTTGTAGTAGTTTAACTTGGTCAGCAGCCAGACACCACAGAGCCACTCGCTCATTCCCCCCCACCAGGGAACAGGGGAGAGAATTGGAGGGGTGAGGAGGCTTGTCAGTTGAGATAAGAACAATTTAATAATTAGAATAAAATAAACTTAAAAGGCTAATGATAATGATAAGAGTGGTGCACAGTACAATTGCTCACCACCAGCTGATAGCTGATACAAATTATCAGCATTCTTATACCAAATCCTGCAGTTAAACCAAAACACAGTGTTATTGTAGCTAATAAGAAGAAAATTAACTCTATCTCAGCCAAAGCCAGCACACTGTTCTCTGCAAAGCTGTGATGTGCAGGCTGCTCGTGCCTGGAATCCAAAACAGTTTGAACTGTTTTAAGAACATACCTCAGGTATGTGAGATACAGATATTTCAACTTGCACAAGCTCTTACCTGGTTTTGGGGCTTCTCTTACTGGGAGTTCTTGACCTAATATAAAATTAAATCAGACATTTGAAATTGCATAGTGATAGTACACAAAAAAGCACACCTCAAATATATTTAAAGCTGAATTGAAGAGGACTTTGGTACTCATGCAGTAATTCTGAGTTCCTGTTATCTGTAGCTAGCCCCTGTCCAGGGGGAAAACGTGAAATCTCTGCCTTTTTACCTTTCATGGTAGACTTGCTTGTAAATGCAAACATGTCTGGTAAGCATAAAAGTTAATGTCAGCATACAGCACAGTGATGTACATCAACGGGGAGGACATTATGCTAATCAGGATTTCAATTTGAATGAAAACTCTCCTACTTTGAATTTGCCTCATGTGGAATTTCCATCTGCTGAGCAGGAGGGATGCAGAAATGGAGTTCATCTTGCCATGGGAGTTGCATGTGTTCACTGTTGTTATTTTTTATTTAATTATATTGTATCTATCGCTGAATCATCTGAGCATCTAGTCCACCACTGAATTTGTAACCTAGTTTTCCTTTTATTTTCCCCTCCGCCCCACTTAGACCTACACTGGACCCTTTGTTTATTATGTAAAGTCTGCTCTAACTGAAGATGATGTAAGGCAGATTTTGAACTACATGGGCTATGTCCAAGAACTGGGAACAATGTATAAGCTCAAAGAGCAGGTTGATGCCATTCAAGTGAAAATGGTTTCATTTGAACTCTTTTTGGCCAAAGTGGAATGTGAGCAGCTTCTTGAAATTCACTTGCAAGTGAAAGAGAAAGGTTATTCAGAGATTGATGTCATAAATGAACGAAAAAATAGCAGTGAAGATATTAGAGGCTGCTCGGAAGCCATGAAACGGCGTGTGGAGTGCAAGGAAAACTTAAACACTTCCATGGCCCGGATGGTACTCCAGAAATCAGCCAGTGAGCGGGCCTCTAAAGATTATTTCAAGCCAAAGGTGAGCAAACCTTCTAAATCAGTGGACACATACGATAATTACTGGGAAAGTAAGAAGCCACCTTTGATGAGCTCGCTGAGTCTCAGGAAAGAACCAATTTTAGTCGATGCAGAAGATGAAATTAAAGATGAAATTATCCGTCCGTCCCCCTCTCTCCTGACAACGTCAAGCTCCCCACACGGGTGTTCAGATGAATTCTTGCCAACTTCATCTCATCACAACGGCATGCTAAGAACAAACGTCCCTTACAGCTCCTATTTTTCTGCTCAAGAGGACTTAGATTTATACACTGATCCCGATTCTAGAAGTATGTTAAATTTTAAAAGACAAGAAGCGATTAAGCCTGATGTATGGCTGTTAAAAAATGATGCCAACCCTGTTTACCACAAGCGCACCCACCTCGCCAAAGAGCCAGCTTCCCTCAAGTGCCAGAACTGCGGCGTACCTTGTGGCACTTCCTTCTGCCAAAAGTGTGACAATCTCTTCAGCTCCAGGCAGGAGTATCCTGCAGTGAAGCAGAGCACCTATTCCATCAAACCACTTCCCAGTGATGGCTTGTCTCCTGCGTCTGCTTTGAGGGAGAAATCTCAGTACACATCACAGACTCAGAGTCAGGAAAGAGCTGCTCAGTTCAGCTCCAAATCCAAACCTCCAGGCACCTCGCGCTGCGGCTTCTGTAACCGACCGGGAGCGGCGAACACGTGCACGTTTTGCTCCAAGGTCTCATGTGACACTTGTCTCAATGCTTACTACTATGATCCCTGCTGTAGGAAAAGCGAGCTTCACAGGTTCATGCCTAACAATCAGTTAAACTATAAATCGTCCCAGCTGTCCCATGTTGTTTATAGATAGACCTGATTAGTCTGTTTTGGAGGGGAAGGAAAAGGGGAGGGGAAAGGGCTATCCTAACTCATGTACTGACTCCACTGATCAGAAAATACACTGACCTCTTACAAAAACGACCTGGCCAAATATTTGGAACCATGGCTCAGTGATCAGGTGCCAGTTCTTGATTTTTGTGGCTTCACAGATGCTGCAGGTACATTAGATTTCATGCTGCTATAATTTAGGTAACTCCTAAGTGATCATTACTTTTCAATTGAAATTGGGGAGAAGAGCACATTTTTCTTTAAAACTCGGCAGCTGTTGCATTTTAGAAAAGTGACTTTGCACCTTTCTATTACATTGCAGTCATTTCCTTGCCAAAATAAAACCATGCAAGGCTTGAAAATAAAATCTAAAAATTAAGATTCTCATTTTCTATGAGTGATGAAGCTACTGCCAGTTTTTGATAAAATATGACTTTAAAATGTGCAAGAAGTATGTGAATGGCTTGTTTTGCCAACAAGGACTATTTTTTGAAGTGTCTGCATTTCTTGATCTCCAAAATGCAAACACCACAGCATCTCTTCCTTTCGTCTTTATGTTTCTTCCTTCTCCCCTTATCTCCTGGTTGATTATCTCAAGCTTATATAATCTGAATCTGGACAATACGTGCTTTATTTTCTGGTGTTGCCAATATCATCCTACTGGCTTTTACTGTGTGGTATTTTAAAAACATGGATCTGTATTCATGTCACTTGAATTATGCCTAGAGTGTTGTCCTTCCAGATGAGTACTGATTTTCTTTACTTTCTGTTGCACATGTATTAAGTACTGTTCTTTGTACTGTAAATAGGTAATTTGGAAACAGTTTATTTTTTAATAAATATTTAATATGTTGAGTTCTTAAAAATGGTAAAATCATTATAACTATGAAGTCTCTCTGGGTTATTTGTTCAGGTGACTTTTTGTTTTTCCTTGTACTGTATTTCATAGCTTATTATAGTCACTGTGGCAGACTGATGTTCTTGGCTCTGATCAATTTTTTGTTTTAATCTGGCATTTTTTCCCCCTCTGATAAGGCTACCACTAGCCTAAGTGGAGTCTTGTCTAAGAATTGCAGGACTTTGGTTCTTGGTGCACGCTTTTCCTTTGTGGTTATGGAAATTGTAAGTATAAATGTTCCGCTTGCTTCCAAATTCACTGTGAAGTTGAAGTCTAGTGTAGTCCAGCGAGTAAAGCACTGGCCTGGTTAAAAATCAGAGCTCATCTGTGACTCCTGTTCAAGCAAACCCATCAGTTATGGATGTGCATCAGATAATACTTATCTGTATTGCACATAGGAACCCTAGCTGAGAACCAGGACTCCTTGTGCTAGGCTCTGTACAGTTTGACCCCCAGACAACACCTGATTATAAATAGGCTTTAGTTTTTTATTAAAAGGAAACCCACAAGAATCCTTCTAACTTCCTTATTCCAACTAGCTAGTTAGAACAAAGTATCAGGCAACCTAATCTGATGCGCAGAATTAAATGTGTTTAAAATATCTGTAAAGAACTCTAGCTGAGATGTAAACTATGTAGTCCACTTTGCACTAAAATTATTCACTTAGGGGTTTTTTAAACACTGTTAGAGTCTAGGCTTCTAAACTTAAATGTCCATGGATCCCTGTGTGACAGAAACATGCATGAATGGTCATTTGTATTTACTTTTTTGGGGGGGTGGGGGCGGGGGTGGGGGCTTGAGGTAGGTAGAGAAGGGAACTATATAGGCTAATGTTGTAAAATAGCTAAAATAATTTTAGCCATAAATGGGTGTCAGAAGTATTACGGAAATAAGATGAAACCTGGGTCTCACAGAAGGCTGAGAACAATAAGTCACTGTACAGTTTGCACTAAGAAACAAAGTGAATGGCTTGTGTTTAGCAGTCAGGGAAATTTCTGAATCAAGTGACTGCAACTGAACATAATGTCACAGGCAAGCAATGCCTTGCTGACCCTGAAGGCTGGGGTGAATGATTTTAAGGTTTTCAAAATCTTATATGTTTTTTTATAAATATATATATATAAATGACACAAATGTAGATACATTATGTATATAGTGAAGAATTTAAAACCAATTTTACTATTAAAATACAGTCTAAGGGTGGTTTTTATTTCGGTGGTTATTTTGTTTTTGTTCACCTTCTGAAATGTCATGCCTGTTTGGCTGCTATACAGTGTATCTTCCAGTTCACTAGTTCAAGTTCCATATGGCTACTCACACTACAGTGAATAACTAAAACTGTGATGCCACGTAATTTTTACGGTGAACATAGCAGGGACTATACTTGCTCTGCAAAAAGAAGTCCTGTGTATATATGTCATGGAATACTGTAGTACAAAACTGTGTTGAATTGAAGTGATACCATGCTCTATTTTTGTGTATCTTACTGTATGAGGTTGCTGTGATTGATACAGTAAAATATATGCTAATTTAAAATGCAGGTGTTTTGCATCTGGTTTGTTTAAATTAATTTATGTTTTGAAGGAATTTAAAAATAAAGAGGCCTTTAAGAAAAGGCTGAACTCTTTTCTTAAAGTGGAGTGCATGTAGCTGTCTGTTTTACCACTGTGGTTTTGCATGCAGACATGAATTGGTGCACAAAGGTAATCTCGGGGGCAAAATGGGCAAGAGTGTATGCACAGTGAGCCCCAGCTTTGTGAAACTGGAGGTACTACCTGCAGAATGCAGAGCTTTTTTTTAAAAAATGTTTATTTTCTAGTCTTAGCAGCATGACTCAGTCTGTTCCATAAGAGCATGCAAGCCAGTATGTCAGCAGTCTGCAGCTGACAGACGAACGTGGGGTGGGGAGCGGGGTCGTGTGCCATGTGAAGCTCACCTACATCGACTCCAGCCCTGACTGTCCATGTCATGGGCACCTTTTCTCGCTAGCTTCCTGATGTAAGCTGCATCTCGCAGATGTGTGATACTACTGATGCACTTTTTGGTACTTGAGTCAGGCTTTCTGGCTCCTCTTTGATCCTGCTAGCTCTGGAGCAGGATAATTTCTCAAGTTCCAAACTAGCTTATTTATTTTTTTCCTTTGTTCTTTGTGCTAAAGCATGTCAGGTGAATGTTTAAATGCCTGAAGAGCCATTTCTAAAAGTCTTCTAATCTTATGATCTGTTAATGTTACTGGAAGGATCAGGGATCATTATAAAAATCAGGCTCAAGGTAACTAAAATATTCTTGCAGGAAATCTTCTCTTTCACTGCCCTGCTGCTTATGCTGATGTATTTCTTGTGCATATAAAACAAGACTTTATGCTGTCTTACTCTGACATTTTTGTATTGCAGACCTCTCTCTGCCTCTGCTGCGTCTTCTGCTCTCAACGGAAGTCTCAAGGTTCAATACACTGTCAAGTAGTTTAGATTTGATGGTTTGAACTGACAAATCCTTAAATTTCTTTTCTCTGGAAGACTACTGTGTATTAGAAGCATTTAGTACGTGTTGCTAATTATACTGTAGAATCTTTTTAGAGGAAAAGATTCACCTTTACAGTGTTTGTTTAGAAACAGGAGCTAATCTGAGCATGGTGATAATTGGTATCTTGGCAGAGTGACTGAGAGAAAAGCAGGAGGTGACTGCAAGTTAAGGTAACATGTTGATGTACCTGGTTTGGCTCTAATTTAGTTACTTCTCTGAAATCAGTGGGAATTAATTAGGCCTTTTAGCATGGTCATTACTGTGGTATCTAAGCAGCAACTGAATTGGGCTACAAATGTTCCTGACTGCTATTTGTGAAGGATGTTCACTGCTTCCTTCTGAAAATCATGGTGTGCAGTCGTGTTTGTCTAAAGAATGTAAGTACATAAATGTCTTAGACTTGTATAAAATTAAGTAAAATTGGACATTGCAGTTACTTTTAATTGCTTTTTTCCTACAGTTGATCATATTCCCCTAAAAAATATTTTCTGTAACTTGCCTTGCCAGTCTGAAAATACAGGGGCAAGGAATCAGGAATTAAGTAGCTTTCTTGTTTTGTACTCCTACAGCCCTGCTGTGGAAAGCAAACTCCGAGGGCAACCTTTTGCACTGAGCCACAATATGAAAATGAACAGGCTAGCGCATCAGATCCTCTTATGCAGTGCCTAGAGGAAGGCAAAAGGTTAAAGTATGTGATATGGCAGCAGCTCTTTTAACTCTAAAATACTGCAGACATGCCAGATAATTGAAGCTCTTCCTCTGAGGAGAGGTGTAGGAGAGCCAGAGAGCAGCTGCTTTGTTTGACAGGCTTGCTGTACAGATTTCAGTGTGCTATGTGTGGAAGGCAAGGCTGTTCCTTACAGCACTGAAAGCTCTCTGCAATGAAAATATCTTAGCATATTTTGTAGTGTGGGTCCTCAGTTCAGACTGGTATCTAGAGCCCTGTGACAAGGCACTTCATGTAGCACTAGAGGTAGATGGTGTGCTGATGGGCAGCTACCTGCAGCCAGACTCTCTGCCAAAGTCAGAAAAGGCAATTTAATACCAGGCTGTTGGTGTAGAGCTGTGGGGATGGACCTGTAACCAGGAATTAACAGCACATAGCAGTGCCCAAAGTGGGGCAATCCTTAATTCCTTATTTTTCCCCTCCTGCACTGCTTTTGCTGTTTTCATAGTGTGAGACAGGCTATGGGAGCTCTGGCATTGCTACAAGGAGTTGTTGCTTTTTTGGGAAGAGCTGCTTTGCTGCCCTGACCTCTGCAAAAGAAAGATCTCCTCTCCTTAGGAGTGTCTGCAAGCAGGGAACACACTGCCTTGCTCAGGGAGGGTGAGGAGCTGCCAGTTGGTTTCTGCCATTTCATAAGGCAGAGTTGCTCCAAGGTTTTTCAAATGCAGGCAAAATGCTTCCCCCATCCAGGCCGTGCTGCCACAGGTGCCTGCCTGGCGAGCTGGGTTTGCTGGTTCCTTGCTCTGAGGAGCAGCAGGGTCAGAGGCTACGATTACTGCTTGTCCGCCACTACAATCAGCTGCCCCTACTGCCCATCCTCTCTCAGCAGGCAGCAGTGGGTCTGGCTTTCTGCTGCAGTAGCAGAGGCAAAGGGGCTATGGAAATCTTCCTGAGACCCAGCAGCTTCCCTTATTGCCTGTGCTTAAAGCCAGGCATGGACTTGCACTGAACGTGGAGAGGCTTTGTGCAGAAAAGAGGTGGGCAGGTGGAAATGTTCCAGATAAAAATGACACAACCTGCTCTGATTTTTTTTTTCCTTAGCATCAAGAAGAAATTTATCTTCTAGCATTCAGAATCTGGGAGGCACTGAAGTCATGTTGCAGGGAACTTCAGATGAGGTTAGAGATTGTTTTAATTACTGATATTTCTTATTGGTGGGATCCTTTCTTAGTGCTGCAGGTCCTGAGTGTAAGCGGTGGTGGTCCTGGTACTTCTGTTCAGGCTGGGCTCTATCATAGCAGTTCCTGCTTTGAAATGAGGATGTGAAATACCTTCTGACTTGGGTAATAGACCACTCATTTGTTTTTCTTCCCTTATACAGGGCTTTTGGTTAATTTTGCACTGTGCAGTTCACTGCATTGAAGACAATGTCAAAGCTCCAAGTAGCTTTAAGTAGTGCAGGATCAGACCTGCAGTGTGTGGCTGACAACTTGCATGTGGCAGCTGGTTCTGCTGTTGTGGGTGTGGAACTGTCATGCTTCCTGCTTTAGAAATCGTTCTCATGATACTCATACTGTTCTGAGATTTTTCATCAGCAACCTGCTTTTAAAAAAGAAAGAGAAAAATCAACCCACAACTGCTCATCAACTCCTTTTGCTTTCCCTCAGAGTAAGTGAAATCTGTTTGTAGCTTTGTGTGCAACGTGCTCTAATTTAACTGCCTTACCTGAAATGTTCACAGACCAGCTTCCTAAAGCATGGCCAGTACTGGTGAGCTGTCTTCACCTCAGCATGTGTCTCCATCACTGCACATGTGTAAACTCTGCTCTGCACTTTACCTTCCAGTTAGGCAGGACTGAGCTGCTGTAGTGACCCAGTTGTGGATCCATGCCAGTGGCATGTGTAAACCCCAAACCTTAATGAATAGGCTCTTAATCAAAAGAGATGGTACCAACCAGCAAGTCTAAAAAGGAACAGCTTGTTTATGTGTCTTAGTGCACTTATGCTAACTAGGATATTCATGGTGAACCTTCCCACAAGGCAGCTCTGTGATGGAGAGGAGAGGCCTCCTCCTCTCCTGTGTGGTCTGCTCTGTGTGTCCCTTGCACCACCGGGAGCGCTGGGTGTGTGTGTGTGGTCCCAGAGTGGAGCCACAGAAGCTGGTAGAAGCTCACCAACTAAAACAAGAAGCTGTGTGGTCCCTTAAAGGGTACAGAGGAACCCTGTTAGGTGCCCATGGTAGTACAGGGTTGGAGGCTCTCCTGAAGAGCTGAGCCCTGGCACTAAGTTCTGCTCTGTGTTCCTAGGTGGAGCGTGGCTGGGTGGGAATGCTGAATGCAGCCCCTGGAAATAGCGGCAGTTTCTGACTCCAGAAGCCAGCAGAGACCTGACAGCGTTTTGCCAGCTTGGTTGGGATGTGTAGGTGGGGTTGTTGTAATGGAGTTTTTATTTGGCTGGGTTTTTTTGGACATAGTCCCCATTACAGCCAAGCATGCAGTGCAGCCTGTGAGCACCCACATGGGGAGGGTTGTGTTGTGACCCCAAAGGCATGGTGGAGGGGATCAGCAGTGTGCCACTGATAGCTCTCACCGTGCCTGGCAGCACCAGTGCTTGGTGTGCCCAAGGAGGAGGGTGGCTGTACGGATTTACAGGCTGCAGCTAGCACAGGTTGACTCAGTGGCAGAAGCAGAAGGGGACGAGGATGCCATCTGCCACATCACCTGTTCAAAACCCGTTCCCTCAGACTGCCTGGCTGGGGTTAGCCATAAGCCTTTCTGTCTGAAGGGTCAGCCCAGCACCACTGTGAAACACCTCCCCAGAAGCTCAGACCTGGTGGAGGTGGCTCATTTATCAGTCCTGGGATGTGCACCGAGGGGAAAATTCCATCTCCATCTTTTTGCTTTGTGCTCACTTCCTGACCCTAAAAACACAAACCTGTTCTAGCATCTTTTCACACAGTACTGAATGAGAAGATGCTTTCTTATAGCTGCACCAAGCCTGTTTTATAAGCTGGCTCTGGGCCACCTCGGCAGGAATCAGTGGGCTGTATGCATATGCTCTGCCTCTCCTTTTTAGGGGAGAGTGGGGAGAGGGGCTTTGTTCCCCACACTGCGCCTCTCACTCTGGGAGAAGTAAAACCCCTGTAGGGTAGCTACTCTTACATCTCTTGCTATGATTAGATTATCTTACTCTCCAGACCTTAATGACAGGAGTTTCTCTGAGAGGTATTCCTAATGCCACGAAGGGGAATGAGCATGTGTGTGCATTTCCTACTCCACCTTGCTGTGAAGTCATGTGAAATAGCTATAGATGGCACTCTGGGGTTGGTTACTGCTTGTGCCCAGCCCTCTGTGCTGAGAGGACAGCACAGTGAGACTCTGTCTTGGGAGGGTAAGATCAATTTGGCCAGCTTCTGAGAGAAGGGTTATGTATAGCTTCTGCAGCAAACACATGGTGTGAGCAAGGCCCTAGTTAAGGGTAGGAAGCATATAAATTAAGTTTAGGGAATAAGATGGAGCCTAGTGGCAGAACAGCATCTTATTATAGGAGTATTGTGTCCTCTTATACAGGTTTTTATAGACAGTGCTTTCATGTTTAAGGGGATGTTTTACTCAGTGTCTGCCAAGGCTTTCCATGCCCTAAGAACTGGTGCTGGAGGTGGTGGTGCTACCCAGTACCAAAGGGTCAGGCTGCAGTTCCTGCGCTGCTCGGGGGTTTGGCTGTCCCAGTCCTGCTCCTGGGCAGAAATGGGGAGGTGTTAGCTGAGCAGAGGAGGCTGTTAGGCTCTGTCTCTCACTCCTAGGTCTCCAGTGGAGAGTTTCAGCCTGAAAGCATAAAACCTCTTCATGTAAATCAGTAGAGAAATAAGATTTAGAATGAGTGAGTACTCGAGGGCAGAAGGGGATGTTTGTGTGTGGCCCTTGTCCTGCTGGGGAGCATCTTACATCCTTGGGATTTGTTCAGACATGAAAGGTGCTTTTACGTGCACAGTCAGTCTTGGAGATCCCTTTCTTTTCCTCTTACTCCTGTGTATCAGTGTTCAGGTAGAGAAGCACTGATTCCTTTGACATGCATTTTCCAGAGGTCACTGCCAGGCTCTGGGAAAAGTCTGCCATGGCTAGGTTTTCAAAACTGCCATTTGTTTGGACTCTTAGTGACTTCTGCCTGTTCCAGGAATTAAAAGCCTGGTTTGCTTTCCATTGCAACTCAAAGTCTTGAACTATTTAGAGGCATATAAAAAATTAAAAGAAACTCTTCTGGCAGCATCGAAGCCTGTGGTGTTTAAATCTTTGATAAGAAGATTTTTCTTGCTTGAAGGATAGTTCTTTTTAATGCTGTGAAACAGAGCATGACAACTGTGCTGCTGTTTATACTACAGTGAGCATCATGTACTGCCTGATAAAATGAAGCTCCTGTCCAAGAACTTCCTTTCCTAATGAAAGAGGGAAGGTGCAGTGTTCACATAGTAATGCACACCTAAAACTTTAGGCACAAATTTATCTTTAGTGTAATTTTACTACCTGCAGCTGGAGTTGAATTCTTTCTGGTTCAGTGCTCACTGCTTAAAATGCAGCTTGTTCAGTGTTGCAGTGGTCTAGGTACCTTTGGAGCCTGGTGTCTGTCTGGTCATGCTCTGCAGGGAATTTGGTAAGCAGAAGTAGGGTTGAGACACAAAGACATGGTGTGTAGCCAGCATTTACCTGAGTTTAGCTGCCATACAATGGAAAGCTGAGGAGGAAAACTTGTTTTCCATAAAGTCATTTTTGAGATGTGTTAAAACACAAAAGTCTATAAAGTTGTTTTGGGGGAAAGAAAGATGAGATCCTAGGAAGCAACATGTAGCTGCAGAAGTGCAAAACCTACAGGACTTTGCCACTGAGAACTCTACCTGCGAGGAATGATCAAAACAAAACGTTCCTTGTTGTAGTACAAGCCTAGAGTATCATTACTGTATTTTGCTGCTTGGCTGTTCCTGAGTCTATAGTCTCAGAGCAGGTTGTAGGCACCTTTAGGTACTTTTCAGTGCTTGATTTAAAAATCCTCTTTTTTCTTTCATTGTACTTCCTACTTCTTTTCAACAGGCTCAAAGCCTGTTGGCAAAATGACTTTTACTGAGCTCAAGTAGAATGCTCACATATCTTGGGAGTGAATGTAGGCTTGACACTGATTTGATTCTGCTCTTTCTGTCTGCAGCTTATCACTCAAGCTCTCCAATGAAGGACTTTATTTCCTCAGTCAAATATTTTTTCATATGACTAGATAATAGCTAGAGGCAGTGATTTTTCTGTCAGTGCTCGGCATTGTGGATTTTCTGTTCAGAAATCATATAGCCATCTGAAAAGTAGTCTTAAAAACAAGCACTGCATTTGTTCAGAGTGACAGGATAAAATGAAGTGATGGGATATTTTTATTTCCATGGCACTTAAATTGTGTCTTTTTCTCCCCCAACAAAGCTTAAAGTCTCAGAGAGGTTCATTCATTGTCAGCAGACACCTTTCCTGTCAAACTGAAAGTCACGTCCCAGTTTCTCCATTTGTGCTCCCTGGAATGTGGTGTTTGTGAAAAACACCAGCTCAGCTGCTGGGGATGTCCAGATTTCACCCACCTCCTCGATGGGCTGTAGCTGAAAAGTTTTATCCCTGATGCACTGACATCATGACACCCAGCAGCTTTGCCCCAGAAGCAGCTTGAATGTGAAGGGGAACTTAATTTCCAGTTCTGTTCAGCCAACAGCTCTCCCATCACCAGCAAACCAAGAGGCTTTTAAGTGGGTTTGTGATTAGAAAACTGATTGAGACACTGAACTAGTTCATACACCAGTTGCCAAGGCACTATCTTTTAATCATGACTGACACAGTTTTATATTGAAAACAAAGCCTGGCACCACAATCTTTGTGCTGCTAGTGGAGGACCACTGGTTCTAATCTATACAACAGGGAGGGGAGCTGAGGGTACAGAATTAATACTAGATAGAAACCACAGGTGTGAAAGGCTCATTAAAACTATCTAGCCAGGGACTAAAGAAATGACACCAATGCCAAAGAGCAATAAGAGTAGGAAGATAAAAGGAGAAAGTTATTGGCCTGACAGTCCTTCAGAGAGGAGGAGAAAAAATTGACTTAAAAATTAAGCCTGATAACAAAGTGGTATTTAATGACTCTACATGCAAAAGTGACTTTACCTTGAAATAGTGGAGTTTTATATTCTAATGCAGAAATGTGAGATAGTAGCAAAGGAAGTTGACAGATTTCAAAGCCAATATTAATTAGGAACAATTTGAAAGTCCAGCCAAAGATCTATTTAAATGGATGCACTTCTAATATAAATTAATCTGCCACATGTTTTTCTAAAATCAAATAGCTTTGTAAGTTAGTAAGTCTGCATGTGTTCAAAGTAAACTTTGAACATTAGGGAAAAAAAACAAAACCAAAAAACCAAACCAAAACAAAAAAACCCCCAAACCCAAACCAAAGGAATTCACCCCAGAGTGTGAAATGGCTGGTCTGTGCTGCTGCCTGCTGCAGGGCTGGGTGGCTGCTTCTGTGCCAGAGGGCTCAGCTTGCAGCCCTTGCTACCAGTGCTGCTCAGGGCTGGGAAACATGCACAGCTCTTGCCTAGGAGGGGTTGATCCCAGTTCTTCTGTCTTTCCATGATGTTTAAAGCAACACAATACTGATTATTTTGTAGCTAATTAAGATATGAGTTAGCACAAGCTGTATGCTGAGGAGAATGGTACCTTGCAGTGTTTTTGTCAAACTGGTTGCTAATGTTAAGTTCTTGTGGGAGGAACGGGTGGGACTGGGAAGAACAGAGCATGGGCCTTTCAGAGAAGAGGGGAGATGATATTTGAGGCATCTGTGTGTGATATGTGGCTGGGAAGGAGGGTGATTGAACAGGAATGAGTTTTGTGGTTATGTGTTTGCCTCCTTCTTTGATTTTATGTTACAAGCCTTTATCAGATGCTATATGTTACTCCTTTGGTGTCACAGCTGTGTTTGATTCATGCCAGTTGAGAATCTAGTTCATAATTCCTAAGGATGAAGCTTTATTCACCACCAGAGGTTGTATTTCTTGTCAGGTTGTTCCACACATGTGAAGATTTTCACACAGATCTCCATTCACTTCCATTTATACTTGATTTGTCATATGGCCACGTGGCGTTTGCAACCTGAAGCATGGTGTGCAGCATCCTTGTACAACTGAGACCCATGCTGCCCTGGTGACCTCTGGAAGAGCTAAACATATTGGGAAAATCAGCCTTTGGAGTTGCTAGTGAAGCAGAGAGCCTTGCAGAATAGTTTAGTGAAGTGACTGACTTAAGAGGATTTTAAAATACTGGATGTTTTCCTTTCTTGGACCAAAACCGAGTTCTTGGCACCAGTGCACCTTATTGTCAGTAAGGTTCTGCTCCTGTGTGTGTGTGTGTGTCGAAGGCTGTGAGGCATGCACTGCTCTGCCAGTGCTGGGTGCACCACTTCCACTTTGCAATGCAAGTGTGAGATGATGAATATTGGTGCATCTGTCTGCACACTTGCAGAGATTTTGCAGAAAATGAGATTTCCAGGCATAATATATTCAGTGTATCGTAGGAGCCTGAAAGTGTTCCAGTCTTATCAGTTTTGTTGGGAAAAGCAGGTGGGTATGTGGCATAAAGGAGACCCCACAGTCAAAGGACACAAGGAGTGGCTGAGCTGGTAAGTGCTCTGTGATCTCAGCACAGCTCTTCCCTTTGGGGTAACTTCATGGAGCAAAGACCCTCTTCACCATCCCCACAGCTCGGCCCTTACCGCTGCTATCAAATAGCCGTGAGCTGGAAGGGTTTTCTCCGGACTGATGTTTACAGGTGACTGTCAGGTGCCCCCCATTGTGACCAGGATAACTACAGTCCCTGTCATGGTTCTTAGCTGGTCTGAGTGCTGCCTACTTATATTTGGTGTTTATGTCCTTTGCTTTCCAGGCTGTTCTCTGATCCTAGGAAAGTAACCCCAAAAGGCACACGTTAACCCTTGACTCCCAGCATCACAGCCTGCTCTGGGACCTTCAGCTTGTGGCTCCACAAATGTTTGTCCCTCTCTCCTCTGCTCGGGTGTCACTAAAGTTTGACTGCTGAGAAATTATGTCAAGAGGTGAGGTGAGCTCTTCCTGGCAGGGGAAGGTGGAGAGGGAGCACCCAGCTCACTGTGCTGGCTGTTTCCTCCCGGCAGTGCTGACACTGGATGGGATCCAGCCCCTGGAGTGCTCTCAGGGATGCTTTGTAGCATCCTGAATGGGGCTGTGGAGCTGAGCAGGGCTGATTTAGAGAGAGCCTGGGAGTGGATCTTGGAAGTGAAGGGTTAAACTCTGGCCAGCTGGACTTTAAGTAACAGGCAGCATTCAAAGCACAGCGGACAAGTGGGATGTGAGAAGCCAGAATATGCAGGCACTGGGAATTGTGGGTGGCATTGAAAAGCCAAATACAAGAACAGAAATATGTATTTTAATATATATTTCCATTACAGTCACAAACACAAATTGTGAGGGGGGAAGTGCATCTCAAGAGCAACATATGTGTTATCTCATGCCTCCATCTAAGTATACAATCATGGGTTTAATGTCTGTTTAACATAAAGCTGAAAGTTTGAGGTACAGATGGTAGCAAGTTGGGCAACAGCATGTGTAGCTTGTAGCATAGATCTGTCTTAAATGAATGCCATCACCTAGCATTGTTTCTCATAAAATGTGACCCTTCAAATCCATCCCTAACCCACTTGCAAAGCTGCTGAGCTGCCTCTTCAGCACAGACGTACTCAGGAAATTATTGACCAGTGAGTGACCTCAGGCTAGGTGAGAATCCAGTGACAATAAAAGGAGATGAGAACACAAAGCAGTGGGAGAAATATGAGTTGATAAAAATCAGCCAGTGTGGCTAAATCTTGTCAGGCAAATGCAGTGGGGTTTCTCACCTCCCTTTTAAGGTGGCAATGCAGTGAGCAGAGTTGCACAGAGGAAGCGATGGACACAGACGTCTGTGAGACACTTGACACAGTGATGGGTGGGATTAGCAGGTACAAAATGTGCCTGGGAGATAGCAAAGGAGAAAATGTGACTGGCATGCTGAAAAACTCATTGTGTGCAGATTACAGAGCCATGCACAGACAAGTTATAAGCAGGATCTTACACCAGACGCTGTGCAAAAGAAATGCTGTTAATTCTATTTGCAGGTGGGGAAACAGAGACACAGTGAGATGACATCATGCACCAAAAGGGAGAGCAACAAAACTGGGAGTAAAGCTTTCTGATTAATTTCATTAGTATGATGTACTTTGACTGTTCTGGTACAACCCTACTCTAGACAAATAATTGTTTTGAAAGAGAGGATGAGGCTTTACAGAGAACCACAGCAGGTTTCAAATCACTCTGTTCAGGCAATTTTGCTTCAGAATTTTCTTCTGTGTCTATTTACAGTGATTTTCTTTGTCTTTATGAATTTGACAAAGCCTATCTTGAAAAATAACTTATCTTTTAATCTGCTATTATTGAGGTCAAATGTTAGGAGCATGCTTTTAGGGAAATATCTTTGACCTTGTTGATTATGTTGTAGCTCTGTTTTTTCAAAAGCTTAGGACACTGCTTTATGAATGCAGTGAAATCAGTGCTTTTATACTCTGCTCTCTAAAATTAAAAGCTCTTGTGGTCTGAGTGGAAACCAAGAGTGGTAGTATGAAATACTTTAGCTGCAGCTGGCTGGCTTGGAAACCCCTCAACTGGTCTTCACAAATTTTCTGCCAAGTGGGGACAATAATGCTTCATTAAGATGTCCTGCCCATGTGTGGCAGCGGAGCTGGGAAGTGACTTACAAAGTAGCTGCTGTGTTTAGTCCCCTTGAGCCTCTCCATAAGGGGCATGAAACAGCCACTTAAGCAGAATCCAAAGCCCTCTCTTCAGTTCCACATTTTTTACTTAGTGGATCAGTTCTGTGTTTGCCATTGTATTTAAAATTAATTTACTTGTAGATCCTCATTTTTAGCTGAAATAATGCCCAAGTTATCCTACATGGGCTCTATTCTTTCCCAGTGATTCTTTTTAACTCATCACTGCTTATTTTCATAGACCTTTTCTTCTAAAACACTTGATCATTCTGTGAGATATTGGCCTATCACTTCCTGAAGGCTATAATTTTTTCCCCAAATCTTTTCATTAATTGTCTTGAATGAATTTTGCCTGGCAGCTGCTGATATTCCTTTAAAGTTTCCCATGGCAGATGTGACTAAAGCATCACTGTGCCGGTAGCTTTGGGGTTTCATATTCCTGGGCCAGTCACAGACTGCAGGCAAATGACATTGGTGTCATCCATCCTGTTCAGTCCTTACCAGTAAATGGGTTTAAGAGTAGGGTTTTCACAAGGTGGTGACAAACACCACCTCTGTCAGCAAAAGGTTTTATCTGTAATGTAAGGAAGCACAAGTGAGCATGTGTGCTGACCTAACTCTTCATCTCAGTTACAGCCACCAAAGCTTTGTATCACCCCAAGAGCTGGAAAAGGTGCATTGTCAGCGTTGCACAATGGCAGAGTTTCTGTCACTTGTCTGAAGTTACAAACCAGTCCAGTAGCAGAGCTTGGAGCTGTTCCTGTGGCTGTGTGTAGCCTGCAGCTGGCTCTGCGATGGACAGGACCATATGAAGGCTGGAAGAAGGCGACTGGGAGAAATGTCTTTGTCCAGGAAAATGAGTTCCCAACACAGGCTGAGGAATGCTGGAAAAAGGGTTTAGCCAATAGTTCTGTGAAGGTGATAAATGTTAACGGGAACTTGAAGGTGTGCAACCTCTAAGTCTGGGAATTATGAGGGAAATTGGTGTCAGGGCTATGTTTTCTGTATTTGTATCAGTTCAAAAATGAAGGCTATACCTTGGCTGTGGCTGGGAGTTTGGCTTTGACTGGTGGGCAGTGTTCCCACCATCTAATCTCTGTGGACTTCTGTGCCTTGAAAACTAAACAACTTCTTACTGTCCTTTGAGATAGGAAGTTTTAAGAATGCAGTTTGTCTGGAAAGTGGAGGAGCCATCCAGGAGCAGGGAATTCCAGTGGTCTAAGCTGGCAGTCTCGCAGTGGGTCGGTCATTAGCCCACTGCTAGCCATATTTTCCTTGTGTTTGGTCAACATAGGCATTTACTTTAGTTGCACCACAGGAACAGTATGTGAGTAGGTAAATAATTGTTTAAAATGGCTTACTTAGTCTCCTGTGACCTTTTTGCTCATACAAAGTGCCAACAAAGGAGCAAGTCCTCCTAAAGGTTACTGTTTCCTTCAGCTCCCACCTGAAGCTTCTCCATTAGCTCAAACAGATTTGGGCTGCAGTTGTGCTGATGGCCCTGTACAGAGAACATCAAACAAGGGCAGAAGTGAGTCCCTAGCAAGGATGCCGTGCAAGATTCACCCTTTTGTTCTGATCCTGTGCAGCGTTGTGCTCTATCCGTGACTGGCAAAGCAGGTAAGCGTGCCCATCTGCACGTCAAGGCCTTCCTACCTCACCCATGGCTTTTTGTTTGCTGCCCCTCATGCTCAAAATAGAACTGTCTCTTGGGGAACTCCTGTTCCTCCAGCTGCCAGCGCTGGCCTGCATGGTGAAGATAGTGTTTGCATCTGGTGTGGAGCCTTTTGCTGCCTGCAGATATCCTTGGTATCGGACACAGCTGTTTGGACAGTTCTCTGAGTCATTAATTCAGGTGAGTATTGAGATGGTTTCCTCCCGATTGTTTCTGCACTCCTTTGTCCCATGAATACATCCACAGGCTAATTTTTCATTCAACTGAAGGACGAGGCTCCTTTCAGCTCCCTGACAATGCAGGACACAGCAGCATTTGGCTTGGGCAGCACAGCGCAGCTGGCTGACTCGTGTTCCTCGTGACCACCCCTGTCCTGGCAGTGAGACCCTTTCACAGGGCTGTGCTATTTCTAGCTGCTCTCAAATTTGTGGCTGTGTCCCCTTTCACGCAGGAGTTTGAATTTCCATCTCCTGCT
The DNA here is from genome assembly GCA_907165065.1 of Caprimulgus europaeus. Next base: position 8,830,747 of record OU015541.1, read on the forward strand.
GACATGCAGTAGTGGCCTGTCTGCTCCCGCACACGTTCACTCTGCCTCCTTGCTGTCTCCCTGAGCCTCCTGCCTCACAGGTGAGCAACTGTGGGGCACAGTAGCTCAAATTCCACCTCTCCATCCCACTGCACTGCTGCTCACCTGCCTGGGAGGTGGGGAAAGGACTCGTGTCTGAAACTCCATGAAGGGCAAGGCCACCCCCAGAGTCTCCGTTTTCCCCAGCCAACACAAAGTGATTATTCAAACCTTTCTCCTTTCTCTCTCTTTAATTGTTTTGATATCATGTTCCTTGAGCACAATATCCTCAGAACTGTTATACTGCTTGAGCCCTGCATCCCTGCTCCCTGTCACTTTATTTTTGCCACTCTCATCTTGATTATTGATGAGAGCAGTTTGCAGTACGTGCTGCTTTATTTGGCAGGAACAAACTAGGTGGACAAGAGAGAAAAGTAAACCCATCCTCTTTGTAGGAGATTGAGTAGTATGCTTCCAAATCTCTGCACACATGTGTTGTCATTGATTCATGTTTCTGTGGACAACTGTCATTTGCATACAAACGACTGTGGTTCTTCCAGGCTTTGCTATGCCTCAGGCTGCAGCTGGGCTTCATGTTCATGCTATGGAACATGTTCCCAATCTGTATCTGTCACTGCTACTTAATAAAAAAGCTAAACATCACTTCTCTTGCAGGCTCCTCTAATGGTTCAGTTTTAATTTGTGTGTTGCTGACTGATTCTCTGTTTTGGCTGTGATAAATAAAAATTAAACATGCAGAACAGATTCTTAGCTAGTGATTCTGCAAATGTAAATTATGCCTCACAACATCCCCACAATCCACTTTCTCCTGAGTGGGAAACAGAGTCTTAATGCTGGAGGCACGTCTGTGGCTGCCAGCACAAGGTCCCTGGGCATTGTCCAGTGTGGTCCAGTTAACATCTCTGTGCCAGCCAGGGGCTGGTCCGAGTTACCAAGGGCATCAATTGAAATCTCTGGAAAATCTGGTTGCAGTGATTTAAGGCAATCCCATCCATGACTGTCTGCTCTGTTCCTCTGGCAGACACAAATGTCACTGCAGCAGAGACTGCAGTAACGTGCTCCTGTGCGCCAGCTCCTCCAGCCCCAGCCTCGATAGAAACCTCCATTTAGCTGAAACACCCGACTTTGCAGTGAAATGGTTCAAGTGTGGTAGAATTTCTTCTCTCTTGGCTTTGCAGCAAGGGTATTCTCATTTGAGAGGCTTCTGTCAGACTTTATTGCAGGAAGTCATTGGAGTAGAAATGAAATGCTTCACTGGGTGTCTGGCTGTGCCACTGCTGCCATGGTAGGTGCAAGTGATGCTATGCACCGTTATCACTCCTGACATCCATGTTCAGCGTGTTAGGAAGATGTTAATGCTCATACTCAAGAGTTTTATGCTGTAGGGGAATGGTGTGTTCAGGTACTGCTTATACCTGGGTTTCTAACATTCCTGGCTGTTTAGTAAGTGTTATCCTTAGTTGTTGTCTCTTTACAGTTTTCTAATAGAAGTGCCTGTCCTGTCTTAAAACTGAAATGTGTAGTTAGAAGAGTTGTATGGATATAAGATGAAAGTGTAGGCTGCAGCTGTCATTGCCTGTGAAGGTCACTTGTGTAAGTAGGAATAGCTATTTGTAAGCAACATTATCTGCAAACAATACAAGTTTAATGGGCATTTTGCCAGAATAACTACCTGTGTTGATACTCTATTCAGTACTTCAATTGTCAGAGATGTTTAAAGTAGGTATAATCATTTTTGGTTTCATAAAAAGGAGAAGAAACACTATGGCCTAAGAATGAGGCAGAAAATTTGGATTCAATACTTATCTCAGAGGCCAAGGAGATCATTAGGGAGTGTATCCTGCCTCTTGTTCCATCAGTGCTTTTGACAGTGACTGAAGTGCTCATGGAGAATGCTGGATAATCTCATCTACTTTTAAAATAAAACATTGGTACCAGCAAAGCACTGAAATACAATAAATTAACAAATGACCTCCCAGCTGTAGTGCTGTAAAAATACTAAATGGAAATCTGAAATCCATCACCCCTTCACTTAAAAACAAAATAGATAAATACTTGGAAAGAACCAATAACAGTTTGGGAACATAGGAAAGCTGTGTGATAAAACTGGCACTTGCTGCCTTGGCAATGGATTAGTAACAAGGAAAAGTCTAATAGCATTTCTGTAGAGCTGAAGCAGCTTGTGGATGCTTGTAGCATGGCCACAGAGCTTTCTGTTCAAAAAGCAGAAGCCAAAATCTCATCCTTGGTCTAATATTAAAGCAGCCATCGTGGACTGTATGGTCTGCTTCATTTACTCAGCACAGCCCATAAAGTTGGCACTGTCACCAGTGCCTATGTGCCCATCTTGCCATGGGACGCAGGCTGGGAGAAGGGGTTGGCCACTGAACGGCAGGGGTTGACGCTCACCAGCAGCATTGACCCAAGGAGCTCTCTGGGGTTTCCTGGGCTGAGTTGCAGGCTGAGGCTGGAAATTGCTACCAGTTGCCCACTGAAAACCCTGACAGTGGGGCCCTGGGGTGCGTGGTGGGGATGTAACTCAGGTCTGGTTGAAGGCATCGTCCCTGCGTGCCAGTGACTCTGCTTTACTTTGTGTACATGGTATTTGATCGAAGAAGAGCAAGATATGAGTCAGAGTAGAAGAATTTGAGTTTTAGGGGCAAGGTGCACAGTTGATACTGTCTTCTTAGGGACCCTGGTTTAGCTAGCCTTTCCATGGTCATGGCAGGTGGTCTGGACTTTGTGTTGTTGAGGAAATTAATGGCTAATTAAAAATTCTTTAGTTAGATTAGTACCAGATGTTTTGCAGAGCAGTGTATAAACATCTGTCCAGCTGCATTAGCAAAATCCAGTTTGATAATGCAGAGTCCTACTGGTCTTCAGTTTGAGAAAATAAACTTTAAGTGTTCATTTTTGGATCAAGTTTATATAAATATTTAAATATTTGTTGAATTAATAGGAGTTTACAATAACTCCAGAAGCACTCTTCTACTTCACGAATACAAGTAGCATCTTTTCATACACAGCAGCAGCCTCTGGGGATGGATGACAGCTCTCAGTTTGATTGTCAATTACATGTTTATACTCTGTTTGACAGATAATTTTTTCATGGTGCTTTACTCTTCCTTGTAATTAAATGTAGCAATTAGAATATCTTATATGATATGTTGGGATTTTCTTCTAATGATGCTGTAGCTGGATGGTCTCTCGGACACCTGTTCCACAGCAGAGCGAGCGTGGGAATTAACTCTCCACCACACCAATCTGTTTCTTTCTTCTCCCCGCCACTCTGAATCATTTTAGTCTCCTGGTACTGGGGAACTTCCACTGTTTTCCTGGGATATTCTCTGGCCCCAGTTGATATTTGTCATCTTATCTCTAAGTTGCTTCCTTACAGATCTGATCAGCTGGCTTGCTATCTTTTGCTGGGCAGCAGCATCCCTCCTCCTTTGTCTCTGAAAACAGATGCTCTGCTGTGTCCCTTTGGTACCCCAAGGAATTATTTTTCGTTTCACCATCAGTGCAAAAAAAAATGGCCAGAGATGGAAGAAACAGACAGAGAACTGAGCACCTGGCAACACTGGCAGCACTGCCTGCGGCCGTGTATCCTTTTGTCCTTGGCCCCTTAAAAATAGCTTTCCCTGCTCGCTATGGCAGAGCACATACTGCAGGAAGGACGAGAGCCCCTGGCCAGCTGCTGGGACAGTGTTTGGTGTCAGGGTTGATATGCAGCAGAGAGTCATGGCTGTGTGTTTATTTGCCATGTACAGTTACTACACAAGTAAATTAACTGTAAACACAGGTCTCTAATGAATGCTTGTGTGTCCAGTTTGCATGGCAAAGGTTGTAGTGTTGGCACATACAGATTAGGTGCACAATTTTGTAGTTTAAGTGACTGAACACACTGGTATGCCTACAAATTCTTGCAGTTGGTGTTTTCCAGCACAGGGGCAGAGCCACATGGAAGGAAGTCCAAACGCAGTCAGACTCGTGGTTCCCAAAGTCTCATCTTCTTACCTCCAACACTACCAGAGCTGTGCTGCCAGCATTTCAATGGGAACGGGTCCTGTGTCTGACAGTGAGCTGGTAGTTCTGAAAGACAGAGATACACCAGTTTCAGGTTACTTCCCACCATCTGGGTTTCAGAAATGCTAAGCTGAGGCTGGGTGAGGCCACAGCACTGCAAAGCACCTCGGATGAGTGGCAGCTGGGCTGCACTGTCCCTTCTTCATCTGGTGCAAAAGTGATACCCACATCCTCGCCGGGCCAGCTGGGGAGCAGGAGAGCCAGCCCCACGGGGGGAGAGCAGCGTGCTGAGGAAGCAGTGACCTGCCCCAAAAGGCTGAGCAAGCAGCAGTGAATGTGTCATTGGTACAGCTGTGAAATGAGGCCACTTCTGTAGATTTTTGTCACTTTTGTGCATAGAGCTGGTTGCCCCATGGCATCTCCACTGAACCTTCTTGCCTCTCAACCAGCTCCTTTGGGTCTCTCCCCACTGCACAAACCAAATAGGAACTAAATTATCACAAGGACTTCAATCCCTCTTCCAAATCTGGGTGAGAACAGCTGGTGAATGAAGTGGGGATGAGCGGTGCTGCTGAGGAAACACTGAGATGGAGATCTGTTTCCCAAGGACAATGCCCTAAAAACATAATACAACTGTTCAATCACACCCACAAAGTTGAGTGAGTGTTTGCAGTCCCTGTGTGCAGCGTGGTGTGGAGTGGAAGGTGCTGCTGCTCCTGTTTGAGCCTGTGACTCTGTGTCCCTTGGCATGTCACTGAATGTGGTGCCTCAGGTCCATCCCAGGTGAAAGGGAGAAAATGGGGCATGTTCCCTGGTGGATGTTGGGCTCTTTGGGCTAACTCAGCTGTGTGGAGGGGACTGCACAATGGGACCTCAAACTTGGCTGAGGCCTTTGTGTTTCTGGAACACAAAAAACTAACTTTCAGTGTGTAATCATCACAGTGTGTATCTGTTTACATAGCTGTTTAGTCTGTTGATGTTTCTCATGGAGGCTCTTTCCAAAGCATGTGGAGTATGTAATGCTATTGCTGGGCTATCACTGTCCATTTCTCCAGCTTCTGCTGACCAGCAGTCTTGACAACATTTGGATCTCTGAAAATGAGCACTAGGATTTTTTATATTGTTCCCATTTTGAACTGGCAACCAAGGAAAAGCTCTTGACGTGGAGAGAATTAACAAAACGCCTGGTTAAGTGATGGTCCTGACTCGTGTTTTGCCAAGCAGAGACAGGTCCAATGATTTGGGTGGAAAACAAACCCCAGCTCCGATTGGCAACAGGCTCAGCACAGCCATCCCCACCTCCTCGTCTCCTCTGTCACTCCCAGCATGTCCTTGGAGCACCTCGCAGCAGAGCATGGGGTCATGCCGGGTGGCCAGCCAGACCTTCAGGGAGAGGTAAGTGAATCGCCTCCCTTGGGGGGTGAGAGAAGGGGGCCCAGGGGAGAGCAGAGCAGAGCGAGCCTGGGGGTGCCGAGGTCATGGGGCGCTGCTTTAAACCAGGCTCCGTGCCTCAGTTTCTCTCGCTATGAAAACAGCAGCTCCGAGGCCGGTTAGTGGGGCTGTGCGGGGGGGAGGCGGGTGTGCGGGCAGAGCGCTGGTGGGGTGCGGGGGGAGGCGGGTGTCCGGGCTGAGCCGCCTGTGCCAGCCCTTGAGGCACAGGGGCTGCCCCGGCTGCGGGGCGGGCGGCTCCCGGGGCAGGGTGCGGGGCGCGGAGCTGTCCGCCGCCGGCGGTGCTGAGCTGCGGTGGCAGCCGCCGCGGGCGCGGATCCTCTGCCCCCCCCCGCCCCGTTCGCCCCCGCCCCGCGGAGCTGCCGCGGGAGCCCCGGCAAGTTTGTGTCGGCGGAGAGCGGTGCGGGCTGCGCCGGGAAAGGTAAGCGGGGCCCGGCCGCGGGGCAGGCGCTGCCCGGCATCCCCGGGAGGGACATGGTGTCCCCGGAGCCCCGACCCGTGGTGTGGGGAGGACACGGTCCCCGGGGCTGTCCCCAGGGGCAGGGACCAGCTCCGGGGGGTGGTGGGGCACAGCACCAGGACAGCGCTTGTCTCGGGGGGGACACGGGGGACCGGCAGTGCCAGCCCCGGGTGCCACTGCTGCTCCCTGCCCAGGCAGTCCCAGGCACTGGTGTATGTCTGTGAGGGGCACGTCTCACCTGGAGCTTTAGGGTGCATGGGGGCACGGGGCTGCACCCACTGTCCAAGGGGCTTGCAGGGGTCCCGGCTGGCTAACAGGGAGGCAGAGACTGGTTCTGTCTGTCACCGGTGGGGTAAACTCCCCAGTCTGCAGAGTGATTTTGGGTAGGGGACTGCAGCTGCTTCTCCTGCCACTGCATCTGTCCTTCAGACACTGAGCAGTCGCTCAGCTCACTCTTTCACACCCCTAGGACTTTGTAAGCCTTGCTTTATTTGCTAGGCAGGCACCAGCGTCTAAGCTTCCCCTGTGCTGGGAGCTGCAGAAATCGATTCCTGCTATTTGCTATTGAAAGAGACTGGAGGTCAGATGAGTTTCCAGGCTCATCAGGTTTCCTCCTCCTCTCCAAGAAAGACTCTGGCTTCGTGGCACGTTGGCTGAAGAAAAGCAGCTGTCCAAGTCTGGAGAGGAAAGGGGCAAAACCAACAGTCACACAAAATAAAATGTATGGTTCTTCAGGTAGACAGAGTGCATGTGATCAGGCCAGTCCAGCCGTGCCAGTGTCTTTCCGGTGCCACGTATGGATGTGGGGTGTAGGTTCGGGTTTAATTCTTCTTGTGAACCCAAGAATAGCGTCTGGGATGCAGAATACGAGAGTTTCCTGGTAATGTACCTGTGGCAGCAGCTGCTTGGCAAACTTAATCTCATTTTGAAGTCTGATTAAATTGAGGGGAAAGGAGCTTTCACAGTCTGTCTCTTCTCAGAACAGAGCCTGAGCAATGGAGCTTAAATCAAATTCAACAGCAGCTTTGTATGCCCAAAGACTACATGGCCAAGCAGTTTGATTTGAGAGGACTGTGCCGTGCTGGCTGGGCAGCCCCTGGTGAGACGTTCTTGTCTGAAGTCCCTCCCAGAGGAGTTGCAGACTTAGTCCAATGATGGAGCATAGTCATGTTTTTGAAATGTTTTTGAGTTGGAAGAAAACTCCAGCAGCTGATTCTGTCAGAAGTGAGTGTGAACATGTTTAGTACCTGCACTGCTGCTTCTGCAGCTTGTGACTCCGATAAATGTGACAGCAGAGGGGGAGGCTGGTGCAAGCATCCCGCTCTGTCGCACACTCACTGGAGGGAGCAGCTGGGAGAGAGGGGAGGCCCTTGGGCAGGTTGGCAGCAGGCAAGAACCTGAACGGGTTTGTGAATCGGCAGAGGAGCAGGTTACTCACTGCCTTGTTTCCTTCCAGAAGGGTAAAGACCATGTAAGCACCTCTTGGGGCCAGGTGTGAAGAGGTGCCAGCATCCCTCTCACAGAGGAGCTCAGACAACTGCACCCCCTTCTAATTCACCTTGGGGGGACAAGGCTTCACAAGCCCCCCGTGAAAGCAGCAGGGAAAGTCTGAGACTTTTGCAGTAGGTCCTGTACTGATCCTCACTTCACTTGCCTGTATGCTGCACATAGATAGGGTAAGTTTACAGGATCTAGTTTAGGATTTACTTTCAAACACAAAAATGATAGCTCTCCACATGTCTATAAAACTGATTTATTGTCCACGTGTCAATGACATCAGCATGTCTATCAGTGCAAGAGATGCATTTGTATCATTTTCTGTATTACAGTGAGAGATGTGTGCTTTACAAACAGTAAAGCACAACCACAAAAATAAGGCCTATCCCAAGTAATATGTGAGAAATAGAAGGTCTTCTCCCCTGGATGATTGTTCCTTTTTGCCAGCTTGATCTCACAGGACACCTGTAGCTCCCCTGATGTATTGCAGGATGGAGACCTGCCAGGGATCTGAAGGAACCAAAGTCCTGCGAGCTTTGCCAGTTCTCTCCTTCCTTTGCTGCATGTGTGTGTGCACACTGAGAAGTGGGAACAATTCCTTCCAGACTGTTTATGCTGGGCCTTGCCCTGTCTCATCACTAGTGCAGCTGTGTGACCACAGTCCCTCCTTTTTCCCAGGCTCTGTGTTCTTAATACACGTGTGCTTTGCTGAAGCACCTCAGAGCAGTGATGTGCATGTGCTGTGTTCAGCATGTCTGCTTCCAAGGGCTCTTTGAGGAAGAATGAAATATGGCCTAGGGGAGAGCTATGCATTATGAGAATTCCAGGAATGATTTGTTCATGTCTAAATAAAGGTTGTTTCCAATTAGGTTAATGAAGGGCATCATTCTCATGGCCAGAGTCACTCAGTCTGGTACAGGGAGGTATAAATCACCTGTCCCTGTACCATGGATGCTCTTTACCCTCCAAAGAGCACAGAAGAGTAAGGGAGATTATTACTGTGCTGTGAAGCATTTAGCATCCAGGGTTCTCTATGGAGATGAACCCAGCAGCCCCCTTTCACCACCAGTGCTATGTCCCCCTGCCCCAAGGAGGGCTGCCAGTGTCCAGCACCTCAACATCCTCCTCTCCTGGGGTTCACTCTCCTCTGCACCAGCTTTGCTCCCAGGGTGACAGACTCCCAGTCCCATTCCCAGGTGCCACCCTGCAGCCTGGGACATCACTCCAGCCCTCTGCCCCTTTGGCTGAGTCTTGCCCAGCCTGCACCACTGCAGGGCTCTCATCACCAGAAGCTGCAGCTCCCTTCCTTGCAGCCTGACATGTAGGGATGCTCAGAGCACCAAGCAACGCTGAAGGTGCTTGTATGGACAAGTGGTGTCAGTCAGGGCCCCAGACAGAGCCAGCCTGCTGCTGTGTGCATTCATCCCAAAGACACAGGCTCGTATCTTAGTTCACGTGTCCCAAACGTGCTTCTGGGAGCTCGGTCCATTTATCCTCTGTTTATGGTTAAGGGGAAAGGAAGAGTCACTTTCTCAAGAAACTCTGAAGAGAAACTTAGAAGCTGATGAATATGTAACAAAACCTCTTCCCTCCTTCCCTCTCCACATCCACGCTGTCATACCGGGGGTCTAATAACTTGGTGGTTTTCTAATAAATTTAACCTTAGCATCAATTAAAATGCTTTGGCACACAAGGAAGGGAGAGATGGGCTCCTGAGGACATTCATCATAGAAAGAACACTGAGATTGGATTTTCGTTAGCTGTGAAATTAAATGCTCTGAAGCAGCTTTTTCACCCTGACAATTATGAATATGCATCAGAGCAATGTTCTCACCCTGCCCTGTCTGCTCCTGCCTGTGCTGGTGAGGAGGAAAGTCTGTTTCCTCAAAATCCTTCCAGAGGTTGGCCTGGAAAAGGGAGAAGTTTGGCTCCAACCTTTTCTGCTTCCTTGTGATGGAGAAATCTTATCTGATAACTTTTCTGCAGCACCCTTTCAGTGCTGTCTGCTCCTTACATGCACTAGTTGTTTGTCTTGCAGCCTAGCTGTTAGTCTTCCACTAAAGCCTGGATTTGCCATTGCTGCTTTTTCTTAAGGTAAAAGTTTTAAACAAAACCTGAACACATCTATTTTGCTCTTCTTTATGAGTCACTTTGTCATATGGTGAGGATTTGAGGCTAGGGACAAGATTTGCACAGAGCAGGTGAAGAAAGGTTGGGAAATGCTCCCATTTTCCCTGCTAGGGGTTTCCAGCACTTGTGTCCAACAAGTTGGGATTGTCAGTGGAAATCTCAAGGGAGAACCTAAGTCTCCACTGGGAAGTCAGTAAAGGGAGAGGTTCAGCTTGGATCCTGGATGTGAAAGTACTTGGAGCACTTGCTAGTGGCTCCCACCGCAGGGTTAGGGGTCAGGTGGGGATCTGTGCTGGGGATATTGTTATTCATCTCCTCCCCATAAAGCCAAACCTGTTCCCTGTTCCAGCATGGCCCTATGGAGCCCAGGCTGTGGGGCAGGGGTAAGCAGCCTGTTGGCACTTGTCAGGGTCAAACTGTGCTGTGGCTGGCCCCTGCTGCCCTCCCTTCCCCAGCCCCTGCTGCCCTCCCTTCCCCAGCCCCTGCTCCCTGCCAGGGCACTGGTCTCAGTTCTCTGGCAGCATGCAGGTGAGGCCCTTGGGGAAGGGGACAGGAATCCTGCATGCATAAACATCCCAGCAAGCAAGCTAACAGCTACTGAAACATAGAATTAAACCATTATTTTCTCTCCCCCCTTCTTTTTTTTTTTTTTCCTTCACCTGAACAAAATATTTTTCCATTTATTTGTTATCAGTGAAGGGAGTGAATACACTGAGCCACGTTGCTGTTCTGCTCTACTACCCCCTATTAACTTCCTAAGCACTTGGGAACCTTTGGCTCAGCTGCACAAAATAACAGGGAAACTAATTAGACCGATAAAACTCAATGATTGAGTCAGGCACGCTGGGAAAGGGAATGACTTTTTACTACTATTTTGTTGTTGTTGTTAATACACATGTTCACCCTCAATTTCTCCCCTGCCTGCACTGCTGGCAGCACAGATCAGATGCAGTTACAGTTGGAGAAGGAAGGTCCCAGCCAGGAGCAGTGATGATCAGGGTGACAATTCCTTTCTGTCCCCAACTGTGGGGTCTCCTGGGCCAGGGGTTGATGCACAGCTTGCTGCAAGTGCCCTCGTCTGCATGGGCCCTTCTCAGCACACACAGTAGAGGCAGTTAATGTACTGCTGGGATGGCACATGAACGGGTCTTGGCTGCATCACAGAGAGAATTTGGGCCAAGTCTCTCTGCTGACGTGGACACAGGGACAGGCAGAGGCACACGAAGGATGGGCCAAGCCTGGAGAGGGCAGGGGACTGCAGATCTCCAGCTCCGAGCAGCCGGTCCCCTATCCAAATGCGCTGCGCCTGCTGCAGTCAGCACATGGCCAAGACTTGCAGAGAAAATGTAGATCCAAAGGTTAATGCTAATCAGTAAAATCCATAATTGAAGAACTGGTAATCAAGGGAGATTACCAGCCTGATGCTGTTGTTGGCCCCTGCCCAGCTGGGAGGTCAGTGCTGCTGCGGCGTGGATGAAGCCACCACCAGCAGTGCTGGGGGCTGCTGGCTTGGGTGTAGCACCACACCAGGAGCCTCTTGCAGAGCTGTCCTCCCTGGGAACTGAGGAAGCTGAGCACTCCTTCATTAGCCAAAATTCACTCTCACTTGGGTTTGTGTCTTGCTTTGCAGATGGGAAATGCATCCAATGCTTCGGTGTTCATCTCCACCCTGTCGGAGGGAGAAGACCTGATTTTTGGCACGCTCTATTTAGTGTTTGGTAAGGAAAGACAGCCTGCTGCACCTCCCTCCCTGCTGTGGGCAGCCCGAGTGTCTGCCTGCCAGAGCCAGCCAGGCCTTTTGCAGTCACTGGTGCTTCCAGAAGTGTTCAGTCATTAGCAGAATAATGAAACTGGCCCTCCCCACGTTACTCCAAAGGATGATCTGGCCAAAGCTTGGTGACTGCATTCCCCTGCAGGAGAACTGCAATCACCAGTTATGTTTTTAAATATTTGGAAAGTTGAAGACCAACCTTTGAGGAATGTGCAATGATTCCTACTGCAGCCACCCGATGTGAGCTGGGTAGGGACTCTGTTAGCATTGTCAGCTTCATGACTGTTGAAGATGATTTGGACCTCCAGCTGGCCCTTACTTTCAGTAGAAGATGCTGGTGAATGTCCTGTGATTTGGAGTTAGTGGCATCAGAAAGCCAGTGGGCAAAACTGAGAGGCTGGGATGTGCTCTGAGGTGGCCTAGCCCTGGTTGGTGTGGGCCAGAAGCAAACGATGGGCAGAGAAATATCTTCCAGTTTTCTGAGCCCTGAGCAGGTTGTCTCCCAAAGGCTAGAAGAGTTTCTCATGCCTGTGAGTGTGGGGAACCCAAGGGATGCTGGTGCCACTGGGACTGCTAGCAGTCCTGTAGGCACCTATGGCCCCTAGGAGTTAGCAAGGCTCATCAAATGTACTTAGTACAGATGCAGCACTAGTTCTGTGGGAAAAACACCCCGTGAGGCTGGGAGCAAGGACAGACATCTCAGCACTCTACCCTCCAGTGACTCAAAAGCCTCCAAAACCCTGGATTTAGCCAGATCTTGCGTGGGAATCCTGTTCCTGAGAGGAACTTTAGTGTTGGCCATTCAGCAGCTTTGGAAGCTGTTTCTTACCATGATATTTAATTTACAGCCTAATCCATTAGGGAGAAACTCTCATTCTACCCAACCTGCCCCAAGACCAGCAAAGATTCCCCTTCTGAGGACACTGAAACCTCTTTTCAATGAAAGCACAGTTAAAAAAAGAGAGAGAAAGCCCTTGTTATAAAATTTTAATCACCACTGTTGTTTTAAATACACTAATAGCAAACAAAGAGCCTTCTTCTGTTTAGTCTGGATTTTCCTTGATCTCCATAATGCCTTTGTTCTTGTTTATTTTGTTACCATGATATTGGACAACACGGACTCACAGGAGTGACATTGCCAGGAAGAATTAAAAAGGCAAAGGGCCCAGCTCCTTGGCCCCACATCAGAAGAGCAATCACACAAAGCTCCTGTTATTTATCTAGCTGGAAGGAAGTGCCCCCCTTGCTCCTTCCAGCTGGAAGAACTGAGTCTGGCCAGATCCTGCACCCGGAGCCCATTGCAGCCTCATCCCATCACTGCCCTCCTACCAAACACCTCTGTAGGATCTCAGGAAGGGGAAGGGATCAAATTCAATGTAAAGCAGTTCCAGATGTGCTCACAGAGCTCTGTGGGTCCCGGGGGCTCCCCTGCTCAGCCCACTCCGGAGAAGGAAGCCTGGAGCCCTTTGCATCCTCTGCAGATATCTCCAGTGTTTGCTTCCAAACATCTCAAGATGATTCTGGCTCCTTTCCTGGCCCTGTTACAGACAGCACTGTTCCTCTGCCTTCTCCACAGGCATAGTGTCCCTCTCTGGGAACTCTCTGCTCCTGCTGGTGGCCTATCAGAAGAGGTCCATGCTGAAGCCTGCTGAGTTCTTCATTGTCAACCTGGCCATCAGTGACCTGAGCATGACAGTGACGCTCTTCCCCTTGGCTACCTCCTCCTTCTTTGCACACAGGTACCTTGTGGAAGTGATATAAAATGGGGAGAGCCCTGACAGGGGGTGCAGAGGGACCCAAGGGGTCAGTCTGGTGGCACTGGGGCACTGTGTAACCTCACAGACCCCCATCCCACAGCAGGATGCTTTGCTCTTCCCTGTCCCTCTGGTTTATCACATAGACCTGTTGTGAAAAGGCTTTGGTGGTGGGTTTCCAAGCTGGCACTCCCACCTGTGCTTGTCACTGGGATGCTCAGGGGAGGAATCAGAGCTAAGATCATGCCCATGATTTCATGGGCAGTCAGGTGCTGTTGTCCATGCAGCCCACCGCAGCCACCCCACGCGTCCTCAGCTTTGCTTCTGGTGTGGGACGGGTAGCTGAGGCCTCACTGCTAGGAGAGTGGCTGGGAAATGCCCATCCAGGCGAGTGCCAGGCAGGCACCGTGGGCAGAGGGAAGGGCTGGGGTTACCCACAGGCTTTCCCTTGCAGGTGGCTGTTCACCCAGGCGGTGTGCACCCTCTACGCCTTCTGCGGGGTCCTCTTCGGGCTGTGCAGCCTCACCAGCCTGACAGTGCTCAGCACGGTTTGCTGCCTGAAGGTCTGTTACCCAGCATATGGTAGGTGCTGGGATGTGTTATCTGAGCTCTATTTACACTCTGTTAATAGGAAACCCCCCCCTTTTTTTTTTTGTGGGCCAGATCCACCTTTTCTAGCAAAGCTTTGCCCCAGGACAACCTGTGCCCAGTCAATACAGGGGTGCAGCAGACTCTGAGGGCTTTTATCACTTGTGTATTCACCCCCCTGGGGCTGTGGAGCCCCAGCACCCTGTGCCCATGCCCTGTGCATGCATCTCAGCTGTCCCCTGCTTCATTCTAGGGCTCAGGAGCATCATTCAGAAAGGTGCCAAGGGATTGTCCTCCCTCTGTAGAAAAGTCCCAGCTGCCATATCACAGCAAGTTGTGGGGTTTTGAATGTCCATACGCAGACTTGAGCTTAGGCTAGAGCAGACTCTGCATCTGAGAAGCCACAAGCTCTGGCAGTGCAAGGAAGAGCTGCTTTCCCTTGTCCCCGGTGGGAGAGCAATAGGCCAAATGTATTTAATTCACTGAAGTAATTAATACAAGAGGGCTGGGTTTGCAGTGTCACAGCTCACTGCTGTAGCCCTGTTTTCACCAGGGATGTCCTCTACTGAGCTGAGTGAGTGTTTGCAGCTCTTAGCTTGGGCACCAGGTCTTGCAGAGGGCACGCAGTGCAGAGAGCACCTGAGGGAGCGAGGGGACCCAGGGATGTCCCCATCACATTTACAGCTCCTTCCTATTTTTAGCTTAGCTGCTAATCCTCCATGGAGCATGTGTCTTCAGAATAGATTTTGGATTAAAGACCAAAAATAGAAATAAAATGGGAAATCAGAGATATTGGTTTGATTTTCAAGGCAGCACCCCAGGGTGCATCCTCACCCCCTCTCCCATGGCTCGCTGCCCATCTGCCCTGAGCCTGTGGCTGTTGCCAAGTGCCAACGTGCTTTGTCCCCAGCAGCTCACAGCGTCTCAAGGACGATGCTGGAGCAGAGTCACCTTGGTTTTGTGCCAGCACAACACCTCAGGAGATCACTAAAAAGGTGGGAGGAAAGATAAAGATAAAAGCTGGCTGTTAAAGGCAGCCCAGGTACTGGTGGCTTTTCCCTGTGCAGGTTCTGCTCTCTAGCCAGCACCTGGCAGCCTGGCATGTTGAGTTCATCTCTCTCCATTTTCTGTGAGGAAATGGCTAATAATCTCAGTGTGCTGTTAATTGCATAGTTTCAAAGAAAAATGTTACTCCTATGTATGGGTGAAGATTTATATTGAGTTCTTAAGAAGATCAAGGAATTTTAGATTTGATGGCAAATGGGACAAAAAGGAAAAAACCTGCCTCTCCAGGTGCTTCAATCTGCTGGAGAGGAGAAGGTCCTTCACATGTCAATGTCTGGGATGGCTTTGAGCAGTCTGAGGCAGCTCTCCTGCCCTGTGCTCAGGCTGCTGCAGCCAGACAGCCTCCCTTCCTCCCAGTGTCCCCCCTCATGCCACCAGCAGCCACACAGCCTCCCAGCAGTTCCTCCTGAGGCTGAGACAGGCTGCACTGCTGATCCTGCCACTTGCTGTGTGGGTTGGACCAAACCCTTATGTTTCTCCTGGCTCTTTGGCCACCTGCCCAAGGGGAACCTGTGATAGTATGAGAAGTAATGGCCTCAAGTTGTACCAGGGGAGGTTCAGGTGGGTATGAGGAAAAAATTCTTCTCTGAAAGAGTGGTCAGCCAATGGAACAGGCTGCCCAGGGCAGTGGTGGAGTCCCCATCCCTGGAGGTGGTCAGGAAAGGTGTAGATGTAGCACTTGGGATGTGGTTTAGTGGGCATGGTGGTGACGAATTGATGGTTGGACTGGATGATCTCAGAGGTCTTTTCCAACCTTAATGATTTTGTGCCTCTGTGATTCTGAGAGGATGCCCACGTGTCCTGGAGCCCTGGGGTGAGTGTTGACATGGCTGTGCCCGCTCCATGGCTGCAGCACAGCAGCTCCTGTCCTGCCCGGGGGACCCAGGCTGGCCTCATCCCCAGCGCTGGAGGTTTCGGGCAGCTTGGGCTCACAGACCCTCTTTCCACTCCCCTCACCCATGGGGAACCATCCTCACCCCGATCCCTCTGCCACAGGCAACAAGTTCTCCCCCTGCCACGCCGGAGTGCTGCTGCTGTGTGTCTGGGCGTACGCCCTGATGTTTGCCACGGCCCCCCTGGCCGAGTGGGGCAGCTACGGCCCCGAGCCCTACGGGACAGCCTGCTGCATCACCTGGAACGTCACCAGCAGGGAGGCCATGCTCTACATCCTCGCCCTCTTCATCTTCTGCTACCTTCTCCCCTGCCTCCTCATCCTCGTCTCCTACTCGCTGATCCTCTGGACGGTGCGGGTGTCCCGGAGAGCAGTCAGGCAGCACACGTCCCCCCGGCGCAGAGCCCGCAGCGTGCACAGCCTGCTCGTGAAGGTAGGGAAGCGCTCGGAGGGGTGCGGGGGTCTCAGGGTGCCCCCTGCCCCAGCCCACCTCCCCGTGGGCATGTGAGCACAGCAGGACCCCTTCTGCCAGCCAGTGTCTGCCACTGCTGGTGAACTCTCTGGGTGTTTGTGTCAGTGTGGGTGATAACACGTTGCTCCTCATTTAGAGCCATCAGGTGGAGGAGTTTTCATTTGAAATGACATTGGAAAAGATCATAAAAGGAGCTTGCATGAGTCACTGCTCCCCAGACTACAGGCTCATACTATAATTTACCAAGGATATGTCAAAAAAAAAAAAAAAAAAGTGGATGCCCTTTAAAAAAACCCCAAGCCAAACATGACAGAAAGCAGCTTTTGCAAGCCTGGCCTTGAAGGAAACGTCCGTGTCTGCTTAGGGCCAGGTCGCTGGGTGCTTTGTACCCGTCTGTGTGGCAGGCTGAGGCAATTCCCATTCCCCAGGCGGGACAGGTGTGAGTCACCTGAGGTTCATGCACCCACGCTGGGACATGCTGAGTGGCTGCCCTGGTGTCTGACACCCCAGTGTGGCAGGTCCAGAAGGCTGGGCACCTTTCCCTGGGGATATGGGTGACTCTTTGGGGTCCTGTTGCACATGGCAGTGATTGTCAGCCTCAGGCTGGGTTTTGGGGGGTGTCAGGACCCCGCGTGTGCCACAGGAGGCTCACAGCACCACTGTCTCCATCTCCTTCTCTTCCAGCTGAGCATTGCTGTGTGCCTGGGGTTTCTGGCTGCCTGGACCCCTTATGCCATCATTGCCCTGTGGGCAGTCCTCGGCGATGCCAGCCAGGTGCCGGTGCTGGCCTTCGTGCTCTCAGCTCTCTTTGCCAAGTCCTCGACGCTCTATAACCCTCTGGTGTACCTGCTCTTCAAGCCCAACTTCCATAAGTCCCTCTCCAAAGACAAGGTGCTCCTCCAGGCCGTCCGCACCCTCCTCTGCTGCGGCTGCCCCAGTGCCGTGTTCCAGCCCTTCCCATCCTCAGGCTTTGGTGACCATCCTGGGACTTGCACAAACTGCCACGACACCTTTGAGTGTTTCAGTAACTACCCCAGGTGCTACAAACTCCCCCAGGTGCCCGGCAGCTCGTCCCAGCGTGCTGTCCTGGCCGAGGGAGCTGCTTGCCAGCCGGCTCTGAAGAGGACGGTGCAGGTGATGGTGCTTGTCACACGGAAGAGGTCAGGCCTGGGCGCTGTGAATGTGGCAGGGGAAGCCCTGCCACCGAATATCATGAAGGACCTTCTCTGAGCCCAGCCGTGCCCAGCTGTGTCCTACCAGCACACTGGGAGACAAAGTGAAGGGCAACTTTTCTCTCATCTACGTATCTGATGGGTTCCCAGCATGTTCTGCAGATGGAGTGACACGAAAATTTAAGACCAACCTTGCCTCTCTCTCTGGTTTGGCTCTTGCAACTCTGAGCCTAGTCTTTACACTTCTGGAAAACAAAAATAGACCCCAGTGCCTGAGATCTGCCCAGGGTGCAAGTCCAGGGTGCAGTTTCTCCTGCAGCTTGCTCTCTGGGCCTTTGGCCTTTTGTTTTTCCATCCTGGTGCTCTGATGACCAAGTAGCAACTTGGTTGTCTTAAACTGTGCCTGGCAGGGAGGGCTGTGGGCCAGGAGACCCCAAAAGGCATCCTACCTCCAGCACCAGCTCCTACAGCCCCTGCTGACCACGTCCTTTCCTGTGGGGAGCAGGACCACGCCACTCAGCTACCTCACTTGGGATTATGAAGCATCTTTATATACCTCAAGAGACCACTCCCCACACAGGCTGGGTTACTCCACTCCCTTGATTTGAATGCAAACCCAGCACCATCCTAGAGATCGAAATGGGAGCTTGTCTTTAGAGTAAAGATTTGGGGTTAAATTAATCCCAGTGCGAGTAACAGCAGTCTCAGGTCATGCTCTCCAGGCAGATGATGAATCTGTGGCCGAGCCCCATCCTGGAGCCAGGGCTGAGGCCACAGGCTGTATCCTGACAGCCAGGGCAGCTCACACCGTCTGCACCGCTGCGCAGGGGAGCAGCTGCCTGGGCAACAGCATCCCCCAGGCTTGTCATCAGCGTTGGAGATCAGTGTGGGCAGCTCACCCATCTGGGACAAAAAGGACCAAGACACTGTGAAGGAGCTGGATGCAAAGCCATCGATAGCAAAGTCCCACATTACCCGCTGTGGCAGGCACCGGGCACGCTTGCAGACATCTCCTGTAGCATCCTGGCTGCTGTGCGGTGAAGGTCACCCGGAGGCTGAGCTTGGGGGGTCCCTGTCCCACCCCCTGCACTGAGCTGCTTGTGTGCCCAGCCTTGGGCAGGGTCGGAGCTGGTTTGGCTTTGCAGGGGGCGGATAACACGGCCACCGTGCTCAGAGAGGTTGGGTATGCCCCAAAAAATTAACAGATGCATTCAAGGTGATGAGAAGAGTCAGTAGCAGAGGTGGGAAATGTGCTGCCCTCTGGCACCCAGCTGGCCAGTTACTCATGGGAGCACTTTACATTGTCACTGGTTAAAGAACAAAACCACAGCCCATGGCCAGAGCTGCAGTGTTAAATCATGGGTGTGCTGGATGGGAACGGTGACCCGTCTTCTGCACCGAGTGCTGGGGAGCAGCCGCTGCCCGCGACACCGTCCCCGCCTGCCAGCCCCGCGCTCCTCCTCCCCCCTCCCCTCTCCACACACAGATTTGGCTATTTTTAGCGGTCGCTCCCAGAACCGGGATGCATCACTGCCTTTTCTTAGCAGAGCTACAGCAGCCTCCTCTCTGCCGAGGACACTGAGCAGCTCACAAGGACCCGCTGGCTGCAGGGACACGTGGAAATCCACGGGAGCAGACAGCAGATGCCCACCACCGGCCATTTCAGCTACAAACTTGTACCACTGCACCCACCCAGGCATTAAACACATCAGGGTTTTGGCTTTGTTGTTATGTCCCAGTTCCAGCACAGGTGGCACTGGTGCCACTGCGAGCTCTGTGGTGGGGGAAGCCGTTGCTGCATGCAGAGGCATCCAGGGAAGAGTGCTGGGGCACGCGTGGTCCTGCCCTGCTTTCGCTCTGTGCCCTTGTCACCCTGTGCTGCTGCACAGCTCTGATGGGTGCACAACAGCACAGCAGTCATGGCACTTGCTCTTGTCCCTTGGTCATTTCCACTTAGGCACTTTAGCTGGCAGAGGGAGGGTCACCAATACCTCTGGGCTGCATTTGCATCCTCCCCGGGATGGTTTTGCCCACGTGTGATGGCTGCAGGTGCAGATGGTTGGGGCAGGGCAGGGTTTATGCACAAGAGCCAAGTCATAACTGAAAGGCCATGTGGGGAGCGATGCTCCTGCCTTCGCTTCCTCCTCCTGCTATGCAAAACCCCCCACCCACCCCAAAGATCACAGAATTGCAGAATCATTAGGGTTGGAAAAGACCTTTAAAATCTCAACCCAACACCACCATACCCACTAAACCATGTCCCTGAGCACCACATCTGCTCGTGTTTTAAATCCCCCCAGGGATGGTGACTCCACCACTTCCCTGGACAGCCCATTCCAATGCTTGACAACCCTTTCAGTAAAGAAGTTTTTCCTAATATACCATCTAAACCTCCCCTGGTGTAACTTGAGGCCATTTCCTCTTTTCCTATCACTTGTTACTTGAGGAAGAGGCCAACATCCACCTTGCTACAGATGTGCAATATTAGCAAAATGCTTCAAATAAAGAAAGAAAAATCAGGGCAGTTAGTGAAGGGAGAGGACGAAGTTTCCAGTGTGGCTGCACAATTCCAGGAGGGCCAGTGACTGCCTGGCCCCTTCCCACCCCTCAGCTCGGGGTGCCTCTGCCCATGCCCCGTCCCAGGCACTCTGGCAGATGAGGGAATCACAAGCACTCGGTGTCTCTGCTGACTTGTCATCGTGTTCCAGAAATTGTATGTTTTTAAAGTAAATTCACTCTTGCAAAGCTGGTGTTTGTCTTGGCTCAGTTGTGAGTTAGTGGCTGCGCCCCAGGGTGGATGGAGGTCTGGCTGCGGGTCCTGGCTGGGGCAGGACAGCGCAGGCGGGCTCAGTGCTGCGGGGGAGCGATGGCAGAGACGGGGCACAGGGACTGAGGACAAGCAAACCTCTCTGTCCCCAAAGCCGAGCCTTCCTCCCACGGGGTGAAGCAGCAACGGGGTGGTTGGTCCCCCCCCCCCGTCCCCATGGCTGGGCTGTGCCCTTGTGCCCCCACCATCGCTGCCCTGGAAGGAGAGGGGTCTCCAGCAAGGTGGCCAAGGGCTGATTCCCCACCTGAGGACACGAACACGAAGGGCTGCTGCCATCTCCTGGGAGCTGCCGCGGCATGGCCACCCCGGGACAGGCAGGGGATGGAGGATGTGACCCTGGCCAGGATGGTCTTTGAGCTGTGATGGGCTTGGGGACATGGTGTGGTCCAGCCACCGATGGGGTCTCTGCTTTGCTTAGCAGCCCCCAGGCCTGCCACTTTGTCCCCTGCTAGCTAAAAAGTACTGCGGTCCAGAAATCACCTCAAGGGATGGGAAAAAAAGAATCTGCAAATCCCCTGAGTCCTTCACTGCTCCAGGAAAGCCCCTGGTCAGCCTCTTCACCTTTAGTTTGGTGTGAGCATGTGCAACGCTGAGGGCACGTGGTGCTGGATGTGCTTTAACTTGCACCCACAGGGACACTCCTGCTGCTGGGGAGTCCAGGCAGCGGCACCGCAGCCAATTAGCAAAACCCAAATCAATCTAATTAACTCCCTGCACCCCAAACAGCAGGTTTGGGGTCCCCCCTGCCCCAGCACCATGTGGGGCTGCCATTACCCAGGTACTCCCACCTGCAAGGCTGGACCCTCCCCTTTGCCCTGGCACAGCTGGTGCTGGTTTAATCAGTGTCCCCAGCTGGGAATGTGCCATCAGCTGCCACCAATTACCTCAGGACAAGAGGCCCCTCCCTGGAGGGCAGGTCCTGGGGTGGCTGCTGGTGGGGTGAGTCTGGTGTGGTGAGGAGGATGAAGAGGATGATGATGGTGGCGGCAGGGGCGGCGGCAGCAGCAGCAGCAGCAGCAGCAGCAGCAGCAGCAGCAGCTTTGCTCCGTGGAGCTGAGATAGGGTCTGTGCTTGCTGCTGTGGTTGGGAAGGGTTTGGGAGGTGGTTGCTGGAGGTGGTTGCTGGTTGTGAGAACTGATTTCTTTAGGTTTTGGTGCTGCTGGGGCCTGGCTCCCAGCTCTGAGCTGGGTGGGAAGGGGGTGCTGTGTCGTGGTGCTGTGTTGTGGCTTGGTGAGAGCCTGGTCCTCGTGCAGGGAACGTGCCAGGGCTGCCCTGGTTTGGGTTTGGTGCCTGGGCAGGGCTATTACGGTTGCTGTGTTTCCCACTTGGCATGGGCTGAGCCAAGGCACTTGTGCCCTTTACCAGTGATGACTCTATTTTCAAATTGCCATTGGATTCCAAGTTCAATCAGTCTCTCGAGGCCGAGGATGCTGAGGCAAGCGCAGACACATGTGCTCTGTTGATCCATACATGCGCTGTACATCGGTACCAAAAGCCCAGCCTGAGCCAGAAAACCCCAGTGAGAAATCTGTCTCCAGGGGAGAGCTCCCTTCCCAAAGGTGAGCTGCCAGAGGCCAGGTACAACCCTAAGGCAGCTGCAAAAGGTGGTTGGCCTATTCTGGAATTATTTTCTGCCCAATTCTCATGCGACTTCACATCCATCAGCATCATAAAATCACTTTGGTACTAACCTGACTGTACAGGGCGATAACCCCTGGGGTTTCTGTGTTCCCCCTGACAGCAGTGTAGGGCTCTGGGGTACAGGGTTTGCTCACTGTGGCTCTGGCAATAACGTGCAAAGCAGCAGCACTTCCAGGACACCTTCTCCTTGGCTGCTGGACCTTGGAAGGTGAGTGATGTGCTCCTGCTGCACTCGGAACAGCCACAGCCTGGCAAGGGTTTAGCTTGGAAAGAGAATTTAAGGGAAAACTATAGCAGCAGGTGTGTGTCCACACAGCCTTCCCACTCCTCCTGGGGACACGGACATGCTCCTCAAACCAGTGTCACATCCCCCTGACCTGGGCTGTGCGTGGGGCCAGACCCTGGGGGGATGCAGCGCCCTGCAGCTGGCTGTGGGATGGAGAACGGCTGCTGTGAGATTTGAGGCTCTGTCTGAATTTATCAAATGGCTTCACCCAAAGACTGTCCCAGGCTGTGTCCTCCAGAGCCCAGGAGCAGTCTCCAGGGCCATGTTTCACAGCAGTCATGGCCAGTAAAATGTGAATTTTGCATAAAAGAAGCTGCGAGCAAATGTTGTCCTTCTGCCACTTCCCTCTCTGCTCCTGTCAGGACAGCGGGCTGGGCTGAGGCTGGCAGCAGTTAACTGTGCAAATGTGAACCTGGGGAGAAAATCTGTCCTTTGAGTTTAATTTCTGCTAACACTGGTTCTGTGAACTGGCTCTGCAAGGACAGCTTCACCCCAAACAAGGTGACCAGTGCTGGCTGTGATCCCCCCAGAGCTGCTCTGAGACTGCAGGGACGTGCTCCACTGTTCTGCTTGGTTTTCAGTTTCCAATGGACAGAAAAACTCAGAACAACTGGAGGTGCCCCGCAGCCAGGGCACATCGACCTGAGCATCCCCAGGCCCCACCATGAGCTGTGCTCCACCAAAACAGGTCATTGCTCAGGGGTCTGAGGGCACCACAGCACACTCCAAGGCGGCAGGGAAGCCGTGTGTCCTAGGAAAGGAAAATAGGGAGTAAGGTGGCTGTCAAAGAAAGTCAGCAAAATTGTAAATGAATGTGAAAATCAATCACTGACATAATGGGAGAAGAATGGTTGAATGGTAGTTCAAGCTATGGAGGTTAATGTGTAGTTTGAGGGAAAATGAAGTTTTCACTCCAAGTTGTGACAAATGCAGTGGGTGCCTTCTGACATTTTAGTGCAGTTGCCTTTTAAATACCCCCCCAGCCTGCATTCCTCCAGCTTAATTGCTTCAGAGTGATTTCATTATTTCTGGCTGTGGTGGTTAATTGAATGTATAAAACCTTCCCAGCTGGTGGCTCTGGGCTGTTGTGCTGCTGTTGGCCTCCCCACCAGCAGGACTGGGAGGCAGGACCAGCCACCCCAGCAGCTCCACTCTCTGGCAGGTCCCACACAAACTCCAACTCCTGTTCAAATGAAATGTGGGAATCGCTGATGAAAATCCCATCAGCTCAAATCAGAGCTGCCCTCAGCCCACACCACTATTCCCAGTAATGACCAGTGACCCCAGCATCCAGACCCTTTGTACCTCCAAAACCAGCGGTTGCACAAAGCCGACTGCGCGTTCCCCTCTCGCATCCGTGCTCTGGCTGTGTTATCTCCTGTGGCCTTGTTCTCCTCAAAGGCTGGGCAGCCCTCAGCTGCAGTCTGTGCCACTGACCTTTAAATGCAGCCCCACAGGTGGAAACCTCCTCTCTGGGCTGGGTGACCTTGCCTGGGGGCTGCACAGTCACTGGGAAAAGGCAAAGGGTGTTTAACAAGCAAAGCTCAGAGCCTCGGTCTGTCCTGCCAAAGGCTGAGCTCCTGAACAGCAGATAATGGCTGTTGCTTTCCATCCTTTCATGGCAGCTTTGAGATGAGGCTGCAGAAACAGCCTGTAGGTGCTTTAATGTTTAAAATAAATGAGTGTCTCTTGGTGTGGTTGAGTTAAAAATAACATCTTCATCATGATGAAACCAAGGCAGGGAAAGCTGGAGGTGTTTGCTCGCCTTCGGCTGGTGAGTCACGAGCAGGCTGGGGCTGGGTCTGGCTCTCGGGCACCCGGGACAATGATGGGGCTCAAAGGTGGCACAGGTTGTGCCTAAAACCAGGCTCTGTGGTAACATCACCACCAGTGACTGCCATGCAGCTGGCTCGGTGCCCGCAGATGTGTCACTCGGGGAGGGCACAGGAGTGGTGATGGTGTGTCTGCAGGAGGAACGTGCTGGAGCCCCATCACACGCTCCATCGTGTCTCATGGGTGAGACCTGGGAGCTCTCCCTGGCTGAGCATCGGCTGGTGGCCAGGTGGCAGCCCTGCCTGGGGAGGGGGTAGCTGGGTGCTGTTCCAAGCCCTGTGACACCTTTCCTGAGGGGGGACATGAGGGAGTAGGGCAGGCAGGGACACCCCCTCCCTGCCTGGCATGGGGGTTGCTGTTGGTCTGGCCAGTCTAAGCAGAACTTTAGTAGCCCTGAGAATCGAGCAGCTCAGAGGGGACTTTGCAAGGGGGATTTTGGCTAGTGGGGAAACTGAGGCACGGAGCAGGCGTGTGAGCTGGCAGTGGTGACGAGGGGTTTGCTGTTCTCTTGAGCAGTGGAGTGAAACCTGGTCAAAGCCCCCATTGTCCTGGGGGCGAGGCTCTGCAGGGTGTCCTGGCTCCTCTCCCATGGCATGGCAGTGCCTGCAGGCATCAATGTGGTGAGGTGACCAGCTGGGTCACCTCCTCCCGGTGCTGGGATCCCCTGCTCCTGGCACAGCCCACGGGAGGGAAGGGAAGTCTGTTCCCTGCAGCCCCTGCCCTGGCCATGTTACAGCCAGCCATCCCTTGGGGACCTTGCCTGGCCCTGTGCTCACTGGTGAGAGGAGAACTGCTGTTGAAAACACCTTTTTCCTTGTTTTGTGCGGGCAGCTTTGTTGCATCCTTAATCGGGTGGCCTGGGGAAATGCCCGCTCTGTGCCAGCACCCCCGGGTGGCTGAGAGTTCTGGTGACTCCCCTCGCTCCTGGGCCAACACCTGGCACAGAAATGGGGAGCTGGGGCTGGGCTCTGGGTGCTGTTGCTGTTCCCCACTGTGGGTGATGGGTTTTGCCATCGGCAGCCAAGGTGCCTTGTCATGGGCTAACAGGGCTGTGGGATGGGCTGGAAGAGGGAAAAATAACTTCTGGGAGGCTCTGAGCTGCTGAAGCTGTGATCTGGGCTCCCCCTGCCTCCCCTTGGCTGCCCAGAGACACAGGCACTGGGTTTGCAGGCTGGCAGAGCTGCAGGGTCTCTGTAATCGGTACCATCAGCATCCTCCTTCCCAGTGGTTCCATATTCCAGAGTGCAAAAAAATCCTGTTTACACTTGCACAAAGCTGCAGATGACACCAAGTTAGGATGGGGCTGTTAGTGCTTGTGGAAACAGGATTAGAGTTTAATGTTGGCCTGATAAGACAGGAAATTATCTGTATAAGTAACTGCAAGGCAAGTCAATAAGGAAATAGATAATTTATTTTCTAAGCATATTAATTGCAGAAATCTGAACTGGGAAATGACTGTCACAGACAAGTCAATATATTGATAAATGAGTATGAAAACTGGTCACTGAAATAATGGTAAAAACTTCTGTTGGTTCCAAAATGAAGAAGTCTGTGTATTTTGAGAGAGAACAAAGCTGTCTTAATTCCAAGTTTTGACAAATGTAATTATTTTTCTTACGGTTTAGAATGGTTGCTTTTAAATTAAACCATAAAAATTTTCTTCAATTTAATTGCTTCAAAGTGACTTCATTAGTTCTAGCTATATCAGTTAATTGCTTCAATTCAATGTGTAAAATTATTCCCAGCAAAGGGCTCTCATTAGCTGTCCGGGCGCTATCGCTAATTACCAGCAGAGGGCAGGAAACGATCGATTTACCTCGATGGAAGCTGCCAAAGGGCTGATCGATAGGTACCGACCTCTGTTTACTTCACTGGTGACCTATTTCACCGGAATAACAGAAATTAGAGGCTATTTCCTATTTCAGCACGATCTGTGGCATAACACCAAGCTCGGTGTGACGCATCTCGACCAGTGGACGCCTTCAGTGCCGGGAGAAGCTCCCAGAGAGCTTCCAGCCAGTTCCTGGGCTTAATGTTTTCAAGTTGAGAAACTCTGTAAGATGGATGGGTAACTAAAATGTAATTAAGTTTACTCTTGTCTAGAAGGGTGATGAAAAAGTCTGATTTTTGCATAAATCCTCTCCTAAGGACAAAACAAGCACTTTCTGGTCCACACCAGAAGCTGAGTTCATGCCCCATTCAGACTCTCACCAGTGTGTGTTTGAGCTCTGGGAGTAGCAGAGGGAAGCTCTTTGAACCAACAGGGGAGAAAAAGGGGGAAGGAATCCTGTACAGAGATGTGTTATTTTGGAAAAGACGCTCAGACAACACAGGTTTAGGATTCTAAATACATTCGTAAACTTTTATTCCTCCCAGCAGGTAAGCAGTTGATTAAAAACCTCAGTAGCAAAACCAGACCAAAAATATGTCTCATACTTTCAGAAACAAACCCGTGCACTTCCACGTCAGATGTATGTGCAGAACCACAATTCACATTTCAACAGTGAATGTGCAAATGCCTCATGAGGAATCTGGGCTGGAGCGAGAGCGCCCTGCTGTGTGTGTGACCACAGCAAACGTGCAACAAGCAGTGTGTGGCTGCTGAGGGTGTGTAACTGTGAGCAAAGGGCCTGGGCCATGCAGAAAAGGAAATGATAGTGTTCACTTTGAAACAACAGTGTAAGCAGAAGAGAAAAATCACATTAGCAAATGTTTGGCACTTCCCAACTGAGGCTGCTTCGGCAGTGTGCAATGTGAACCTTCCTGCACCTGGACTGGATGTTGTAGACTTCTTCCTCATGGACACGTTTAGTTCAGCAAGTGAATGATATGGAAAATGCTGCTTTTGTTTCTGCTGTAACTTAAAAATTCCACTAGTGAATTCTGGAGTGTTAGGGACACTTAATGAATTAGGCAAAACAAAAGCTGCTGTTTTCTAAGATTTGAAGCCAAAGTGCCAGCAAGGAGCAACTGCCAATTACAGAAACCCAACTGCAACTGGCTTTAGCCAAAGAAAAAAAAAAAACACATTCAAACTAGAATTTCAAATGCAGGTCTGTACTGTGTCATACAAACCCCCACTCTCCCACACCATGCTAGAATCAATACAGTGGATTAGATACCTCAGTATTAAAAAACCCCAAATAAACAAAAACCCAAAACCATTCCATAAAAAGAATTTCTTAAATGACAAAACCACCAGTTTTCAGAGGTGCTTCCTTGTATGTGCAACATCTGCTTCCTGTCAAGATAGCATCTTCTCTGGATTCATAATGTGCAAGTCCCATAAACTATATATTTATTCCAGTCAGATTCACTTACTAGTGCTGAAACAAATTCACAGTATAAACTGTCAAGACTCACCATGCTGTGAATGAAATATAATATTAAAAAAAAAAGTAAAGTGCAATTCACTCTGTTCTGCAGTCACACAATGGCTCTGCGCTTCAGCGTACGCTTACAGCAGATTTCACAATAGGAAGAAGACCCCTCCACTGAACAGTGTCATCACTTCATGGCAGATGTTTCTGCTTTTCAATAGGCTGCATGACATTTGCTATGCTGTAAAACCTGAAGGAAAGGTTCCTCATTCAGTCCAGTGCCTGACACTTCGGGGTTTCCACCAGTGACCTGTAATATTGGGCACAGCAGATCTGTGGTTTTATATCTAAACATACAGCACAAGACAGGCCTGAAATCAGAAAGTTCATTCTTAGCTTTCCAGCTTTGGTGCAGTCAAGACTCTTGACACTTAAATCCTCTTTCTAATGCTCTAATTGATAAATTATTTGCACTCCTGCCCTGGTCTGCTATAGCAGCTCTTGGTCATCATCTTCAGATCCTGAGGGTCCTTGTCGCACCTCTTCGTACCATTTGTTTGTGAGGGTTTTCATCTGTATGCGCCCGTGATGCAAGTCCTAAGGCAAACCAGAGGAGTTTGTTATTTAGCCACAACACTACTAGTGTGTGAGAGCAAGAGAGAAAGACTAGTTTAACACATTCCTTAGGAAATAACCCACTCCTGGTCTCTAAGCATGAAAAGCAATTTTGCTTCCTACAATAAATTATTTATCTAGTGTTCAATCAGTAACTATTTCCACAGATGATGTTTTTGATCACAGGTATTTCTACCTGTTTCTAGACAGTCCTGCTCTGTGTGTTTGAACAATCCTCATGCTGTCTGGATGGCTTGGCTTTGAATCTCACTCTTCTCTGTGTTCCCAGGCACAGTGGGAAGCTTGTGGCCTGCTTTGGTGATTCACATGCTTATTTTCCTAGCCTTTGGTTGCAATCTGGATGGCAGCTTGTGTTTTTGGCTACCAACTACGAATCAGATGTTTACTCTGGTTTCTTGATTCCTTTTTGGTTTTGCAAAAAAAATGCCTTTAGCTTTTGTGGGAAAAGTGCTGAAAGCTTTCTTTTGAAAAGAAAGGTACAAAACAAGAGGAAAAACAGTATGTTTGTGTAGGCTAGGAAGATGGGATGTGCACACTTTACACAAAATGATCAACTCCAAGGCAAAAATGCTTAATTCTATGGCAAACTGGAAAAATGGTGAATTACACAGCGGGAGCCTCAGGTTTCTGAGGCATGGAGTGAAAATGGCATAGAATTTACACCTCTGAGCCACTCAGTGTTAAGTTACATGTTCAATCAGGTGTCATTTTGCATTTACAGCTTTAAAGTCTTGGTCTCTCAGTGAAGAAGTCTTAAAAGTGAAGGCTGCAATTCTGGTGCATATTTCCAAGATAAAAACTGTACTCTGTGGAAAAATCACAACTCCAGAATTCACAGGACCATGTACAGTAAAAGGCAGCAACTTTGTGTGACAGCACTTCGATCTGCATGAGTGGCAGCAGCTTTTTCTAGCAACAGTAGTAACTAGTAACTGCTGATACTCTTCAAGGTACTCTGCAAGATTAAAGGCAAGTTCAATAAATCCATACACCTTTTAAAGTTTAATTGTGGTAGCCCTGAGACATGCTCATTTAATCCAACCTGCAATTTTGCAGTGCAGCTTTTCATTACAGCTGCTCTACATATGCAGAAGTTATATATTAGATGGTTCACTGTTCCTAAGGTAGAAGTTGCATGGCTACACTATGAGCCACTCTGGCACAGAGTGAAATGACAACCAAGTCTACCACAGGTTTTCTTCAAGAAAACAAGAAAAACTTACTTCTTGTGTGAGTCTTCTGGTGAAGAAAGGATTCAAATACTTGGCATCAAACCACATAAACCCTTTGAGGTCCTGGCGTTTTATGTACTGGGCTTCATATTCCTCCTCTGTGAGCTCTGATAAATGTTCAGATTCTATGGTATTTCCCTAGAAAGATCACAAATCTTGATCACAAACCTGAAAAATGTGTCAGTCACCCCTCCAGCTTGCTTCAGCTCTGTGCTCTCCCTTCTCACAACCAATTCCCATGCTGGAACAATGTGGAAGGTACCACCCCAGCCTACTAGGGCTTACAGTTGTATGAATCTGTCCAGCTGTTGATTCCCAGGAATACTTAGCTTCTCTTTTCATGCTGGAAGGTAAAAGACCTCAAATGTTCTGTATTTTGTATTGATAGTATTGCTGAGAACAGATTTCTGGTGTGCAGGTTTTCTCTTGTGAGTTGGACAATGATTTTACCCAGCAAGCAACACTAATGTCATTGTCTCACTGAAAACAAGCCCTGTATCAGAACACACCCCACCCCTGTGCTCTTCCTACACGCACCTCCCTACGTGGACAGAGTAATATCATTCTGAAGACTGCAAGCTTTTTGAAACCCCATGCCAAGGGGAGATGCTCTTCAGATCCTACAGAACAATACCCTGCATGTACTGTTTGATGGTTTGGGGAAAGAGAGGCAAATATTCTGGGATACTCGATGTATTCCAGCCTACAGCACAAAAGACTTAAGACTGGCTGTTAGTTTTCTTCAGTACTCTTGCTTAGCCAGAAATTGAACCCAGTTGTGGGATCACAACTTAAAATAAATAATAAATAAAACTCAGCCAGAGGGGTGCTGCTGTTACCACCTTCTCATGGCCTTTGCTTTGACTTTTTCAAAATAATTTCCCATCTGCCTTTTATGATGAATTCATGACTTGCTACTTTTCCTCCATATATTACTCAGTCCTGTATCATCTGCTTTATGCTTTTGCAGGGGTTACTTTAATTTGTATGGATCAATATATAATTAGAGTTAAGAGACTGACTATCTTACCTCTGTCCAGTTACTTTGTGTAAACACTAACCAAGCTCTGTCTTTGGGATATTTTTTAAATTAAATTGCTTGGCTTTTTCCTACAACACTTCCATTGCTTTCATTTTACTTCTTAGTAAAAAATAATGTATTAGTCTTGGAAAACATAAAAGTTACAGGGGGGAAAAAAAACCTCAGTGATCCTCTGAATAAAAAGCCCAAACATACCATCTTCTCTGTCTTGCTAAGATTAATGTCCTTCTTGTTCCTCTTGCGTGCTTTGGAGTCCTCAATGTCAATCAGTCTGATGAGGGGCATGGTTCCTCCTCCCAGCAGCAAGATGGTGAACAGTACTATGATAATTGTTGTTGTCCCAATGAGCTGCCGCTTCTCTATCGGTTCCAAGCCCAAATGGAGGCTGAGGGCATAGGGAATTGCACCACGTAAACCTTATCAGAGAGAACAGTAAATCAATGAAGAGTGAATCAATACCAATTGGTTCTCAGCACTCTGATAACTCAACAGGAATTCTCCATCTTTAAGAGATTTTTATGATTCTGTACCATGCCCATTTATCTATCATCTGGTTACCACCCTAAAATGAATCTGACCTCTTCAGATACCAGTTTTCAAACTGTGGAGCTGCTAGACCTAGACAGAAGAGCAGACTCTTGAAGAAATCTTTAGTGGGGATTGCCACTGCATGGTCCTCTAGCACAGAGGGGAAAGAGAACACGTCTATTGGGTTTGAGAATGGTGCAAATGTTCAGGTAAGCTTTGCTCCTCAGATGGAAAACCCACTTCCCCCAGAGTAGCCCACACAATGAAAAAGACAAAACGTTTCTTCCAGCCCTCTGTACTTTGAGCTTTAACTTACCACTAAACCACATGATAAACATCATTTTGGGGGTGATTTTATGATCACGGAAAAAGTTGAGTAGGTAGGAAAGTGGGAAAATATTCACTGCTCTTCCAAACAGAACAAGTACCTGAAAAACAAAAATAATAAGACCACTTGATGTGTTACATTCATGCAAGCCTCAGTTGCATCTGGTTTGTACAGGGTATGGTGAATACTCTCTCTTCACTCACAAATCTTTCAAGTAGGTGTGCTGCTAAATTAACACAGAGAAATCTCTCAGCGTGGGTCATGTGGAACTTAACTTTTTAAACATTTTGTCTACTTAACTAAAACTAAACCAGACTTGTCACTGACAGAGACCAGGCACTACTTTACTTATAATAAATAAATGAAAGCCAAGAGGCATTCCAGGGAGACCAAGAATTACTTTGGGTAAAAGTTGTCCTCAGTTCAGCTCCTTTAATCATTCCCTTGGCACAGCAGCTAAGAGGCAATAACATGTTTCTATGGTCTCCCTATGGACTAGTTCCTCAGAGGAAAAGGCCAGAAGCCAAACAAATAGCATGTAATCTGCTTCCTCAGCACTTCCTGGGCTATGGTTATAAAATATACCACACACTGAAGCAACATTTTGAGAGGGAAAAAAAAAGTATTATTGATTTAATGGCAGACAATTAACAAATACAGTGAAAACTTTAACTCTGAAAAGCAAAGGTTTTCACAATGGCATTGTTTTTGAGCTCCACTGCAAACACACTTTGATAAGGTAAATATCCTAGAATTAGTCAGCAAGATCCTTGAAGGGCTGTGCTGTTTTCCTTTATGAATCACCCCAAAATTACACAATTTGCATTATGCCTGTGAGGGCAATGCTACATAGAAGGAAGTAAGTATCACACCTGAGATATCTAATACATATATATAGATATATCAGATAAGGAAGTTGGGTGTAATGCAGTGAGAGCACTTCCT
This sequence comes from Caprimulgus europaeus, assembly GCA_907165065.1. Next base: position 8,862,680 of record OU015541.1, read on the forward strand.
CATGCAGATATTACTATCTGTAAGTTGTAGATAACAATTCTTCCCTTGAACCATGGACTAAAATGTGCTAGTATACATTGCTGTACATGACTGGAAATGGAGTCATAGTTCCCTCTTTTGACTCTGAAAAAGACAATGTACTTCTCATGTCTATATTAAAAAAATATAATAGCAATAGACATAGGCAAGCTCCATGTGAAATGTAATTCAAAATGGCCCTACATAAAGCTACACTGAAATACAGAAAGAAAAAAAAAGAATTAAGAATGGAGTCGAAGAATGAATACACACTGGAGAAGGTTTGAGTAGGGACTTCCTCTGAAGAAGGTAAGTTCTGAGTGGAGAAGTGATGTATGAAGCTAAAGATACACAAAAACTCAAGACTGTTTTCTGGTAAAGTAACTTCTGAAATCAAGTGGCATGAAAAATAGTCTCAACATCTTTTGAGATTATTATTTTTTTATTTTAATAAATGTAATAGGGTCAAAACAAGCAAGGTTCTTTCCCTTGTTTTTAAATATCTTATACAGAAGGGCTTCAAAATAACTGCAAACTGTAATTCCTTAAAGATGACTGATGTGTTTGTACACCGAAGTGCAGAGAACAAGAATAACATTTTCATGCTATTAGTGAGAGTTAACTGTGCAATATATAAAAAGTATTATCATAAAAATTATAAAACATAGCTATTCTAAAATATTTTAACTGTAAGGTGTTTCCCCCATCCTCAATACCAAAAATGCATCTAAACAAGTATGGAAGAAAGTAAATACCTACTATGCACCAGATGACAAAGGACATTTCAAACTTGTGAGGAAAACTAAAAATTGACAGGCCAAGAAACGCAAACACACATGTTTCTGAAAAAGAGAAATCACATTTTAAATAAACAATTCTATAAAAGCTTTTCTACTCCTATTATCAGTTACTACATATGGTACACAAAACAGTATTTCCTGACTTTTGAATGCACAAAATAGGCACAAATGTCATTATGCAACAGGCCAGATTCTTCCACTCTGTCAGTGGACAGCACCTTTGTGTGCAGGCTTTTTTAATCTGTAAATTACTAATGAGCATGAACAAAGCCAGCAAAACATTGTTCTAAAGACTGAGGCATATAGGACAAGCTGCAGAACACAAGCTACAGGTGCAACTAATGACTTCTGTAGCTTTGAATTTGATTCCATATAAAACTGAAATGTCAGGCACAATCTCACATATTGCAAGTTGAATGCTATTATGAAGTCTTCAGTTAATTAAATTCTTATAAACATCAGCAGTTCATGACTTTCTTTGTAATAGAATACTGCACTGGATGATCTAACAACCCTTGCATATTCTAATAAACTCTAGAAGTGATGTTTGCAAATCTGAAATAGAACCACAATGACTACAGTAATCCAAACATTTTATTTCCACAGCACCGACCCATTACCATCGGGGAATCGCAGAGTCAGGATGTTTCACCAGTTCACTGCTGTCCTAGCAAGGTAGGTTCCTTATCACAAAGGCAGCTAAAACCAGGAGGGTTTTGAACAGACAGCTCCAATACCAGAGTTACTGCAGCATAAGACATTGTTTGGCCATGTTTTGGGTACTGGCTACTGACATTTGCATGTCCAGAACCTGCTGCAAACGTGTACAGTATCTTAATTGCACAGTATCTTAAATAACTCTTTTACTTAATGAAATGTCCTTTTTTAGCATTTGTAATAGATTAAGACCAAACCCTGATGAGCTACTGGTGCTCAGGTAATGAGTGGTTAAGTTTAGTTTGCAACAAGGCCACTCCCTGACCATGTTCCAGATGCATCTTCTTGCAAAAAACATGGAACACGTTTCCTGCCACCCCCTACAAGACAGAGATGTATTTGTAATACAGAAGCATGTAACTTCTTTGAAAGTTTGGTCTGTAAAAGGAAATGGAAAGGCTAAGGAACTCTGAGTTGCTTGTATCACTACTTCCAAAAACTTCTCCATTTGTGAAGCTATTTTTTTTGCAAGTAGCTTTTTTTATCCAACACCATTTTTAAAAATACCCCTAAAAATCCATCTCCTAAAAGTAAAAATAGCCCAGAGGAACACAGGAGTCCAAGATCTCTATTCAGTTATCAGTCTTGTGGCAAATCTTAGCAGGATCCTGAAGGATGGGAGAGAGAGATTTACTGTATGTTTTACCCAGTATGGCAGGAAAAGTGAGTTTTGACTGCCATCCAGCCTCCACTATTGGAATTCTTATCTTAAAAGATGTGCACCACCTCCACACAAATGGCCAGAAGAAAATCTGCACCTCTGCTGTTCCCAACAGAATGACCATTTCAGGCAAATAAAATTTTAAACTATCAATATTAGATATTAAAATTAAGTAGTACCTACCACACATGAAAGCAACAGTTCTCAGTGTCTGCTGCATTAAAATCTGTGTAACTGGGGACAAGTTATGGTGTGTATAGTGGGACATCACGATGCCAGAGAAGAGGATTGCCATGATACCTGTAGATAAAAATGTGGCAGTCAACAGAAGAATAGCTTGCACTCTGCAAATATTAATGTTTATAGGCCTTACTAACACAAAAGCTTGTCAGTTCTTAATTTTTTTATGGTATTAGATGTGGTGCACCATACTGGAGTGGATTCACACCTGTGCCCTGTGGGTCTCATTCGACTTCTGGTGGAGTGACTGGGCCTGGCTGGTCAGCAGGTAGGAAAGAATGTATATTTGTTGTCCTATACACACATTCAGAGTAGTTCTGGGTGCAAGTGGGTAGAATGGAATGTTTGCATTAGGATTATACATCTTGACTGTGTAACTACCATGATTATAGGCCACATCTTCATACATAAAAAAGAAAATAAAACTCCATTGACATCAGTGAAGGTATGCTGATGTACCCTGCTACAGATCCATTCCACTTGCATTAGCTCACATACACATTTTCAGCAATTACCTTTTCTATACTTTTATAACATTAAGTAGAGAGTGTTTATTTAAAGTAACTCAAAGTTAAAAGTCAGAGCACAGGTTAAATGAGAAATGTGAAAAAACAGGGGTCCTCTTAGACACAAATACTTCCTAAATTGATCAAAGAAACTTGCACATACCCATTTTGCTGCTCACCTGAGAGTGAGATACCTTCTGCAAGGCCATAAGGAAGGTAAGCAAAGATAATCATCATCCCAAACTCCAGGGAAGGCGTCTTCCTTAAATCAATGTGCTTTAGCACGTGCACAGGAAAACGTTAGGGAAAAAGTAAACCAAAAAAATTCAAAGAAAAATGTACATCTGTGTCATTCCATTACAAAACAATGGTTATGCTTAATGTACTTATCTACTGAACAGCTGATAAAAAGATACACATTGGCCTTTGACTCAAATATGGAAAGACTAACAATTTCTTCTGAGGAGTGTTTCTTATAGAAGCTACTGCTGGTAGCAGTCTATCAGAATGGACAAACCTAGAGACAGAAAAGATCTGCTACTTGATGTAACTATACAATACTGGTAACATCAAATTGTTTGGTTGGACCTAGAGAGACCATTTCCCTACACACTCAGTCTTTGAAATCCCTGCTCCCAAACTACTGCAAAAAATCCACAGAGAATCATTAAATAGGAAAGGCTTTTATAAAAATAGCAGAGAGCTATGAAACAGCACATTAGAAACAAAATAACTTTCATTTATGTTTTAACACAAATAATGTCCTTTTGATACTAAGGATATTTAAAACTTAATTTATATTTGTAGTCATAAATTTGGACATTTGTCAAAGGCTGTAAGCTGTGCTTTGCACAGCTGCCAAGTACAAGTAGATCTTGCCTCAGACATCGCTATCTGCCACACTAAGCATGCAAGCAATCTCCTCTGTTCAGTCACTAGACTTCTAGTTACTTTCAGATGGACAGGACAGATCTGCAGTAATATTAACAGTGAGCAATATTCCTTCAATCACAACCTTGCCTTAATGTTTAAAATACTCCACCTATCATCTTCATTACAATTCAGAAGATTAGATGCCTGTGACGTGGAAGTTCATGTTCCTCTTGGGTCATGAACCAGCAACAACTTCCAACTATGTTTATAGAATAGAATCATAGAATCATTTTGGTTGGAAAAGACCAAAGATCATTGAGTCCATAAATCTAACACTGCCAAGTCCACTACCAAACCATATCTCTGAGCACCCCATCTACATGTCTTTCAAATATCTCCGGGGCCAGTGACTCAACCCCTTCCCTATCTGCTGGCAACTGGTAAGAGATGTCCTTTGCTGCACTGAAATTTTACATGCTTAGGGTAAATCCAGTACTTGGAGGCACAAATACCTGTAATAGGGCCAATAAGCTGCTTTTTTCTTTGTCTGAATATCATTTAGGTGTCAGTGAAAGAAGTGTTGAACATTTTGTTGTGATGTATGGAATAATTTAAAAGTTCATGGAATCAGACTAATGCATCAAGAGAGGAAATATGTCTATATTTAATCAAACACTTTGTTCTTGTTATTTACAAAGTGCTTAACAGTTAAGTCCCAGATGACCTGAGTAACTGTTGCACAAGCCTAGCACAAAAAGATCACCTTCAGTGAAGTCAGTGCTAACATTAAACAAGCTCTGAAAAGTAACCCAGGTGCCTAACTTAAACCAAACATCCTTCCTTATCTCAGCAGAGAAGCTTCTGGGTTGTTCAGCAACCAATTCATGGAAGTGGAAGAGGCAAAATAGAACTCAATGTGAATCCAAACAGAACAGTATCTGTATTCAGCTGCCTGAATGTGATGCACAGGTACAAATGAGCTGGTCTGACTCAAAAGCCCTGAGGAAAAGCAGCTTTTTTCTTTTCTTTTTAACTAACTGATTTATGTAAAAAAAGGAGCCATATGCTTGTAAAAATGGATCAGTATTGAAATGGAATGAATATAGTTTGAATTTATAAAACAATTACCATATTTTATAGCACTCCAATGCACGTAATATAAACTGCTATAGAGCATTTCAGACATTAATTATGTTCATAAAAATCTGATGCAACTTTTTAATGCACACCCATGCATACTAACATAGAAACAAAATAAGCATGAGAAAATCCTCAGCCAACAAAATAATGTCTAATAAGAAATATTCCCTAAGAAATGCTGGAGAAGATGGGAAAGAAAAATACTATTAGAATGTTGAATTTCAACAGTTTATACACATGTATGACCAAAATTAGAAAAGGATATTAATGCAGAAATAAGACCAGTAAGTGTACCAAGTGCTGCAGAGCCGAAGAACATCTTAAGAAAGTATCCCAGTGCCTGTAGAAAGGTTTGCCATCCACTTACATCTGACATATTTTCTCTTGTCAAACCTTCTGCTGTGCTAGATAGAATTAAAAATAAATAAAAAAAAACTGTTATAAACTCTAAGCCTGGATCCAAAAATACCAAACGTCTTTTGAGCACAACAACAAAAAAGACTTCAATTTCTTTGTTGCTACCACTCTTAAGAGGCTTTTACTGTGATATACATAACAAGAGGAATGTCAAAAGATGTTAAATCAAGTATTAGTTTAATCCCCAAAGGGAAACCTAATTCTGCTAAAAATCTGGAAATCCAGCATTGCTCTTCTGAAGAATGTCCAGAATGGCTACGACAACGCCCAGCATTACAAAACAGTTTTCAAACTCTGAAAAGGAAAAGAAAACACATTTTGCAGTGGTAAAATCTCAGGGCATGAAAAGGAAAAGAGAAAGATCATGTGATCCTCAGAGAAGAATAAATGAATAGGAAGACCTCTCATCAAATATTCAGGTGTGGATGAGAGACAAGAATTACTGTATATCTGAATAACTAATTAACAGGAAATAATGTGGTTGCTGTATCCATAAACACGTGTAGTTCCAATGCACTTACTTGGTCAAGACAATAGAGACTGCGTCATTGAGAATGCTTTCTCCAAAAACCAACATGTTAAGCACAGGATCCACATTGAGGGCATTGAAAATGGCAATAGTAGCCACAGGGTCAACTGCTGATATTAAAGAGCCGAATGCAAAACTGTGAGAACACAAAACAGAAGAGAAAACTAGATGAAAGAAAAAGATGTACCTAGTAAACTTGTATGAACAGCAAGTAACTGAGGTGTTATGGATTACACTTTCTGCACAGGGAAAAGTTATGCTCTCTTCCCATTCATAAGAACTTGGAAGTGACAAAAGGGAAGCCCTTCTTTTTCATTTACTGATATACCAAAGAGAAAAGTTATTGCCCAGCTGGAAGAGATTTTGGAGAAATACCTATCTCCCAGCTCTCAACAACAGGATCAATGTCTTACCCCAACTAAATAAGAAAAAAATCAGAGGAATGGGAAAGCAAACAACTTTATAGACACAGCCACACCATGTATCACACATGTACACTGTTACCTGCTCAGGAGTACTAGAGAGGAACATTTAAAGGGAACTGCTAAAACTTCATTACTTTGGAATCCAAAGATACACAATACAGAGGCGACTGCTCAGCTGTGTAAAGTCAAACACTGGAACCAAGTAAGGAAGATTTTTGCTGTCCATGCATGTTTTATTTGTTCAGTTTCTTGCTTGCCACCCAATTTATTTATGGATTTTAACAGAAAACTGCTGTATTGGCTATACAACAAACAAAAAACCCAAATAAACCTGGAATTAACTTTTTTTAATGGGAGGGTGGTGTACTCCTACAAAACTGATCAGCTCTTTCCCAAGTTCTTGAAAAAACTACTTTATTGACATTGAAAAACTCATTCTGTCTTTTAAGAGAAGAACTGGACAAGGAAGTTATGCCCTTATCATATATATTAATAATACCAACTAATCAAAGTTTACATATTTTAACTTTAAAGGTTGGTTATCTTTCCTGTCTAGAAAAATCACTGAGTACAGAATCATATTTGGAAATAAGGGTGTAATAAATAGGGTTTAGAAGTATTTAATCTATTTATTAGTTTCCTAGACTATGTTGAATCTAAGCATTCTAAACAATAACCAGAAGAGCTGGCCAACTACAGTGCATTTCCCACATACAGTTATCCTGAAGAATACTTCATTTCACAAACAACACCACTTCCCCAAGAGCTTACCTGTCTGTCATGTTGAGTTTATAAATTACATCAGCCTGAAAGAATAGGTAAAACATAAAAAAAAATCAGTCAGCTGTGTTTTTCTGCTGTTTTTAAAAATGAAACTATTAATCAAATCCTAAGTTCATTATAATGAAAAAAATTACAGTAGTGATGTTACCCAGTCTAATGCTGCCCTCCAACAGTGATCTACTACTACAATACTGGTCATCCAAAATCAGGGAAGACCAGATGAAACTGGAACAGATATAAGTGAGCAGAGTAACTGAAGTGTTCAAAGGAATGGAAATCTGAGAGGCAAAGAGGCAAGTTATGGATTGTTTGGCCTACCAGAATGAAATCTGAGAGAAAATAGAATTATCTCTGTCTACATCTAATCAACGGGGAAACATGAAAGCAGGGAACCAAAAAAAAATGTTGACAGAAGAACGAGTAAGTTTAATACTGGAAATTAGAAGATGGCTCAAGAGAATACAGGTTTTGGAACAGCTTTCTGATAGGATGATTAAGTAAAAAAAATACAACTCAACCCAAGTCTTAATTGCTTTTAACATGGATCACGCTGGGTCTATGACAGGGTTATGTAACATGCCTCTGTGAAAGCTGAATTGGACTTTGAGACCCAGGAATTCACTTTCACTGTGTTTGTCTGCTCTTGAAAAATGGACTTTCAAAGAGCAAGTCAGATAAACTTAAGTGTTTCAAAGCAGTTACTCTTACCTGGCCCAGGAAATAAATTCCTCCACCTACAATGAAAGCTGATATTGCAGTGCCAAATACAGAGAACAGAGTGATGGAACCAATGTTCTGAAAAAAGTTACCCTGGAACACAATAATAAAGCAAGGAAATTAGTGACAATGATCTGAGGGAAAATTTGTGTTTGGGTTTGCATCTAAATTAGATTCAGATTCACAACTGGGTTTCCAATAATAAAGCTTTGTTAGTTTGGTTCCAGGTACCCCAGGACATAGATCCACACCATCTGCCTAGAGCCTGCTCTCCTGAGGACAACAGCAAATCACTCTGATGCCCAGGACAGGATGGCAGATTGGTACCTTAACAAAAAAACAATCCTCAAATGAGCAGCTGGATATTCACCAGCACTTTTGACATACTCCCCACCTGAGGGAACTGTAAATTAATCCATCTGTTGTAGACAGGGCACGTGAAAAAGGCCTGTAAGCTTCCCAGTGGTTAGTCCATTGCTTAAGTTGTGATTTTGCAGGAAAAAATCTCCAGTGTTGGTACCAATTCATGGTATTACTGCTGCCCACTGCTCAGTGGCAGAAAGGCGGCACACAGGGAGGACCAGAACCACTTCAGCCAGGACTAGCACTGTGAGAAAGGTCCATGGAAACACAGGCTCCCAGGCAAAGGCTGAAAACCCTTGTAAATATGTATTCTTCAGTAATAGAGTGACCACACTGTTCCCACTTCTGATCCTACTCCTTCCCATTTTACCTCCTTCACATCAGCCCTTGTACAGCTCTGATGAGGTAAGAAACCTCTCCAACCACGGAAAACAACCTCTGCACAGTACCTAACACCATGCCAACATTCAGTTAACATTAACAAGCTGCATTCCTGCCATTCTAGGTTGAAGAGTCTTAAATTTTGCATTCTCAGTTCCCTCATGATTAATATGATGGCATCTAATGCAATTACTCTAAATGTCATGAAGATAACAAAAAGCAGAACACATTCCAAACAAAACCTCAACATGTAAAATGAGTGTCTGGCAGGGGCTAACCTTGTGCAGTGAATATCCAGATTCAAATATAATAGGTGGAAGCAAAAGCAGAAAAAACATATTTGGACGAAACATTTCTTCTTCCTGTAAAAAAAAAAAATTAAGTACAATGTCAAGGATCTAATAATTATTGAAATAACATAAAATCTTCCAAAAAGGAAATTATTTTTAAAAAAACAAAACAAAAACAAGAATGCTGGAAAATGAAAATGTCATTAATCTTTCTCCCTTCTTATCATAAAATCAAAGACTGAAGAAAATTAAACTACCCCAGGACTGTTGCTTCTATTGTTTTGGGGTTTTTTTTAAATCCAGTAATAGAAATCTAGGCATTACTTATTTTAAATTACTGTCTCTAAATAAGCTGCACAGAAAACAGGCTATTTATGGCAAAGGAAAAGTCTTTCTGTTTCCACAAAAAGTATTCCCATTTTGTCTCACTGTCTTAAAAGCTGTAAGGACTGTCAAGGAATGGTGACCTCTTGGCCACTGGTTTGAATATAATCTAGGTTAACTGTGATCAAGTACAACTGCACTAGAAAACTCATCACCTGGCAAGAAGAAATCAGATCATCATCTTAGTACAGTTGCAGTTGAACAAACTCAAGATATATACCCCTGCTAAGTATCTAAGGCTTGATTCTTCCTGGCAAACAGAACTGATGCCTGTAATTTAATGGTACTATTCTGACGGTTCCTTTTTACCATCAGAGAGATACAAATGAAATCTACCATGAAGCAAGATGTTATTTTTTGGTGACCTTACTCTTCATTGCCTATCTTATCACTTGGCTAACTTGATCCCCAAAAGTGGCACCCTGTTTTTTTCTGCTGGCAGACCAAGCACAGAAGGCACATGAATCACAGCCTCTCTCTCTTTCACCCACCAGGCTCCCTCCCGGTCCCCCCGGTTCCGAATCCAACACGACTTGTCACCTTTGTAAGCAACGATTAATGTGTCTAAATCCAGGTTGAACAACGGATTGACTGTTCTGTTAAAACAGCAGCTTGCAAAAGAGAAGTACTCATCTCTTTAAAGTCTCATTCCTGTCTGTACCAGTGATAATCATCTTAAAGGATTTGGGGGACTTAGAAAACAAAACTCATCCTTTATCCTGAAACGTTCTGGTCCGTTATCCCGTGTGTCGATGGCTAACACTACCTGCCTCCTGTCAACACAGGAACTGCACTACAACAAAACCCCACACACTTGATTAATTACACTCTTTAAAAGCCCCTGAAAGCAGAGCTGGACAGGGAGGTGAGAAATAATGAAATGGAAGGATTGCATTTGTGCTGCATTAAGCAGAGACCAGGAAAGTAAAACACGAGGACTGTAATTATCAGCTGTGCTTGCCAGCAAGAATCACCCACAAGTGCAAGGTCCACTGAAGACTTAGTAAGGCATGATTGCAAGAAATTACATTACAAAGTTATTAGGGCAGGGATGTGATCCAGATTTGCTTTGTAGGCAGATACAGCCTGCAGTTAAATATTCTATTTTTTCCCATCAGTAAACAAAAATTATCTAGTAAATTTAAAACCATTTAATAAAGTACATAACAGTTATTGATTAGAACACTTAACATCTGAAATTATGACAGCCTATGGTAAAACCTACGCTTTAATACAGTGAAAGCAACTGAAATAAGCAAATAATAATGTGGTATCTGTGACTCTACCTCAGCTCATAACGTGAGCAACTGGATGCAGCATCCCCAGTGCCTCCCAAGATTTGAACAACGCTGACCAGAAACAAACTAGGTAATTCACAAGCTGTGATCAATATTTCCTGTGTTTGCAGAATCAGGCTCAAATCAGAGCATACTTTAAAGCCTTCCCACATATGTGATCTTCTTCAGATTACTTTCACTTAACCAATAAGAAGCTATTTTAAAATGCTGATTTTGGGGCTGTTTAACTGACTCTCAATGTTAAGCCAAATCCAGCTGACACAAATCAAGAATGAGAAAACACTAACTAGTGCACCACCCGCTGTTTTTAATAAGTAAACATGTAAAAATGAAGTTATTGCAACGTGACTCTTAAACTATGTAATTGCTTAAATAGATGTACATGCAATTAGTGTAGTTAGTTGACAAAAAGAAGTCTAATATATAATTAAAAAGCTCCATCTGATTGAAAATCTATGCATTTTAATGTATTTCAACTGAAGAGAAAGAAAAAAATCTTCCTTTAGGGAAATAGCTGCCAAGAAATATTAAGCTGAAAGCTAGGAATAAAATTCATTACTCAGACCAAGATTTCCAGCTTGCTAATAAAAATCCTGTTTAAAAGTGGTGATTCAAATCATTGTGATTTCAGTCAGTTCACTGATCTAATGCTCATAAACTGTTTGATCCCATGAAACAAAAATCACAACTTAAACACACTGGGCAGCAGGACAAGGACAACCTTTTGCACAGAAGCTTTGCTTGTATTTTCTTTTGGAAATAAAGCTCAGATCATGTTTCCATTGTCTCAGCCAGTGTGAAAAATGCTGCTGCTGCACACACACTGACCTCAGCAGTGATTCCACAAGAAGCACCAGAGTACCCAAGAAACACGCCATGCTGAAGGGATTGCTTTGTGAAGTGGCTGTTCCTAGCACCACAATTTGTTGCAGTTTTAAGTAAATAACATTACTTTTAGCACAGCTGTTCTGAAGAAGTGCTCCTTTTTACCTCTGTGAAATCCAAGTTAACATCTTCAGGTAAAACATGTGAATCTATAGCCTAACAAAACACTTTTTTTACTATGAAAATACCTACACAATTAACTCCAAGAGGAGGAAGAGGACTAAATACAGTCAAAAAGTACAAAAGACAAATAACTGAATTGCTATATTTTTACTGTGATCCCAAAGATGCCCAGTACCTTCTTCTACCATGTATCTAGTAGGAAGAGATTTGGTACCATAAAAAGGATTATGCAGGGAAAAAATACTGTGTAGAAAATGTTCAGTAGGATCAGGACCTCAAATTGGTTGTATTATTATTAAAAAACCCCAAACTTTTGCATCAACTATAATGTACCGAAGTTTTTGGAAGTTACATCTAAAGAAACCAATACCACAGTCTTATTTTAAACGTTTAAGGATTGTGCTACAATTAAAAATCAATTGCTTCAAATATACCTTCCAGTTGGCCAGCTTTTGAGCCTCTATGATTTTTATAAAAGCTCCCATAAGGATACCTAGGAAAGAAAGAGAGAACATTCTGAAATATTCACACAACACATCACTGTTTCTATTCACTGCTTCTTGACTCTCAGTCAACAAAGTTTTAAAAGTGAAAACAAAGCAAAACACAAAGCAGTGAGTCTTTCATTCCTACATCACAAAAACACAAAGTGGTTTTGGGTCTGATATATGACAGTTTCCAATGTGCTACATAATCACATCACTTCCCTACACAAAAGATTGTCACTTGGGATACCCAAATACTGAACACGCATGTTGAGAGCGCTGTGTTCATTGGTTCATAAAGGTAACAGGTTCAACTACTCAAAAGTGCTTCCCATCTAAGCTGCATTCAAATAAAATTCCACCTTTCTTGCTGAGGAATCAGGAAGTTCTGAGTTAGGTATCTGTGTGATAGCACTAAACCTTCGTGTCACTTCAATGCTGTCTGCAGCACTAACACAGCTGAAGTGAAATCAGTCTCCAGAGAAGTGAATTTTGTCTCAATGAAATCACAGCACTTCCTGGCAATGAAGTAGGCAACAAACTCTCATCAGGGTGGAGACACTCTCAGAACTATTTCTCAAATGAATTACACATCTTTTAAGTCATGTAGAAACACTAATTTGAGTATAAAAGAATGTAATCAAGGGTGCTGCAAACTCAGTGCTTAAAGGTTATCGTGCTCTTTCCTCCTATAAATCTTCAAACAGATAAAACAGAAAACTTCAAACTAACAAGATTTTTTCTAGAAGCCATGAAGAGAATTTATGAACTGTCATTAATTGCTTTCAAGGAGTTATGAGGAATCTGTCTTTAGTTAGATTCCAGATCAGTGTTTCTACATAGTTGTGTTCTATTATTTACAGAATAGAGACTTCACAGTCAAACACTGCAATGTAGAAGTTGAAATACACTGAATGAAAGGTAAAAAGTGGCTGAGAAGCTTAAAGTATGCTTTCCTGTAACTGGTGGGTTTTTATTATCTCATGCTGTAGCTATCAAAAGAGTCTTACAAACAGCATCACATGGATTACTCCTGATGGATGTGTCATACACACAAAGCCATGAGGCTTAAGCCTTCTTTCATACAAAAATATGTGAAGGCATTAGTCCCAGAGGATAGAAATAATTGTTCCATTAAATGGTTTATTGGGAAAGGAAGAGCAAAACAGTAATGAAGGAACATCAAAGGTCTGGTGTTCTTTGAGGGAGGATGGAATGCAGATACAGCCACTCACATGCCAAATAAACACAGGTCTCTACTAACAGTCAGGCTTTCCATTCTGGGCTGGAAGCTGTGTCAGAAGCCAAGGACTAGAACATTGCTAATTTTTGCAGAGCAGCAATACTGTCTTCAACTGGCACAGGCAGTACTTGTATCACTTAATGAGAAATTCATGTGGGGAACAAACAAACCACAGCAACCAAAGCCTATGTGTCTGAAGGCACAGACATCAGGAAGTGCACTTCCTGAACAAACTTTCAGTAGTTTATGAATTAGTACTGATAGCTCTCTGAAGTGGAAGGGCTCCAGCGTGACTCTGAGAAACTGGACCCCTGTGAGTCCCTGTGGGCTACAAGCTGGGCATCCCTACCCTATGAGCTCAAGAGGCTTAAGGAAAAGGCTAGCCTCAGTCTCTTTTCTAGAGGAACAGCTAATCACAGGGTGACCCTAACAACAGTGTCACGCACAGACAAGGTCCTTTCATGAAAGCAAAAGTTAAATGAACAGCAACAGAAATGTAAGGCAACAGCAGAGGTTAAGGGAAAAGGATGAGCCCCTATCACACAACTTACACCTTCATACAGCACAAGTTACTTCTAGCTGCATGTTACACAAAAAAGTACTACTCAACTAAGATCATGCTAAGCAAAGTCATGAAAGAGCTGCACAAAATAATGCATCACCAAGAACAATTAACAGCTGCAGAATCAAACTCTGACACTGTTTTTCAAAACCTGTCGCACACATTTTTACAAACTGTTACTCTTTATCACCAGGTTAATGAACACAGGTTTTGTTCAGCTGGTTCCATCTATTACATCAGGTAGATCAGTTTTGTCAAGGGGCTAATTGCAAAGCTAAGTCTCCAAGAGTTAATCTAAGCCTCATTCTTTTAAAAATGTTGGAGGAATTTTATTATTACAACCAACCTTTATTTTTCCTGAGAACAAGTTAAAATTCAGTAACAATTCAAGAAAAACTTTTGTGGGAACTATTTTTTATCAACAAAATTCCAGTAACTTCTAAGGACAAAGATAAAAATCCAGCCTTACAGAGTGCAGTTGCACCCTGTCCACCAGAAGAGTAACATGCCCTAGAAACTGTAAAACAGAAGGTTCTGAGCAGCTTAGACAATGGGAGGAAAAAACAGTTGTGAAAATCATACTTATCTTCTCTGCTGCCAATTTTATTAACCTTCAATAACTGCCTGAGAACATTTGGTTAATTTACAAGTCAAAATAGGACACACCTCACTTCTGGCACTGCGAGCAAAACTGGATACTTGAAACTCAAGCTGCGCTCTTGCAGCTGTGTAGATCATTACCAGTAACAGAGGTTCACTGATCAGCAATTAGCTGGCAATTCCAATGATTATACAGATGCCACGTCCTGTCAACAGAGCTGACAGGAGTTTAAATATGACTGAGTCAATAAACTAAATAAATGAGGCTTAAGTGACACTGTACATCTGTTAGCTCGGTTGCTACTGGGTATAACATTCTCTTGACTTACTGGAATTGCACTGGTTGATATCATCTGGTCTCATCTGGGAGAGAGACTACAGCTACGCTGTGGTTCACACAGAAACCAAACTGTGGAAGTTTGCCTCTTTGTGAAAATACAAGAGATGCAATGCTGCTCCTTCTCACTCACCATGAGTGGCAGTGACAGCACCAGCATGAAAACTGACCAGCTTCATGAACAAGCTTTTCCTGGGGCTGACAGGAGAACAGAACATACCAGTACAGCTAAAATCCTTGTCCTGATGTTGAGATGCCAAGAACAAGAAACAGAAAGAAAAGGATGTCTGTGCCTCTGCTGCTCTTTGCAAAGCTCAGCAGGAGCAGTGACACAAGCTTGCCTCAGCTCAGCACTTCCCAGTAGTTGGCTTAGGTCAGAATATAAGGAATGATACTAAAGAAAATACAGAATTATGCCAATAAGAGCAGTCAATATACTTCTGCATTTTAAATTGAGGATTATGGTTAAATTTAGATCAGCTATTTAATAACAATGGTAACTAACCTGATTAGAAGCCAAATTAACACTTTTCACCTGGATTTTTGTGTACACAAAGGAAGGATACTGAAGGGACAGTAACATCCTTTTGGAACCTTTCAAGAGACTGGAAGATGTACTACACAAGACATCTCACTTGTCCACAGCAATAATGTAAGAAGGGAAGGAAAGAGAAATGTGTCAATAGAGAATCAAACACTGTGTGGTTTCTATGGAGATGACAAAGTAAGTCAGGATGATCTGCAGCAGCTCTGATCCTCTGTCACACTATGGCAGACAGGAGCACAAACACACAAAAGCCTGATGGATGGATGCTGCTCCTATAAAGATGAGGTGTGCCTGCAATACCCAGGAAATCCATACCAGCACCACAACAGATTTCTTACAGGTCTATTTGTTTTTCAGCTGCAGAGAAATATTGAAACTCAACTAAGGCTTTGCAAGTGAATGTCTCTTCAAGCTCCAGGACCTTCTGTTATGCTAGTAAAGTGATGTGGTCTGCACCAAATAGAGTTACCTAAAAATTCAGGGAGTCACACTGTGTTTTTCTTTCTGCTAAGTAACAGCTCTAAGGTTCTCTCAATCTAGCACCCAAGATGCAAGAAGATCCCTGCTTTCCAGAAAGCATAAGGTGCTGTCAAGCACCAGAAAGCTTACTCTCTCCCACTGAGAAACTGTGTGAAAATATAGTTAGGAAATATGAGAGAAGAAGGTACCAGCAAAGCCCAGGAGAAAGTAAAAAATCCACCTGCTTAACAAGTATTACACTCCTCCACGCTGCATCAGGATTATAGCTAAGCATCTTTCTCTTTTTGTTGTATTTTTAGATCAGCTGCCAGTGAAAGCATCACTAGTAACAGAAACAAAAATATCACAGATTCTTGTAAACAAGTTACAAAAAACAGCTGAAAAACTGTTGCTGGGATTAGTTAGACCTGGCTCTTTAAACATTATGTTAGACAGTATGGAGAGAAAATAATGAGTGCATTTGGCCTGACCTCCTCCTCATTTACACATTTATAAATCAGGAGCAACAGTACAAATAAATGAAAGTACTCTAACATAAAACTACAGGCTTAGGAATACTCCAAATTTAATGCAAATTAAGTAAACCTTTGATCTTCACTGAGGGTGGCATTCCTAGAGCTCAAGTCACAGGAAGGGCTCTTGCCATGGTACTTGGTGGATAGTTAGTACTCGGCAGTCCAGGCAAGGTTTCAGAATTACAGTGCCCAGCTAGAATAAAATCACACAGACAGACATCATTCCACTGTAATTAGTACAAACATGTACCACTTCAAAGGGAAGGCCAGAGTCTTGCTGCCAGGGCCTGCTGCAGTATCTTGCCCTATAGTGCATATGCAAAAATAGAGGAAGCTGCCAAAGTACATAGGTGGTGACATCCCTGTAGTCCCTACATGTGTCATTTTACCGGGCACATATGCTCATTTCTTGATTTCTTCCATGAATTTAATTCTATGCATTGTTTGTTTTCTTCACTGCATCCAGTTTGCTGCATGGTTAACACACAACAGAGCATTATTTCCAGTAGAGATTACTGACAGTCCCTGAGTTAACACAGATTCACTATAAAGATGTCATGGTTACTTACCTAAAGAAACAACAGCCACACTTTCTGGTAAAAAATGAAGTCGGTATTTTATCAGTAAATGCACCAATATGATGCAGATAGCTGTGAAGGAAAAAAAAAACAAATTGTAGATTTAGAAGTGTTAGAAGACAATAAAATATACTTTTATGAAGTATTTCGAAAATAAATGCAGCAAATCTCCTCAGGATTTAGTAGAAATCCACTAATGCAAGGAACCAAATTTTAGTTCAAAGCTAATTCTCACTAAAGTACATAAATGGATCACACAATGGACAGAAAATAACTAAGGCAAATTCTAGGACTTAAAATTATCTTCTAAAAATACCAGTATTGCTACTTTTAAAGCTTGATTCAGCTTACAAGAAAACCTTTGCTGAGCAGTAGCTGTAAAAACGTCAGTTATATAGAGTGCGCTGTTTTAGTAAAGTTTTTGCTAAATATTTAATATTTTTAAATAAAACGTACACATGGCCTCAACAAAAATGTCAAAGCTACACACTTTCACATCCAAGCCCCTCTGAGCACATGGGCTTTACCCAAATGGATAATCACAAAATGAGATAAATTACATTGGAAAGAACCTCTGGAGCTCATCTAGCCCCACTGCCTGCTCAGAGCAGGGCTAACTTCAGCATTAAAGAGGGTTGCCCAGGGTCTTGTCCAGTCAAGCTTGAAAATCTCTGAAGGTAAAGTCACAACCTCTCTCAACCCCAGTTCTAGTGCTTAAGTCTCATGGTGAAGAATCTTTTTCTTCTCTCCAATCTGTATTTCCCTTGGTGCAAGTTGTGACTGGTGCTTCTTGTTCTTTTGTGCGCCTCAGTCTGGCTCCACAGTCTCTGTAACTCCCGGTCAGTGGGACTGGGACCACAGCCTAAGAAGCAGCTCCCACCACCATCAATACTCTGGCAGCCTGGCACATTCTTTAGCTGTTGGCTGCCCATTCCTTGTGTGAGACTGCTCAATCTGTATCAGGCGGCACATCATCTGCTCCAGGCACTTGCAGGTATCAGGAGTGTAACAACCAGGCAAGGGGCTGGAAGTGTTCTGGACAGGCTGAAAGAGCATCTGAGTGTCCCCTTAAGGACCAGCCCAGTAAAAAATGTAACATAACAGAAGGAATTCATGGATCACATCAACGTGGCAGAACAGAGGTAGGATTCTGAAAGTGAAATGATGTTTGAACAGACAAACAAGCCATAGAACTGTGGGGTCAGAGACTAACTCATGCTACTGCAGGCACTTGAAATTTGGGGCTTGGCTTTGCCACAACACAGCTCAGAACAGATCTGCTTCTGGGTCTACTTCAGTTTAGAACACTGCAGAGGCCATTCTACAGCTCACAACATCCAGATTTAAGAGTGTGGTATACAGATTCATTTTCACCCTTCCTACACTCCTAAATCAGAGATTACTAATGGGAGTAACTACGAACAATACGCTTTTCTACTGGTTTTACTTTGTTCAGGGAACTCCCTTGTCCTGAGGGTGATGCTTTTAAGATCCATTAAGTTATCAGACTGGCATAAATAGACTGGAACATAGCCAAAAATATCACAGCTCTGTTCTTCAGTCCTAGGAACATAATTTTACCATGAATGGCCCTTTTAAAATCCACGAGACACACATATTCAGAATTTTTATTTTAATCTTGGAAGTCTTCTGATCTAGGGCATTTTGCTTTGGTCTTTTGTTTCTGTTCAAACTCTAATGTCATTGACCTCTGGGAAAACATTAACCCCCTTTGAAGACAAACAGATACTTTAGAAAGAAGCAGAAACCTTCTACTTCTTGCTGTACTTAATAACAGTTATTTATAGGAGACTTTTTTTTTTTTAAACCCAAGTGATTTGCAGAAGTTTCTGCACTGCTGTCAGCTCCATACCTATTATTTTCTCCATTTGCTACTAGAAAGAATAAGCACTTAGAAGAGTAGCTGACCCATCTGTCACAAAAAAGTCTCAGTGTAGCTTGCTTTGCAGGCACACAAAGGAAAACAAACCCTTAACCCTCCATGAAAGTTTTGTTATTGTTACAGTTCTGACTACAGCTGCTCTAAGCAGATGCCGAGAGAGAACCATATTCTATTAGAGAGCAAGAACAGCCCAGACTTATAGAAAAGCTGAGCATGCATGTCATTCAAAATGCCTATATATGTACCATGGTGATATAATTATGGCTCTTGTAGGGATGTAAGAAAGTAAGAGCCAGAAAAATAGATACTGAACTTCAGTACTTGTGCATGTAAATCTAACTGCCTTCTACTGGCTTATGCAACAAAATACCTGAGGGCTGCCCAGAAGTGATTAAATTGACAACTATCTGGTACGTGGTGCCCGAAGACAGCTGCAGGCACCACGGAGTATTCTGACAGTGTTTTTTTCACACATGAACACATGCCACATGCTTGATAAACAAGGCCAAAACAATTAAACATGTTGTTTGCACTTTTGAGACCATGGTGAAAAGGTCTGTAATTGTCCCCAGCTTTCCACAGGTTTGGGAAGTTCAGGCAGTTATATACACAACTGTCTAAATCCCTGTGCCTCTATAACACTCCACTTCATAGACAGGAAACCAGAGGAGAAATATGATGCTATGATTTTGAAAGCTGGCCTATGTCCTCGGATACAGAGTATGATTAACAGAGATTAAAAGACTTTCAGTTCATCATTCACCTAAAACAAGAAGACTAAAAAAAATCGTCATGCCACTAGATTGCTCCTCTTGCTGTGCTTCGACTCCAGTCTGAACTGGAAGGATGGGTTTGGCAGGTGTAGGTGCCACAAATTTGGTAGTAGCAGCCAGTGTAGTGTGCAGGGTGACATTGATGACTTCATGGGTGGCATTTGCAGACCTGTCAGGATAATACACTATGTGATTATACTGGATGGGAGCTGCACGATAAAGACTTAAGACACCAAATATTCCGTACTGCATCTTGGGACGCAGGGGAACACCTGACACAGCGGATGGCTGGGCCCGCCGAGTGCAACAAACCCGCCGTGTCAGGCCAACGGCAGCACAGGGCCGCGGCACAGCCGGCCTCGGCCTCCCCCTCCCCTCGGCAGGACGCTCCCGGATCTCTCCCCAGGGGCCCGTGCTGCAGCCCTCAGCAAGGGGCGAGCACAGCCCCTCGGCGGGCCGGGCCGCCCCCAGCCCCGCGCTAAGGGGAAAGGCACTCCCGCCGGGCACACGGCAGCTAGGGCCTGTCCCGAAGGCGACGCTCTCCCGCCAGCAGGGCCCGGGGCAGTGGGCCGACCCCTCCCGCCACCCGCCCGCCCCCGCACTCACTCCGCCATCTTGCCGGCTGCCGGCTTAAACCTCCCACCGCGCTGCTGCGAGGCCACTTCCGGGGTTCCTGGGTGACGCTCTAGTGAGCGCGCCCGCAATCTCTATGATCGAACCGTGGGGGGTCGCGGGGGCGCGAGCGCGCATGCGTGCACGGCGGCTGCCTGCACTGGCGTCCTTCTAGCGGGCGCGTGATTGGGGCGGGGTGGGTGTTGCGCGCGCGCCGGGCAGCGAGGTCTCCTGCTGTTGCGTAGCGACGCCGCGTCGTCATGGCCGCGTGCTGTGGCGTGACGTCACCCTGCCCGCCGGGTTCCCCTGTGCGCTCTGCCCTCGCGGCGGCTCGCGCTGGGAAGGGGCGGGAGGCCGCCATCGCCCACCGGCTCCTTCTCCCTCAGCCGCCATCGCCTGCCGGCTCCTTCTCCCTCAGCCGCCATCGCCCACCGGCGCCTCCCTCAGCCATAGTCACTGAGCAGCTCCTGTCCCTCAGCCATTGCCGCCTGGCGCCATGTCCTTCAGAGCTGCCAGCACCCAGCGGCTGTTTGTCCCTCAGTCACCGTGGCCTTGTGCCTTGTCCTTCAGTCACCGTTGTCTGGTGGCTCCTTCTGCTTCAGCAGCCATTACGTGGCAGCTCCTTGTCCCTCAGCCGCAGTCACCCAGTAGCTCCTTGTCTCGCAGTCATTACCTGGCAGCTCCTTCCCTGATGCTATTGCCTGGCTCCTTTCCTCTCAGCTGCCATCACACAGCAGCTCCTTGTCCCTCAACTGTCATTGCCTGGTGGCTCCTGTTCCCTCAGCTTCCACCACCCAAGCTCATAAATAACCCCTTGTGCTTAAATGGAGACCGAGGTCATGGTGGCACAGGGTTATTGTTTCAGAGGGGGTGCTGGAAACCTGGGTATAGTGACTGCAAAAGTGTCCTGAAGCATCACGTCAAAATATCCCATGGTGCCTAAAAGCAGGAAATGGATCCTGACTTTTTAAGTAAGAGTTGTTCAGCCTGCAGCTCCCCCAGCCCTTTCCTGCTGCCTGGGCAGATGTGGGTAAGTGCCCAGCTGATCCCTGGGCAGCTTTCACTGCTCAACCACAGACTGAGAGCTTCACCTTACAGCAAAAAGAAAGTGCCAAGCGAGCATGTACCCAGCTGCACCAGAAAGCCACTGCCCCAGAATCAGCGTCAAAATGCTCTTGAATTAAAATACTGTACAGTTGTCAGCCTTACCTGATGTTTCAGGTGCCCTCCTCTGGCACAGACTGCTGCTGGGACTTGGGTCTCTAAGCTCTCCTGTGCATCAGTTCTTACCTGCAAATGAGGCTAATGAGCATCTCCCATTTTACAGAGAACGTCATGGACATACATGCATCCAGTCTCTGAAGGTTTGAGATGCAGGAGTCACAGGCACCATGGAAATAAATAATATGACAGCACCACCTGCATTTCTGTTCATTTCTGGTTTAACTTCCTCAGGTTAAAAAAGGGGTTTGTACAACCAGATGTATTGGTTTGTATACCTCAGGTCATTTTGAAGGCCCTTTAGAATATCAGTCATGTATTTTGATTAAAATGAAATTGTAGATTCATGGCACAGACACAGACACTTACGTGAACCATTTACATGAAAGTGAAAGCCATTCAAATAGATACAAACATGTGTGAGCTTTAAAAAACAGCGAGATTTGGGCAGCAGCTGTTTTTTTCTTTGTCTTGCAGGCGAGGCAGAGCTGGAAAGCGTCTGGTTTCCTGTAGTGAGACCAAACCCACACCTCCTTCTTTGCTCTCATCTTCTGATGTGGCTTTGTGGTGACCTACTTAGATAGTCTTACTACAGTTATAACCAAATTATTTTTTCCACACTGACTAATTTCCAAGAATCTGGAGTTTGGTAATCCCCATCTGCTTTAACTCATTCTCTCCACCCCAGTAGTATCTGGTATAGTTTGGAGTGCATGACTTCAGCTTAGGCAGGTGTGATGTGGCACACTTAAAGCTCACTGGTGCCAGTGAGAAATGAGGATGGCACTTTGCCAAGTGGTACAAGCTCATTTTCCAGAGGTGATGTGCACATCTTGCTCCATTCGGAAACTGGGGGAACTGAGAACCTCCAACACATCATCAAGCTCTTTGATCTGAGTTTTCATGGTGCTCTGGAGTAGAGATTATGAACAACACTTCATCCATAAATAATGAAGCTTGATCTAGAATGTGAGGGTTGTTTCATTAGAAACAGGGACTGGTGCAGGTCACTTTAGATGGCTGGAAGTGGCTGGTCACCAAAAGGTGAATTGTCAGGGTTTCCCTGAGAACATCCCTAAAAAGAAATCGGTCTTCTGCAAATATGCATGTTTTTAGCTCATAATAACTTTTGGGATTTTTCTTCTGCTTTTCCAGGAAGCCCAGTGAAAATGCAAGCAGTTAAATTGAAAGGGACTGAGGGAGAACAGGGGGGAATGTGGCAGAGAAGGACAGCAGGGGCCATGTGCATCTCGTCTCTGTGCAGTATGGCTCGTGCTCTGGGTCACAGGACAGGAAGAAACTACCCTGCTCTGCAGCCCAGTCCTTTTCCTGTCCACCTAGAAATCAGAGAAAAAAATCATTGAAAGGCACCTCTGGAGAGCTCTGGTCTGACCTCCTGCTCAAAGCAGGGCCAACTTCAAAATTAGAAGAGGTTGTTCAGGGCTCTGTCCAGGGAAATTTTGAAAATCTCTAAGGATGGGAAGTCCCCAGCTGCTCCAGCAGACCTGTCCCCGTGCTGCACCACTCTCAGAGCGAAGAACATTTTCCCTGATGTGCAGCTGGAAGTCCCCTCGTTGCACTTCATAACTGGTGCCTCTTGTGCAGCTCTGACAAGTCTGCTCCTCCTCCCTGTAGCCCCTTTCCTCCATATCTTACCGCTGTGCCTATGCTGCTCCGGGTTAAAATGTGTAGCTGCATCCATCTGCACAGACAAAGTTTCTTAAAAGCAAATCAGCACATGGCAGAATACGCAGAGCCACTGCAGAGCGCTGGTCAGGGAAGGGGCATGGCTGGAGTCCGGGGAATCTTCGCCTGCTGCAGTGGGCTCTTGCAGTTCGCACCTGAGCAATGATCAGATCTGTACCAGGCTGGTGCAGAGTGAAGACAATCTTAAAACTACCTTTCCTAGTCACTCGAATTTTGCTTGGCATGAAGAGTCATCTGGCCTAAGAATGAAGGACAGAAACTTTAGCTAGTTTGCTTTCTTTTTGCTTTTTCTTTGCTTTTCTGGGGGAGTTTTTTGGTTTTGGTTTTGGCCTCGGCCTCATTTTTTTGGTTGTTTTTGTTCCTTAAATCTTTCAGCTGGCATGATCAGGAAACTCCACGCTTATTTTGTTTTAGTGGCCTCGTAGCTGTCATGTGATTTGAATCATGAAAGATTGATGTAGAAAAGAGATGACTGCAGATGTAACTCTCCAGGATGTGAGCTGACCTTCTCCTCACTGCGCTGGCTGGCCCTGGCCAAAGGGGAAGCACAGATGGGCACTGGGGGCCATGGGAATGGTTCAGGAAGGGATGTGGGAGGATTGAGCCAGGAAAGTAGAGGCCTGGGAACCTGGAGAAACACAAAGCCAGGACTGAACTTCACAAAAGCCAGGATCTGAAGGGGGGCAGGGGGAAGAAGAAAAAGGTAGAAGGAGGACAAGGATCCCAGGGATCCCTGTAGGAGGGGGGAACATCAGAGCGGCTGTAGGGATCAAGGGCTCCTGGGTCAAGCGACTGTGTGAGAACAGGGAGCTCCGGGTACCAGGAGGTGCAGTTGGTCAGCTACTGTGAATTGTCTCATTTCCACTGAAATGAAGTGTCATCCCTCAGAGAAGCACTCTATGGGTGAAGTAACCACAGGTGATATCAAATTATAACGTCTAAAATGTTCTGTATGGAGAGATGGTGGTTTTCATGTCTCATCTCTGACTCATCAGCAGGAAATATCACTGCTTGCTTGACCTGTTGTTGCCACTGAGAAGGAGTAAGTCAAACTTGCTACCACTGACTACTGTGGAACCAAACGCCAGTCTAGCATTGCTGTACAGATGGTTTTCCAAGGACTTGGTTGCAACAGAATGGAATCATTTTGGCAGGAGGCCTCTCAGCCTGCTTCTTACTTGTGGTTTTCTGATGCACAGCTACTGAGCATCTGTTGATTAATGCGTGTGCTGAATGTTGCTTTTAATAGATCCCAGAAATCTCACAGTTGTTTAAGCTCATCTAAGATGATGTGGCTGTAGGTAACGTAGTGTTTAGTTTTAATTCTTAAATTATACAGAACAGCCTAAATAGATAGCTATGTGGAACACTGAGGGCAGGCAGGGATGAGTAAGTGACCAGCTGTGACCTTGTGCTGGAAACGTAGGGGAAGGCACTAATTTACAGGCACAGGACTTTCTTGTCTCTTGCAAGTGGAGGCTGTGGGCTCTAAAGAGCAAAGGCATGCCAGATCTGTGCTAGGGAGTGGGTTTAGCAGTTGTGGTAGTCTTTAGCCTTGGAGAGATCTGGGTTAGATTTAAAATTATCTATGAGCACCGTGATCTCATGTAGGTTGGACAGCCGCCCTTGCTTCAAGTCCTGCTGCAATAGAGAGCACTGAACTTCCTTCTGCAGCGTGGGGTAGTTCGATAGTGGGTGGAGGCTGCCAGATGTTGTAGGGAAGGTGGATGGGCTTCACCTAGATTTACTGTAGAACTATCCTACAAGTATTTAAATATTCCAATCAACTTCATAGCTTGGCTTTACAGCAAAAATAAAAATATTTCCCAGGGTGTGGAGAAGGGTTCAGCTCTAAGGTCACCTGAAGCCAGATTCTGATTCTGGCATGGAATATAGTATGGGCCAAACAACAAGGTGAACATGGGATTTCAAAGACATCAGGCAAAATCATCAATGTCAACAATACCAAAATCAGCAGTGGCCTTCGACTTTCAGTGTCTGTAGACTGTGTGTGAGGAAATGCCTATGGCTACAGCACCACAGTGACAACAGGGCACTTGCTGCTTAGAAAAGACCTGCCTTTTTGGGGGTTCATCATCCCCTAGGATCTGCTCCATCACAGCTCCTGAAGATGTTGGCAGGCTGGGATGTGAATGCCAGGGAGCGGCATTGGCCTGAAAACAACCTCTGTGCAAACAGATCATCTCCTCCTACTCCCTTCTCTCGATTTTCCTGCATTCCAGTATGAGACTGAGAGAACTGATTGTACTTTAAAAGGAAGGATGAATTATGTTTGTTATCAAACTCAGGACATTTATTTATTATACAGGTGAAGGTTAAGCATGCTGCTAAGAAGCTAGGGAAAGTCAGCTGTGTAATTTGCTTGCTTTATTGCTTTTGGGCAGATGGGAAGGATTCTCGTAGGCTGACTGATGGAATGCTGAAAATTGTTTTAAACCCTTCACTTTATAGATTTGTTTTTATATCTTCTTAATGTGTCCTAGTATATATAGTGTCTTACTCTCTTGTTCTCTAGGTGTATGCAGGAGTCATATGCCCGTGTGCATACACATACACATGCTTATATGTATAAACATAGACAAATATATAGAGAGACAAATTCCAGGCACAAGTTCTCAACAGATAATATCTCTCCCGTTGCTTTGGTATTTGTTGTTTGAAACTATTGGATGCTTAGTTTGTTTGCTTTTCATTTCATGTTTTGTTTGGTTTTGACATGCTAAATCTGGAGTTTATCCAGGAGGAAGCAGTGACAGAGGGAAGCACATCACATGGCTGTAGTCAGTGCCCAGCAAGATGCACTGCTATAGCCAGATGCCACAGGTTGTGATCCACCTGAAATGCAAACAAATGGGATCAGCCCTTGGGGACAAGGACCTAAAGGGCAGCAGGAGGGAATGTCACCTGGCATGTCACCTGCTGGCACTGCTGGTCAAGTGGCTGAATACACGTGCTGAGGAGACTGAACTTGCCTTGGACATGGGGATGGTGTGAGGAGCACTGTGTTGAGAAGCAATGACTGACTTCTCCAGCCCTGTTTGCCCTTCAGAGAAATGCAGCCCCCTTGACCCTGACCTCATTTCCTCATTTTTGGCACTGGATGCTTGTTCATGCTGGTGTGCGCCCTGCCACACACCAACAACCTCTCTGCTGGGTCAGCAGACACAGAGCTTCCCAAGGGACAGGCTCTGCTGGGTGAATGGTGCAAACGCTGTCAGCTGGGGACAGGAGGTGCTGCCCCAGGGACAGGACATAGATGAATTGTCCTCCCTCGGTTTTGCTTTTCAACAATGATTTTTTTTTACTCCGAGAACTCAGACATTTAATGTGTTTCAGAGCTGGTGCTTGTGCACCGTGACTCATCCCAGTCCGCTCTGGCAGCAGTGTGTGGTGGGCCTTCTGTCTCAAGACGTGACTCTCCCAGGGTGAATGGGTTGTGCTTAGTGACAGCCTTTGGCAGGAGGCAGTTGCTATTTTACAAATGCCTAAACTGAGGCACAGAGAGGCTGCAGAAACAGACAGCAAGTCAATGGGTGAGCTGGGAAGCTTGTCTCGCAGGGTCCCCTGCCCTCTGAGCAGCGCTTTATCTGGAGACCTGCAAAGGCTGGGGAAATCTGCTCCCAGTTTTTCACCCTAATCTCCCAGTAAACAGGTTTCTGTTTATTTACTGGCAGAGACAGCTCTCACTACCACCACTTCTTTATCTGATCTTTCTGGCCACCACAGGCAACCAGCCTCATGTGTAGACTGCACCACAAGCTGGAGCCCAGCATGATGCAGCTCCACGGTCATGTCTTCTGCCAGGCTCAGGGATGGACCCACACTGCATCAGGCCAGCAGGTCCTTCAGGCCCTGGATCTTCCTTCCAGCAGTGGCCTCTGAATGCTCTGCATGCTCAGAAAATGAGTCAAGAGAAGGCAACGATGACAAAGTACTGCCCTTTTCCATTTCTTCCTGAATGTCTTCCTCAAGACAAACTAGTTTCTTCTTTAAAGGGCTGCTTGATGCTTCATTTCAAACAAGCATGGCAAGTTCAAGCCTCCTGCACCCTGCCACAGCTGCGATTTCTGGAGTCTGTCTGTATATGTGGCCCATGTGTATCCATCCCAGAATTTGATGGTACTTTGCATGTGTGCGTGTGTAGAGAGGATGACAGAGAAAGAAGATGCCAGCAGTAGAAACCATCATTAGTAAATTAAGAAAAACAAACAAAATAACCAAGAATGGGAAAATCAATTATGGTCAGGCTAGAATTAGAATTGAAAAACCAACACCCCGCCCTTCCCCCACAGAAAGCCAGCAGATGCCGCAAGCAGACATCTTGAGAGGCAAAGAGCAGGGCAAGCAGACGCAGTCCTGGTCCTGAGAGCCTCTCCAGCTCCTCTTCAGTGTCTTGAAATCAGGGAAACTTATAGTATCTGCAGCTTCCTCTGACAGCCAGTCCCCTGTTTGCATCGGGCTGTGAGCAGAGCCACCTCCTTCTCTGATCTGGACCTGGCTGCCACCAGCTTCCTTGTGTGCTGGGGAGGACCATGAGTGTTGTGTCCACACTTGCCCTCGGTGGCCAGGCGGCAGCTGCTTCCTGGACAGAAGCCATTCATCACCCAGGAGGTGAAGCCCAAATACCAGCTGCAGGAAGTTTGGCCTTGCCTGTCCCCTGTTTTCCTCCCTCCCACAGCAGCTCTCCTCTGCCTGTCCCTCCAACGGGGTTTGTTTTTAATGCTGAATACCTTTTTGCTGAGGGCACTGTTTAGGTGTTCTCCAGATTAGACTCTTGTTGGCATATAAATTAAAAATCCTTCCTCCTTCCTCATTACAGACTATCCTGAAAGCCCTTCTGTCAGTAGGAATTAACAAATCTTGGTGACAATTCTGATCAACAGAGTGTTTTGTTAGCTGGATTACAGTTACTGGTACCAGCCTCAAATGAGTCCAAGTATCCGTTGTACTGGAGAGAAGCATCTGCTGTGACATGTCTACAAACAAATGGCAATGGGAAAAGAACACAACTGTACAAACACGGCATTTCTCGCTCATGGCGGTAGCCTGGAGCTGCTGGGCACTCCCAGGACTTGTCACCTCACGCTCACACGAGCAGCCTGCTCTCGAGCTGCCTCCGAAACCTGCCAGCCCTTGCAGGAGGCAACGTGGGGCTCTTCCAAGAAGGATGCCAGTCTTCTCTGCCCTTTGCCAGTAATGGGATGGCACAGCGAAGGCAGCTGGGACACAGGGCGGCCCTGGGGGTGGGAGCTCCAAAGTGTGATTTCATGACAGCGTGCACACAGATTTTCCACCAGCTGGGTCTTCCCAGCCTCCAGCCTGGTTCTGCTCAGTATCCCTGATGCAGCCAGAAAGACTGAGATCTCTGCCCAGTGCTGTTTAGCAGATTGCTGGGAATCCAGCCAGCAGGACGTGGATTTTTTGGTAGGCTCCATTACCCTGCCTGTGGTGCCTCTGCTGGGAGAGAGGTTTCACAGCTGAAATGATGCAGGTATCCAGTTCAGCATCCAGCAACGTGATAGCAGAGAGAAGAATAATAACCAGAATGTGCTGAGTCCTGCTCTGACTAATAAGCCACGCTTTCCCTCATGTCTCCTTTCCACCAGAGGCCACTGATGGTGGTTTTTGTGGGCATTCCTCTGAAGTGTCTCCCTAGAAGAATGTTCTGCTGCTTCTGTTATCTCTGCAGTCCCTCATCAGGACAGCAATTGCTTTGTTGATAAAACACAGCTCCTGTTCGCACCTACTCCACAAATCTCTTTTGACACACAACATGCAGGCCCTGTATGATAGAGAGGGGCATCCCTCCCCATGGCCGTATGGCCTGCCTTGCCCTGGGTAGCGCAACATTGCTCCTGCAGCCTGGAGCAGAGATAGGAGAAAAATGCAGATTTAAGAGAGGCAAAGTGAAAAAGCAACAATAACAAAGATTTAACGCTAGCAAGAGCGGTAACTGTCTCATAGGAAAGACAAAGATATATAACAAAAGAAACAGAAAGGATGAATGGAAGGAAACCTATCTAGCTGTGGTGGGCTGGTAAGCACCCACCCAGCTGCTCACTCCCCTCCAGTGGGATGGGGGAGAGAATCGGAAGGGCAAAAGTGAGAAAAACTGGTAGGTTTAATAAGTGAAGCAAAGCTGCACGAGCGAGCAAGGCAAACTAAGGAATTCATTCACTGCTTCCCATGGCCTGGCAGGTGTTCAGCCATTCCTGGGGAAGTGCATAGATGTTACTTGGGAAGACACGCCACAGCCTTGAGCATCCCCCCTTCCTCCTCCTGTCCTTGAGCTTTTGTTAGTGAGAGTGATGTCCCATAGCATGAAATATCCGTTTGGTCACTTGGGGACAGCTGTCCTGGCTTTGTGTCCCCCCAGCTTCTAACCCCCCAGCCTCCTCACTGCAGGGGCAGAGTGGGAAAAAGAAAAGGTCTTGATGCTGTCCAGCCCTGCTCAGCAGCAGGTGAAACACTGGGGTGTTATCAGTACTGGTTTAGTCACAAATCCAAAACACAGCACTGACCAGTGCCTCTGAAGAACCTCCACTCTGCCCCAGCCAGACCCAGTCTGGTAGCACTGGAGGAGGAGAGCCTGGTGAAAAAAGAACAAGAGCTGAGGGCAAGGGAATTATTTCTTCTTTGGCAAGGTCATTCTCCTTGGATCCTCCTCTCTTTCCAAGAAGAGATCAGTTCTGGCAGCCTCCTTTCACCCCTGCAATGACTTTTCTGATAGATCCAGTTGCTCCTTCTCTCTGCTGCATCCATCCATCCAGCCGTGGCACATGGATCGAGTGGGTGCCTTGCCCATTGCCATAGTGCTGCTGCCCACATCTCTCCCCAGCTATGGGGTGAGATGAAGCTGTAACCCAGCAGCTCCCCCTGCTCTGAAAGCCAAGGGAAAGTCTGAGCGTCAGGCCTTCAGCTGATACTTGCTCCAATTAACTTCAGGGACACTGTCAGAAGAATGGCTGCATGGTCTCACAGTGGGATGTGTAACATCTCATCCCTCTGGCCCAGTGGAGCAGTACTGGCTCAAACTGATCAGTGCTATTCTAAACCTAGAAATCTGCAGCGCTAGTGAAAATGTTAACAAAAAGCTGTTTGTTTAGTTTAAAATACCCTTCCAAACTAAACAGCTTAAATCCAGGTTGTGTACAATGAACTGCACACTGTAATTTTTTTTTTGTCTTGGTTTATCTGAGAAAAATATGCCCATGGCAAAGCCAGGCCTGCTTTGTTGTTGTAACTAGGCACCGTTCTTAGCAAATTCTCCTGCTAGCTGCAGTCAGCTCTTGTGAGTAACTAATGGAGGTTGCATAAGATGAGAAACTCTGCGAACCTGGCTGAAACCAGCTGTCGTGCAGGTAATTCAGGGAGCACCTCTCTTCCCTCTGAATCATGAGGTGGTGACTGGGGACATAAAGCAGTTAGGGCCAACAGATCCATTAGGTCATCACAACTGGCCACCTCTGTATCACAGGTCATGTAGTATCACCTGTAAAACCCTGTAATGAACCCCATGGCTTGTGTTTCAGGAAGGTAGGTTGTGTGGCTGACACATAAATTCCAGAGAATGACACTGCTTTAACCGGATGACAGCAAGAAATAAAGAAACCATCACTTCCACTTTTGATCTTACAAAACTCAGCCTGGCTTTTAATTGGAATATTTCTGGCTACAGTTACATCATGAAGTCATTCAGGTTGTTCAAAACACACAAATATGAGCCCTGGTGTCTTGATTAAATCCCAGTTTAGATGACTGTATTCTGCTTTGCTGCAGTTTCCACTGTTTCTGTGCGCTGGTGATGCTCTGCCCTTCCTGCCCTGCCCTGCACTCCGGGCTCATGCTGCGCTCTCGGCTGCAGACCCTGGCATGGGCTTGGGCTGAGATCTTGAGCTCCCTGGAGGAAAGATCAGAGCAGGCTCAGCCTGGTGGTGGATGGCAGCCCTTGCTGCTGTTGTTCAGATGGATACACAGCACACACACAGCCACAGGTGCAAAACCAGCCCCAAATTTGGCTGGCAGCACAAATGGTGCCATGTCGCGGTGTCCAGGTTGGCACAAACAACCTCATCACACCAGAAATGTGGTGTCCATCAGGAAATGCTCTGTCTCTTTCAAGGTCCACCCTGCCAACACTCCCGGTGGGCAAACAGGACCACTGCTGTCCTGTGTGGGGGACCAGGGCTGGTGCCTTTCTTTGTGGCTTTCCTAGGCAGATGGTTTGTACACACTCAGCAAATCCATTGCGCTTGAAAGGTGCTGATCCATCACACACACACGTACGCAGCTGCCCAGCACCTCCACAACAAACCTGATGCTTCCAGAAGGTGTTGGTCTTGCGGCACGTTCACTGTGTGACGGACAGAAAAACGCTGTACTTTTTCTTCCTCGTTTTTGCTGTGCTGGGGCTGCCATACAGCGTTGCCAACCAGACTGCAAATCCCAGGCTGCTGTAAATAACTTCTCGTCTCCCCAGGTAAAACATCTAGGCTGAAAAAGAGCATGTACCGAGGGAAAGGCAGGCAGACAGCAAGCTCGCCTAGGGAGGTGGCTGCAGTTACGAAATGAGTCACTTCCAGGTGCCTTAGGATTTCTTGGACTAAGAACATTAAATCAATACCTATTTCAGTCCTAGAGGCAGGGTCCTGCTTATGTCAACAGCTGATGCTTCAAAGCATTAAATAATTGCAGAAATGGACTGCCCTGTAGAGTGAGATACGCTGTGGAGTAAAGATCTATTTAGACTGGATTGTCACGACTGATGCTATGTAAACCTTCAAGGCCACTCAAGAGATACTTTGCCCTTGAATTCTGTGAAGAAAGAAGGAGAAGGGATTTGCACATGGCACCTCCTGGCCTTGTGTGAAGGTCATCAGAGGGATGACTGGTGAGCATTTTGCAGAGTCTGAGAAGGCAGTATGTGAAGGTAGCGTGGGTGCTGGGACAAGCAGGTCTGTGCCCTGCCCTTGGTGGCAGCTCAGCTCTGACACCAGCCTGTACTGTTGAAATCATTCATTTACTTTCTTCTGCTCAGCAAGTCGAGCCAATACCCTGGGAACAGGCAGTGCTGAGCCCTTGCCCTTGCTTCACCCTGGACTTCTGCAGCAGTGTCGGCCGCAGAGCCATGAGTGCTGGGGGCCTGGGGCGGTCTGTGTTTGTAGTTTGCAACCCCATATTCAGAATCTTGCTGTTTTGTCTGTTACAAATAATCCTACATTGAAACCAACTGGCCCTGAGTTTTACTTTCTGCTCCATGCTGGGGAATTTCTGGTTGTTAATTTTTCAGAGGCATCCAGCAAAGCTGAGTAATGCAGGGAAGCAGCCTCAGACTGCCTGAGCGTGGAGGAAGTCACACATTTGGCGTTCGAGAAAATGTATGTAAATAGCTTTTCCAAGGCGTTCTCATCACCATCCACGTTGAAAGCAATTAAACCTCCCCCAGAGTGACACTTCCATGCAAAAAACATTATACAGCACGTCGCCAAACTCCAGCACAGCCAAATAAATCATTGCAGGCAGCGATTCAGGGCTCTGAACTGTTGTTCTCCAGATGAGATATAAATCAGTTGCAGCAGCAGGAGCAGCAGCTGTTTTTAGAGCTGGTAAAGGTCTCTTTAGCTTGACTTCACCTTTTCTGCTCTCAGTCGTGCTTGCTCCTGCAAAGACTTCAGAGTCAGATATTTATAGCAACCAACAGCAGGAGTTCCACTGCAAACAGGAGCAAAATCAAGCATGAAAGGAAATCATTAGGATTTCCTCAGAATAAAATAAATATAGTAAAGGTGCAAATGCTCCTTCAGGGAAAAATAAAGGCGTACGGCACAAATGGTGCCAGTGCCAAAAGCAGGAGGCAATTAAGCCTAGAGGAGAGGGAACCCGAAAGGGCGGCGTTGATGGTTCTAGCAGATCACTCTCACGGGCTGTGCTGCTTCCTAAGCTTTGATTCAGCACGTGCCTAAGCCCTGCTGGAGTCGCTGACTTTTAAGCAGATGTTTGAGCGCTCTGTCAAATTGCAGGTTACGGGGAGGGGAAAGGGAGCACGGCCACACTGGGTGCCTCTCACCCGGTGCCATCACTGGTGTGCAGCCCGACACACGGTGTGTCGATGTTACCCGGCTCGTGTCAGCACCACATCAGTGCTCCACACAGGTGGAAAACAGCCAGAGTATGGTGCAGCCTGGTACCCCACAGAGCTGTGCCGTGGCCATGGCCAGGAGCTCTTCCCATGGCTATGTTACAGCTCATCCCATGTTTAGCCAGGTAGCTGCTGCTTGGAGTTTGCTGTGGGAGCCGGCGGCGTGCAAAAGCATGGGACAGCAGGGCCAGCTTTCCAGCCCTGTGGTTTTCCAGGGACTATGAGTGACATGGGGACCTGCAAAACAAATATCCGCGCTCTTGTTGGCTGTAGAGGGCAAAGCAAACCTCCCCTCCCCTTATCAGTCCAAGATGAGCAGGAACCACTTTGTGTATTGTTCACCACACTCCTTCTGAGTGACAAACCCCTAAGCAGAGCCCAACCTTGCTATGATTTTAGAAGAAATGAAAGGCTGCACATGTTTTTAAAAAGTCATTTCCTTGTACATCAAAGGGCAATGACTACAGAGGCAACGCCTGGGTGGTCAAGAATTCAACTCTTTGGCTTTCTATTTAAATATTTATTCCAGTTAATCAAAATCCAAGCTGGGAAGAAGATTAAGGTGGCTGTAAGCCTTTATAGTTTACTTCAGCAAAATATCCAAATATATTCACAGAATTAATTAGGATTCAGCTGTGTGGCTGGAAGAGCAAGGAGGCATCCATAACAGAGCTGTTTCATAGAGTCACCTGGGTAGTTTGGCACTGGTCAGCAATAGAGTGGAAATGGTTAAAATCCTCTCAGTTGCAGCTATTGAAGGTAATGGGCATTTTCTTGCTGCTCAGCAGAAGAATTTATATTCTGTATTTCAAACACCATATTTAATGTAGCTGCGGAATGTTTTTATTCACCACACAACTGTCTTCCCCGCTTGGGAATCCAATTAAGCTGTTGGCCTTTGTGAGTTAATTTTGTATTATGTAATTAT
This sequence comes from Caprimulgus europaeus, assembly GCA_907165065.1. Next base: position 8,896,880 of record OU015541.1, read on the forward strand.
GAGTTAATAGAAAGCAATTTCCTCTGAAATGTTCTTTTGTTCCTGGTTCTCCTCGTCCCCAGCTTTCTGGAAGGCGGTCACATTTCCACGTGGTGTGAAGTCCTGAAGTCTTTTTTACAGGTGGCTTCAACAGAGGCAGAATTTCATCCCACTTTCTTGCCTCCCCTGTTAGTTCTGAAATCCATCTGGGTGTCTGAATACTTCAGATGTTTCTTTTCCATCCCTGTCACCTGGCAGGAGTTAGGCAGGGTGTCACGTCTGCCTGCACAGCCCTTTCAGCTTGTTTTGTTTGATGTCTTTGCAACCCCTCACAGACCAGGGAAGAGCAGCACTCTTCCGCACCATCCCCTAACAAGGCTGGTCCCAATGGAGAATTTCCCGGCATCCCCATCTTGATCTCCTGGTGTGCTGAAAATAGCCTGTTTATTTGCTGACTCTCAGACAGTTTGGGCTGTTTGGCAGTATTTTAGCCCAGCCATCATCATAGCTTTTTGAGACGGACTTTGTTAAGTGATATTTTAAATTTACAATACTTACAGTGAATTACACAATAATTTTTTCTCTTGTCTGCTGAAGTTTCCTTCCTTGGGAAATTTTGGAAAGTACGTCCTGGCGAATTCCCTTGACAAAATAGTAAGATCTCAAAGGTATTTTATGAGTCTTTGCACAAGTCGTCTTTGACTGGGCTAGATCACCAGCCTTCGGAGGTGGGCTGACGCAAACAGAGGCAACGAAATCAACTGAATCTCTGCAAAGTGCTGTGATAAGCTTAATATTGTAGCCCATTTTTCTGGTGACAGCCACTTTCCAAGTGAACATGGAGCTCTGCAAAATCATTTCTGTTGATATTGCTTCCTTTTGGGAGCTGTGACACATCTGTTGACTGTGGTAAGAATGAGCCAGTCCTATGGTTGGGCATGTGTATGGGTGCTCTGTAGATCAGAGCCCTAACAGCCTTGTTAGAAAGTGTTGTAGGTGGCATAATCTGAGAACTGGTCTACAGCAATCCTACTTGCAAGAAGCACCTTGCCACGTTTGGTGGAGTTTTTCCATCTTAATAAACAAATATCTGCCTTTGGTTTCCTTTCTGTTACTGATGACACACTGATGTGAGATAAAACAGCAGCGCCCGTGGGTGGCAGTGGTCTAATACCCAGCTGAAAATGCCAGGGCCGTTTAGGTGTGCTCTTATTGCCAAATGAAGTACACACCCTGTGTGTCTTTCTGAAAACCTGCTGCATCAATAATTATGTCTATGATTTGGCACACAGAGAACGATACGCTGAGTATTTATTGCATACACGATGTCTGTGGGTGTGCATGCAGAAAATATTTACATTCCTACTATGCATGCATCCCCTGTGTCCTGCTCCTGCTCAGAGCTGCTGATAACACTGTGTTGGTTTTAAATGGAGCTGGAACAAGCCCCATGTTGCAAAGAGACTTTTAGTGAAAAATAGAGGGGGCACATTGCTTTTGCTGGTCAGTATCCAGTCTGCTCCAAGTCTCCATCTCCCTCTGAGCAACACAGCCCAAGTCCCACTTTGCTCACAAACCATCTGGCAACAGAAACTGCAGGGAAGACCCCAAGCAAAGAGCACTGCTGAGCAGCTGGAGGGCTGACATGGTGCGATGCTGACTGTCCTCACCTTTATAAATGGAGGCATTTTCCTAATCACATGATGGAATCTATTCTGCAAAGTCTCTATCATTGGGGCTGAAGGTGCAAGAAGATCAGAGACCGTGACAAAGACCGCAAAACACTAGCGAGGGCTGAGACATCCTTGCTACAATCTGTCCTTCGCTGAATTGAAAGAACAAAGATTATACTCCCAGATTAGGTAGCCCACACCGAGCCTCTGCGTAAAGTGACAACATAAGATGTGCAGTCAGAGCGGAGCAGCCCTTTCATGACCATTTCAAACCCCAGACCTCAGGCTTCTGTTCCCCACAGCAGCCCTTTTACCTGGCTGTCTGCTCTGGCAGCACGTGGCAGTGACTCCCCAAGGTCTGAGACCTCGGGGTGCTTCCTGGGCAGGTGGGTTTGCTCCTTGTAGGGTGCAAGGCAGCCCCTGGCCACCCTCTCCCGTGGTGGCTCCAGTGCTCTCACACCTGGGTGCAGGATCTGACCTGCCAGATGTCTGCCCAGCCTGGCCATACCTGCATTCATCGGGATTGAGCCACGATAGCTGCCAGGTCAGTCTCCCACACACAGCACTTGAGAAACCGTGTGGGTGCCGCTGGGAATATGCAGCTCCAACCTCTCCAGACTGCGCGTGGTGCAATAGTGTCTGTACCCTCCCTCCGAGCACCGCGCTTGCGCTGGGGCACCCCTGAGCCATCAAAACAGAGCTTTCCCTCCAGTTATGCCGAATACCTTTTATGTGGAGACATGCTCTAAGGGTGCAGCGATGTCTTCTTGCGAGTGTAGGTGCACTGGCAGGACCAGTCCCTCCATCCCTGCTCATGGCCACGCACCAACAGACCTTACCTTTCCCTTCAGGGTGCCGGCAGAGCTGCAGGTACAAACCCTTCTTAAAGTGTCTTCAACACCATCAGTAGGTTAAACTCTGCAGAAAGTGGGTCCTTGCTCATCTGCAGAGGAAGGTGGTGGGGCAGAGCCAGGCAACCTACACACTTTCTGCAACAGCCCTGCTTGGAAGTGCTCCCACCCCAAACCTTTTAACTTCTGTTTTGTTTTGTTTTGTTTTGCTTTTGGTTTTTTGGTTTTTTTTTTGGAAGCGGGTGGTGGGAGGGAGAATAGCTTTGGCTGGTGTTTCTAACCCCATAGCTGGGATGCAGCGGGGAGGCAGGGCAAGGAGAAGAAAAGAGAGTAAGCAAAAAAAAAAGGTGGGGGGAAAGTGAAGTGGATTAACTGGGGCTGAGCAAAACCCTGGGAGAGAAGGAGAGGGGAGATGAGTCAGAGCCGGGGCAGCAGGGCAGGCATGCCCCAGTGTGGCCTCAAGGCTTCCCTGACTTCACTCCTTGACAGTCCCCATTGTGGCAGCCTGAGCCTGGGAGCGAGTTTCTGGGTGGCTCCTCCAGCAATGTCACTGCTAATTAAGTATGTTCAAAAGGTTAGATTATTGGTTGCGACGGTGTCTCACCTTTGACCATGTCTGCATCAAACAAATCATAAACCAAGCAAGAAATCTTCTTGGGTTTCCTTGCCCAAGGCATCCTTTTAGGAGTTGGATAAAAGCTATTTTGCAAACAGCAAATCCAGGCACCACTTGGCCATGCAGTTCTGCTGGAGTATTGTGGGCTCCCAGAAATTAATAGGGCTCTGGATTTAATTTATTTCAATGAAGGTGGTGGTAGAGTGGCAACCCTGGAAAACAAGAACGAGTACCAGTTTTCTTGTTCCTGAAATTAATGCAGCTCATGCAGCCTCTCCAGGGAAATCCCTGCTTTCATCCTCAGCCTCCTGGCTCTTGGGGATCCTCTGTCCTCGACATCCTTCTGTGCCTTGGCACATTAAGAAAATGAACTCTTTACCTTTTAAAGAGAGATTTTTACTTTTCTGCTAATCCCTGCTCTTTTTTACTTCATTTTTATCTCCTCCCTCCTCTGAGAATCTATGCATCTAACAGAGCAGGTTTGTCTCCCATTTGTTGAATGTGGGAACCATTTTCTTCACTTGTCCTTATTGCATCCAGGCTGGAAGGGGGACTAATCCTTCCCAGGAGACACAGTTGGACCTGGAGAAACCTTCATCCCAGTGTCTGATCCTGTGCTGACATGGGGCTGGTGCTGGGCACCCCGCAGCCAGGCAGTCACTGTCTGGCTGGGTCAGAAGTTTGGATTGAGCAATGCCCTGTTCCCTGACAGGGAGAGGCTCACCCCTGGGGTGCAGAGGCAGTTGGGGACACACTGGGCATGTCCTAGCAGATGGTCTGTCCCCATCTCCACCCCACAGCCCATTGATCCTGGAGGTGCTGCTGCCTTTGCTGCCCACCCTGGGCAGAGGTAGCCAGTCCCTGCCTGGGCACCTGGTCCACAGCCCTGCTTCCTGCCCTGTGCCTGCAGCCTGGGCTTTGTTTTCTCAGCTCTGTCTGTTGGTGAAATAAGGAATTACTTCTCCTTCTGGCTTCCCCTGAACAAAGTCTGAGTTGCACAGATCCTGCAATCATAAATGAGGCAAAAAACACAGCTCAGTGGGCTGGACTGGCCCCATCTGTTCTGCAATTCCTTCTCCTGGCTCTCCTGGTGGGGATGGCATTTCTTCTCTTGCATTTTCTCATTTTCAGGCATCACCATATTTCCTTCCAACTCCTCCCACACACAACGGAAGAACTGCCCACAAGCATGTGCAAAACTACTTAATTACTCTTAAACCAGCTGGGCTGAGATTGCTGCTAGTGCCGGTTATTGCACTGACCGTGATGACTTCTCTCCCTCTTCACTTCCACCTATCTGTGCCCGTCACCTCTCTCAGGCTGTGCCTCCTCCCACGCAATGTCTGGTGGGCACCCAGCACTTGTTCAAACAAACCCCTGCTGCCTGGTGGGTGGGGGCTGGGGAGAAGTCAGCCCTTGCTCTCCTGGTGTTTGGTGTCCCAGGTTCATTACTGGGTGTCCCAGGACCATGGCCAGGTACCCTGAGCCATTGATGGATGTCTTGGGGGTATTGCTGGATGTTCCAGGAACATGGTTGAGTGTCTCTGGATCATTGCTGGGTGCTCTGGGCCATTGCCGAGTGTCCTGGGGTCATTGCCTGGTGTTCCAGGACCATCAACGGTGCTGCAGGAACATGGCCAGGTGTCCTGGGGTCATTGCCTGGTGTCCCAGGACCATCAACGGTGCTGCAGGAACATGGCCAGGTGTCCTGGGGTCATTGCCTGGTGTCCCAGGCTCATTAGTGGTGCCCCAGGTCCATGACCAGGTGTCCTGGGACCATTGCCCAGTGTCCCAGGCCCATCAGTGGTGCCCCAGGTCCATGACTGGGCGTCCTGGGGCCATTGCCCAGTGTCCCAGGCTCATCAGTGGTGTCCCAGGTCCATAGTCAGGTGTCCCAAGGCCGCTGCTGGGTGTACTGGAGGCATGAATGGTGTCACAAGGCCATTGCTGGGTGTCCCAGGTCCATGACCGGGTGTCCCAGGGCCATTGCCCGGTGTCCCAGGCCCACCGGTGGTGCCTCCGGTCCACGGCCGGGTGCCCCAGGACCACCGGAGCAGTGCCGATCTGACGAGGATGCCCGGTCGCAGGAGCAGCAGCTGCAGCAAGCGTTGGCGGCGGGGGAGTTTGCAGCCGGTCCCCGCGGCGCCCCGCCCCGGCCGGCCCGCCCCGCACCTCCCGCCCCTCCCCGCCCCATTCATGCGGCGGCGCTGGGCGCGGGCGGCGGCTCGGAGCGGCCCCGGCGCGGCGCCTCCCGCCGGGCCTCGGCGCATGTGAGCGGCGGCGGCAGGAGGGCGGCGGCGGCGCATCGGCCATGCGGTGGCCCCGCGGCCCCCGGGGTGCCTGGCGGCTGCTGCCCCGGCGCTCGCTGCTGGCCGTGCTCTTCCTCTTCTCGCTCTCCTCCTCCTTCCTCTACTTCGTCTATGTGGCGCCGGGCATCGGTAAGCGGCGGGCCCAGGCCAGGGGTGCGGGGCGGGGGAACGCCGTCTCCCGCTGGAAACGCTGAGTAATCCGCGCCCGGCCGGTTTCGGGGGCCGCGGCATCCCCGGCAGAGGGGCGGGCCCGGGCCCGGTGTTCGTGGCTGCGGCACCGCGGTGCTCCGGAGCTCGGCGCTGGGCAGCGGCGTCTCCTCCTTCCGCCGGGTGAGGAGGAGGGGGGGGCTCCCGGGCTGGCGGGGGCTACCCGGTGCTCGCTTGTGCCCCTCGGGACGCCGGTCCCCGCTGCCTGGAGGGGCTGCGGGAGGTGCCGGTGGGGCTTCCCCTGGCTGGCGGAGGCGAGCAGGGGTGCAGCGAGCTGCCTCCCTCCTGCCTGCCTCCCTCCCTCCTGCCTGCCTGCCTGCCTCCCTCCCTCCTGCCTGCCGCCTGCCTGCTGCCTGCCCGAGAGTTTGTTTTGAAGAAGTGGAGTGTTGTCCAAGTGTTTGTGGTCTAAACGCTCTCTCTGGCAGGAATCCTACTCTTTTTGTCAAGTGGGAAGATGAGGAGTGTGTATTTTAGAAGGAGAGTGTACTCGTTCCTGTCTTTTTCATCGCGTGCTTCGCAGGGCACTTGAGTAGCCCTGTGCCAAAATGGCTAGCACCCAGTGCCGTGGGGCTGCACGCCCGTCTCCCGTGCGATACGGGAAAGCCTGTGCCTCGGGAAGCAGCTGTTCTCTCCGTACGGTGGATCTCGTTTCTGCACGGAGCCAAGGCTTGTGGTTTGGCCTTCAACCGAACTTTGACAACAATTAATTTTTATAGAAACAATCCTTTTCAGTGAAATCTTGCACATGGGAGTTTCTCCTTGAAATGTCATTGGTATTGCTCGTGCCATCCTTAGCTTGGACATCCCGGGGAGATCTGTGTGTGTTTCTCAAGGTGACTTCTGTGGGGTTTTATTTATTTATGATGTTCCATGGTTGCTGCCGGGCTTTGGAAGCCTTTGGTGGGGCTGTGTGGGGGTTGGCTGGTGTGTGAAGCCCAGTTCGTGGAGGCTCGTGTCCTGGGCTTGGCCGGAGTGAGGACGCACATCCTGGGCCACACTCCTCCCTGGCTTGGTGGCCCAGGGCTTTGCTGTCCCGACAGGCTGGCCGGTGACCTGTGGGCTGGCCTTGGAGCTGCTGAGCCGTTCTCTTGCATCCGTTGGAGGACAGTTTCACACTGATGCAGGCAGCTACTGCCTGCTCCCTCTACAAACACAGCCTGACACGTCACGTTCACGTGCTGCCGTGGGGCCAGCGGTTGTTTTATCAAACAGGGCAGGTGCACAGGTTGTCTTCTGCTCGAGCTGTGGCCTGGCTGTGGACAGGCTTCCCTGGGCCCAGAGGAAATAGCTGTACAGTTTCAGAAGGATGGTTTTGTTCTTTTTTTAGAGTTGTCTATTTCATTTCTGCGTGGTCACCAGTTCTAGAAGTGCTGGAGATGCTGTAGGGTATAAAATGCTGTTTAAAACCAGCTCTCTGCCCCAAGACCTTTCCCTGCGTGGACCTTGGATAATACGGTCACATCCCACCCCGTGTCCTTGCTGTCTGTGATACTGGAAGAGGAGGCAGAGTGGTGAAGGTGGTCCCTGTTCCCACCCGCCCGTGGATGTCAGTGGTGTTCTGAGTCATCTCCTCGTCAGGTGACAGATCTGCTTCTTTTTTTTTTTTTTTTTTTTTTTCTTTTTAACCTCCCTCTTTCAGCCAGAAGTGTTCTGTCATGAAAACCCAGCCCAGTATTCCTGGGGTGGCTGGGCTCATCCTCCCATGGATGGCGCTTGGAGAGAGTTTGTTTTCAGGCCAGAGTGGTAAGGAGAAGCTTGGAAGAAAAGTGGGTGAGATAGGACGTGAGCAGAGCTGGGGATTTTAATAAATCAACGCATGGCGTGTGATGGAGCAATGGCATCTGTGAGGTGTTCTGGGGCCCTTTGGCCTGCCCATCACCACCTAGGGTGGTGGGGTAGGGCTAGGCTGGTTTTCTCCATCTGCTGAAGATCCTGAAGAAGCCTCTGCCCTAAAACTGTCCCTTGTAGGATGTGTTGGGGAAGCAGCTGAAGAAGGACTTGCAGCTCACTGACTAAACCATGGGTAGAGGAGTGATTAATCCATTCCCTGATTGTACCTTAATTAAAAAAATCCAAATAAATGGGACCTGAACCTGCAAGTAAGCTTGAACCAGCTGAAGACTGGGCCTGGAAGGACTTTCATCTGGTCAGTGCCACAGGCTGCTGGGTGTGATGAGCCTGTCCCTGAGCCCCTGGTTTGAGGGGGGCAAAATAATTCCTTGGCGTTGCTGAAGCTTGTTGCGTTGGAGCAGTTGTGCAGCAGTGCCAGGAGGAAACTGGGACAGTTGCGCTTCTGGGTGCTGTCTCAGTACCTTGGCGTGGAGCTGGCATGCTTGCTGGTTTCCTTGCTGGCTGGAAAACTGCTCCTGGTGCCCTTTGGGGACAGAGAAGGGGAGCCCAGCTTGGGCTCTGGGTTGCCTGCCCTGGTGCTGGCCTGTTGCCCAGCCGGCCGTTGTGTTTGGCTCCTTGCAAACCAGATAACACCAGTGTGCCCTCGGTCTGCTCGAGACGGAAATGGAGGTAGAAATTCATGTTTACTGTCAGCAAATTGCCATGCTTGGTACCTACAGGGAGCCCAGAGCTTTTGGGGTTTGTGTTTGCATTGTGCCCTGGTTTATGGGATGTCTAGGGTAGCTCCTCACTTCTGTCCTTCACTGAGGTTTCCTCCTACAGAACTGAAATTTTCTTGTGGCCTCAAGTTTGTGCAGAGTGATCTGATGTAAACGGCCAGCACCGCCTCCTTCCCAGTGCTCGCATCCGATAACGGTGTGTCCTCCCCACGCACCGCCCTAACAGCGTCCATCCCTGGGCTCCCAAAGCCACCTTGGGAAGTAAATCGCCAGAGACCCAGCTGATGGCACAAATACAGCAGGTTCCCCTTTTATTCAACGCTGTTCCCCAGCTCCCATTCGCTTTTGTCCCTGCCGTGGCTGGGCTGATTATGTGGGTCTGTCTCATCGTGGCCATTGTGTGCTGGATGAGGCGGCCGATTGTTCTGCTCCGCGGTGAGCTGGGGCCAAGGCATGGCGGGGCTGGTGGAGATGCAGCGGCTGGAGGCTCCAGGAGATGCTCTGGTGTCTGCTCAGGTCCCCGCTGCCTGCCAGGCAGCAGGTACGAGGTGTTGCTGGTGCGGGTGGGGAGGTTGCTTTTGCTCACTGCCTTGCTCAGGGGGTCTTGTGAGCGGCAGCAGCAGGGTAAGGAGCAGCGAGGCAGACTGTGCTTTAATGGTGTGCAGTCACATTGACCTCGCCTTTGGAGTGAGCAGAGCTTGGCATGGGGAGAGCTGTTTTGTCCTGCTCCAGAATCCGGTGTGCACCTCAGCAGGCTCTTTGCAAGGCTTGCTCCCAGCACTGGGGCTCTTGCCCTCCCGGGACAACCGCCCTGCGAGCCTCTCGCTTCTCCAGGCGGGATGTGCAGAAGTGGGCTTGCCAGAGGGGTTCTGTCCATGCCCAGACCCTAGTGTTGGAACAAGGATCCTCCAAGGAGCTCAGCTACGGTCCCTGAAAATGCCTTGTCTTGCTGGTTTTGTGCTTTTTTCATAGGGCCTGGAAAATCAAGGGAATTCCTTCCTGTGGCTGAAAACAGTAATGCTTTCACAAGCTGCTTGCACTGCAAGTTGTAGTTTCATCTTGATAACTCTCCTTGCAACAGTAGGAATTTCTCAGACCTTGGACTTGGTCCTCGTGGAGAGGTTGGTTGCTGCGTGGCTGGGAGGGGGAGGTCAAGGGCCTCCCCTTGTCCTTGGCTAGTTGCTATTGGCTTTTCCCTTCTTGTCTCTCCAGATATTGGAGCCCTTTTATTTTATTTTTAACTTAGTTGTGCACAGGAATCTTACTTGGTTGGATCTGATTGTAAGAAAATAATGCAGAGAATTTAAATTATTGGGTGAAAGATTGTTACCTTTGTGAGAGAGCTGTAATTCACTCTGGCTTTACTTCCTCAAAACTTATGCTCCCGACCGGTCTTACAGGGCACGAGGTAGCAGTGTTAGCCCTGAATTGCATTTGTGGCGCAAGAACTTGGTTTTGAGAGGCAGGAGGGCTTTGAAACGCTATTCCTCCACGCTGTGTTTCAGTGGACAGCAGAGCAGTACTGTGGAGACCAACAGCTTCCTCTGTACAGCCCGTTTCTTCTTTGGTCCCTTGTGAGAATATTAATTGGCCAAATGTGGTTGATCTGGTTTGGTTATTTAATGTATCAACCTGGAAAAATCTTAGCACAGAGGAGGTCCAGGGGTGAAAATGCAAAAGATTTTGCTACCATCAGCTGGCCACAGGTTGAGGGGACCATGGGAGGGGGTTGAGTTGCCCTTGGTGGTGAGGAACAGAGGAAGAATGGTGGCTGTGGCCCCGTGAAGGGGGATGGCACTGTGGAGACAGAAGGTGAGGGTACAGCTCAGAGTAACAAAATGAGGTTTGTGCTCTTGTAGCCCTGGCTTTCACCTTCCATGTCTTCCCTCTGCAGTGTAAGGGAGTGTGGTATCTTACTATGGAACAGTGGTAGCACTGCCCTCCTTCACCCTCCTCACCCCAAGAGATCTGCCAAGCAGCATTTCACAACCTGCAGCAGGAACAGCCCAGTTCCTCAGCATATCCCACCAAGGTTTTTGCAGTCATCAGATCCGACAGCAACCGGGGGTAGTAAGAAATCCTCGAGTGCTCCTTGGTACGAGAACTTGAACTCAGGATCTCCTGTGCTATGTGTGAAAGGAGTCTAGCAGCAGCTGTGGGAAACAGCTCCTTTGGTAGCTCTGCTTTTTTTCCAGCACCAAGTCTCCTAAAAGGCACGTGCAGACAGGAGAGCGGCCGCAGCCCTGCTTGCACAGAGCTGCTCCTGTGCCAGGGCATCTGAGGCACTGATGGTGCAGAACATTGGTTGGAGACCACCTTTTGGTCAAGACTAAGAGGTTTCTTTGAGGGCAGGTGGATTACTAGGTTTTCTTTGCCTGTAAGGACCTGTGTTGTCTGTTTGAGTTATTTTTCTGGTGGCTCACTGGGTGTTGGCAACTGCAGAGAGTATGTGAAGAGTTCACATTTCATCCATCTCTGGAAAGCCTGGCTTGTGGAAGCTGATCAGCAGTCACAGAAGCATCCATGTACTGGTTCATTCCTGCAAATTAAATGCTTCTAAACTTCAGTGATCTCCAATGGAGCAAACCTTAAAGCAAAGCCATTAGTGCTGTCAGCCCAAACTTCTAGGACACCTGATCTTAATGGGACTGGGAAGCTGTGGAGGGCCAGGGCTTCAGCAGACACTCGGTCACTTCAGGTGGCTGCTGGCTCTGGTGGAGATAAGGGCTCTGACACTGCTGCTTTGTTTCCTGAGTAGATCATCTGCATCTTTTCCAGGTGGACTCATTAATTGCATTAACTCAGGCAGCATCTGCTCTGCAGGGTACAGTGAACACCCCGGGGACCACTGCAGGGAATGGAGATGAGCAATGTGGGGAGCTGTATGTTTGCACTTGCTCTTATTTGAGTCCTGTTACTGTTGGTGGATTTTAATATCCAAGCAGTGCATGACATCCTCAAATGCTTAATTTTATTGAAACTTCTGGGGAACCACAGGGGTGGCACTGGTGACTCTCAACCAGAGGTGTTGGCTGAGGCTGATGTTGGCTGGAGAAGGCTCTGCAGAGCCCTCTGCTCTCCCTCTGGCAGCACCAAGGGATGAGCAGTCTGGAAGAGAAACTGATACGCAGCCGTACAGAGTAAGAAAATCTTTCCCTGAGCAGCTTTATTTTTAAAGCATCATTGTTACAATAAAATGTCTGTTTACTTTGACAAAACCTTTGCTGGGTTATTTTAGTAAAGTTTGTTTTCATACTGGCTTTTTCTTCCCCTTTGCACTTGGGCTGTTGTTCTGACTGTGGTTTTGTCTGACAGCATTTTGGACGCTGGGATGGTTAACGTGTGTTTGAAGGTTTTCTAGCACCTGCTCTAAACACTGGGGGTATTAGTTCTGTTTTGGGAGATGGAGCAGAAAATGTATAGTGGACTGTGCTGTAGAAATGCAAAAAAAAAACCCAAATCGGAATTTTTTGAGAGATGTTTGTGGCTGTGTCTTTTGGAGAACATGAAATTGAGAATGTTAAAAACGCCAGGGCTTTTAGCCTTGCTCTGGAGCTGCTATTATTTTGAAAGGAAAGGTGAAGTGCTGAGGGGTGATGTCAGTGCCCAGCAGGAAAACCGATCTCGGCCATCCTCATCTGCTACTTGGAAGGGTCCCAGGGGTGACGGAGGGACAGCATGTGTAACCTCCGTCCCGCTGGGAAGTGTCCTTCTGGATGCAGCTATGGTTGCAATCACAGAATCCCAGACTGGTTTGGGTTGGAAGGGACCTTAAAGCTCATCCAGTTCCAACGCCGCTGCCATCAGCAGGGACACCTTCCACTAGACCAGGTTGCTCAAAGCCTCATCCAACCTGGCCGAGAACACTTCCAGGGAGGAGCAGCCACAGCTTCTCTGGGCAACCTGTTCCAGTGTCTCACCACCCTCACAGTAAATAATTTCTTCCAAATATCTGATCTAAACCTCCCCTCTTCCAGTGTAAAGCCGTTTCCCCTTGTTCTATCACTACCTGCCCTTACACTGTTATAAGGAGTTACAACAGTACCTCTGCCCTTGGAGTGTGATGGGCAGGGCAGAGGTGCCCTTTTACTGTTACAAAAGGAGTTTTCTGGGGCCTGCTGGTCTTGCTAAACCTAAAGTGAAGGAGCAGGCTGTTGTGCTGGGGGGGCAGGCAGGTTTGGGGGATCCCTTGTGCTCTCTAGTGACTGTGGCTATTTTGTATAACACCACAAGCTTTAGTACACCTTATTTGATGCTTTGTTTTCCCAAAGCATGTAAATATTTCTTCAGGGGTGCAAGAAGCTCAGTTATTAGAGCATCACTCTGGGCTGCGCAGGGGAGGCGAGGGGGGATTAGGCTTGCTTGGGCTGGGCTTCAGCTGGCAGCGTGCAGCCACGTTGTGTGTGGCTTCCTGAGCTCCTTTTTCTAGGGTTTTGGTTTTGAGGTGCGAAACCAGTGAGCTCTTCCCCTTGCAAGCCTGCGGTTGCGTGTGGCATCCCCGGGCTGGCACAAACCCCTCCAGAGCCCTTGCCCCATGAGCAAGTCTTGTCCTGGGGCTCCTCTGAAGATGGTGTCGGGGTGCTGGACAGTCCCCCTTGCAGCAAAGGGGACCCCAGCTGGGTTGTCTGTGCCTGTCCCCCCCTGGCTCTTGCTGCAGGGGAGAGGCTGTTTTCAGGGGATGTGGGTTCAGATACCACTGTGGGTTTCTTCTCCAGGATGTGCCTCAGTTTCTCCTTGGTGGGAGCTTGCCTGGTGTTAGAAAACCGCTATTTTCCTGTCCTGATGAGTGGGTCTGTGTGATGCTCGCTTGGGCTGCGTGGGAGGCAGAGCCTGCAAAGCTGTTCCCTCCCTGTGCCTTTCTAATCTGAAAGGTAAAGGTTGGGAAATGTTTCTGCATGGAGGATGCCACTGCATGCGTAATGGAAGAAAGCAAATACAGGCAAAAAACCCCGTCACACAGCGGTGAGTTGGACCATGGTATCAGCCAGTGTTTGTTTGCATATCTAAGGAACTTTATGGCAAAATAATTGATCGGTTTTACTTGAATGCTATCGCCACACAAACGATCAAAGGAACCTCTTGAGTCCTGGCAGTGCATTAGCCACCTCCTTTGCTTTGGAGAGGCTGGGGACCAAGCTGTGCTGACACTTTAAATATGCTGATACGCTGCCAAAAAGCTCCTGTGCAGGGACCGGGGGTTTACACTGCAAAGAGGACGGGCTGGAGGAGGTCTGTGTGATGCCTGTGATGGGGTGTGTGTGCTCTTAATTTATGGTGTCTCCCCTCAGCAGCGGATTGGGAGAGGCTGTGTCATGAGCAGGGATTTTGGATGGACAGTGGTGAAGATGGCTACGTGAATGCTGATGTTTATAAAGTGCCTCTAAAAAAAAAAAAGTACAAAGCATACAGAATGAGAGGGGAAAGCAAACACTGCAGTGCACCAGGCAGTCAAGTGCTTACTGATAATTTTGTTTTTCCTCAACTACCTGGCAGGAAAAGGAAAGCATTTCAGTCCCGTCCCTGCCTGCCGTGCCCTCTGCGTCAGCAGGTGCTGGCAGGAGGTGCTGCCCGTGCTGCGGGGCCCTGGGTGCGTTGGGCAACGGCTGCTCTTGCTAAAACTGCCGGGAGCCTGGCGATGGCGTGGGCAGGGCTGGGGGGAGCAAAGGGGGGAACCTGCTGCGAGTTGGCAAGTGATGCACAGACCACAGGTAAATAAACGGGCTAAAATGGCTGCATTCTGTGGCGGGAAAGCCCAGAGCTGATGTAGGTGAAACTGGTGTGGGCCACACCCGAGGTGTGAGGTGTTTTTGGTGCCGGGGCTGCAGCTTCCCGGGAGAGGAGAGCGGGTGGGAAGTTCCAGTCAGCAAACGTGGGGTTCCCATGGAGCTGGGGACCCCCCGGCCGCAGCAGCTCCTGCAGGGTTGTGAAATGCTTCTACCACACATGCAGCTCGCTCTCATTCTGCAGTCATAGTTCTTTTTTCCCCTCCCCACCTCAGTGTTTTTCCAACTCACGTCTTGCTGCCAGAGTCCATATTAATAATGCATGACTTTTTTTTTTTTTTTTTATGGTGCTTCCTTCCCGGCGTCCCTTTCAGCTGCTGAGTCAGAGAAGATTGTTATAGCAGCAGCCTCTGAAGTGGTGAAATGCCCCTGCAATGCTCAACTGCTGTCATTTATCATCCCGGCTCCTCTGTAGGCAGCCCTTTCCCTTCCCCGGCTCTCGGGGACGGTACCGATGCCAAAGGGCTGATTTCTGTTATGCTGGCGGGTGACTGGCGAGATCTGCTCTGCTGAGCCTTCTTGGCTGGTATTTGATTAAAGCAGATATTGCCTCTGTTGGCTGCTTTATTTTGCTTTTGAAATTCTGTGAAGTTTTTTTTTCCCTGATCTGCCTGAGACTGTGCTTTGGAGTTGTGCCCAAGACCTTTTTTTTTTCCCTTCCTAATACTTAATTTTTTTTTTCCCCTCCTCCCTGTGCTTCCCCTGAGATCTGTGCCTGGGCTTTTTAAGGTAATTGAGATGGCAGGAGCCACATAATGTGTTAACTTGGTTAAATTAACTCAAAATCCTTCCAGTGGCTGTTGAAATGTGCCTGGCTGCTTCAGGAAGCCTCGGATCTGCTAATGCAGTACGGAGCAGGGATTTGCAGGGCTGCTGCCTCTGGGTTGGGATCAACCCTTGGGGGTCACCTCCCCATGGAGCCAGTCCACGCCTGTGGGGTCTGAAACCTGGAGAGAAATAGGGAGCAAGAACACTTTGCAGGGAATTTGACTTCTAATAATCTTCTCAAATAATAAATATGCTGTAATCTTGGGAGCAGATCTCTCCTGTCCCGCATCCTAGTGTGGTTTTCTGTGAGTGGAAGCAGCTGCAGGGGGAATCACTGGTGGGGAGTGGGGTCACACAGTCTTGGGCTGGGAAAAAGCATCCTCATGGTCTTCCCCCACTCGCTGTTCTGCCTCTGTGTGCTTTGAAAGACCCACCTGTAAGTTTAAACAGTTATCCCAGAGCCAAACAGGAGAGGAGCGAAGCAGGAGGGTTTCTTTCTGGGGAAGGAGGGTTTCTTTTTGCCAGACTTCCCAAACTGCCTTGTTCCCCTGTGCCCTGCTGTTGGGGATGGCACCCACATGTGTGCACCCATGCTGGGGGTGCAGAGAGGCAGCTGAGGACCTGGGAAGGACCTGGTGCTGCTTTTCCTTGTCACAGCTGGTGAGAGCTGGCTGGTGTGGCCAGTGATGCTCCCTTGGGAGCGGGGGGGTGTGTGTGTGGGATACTGACCTTGGCTGCACACCTCCATTGCACCCAGAGCCAGCCTCTGGCCTGTCTGGCAGTGGGGACAGTCACCCTTGTCTTGTCATGCTTCCCACCCAGCACCCTGGCCTTTCTGCTGAGGCTCTACAAACACTGTGCTACTGATTCATTCCTCCCGAGGAAGGGGAGGCATCACTGATATGGAGTGAAATTCCCCCAAAGCTGCAGCGTGTCCTCCCTCTGTGCTGCTGCCTGGCTCCCTCGCTCAGGGTCAGTGATTTCTCTTGCTGTGGATTTATTTAGGGATTTGCTGTCTGTTGTTTCCCACTGCCCTGGCCACAGGGTGACACTGGAGGCACCCTACCTGTCCCCTCCAATGGGGTGGGAGCAAGGTCTTTCCATAGGTGACCTTTGCCCATTTTGGGGGGGGGAAGCTTTGCAGAGGATCCCATGGGCTTCTGCCCCTTGAATCCATATGGACTTGCTGGAATGGTGATGAAAAGCAGTGTGCCTTCTTGGTGTGGTCACCAGCAGCCCCAGTACTTCTGCCTGAGTGGGCCATGTCCCTGAGAGCACCTTCACACTGCGGGCAGCCCCGCTTGCCTGGCAGCGAAACAGAACGCCACCCACAACTAGTGAGAGGAGCGACTTGCTTCTCGGCTAACAAGATTTAGGTGGATTATGCTATGTATTTAATCAAGGGCTAAGCTCATTGCCTTATTTGAAATGGATCAAAGCCCTTGAAAATGCCAGCCTGGAGACCAGCTATTGAGTGAGAATATTATTCAGCCGTGTTTCTGTGCGGTGAAGCTTGCTTTCGAAGAAGCTGGGTAGTTCAGCAGGAAGGTTTTATGTCACAGCATTGGCCAAACACAAAACCAGATGTGAAAAGTGTGAGGCGATGGGGAGGTAGGAGTACGTGAGTGTCGTTAGTCACTCAGCATCCCGCAGGATATGGGCAGGGAAAAAGGCTTCCTTTTCTAGCTTTTCGGTTGCAACCACATTTCCAGATATCTAAAGCTCTGTGCTAGCAGGTAAGGGAGATCCTCTGGCTTTTGGTAGCCAGGCTTTCACCTTCTAGAAAAGCAGCTTTGATTTTTGTGTGAGCTTGTGTGGCTCTGCAGCAGGGATCAGATTCTGCCCCACGCTCCCTGCAGTGGTCATTGGCAGCACTGGAGCTCACAGGGGTCTTGTTTCCCCATGTCTTGGTCCCCACAGCAGTGTTGCCATGGGACTTTGGCTGTGGCCATGGAGGAGCCCATGCTGGTTGCAGAGGAATAAAGCAGAAGATGCTCCTTGCTGCTCTTTTAGCCTGGAGAGACATGCCCTGCTCTGGCAGTTGCTGTGTGGTGGCAGCACACGTCTTGCAGTGAGAGCAGCTCTCCCCATTTCTCGGGGTCACAGGTTGCTGGCTGTGGGGCTCCTGCTCGGCTCGGGCAGGCACTGCCCTGCCTGTGGCTTGTCCTGTTGTGGGGCGAGGAGGTGCCTGGCCCCAGGAGCAATGCACAGTGTGGGAAGGGGCTGGTAGCAGAGCTTTTTTGCTCTGTGTGTGCCGAGGCGGGCAGAAGGAAGTGTCACTAAATGCAGATATTGAGGCCAGTTTAAGTGACTTTCCAGTGAAGAGCTGTTTTGCTTGCTGGGGTCTGCCTGGAGTGGTAGGTCAAGGTCATCTGAGGTGCAGAGCCATCTCTTTCTGGCAAGGTTAGGGGTTTTTTTTGCTGAGAGATGTGTTGGTGCTCGCAGGTGCCCTATCCCCGTGTCTATGGTCAGGATGCTGCGAGCACACCCCGCGCCGCTTCACCTCCATGCGGTGAGCTGTCCCAACATAGCTGAGCAAGCTGTTGAAAATAGGCCAGCTATTCAAATCACCTTTCCTCTTTCTTAAAAAGAGAAGTTTGTTCCACTAACCACTTTCTGTAGTGCTGCCATTTGACGTGGGGTGGGCAGCTGCAGCTCACCACTCTCCTGCTCCATGAACGTGACTGTCGGCACTGCCTGCAGAACAGAAAATAGCTCGACCAAATGCCTTGTCTGGAGGAGTCTGTGCTGGAGGACAGGTACTGGTGACTTTTGCTTTGAGGTGAACCAAGCTGTGCAGTTCTCACACAGCAGCAGGTACTGGTGCTCCCCACACCATCACTGCTCCTTGCCCTTCACTTAAGGCAGCGTTGGGGCTTTGCAGGCTTTTCTCCCCACCCCAATTCTCAGACCTCCTTGTGTTTTTGCCTCACTGCATGCAGCAGTGGAAGTAACCCCAGAGTTGATGCAGGGAGATAAAATCAGCCGTGTCCTGCTTGTGCCACAGGTGTGGGGGTCCCTCCCTCACCCCAGCTGCCCCATCTCTCCTGGGCATGGCCTGAGCCCTCATGCAGGGCTGGCAGAGCTGCTTGTGTGACAGCCGGGTGCAAAGTGTTCTCATGTATAATTTATTGCTAATCAAACCTGCAAATGAGGCTTTGCCTCAGTTCTCCTCCAGCCCAAGCCCATTATGCGTCCTCCTGCCCTAACTTGTATTTTTAATTACAGACAAGGATTGGTCAAGCATCCTTTTGTGTTTCGGAGGCCTTGGCAGGCTTGCCAGCTTGCAATCACCCTGTCAGCGCCGGCGCTCTGGTGTCTTGGGTTGTATCAAATGGTTTGAGAGTTTCCAGGCTGTGGCAGTGGGGTGTCTGCTGGTTCCTGGCCCTGTCAAGCAGCTCCAGGATGGCTGTTCTGTGCGTGGGGTTTGGAAGGGCCGTAGCGTAGGAGCAGATGGAGGGAGCTGTGCTGGGGGAAGCTGCCCAGCTTCAGGGTGCTCTAGGTTAACCCTGCTTTCACCTAATTAAAAAAGAAAAAAAGCCAGTCAACATGGTAATTGTCTCGTTTGCTGATGTGCTGCAGAAAGCTGCGAGCGAAGCATGGCTCACAGCGGGTGCTGACACCAACCCTTTCCCCCCATGCTGCCCTCCCCCAGCTGCTGTCCCCTGCCCTGCCTCGGGCTGCAGCTTGTTGTCCCCGGGCTGCTCTGAGGGCACGGGAGTTCCTGGTAGTGGCCAGGGCTCCTGGTGTGACTTGCATTCAGTGGGTACCAAAACCCTGTGGGTGGAAGTTCCCACATGAAGATCACATCCTTCCACACCGTGTGGCAGCCAGCTCCTGGAGTCAGAGCTGGGGGGCTCCCCTGCCAGCTTGGCCCTGAGCCTGTAAAAGGGCTAAAACCCAGCCTTGATAGAAAAGGACCCTGCTGTGGTCAGGGAAAGGCTGAACTTGCAGAAGAATGACCTGTATGAAATTTGTCTGTTGTCTCCCCACCTTTGCACTTGGAGTGTTGCATCCACACCTGGCTTGGGAGCAGGTCAAAACCCCACATCACAGGATGCTGCTGAAGAGCATCATGGCATTTGTAGGGCTGTGTCTGCAAAGTGCTGCCAAGGGCTCGGCCATGTCGGGGACAGGGGGAGCGGAGGAGGATGGTGTCTAGCTGTAACATCATGGAGAAGCAAACATGACCTGGACAAATGGGGTAACTTGAGTGGATTAATTGGTGTAATCTAAAATCTCCTTATCCAGCATGGAGAGAAGGGCTGGTGCCTCAACTGCGAGGAGGAGGATGTGCAGGTGCTTCGCTGTGGGCTGGTTCCCCGCTCGGTGGGTTGGAGGGGCTGGTTCCCCGCTCGGTGGGTTGGAGGGGCTGGTTCCCCGCTCGGTGGGTTGGAGGGGCTGGTTCCCCGCTCGGTGGGTTGGAGGGGCTGGTTCCACGCTCAGTGGGATGCCAGCCCTGATCAGCCCCTTCCCGGAGGAGTTCTGCCTTTGCTGCCTGCCCAGCTCCTTCCCTGCAGCCCTCCCAAGCCTGCTGGTGTCTACAATAGCCTGCCTGTTTGAAGTGAGAGGATGTTTGCAGAGGAAGAGGAGGTTGTTGAGCCCCTGATAAAGCTGACTTCGCCTCAGCTGTCCTGCATGGAGCTCTTCCAGCCCCTCCATGGCAATGTGCTGCTGCTCAGTGTCTGCCCTAGCCCTGAGATTGCTGAGGAGCTGCTCTGGTCCATCTTCATGAGATGTGCATCAAGAGATGTGCATGTACGTGGTGTTTTGGGGCACTTTCTTAGGATGCAAAGGAAACATGCTATCCCCAAGACCTTATAGCCTGTTTGATGGGCTTGGAAATTTAGCTTCCCACTAATGACTTGGGCATTGGAGGCTGAAGAGACTCTTAAATGGGAGCTGGATGTGGGAGGGGACAGGAATCGTAAGCTGGTATCTCTGGGCTCTGCATACAGTCACGTGGAGTTTTGTGGCTAAGGGCAGGGAAGCCTGTGCTGGGATCTCCTCAGCTTTGGATGAGCACAGAGGCTTCCAAATCTGTGGCTGAGACTGTAAGCCCAGGGCAAGGAGATGCCATGGGGACTGGCACTGCCTCCGTGCAGGAGGTGGCCAACGTTTGCTTTTCGAGGTCACATTTCTGACCCATCCTGCCCTCCCTGTTCGCATGGCTGATCATCCCCTTGGGCTTCAGCGTCTTGCCCTGCCTCTACCCAGGGATTTGGTTGTGCAGGAGGGTGCCAGCGCATCCCCAGCTTTCCCAAAGCCCACTCTTGTGCTGTGGTGGCAAAGCACTGCGTGGCTCTCTGGCTCTGACTCAATGGTGCCCACCTGGGTCGTGCTTGTGGGCTGCTGAGGGGCTGGAGCAGCCTCTGGGTGCTGTGTGCCTGTGCTGGTCCCCATGGATGGGCACCCAGAGCCCCCGTGTCCTAACCCTGCTCCTGAACCCAAACCAAGGGATGTACCCACTTGTTAGAAATTATTTTCCCTCCTCATTTGCCAAATGCCACCTCCTTATCCCAAGGGTTTGTGCTGTGGGCTGGCAGGACAGCGTGGCCGAGCAGGGCACGGGGTGTTGGACATGTCCCACGTGAGGCTGGGGAGCACTGGCCTCCTGTCCCAGCACATTTATCTCTTCCAAGGTAGCTGAGTGTCTGACTCTTGTTTGCAGAGCTTGACTTCTGGCCGCAGGCAGGCTGGAATTGATTAGTTTACTTTTTTTACTCTCCCCCTCCTCCCTGCCCTGTTGCTCATATGGATGAGTGAGTGGTCAGATCCCTTGGTAATCATGCAACTTGAAGAAACTGCTGTCTGTGAGGAGCTTCAGGGTATTTCTGTGGGGAATGGGATGGAGGTGGATGTTTGCTGGCCCCCTGTGTGTCCCCATGTGTGCTTGTCCCTCTCCAGGGCTGCAAGGTTGCGTGATGTGGAAGAACTTCAGCTTCGAAGTTCCAGAGCAATTGCAGAGCCACCAGGCAGATGAGGGCTGGTGCTCCGTGCTTTTCCTCTGTTTTTGTAAACTCAACAAACCTTGTGGGGTTTTGGAAGCCACAAGCTTCCTGTCCACAGCAGTCAGCAATGTCCCCATCACCCATGGTGGATCCTGAGCTCTGCTTACAGCCTGGGGCTGCGGACACTCTTATCCCTCGCTGAGCTCACTCACTTAATAGCCTTGTTGCTGCTTGTCTGGGATTAATGTGTAACTTAATGGTAATGTGCTCAGCCCGATTCTGTGAGCGTGGTGCTTGTGGTGAAGGGCGGTGTGAATCTGGTTTCTAGTGCCAGGGCACTTTGTTCTCCCCCTTCCTGTGATAAGATTTAGGGTTTTCTTATGCCTGGCACCGTGGCGGCAGCGCTGTGAGTAAATGTTTGCCATGGCCGGGCAGGAGGGACGAGTCGGCAGAGGGAGGGAGAGGAGGGTGATCCTGGGGGGAAGCCACCGGGCACGGCACTTCCCTGCATGGCTGTCCCTGGAAAGGGCTCTGACATCTGCCAAGGTTTGGTCCCAAAGCTCATGGTGAAGGTGTGTGGCACGGGGGTGATGGAGAGAAGGGTTTTTTCATTTTCCCCTATTCAAGGCATCCCACACAGACTCTCAGGCCATTACTTTTCTGCTGACACCCAGGAAGGCGTCAGGTAGGCTGTGATGCGATGCGTAGTCTCTCGGTTAAGTGCTAAGTGAGCTCGCAGATAGAGGGGTGAATAATCTCCGATGAAGTCATGCCCTACTCTGATAATGGAACTGGTTAATTTATTAACAGCAGCTGGATTACTGGTTTGCTCGTCAGGCGGAAGAAAAAAGTATAAAAAATGTTAGGTATTCCAAGGCTACATAGCTCACAACAAAGCTAATAAATGTCTTAGGACATCAGGGTTCTTACAAAATCCCATAGGTTATGGTCTGTGTGCTGGAACTTCAAAGTTCCATCCACTTTCTGATAGCCTTTTTCATCCTGTAAGAACACAGCAGCTGGACTGACTCTTTGCAGCGCAGTCTTTAATTACTGCAGACAAGAACAACTCTGTAATCGTACCGCGGAGGCCAATCTGCTGTGGGTCTTAATGGCACTGCACGGTGAAAGTACCCTTGGCAAGGAGCTCCAAGCTACTGACTCTTAAAATCTATGACAACAATAATCCCATGTGATTGAAGAATTTCAGCTTGGAGAATTTTTTAGGAGTTGAAAGGGCTGAGGAGCTCTCCAGTGGTTGAGCCAGGCTGATGGGTAATGTGGAAGTGGGGCTGTGGCAGTGCTCCTTCCCTGGCTGCTGGAATAGCTGGTTTCCCAGTACCTGCCAATGTGTGGGAAAGAAATCACACTGGGGAGAGTCTCGGAGTATTGCTACAGGGGGATCTGTCCTTCCATGCTGTCTCCATAGTGCAAATTGTGCTTGCTGCAAAGCGACCTTTCTGCATGTGTTCAGGGCTGAAGCGTTTGTAGGACACTATTTTCACTAGCAGTACTGGCTGCAGTATTGCAGTGTGTGCCTGCTGGCTCTGGGCTCTTTGGCCCCAGCGAGGAGCCGGAACGCCCAGCATCAGGTCAAATGAGGTGGTGGCCATTGCCCTGCTGATAGCAGTAGTCATCCTGTGGCGTGGTGCTTGGGTATTACCAGGGTAAACGCCTCGGTGCAGGCAGAGGGTTGCACTCTGGGACCTGCTTTGCACCTCCCATGGGCGGTTCATGGCGAGTGTCCCCACTGGCGTGCCCTGCCCTGCCGCGGTCGGAGACACGCAGCAGCCAGCAGCTTGGCATAGGCGAGCTCACCATGGGGGTGAAGGTCTCTGCCAAGGGTTTTGCCATTCTGATGGCAAGAAGTGTGTCCCATGGAGCGTGTGTGTCACGGGCGAGCTAGGCGGGGAGCAGGACTTTCCCAGCACTAATTTTTTTTTTCAGAGACAAAGCTGATGTACATAAGAGCTGGACCATGCTTTAGCCATAAATGGCAGTGGAAGATGTGCTGTGGGTCTTGCTGCATTGAGCAAAGAACAAATGCCATCCTGGATGCTGTAACCACAAATCCTGTGCCTGTTTTTAAGGCGGATGACTGGGAGAGCATATTGTTTCATCTGTGTTAACTAAGAAGGTCCAGCCTGGTGTAAGAGGCAAACCACTGACCAGAAACATCATCTTGGACCTCCCGTTTGGAGCAGCTCATTTGCAGCAAACATGAGGCTGTACATGTGATGACCCTTTTTGTTCAGCCATGCTGAACTTGTAAAACATGCTTGAAAAATCAGGTCTTTGTCTGTTTTTTTTGGGAATATCCTGAACAACGGTCCCATTCTCTTTTCCTCCATCAAAGTCAGAGTGTTAAAGCTTCAGACAGTGCAGCTTGTACCGTGTGAACTGAGTCAGTAAATTCATGATTCTGTTAAGTTGGTTTTTATCTTGACAGTTTTATACTTTCCAGTGGGTCTAGTTAATCTCCTAATTTGGAAGACTAACAAATCAGTGATTTCACAATCTGTATAAATGATGTGATGTATATAGATTGGATTTGGATTTAAAATCTCTGTCTTCTGTTTCCTGCTGTTGTCTGGCTGTATTCTAGATTGCTTCCAGTGGTGAGGGACAGCCCCCATGAAAACTCCCTACTGAATGCATTTCCTGGGCAGTACCACCCCCACGTCCCCTTTTTCCTGCAGGTACTAAGGCTGCCTGTTTGCTGTGTAGGATGCCCAGCTCGGTGATGGGGGTTGCCTGCAGAGGAATTTCTTTCTCTCCTTGCAGCCATGCCAATTCCCATGACTGGGGAGACAAGGAGTTGTCCTGAGCAGCCCACATCCTTCCCTGCCCTCCTGCTTCAGGGACAGTGCTGGGGAGGATCTGCCTGCTCTTCCTCTCCCTTGCTTGCCCAAGCATTCACTTAATTCTTATTTATTATTTTTCTAACGGAAGCTCTCCGTTTCCTCATCCTGATCCTCTGTGAGCATCAGGCTCAGGCGTCGGGATTCTTGACGCTTCGAGATGGTGTCTGAGACACAGGAACTCCCACCACTTTGTCTCCTAATGAACCTAAGGAACAAACACTGAACTGTAAATGTTGGCTGTTGGTAGCCAGCAGCAGCAGCCCGAGTGCTGCCAGCCGGAGAGGTTAGCAACCATTTCACTGGCCTGCTGAAGAGCCTTTTATTGTGCATTTAACTGTGCGGTGCCCGCAAGTGCCCAGCCAGTGCTGTGCTTTTATGCTCTGTGTGCAGAGAAATCTGCTGGCAGCTGATGCTCTTTTTCTCCTTGGAAGCATTTGTGCTGACCCTGGCGAAGGGAGGCGAGATGGGGAGGGTGGGCTGGCTGTAGATGGGGAGAGCTGCCCATCGCCACGAAGAGGGAGGGATGGAAGATAAACAGGAGATGCAGTCGTGTGCAATTGCATCTCCTGAACTGCAATTAAAGTAGGAGAGTCCGAATCTCACTAGGAATGGTAATATTTAACTTGGGCAAATGCTTGTTATGCTCCATGCTCCAGCCTGGAAATGTCACTACACCCTTCCTCGCAGAGAGGAACTGCAGCAGAGCCCAGGAGTTGAGCTGCTCTTGGGATTTGCAAAGCCCTGTGTGATCTTACAGCCATCCTCGGCATTCCTGCCCTGGTGCACGGGTGAACTGTGTCCTCTGGTTTTTCTAACCGCAGCATGGTCTGTGTGGAACCGGGTACTGTGTGTGCTGGCACTGGGCTGCCCCATGGCTGTGACTGCACTCAAGTGACTTGGGGCCAGGGTGCAGGGCTCCTTCCCTGGGTGCTTTGGTGCTGCAAGTGCTCTGTGAGTTCCCTTGGCCTTCCGAGTTTTCCCATGTGTGCAGAGCTTGTCGTGCTCCTCTTGCTGGGAGTCCTAAAATTGGTGCAGAGTTCTTCAAAGCGAGTGGTGCAAACACCTTAGCTCTGCCAGCTGTGGGATTGCAACTGCAAGTTGCCATGTTAAGTGTGTGCTTTAAAAATTTAGGGACTATTAGAATAATTTGAATTTTCTTCCTTCTTGCTGAAGCCTCCCTAGGGTCATATTTCTCCAAAACAGTTCAGATGCAAATTCCCTGTATTCAGGTTATGGTTGAGCATGGCTGCAGTCTCCCATCCTCCCCACTTGCTTTGTGCACGTGCAGGCTGCAAACTTGCCAATTTTGGAGACGGGTGGTTTGTAATTACCAGCTCAGTGCTGCTGTTGCACTGTTAATTCTTAGACCACTTAACGTGTCAAATTATTCCTTCCTGCACTATTTATATGTGAAGGGCTAAGTAACAGTGATGGCATTAATATTAAATTCTCTAAAACTAATAGGAACCTCTTATTTAATTGTTTTGGCAGTCTGTACTTCTGGGGAATACGATGCCACTTGGAAGGCTAATAGAGCCAGAGATCTCATGGTGTATTAGCGATGGGATGCTGCTAGATTTCCTAGTTAGATTGTTCACCAGTTAAGACTATCATAAGTGTCTGTCTGTTCCTTGGAGGCTTAAACCCCTTCGTATTGCTAATGCTAATGGAGCTGAATTGATGCTGGGGATCTGCTGGGAGAGCTTAGTAAAAGGCTTAACATAGACATGACTCTGCTGGTTTCGCTGTCCGTGCAGGCGGTGTTTGCAGTGGACAGGATCTCCTAGTGCTGGCAGGGTGCTGGGGGTGACCTGAGCACCCATCCCTGTGGGACCTTCACCCCTTCCAGAGTCTCTGTTGCATCTCCCATGTGCAGGCATCCCACAAGCTCTGCTGGGCACTTCATACCTGCTCCCAATGTCTGGCAAAGGGGTTTGTTGGGAGGCAGTTTCCGCAGTTGTCCTTTGGTTTATGACAGTGTTGGCTGAGGTGTCAGGGACAGGACAGGGCTTGTGGTCCCTGGACAGGGTCCAGCTGCTCCAGAACTCTGAGTGCCGGCAGGAGAAGGCTGCATGTTGCAGTGAGACCGTGATAAACTCACAAACAGCCCCTCTGTGCTCCTGCTGCACTGATGGACTAATGAACCGGGAGATAGGCTGAACGTGACAGAAAGCCCTAAATCTCAAAGCAGAGGAAGACCTGCTCCTTCCTCAGGAAAGCCAGGCTGCTGTGCTGGGTCCTGATACTGCTGCGGCACGCAGGGCTGCTGTGAACTGCCTGGCCCCTCTTCCTGACCCCAGCGCTGTCTCTCCCGGTGTGGGGCTCGAGGTACTGTGCCATGCCCTGTGCTGAGGGATGCTGGAGGAAGGTCCTTTCCGCAGGTGACGGAAGCATGTTGGGGTCAGGAGCAAGGCATGTCAGGTCTGTCCCCTTCCTGTGTCAGTAGCTGGCGTGGATCATGCTCAGACCTCTTCCGAATCAACTCCTGAGCTGCAGATTACCCTGCTGCCTCTTCTAGTCCATATCATCACGGTGAAATTAATTTTCCATGAGAGAGTCAGCTGTTTCTTGATTAGAAGTGCTCCGAAAATACCAACAGAGAAATGATTACAGGAAGCCTTCAGCGCTCATTTATATAATTGGACTTTACCTCCCTGATTGAAGTTGTGGCATCCACTCCTGGCTTGGACGAGCACTTGCCCTCCCTGTTGCTTGTGAGCAGAGAGGTTGGGGTGCAGCATCCCGAGGGGTGCACTGGCCCTGGGGTGCAACCGTGTGCCTCTGCTCCAGCTGGTAGCAAGCTGTACTTGGTGGTGCCACCATGATACCGTGATTTCCATGTGTTTAAATCCCAGTGGGGTGGACTTGTCCTTTAACAAACTAATGAGAATAATCTTAAGGCAGTCATTTGGGCAAATGCATTCTTAAATTTTGCTCATTTCTGTGTGGGTAGGGAGGGTCTGCTGGAAAATTGGAGGAAAAGGGGCATCTCCCTTCCCAACAGCAGCTAAAATCCCTCTCCTGTCCTTGTCCCACTGCTCAGCAGCTGTAGCTGGGCTGTTATCTCGGCGTGTATGTGGTCTGAAGTGCTGTGCGCTCAAATGGAATAAAGGCAGAAGGCCAGTGTAATTTTTGAGATCATCCTATGTGGTTAAGTTATCAATATCTCACAACATGGAGAACTGCTGAACCCTGGTTCAAATTCCTCCCCTGGCAGAGGGCAGTGCTGGGGATGCTCAATGTCTCCTGTCTCCTCCAGTCAAGGTTCTGGCGCTATGGCTCTGGGGAACGCTGCCTCTTGGGTACAGGGGCCCTGGGCTCTGTACAGTCAGCCAGGTCAGGCTTAATAAATCTAAAATGTGGCCCATTTGCTCATGAAAAGTGAGGTAAACTGGGGAGCAAGGTTTGAGTTCGGTACAGCAATTCCCAGATGGTGGTGCAGACCCAGCCGTGGCCATGGCAGCCCCACAGAGCTCATCTGAGCACTGTGTGGGTATGGGGAGTGAAACGTTTTCAATACTGGGGTTTAAATCTCATTTCTGACCCAAATGAATTGCATGTTCTGGATAAGCATGGGGTCTGTGAAGCTTATCTCATGGTGGTGGATCATTTTGGGGGCAGGAGAAGAGGCTCTTGTCCCTGGGCTGGGGTTGATGTGATCATGGTGGGGTTCTTGGTGTTGGACATGTGGATTTTGATGGCACAGCTTGTCTATAGCCAGGTATCTCCTTAATCATCTGAGTAAAGAGGGTTAATATGTGAAAAGGCAACTGCTGCCTTAAACAAGGCTGGTGTTGTTTGTGCTGGTGCTCCCCTGGGATGGTGGCTGCTGTGACAGTCTGTTCAGGATTCCCACCGCAGCTCCCTGCCATGTCATGTGGCTGTGGCCAGGCCCTGCTCTGCCCGCCGAGGGAGCGGGGAACAAACGGCGCTTTCACTGCGCCCGACAAACCTCCCTCTGCCTTCCATTAAGCAGGGATTGCATGTCCATTTGTGTGTCTCGTTCTTTCATGCTTCACCAAACCTGGTTCTGCTTCATCCAGCGAGTAGAAGGCATAATGAAGTAGAAACTAAATTACTTGTTCAGCATCAGCGCATTATGCCTTGCCGCTGACTCAAGCTCTGTGCCAGCTGCGAAGCGCCAGCCTGCGGCCCCCCCTTCCCTTATCAACAGCCTGGTCCTGATAAACATCTCAACTTCAGTGGCTTCAGCTACCCTTTGGCTGCTCTGTGCAAAGTGGAGAGGAGCTGTGCCCCTGCTCTTGGTTAGCCTTCTGTTTTTTTGGAGAGGGAGCTGGGCAGTCTCTAACCCTCACTGCTGGCTGGTGGCCGAGGTGAGGCTGTGTGGTGCTGCTCTCCCTTATGAGTCCATGCTCTGCTGGGCTTCCTGGACTTTGGAGGATGCTGTTCCCATTGCTGGATGTGTTGGTTCGTGCTGCCTCCTGGTAGACCCTCAGAGTAGATGCTATCGTTGGAGCAAGATGTTATAAACGTGTCCTTAGGAGCTGTGTGCTCCAAGCATCAACTCTTAACGTGTCACCTTTGCAGCTGAGGCAGAGCTGTGGCTTGGGCTGATGAGCTGAAGGAGAAGCCATCCAACTTCAGTGTCGTTGTGGTCGTCTGGGGACCTGCCCTCTGCCTGGTCTGCTTGGGCAGGTTGGACTGGAGCTGCCCTTTGTGTCCTGCCCGAGACCCCAGGGCCGTGCCAGCCTCATTGCATCACTTGCTTGTTCACCACTGACCCCTAAATAGCCCATTTCCATGAACTTTTTTTTTTTCCCCCAGGGACTCCCATTCCTGTAAGTCCTGGTTGGCAGCTGCCTGGTTAAGCTGGGCTGGGACAGGGAGGGATGCTGGGGCTGGACTGCTGGTGCTGGGAGGTGATGTGGTTTCATGCTGAGCTCCAAGCAGGAGACGAGTCCAAGTGCAAACATACAAAGATTTTGGGACTGTGTAAGGCTTTGTATGGGGAATTTCAGCTAAGTTTGTTTCTGTCCTGTGGTGCCACATCAGAATGCCAGCTTTTCCTTCAGCCTTATCCCCTGGGGATCTGCTAGAGCCAACTCCTTGTCTTTCTGAGCAGGAGCAGCCCTCGCTGCCTCTCACTGTCACTGTAACAGGAATATCTTGCCAAGAAGCTGCAGCAGAGCACACGTTTGTTTTGTAGCTGTCACTAACCAACCCTGGGTTACTCTGGGTGGCAGGGCTGTCCCCAGAAGAGGTGAGTGAGCAAAGAGGGTTTGGCTGCAGCTTTGGCTGAGACAGCTCCTGCTTGTTGCTGGTATAACCACTGGCTTGAGGTGCCATTGCTGGCTCCACCACGAAGGGCACGTGTATGGGAGAGGAGAGGCTGGAAATAGGCGTCTGACATTGTGTTTCAAGCCGTTTAGTTGCCAGGCACTTACTGCAACCGACCCCCCTCTGGAAATCTGGTTGTTCCCCATGGCTCGGAGACAGGCTGGGCATGGCGTGGGGGCTCTGGGCATGGCACGAGGCTCCATCACCCTTTCAAATATTTACTGAGCTGTTTGTGTGAAAACAAAATACAATTGGGATTGGGAAATGCATCTGGGCAGCCTTTCCGGAGGCTGACTCAGTCTGTGGGTGTAAAAGGGGAAAGCAGGGCAGGGAGACTGGGAGCAGCGCGTCAGCGTGTGTAGGGGTGGGCGGTGTTTGGGGGGGACCCTTGCTCTCCGACAGCAGTGCCACCTCCGGGGTGCCCTATCTAATCTGCTCTGCCGGTGACTCTGGCGATGACTGTACCTTCCTGGCACCGGCAGCCGCCGGTCTGGGGCTATCGCAGCTTGCGATACGCCTGCTGTAGAAACGACCTCTGTGTTGTGGATGTTTCCTGGTGACATTTCAGCAGTGACTGCCCTCCTCTGTGCAGGGTCTCTGTTGTTTCCTTGGCTTGGCGCCCTTTTCATCCCTCCTGAAGTGTCTCTTGACCTGGTTTTTTAATTACTAGTACAGAATTGGCCTTCTGGATCTCCTCTCCTTCCTGTTTTCAAATAAAGATTTTTTTTTCCCCTCTTCATTCTTAAGCCTAAAACTTCACTTGCAGCAGGCTGTGGCTGTCACTGCGATGCTGGTGAGGGGTGCTGTGGTGTGCAGGGGGCTGTCCTGCTGTCCCTGTGGGTGCTGCTGGTGTCACAGGGCTGTGCTTGCTGCTGTTGGCTTTGGGGCTCATCCCGGCCAGTGCCGGGTGTCAGCTTCAGCTGAAACCTCAGCAGGTTCTGCCCGACTGGTTCCCAGCAGGAAAGGAAAAGGGGGAGAAACCTGGCTGGGGGGCTAGCCCCAGGGATGCAGGGGGCTGTGCTGCAAAGTGCTGCCTGCTCTGGGGTGTGTGGGTTGTCGGTGGGCTCAGAGACTGGTGAGGGGATGGTTTTTGTGGTGCCTGTTGAGGTATCTCTGCCAAGCAAGTGTCAGCCCTCGGTGCTGCAGTCTAGGAATGAATTCCCTTCTCCAGGTGTGCAGCTTAGTTTCCTGTTGTAATGCTATTTCCTAATTAAACCTCCCTACTTAGGCAGCAAAAGGTGCTGCTGTTGAAGCTGCAGCGCTGTGTTATGGTCTGCAGTGTCAGGTCTAGCTGGGTACCTTCCCCTTATTAACCAGCCGGGTTTCCAAATGTGCCTTACACCTCCGCTTCCTGACTCTGTGCCCTTCCCAGCTCCCGTCGGGCAACTGAGGCACGTGGGACCCAGGGATCCTCCTGGCAGGAGGGAGCTGAAACCAAGCAGAGGGCTGGGAATGGTTCCAAAAGACTCCTATTTCTCTTCCCTGCAAAAGGATGCTTATGGAAATATTCCTTTTTTCTTTTTTTTTTCCCCTCCTCCCTTGCAGTGAACACCTACCTCTTCATGATGCAAGCTCAAGGCATCATGATTCGTGAAAACATGCGAACAATAGGAGCTCAGGTGTACGAGCAGGTGGTCCGCAGTGCCTACGCCAAGAGGAACAGCAGCGTGAATGACTCAGGTATTTCTTGAATAATTGTCATTTAGATCAAAGGTTCCACTTCCATTGGAAATTGAGTTGACCTGAATCACTCCTGCTTGAAGGAATTAATTTATGCTGGTAAATGCAAGATGGGAACTTTGATTTAATGGGCATTTAAAAAAATTTTTCATATAGAAAAATATATATTATATATAACATAAATGTACACATTATATAATTACTGTATATGTATGCACTATATATAAAAATTATATTAATTTCTTTATAGAAAAAATTCAAGTGCTTCTCACTTGCATAAGGGGTGAAAATCTTGAAAGGTCTCAAATGATGGGATGTTGAGCCAAAAACCTTTTTGCTTTCCAGGAATTCAACTTGTTAGCTTCACCCAGTCTGAGGGTAAATGCTTTTAGATTCAGTGCAAGGATCAGGTTTCATATTTAAAAAATAACTTCCCAGGCGCAGGCATGTGCAGAGCCTGGGCTCCGTGCACGTGGAGGAGTCTGTGCTCAAAAGCTTCACTCTTCCCATACAAGGATGAACTGAGATGACTTGGCTGGAGATCTGCCACAAATAATATATTGAACTTTGGTCAGGATGCAGGGAGCGGAGTCGCAGGCTCCCACTCCAAGGCTGTTCATCGTCCGTAATACAAAGCCGATAACAGGGTTACAGTTTTGGTGTAAATATGGTACAGCAAAGCAGGAATGGCCATGGCTGTGTAAGCCAAGGTGAGGCATTGCCTTCAGGCTGGTGTGACACTGAGCATGGACCTTCTCTGTTGACACATCACCGGTGTGTCAGGCTGCTGTGGTTGGCATCATGCTGTGATGGTGCTGGGGAGCTCAGCACAGCTCCTCTGCTGTGAGGGTTCATCAGCAGGGGCTGATAGAGTTTTACAAGGCAAGGTTATTTCCTCATTAATAAAAAATAGAAGCTGTGTCCTTGCTGCTCAGCCCACTGAGGAGAGGGTGGTGTGACTGCCAGTTCAGCTGCACTCTGGCCAGGGATGGGCAAGGGAGGGGAATTAACAACTTGCCCAAGAGATTGACACCCCAGGTCACCTCCTCTCCTGGCTGAAGCTGTCCAGGGCTGCCAGCCTGGGCTATTTTTAAGACTGGAAATATCAAGTAAAGCAGACAGAGGGTGAGGAAGTAGCTGATCCCCTGCGGGGAGAAGGGCTAGACACTCTCCACTGCTGCTTGCAGTGAGGAGAGCCCCTGTCCCGCTGTGCTCCTGGCCCCCAGGGCTCTGAGCCCTCTGGTGTGTGCTCCTGAAACGTCAGTGTCAGTGGTGCCATTACTGCTGCTGCTGAAATAACTGGCTTTGCTTGGGCCTCATGTCCATCCCAGCTCCGCAGGTGTGGGTTGATGCCCCTCCTGCCCCAGAGCTCCAGCCACAGGGACCGTTTTGGCATATACAAGTGCTATGCAGTGTCCTTGGGCGACCTTCCCTGGCAGGCAGGTCATAGCAGACGCGTGACGGATGGCGGTGACATCTGGGAGGCACGTGGCACTGTGGCCACAAGGATTATATTAACACCAGGATCAGTGTCTTCCCTCCCTGACTCTGTTTTCAGGCACCTCACTGCCTTGTTAGTGCATCCTCCCCGTGCTGCTGTGGGCAGTGCCATGGCCTGGGATGGCTGCGGGGAGGGACCCAGCAAAGGCCTTGATCGTCCTTGTCATGAGTCAGAGCAGCTCCTGGGCTGTCCTGCCCCTGTCCCACCCCGCAGGAAGCGGTGGCTGTCACATCCTTGCACATCCCTGCATCCCATCCCCTCTTCCCATGAGAGGCATGTGAAACAGGGGCAGGGATGCTGCTGCCAGAGCTGAGCTGGCACAGGTCACAAACCAGTTTGGGCAGTAGAAGACCCTGTGGCCCCTCTGGTTGTCTCTGCTCCAGCTGCATGGGAGCACTGGGAAGGAGGAGGCTGACAATGGCTTTTTGAGCTGCAACCTCTCATTACACGTGGTCAAGCAAGGGGCTGGGGGAAGCCAGTCTGGGTGCAGTGTGTGTCCTCCTGGGGCTTTAATTTCTGGGCATCCCATCTTAAAAATGTGATGTCCCACCCTGAATGGCAAGGTGACCAAGCACAGAGCAGTCTCCTGCCAGGACAGTGTGCTTAGTCCTCATCCATCTGCATTTATTCTTTGCATTTAAATCTTTTCCTCTTTTATTAAAATGAGGAAGTAATTTATAACTCTTTCATAGATGCAATAATAGGTTTCCTGTTTGGTGACCTGAGAGGGGTCTGTTCTGTGCTTTTGCAAGCAAAAAAGGCATCCCTTCATGCAAAAAAGGAGATTTGAGCTTTGCTGTGCATTGTCAGCTGGGCTAAGTATTGACAGCATGCTTTGGTGATAGGAGTTTAATGGGAATCTGGTTATTAAAATTTAGAGCAGTACCAAACTTCCAAAATAATATCTATCATACTTGAAAAGCCCTTAGGTTCTGTTTACAAGTCCATCTTGAGTCTGAGATAGTTTTGATGCCACTTAATTGAGCAGTTAAACAGCATTAATGATGTGATGGTGGGTACTAGCACAGTAAAGCAAACTGAAATACCAGGCCAGCAATGACTTGTCTCAACTGATTTAAATGAAAGATTTTGACCTTGCAGGTAAAGGCAACCCTCCTTGCTTTGCTTTAAAAGATTAAATTGACATTAGATTATTTTTTCTTGATATATCATTAATGGAGTTATTAGATGCAGCCTTTTTGCTATGGAGAATATACTGTGCTTCTGCAATTACTTAAATGTCCCTATCCTTAAATATGATTTAGGTTCTTAACTCTAAATCTTAGCCAATTCATTCACTTCACTACTCTGTAATTTTAAGTTTATTAAATTGCTCTGAGGATAAAATGTGTAAAAGCTTTTTGCCATCAATATGTTCTTGAAACTAAATGTATGCTTAACTTGAAAGGTTGTAGCTGCTGCTTTAAAAAAAACAGAAATCTGAATTTCATACTGGGTTCAGTAAAATAACTTAAAAATCTGACTGCCTACTGTAAATTGACTGCTTGCTGATGGATCACTTGCAACCCTTGTGTCCAAGGCTTTGCAGAGCTGCTCTGACAGCTCTCAGGGGCTGGAGGGCAGGACACTAGACCTTCTTTTGTCTCTGGGTGCCTGAACACCAGCTGGTTTGTACTGTGCTCGTGAGAAGCCAGGACTGCTCTTGCTTTGAATCAGCATGGTGAATGCCAGCCCCGTGGTGTGCTTCTGCAGCTGCCTGCTGCAGGAGAGCCCGGGCATGGTAAGGTCACTGGAAAAGATGAGACTGCCTCGTCCTGCTAGGTCTTGGGGCTGCCTCTGATGGGACTGGGTGGCTCAGCCCTAAATGGCCACTTTCCAGGACCTTTGTGGGGAGTAGGGCTGGTGCTGGTGCCCTGGATGGTTTGGGACCAAAAGGCCAACTCTCCGCTAAGCATCTGATGCTCGGAGAAAGTGGAGATGCAGCATCCTCCTGTAGCAGCTGATGCCTTCCTACAGACAGAACTTTTTCTAGTGCCTAAAATAAAGGTCATGCTTGGCTAAAGATGCCTTATGCAAAGCTGGTGGCTTTACTGTAAAAAGCAGAAGTTCATGGTTATGTAAAAACCTCCTTAAAACATCTACAGGTGTAAGAGGCTGGAGGGGTTTTGCCCAGGAGGTAAAAGGATTCAGGGGAACGGAGGGGATGGAGAAATGTGCCAAGCTGTGCACTGCTGTGACTGCAGGGGCACAGGGGCTCCTCTGCCCTTGTACGGTGCAAACTGGAGGAAAGGCTGTGTGTAACGTGATAGTTTTTATTGATCCTTTGAGGAGAATGTGAGGCAGGATTTCCCTGTGCAGGCTGCTGCACTGACAGTCCTTGCTGGCATGAGGACCTGATGGGGGCTTCTCCCCCTGAGCCATCAGGAAAAGACCCACTGGAGGAGCACATCCCCTCTCGCTGTGCCGTGGTCCTTCAGGGACAGGTGCTAAGTAGCTTTTCTTTCCAAGTGTGCTCCTTTGCTTTGAGCTGTTTGTCATACCTAAAGGTAACACTCAAAATTCTTCCTTTGGCCAGAAAACATGAAGGTTTCTTTGGTGTGTTGTTGTCTAAGGCAGCCAGGGCTTCTGCAGCCACCTGCCCCAGGATGGGGATGAGCACCCAGCTGGGTTGCAAGTCTAGAGCTCATGCTGCATGGGAACACCCCTGTGCTACTGGGGACATCCTCAGCCATGGGTGGCTTTGGAGTCAACTCACAGTGGCTGGAAATAACAAAAACCTGCAGCTAAGTGTAAACTTTTTTCTCTTCTTTTTTTTTCCCCTCTCCCATTCCCCAGATTATCCTCTTGATCTGAACCACAACGACACTTTTCTGCAAGCCACAACGTTTCTTCCTGAAGACTTTACCTACTTCCCCAACCACACCTGTCCCGAGAGGCTCCCTTCTATGAGTGAGTAGCATCCCAACGGCCCCTTGCCCCTCTCTGGCTCCCTGGGGCTCTGGAGGGCACATTGTGGTGTTCCCTGGCTCGCTGGTGTTGCACCTTTCCCCACCAGGCACCTGGGGATGAATGGGAATGCTGTTTGGAGCCCAGTCCCCTCCTGGGAAATCATTGTTTACCCTCTCACACAAATTAATCCCTGCTACGTCGGAGGCATGTCTCCCTGCTGAAGCAAACGCAAACAAAAGAGGGATTGTGTGCTGGGAGCTGGTGAAAAGGCTCAGCCAGCTCTTTTCCAGGGGTAGTGGTGGCACAGTGCCTCCCTTGCCCCTGGATAGTGCTGCCAGTCCCAGCCCTGAGCTGTGCTGGGTACAGCTGGTTCAGGAAACAAGCTGGACCCCTCTAAGGGAACCACAGCCAGGAGAAATGTTTCCTAAAAGGTGGAAACTGCCCTCTGTGGAGGTGTGGGGTTTTGTGTCTGCTGGATACCTGTATGGAGGAGTAGAGAGGTGCTCTGGCTGGTGTGGTTTTCTGCTGGAGAGCTGCATCCAACAGCAATGGCTGAATGGAGCCCGGCTGCTGAGGAGAGGGAGGTGTTACAAGTCATGCCAGCAGCATTTCCTTCATCATTTTTGTTAGTGCTTGGGGAAGAGGCTGCCTGCATTCAGTGCTGGGGATGGAGGGCAGGGAAGCAGCAGGCACTGAGTTGCCCCAGCACTCCAGCAGTTCCTGACCACCTCCTCTGCCTCTCCCCGCTGTCTCCACAGAGGGCCCCATCGATGTAAATATGAGCGAGATCACGATGGAGGATATCCACCAGTTCTTCTCAAAAGACCCTTCCATCAAGCTGGGAGGCCACTGGAAGCCAAGCGACTGCTTGCCTCGCTGGAAGGTGACTGGGGAGCTGGGGAGCCCTGTGTCCCTGCTGAGCACAGGGGGTGGAGGGTCCCAGGCAGGTGGTGGGAAGATGTTAATGGGAATGTCTCTGATGTGCTGCAGCTCCAGAGTCCTGAGTGTAAGGATCTCTGAAGTGTGGGGCTGCAGTGCCTGGGGGAGAAGTGCTGAGCCCAAGCGCTGCTTTAGTGACCCATGAGTCAACTCAGAGCCTCTGCACGGGCTGCTAAGGCAGGCAGTGTGCCTGCCTGTTCCCCAGCCTCCTGCTCACCCTGCTGCCCTGCCTGGGTTAGGATGTGACCCAGAGAGGCAAGGTGGCACTGCTGGGAACTCCTGTCCTCAGAGGGAGGTGGCTGAGGGCAGCCTGGCCCCACTGCTGCTGTCCCCAGCACTGGGCAGAGGCATGGGGATGGAGCTACCAGTCTCCCTCCCACTCCAGTTTACATTTAATTTCCCCAAACCAACAATTCCCCAAAAAGTGAATAGGAAATCCATGTTATGGGGGTTGAAAGGGTTTCAGGCTGCTCGACCCTACATGGGAGAGCTGAGGTGCCACGTTTAGTGCCGCTCCCCCTCCTTTAACACCAGCCAGTCCCGCTCCTCAGCCTGGGGGTCAGTCTGCGGTGGGAGCTGCTGGTGTGGTGCAGTGAGACCTGTGTCCTTTCCCATCAGGTGGCAATCCTGATCCCATTCCGCAATCGATACGAGCATCTTCCTGTCCTCTTCAGACACCTTATTCCCATGCTGCAGCGGCAACGTTTACAGTTCGCCTTTTACGTCATAGAACAAGTGAGTGAGCCCTGGGGCGCTTGGGGCGGGTTGTGCTGCACTAGAAATGTGTCTGCCAGAGCTGCAAGCCTTGTGCTGCACCGTGTCCTGAGGCATTTACCTGCCAGACCGCATTATTTAAAGGTTTGGGGTTCATGTTGCAATGTTTTTAGTTGTCCCATTCTGCCTAAAAGTGGCACAGTTAAGAGGTGTGCCCAAAAATGAGTGGGTTTATCTAAAACATAGAGATTCAGAGGGGTTTGTTGGGTTTTTTTACATCCTGTATTGGCAGATACTTTTAAAAAAAGACAACTTTGAGCCAGGCATTTGCAGTTTAAATAATGCTGTGTTGTTTTTGTGTGTTCTAGTAGTTCTGGGGAGCAACCCCTAGGCACAGGAATGGCCTGACCAGAGTTGTGTGTTTCTTGTCTGGGCGGTATCTAAAAGGCTTTCATGAATGTAAACATAAGATTGTCATTTGATGTATATATGAACCTGTCACTTAAGCTGCCTGGCTTCATCTACCTAGTAAATGTACCTCCATATTTAGCTCTGTTTTAAAAAGATTGATCAAAATAGTTTTGTTTTGTTTTTTTTTTCCAGGTGTCTGAGTAGTAAGACTTTATTTTTGCTCCTGCACAGTAAATTGGATATTTAAGTCTTGGTTGATCTCCCTAGTCTGTTCCAGTACAGCAGTTCCTTTTGTGGCACCAATGTGGGAGCTGGTTGCCCTCCACAGTGTTCTAGACAAGACTGAGGATGCATGTGTGGAGAGTGAACTGCACAGGGCTCCCCTTGAGAAGGAACTCTCTCTCCCTTAGGCTGGAAACCAACCCTTTAACCGTGCCATGCTCTTCAACGTTGGCTTTCGGGAAGCAATGAAGGACTTGGACTGGGACTGTCTCATCTTTCACGATGTGGACCACATACCAGAAAACGACCGTAATTATTATGGGTGTGGACAGATGCCGAGGCACTTTGCAGCCAAGCTGGATAAGTACATGTATCTGTAAGCACCTCCTCCTCCCCGCTGCTGTAAGAGCTAAGGAGCCAGTGTTAAGTTTTATTTTTTTAAAAAGGCAGAAGATGAATCTCTGTTTGCTTCTCAGGCTTTGTGCAGAGTGAACATGAGAGGGGAATAGAAGGAAGCATCCTGACAGCTCAGGCTTTCCCTGTTGCAGGCGGGAGAGCTGGCGGGCTCTGCCCTAACCCCTTCTCTCCTGCTTAGGCTCCCTTACAACGAGTTCTTTGGTGGGGTGAGTGGCCTGACTGTTGAGCAGTTTCAGAAGATCAACGGTTTCCCCAACGCCTTCTGGGGCTGGGGTGGTGAAGACGACGACCTCTGGAACAGGTACAGGCTGGGCTCGGCCAGTGTCCGTGAGCCCCGCTTCTGGCAGTGGTTCTGTGCGCCGGGCTTGGCTCGTGCTGCGGGGAAGCCTGGTCACCTCTGCAGCCCGTGCTGGGCTTGCTGTGCCTGGGATGGGCAGAGCCAGCCTGGCTGCAGGGGCTCGGTGGGAACAGGGGCCATTCCAGCCTGTGTAGGCAGTGGCTTGGAAGCAAACAGAGAAGCTGTCTGGGAAGTTGTTTTGTGTGCAACATCCCAGCTGAGCTCAAGCTGATCTCAGCTGAGCTTCTGAAGCATTGAGGTGCTGAGTGCCATGGGTCTTACCTGGGGCCTGAGCTGGAGTGGGGAGGTTTGCATAAGCTCATCTGCTGGGTGGAAAGGCAAAGCTGCTGTAGGAGCCCCAGCACACTGACTGTGCAGTCTGGCGAGCACTGACAGGTCAGCAAACACAGTGGTTGATTTTTATTTTTAAAATGTATTTTATTTCTTCCCTTTCTAATGCAGAGTGCAGTATGCAGGCTACTCAGTGACTCGGCCAGAGGGAGACACAGGGAAATACAAATCAATTCCCCACCATCATCGGGGAGAAGTGCAGTTCCTAGGAAGGCAAGTAAATTTTATTTTATTTTTTTTTTAAGAATCCCAAAGCCTTCCTCAAAGAGTCTGTACCATGTACAAGGCTCCCTGCAGCTGTCTGAGAGCAGTAACACCCTTAACCCACAAAGGAAACTAACTGTGGGGAGATGAAGGCAAGGCACTAGCTGGATTCCTCCATCCCTACATTTTACACCCCACATCCCTGTGAAGAGGGGCCTGTGGCTGTAGCTGTTTGGATGCCATCCAAAAGAGAGGGTGTCAGCATGGCAGGTGGGGGGCCTGTCCTGTGTCTCCAGGAGGATGTTCCTAACGGGGTGGCTCCCAAATGTCAAGGAGGCTTCTGTGTTTCTAGCAGAGCCTGATGTAAGTGGTGAAGGAGGCATTGCTCAGCCTGCAGAAGGCAGAGAGCAGGGAGGGTTCTCCTGCTGTGTAGCTGCTAGAGCATAAGGTGCCCTTGGGAACAGTAACAAAATCCAGGAGCAACACCCTGGGTTTGTGCTACAAAAGCAGTTGCTGTTGCAGAAGCAATGTCCCCCTGCAATGTTGTTACTCGGTGGTGGACACTTTGTCTTTTTTCCTCAAAAAGTGAAATTCGCCCCTTCCAGGAGGGCTCCAACCCCTTCCACCAGGAGCCAGGGTTGTTTCAGGAAGTACAAGGGTTGGTCAAATGGCTGCTTTTGCCAGGGGACCTTGGCAGAATTTGAGTCTTCTGAAAACTGTGCAACAGAACACCAGAGAATACCTCTGTCACAAACAACTGCAGGAATTAACACTCGTAGGTGCTGAGCTGCCGGACAGTGCAAGCTCTGTTGTGCAGCAGGGCTCCTGGCCACTGCTGGCAGAAGGGGCAGCGAGGAGAGTTTGTTGCAGATACCATTTGAGCTATCTGCTGCCCTCTTTTTACAGAAGACTCATTTTGGAGGGAGTTTCCATTTCATAGAATGAATCATAAAATGGTTTGGGTTGGAAGGGACCTTAAAGATCATCCAGTTCCAACCCCCCTGCCATCAGCAGGGACACCTTCCACTAGAACAGGTTGCTCAAAGCCTCATCCAACCTGGTCTTGGACACTTCCAGGGAGGGGACCTCCACAACTCTGGGCAACCTGTTTCAGTATCTGACCACCCTCCCAGTAAAGAATTTCTTCCTAATATCTAATCTGAACCTCCCCTCTTCCAGTTTAAAGCCATTTTCCCTTGTTCTATCACTACCTGCCTTTGTAAAAGGTTGTGTCATCATTTATGGTTGGACTCGGTGATCTTAAAGGTCTTTTCTAACCACTACATTCTGTGATCTTTGGCCCTAGTTTTCATTTCTGTCTCAGACAGAATGCAGCCAGTAAGAGATGCTTCTGGTTTCACTCTTGAAAAAGAGAAATCTGTTTTGGCTTAAAAAGCCATATTTAGTGACCATAGCAGTGAAGGTGGGCAAGGCAGTGGTTTGCCCCACTGAGGCTGATCTGTGCTGCTGAGTGCTCCTGCCTCTGGAGCCTGATGCCCAGCCTAGGCCAGGCTTAGCAATAGATATCCTCAGTGTCTCTCCTCTGAAATCTCTGCTTCCCTCTGCTCTGCACTCACCCACAGGCAAGTACTAACTGCTGCCGCCTGAAAGCCCTGCTGCTTCTCCCACCTGAGCAGGGGGACCCGACCCTTTTCACTGTGGAGAAGGGAAGTGTTCATGAAGACACCAAGTGTCCTGATGCTGTGACCTCTTTGAAGCCAGTTTCAACATTTCTCTCTTTGCTTTGACTCAGTCTTCCTCTTCTTCCTGGCACATCCCTTACCTGGTGCTGTTTCTGTCCCCAGGTCCCAGCCCAGCTCCCACTCACCCTGGTGCTGCCAGTCCCTCAGAAAGTCAGTGTCCTGCCCTGCCGAGGTGTTTCTACTTACACATTTTATTTTTTCCCCTCCCACCTTAGCCTTTGTGCCTCATCATGCTACCCCTAAATTTGGTTGAGGCTATTTTTGTGTACCAGCTGCAGTTTCCTTCCCCAAACCATTATTCTTCTAGTTTTACTTCCTCGTCCCTTATCACTCGAACTAAAACCATTTAGTTCTGCTTTTATTTGTGGTCCAGTTCCCTAAAAATGGAAAGGACCACATCACCCATCAGCTGCTTTTCTTTGAGATGTTTTGTCTGGTAAGGGCTCAGCAGGACCCCCTTAGCTCAGACCCCCTTAGCTCAGCCCCCCATCCCAGGGTTAGGACTCCAGACTTTAGGCAGGAATCACAGGTTATTTTGACAGCTGGGTGCTTGCTGTTTTCACAGGGAGCATTTTGGTCTTCAAGTTATGAAGTGTAATATTGTGAGGTCTGGGATGTTTACCTGCCCAGGAAAACAGAAAAGGTGATGGTCATCTTTATTAAGGGCTCTGAAATTTGTTGTTTTGTAGCTGCTGCTGGGACTGGCTGATTCAAGGACACTTGAGTTGCCATCGGGTGGCCTTTGCAGGGCTCTGTGGGATACATGGAAGTGACTCTGCCCTCTGGTTCTCGTTGCACAGGTACGCCTTGCTGAGGAAGTCAAAAGAAAGGCAAGCCCTGGACGGCCTCAATAACTTGAACTACTTTCCAAACGTCACATATGACGCCTTGTATAAGAACATCACTGTTAACCTGACACCAGAGCTGGCTCTGGTGACCGAATATTAAGAGGAGAAAATAACTTTGCTCTGCCCTTCACCAAGAAAGCACCATGCTAGACTTTCTTTTCCAAGGGTTGTTGAGGACAAGCAACACTTTGTCTAATGAAGGATCACAGTATTTTGGAGAATAAGGCTGAAAGTGCACGCACAAATTGCCCTAGCTGTACCAATCCAGCCCGATATCGTGCAGCGAGCTCAGCAGTCTCTTTTCTTTTTTCCGCCACTTGCTTTCTGGGTTTCAGGACAATGGTTCAACTTGCTGCTCTCGTCTCCACATTCCTCCTCCACCAGCCTCCAGCACTGGGACTCACCTTGGACCCACTTTCTCCTCCACAAAGCAGCTCGGCTGAGGGGCTCTGGCTTCCTGATGGCAAATGTCGGGAGCGATTTGTTCAGCAACTGCCCTGGTGGGAGATCAAACGACTTCTGATACCGTTCTTCTACGTCTGTGCAGTTTTTTAAATGACCTGCTTGAAGTATATACAACAGAATCGCTTCTTAAAGAAGTGTAAGTGTAAATATGCTGTGTAAATTGCCCCTTTTTATTTTTCTCTTCTAGCTCAAATCCAAGCTAGAGGTTTACATATGGTCACTCATTTTAGTCCTGAATTCTGTAAACACTTGTGTGTGCATCACTGTACTTGTGCAAGGTGTTCCCTTTCAAGCCAGTGAGACTGCTTGCATGACTTAAGCTGTGCATATGCAGAGATGTCTGTGGGACAGGGCCCTAAACTTTCCAGTGTAGTGGGTGAGAAATACAACCATGTCATCACTCATTCCAGAAACCACGGGGCTGGCTTTTTCCAGGCAGAGTGAGGAAATAGGAGTATTTATGGAATAAAACCTCCCGTTTCTGTCACTTTTGCAACGTGATGTTCAAACAAATCCAAAAGCCATACAGAATAAAATCCCTTGCCTGTTGCTATATGTCCCACTGATGGCAAGTGTGAGTTGGTGGATTGCTCAAGAGCTCTCATCCACGCTGCTGCAGAAGTGCAGCCCCTGGGCTGGCCACTGGCCCCACCACACTGAGCCCTCCCCAGCAGCACCTGACTGTCACTTCTGTAAGGTGACAGTGCGGTTTGGGGGGTTTTTCTAGTTTGTATTTATTGTGTAAATCTGGCAGCACACTGCACTGCTGTAAGTCAGAGCCAGGTAGAGCACTCGGTTATCCCCGTCAGCCCCTGGCAGCACTCGCACGAGTGCAGCTGGTGGGGCCGGTTGTCACGGGTTAGTGAGAGAAATGAAGGACATGTGAATCAAGCTCATGAAAACATGAGGACCGGGAACCTGAGAGCTTGGTCTGATGC
Source organism: Caprimulgus europaeus (assembly GCA_907165065.1). The sequence goes on from OU015541.1 coordinate 8,939,389, forward strand.
CCCATCCAAACTGGAGTGTCCCCTCCCTTCTCCCTTCCTCTCCTTCCCCACAGCACTGTGGGCAGGCTGGGCTCTGGGCTCCCCACGCTGGCACTCGATCCAGTCCCCACACCACACCAACACAGTCACTTTTACTCTCTGACTTCAAAGTAAATACGTTGGAGGTTGCTTTTTAATTTGTATTTATACATAACAGCGGTGGGTACTTCACCACCAAAGTACTTTAACTTTCTTTTTATTGTGTTGTTTGCCTTCGGTTTCCTTAACTTCTCATGGTTTACATTGTTTTCTCGGTTCCGTGGACGTATGATCCCCATACGCATCTGTTGTGGGTGTGACTGCCCAGGGCATTCCTAACCTGTACACAGAAAACAGGAGTTTAGAAAACACGAGTTCTTGTGTAGATCTTATCGGCCGGTATGAGAGGACAGCGGACCTGCCCTTGAAAGCGCCGATAAGTTTGTAACTTAAAGTCTTTGAACTTACCTGTGCTTTAAACTCGCTTCCCAAGGGGATTCAACCTGGTTATTTATAGGCAGAGGTGAGGATTTGCTTCTTATGGCGCATATAGCAATAAAGACTTTCTGCTTCTGAATCTCGATCTCTCATTCACGTGGACCCTTTTCAGATGCTGAACCCGCCTTGCCCTGCCCCTCTTTTCTTTCATCTTGAGACCTTGCTAGAAATCTGTCTTTGTTTAATGGTGCTTCAAACAAGGAATGTATTTCAACTAGTCCAAGTTCACTACCCCAGGAATCATGCATGTGTGTGTGAGTAGGTGTTGAACTACCTTAGTTGGGATCCTGAGCCTTTGATGTGTACCTGACACCCATCGCACCTTGTGTTGAACAAAAAGCCGTTACCTCTGCTCAGAAATGCACTCTCTGGTTGGCACAAAAGGGTCCATCACCCCCCCCTTCCCCCAGCAGCATCTGTCTTCATAGTTCCTTTGTTCTAATCATGTTGAATTTTTTTTTTCCCCTTTTTAAAATGTGGAATATCTGAAAATGTGCACTGTTATCTTATCAGCTATGTCAAATACTGTGTAGTAAATGTAACTGTTAAAAACATACTGTCAAGCGCATGTGCTGTTATGGTGTAAAAATTCTCACGTTAAGGAGAACTTGTACATATTCTGGCAGCTGAAATTCAATAAGGCCACTGGTTCGCCCCTTCCATTTCAACACCGTCGCTCAGCCTCGCCGGAGGGCAGGTAGTGTTTGATGCTGATTTTGTTTTTTTTTTAATGAGCCATGTGGGTTTTATTTGCAAAACTATTTATTGACAGTTTGTTATCTGTAAAGCTCTGCTTCTCTAGGGGAGGTACCGTCTGAGCATCGGCCACGTGCTTTGGGTCGCTCACCATCAGAAGTGGCTTTAAACTCTGAAGTAGCTTTCCATCATCATGGCTTTTGAGCTTACTGTTATGTTTTTAAGAGGTGCCAGGGGGACATTTTTGCACTGAAGACTAGTGTTTTAAAACACACACACACTTCTCAGCAAAGCAATCCTTTGTGTCATTACATTTATTTACCCATGTGTTTGTACATTTTTGTATTTGTTAATTTATGAATGATTTTTTCAGTAAAAAAATACATATTCAAGAACTAAGACTGCAGTGGTTGCTTTTTCTTATAGCAGGTTAAGGTGTGCTTTTATTTATAGGAAGTGAGATCTCTAAGCCCGGAGGGGTAAGTGCTTATAAGAGCTGATGAGTGGAGAAGGGTGAGCCCTGGATGCTAAAAGCTGGTTAGAAATGTCTCTTTGAGCTGGCCAGAAGTAAACTGAGTGCAGGGTGGGGATGCTGCACATACTTTTACTACTCTGTATAAGCTCAAGTGTTTTTTCCAAGCTTCTCTGTCAATGTAATACTGACAGAGGGGGCTGGCCGCCTCAAGGGAGGTTGGGTTTAGGAAGATATTTGTCTGAAGGTGGTGCAGGGCTCAGAGATGTTGGTGGGGACGATTGGTAATTAGATTTTTCATCAGCAAACCCAGGCAGGCAGGCAGACAGACAAGCTTCCCTGCAGCAGCTTTAAAATATCTTTCTCCTGCTCTGCAGTGTACAGGCATGCTAGAATAAATAGCTGGCAGCCCTGGGTTGTTCTAGGCTTTGCCTTTATTTAGCTCCCTGTCTTCTGGGAAGCTTCCTCCCACCCACAGTGCTTGGCTGGAGGCTGTGGGGTGGGCAGGCTCCTTCCAGCCACTGCCACCCTCCTGGGATGAGGGACTTGTGGGAGCGAGGGTGGGAGCCCATCTCGCTCCTGGCTGTGCACTGGTGGGAGTCCCTGGCCACAGTTTAGGGGAATCCCCATGGCCCTGTCCCTTCATGGGATGCACATGTAGAAAGTTGGGGTTGCTCCTACAATGTGAAAGGTAGGGAAAGCCTCTAGCCCACGTCCTGGGGATGTATGGGACCCCCTCACTGGGGCCAGCTGCAAAAAGAAGAGCAAACCCCCTTCTGTGTGGGCTGTGCCTGGAGGGTGCTGAGGAGAGGAGCCCTGCAAAGGACCAGCTTGGCAGCACAGCCCCAGCATGGCCACTGCTGCAAACTGGCAGCCGCAGAGCCGGGCTTTCCTCCAGAGCAGCCCACGCCTGCTGAGAGAGCGCTCCCTGCTCAGGCAGGGAAATAGCTCAGCCTTCTGTGCCGCAAAATCCTTACACTTTCCTGCAAAGTGCATTGAAAAAACCCCAACCACCAAAGCAGGGTCTTTCTTCACAATTCTTTCCCCCTTTCATCTCTGTGTGGCAATAAACCAGCCTGGGCTGGCAGCTGGAGCCATGAGTGTATCCAGGCACACGAAGCTGCAGAGCATCCCTGCCCACCCTGGGGAGATGTCTTTCGTGGGAGCTGGTGGAAAGGCTGGGCAGGAGCTTGGGGTGGGAGTTTCTCTCCTGTTCACCTGTATTTTTATGGGCTGGCCCAGCAGGCTGGGGAAAGTGTGCTGGTCCCTGCGCTGCAGTGACCACGCGGTGAAGGTGTGAGACTAACGATGCTTTGTGTTGAATCCTTCCCCTTTGGAGCACCTGCTCTAGAAATCAGGCTTTTCTGAACTTCTGATAAATACCACACAGACTATCATGATTTTTTTTCCCCTAAAGATTTGTGCAGCATAACCTGTTCCTGCCAGAGATGGCTCTTCATAGGCACCAGACCAGGAGTGGCTGCACCCACGTAACTAAACAGGGCTATGAAAACGATGCGGCTCCTGTCAGGCAGATGGAGGTGAGTTACTCCTGTGTGTGAATGGGGCTGGTGAGTGGCACATCCCTGCTGGTGGCCTGTGCCATTGACGTGTCCCCAGGTTTTAGCTGGGCTGCTGCACAAGGTGGTACAACTGGTGAAACCTCAGTACAGCTTCAGGGGCTCCTCCAGCACTAGATAGCCATTGTTAGGTTAAAAGTTTCTGGTTGCAGAAATTTCCCTGAAGGGGAAGAAAATTGCTGCAACCAGGAACTTTTCTTTTTTCTTCTTCCCTAAAGAAAATTTTGTTCCCTAAAAGAAAATTTTCTTCTTTTAGGAAGACAATCCTAACCCAGCGTTCTCGCAGGGTCCTCCTGGGAGTGGGTGGGTTGGGAGGTAGTGCTGTGAGTCACCAGCCAGCCTGGAGCTTCATGCTGATGTGTGGTCGCTCTTGGCTCAGCCTCTCTTTCCTTGCAGAGGAAAAGGTGCCATCCCCTCCACTGGGCACAGCCAGGGGGTCCCACTGGCCCTCCCAGCCCCTGGGTTTGCTGCTCTGGGAGTGCTCCCCTTAGGAAGGGCAGGGTGTCCCCGGATATTTATCCTTCCCTTGTGCAGGCAGTAGGACAATATTGACTTGTTTAAGAAGGGCTTTTGGTAGTCAAGCGGAGAAGTGAACAAAGGCGGTGTGGTCATGGAGGGTTTGTGGTCATGGAGGGTTAACTGTGGTTCTCAGGCACCTGCCCTTAGTAAATCCTACTGGGAAGGACTCCCCAAAAACCCCTTTCCTCTGAAAGACTCTCCCAGGTAAGCAGCCAAGGGCTCTTCTCCCACAGTCAGTACCAATAGCTGAGCCCCACGGCCACGTCTGCTGTGCCCCTGCCTGCCCTGAGCACCTGTCTCCCACCACTCTGGGTGCCTTCTTTGCCCATCCTGCCTGCACCCAGCTGCACCCACCGGGGCAAGGAGCCTCAGTGATGTCCCTCCAGGGATTTTGGGCACTGACTGGGCTGTGCCAGCCCAACTGCTGGAGAGAACCAGGCCAGGTCCAGTGACATCTATCCAGGGTCGCAGGCTGTGCTGTCTGGGGAGCCATGAGCAGGGCCATGGACACTGGTCCATCCCAGGCTCTCCAGCACCGTTGATGGTGCTATGGGCCTTCTGGAGCGCTTCTGGGTAAGAAAACAGCAAAAAGGGGAAAAAAATGATAGCTCATCTGGTGTCACCTGGGTAAAGCAAGAGCAAACACTCCCCCATAAGCAGTGGGGATGCAGGCTGGTCCTTTACCCCCATTGACACAGGAGGTGCCACCCCCTCTGGCTCTGGTAGGGACGCAGGATGAGTGGGTGGGTGGTTGGACCACAGTGGCTGAGTCAAACAGGCAGAGCTGGTCAGCTGGAGAGAACTACCGGATGCCTGGACATCCAGTGGAGAAATCAGTTCCTTAAGCGCCATCTTAAACTGCAGGGCAACTTCTGAAGGCCACAAATGTGGTGGCACATTTGGGACTGTCTTGCACAACCGCCCACATCTGCCTGCTCACCCATGCGAGTTCCCAGCTAGCAGGAATGCTTCCTTGGCTGTAAAACTGTGAGTCACCTTGGATAAGTGCATCTCTGCAGGGCCAACGTGAGCCGTGGCAATGCCCCGTGAATCCTCCCTCCCCTGCTCCGCCCCGGGAGGTGTCAGGGAAGGGCAATGTCACCCCAGGAGCATCAGAGTAAAGCAAATGGCCTCAGCATGGTCCATACAGCTGCATCTCAGCCATGCTGCAGTTTGCATTTGCCCATGGGACAGCCTGGAGACATGGCATGAGGTCCTCCAGCCATCCTTGTGCTGTCAAGGAGTCACTCCCAGGCTGCTGCCTCCCCTCTCTCATCCCAGCACTCCTGCCCCTCTGATGGCATGAAAACAGCTAATGGTGTTATCAGGGTGATGGCCCAGGATCCATCACAGGGCACGTGTGTGCCAGGGGCTTTGTTATCAATACCAGTGTCTCCAGCCCATGGCTGAGACCTAATCCCTGAGCTGGGACCTTTGACAAAGCAAATTCATCCATAATTCAGAGCTGCTTCTGTAGCTGGAAACTTTCATTGGTGACTGAACAGCCCGGAGACTCCACGGCCCCCGGCAGCGGGGATGGGACACACTGTCTCTAACTGAGCTTATTTCTGTTGGGGTCTAGAGCTCATGTAGAGGGGGGTCACACAGGCCAGGGCTGAGGTTTACAGCAGCTCGATGACCAGTAATTCTGTCTGGCATGAGGGCAGCTGGGAGCTCTTGCCCTGGGGGAGCGAGGGAGTTACTTGAACACAGGACAGGTTTTTTTTCCTGAGTGAGTCCCTGCCAAGCTGCTCTCTCTGCTTCGCTGCCAGAGGCATTTCACTGAGTGAACAGGGAACGGGGCTGTACCCCCAGCTACAGAGCAGGCAGAGGGTGGTGGGACCTGCTGCCCTCCATCTCTGGGCCAAACCTCTGCTAGTCAGGCCCTGGGAGGAGGTGAAATGGAGAAGCTGCAGAGACACAGCTCAGCCCCAAAGCAGCCTGCCGGGAGGAGAGCAGCACCCAGACCCCTCACCCATCTGTGGCCCTTATTTCAACCGGCTGCCATTAAGGCGGATGCTTTAGTGCAGCTCAGATGGGTGATGAGGAGCACTGCAATTAGTGCTTCCACCTTGATGAGGAGCTGTGCCCTCCAGGTCCCATCCTGCCCAGAGAGGAGGTGGGTGATGGGGCTGGCCGCCCCGGGGCATGGTGCTGCTGGGGCCGGGGGCATCGGCGTGGGCGCAGGCGGGCGCCGGGCCCCAGAGATGCTCAGGGGAGGGCTCAGGGAATGCTCTGCACACAGCTGAGCGACAGAGCCCCAACGGGGGTACCAGGACCCCCCTGCTGAACTGCCAGGAGGGGCGAGCCCGGCGGGACCCGTGCCGCGGTGAGGGGCGGGGGGATGCTTCTGCGGGGCAGTGCGGGTCCGCCGTGGCGGTGCGGGTCCCCGGTGGTGGCGGCGGTGGTGTCGGTGCGGGTCGTGGTCCCAAAGCCCCACCTGCCGGTGGGCGATGGCAGGAGCGAGCCCAGCACCCGGGCTGGGGACACCACGTCCCGTTCCTGCTGGAGGCTGCGGGTCCAGGGGCACCCACGCGTGTTTCCCCACCGGCACACGGGAGCAGGGTCGGCCAGCAGCCCGCCCGGTCCCCGCAGCTCCAAGCCCGCTCAACCCGCGGTAGCCGTGCCGAGTCGTGCGGTGCCGAGCCACCCCCAGTGCCATCCCCGCGGGGCTGGCTGTCACCTTGGCCTCGTACCCGGGCTTTGCCGGTCCCGGCGGCACCGCGCTGGGGCTGTGTAGTGGGAAAGAGGGAGCTTAGGAGGAGGAAAACGGAGAGAGCCCGCGGAGAAAGGCCTCGAGGGGACGGGCTGGGGCTGGGCAGCCTGGGGAAGGGGGAAGGAAGGGAGGGGGAAGCCCTGAGGGGTATTTTGCCGTTCCCAGGAGTGAAAGTTTTCAGCCCAGCATCCCCGACATCTGCTGATCACGGCAGTCATTGATGAGAGGTGGACAAAATAAAAACTAGCTTGGGGAAAAACTGGGTCCTGCAGACAGAGAGAAATCCCGGGTTTTCAGGGGTATTTGAAACTGCAGAGTGAAGCTGAGCGTGAATCTCGGAGTGTCCGAGGACGCTGAGCTGCCGATGGGTCAACAGCAGTTGGCTTTTGCTTCCGTGAGATGAAGTCTGGTCTTGAAGATGCTCCTGGACATCTCTGATTTCTCTGAGTGAGTTATTCCTGCAACTGTCACTTACTAGCAAGAAGAAACCATTGTGACTGTTTTTCAGTTGTTTAATTGCTTTCTTATGTGCGGTGCCCAGCCACGGGAACAGGCAGTGAGGTTCTCCCTCCCCACTGCCCCTCTGCTGAGCAGAACTGCTGCATCTGCTGTGGATTTTCTTGCCCCGTGACAGAAACTGGGGAAAGTTCTGAGCTGAAGAAAAACATTTGTCCCCAAACTCAGATATGATGTTTCATGTTCATGCTATTTTACCCTTCTATTTAATCTTTTTCTCTATTAATATTTATCAACATAACATTTTTCTTCTTTGAAGCAAAGTCAAAGCTTTGCTTTAAAGAAAAAACCAAAAGTAGAATAAAATCTTTTAAAGCTTGGACATTTTTCAGCTCCCCCTTTCCTCCCTCCCTGCCTGTTTTGGCCCAAACAGCAGTCTGATTTTAATGAAATATATTATTCTGTAGAAACATCAGATAAACGTGCCTAGCTCCCAGGAGTCTATCTTGAGAGGTTGTTTTTTTTTTCCCCTGTGGGAAGTTCACAGGGAACAAAGTGTCTCTTGGAAAACCAAGGTGTCTTGAAGGCTTGACTTGTGCATCCCTGCTCTCAAACCCTGCACAAATCAGTGGCAGTGGCTGCTCTCCTGGAAGCATCTCCAGCTCCAGGAGCACTGGGTCCCACCAGGTGCAGTGAATTTTTAAACCCGATGCTGGACTCCTTTCAAGCACTGTCTCCTCTTGAGATGCTGCAGTTCATGTTTTTCTTAAGTGTACATGAGTATCACAAAGTCTGACAGGGGTTTATGTTGGCGGGTTCCTGCTGTTCTCGTGTATCTCTCTTGTGTAAGTTAGATGATGTGAATCACTTCTTTGGGTTTTTCATGTTCTTATTTGGTCAGCTTAGGTTCATGTTTTGGGAACCTCGCTCCAGTGCTCTAGCACAGACTGTGGGTATAAATCTACTTTGAATTAATGCTCATTGCCAACACTTTTCAAACTAGACATTGAATGAGAGAGGTTTTTAGTTAATATAAACCAGAGTCAATTTATGATGACAAAATATTGCTAGATGTGTCAGGGAAAAGACGATCTGCTGAAATGTTTGACTAGAGTCAAGTTAAAAACTGGATTGTTGTTCTTTTTTCAGTGGATTTCCAAAGCCCCACTCCAGCAGGGTGGGGATGTTGCTTGTCAGCAGCCACCTTTGCCAGCTCCTGGTTGTGTTTCAGAAGGAAGATGGAGACTGATGTTTTTGAACAGCTTTTGGCAGTGAGTGGTAGGTGGGACCATTTGGAAATTCAGCTGTTTTGACAGTGATTTGGGAGGGGTTTTTTTGTTGTTGTTGGGGTTTTTTTCTTCTTTAAGATAACTTGAGCACAAAATGAGGTTGTGGATATTTTGCTTGAGATGAATCTGAAAGTGCAGAGCCCTAAGCATGGTGCTGTGTTTAGACAAGTGACTTCTCACACTTCCCTGATGCAAATGCTGAGAGATGCAACAGGGACGGGCTGTGATGATCACAGCAGCAGGCAGGAGCACCTTCAGGGTCTGCAGTGTCCATCAGTGAATGGCTTGGCCTCATCAGCTGAAGGTTGCTGAATTTTTCTCTCCCCTAACACACAGTGGTTCAAGTCATGGAGAAGTTTTGTAGCCTGAGGAGCTGGAGACCCAGATGCTGCTCAGAAACACCCGAGTCCAGACCTTTGCTCCAGACCATCTGGCTGTGCCCCATTGCTGTGTGGCTTGGCCACTGACCCCAGGAAGGCAGCTCCTGCTCTACAAAAATGTCTCCTACTCTCGACAATCCTTTCACAAGTGGGTATTTGACTTCATTGTATTTTGAGTCCCAAATATCTTTGGCTAGAATGAGAACAGAGGGAAATGCACAGGGTTTCCATGGTCCTTGCTCGAGGAGTTACTCTGTGAGAGCTGTGACAGCCTCCTTAGCTGACAGCATACAGTGTCTTCCTCTCCCCTTCCCTGGGGCAGAGAGAAGAAGACAACATACCTGCCTGTTTTTTCTCAGTTCTCTGCCTGAGGCAGTCATGGGGCTGTGTGTGTGTGGAGCAGGGAGAGATCTGTTTTGTTGGGTAGGATATAACAAGATATCATGTTATCTGTTGCCTTTCTTGCTTTAGAGCAGCCTACAGCTAAAATCATGATGCTGATACTGGTGTGCCAAGATCACAGACTGCAGGCAGGCTGCTCCTTTGGGCCTTCACTCCCATTTCTGTGTCCTCTGCTGGGGCTCTGTCCCACCACTGGGTCATCTGCTCTGCTGCTGTGAGCCAACTTCAGCCTCAGCCTCTCATGGGAGGCTCAGCTCCCTGCGGTGTGTGTGTAGGGATGGAGGGTCCAAAACGTGCTGAGAATTAAACAGCAACTTCTGTTCAGGCTGGTAGAGCCATAGCCACATGCATGGTTTCAACACAGGATGTGAATGGAAAGGAGGAACCTCAAGTAGTCAAGTGAAAAACATGTTTCTTGGGATAAAACTTATAGATGTATTTCAGAGTACTTTTTCAAAACTCTCCATACTTGCACTGTGCTTGCACATGAGAGCCAAATGGGAGTTCACTATCTAAATCAGTTCTGCTCTGAGAGGATCAATAGCACTCGAGCAGATTCACACTCCCAGGACTTGAATTTAAATAGTTAAATCCATTTCTCTACAATGCAAGTTTTCTTCTTTGCTTGCCAGCTGTCAGAGCTTGTATTATGGTCTGTATGACGTGCACTTATGAAATAAAGACGTTAATAAGTAACAGAAACAATAACTTTTCTTTCTTTGCACTGACACTGCTACCAGCAGGGAGCAGAGCTCCTCAGCAAGGCCCCTAAGTGTCTGCAGGAGGCTGTGTGTGCTCTAAGCAGCAGCTCAGAGTTTCCATTCAGAACAATCTAACCCATTTCTTAGCCAAACACGTAGCCAGAAGAGTGATGGCAGGGCTGGACCCTTGTATTATATTTTATTATTTTAAGGGGAAGATGTGCTTTCCCTCAGACCCTTATTCAGGGCAACCACTTCAGATTGAGGTCCAGCCTTCATGGCACGTTCAGCGTGGCTGGCTCCACCGCTTTTAAGGGGTTTCTGCCATGTGTGGAAAAGTATAGCTTTTCAATTCCAACCATTGGCAGCTTCTGTTACAGTTTGGGTATTTGTGTGCTGAATCTCTGCACCAGACCGAAAATGAATCCAGTGAGGCAGGATGGCACTGGGGTGAGTTGAGTTCTGCCCCTGACACTGTGACCCTGGTTTCTGTCCAAGCCTCTGTGTGAGGTCCTGAGCCAGCTCTCTCTGAGCCTGGTGTGATGCACCTGGACCATCCTGGGGAGAGAGGTCAGGAGCAGAGGCTGGGGGTTAGCTGCCAAAGCACCGAAGCTGTAGTTGCTGGGTAGATCTGGGCACATCAGTGTCTCAGCTGTGCAGTTAAGCTGCAGGATGCTGGAGAAGGGCAGGAAGCTGATGTGGGGTTGGCAGGACTGTCTCTGGAGGGAAGAGATTGTCCTCAAGGCTGTAACAAGCATATCACAGCTAAAAGCAAGTTAGGAGGCTTGGGTTTTGGGGTTTTTTTAAATATATATATATATATATATAAAAAATTATTTTTTTAATTATCATTATTTTTTTTTTTTTTTTACCCATCCTTCCCAGCCAGGGGCTGAGCAGTCATGGGGTCACAGCTTTGCAGGGGACACAGAGCCGGGTCCCTTCACTGCAGGATGCTGTGGGGAGTGGGCACAGAGCAGAGACTGGTCTCCTGCCCATGGGTTGGAGTGCTTGGTGTGAGCACCATGGTGCACTGAATTGGTTGGGCTAAACTAGTGTGGTTTTACCCAAAAAGCTCAGTGCTGTACAGCTCTGGAAATCCTCTGGGTAAGGATGCAAAATCACCCCCTTGGACACTACTGAGGTGGTGTGGAAGTGCAGAGGGTTGGGTCTGGTCATGCAAGTGGTGTGGGGCTCATCACCCTGCAGCCTCATCAGCAGAAATGCTGATCTCTGCCTGGAAAAGGTGTGCTGTGCCAGCCAAACCTTCCTGCAGCACCATGGCCCCCACCACCACTGAGCCAAGCCCATAGTGCCCTCTCTCCCACCCAGAGTCATCCCTCCTTGAATCCAAAACATGGAAGTCCTGTGGAGATGCTGCAGGTGGTTTGGGCCGTGATGGCCATGAGCTGGCAGGTGCCAGGTGGCTCAAGTGCCACCATGCCCTCTGTAGCAGCCTGCTACAGCCTGGTCCCAGTTGCAGCACAGAGAAGGTTGGCAAAGAACAATGCCACTCACTGCTGCTTCTCTGTGGGGAGAGAAAGGATGTTGATGAAAGTTTTTGGGGTGTTTGTTTTTTAACCAACCTGTTGTGTTATGGTTTTTGCTTTTGTTTTGTTTTAACCAGGAGTCCAAAAGTGAGTAGAAGTGAGAGTCAAGAGAGGCACTGATTATCAAAAGGTTGATGTATCAGCTGGAGATGTCCATAGAGTCAAGATGTCACAGCCTGCATCTAAAACAACACGAGCTTCGAGATGCTTTCATTCTTCATCTCAAGTAGAGCTGGGTACCTGGCACTGGCAATGATGGAGAAAACTGTCCACCTTCTCAAGCTGAAGAGTGGACACATCTGTGAGGAGGTCAGGGAAGCAGAGCAGGGTTTGTTGGGATCAATGTGGTCTGACACATGGGGATATTTTAAACACAAGCAGCTTCTCTAAAGCAGAGCAGAGTGTGGGGAAATCTCCATTATTCCCGCTGGTGGGAATTTGCCTTTAGTCCTTTCCCTCTGCCGAGCTGGCCCTCTGCGCAGGAGCCCAGTGTGGCAATAGGTGGCACTGCTGGGACGGGCTGGGGACTGGGGCCGGGCAGCCGCAGCAGTCCGGGCTTGGTGTCTGAGCTGGAGATACATCAGTTGGGCAAATCTGGTGCAAACTGGCCGCAGCAAGGCTTTGCATTCCCAGCCGAATTTCTACTGCAACCAGACTTGATGTCAGCACTTGAAGTTCTGCTTCTGTTCCCATGCAGTGGAGGAGGAGGAAGATGCCAGCAGCTTCAGCTTCTGTCTGTGAAAAGCCAGAGCAGCAAAGCAGCTGGGAGCAGGAGAGGAGCTGTGTGCAGAGCAGTGATGCCACAACTCTGGTCCATGCTCTGGTGGATCTGCTTGTCTGGGCAGAGGTGAATGTGAGTCTTCTCTTGGTGCTCAGTGCCACCAAGTTCAGCTGCAGCCTCTCCTCGAGCAGCTGCTGGTTTGCTTTCACCTCGCTTGATTAGGGTCACCAGTCTATTTTAACCCAAACATTCCTCTGTTGGCTATAAGCTGTCAGAGTGTAGATTTAGATGAGATCTGAGGAAGAAATTCTTTGCTGTGAGGGTGGTGAGACACTGTCCCAGGTTGGCCAGAGAAGCTGTGGCTGCTCCTCCCTGGAAGTGTTCAAGGCCAGGCTGGATGAGGCTTTGAGCAACCTGGTCGAGTGGAAGGTGTCCCTGCTGATGCCAGGGGGGTTGGAACTGGATGATCTTCCAGGTCCCTTCCAACCCAAACCATTCTGTGATTCTATTTTCCATTGCAGTACCGCAGTGTATGTGCTTTGAGGCACACTGAACCCATGGAAGCCATCCTCAGCTGCTGCAAGCTGTTGAGCAGGCTGGGGCAGAGCAGCCCAGCAGCCGTGCCCAGACCTGTGCCTCGCAGCAGAGCTTGTGGTAGCTGCTGGTTTCACAAGGCTCAGTCGGGCTCTCAAGACTCCGCAGCTTCCAAAAAGCTAAATTCAGTAAAAATTCAGAGCTTCCAAAATAATGAGTGTTGGGGTGCTTTTGCTCTACTTCCTGATGACAGCAAGTGGTAGAGCGTTATTCTGGGCTGGCATCTGTTTTGTGGAAGTTACTGCTCACGCCAGAGCTGAGATTCCCACTGTGCTGCTCTTGTCCAGGCCAGATCCAGACCCACAAAGCAGCTGAGAAGCTCCCATTGAGCCTGAGACCTGGGGAAGGAGGGAGGGGGCTGTTGTCTGCAGTGTCATAAGGAAGAAAACAAGGAAACCCTTTGAAATCGTCTGCACTCTGGTTATCTGCCTTTGTAATATCCTAATTGCTGGGGAGAACCTGCTTTAAGACAGGCACTGAGGCAGATTGATTCTGTGTTGTGTTGGCTCTCCAGCACTTTGTTCTTTGCTCCGTTTGACCTCAGTAAATGCATCCTCCCCGATGACTTTGGCTGCACGGGGACCGAAACACGCTCTCATCACGAGGCAGACTTGCCTGGCTCATTCACAGCCCCGGAGCTTTGCTAGGTGTCATCTACAGAAGGATGAAAGCTGCTTTATTCTTTCTAATGCATGACCAAGTCAGCTTGCTTCAACCAGGAATAATTAGAGGCCCATGTGTATTTGTAAATGCCTACATTTTAATTAATAAGTAACCCCCTCCTTGAAAACTTAGGCAGCTTAAGTGGCATTGTGCTTACCAAAAGAGAATTAATTATTTATATGATATGCTCTGCTCTTTAAATTACTTGGGTTTAATGTACTGCATAGGCACTCTGTATTGATACCAACGCTATTTGGCTTCCACTTAATCATGGCAATTTTATTTATTTATTTATTAACAAGAACAAAAATACCCAGCGCTGGCTGATCCGACACTCAGCTGCCCCACTGACGGCTGCGGTTCCTCCCAGTCTTGTCTCACAATAATCGTGTTTTTGCTCTCAAGAGGCTGTTTCACAGCCTGCTGTAGTACTTGGTACCGGGAGTGAACCATGATGATGTGTTTGTCACCCTGGTGGCATTTGTCACCACGATGATGATGCTGATCTGTGTTTTGCTGTTTGCACTTCAAGGGGGGCTCTGCTGGTTCCAGTTTGTCTTCTCACTGTTTTAATAACAGACTCCTCTTGGGTGTTTATTTTTAGGGTAATGTAGGCCCTGCGGTTTTTTGGCTTCTCCTATTTCTCCTGAAGTATCCTGCAGCCGTGGCAGCAGTTCAAGGTGAGTTAGAGAAAGTAGCTAGAGGCAGAGGACAAGCTGCAGAGCGGATCCGTGGCTGTAGCCAGGGGATGCTGGATGGCATGGCTGCTCTGGGCTGGTGCTCGTCTTCTGCTTATTTTGGTTACCAACAACTCTGAGCTTTACTTTCCTAGAACTGAGTTTACAAGGTAAGAAAACTCCTGGCCAGCTTAGGAGACTGTGTTCAGGGGAACTTTGTGCCTCGAATGGAGGTGCTGCCCTGTGCCCATGGTTTGATTTAATTTTTTGTTTTTCCCTTCCCATTTGGAATTAGACTGCAAAGTTATGGAAGTTATTTCAGATAAGATCAGTCATCACTTTGTTGTGATAATTTAAAAAGATCTCATTTAAATTTTGATTCCCCCCCCTTCATTTTCTCTCTGTTTCAACTATCAGTCGTTGAGGTTTTTTTATATATTTGCAATTCAAATCAGTTGGGTTTCAAGCTCCCATTTGCTCAGCAGCCTCCCCATTGGGATTGCTGTGTCAGTGTTAATGTGGTACCACACCCCATTAGTAATTACAAACCCTTCAGGCATAGGGATGCTGTGAGCAATCTCCTGGCTGCTTTTCCACAGTCTGTTAGTAACCAAAAGAGTTCTGGTTCTTGGTAAGATGTGATGAGCTGCTGTTAATTCTGAAACAGGGAAGGATATTTAGCAGAAGCAGCTTCGAAAACCAGGAACTGATGTGCTGCAGGAGAGGTGTCACTGTGTTACAGCCATTTCTAAGTGCTGGGCCATGTTTGACAGATTAATAACAGGTTTTCCTAGTTTAAGGTAAAAGAACATCAGTGAGAAGGAAATGGAGCAGAACCTTGTGAATGCTGCTGCTGGGGACACTGAGCTTCCAGGCTCAGTGGTGTGGTCATGGAGAGATAAGCTGAAGGTCACTGAGAGTGCAAAGTGAGGTGGCTGCAGGGGTGACACTGAAAACCGTAGCTGCCTTCTGAAATACCAGACCTGATTCTGGTCACCACAATCAAGGAGACTCAGGTTGCTGTAAATGGCTGCTGAGGCCTGTCTGAGATCAGTGTGTAACTGCAATGCATGTGTGAGGTTCTCAAAGAAAAATCACAGCTGTGTGTGGCAGGAAGGATGATGGAGACAAACCCCAACCCATCCTCCTGTACCAAGCTGAGATCAATAAGTCTAGACTATCCCTGACAGATGCTCATGTACCTTCTTCTTGAAAGGTATTTCCACTCTACAGTCTCCTTGGGCGACCTACTCCAAGGCTTTACTGTACTTCCACCTTGAAAGTTTTTCCCAACAGCCATCTTAATTCTTCCATCCTATTATTTTTTGTCTGATTCACAGCAGATATGGAAAGCAAGTCATTGCTCTCTTCTGCAGGAACCATTTATGAACAGAAAACTGTTACCCCATCTCTGCTCTGCCTTCTGTTTTCATGAGTTAATTGACTCATTTCCCTCCATCTCTCCTTAGAGGCTGTTTTCTACATCTGTGGTCATTCCTATTGCTGTCCTCTGGGCTCTCACCAGTTGGAGCCTGTCTTTCTTGATGAACAGTGCCCAAAATTGGATGCAGGACTCTAGCTGAGGCTTAGTAATGGGGAAGAGAAGGTTTACTTCATATGTCTCATAGACAGCTTTTCTGTTTATGAATTCCAACATGATAGCTGCAAAAAAAAAGCAAACAATGTCCTACTGGCCCTTGAGATTTGGACATGGTGGAGATGAGGACCATATAAGTACATAGATGGATGCATGGATGAAATGCAGACTTTCACCAGTCAGGCAAAAAAAAAAAAAAAGGAGCTTGGGGAAGCAGCAGTGTAAGGGCCAGACGGCTGCCAGCGTGTGTGCGAGCCTCGGGTTTGCCCTGGTGAGGAGCATCCTGGGTGTGGAAGGAGGGGTTCATTCCCATCCTGCCAGGATGCACCCCCTGGGCACCTTGACCACATCAGGAGCCATGTGGTTGTCCCTCCTGGGGACACACCAGGTGGGATTCATCATGCTGGTGGCTCCAGTCCCCATGGGCTCCATGAGCTGGGAGGGTCTGAGCCTTCCCGCTGCTGGACTTGGCTTTCAGTGCTTGGATAGCCATATTTATTTAAGCTGGTTTTCTCATTTGCTTTTCACTTCTGGAGGAACAAGCTCTCTGTGGAAGATGAGTTGCTTTTTTTTTATTCCCCCCCCTCCCCTTCAGCCCAAGTGTTAGGCAGGAGGCTGGTGAGTGATGCAAAGTTGGGCTCTGCAGAGGATGGCTGGGAGGCGTTCAGAGGAACCGGTGGTGGTGGCTGGAATTCCTGTTGCCATAACAACCTGAGACAGGCCTTAAATATAGAACTGGTTTTACCCCATAGCCCTGCTCTGTCCTTTCTTCTGTAACACAAGACCAAATGGGCTTTGCTTCCTTCTCGCTGCAACCTGTTAAGAGTCTGAAAGATCAGGAACAGGGACAATTCCACAGCAGTGTAAACCCCAGTCAGTGTGGTGTGTGAGGTTGAGACCCCCATGAATAATGAGTTTGGTGGTCCTGCTCCATTCAGAGCTTTGGTGGGTGGGCTCCAAATACTGGTTTAGCTCAGTGAAAATCCTCGGACAGGTTGGACCAAATTAAAAAACAAACAAACAAAAACCCCAAACAAGAGTGGAAAACATTTAACTGCTGCAGAGCTGCTTCCCTGCTGCAGCTTTGTCCATGGCTGGTGGGAGGGGACCATGGCAGCTTCGGAGCTGGGTGAAGGGTAGAGCTGGTCAGGGACAGGGCCAAACCATGGCATTATTATCTTTCAGGAACTGAAATACAGCAGATTCCCCAATGCAGACAACAGCGAGGAAGATGTCTCAGAGGGAAGAGAAAGGCTCAGGACTGCAGCCTGCGGTGGGAAGCGGGAGCGAGCGAGCGTGTGGGACAGCCGCGTGCAGTTGGTGGCATCAAGCATGAGCGTGCAGTGAGTCTGCAGCACGGCTCTCCTCCCCAGGGTGCTCCTGGTGATGTGATGCTAACGAATCCTGCTGAAGTCCCTCAGCTTGGGAGAAAGGTCATCACATCATAGAAAATTCACCGGGTGCTTTTGGTATCCCCCGTGTACGGTTACACAGCAAAACCATCTGTTAAGTTTATGTTTATTCCTCAGCAAATGGTGTAGATGCTTTTAGAAATTCATACTTATCTTTTTCATTAAATATTGGGTTTTATACCATAGATCAGGAGGAGTCCTAAACTGCAGGAATTATTTAGTGGTGCAATATAGTGGGAGAACTCCCAGGACTCCCTGACTCCACTGTAGTGTTGGTTTCATTCTGTTAGTTTAGTTAGTGTAATTTCATTCTCTTAGTTTATTGTGTTAGAAGAGTATTTGGATGACAAAATCAAGCAGATGATTGATATGGAATGCTAAAATTAAGGTTTCCCCATAAAATCCTTATTCCTCTCCCTTGTTCATCTGCAGAGAGGTGTAACCTGCAGATGTCAGATGAATCCCTTATTCTTTTTTTCTTCAATAACAATCTCACCCCTGTTAATGTTGTGTACTTTTTCCCTGATCTGGTCATTGAAAATAACTAATTTTCCTGACATTGCCTTTAATTCCTACTAGAGACCAACAAATGGCATGGAAAATTCCCACCTGAGAAGTTTTAATTTTGGCAAAGTTACAAGTAACTGAATACAGAATAGCTTGGGTGGATCAAGCAGGTATCTGCCAAATGCAGCAACAGAAGGCAGCTCTGCCGAATTGACTGTTTTATCATTTTAGGATTATTTTCTTCCTGTTGAGCTCTTCTGAATTGGAGTTGAAAGACATCAGGTCAGAAATCCCAGAGTTTAACAAGGAAAGATACTGTTTTGGGACGTTACAGCCAGGAAAGAACATCAGGGTTCAATATGAATTGAAAATTGAGTAAAACAGCAAGGACTTGCCTTCCATCAGCTGGTCATCATTTTCTACTTCTCTGTTTGTTTGTTGAGAGTTATTACTGTGCTGCTTTTTAATGAAACTAAAATGTTGTCTAGTCCTTTGGGATGAATTGATAGGAAAAAATGCACCTAAAAAAATTCCATTGCTGTACATAAGCTTTGTAGCTGTGTGACTGCAGCTTTGATGCTGAGTGTCTGAGGGTGCTTGGGGAGCTCCACCATGCTGCACAGTCATTCTGAGTAAATAAATGCTGGGTACACTCAGAGAGAACTGTATCCTGGAGGCATATTTCAAGGGAAAACATAACTGTCAGAATCTATAGGATGTAACTTGCAATTAAGTTTGCACATTCATCCATTTTCTTGCAAATCCTTGGGTGGATGATTACTAAATATAGCTCAGGACTCATGAGCTCAAGTACACACAACGCTGGGCTTTTATTTCTGCAGAGTGAGCCCCAGGCTCTGGGCAGAGGGTTGATGTTCCTTGACGGCAACATAACAAGCGAGAACTGGAGGGAAAATGCTCTGGAGTGACTCAGCATTGTGACTGTACATATGAAGTGCCTTAGCACAATATTTGGCTGCTGGAAAAAATTTCTTGTTGGAGTTGAGGCTCCCAACCCAAGTAGTGGTGGCCCAGAAGACCTGCACACAGCACAACAGGGCAGGAGATGCTCAGATGGGTGTTTAATAAAAAGTTGCTGCTGTGTTTGTATTGACATTTCCCAAGGATTGGAGCTGCTGTGCACAACCTGCCTGGCTCAGAGCAGCTATGGAGCCTTCTCATAGCACCAAGGAGCTGCTGCCCTGAGCAGTTTTCCCCTGACAGACCGCTTATGTTGGAAGTAGGGAAGAGGAGGAGGCAGCTGATTTTATGACCCTCTATTCCAGACCTGGGCAGAACTATTTCATTCTGACAGACAAGCAGGACTTTCCAGTGCCCTTGGTAAGCCTGGTGGTACCTAGCACGAAGGCACTGAATGACTAGGGCTTGCTTTGCCTTTAATTACTGATGTCTATATGTACTTCCCTGCAAGGGAAAGTACAGCTCCTGGTCTGCAGCGTTCAGTGCTGAGACAGCCTCCTGCTCTCTTTTGGGGGTGTTCCTTCAGGGTCTGGAAAGACAGCATTTAAACCTGGAAACTGAGCAGGCCAATGGAGTTGCTTGTATCTACAAGGTCACCTCCCCTAAAATGTGCTTTAGTCCATGCTAGGTCTGGAGCATCACATTTCTCCTGATCAAGCAAATGGTTGGGAGACTCAATCTCAGATTGCACTGCAAAGACTTGTAAAGGAAACCACTGAAGTTCCTGGGATTGTTCCCCAGACATTGCTGCTTGTTTGTGCTTGTTCACTATCCTAATGAATCTTTTTCCACAGGGAAACACTTGTTTTAGTCAATTTCTTGAAAAATTGAACCGTTTTTTCTTGGTTTGCTAAATTAAAATCCATGCAGATGGATGCTTTAAGAATAGCTAGTTTGAGACCTGCCATTCACACTGTTGATTCTGACTTTACAGCAAGAAGACTGGTCCCCATCCTCTCTGCAGGCACACCAGTACAAGATGAAGCCAGGTTCTTCAGCAGGCAAGAAAAAGACACCAAGGGACAGTGTTTCTAGTGCCACATGCTCAGCAGTCTGAGACTACCAGGGTGAGTTGTACCTGTGCAACATCAGTTCAGATCTTTGCATGTCTCCAGTAGAACACGCTCCTGAACTTACAGGACCCACTGATAGGTGTTTCTGCAGGGGTCCCTGTGGAAACCAGCAGCCAATGTCATCTCAGCAGCCACAGAGAAAAGGTGGAGAAGAGCTGCTAGTGCCCAGCACGGGGGAAGTGGAACAGTTGAGCTATCCCCAAGTTATTCTGATGGAAGCGTCAAACAAATCTTGTTTTTATTAGAGAATAAAATACCTACATTTATTACCCAGGAGGAACTATGCAAGCTCAAAAATTGTGCTTTTTACAATGTATCTTTATTGAATTCCCTTGTCTGCAGTGTTCCTGGGGGCTATTAGCTGCTTTAACTGTAAAAGCAGCTCCTGGGACCCTGGGTGTTTCCTCTCAACAGCAGCATGTTCCCTGCAGCCCCCATCCCTTGGGATTCACTCAGCCCACATCAGCGCCTGAACTGCTACCATCCATCTCCCTTTCTCCTTTCCTTTGAGACCTGGTTCAGGAGAGCAAAGACCAGGGCAGAAAGGGGATTGTGCAGCCACACGTGGCACCCCAAAAGTCAATTCACTTTTTACCACAGCTTTTTCTGCAGAAAGAAGAAAAACACCCACGTAGGACAAATAGCTTTGGGCTGGGAATAAAGCATAGCTGCTTCATGGAGCTTAAGATGTTTTGCAATGATACTTGTGCTGCCCTTGATAATTAGAAGAGCTGAATTGCTGCTTGGCTTCCCTAAGGCCCCCTGTGCAGCCCTTCCCCTATCAAAGGGACTGGTCTGGGAAAGGCAGGCAACAATCACCCACACCCACGCTGAGCTTGAGGAGGAAGCTTTGATGTGTTGCTGAGCAGAGGTATTTAATTAACCTCCTCTATCGATTTTGATGGAGAACCACCTTCACTTTTTATGTGCAAGAGAAAAACAGACTGTTTGAAGAGCAGCTGTCTGTAAGATGGCCAGGCAAGTGCTAGAATGGGCTGGGTTCACTCACCTCAGGTTTTCCAGTGCAAGACTGTGGTTGATCTTTGCAAATGTGCCAGAAAATAGAGACAGAGTGAGGGAGTTGAAGAAAATTGGAGGGAACATCTTCACAAGCCTTATGTCCCCTCATCAGACAGGCTGGTACAGGAGGTGTGTGAGGGGTGGAGAAACTCCCCTCTCCTTCCAGCAAGCGAGCAATGGCTTCCGAGGGGAGACAGCATGTGCAGGGGACCTGCTCCACATTGGGATTGAAGGGAAGAGGGAGGGTGGACGTTCCCCTGCATGAGATGTCAGTGCTCACAGCTGTGGTGAATCCCAAGGCAGAGGTGTGGCTGCCTTACACAGCCCCTGGTGGCTAGTGGCTGCCCAGGGTTATGGCTGGGTGCTCTGCTGTGTTCAGCATCCCATCAGGAGGGAGCAGGTAGGCGAAAATGCAGGCTAAGCTTGAGTTTGAAAGGCTGTCAAAGGATTCTGGAGAACAATTGTGAAATATTGAAATGGCTGCCTGCTCTCAAACGTTCTGGTGGGTGAGAAATTTGGGATTTCCTGACTTACTGGGGCATAACTCCTTGAACTGAGGGCCTTTTAAATTTTGCATTGCATTGGATGGGCTGTTAATATTTAATGCATGGAAAAAGACAAAGGTAGGTAGCTGACAACTCTCTTAAAATAAAAATCTCTGTGATGATAATACCAAGGAACCTTTGCTGTTGTTATTACTTTGGTTACTGGAATGGCAGAACATAAATGCTAGGAGCAGGGGGGGAACTTCGCTGTTCCAGGGACCATGTGAATGCAGGGGTCAGAAGCTTCCAGCCTGAAAGACAGGGAGGGCACAGGGACATGACCATGATGTGGAAATTCTCCTTAGCATGGCAGATTTGTCCCCAGTTACTGAAGGCTGTGACCACGTCAAGTCCTCATGTCCCATCACTGCACTTAAACCAACCCTCTGTGATGTGACTCACTGGGCTCAGGGCCATGAGCTGGGCTGGGTGCCCCTGTCCTGTGGGTGTGACATCCTCTGCAGGGCACCTGTCACCTCCCTGCCACTGCACAGAGCAGGAAAGCTTCCTGAGTTTGGGGTCACACTGCTGCTTTTTAACCTGGGGACTTCTTTCCCCCTCCCTTCGGACCCTTGCCCTTCCCAGAGGTTGAAGAGCAGGCAGGTGGGAGTGCCCAGGACTGCAGCTCCCCGAAGGCACTCACCACCCACAGAGCCATGGGAGTTTAGCCAGACTGTGTCTTTTCATCTGCTTGACACCAGTGGACAATAATTTCTGTCTTCCACAGTGGATCTGAGTTCTGCTGAATCCCCCTCCACAGCTGGCAGTAACACAGGCAGGGATTTCAAAGGCCTCCCTGCCAGACCCTCTGCCCTTTCCACAACAGCAGCCTGATGTGCTTCACAGAAAAGATGCATTGCAACTGCTTTATGGAGAAAATAAAACATTCACCAGAACTTTTAATTCTATGTTATCATGAGGAGTTTGGACAGCAAACTGCTTTTTAGAGCACTCCAACACTAGGAGTTCAGACATGACAGTAAATCTTCATTTCTAAGCTGTTGACATTTTTGGATGTTTAGTTACACTGGAAAATGAGTCTCAACAGGGCAGGGATGGTTGGGTCAAATGTTGCAGTAAAGGTTTTGCTGCAAGGCTGTTGGGAATTTTAGTGTCTAAATCTAAAGCAGTTGGGGACAGGAGGTGGGCTTGAGTCTCTTTGTGCTGAAGGACTTGAGCGGGTGTCTCTGCACTCTAGACAAGTGCTCATTGCTGGGGTATTTATAAAAAATTAAAAATCTGCTTTGCCCTCACCTTTTCCAGCTGCATTTTTGAAAAACGAAGTGACCAGTAAGAAATGGACTGAGAGCTGCAGCACATGAAACTGCATTTAGGAGAGGGTCTCAGGCTACATATCCCAAGGGGAAGGAGGAAAGTCCCTGGCACCGTCAGAGAGGGGCCATCCAAGCATCCAAAAAATGTGATCTTAAAATGGCTTCATCCTCTGGTTTTCCTCCTGGTCAGCTCTAGACAACTCCTTGCTCTCTTGCTGGCTCTTCCCAAACCTATTCTACCACTCTGTGCTCCCCATGGGCATGATGTGACAGCCTGGTGTCAAAATCCAGACCTGCAGCACCCTCCGAGTTGGGCACTGCAGCAAAACCTGCTGTGCTCTCAGCATCCTCTGTTCCTGCCGAGGTCGAGGAAGCAGAGCTGCGCTTTCAGTTGGTTACTGCAGTGTTTTCATTTTGTACAATTATGTCCAATTTGTTCTTTTTGGTTAGCTGGTGCTGGGTATGATTCCCCTGCAGAACTCGTGTACAACGAAAAGGGCATGTTTAGAAGAGCTTATTAAAATTCATGGGGAGTGATGGTGTCCCATGTGAAGAAGTTTAATCTGAGGCAGCCTTCGAGAATGGCTTATTGCAGCTTTCTGCATCACCCACAAACACTTTGGGGAAAAACAGGGAAGGAGAACAGAGTGTTAGATAAGCTGCTTTAAAATGATCTTCATAATCCTGCAAATTAAAATGTATTTTATTAAAGGCAAGTTACAGATGGAAAATAACCCAAGAAAGGCTGGAAGTGACCCTTCTCAGAGACAATTGATGCTGTTCCTGCAGCTGTGACTGGATGTCACTGAAATCAAAGCTCTCCTCCCTCCAAGGAACCAGCCCCATACCAGCCTTTCCTGCAGGACCTGTCCCCAGGGAGCTAGGCCCCCTCCATACTGGAAATATCATTAAATAGTTGTTTGAAATGAGATTTGATCCCCTCTATGTTACTTCACAGCCATTGGTATGAAACTTCCTGACCCCAAAAGCAGCTCCAGCTTTTACTGTTGTTGAATGGTACAAAGGAGGGGAGAAGGAAGAGCGTGTTTACTCAAAACTTAGGGCAACTGAGATCAGGGAATGGCCACAAAGCGCTGGGTTCATGCAAGTTTTTCAAATCCTGCCTAATTTCTGCCTGTTCCTGGTAAAAGAAGAGCAACAAAAAGCTGAAACTGTCGGTTACTCCCATCAGCCTGATTCTCATGGAGACTCTCATAAAAGCTTCTCCCACTGACAAACCTGCTCCCCGTTAACTGCAACATCAGGGACAAGGCAAACAATCTTGGTAGGAATCACGAAAGGATATCTCTTAAGACTTAAAGTACATTTAGCTGCTCATTCATCCCCCACGCCATGCAGCTTTTGGCAAGTCACTTTAATCCTTCTCAGTCTCAATTTCCCTCAGTCTGAAAGAGGATATTATGGTACTTTCCTCCCAGGAACTATCTGAAATTGCTCTCTGACTGCTGAGTCCTTTTAGGATCCACATATGCAAGAGCAGAGCAATCCTTACTCTCATTATCCTGAGAAAACTCACCACACTTCAGGACATTCAAGTGATGGCATTTTTCCAGCATTAGACCCTAAAGTAGAATTTATCTGTGGGCTGAGTTAGGTGTTTGCTTTGCCTCTAAAGATGAGTCCTCACCCTGTGTGTGTTGAAGAGAAGCTGGGCAAGAAAAGCCAGGGATGAAAATTGGGTGGCTGTGGGGGCAGGAGTGAATCCTAGCAGGAACACAGTTCAGGTCACAGCTACTTATTGCCACCTCTCCACATGAAGGAACCATGTCCCCAAGCTCAGGTGGAAGCTGTGTAGGGAGGGGACCTGGCTTTTCCTCCGCTGCTGCAAGGATGTTGTGAACAGCCGCATCCTGGAGAGCCCTTCAGAGCCCCTGCTCCTCTGCAACATCCCTTGTGTTTGCTTCAGCGGTGCAGGGAAGACACTGCCAGGGACTAGAATGGGGAAGTTCTTTAGCAGACCCAACTGCTTGGAGTCTTGTTGCCAAAAGCCTTTCCTGAAACAGTTGAGCTGGCATATTCTCTGCTAGGGGGAGGTGGGCTCTCTGTTCCCTACACTGCTCTTTCTCAGCACTCCTGACCCCTGTAGCAGGTGAGGGCTCCCCACCACCTGTTGTGACACGCCTTGAGCAGGTGGGTTCTCCAAACGCTGGTGAAAGCAGTCAGGCTTCCCCCAATGCAGGGAGGGGAAGAGCACCCATCACATCCGAATGAGACTCAAGTGAATGTGCAGGGCTGGTGGCAACTGTGACAGGGTCAATGATATTTATCTAGTTCCTGTTGCATCCTTGTTGGTGTCTTCTGTTCAGAGCCGGGGCTTCACCCTCCTGCCTGCGTCAGCAGCTGCCCCACCACCTCTGCAGCCCCTCGCCTGGCTCTGCAAGGGGGTTTCCCCACATGCAAGGCAGGTTCCCCACCATGGGGGGAGCTTAGGAAGGGCAGGCAGGGCCTCCTGCCCAGGAATTCCTGGGAACGACACTACATCTGGGTCCTGGACCCTGGTTTTCCCAAAGGACTGCCCAGTCTGTGTGCAGTCAGGATGGGGTTGGAGTGCCACAGCCCCCCAAGAGTGGGAAGAGCTGCAAGGCCATTTGCAGTCTTCAGCAGCTGGGTGGAAAACAGCCTGTATGGATGGGCACTTGGTCACCCCTGTGAGAGAGAGGTGACATCCCCATCACTGCAAGGACTGGGTGACCCCTCTAGCTCTGCTGCCCTCCCTCCTGGCTGATGATGAGGTGACTAACAGGAGCTTCCAGCCCTTCAGGGGCTAATAAATCTGCAGTTGCTGAATAACATAGCAAGTCTAATTGCTTTACAGGGCTCGGTGCTTAAAGCTAAATGTTAGATAACACATTACAGGCGGCTGTTTTTCCCTCAGTGCCAGCCTGGCCTGAACAGCACAAGCTGGGAGGATGAAATGACCCCCAGCCCACCCATGGGGTGCAGGGGCTGGCAGAGTCCCACTGCCACCAGCCAGTCCTGGGCAGGATGGGGATGTGGGTCACCAAGGATTTGGCCTATGGTATTGGTAAATAGGTAGGTAGGAGAAAATTAATTTATTGAGTCATTTTGCAAATTCCCTAACAGGTGAGTGACAGGGACAAAAATTTCCCCATTGGGGTCTTTGTATTCCTCAACTAGCAGAAAATTTGTATATTTTTCCTCCCTGAAGTAATTGTATTTGGTTTCAAACCTGATGCGAATGAGACAGACGCAGCCAGGAGGTGATGTCTTACACATCTGTCCACGTTAGGGTACAGGCTGGTGCCTCCACAGCTTTCAGGTGGTCCCCCAGACACATCCTTACCAAGAGAAGAGGAAAGGTGGGTCTGATGGAGCCATCCCTGGGAAGAGGAGCCACAGAATGTGTGCTTGTGGTCAGTGAGTGTCGAGAGGAGACTTAATAAATGCACAGGAGGAAATGCATGTCCTGGGAAGGGCAGAAAGCTGGAGCCAAGGGGGATGGCTCTGACTGTGCCTTGTGGGAACTTGAACCAGAAGCTTCTCTGATAACCAATTTGCACTGGTGTGTTTCCTGCCCTCTTCCTGAAGGCAAGAGGAGCCCAAGGGCGACTAAACACCAAGAGCTGTTTGTAGAGTGGTGCCAGGCAAGTGGTGCTGTGGCTCTGGTCTGTCCCTCCTCAGGTGGCAGGAGGGAGGGAACCCTGTCTGACATGGGGTGACTTTGGGCACTCCTGGGACTTCAAAATGCTTCTGAACAGTTTAGGTAAGCTAAAACTTCAGATCTTTACAGGACAGGGTCCCTGTGGGGCTCCTCTTCTCCCAAACATGAGAGAGGGCTGCCCCCACCTGTCTTTTCTCTTCCACAGTCTTTGCCCTCTGCCAAGGGGCATTTGCTGTCTGGTCCCTGCTGAGACCTCTCTGCCCTTCCTCCCTCCATCTCCCACTTTTGCAGATATCCAGTCCAGCAGCTCAGCACTCCCAGATCCTTTGGTGTTTCTCTGAGGACCCAGAGAGCATGGCAGAGGTCAAGCCTTGCTTTCTGGACCAATGACCTGTTATGGACTTATAAATACACATAAATAGTTTGGGAAAGGCTTTCTTTTCCCATGGTGAGAGGAGGAGCTGGGCAAGAGTGAATGGTGGAGCCTGCTGGGAGGACAGGCCAGTGGTTACCAAGGCTTTCCCCCCTTGCACACAGAGCCTGCCCCCTGCAGCAGTGTGGGTTGGCAGCTACAGCTGAACTCTGAAAGGGGCTTTCAGGGAGGGAGAATGTGAATGATGAAGCCCAGCTGCTGCTGATGTTGCCATCCAAGTTCTGCTGGGGTTTTTCAAGGAGAGCCTTGTCTCTTTAAGGTTCATTTTTGGATGTTGTTTTGCTGCCTGCTTCCAGTATTTTTCCCTGGTATTCCAGTATTTCCATGCTCCTGGGCTCTCAGTAGCACAAACCACTCTTCACTATGTATCTCAGTTCTTTTTGCACTTTTCAACACTTGTTACAGACCTCTGCCAAGAAACCTGATAATTTTTTTTCCCATTTAAGGGAAAGGATTTCAGACTATCAAAGAAAATCTCTGTTGTACCTAAAGTGTTTCTAGGCTGGAAAGAAAATCCCTGGAAACTAAGGGAATCCTTAAAGGGACATAACAGGAAACACTCTGTAGCAGAGGCAGTTTATTGTGTATGACTGTCTTTTCCACTCATGAGGACAAGTACAAGGCCCTTGGGCTGCAAGAACAATACGAGTTATTGTTACATCTCACAGCTCATTTTAGAATATGAAACCCAGCTGGTTCCTCAGCATCAGGAACCAGCCAAAACTCGAGGGCCACCAAAGCTGCTGTGCCCATCTCTGCTGGAAACCCATTGTTTCACATACCATTGCTGTGACAGGGCTGAGAGCTTGTTTACAGGCCAAGAGCCTTCCTTTTCTCACAGCCCTTTGTTTTTCTGTGACCAGCAAAATGATGTAAATCAGCCTCCCCTCTTGCTTCATGGGATGGACAGGAAGATGCCAGACTGTTGTATGGGTGTGGGTGTTTGTGAAGATGTGATACTTTTCCTTATGCAGGCAGAGGAGTCACTGCAGATCAGCAGAGGGATACTTCTGCATTTAGACTCAGCCTATTTCCCTGGCATGTTGTAGCTCAGCAAACACTTACAGACCTTTTCTGCCTGGCAGGTGAAATATGGTTGTGTATATACCACTGACTGAGCTCAGGAGAACATATATTTGCCATACTCTATACATTTCCTCTAAGGTACTTGAGGTTTAAGGTGTTTCCTTGTTGATAACTGCTGTAATACCTGGAAAGGAAGGGGGTTTACCATGGACTACATTCAAGCATTTGGCTGGCTCCATAGGCTGTGGAAATAATAGACCATAAATTAAGTTTGCAGAAGTTCAGAGTACAAAAATATCAATTGAAAGGAATATCCAGACCAAGAGTGGCTTAGGTAACCTTGGAGAAGAGCAAGCAGACAGTACATTTCTGCATCCTCAGGCCTGCACTGCCCCTTGCTGACAAACTCTCCATCGTGGGACAATAAATGCTGCAGGGAACAGAACTGGGGGTGAAAATATCCTCTTCTCTCCCCAGACTCCTGGATCACCCCAGGCACAGCCAGCTGGAGGGTCTGCCCTCAGCAGGACTCCCTCTTGCAGCTTCTACCTGAAACTACTATGATTTTTCAGCACTAGTGGGATGCTGTGGGTGGAAGGGTGAGCACGCAGCAGTGGAGGAGCCTGTGCTTCCATGCTGCCCCTTCCTGTGCCCCCTCCGTGGCTGGTTCTCCGGCCTCTTGGCAGAACATGTGAATGATGTTGGCAGGGTAGCAAGAGTGATGCAGGAAGATACAAATGCCCTGCTCATAAACCCGAGTTGTGTCTCTCTCAGTGATTTAACTGCATTGAATCTGAGGCATCTCCTTCATTAAGCTACTTCTCATTTTCCCTCCCACCATCCTCTTCTTGCAGAGGAGCAGCCTGCATTTGTCACAAGGGGAGATAATGTGCCCTGGATGCCAGTACTAGCAAACAAATAACTTGTTCTCCTCAGCACCCGCCAGCTGGAAGTTTCAAAGCACTTTGTAATCATTAACAGATTTGGTTTCCCAGCCCTGATCAAGGATTTTCATCTCTAATGTAAGAGGAGCAAAGTAGGGTCTGGGGGTGAAATGATGAGAAAGTAAAAGGAGAACTGATCTGCTCTGGATACTGCTTGCAGGTTTTCATGGGGTAGGGGGAGACACTGCAGTGGAGGGGCACTGGGCTGAGATTAAGCTGGCCAATAGATTTTATTCCCAATTCTTCCTTCCACTTCCCCTCTGGTTGATTTTGCTTTTCTGTATCTTAATTTCCCCATCTGCAAAAGGAAGGTTGTAACCCAGTTCTTGTAAGAAATTCTGAAATATACAGATGATAGACAGTTGTGGGAGGCATGGAGAAAAAGGCCTGGCCACATGAACACTGTTTGGGATTTCAGAAAGTCATCTCTAAGGAAGATGTGGACGTTCAAACAGCAAAGATAGCAGCATAACACTGACACTGTGTACATAGGACAATGGGAGCCAGGTGGAAGAGAAGCATAGAAAATGGGGAAAAACAGCACTGGGAGTCTTTTCATCTAGTTAATCACACAAAATCAGACACTGGGCTCCTATTTCAGAATCCTTGTAGGAGGAATTGTCACTACAGTCCAAGAGCCATGGTCAATCAACGCAAGAGGAGAAAGGCCTAACAAGCATGGCTCTGTATCTTTGGTACATCAAGCTAAGCAGGTGAACTGCATTAAATGGTGCTAATGGAACCATTAAACGGTGCTAATGAAGGTCCAGACCTCTGGTAGGGTCCATTTCTCCTGTCAGGAGTGAAAGAGGAAGGGAAGGAGGACAGAGTGGTAGAGGAATACTTTAAATGCTGTGGTGTTGCCTGTCAAGTTGCCCTTTCTTCTGTGTTTCCAGGTTAGTAAATGCTCCTTTTTATTATATTTATAGTCCTAACGAGCAGCAGAGATGCACTATTATTCCTTCCATCTGTATCTGCAGATACAGGCAGCCATCCTGAGAACAGTCTCTTCCCTTTGATGAGGGGCTGCCAGGCTGAGGACGGGGCCCAGGTCTCTCCTGGTACAAAGGGATGCTCGGCCTCACTGAGCTCAACTGCTCCCAGCTCAGCAAGCCGGGCCTGGGAAGCAGTCGGGGCCCTGCGGGATTTACCAGTGCTCTCTGCTCATCTTTATCTCCTGGCACCAGTCCCCACTCCTGTATCCGCGGGTGATAGCACCGGGAGATGGAGGGCGGTGGGAAGAGCCCCATCCTCCTCAGGAGGGATGTTGCGGCTCTCCCCCAGGTGCCAGCCCTGCTCCAGGAGCCTTCCCCGCTGTAAACCAGCGCTGGGGCGGTGGGGCCCGGGCAGGAAAGCGTTAACCTGCCCTGCAATGCTGCGTCCCAGCTCACGGTGGAGCTGCCTTCCGCTCTTCCACCCCCAACTTCCAATTCCCTCCAAACAACTCCGGGACAGAATTGCAGGGAAAAGCTGGAGGTTCAGACTAGACTTGTTGATCTCCGTTCCCAGGCAGCAGAAGGAAGTCCCGGAGCTTTCCTTTGTGTCCCCACGGAGAGCGGGCTGAGGGGCGGGGGCAGACGCGGCTCCGCAGTTGAGTGTAGGCAGGAGTGAGGAGCCGCAGCCGAGGGAAGGCCTTGGAAAGCTTCCTGCCGAGGGATCCGCTTTACCTCCTTTCCCTTCTCTTCCCCTCCCCCCGGGCTCCGTGGCCAGCCGGGAGCGCGGTCGCCATCCCTCCGCCTTCAGGCTGCCCGCGGGGGGATGCGAGCGGGGCCGCCCCTGTTGCCCGCCCCGCCGCAGGATGTAGCCGCCCTCGGCCCCGCACAGCCCCGCACCGCCTCGCTGGGAGCCCAAAGGAGGAGGTAGGTGCGGGCCGGGCTCGGGCCGAGGGAGGGGAGCCTTTCCCCGGGTGCGGCGGCCTGGAGACAGCGGTGGTGTTTCGGTTTTGGGGCTGGGGGACGAGGTGGGTCGGCAGGAAGAGGTGCCGAACCCCCGGAGCTGTGCCGGCTGGGCATGGAGGAGCCGTTCCTGTCTGCGCTGGGGTTTCTCTTCGTGCCATCTTGTGTAAGCAACAGTGCTCGAGGCTGTCGTGAGCCACCCGGCTTTGCAAGGAAGGCTCGGGGTTTTTCCTTATGATTTTTGTTGATTTCCTTGTTATGCAGAGGTCGACGTGGGGTGTATTGAGGGGGAGGGGAGGGTCCCTGGGCAACCCAGAGAGGTGGAGTGCGTCGTTAGAGTGGCTGGAAATAGTCCCTTTTCCCTTCCACAGCTCTTTCCTTGGGGAAATTGGCAAGGCTGGAGTTATAAAAAGCCTCCGCGTCTCCCTGCAGCCTACACGGCTGGGCAGGGCACGGGGCACCACCGGCGCCGAGGAGGGGGCTTGCCCTGGAGGGGTCATAGGGGCACCTGGGGTCTGGCGGGACCGGGTGCTGGCGGGGCGGCAGTGGCGGGGCCAGTGCGCTCCGGGGTGGGGGACAATGTGCCAGCGCACCCCTGGCCATCGGCCCGGCGCCTTTCGGGGCGCGCTGCTGAGCGGTGCTCGGGGGAGCTCCGTGTCCGCCCCTATCTGCCAGCAGTTCCCAGCCCTGGGCTTGCAGGGGGTTCGTGCCCAGTCCCTCTGGCCGGGGTGCACAGGCGACCCTGGGGGCAGAGCAGCGGGGGGGGACACCCATCCGCCGCCCGGGGGAGCTCGGCGGCAGCGGCCGGGCCGACACGTGTGCGCGGGCGGCCCGTCAGCACCGCGGACGCGGACAGCGCCTGCCCGCCAGCCCGGCCGGCGGAGCGCGGTTCAGCACCGCCCGGGCGGACAGCGCCGCCGCCGCCCCCTCAGCAGATTAGCGGGGCCGGGCGCTCCCCCGCGCGCGGATAAGGCCGCGGCCGGGCGCGGAGGTCAGCGGGCGGGGACCCATGGTTGGCCTCTCTTGCAGCTCTGGGGCATGGAGGGGAAGGAGAGGTGAGGAGAGCCGGCCCCCGCGCGCCCTGCCCCACGCCGCACCTTGGAGCCTCCAGCCTGAGGGGGACCAGCGATGCCTCTGGGGATGAACAAGCATGGATCTCGCTCTACTACCTCTTTGCCTCCGGACCCCACGGAGATCGTCAGGAGCAAGGCCTGCTCCCGGAGGGTCAAGCTCAACGTGGGGGGGCTGGCCCACGAGGTTCTCTGGCGGACCTTGGACAGGTTGCCGCGGACCAGGCTGGGTAAGCTCAGAGACTGCAACACTCACGACTCCCTCATGGAGATCTGTGATGACTACAACCTGGAGGAGAACGAGTACTTTTTCGACAGGCATCCCGGGGCATTCACCTCAATCTTGAACTTCTACCGTACTGGCAAGCTGCACATGATGGAGGAGATGTGCGCCTTGTCCTTCAGCCAGGAGCTGGACTACTGGGGGGTGGATGAGATCTACCTGGAGTCCTGCTGCCAGGCCCGCTACCACCAGAAGAAGGAGCAGATGAATGAGGAGCTGAAGAGAGAAGCCGAGACCCTGAGGGAAAGGGAAGGGGAGGAATTTGATAACACTTGCTGTGCTGACAAAAGGAAAAAGCTCTGGGACCTCCTGGAGAAGCCCAACTCCTCCGTAGCGGCCAAGGTAAGATCTCCACATCTCTTCTCAAGTCTTGTCTGTGTTGGCTTATGACTGTGGTGATGCTTACATGAGGTATTGCTCTGCTACCCTTGCTTAAGCATCTGGGCACTTGTGGCTGGACAGGTGCCTTGAGTGAAGGGATGAAAGGCCTCCCAGATGCAAACAAGGTTTAATATCTCTTTTCTGGATAGCTTGGAAGGGATCTGGTTTGAACTTCCCTGGGATAGTCTAGGCTGCTCATTGTGGGGGCAGGTCCATTGACCCCTGGGTCAGCATACGCTGATTGCTGTGGCTGAAGGTTAGTAGAGTTGTCATCCAGTGGCTTGTCTTGGTGCGTTTTGTAATAGAGATTTCTTTGGGTATAAAACATGCGTGTCTCCTACTGCTTAACCAAACTGGCTTTTAAGAAGAGGAAATCGGCTTGAACGCTTAGATCCAGGTCCAGTCAGGAAATAATGCCTTCCCTCCCAGGGCTTAATTTAAAATTCTGTGGTGAAATACATCTAGTTATTTGTATTATGCACTCCTAAGCTGCGGGTCTGCTAAAGCTAGCATTTGAATTTAATCCTTTACCTGATTCCAGCCTATTTTAGGTCTCCCTGTGCAATACTGCTGCAGCTCTGTCTCTGTCAATAGTTGAAGTGCTGCTTACTCTGAAGTTGCTGTCAGTGCAACAGATCTCTTTGAAGGCATTTGGAAGATAAGATCCATGTTAGGAGAAACCAATGTCAGAGTTGGCTCTGATAATTTAGCTGTCTCATGT
Organism: Caprimulgus europaeus; assembly: GCA_907165065.1. The sequence goes on from OU015541.1 coordinate 8,972,126, forward strand.
TAGTCACGTATTCTTTAGTGAGGAAAATCTCTGCAAACACAATGGTTCAGTAACCATGGGGACAAAAGTGAAAGGGGAGAGGTTGAAAATTGCGAAATGAATAACTAAAAAGCATGAGAGAGTGAGTAGTAGGGACCAAAACTTGAATTTTCTCTGTACTGTTGTCCTCACAGCATGGTAAACAAGTAGAAAGAGGCCCCAGCTACCTCTTTCATGTGACCTCCCTCTTGCATGTACATTTGCAAGTGTGAACCTTAGCTCCATCCCATTAGAAGTCTGGCTTTGGTGGGCTCCTCTTGAAAATGGACTTTGTCTTTCCCTCTCTCTTCTCTTGGTGAAATGTTGCACATCATGAATCAAGAGCATGTACAAAAGTTTGGGGAAGGGATTTTATGAAGTGTGGAGCTAAATGGCTCATTCTGGCAGTGAAATGGAGAAACATGGTCAGCTGCTGAACCAATTATCACTTTTTTAATGACAAACGGAGCCCCAGAATGTCTTCTTCTCTCCAGTGGCATGGATGGCACTGTGCTGAATGCATTCATCATTTATAAGGCTCCTTTGGCACAGTCCTGGAATCCTGAAACACAGGCCCCAGGCTTCGCTGTCTGTGGCACTGACTCAAAATCCATTAGAGACTGTTGATGCTCATGATTTATTGTATATGAGCAGGGGTCATTCTTGCCAAATAAGTGTCTTTTGTGATTTATAAATGAAATACACTCTAGCTTCATTTTCTGAGAAAATTCTCAGAGTAAGTGCACTCGGCATTGCAGGCTCTGGATTAATTGAGAGTGAACGGTAAAGCAATATTATCCTTCCCATTTAAAGCTACCACTCTGTGACTTCATTACTGTAATGAAAATGGTGCTGTATGTTCTCAGACCTCAAATATTCCAGCAGTTCCCAAACAGATTTCTTACTCATTTCAAGTGTAGCAAGGAAAATGGGCCTGAGGAACAATTAGCTTACCAGACAGGAACAGAATGCTTCTAAGCCTATTCTTTATCCGATTTTCTCCCTGCTGGTGGATAGCTTTTCTCTCATGCCAGAGTAGGCCCTCTGCTTTGATCACCTTCGTGAGAATTCATTCCACATATTGAATAGGCTGGACCCAGTCTTCAGCTTCTGATGGAAGGACGTGGGGAGAAGGACTTGGCAGCCTGACCAGTTATTATCTGACCTAACCAGCTGTGCCCAGGCTCTGTTTCAGGCTGTTTTCTAAATCTGAGGCTCTGCCTGACAGCTCCTGGCCAGCTTTCCTCAGCTGCCTGCTCAGTGGAGCACTTTTGCTGAGGCCACAGGCCTCCAGGAACTTCTGTCCCCTTTCCTAAAGCCAGACCCTACCTGCTTTGCCAGATCTGGGAGCTCCAACTGTCCCTATAAGAAAGGGAACAAAATAAGCAACCCTGAGGTTTAAGGACTGTCACTAAAGGACCTCAAATAACTGGGGAAATGTGTACTTCTCTCACTTATTCTTCTTCTTCAGACTTGTGCTACTCAATGCAAAGGTTTTTCTATTTAGACATTAGACATACAGACTCCCTTCATGTTCTCTTTAAGAAATCTGGAAAATGGCTACAAATGCAGGTTTTCCCCCAAACTCAACATGATTCCCCTGTAAGTCATGTACCGTTGTCTAACTCCTGCTCCAGCAAGGTGAGTGTTCTTGCTGGCTGTCATCACTGGTTGTATTTTAACACTTTCTGCACCTAACCTGACTCCTCTCTAACAGCTCACTGCAGAACCTCTTGTGGTCATACAGGGACTGACTGAATACTGAATGAGTTGGTTTTTAATTGTGTGTGTATGTATCCTTATTTTTTTTAAAAGCAGTTATATATGATGTGTCTCAGGGTGGAAAACAGCATTCAAATAAGAGAAGAAGAATCCCCCAGACTTTAATTTTTATTGTTCTTTTATCCATTGGGGATTTACCCATATCTTTTGACTAATCTGTCTGGCTTTTAAACTAACCACCTCATGGCAAGCAGTGTCTTATTTATGTGCGATGCTTCACCCTGTACGTGACTGGAACGAACTTTCTGTTAGATTTTGTAAGACCTACTCCTTGAGAGCCTCCAGATCTCTACAGTGATGTATCAGACATCTGTTGAGACCCCAGGCTCGTTGTCTAGTGACCCCCAGCACTAGCAGAGGGGTGTTTGCTCCTTTCCTATAACCCTGCAGTCCCTCACAGCTGTAACCAAAACCGCCCCGTCCCTGTGTGAGGTGCTGTAGAGCTGCAGGGCAACACTCCAGCCCTTTCCTGGGGCCAAACTGTGCAACCAGTGCCCAAACCATTTCAGCCAGCACTCCATTTAACTTGGAGGCCCTTGCTGTGTTGTACTCCCCTGTGCTTGCTTTGCCCAGTGGGAAAACCCTCATGCACAAATTTGAGCACTGAGGGACTCTCCCTCAACCAAATGAAAAGATATTTATCAGGCAGTTATTTAATAAAACTCTTAATTTCTCCTTCTCTAGCCTCATAAGATATTTATATTTTAAAGGATCAGTTTCTCTTGCCTCCTGTGACTTTATTTGCCTGTACATACCTGAGAGATAATCACTGCAGTCTTTGTGGATGCTTCCTCCTCTTCCTGCAGTCACTGTTTTTACGTGTTCCTGCTTATTTTTATCATTCTCCCAGTTTCCCTTAGTAGTTTGGTGGTTGATTTTTGGTTTTGTTTTTTTAAAAACCTGTACTTTGGTGTACTCGTATCATCCATTTGTAACCATAGAGGACTCTCTGGTGCTTGCTTCTATCTGGACTTGGATGAAGATGAGGTGCAGATATTTTCTGGAGTAGCTATTACATTTTGTTGTATGACAGTTTTCCTTTTCTCAGGAAAGAAAAACAGCTCTCCAGAAGCCAATCAAAACTGCTGCTTTTTCTCAGAACTTAGTGTCTGTGTCAGAGCAGCGGTGGCTAGCAGTTCCTTAGCACTTTGGTTTGGGCTTTTAATCTTAGTTACTCTTTCCCTCACCAAGACTAAGCCCAGGCAGCTCGTTTCTGTCACCCACAACCCAGCCAGCACCCCTGGGTTTCCAAAGCAGAAGTCCCTCCTGTAGCTGTTGGTTTTTACTAATAAAGCTAGTTAGGATCTGTGGGTGTCTCACCTGCCTGGTTCATGCTCCTTGGGAGAAGCAGCATAGCTGTAATTCCAACTAGGCTACATGGCATCCTGAAAAAAAATCACAAACTACACTTGCTTCATGCTTTCCAGTATAGACAAATAACAAATTAGACCAACTTAACATCTTAATTAACTTATGGTCTTGGAAATCCTCTGAATCACCTGGACCTTTCCATCAACTCTGAAACAACCTTGCCCTTTTTGCCTCTTAGGAGGAAAAGAAATCTTTTCTTCTTTTTGTCCTTACAAATAATTTCCCTGATCAATATTTGAGCAATTAGTGTTGCACAGGGATGGGGGGGAAAGAGTCTGCTCGTCTTACAGACTCCTCTGCAAGTGCTGGTTTCATCTATTTTTCTCTTGCTGTCCTGAAGGCTGAGAAAAACACGATGACATCACCGACTTTGCAAAAAGCTTCTCTGCATATCTGCATGTCAAGTAGGATGTGCACTTCCTCTCCTTCTCACTGCCTCCACTTCCCACTTGTCCCTGTCCTGTTGGGAGCTCAGCTGCAGCAGTCCTGCTGTTCTGACAGGTTAATTCTTAGCCTTTCTCCTGTTTCTACTGTGTCTTTGCTGGTACAATAATATCACGTTTATCCTTGAAAACATGCAACTCCAATACAGTAATCTTATTATGCATGCTTCTACATTTGTTGAACAGCTTTTCTCAAGCTGCACACTGCTCTCTGCTGCTAATCTCTGGATGCATTGCTTAGGGATTGGGGAGGTTGCTCTGTAAGCTCTTTTCTTATTATTGTTGATAGTAGTGACAAAATAAGAATGATAAAGCCTCTTGGAGATGCATTTGCTACATCTAGAGTGTTCTTCCCCCACATGGGCTTTCTATTCCTGGCCTTCCCTTATGGCATGCAGTTTTCATTCATCTCCAAACCTGCCTGAATTTAGCATTCAGCAGAGGAAACCCCTCTCCCTAATTGCAAGGGTCACATCTTAGCAATGTCGTGTCTGTCTCTGAGGCTCCCATCACAGGGCAGATGTTGACTTTGTTAAAGCCAGATTGCCCATATTTTGTTTGCATCTGTGACTTTCATTTTTCCAATGCAGCTACTGCCTTGGCTTTTCTGCTATATATAGGAGAATTTTTCCCTTCATCCAAAGCAAATTCCTGTCTTCAGAGATCTTCAAAAGCAGAGCCTCATTCCAAAGCTTTTCCCCTGGGTTCGGGGATTTGCTGCTTTGGTCTATAGCTTATTGCTGGGTTTCTAGCACAACACTGTCCTGTGGACACACACAAATGATTGCTGTTCTGTATCAATCTCTCTTCATCCTGCAGCTTCTTTCTGAGTGCTTGTCCTTCCAGTGAACTTCTTAAATCTTTTGTCTGGGGAGCCCTAATTCCTACGTTCAGTTCCCTGCAATGTGTCCTCTGCTTCTGTCTCACCAGTGACCTTCCCACAATGTACTGCTGTGCTACCAGTTCCCAGAACTCCTCTGCCTTTCAGCCTTCCTAAACTCCCAATTTGAGGGCAAGAAAAACCCCCTAGTATTATTGCCAGCTTGGTAATTATGGACTGTGATTCTTTCCTGGATCCAAAGCATCTTCTTGGAAGTCCGTGTAACACAGGAGATACCCTGGCCAATGGCTTGTTAGTTTCCCACATCCCTAATGCAACATCCCATATTATTCCCTGCACAGGATGCAGCTGCTAACAAGCTTGCTCTAAGCTCTCCAGGTGGGACCCTCACCTTTCCAAGGTGATCCTTCCTCCAGATCTGTTAGTGTACCCCTGAGCAGCCATTGGATTCCTGCCTGAAAAAGGTTTGGGTTCAGCAGTTTACAATCCAAGTCTGCAGGTCTGCACTCTCTAAAGAATTTTATAAAAGGAAAGTTAAGTTGTTGCATCTAGCAGCTCTTAATGTACTTGCCATACAGTCCATGAAGTATAGCGTGCATAAACATGTATATGTAGGCATGCACCTGAATTTTTAACTTTATCTATAACTTTCTACTAGGAGAGCCTGGAGCAAGTCTGTGGTTCTCCCTGAGCCTAAGCATCCACATCTGTGTGAGGTTGCCTGCCTGCCTCAGGAGGGAAGCGACAAGCCTATGTGCCTGGGCTGGATTCCTTAGAGGACGTGTGCTAAAGAAGTATAGTCGATGCTATTTTCGAACCACCAGCTCTCATTTGAACCTTTGAAAAATCTTTCTGAGAAATTAATTCCCCTTGCTGCTCAGTGTTCTCCCATCCTGCTCAGCCTCTGAGCAGATGTGGTTTAAGGTACCAACATCATCAGGCAAAAATGTAGGATATCTCGCAAGAATGGAAAATCCCTGTTTTGCTCAGCTGTGACTGCAGAGGTTTAGTGACCATGGGATTCAGAAGAAGAGTGCTGGGCCTGATCCACCCAGGAAATGCCAGCATGGTGTAACACACACAATGTACAGGGGCAGCGTTGTCTGGTACCTGTGCAAAGCACTTGCATGAGCTGCCAAGCCAAGCATGTCGTGCCTGATGGGTGTGCACCGACTGCAGTGGTGGCCAGGGCTAGATGTGCAGAGGTGCTCCAGAGCTGTGTAGAAAAATAAATTATCTTCATTTTTTTAAAAAACAATTTCTTAATGTAACTCTTCTTACACTGTGGGATTAATATCCTTGCCATCACATTCCTACTTTTGCCTGTTCCCCTTGCTCCTGAAGATCATAATTTCCTTCTGACTTCTCTTGACGTAATGCCCCTGTGGAGAGGAATAATCCAATGTTACTTTTACAACATGAATGTTGCTATTTGTCATTACGAATGGCAAAATATTTATGTCAGAGAAAGTTCACAGCTGATCACTTAGTTCTTATAATAAACACAGTCAATATGATTAACTCCATGGAGATATCTGGCAGCAACAGAAGAGGCACAATGTGGTCAGTGAATGTGAGCAAGGTGTCGGTACTGGAATTCTCTGAAGAAGCTATACATGGAAGCCATACGTTGTCATTGCTTCTACTACATCAAGGCAGACAAGGATCACGCCTGTGCTGTTATGAGAATTGCCCAGTTTGTCTCCTAGGGCTAGAGGCTCAGCTCCATCACAGGCTGGGTTGGCTTCCCATGCATTGCAGTAGAACTGGGAGCACTGGTGCTGCAGTATGGCGATAGCCAAGCTCAGGTTTGCAGGTCACTGTCCTTATGGGGCAAAACTGCTTCAAGGGCTGAGTGGGTAAATCGGCTCTGGGTTGCTCTGTGCCATGGACCTATGAGCTGGCAGCAGCTCAGGGATCCCTGTCCCACACCCTGTCGCTTAACTGTCGTGCCTGAGCTTCTTTAGCTTTGACATCCTTTATCCTTGGGATGACCTTGCCCTAAGTTTAGTCCCTGGGGCAATAGCCACATGTTCACCTCCTGGCATTCTCAATTACCCAGTACAGCAAAAGTAAGCCTTGTAGTAAGCTTCCCCACTGAGTTTGGCTGGTGCCTGGTTTCTTTCTGCTGTACTAGCTTTTCCTGGCTTGCCCTGGCACTTTACAACCTGGCATGAGCTGAACATATTTACCAGCAGGACTCGGTGAGATCTCATTCTGATTTTTAATGGAAAAATTCTACTCTTAATTCTAGAGCAAGCATGGAAGAGTCCTGAGCATCCCTAGGCAAGCACTGTGCCTTGGTACCTGCTGTAGCCCAAACATCCCAAGGACATTTATTTTCTAGGTCCCCCAATAATACCAGCAGCCCCAGCCCTGCTTCTCTGGAGGGTAAAACTCCCACTGAATGTAATGGGAACAGATGAGTATTATAATGTCTGTACTCATCAAGCAAAGCTCTCAAAGTGCTTTGAAAAGATGGATTAGTTAAGGCCAGGACAAACCTGTGATATATGTATTATCCCCATCTTAAAGTGAAGAGGTGATCATTGCCCAAGGTCAATGAGGAAGGCCAGGCAGAGCTGGGGGGGAATCCTGGCTTCCCCCTGTCCCATGGCACCGGTACATTTTTGTGGTATAAATGAGCTTCCAGTGGCCTCTGCCTACAGTGAGATATTACAGAGGGAAAGGAGCTGGCAGCCCTCTGCCAGTTTATCCCAAGGGATGGAGTGGGGAAATCAAATCTTTCCTTGTTTCAGCATAGGTTTTCCTACTTAAATGAGCCCAGCCTGCATGGGAAGGTCCTGGAAAACTGTCGTGTTTGGAGAATGAGTGATTACAGAAAAATGAAAAGTTTTCCTCCATCAGAGGGTCTGTACTGGGGCATTTTCAGTGCTCTGGTGCAGTTCTGACTGTAGGGAGGAGATGCTGTTCCACTGTTTTGAATAGCAGGAGAGTACATAGATTATACATAAAGCTGTATTGTGAAATGATAAAATAAGTCATAATACATATCCAATGCAGTATATATTAAGTATGCACATATACTATATTAAAATTGCCTTTCCATGTGGGAATTCCTTTGTATCAAAATTAACCTGTATAAGGAAGGTTTATTTTAAACTAAGAACTAATCCTAGCGATGAGCTGAGCTCTGCTTTGAGCACGGCAAATGTGCCAAACGACTCAAACATTGCTCAACAGGAGTAGTGTCTCCTCAGACAAAGCAGTTGCCACCTCTGATAGTAACAGTAGGTGTGTGGATGTGAGGTCAGGGCATGGGCTTTTTGGTCATTTGGGATGTCCCTTCGGCCTGGTCTCAAAGATATATTGATGTTTTTAGGAATGTTCCCCTTTCCCAGTTCATGAGTCTTTCCCAGACCTGTTGTGATTCCTGCGAGTGTTTTTGCTGAGGTTTGCAGCTGTTCTGGTCCAGTGGTGTGGACTGTTGGTCCAACAGCTGTGGGTATTTTGTGACTCTTCCCCTGAGGTGCTGGCACTGCAGTGTGGTGAAGGTGGCCTTAACTCACCACTCTGCTGCTTGGTTGTGTGTCTGACACCTGGGCTTGGACAAGAAAAATCCATAGCAAAGCAAAAACTGAAGTACTTGTTGATACCTGAATCTCATTGACAACATTCATCTGATCTGATAAAAAACTTTCATCGCTAACAGAAGTTGGGTGAACAGTCAAAACAAATGGAAGGAACAATTTATTTTAAAGTTCATTTTTTCTGTGGTACATAATCAGTTCCAGTTATTATGAGTTAAACTTATTCAATGCTGTTTGGACTAGGATTCATGCAGAGTCTCTTGCCAAAAGCACAGATTAGTTTTGTTTTTATTTTATTTAAGTCCATTTGCTCTTGCTCATTTTTGAACAAAATGGAGCTGTAAATCTCATTTGAAGTACATAAACAGCATAAACACCAGAAATGCGCTCTCATTTGTACTGGTGGACAAAATGTTTCTAAAATATGATTATACTTACCAAATTTTATTTTAGACTTAAGATTCCTTGTGGACAACTCTTAAAAAAAAAAAAAATACTCCTTTTGCTAAAAGAATAAATTGAAGATGTGAGTAAAGAGGTCTGTCTCAGTCTCTTCCCTACTTAAATTTTTTTGTAGGGGGCAGGAACTCTAGTAAGTACACTTTCCATGACTCAGATCTCTTCCATGTGCCAGATATGCTTTGCTTGGCTGGTTTCAATGGTATCTGATGGCAGAGTAAACTGGGAATGGAAGCATGTTGTCACGTGGAACAAGCAAAGCACCAGGAACAGTTCCTTGGTTCCTCGAGGATCCTTTTATGTGACTACATCCAGTCTTTTCTTCTCCTTTTCTGCAGTTATTCAGCGTGTCCCAGTCCCTAACTTTCTCTCTCCTGGCATCTGAGTGCATCGTAATGTGTTTGTCGTCCCAGTTGTGTTGCGAAGGGGAGCAGCGCAATTATCCCGATTTACTTGGAGAGGGTACAGAGGGACTTACTGGCTTCTCAGGGTCTGTGATGGAGTGAGGAATGGAGTGGTAATCCACCCCTCACCCACAGACCACGTTTGTGCTCTGGTACAGCTGGATTCCATCCATAAGCATTCAGAAGGCAGCTGTAATGTGCAAGTTTAATGCTTCCATGAAACTGCCCAGGAATCCATCTCAGATTGGGGTTCTTCATATTTCTGGGAATCTCGTTTGTATCTGGAATGTTCTCGGCTCTGAAAAGTTTCATTCACATGGCTGTAATCTTTCTGTTTATTTAAAAATGTCTGTCTAGTGCTCTGCACACTTAATCTCTTTTGCATCACATGCTTTTATTAACAGTAGCGATCACACATTAAGCAAAGTCCCTTTACTTCTCGTAATTGGTCCATTTGACCACTTCCCCTGTTAGTAATTGCTGTAACATCCCTGTACTTCTCCATACCTGGTCATTTTCAAAAACTATGGGTTCATCAAGTGTTTGGATAGAAAAGGAGTGTAACTCACTTCCTGAGGCAATGTTTGCTATCAGAAGAACCCAGCCTCTGTGTTGGAATAGGGAGCTTTCACTTCTTGTTTACTTATTTGTGAATTTTTGGTAAATCTGTCCTTCACAGCATAGAAGTTAAGTCTTTTTAGAAAAGAAAAGGAAAAAAAAAATATTGTTGTCTTCTCTCCTGTCAATGTGCCAGAAGTTTATTAATAATACATAATAATTATACATTGCATTTCTTAGCTCCTTTCATCTGAGAATCTTAAAGTGCTTCACAAACATTAATTAAGTAATCCTCATGTCTGCCTGGTGCAATAACTAATACTATCAATCTACACTTAAATGAGAATGCAGAAGAGATAGTAAATAAGAAAATCTCCCACATATAGAGGCAAAAGCAAACCTGGTCTAGAAAGATAAAGCATGCTGGAGCAGGTATCAGCATTTTGTAGCTGTATTCTGTGTAAGTGACCCACCAGTCTGCCTGTCAATGTTTTGGAGCTGCTACATTGGAAGTTGACTGATGTTGCACACAAGCAGAAGACAGCAGTTAGGAGACTTTCTAGACCAGGACAGTATTGTCTCTGCTGGCAAGAGGAAAATTGTGATTGGCAGCAGAACTTGTGTCCCTGCTGGCAGAGGGCTTTCTCTGAAGTAGCCTCAGCAATGGGATTTACTGATCCTTGCTCCAAGAAAGCCTTCATTTGTTATCCTTTGCAGGAGGGATCCCCAAAGTGCATCCCATCAAGCATATGTAGTATCCCATGAAGGGTCTTTTTAACCCTCAGCAGACCCAGCTGCCCACCAAGGCTGTCACAGCAATGGGGTCTCTTCCAGTGCCTTCACCAGATGGGAGCAAAGGACCCAAAGCTGTCAGCCCAGCACAGCTGGTCCTACCAGGGGCTCACCATGCACAGTGTGGGGACCATCACATTTGAGCTTTCTATCTCTGACTCCTTCCCTGCTCTCTTCCCCTCCACAGGGAGCCACTGCAGATCTGCCCCTAGCCTGTGTTTGCTCTTGCAGAGGAAGGAGCTTTTGTGGTGTCCCCAGCCAGTGTAGCTCTTGCCACACACAAAGCTTTGGGAAGTCCTGTGCAGGGTGAACTGCAAAGCTCACTTCAGTGCTTTCCCCTCAGCCCTTGGACTGAGAGTTCATGAGCATCTGGGTCTCATCTTGACTGGCGTCACTTAGGAGTAGGTTTGTTCTCAGAAATAGCTTTTGTTAGGATAGAACAGAGATGAAAAATAAAGAAATAGTAATGTTCTGGCAACAAATGCCCCCTCACTTTGCAGCTGTACCTCACGCTTGCTGCCAGTGAGCTGAATTAAACTTGGGTTAGTCAACACATGGCTATTCTTAGCTTTCAGTATTCCCCAGGTAAGAGTCTGATTGATCTCGGCAGGTTTTGCAGCATTTAGCTGAGAAAAGCCACGTCTTTTAAATGTGTTACCTGTTACTACGAGGAAGGCACGCTCACACTACAGCAGTGGTGGTTTTCAGTGTTTAAGTACCTGCCAGTTTTTGCAAGGTATTAAGATAGATTGAGTCAGTGCTGGAATGAACTATGAGGAGGTGTGGATCCAGTTTCCCAGGAGAGCTGAAGACTCTCTGGTACTATGAGAGCTCTCAGATATGTCGACCTCTAGTTTTGCCTTTGGAAGAGATGCCCAGTGGCATGACTGATGTTTACTTGTGGTTTATTTTGACAAATTTGTAGTCGTCTTAGCTGACTTCAGGTATATTGGGACCTACTTATTATTATTTTGTCCCTTTGAGCTAAATTTGAAGCAGATGAGCTGTAGTGTGTGGAGTCTGATTAATTCCCACTGATATGGGGCCTACTAGCCCTGCTGTGACTGAAGCAGATCTTGTCAAAGGGAGCTTTTCAAGAACAAGAACCTCACATTCCCTTCATGCCACCCAAGGTACTGACAGACTCAATGCTCACTGCACATGCTTTGCCCCCTTCCTGACTCCAAGTTCCTGTATGTGGCTGAGGATGACAGGACACTTTGGGGCTCTCCTGGTAAGGAGATCTTTCCACCAAATGTAATGTGTGCTGCATTCTAGATCACGTCAGGTATCAGAGTTCATTCTGCTAATTGATGTGTTTGTGTTCTCGCTGTCTGTGATTACACTCAATGTTATTCTGTAGGAGTAACTTTAGACTTCCAGCAATCCCAGGCAATGGTTTCAGTTAACACCTGCAGCTATGGCCAAAGCCAGCTTTAGCATATGCAATCCACCAGCTGAAACCTAAGACTTCCATCATGCTAGACAAATGCATGGGGTTCCACTAGAGTGATGTCTGGCCTCTGTCTTCTCTGTTGAACACCGGGACAGGTATAATTTCATTATTGTTGCATGTCCACTAAGCTGAGGAACAAATTTGCTAAAGTTTCTGGCTATGAATGAATGGCCATGAATGAAACCCACTTGACTTAGTAGTTATTTTTAAAGATGTTCTTAAGAGCTTCTTGTAAAGTGGCTGTAAAATACTTCTTAGTTTGCACTATCTTCTGGAAAACTTGCTTCACGGTCCAGAGGACTTGGGCATGGCAATGCCTTTTCCAGGAGTTATAGATGTAATTTATTTAATCCATAAACCCTTTGTAGGAAGTTCCATCTTTTTCTTTCATATTTATATAGCACTAAGTGCAACACTGTCCTGACTCACAGCTCATGTATGCTACCCCAAAACAAGTCATAAATATGTTTTACAGAATACACCAAAACTGCCATAGGAAGGTATGGGGTTTAGTTTCCATAATTACTAATCCCATAACCAAACTGGCCTGTTTCTTGAGGAGCAGTGGCCAAAGGATGGTGTGCCTCTGCCTGCTCTTCAGCTGTGCTGCTCGCCTCACCACCATTTGCACACTTAAACTGGGATCCCAGTTTCTAGTAGGACTCTGAGCTGTGCAAAGCAGTGAGGGATTAACAACCTGTTTGGTCTCACTCAGAGACAGCAATGTCCAAAACAGTGAGCGGAGCAGATCTGGAGAGAAAGTTATTGCTTTGGCTGTCCCTGCTTAATTCACCTAAGCTGGTTGCATCACAGGTTTTGTTGCTATAAACTAATCCTGAAGCAACTGGGAAGCGTTCCCCCAGGCACTCTGCACCAGTTGCAGTACATGAGTGTTGCTGATACTTTCCACACAGACACAATCTGTGGTCTTGCTTTGAGCAGAGCTGGGCAGGCATGTATGTGCAAAGGAAGGCTGAACAGCCAGGGTGTACACAGGGTTGCTGTGATTTAGCATGCAAATCAGGGAGCTGGGACACGTGAATGTATCTTGTGGTTTATACAAGCAATTACTCAATCCATGTGTGGAAAAACAAGATAATTGTGTGCGAATTAGATGTACCATTGCACACAGAGGAGTGGTGTGTCTAAATGGTTAGAAAAACAGACACTTTCCATCAGTAATCAATGACTTTATATCCTAAGGAAAACTGAATACTGATCTTTTCCTAATTTCATTTTTTTTTCTCCTTTTCCACCAGGTCCTTACACGTTCAAATCTCTGCTGTCATTTCGTCCTTTGTTCCCTACCTTATCACCTACCTGCTGGAGTATTTCTTTCCCTTAGCATTTTTTGGGGGGAATGACACTGGCAATGGGCTCCCTCTTTGCATCAAAAGTACATTGCAACCCCCTCTTTAAAGCCTGTTTCTTTCAGTAGAAGTCCTTCACCATTAACCTCCTTGCTGCAATCTTTCCCAAAGTTTCTCGTGAGTGCAGTGAGTCAAAACTTGGCTCGATGTTCCTGAGTTCAGCCCCATGGTGTTGTAGTGCTCTAGTGTGTCTTCCCACTGTGCAGGAGGGGTGAAAGCCCAAACAGAGATCATGGTGTGTTGGGCAGAGACGTGGCTGATATTGGCAGATCAAGGTCATGACTTCACTCTGAGTTTTCTGCACAAACTCCAAAATGTGTTTTTATTTTGTTTTGCCTCTGACCAACGTCTGCAAAAGACAGAAAATCTTTCTTCACTTTTCCCATGTTTGTCTTGGTAGGATATAAATCCTTTGGGCACCACTTCTTTGCCCTTTACTTGTACATCAGGGGCCTGATTCAAGGAGCAAAACAAATGCAGTCTGCCTGCCTTATTACTGCCCGCTGGTACAGAGTCATTTCTGCTTGTGCTCTTCAGAAGGAATACAGCTAAAGCTTGGTTTGGCCAGCTGTCCTCTTTGTGATTTAGTATCTTAGGTGGTAAACAGTAAATGATTAATCTTAAATGTAACCTCTTTTCCTTTCAGGCTGATACCTTAAAGCACTGGGATGTTTCAATACATTTTAAGTAAAGTAATGATGCCCTGTGCCAAAGAACAGAGAGCAAGCATGGCAAAGCTCCAGCCTTTGCACCTGTTCTGCTTCATTTTTTGTGTGAGGTGCTGTGTAATTGTCGTCTTCATTAGCAGCTTGCTGAATTTTGGTGTGTGAGGGATTAAAAACTCATGAATATGGATTATTTCAAATATTTTCCTTTGGGACCCAGTATAGAATGGGGATTTTTGGAGCTCTATGTCCATATAATAACAAGGAATTGAAGATAACTTTGAAAAAGGGCAGGGAAGGTATCTCTTCAGAATGAGCATCAAAACAGATAGCTGATCCTCCCGCTCTGCCTAGGGCATACATGATGCTCAGATCCAGCTGACCCTCCAGCTGGGTCTGGCTAGAGGCAAAATGAAAACCTTCCTAAGAGTGAAAAACTTCAGCACATGCATAACTTCCAGCATGTCAGTGGTCTCCTTGAAGTCTACAAGTCTTAAGTATCTGTTTAACATTGTGTGTAGCAAAGAGGGAGTGAATTATGGTGCAATTAAAGGACTCATTTCACTGAGGAGACCAGGAGTGTGTGCTGGTTAAGTTTCTATGAAAATAAGGATGTTTTACTCCTCCAATTAAAATTCTTCAGTGCTTAAGGTTAATGTGTCATCTGCAGCATCCAAGGGGCCCAGCGAGACTTTTTCTAAGGAACAGATGTTCAACAATCTGTATTTTATTTTTTTTGTCAGTTTGGAAACTTTCTTGCTTCTGCTTGCAGAAATTGGATCGCTTGTACCTCCAGGGAAGGCTGTTCTCTGTGCTGGTCAGTCTTCACAGTGTTCCTTCCGAGGGGATAGCAGAGTGCTCTGCAGGAGTCTGCCTCAGACTAGGGCCAGGGAAGCTGAGGTACACAGACATTAGCAGCTTTCCCAACTCCTAGGTCAGATCTGAACCAGAGACAAGTGTTTCCCACACTAAGTCAGCTGTGCAGGCAGTGCCAAACCACCCAGCCGAGCCGGTGCCCTTGGCCGGGGCTCAGAGCAGGCACACCAGCAGTCACCTCCCACACTAGCCTGGTGAGCCACAGTGAAGCACCTTGTGACCCTCAGGCCCAGTGTTCTATGGGACCATTAATGTCTCGTCTGCTTTTTGTGGCAATAACTGACAGTGTTAGGATATACCCCAGGAGATGTGAGGTATATCTGAAGTGGGGAAGGCAAACTATTTTCTCTAATTCAGCCATCTGTCTCCTGTTGCATGTTCAGATCACATCCTTTCCCCTCCCTGGTGAAAGCAACACTTGGATTCTCTCCCCTGCCAGCACTGCAGAGCCAGTCTCTGTGAGATAGCAGGACAAAGCGGGAGACGCTCTTTTTGACCTCATTTGGAAATATCCTTCCAAACTGCATAGCAAAAACCCTCTCAAAGCAGAAATCCATGTAACAGCAGCTCTCCGATGGGCCAGGTTCCTGATCAGGTGAAGGAGTAGGATGTCCTTGCAGGAACTCAGGTAGATCAAAGGCTGGTAGAGGTAGGGTGGCTTGAACTTTTCTGATATTCTGAAGATTTTTGCTGGAGAAAACAAAGGAGTGAAACTTTTCCAGGAACTTGGAACCAGCTCCTGAGCAGGGGTCCCACTATAGGGGCAACAGCTGAGCAGTTCCCCAGGGAAAGCTCCTGGCCCTGGGAGTGCTGCAGCCAGCCAGCAGCCAGCACACGCAGATGCTCTCCAGCCTGTGGAGAACATCGAGGTCTTTTTTGCCAGATAATAAATCTCAGTCCTTAACTGGCTGCACAGTGATACTATTCCTCTCCAGGTGAAGAATCACATGGCCATAAAATTTTGTAATATAAACAAGGCAGACGTGGTCAGAATCCCATTTGGACAGATTTATAGCTTGACTATGGAGCAGCAACCTTGCCTGGGCTTTCTGCCACCGGTAATTAATATGCATCCTGGGCTCTGTTTTCCTTCTGGACAGTGTATTCTTGCATGCTTGTGTTTTAGACTGTAAGCATGGAAGTCTGCTGTCTTCTGAGAGACTTTCCTGGGGAGGCTGTGCTGGAAAGCTATTGCCCTGCAGATTGTGTGGAAGTGAAAAATAAGGAATGGCCATGTTTGGGAGACCAGCACTTCCCCAGCGTGCTTAAAGCCTCCAGGTGGCTGGTGATGAGTCTTTGTGCAGTGGTTATCATAAAGGCAGTTGATGTTTGCCATAGTTCCTGCCTACACTGAAATGAAGAGGGTGCTGGAGAAACCTTATTTTGTCTGTTAACACTGGAAAGGGATCTCCAGCTCCCTGTCCTGTCTGTGGGATGTCTATGGGGAGCAATGGTAGTGTCTAGCTGCAAATACCTACGCCAAATCTTTGAACACAATTTCTCTTCTGCTAATTTATTCCAGTCTAATTCAGCAAAGCATGTTAGGCTTCACTCTAGTGTGTGCTTTTGTAACATGTGTGCATCCCACCAAAGCTGACTAAGGGTGTGCTCACACACTCCTGAGGTGGACCTGTGACATGGAAGAGCTGAGTGCCTATTGAGGCAATCTGGAGTGCTGTGGTGACAAAGAGAGGCAAGGATGTCACGGGGAGATTTATCACCAGCAGAACCTCCTGGCAACAGGGATGGCAGCACGGTCGCATTTGGCCCATGAAGAGGCAGGGGACCAGATGAGGATAGATCATGTTGCCTCAATGTTTACATCCTGGCCTCAAATGCTGGGTAAAGCCGTCATTTTATTTTCTCCTCTTGATGGCTTTTCTTAGAGTGACGTAAGTGTCCCTCATTGTCCTCTTCTTTCAGGTGTTCATACCCAGAGGTGTCTGCAGGAGTTACAAACCTTTTCAAGATGCCTAGACTTGCCCTTTTTCATCACTCACCCTCGGGTCATCTCTTAGGCATTCCCTTGCAACTCTGCACAAATTTAGAAAAATAATGGAAGAATTGAAGAAAAAGGCAGGGAGAATAAAAAAAATTATCCCATCTTATTCCAGGGGCCACAATCCCAGCACTGGATTTGGGCACAGGTTTTCCACTTGGACAGTCTTCCATATATGAAATCCCTGTTCAGCATCATCCAGCCCTGTAGCCAGAAACTACTCTCAATAACACAATTTTCCTTCTCACACACCAGCTGTTCCCTCTTCACTCTCCTGCCCATTTTCTGTAGACATCCAGGCACAGTGCTGGTGTACAGGGAGTTTTGGCATTGTGAGCCCTCTCCCTCCTCTGTTGGTAAGGCTGTGGTAGAAAAGATGGATCTAATTCATGACCAGTGACCTAGTGCTGTTCAAAATATCCATCATCAAGTAGGAGCCAAGATACTGACCACACTAAAATCTGTCACCCTTAGGATCTGAGTGTGAAACCAGCACTGTTGCTTTGCTGGGATTTGTTTTGTTGTTAATGAGATTTCTTTGCACTTTGCTGGCTCTCTATGGTTTGGAAAACACATTTTGGTAGGCTGGCAATCCTAGAAACATAGGCCCTAACAACAACATCAATACAGATTCATTAGACTTAGTGCTTGGTGTGCAATTATGTTATTTTCTCAACAGCAAGTGGCTGTATCAGCTCAGGCAGGGAGAAGGGTTTAGCTGGAGCTCACTGAGGCTTGCCTGGGTGTGGATGTTGGGCTGCTGGAAGCCAGGGCTTGGGTTTACCATCCACCAGCTTTGCACTAACTCCCCACCGTGATGTTTTTGTGTGCCCTGGGTGTATGACAGTTTACTCCTCAATTGCATATTTGAAGCCATGGAGACTGTGGATGGCAAAGGCTACCTTATGTTTATGATTGAGTTAGTCATTGAGGGTTGAATAAAAGCGTTCTGCCGTAAATTATTCCATCACAGGTGCTCTGTGACCCTACTGCACATTGTCCCAAAATAACTCAGTCATGTGGCAGTTCTATAGCATATGTATGGGCCAAATTACTTCTTCTTAAAGACATAGATTAGGTAAAGGGACCTGGTTTTCTGACTAAGATGTATTGATCAAATGACCACCAGTCTGAAAGGCTGGTTGCCATGGGATTGTCTGATACTTTCAAATAAAAAAAAAAGTTTCTTTGGTTTCAGAAGTCTGTGGAAGCAGAATTAATGCTGAGACACGTGGTTTTATCTTGTTTATACTTCCCCTGCTATTTACAGAGATCTCTGGTGGTTTATGAGATTTTGTGTGAGACTGTAAGAGGCAAGTGTGTGTTGGGATTCTCCAGAGTGCTGTGCTGATGAAAAGCATTTCATGTGCTGGTAAAGGCCTGAGGAAACTCTGTGCTGAGTTGCCTTCAAATCTTCATCCCCACAGAGCCCCTTCCCAGCACTGGCAGCATTTCTGGCATCATTTGATCAAAGTCTTTTATTTGAGCTCTGTGTCACAGGAAAACAACAAAAGCAAGCTCCCTTCTTCACCTCCAGCAGAAGGTATGAGCTGCTTCTGCCCAAGCTGAGCCCACAACTAGGTCTCCTCACCAGGATTTTCAAAGCAGTAGAGATTAATTGTGTGGTACCACAGGGGCAACCAGACTGTATGTGCATTTCTAAGCCTTTGGAAAGGTGCATAAAGTGTGGGTGGAATGGCAGGTTATTTGCTATTTGAGGTGAACAACACACACTACATTCAAAATGACCTAACTGGTCTAATTATAGAGCTAACAGCTGTGTTATAATTGAGATTTCCAAGTGAATGCCTCCTCCACTGCTGGGGGAAGGGCATAAATATGCATAAATTATCAAATTTGCTCCTTTTAAATGTACTTAATGATACCAGAAGATTTGTATGCAGTAAGGTGTCTATATTTGTGATACTAAGAATGGTGAAGGAAGGCCCCAGGTAACCTGGAGATGTTACCTATGGGACCCATCTTCTATGTAGATCATCAAACTTCCAAATTTCTTCCCACTGCCCTTGTTTCTCCTTCCCATTATTAACATTCAGGAAAACTCCAGGGAAAAGAGTATTCTTAAAATTTCATACTCTTATATAGGTGCAAGTCATTTCTGGGGCTTGTACCATTAAAGAGATATTTGCAGTCATCAAGATGACAGATGGTAAAGGCTCCTGAGCATTTCGGAGGAGCGCTACTCATTGACTACAGAACAAGAGGGCACGCAGAAGGATTAGCTCTCAATAAATCCATCACAGGAGCACCAAGATATTATCACTTAGGTTTGGAATATCCTGAAATAGCTCAACACCCTGGCAATTTTGTATCATTTATATACTCTCAGTTGGGTAATATGAATTTCTAGAAATGGATCAGATAAATTGAACTGTTTTAAAAGGGCCTGTCTCTATTATTCATATATTTCTTCACTTTGCACTCTGGCAGAAATAATAATTTTCCCCAGGGGCACCATTCATTCATATGTTCAAAACACAGCCCCAAATGCAAACACCAATAAAACTCAACATTTTCTTAATTAACAAGCTCAGAAAGTACCACATCAGGCAGGTAGATACTATCAGCGCTTTAGAACAAAGTAGACTTAGAACCAGGTGTAGCTATTTACCAAAAGCTCCCAGCAAGCCAGCAGTAAAGCTGTTTGTTTTTCCAGCACATGTCATGCACTCACCTCTATTTCTCTAGGTGGAGGGAGCAATCTATGAGATGGTAAAAATACATTACTTAGTCTAATAGAGCTGTAAAATGATGCTAAATACACAGGAACCCAAGGAAATCCTCCTCAATTCTAGCTATATCTTCTGTGTGAGGCAGAAAAGGTTATTGGGCAGGATCTTATCTGAGGGGGTGCACTGGGCAGCGTTGCACCCAGGTTTAGATGCATCTTGTAGCAGAGAGGACACCAGCTTGCAAGAACTTCTCTTGAGAGCTCTTTGTTGCAGGATGGGAGCAATGAAATATCTCCTTTGAGATGAACTTAGCTTTCATAGAAACGAGTGGGAAGATGCAGTTTGTATTTTCCTTTCTGCAGTGCTGTGCAGTGCAGAACAGAGAGATGGAAATAGAGCAAGAGAGATGTTTGAGCCCAGGAACAGCTCTTTGGGAAAGTATTGGTGGCCAATGCCAACAAAAGGCAGAAGAAGCACTCACTGAGAGTTAGTGACTGGCAGAGGGGAATCAGGCGGAATTAGTTGTGTTCAGGGGAGGCTGCAGAGAGGCTGTGAGGCATAAACCATATTGATTGTGGACCTGGGGAGCCATCTGGACTAGATGGGGAAGATTTCATGGACTATCACCTGCAGATTTTGAGATGTAATGGCGATATAATCTGCTGTTAAGTATAAAACTGCAACTCCAAAATGACTTTGGAGAAATGGTATTCACTGCTTCAGACCCAGGGACAATGGAAAAAAAGTCACTTTTCCTAAAATAATGGGTGTGTTAAAACTTTGATTTTATTTGACCTTTACAGAACTCCATCAAAAAGTCCTTATACAGAAATACCCACCACCCCACACTTGGCTCTGGAGGCTTGGGAAGTGTGTGGGATCCAGTGTGGCTGCTGCTGGGAGCCAGGCATGAGATCTGGACCCCTGGGCATGTGCTCATACGTAATTCATTGGTATGTCTTCTCAGAAGACATTTGCTCTGTCTTGTGTCAGCCGCACACTTCTGGCTCTGTTGAACTGCTTATTCTTTCACTTAAGCTCTGCCCTTGTTCTGACAAAGGATTTCTAATAGTTTATTTTTGATTACAAACAGCCTGGTACAAAGTTACAGACGCAGAAGTGATTTTCCTGGTAATGCAGGATTCCACTGCAGTGGGGTCTGTTTTCAGCCTGTCTGTCAGACAGATAAAACAGGCTCCTTTTTTTCTCTCCACTGTCTGATTTTTCAAAGGCTCTTTCAAAGCAGGTGCATAAATTATAACAAAACTGAAGTCAGAGAAAAACTCTTAAGTCTTCACCCTACTGAGAGGGATTATGGGGAGTGGAAAGTATGAGTCATGGCATGGCTACTTCTTTTAGACCGAGTTAATACGGCTCCAAGGCAGAGCAGGGGAGAGTTCTCTGGAGGGGCAGCCTGTTCTTGCCTCTTTAAAACACATTTCCCCTCCTGCAAATCTGATCAGGGTTTCAAAAAAAAAATAAAACAAAAAGGAAGCAAGTCGTTGAGATGTACTTATCGTTTGATCTTTCCCTAAAGTCCATTTTTTTTGGCTTGGTTTCCAACTATCTGGGTACTAAGCCTGTGGCAGTGTTTAGATCTTTTTTGGCAGTTCAGCCACTGTGCCCAGGGATTTATCCTGGCTGCCCTTTATCTCTGCAGACACACTTGCACAAGGAGCCTGAACTAAATGTCCAGGACTAAAACTTTGCCTTGGATTCTCATGTCTTTTGTGTTATATCAGGTGTCCCACCACAGCCCGGGAGGTGGACAATGCCTTGCCTGGAATAAGATCTGCTCCCCTGGACCCTATTCTGGACTTTCTGCTTAATATTCCTCCCCTTGCACAGCACTGCACAAATATCAAGCTTTTTAAATATTAACTGAGAGGCTAAAGGAGCTGCGAGGCTGGAAGTCAGCTTCCATAAAGCTCCCATAATACCAAAGTGCTGTGTCTGGGGTTGCATTTGCCTCCATCTGCCAAGGGAAGGGCAAGAGATGTCTGACACATGGCACACACACTGAACAGTGCAACTAGGATTGTGAAATTAGAAACATTTGCTGGGAAATTGGCCTCTTTTTGTTCTGCTGCCCTGCAATCCTGTTCTTCAGTCTTTGACAGTCAAGGGGCTGTTTTTCCACTGGGAACTTGTGGGATCCTGGCATGCAAAGCCTTGGATTTCACAGCTCCTTGTCAGTGGGCAAGGGAGAACATGATGTTCACTCAACACTGAGGGCAGAGGGATTTACTTTCCTGCCGACTCAAGGTTGAGTTTGAACCTGGTTCCTCAAGGGAGAGCAGATTTGGTTCTCTGCGTGCACTGACCAGAAGAGACCAACAGACCCAAGATGAATTTGTGTGAGAAAACAGCTGAAACAGGCCTTTTGGCAAAAGGGTTCACTCTGGTTTGCAACATTTTTGGATGTTTTAGTTAGAAATTAGCATAATTATGGATAGAACATCCTTGTTCAGCAGTGTCCTTGCAAGGGTGGAGTTTTGGTTTCAGAAGGACTGTCTATAGATTTTCATGGCATCTCAGGCTTTTGGATTTCATCAGGCTTTTCCTTTTACACCTTAAACACCTTAGTGCTTTCAGTGGGTAGAGGTACATGCAGCATCAGAAAGATGTCAGCAGACTTACTGACTCCCACAAGTCCCCTCAGAGTTGAGAGGAGGACCTTAACTCTCCATCCTTTAGCAACAGTATCAGAGTTGGGGCTGACCTTGTGTTATCTTCATTAAAAAAATTCAAGGTCTGCAAATCAAGTGCATTGGTCACTGAGTGGTAAGTGAACTTCAGGTGAGGGGGTACTTGTGGCACTACCAGCTTGCTGGCATCAGTCTGGACCTTTCGTCCTTCCCAAGAGAGCTCTTTGAAGAGACAGAGAATAAAAAAATACATGGACAGTCTGTACTCTTGAAAATTTCTAAGGGAGAAAGGTTAACAAGGGCTGTCTTAGTCTCAACTTTCATAAAGGCAGGTTACATGGAAATGAGAAAACAAGCCTTGTAGGGTTTGTATTTTTTCCCCAGGCAAACACAGGAGATGGATTAAACTGAGGAGTGCCTTGTTCTTCAGTTTCTTCTCAAAATATAACACATCCAGGGGGATATAATTTTTCTGTTAAGTTTATGACACTATCTTTATTTGATTCATTCGTGGTGAATCACTTGTCACAATAAGAACCTCAGTCAAGAAACAAACTACCACTGCTCCTCCACCACTCTCTGCTCTGCCGCTCACCGGCGCTGGGCTGCCCAGCAGGAGTTTCTGTGATCATGACTGCAAGGTCCAGCATAGCCCGGGCAAATGCTCCTAGGGCAGGGGGAGAGTGGGTACCCCTGCCAACCATAACTCCCTGGGGACTCCTTGCCATGAAGGTGATCCCCTTTGGACCACTGTTTGAACATGCTTGGGTTCCAGCCATGCAATGAGGAGTGAGACCCTTCAGCCCAATGCCGCTTGACATTCCCTTTGCCATGCTGGTGGCAGCGAGAGGTTATTGCCCTTAGAGGAGAAATGCTCCCTGTGCAGCAACAGCTTCATTGGCCTGGCAGGAGTATAAGATTTAAGTGTCAGTTACCCAAAACCCAGGGGAGGTTAAAGCATTAAATGATGTGATAGCATGTGATGATCATGTGATGACCATGATGGTGTCTCTCTTGTATTTGCACTGACAACTCCTCTGTCCGTCCTCTCTCACATTTATTTTCCCTTGGCCCTCCTCTCCATCCTCCTGCACCTGCAACTCCTTTATTTCAGTCTGGCCAAGCCCAGGCTACTTTCCCATCCCCATAGCAAGGAGTTTGTGTCAGGCAGGGCTGCTCAGTCCCTGCTCAAACACTGGATGCTCTCACTTGACTGTGTTCACTTCTGTCTGGTCCCACCTCCTTTCAGTACCACCTTCATGGGGCCATTCAAAACATTGTTGCTAAAATTGTGCTGTATTTCCCCTGATATGTGCTCCTAGAACCCCATCTTCCTCTCCTATTGATTATAAATTTCCCATTACTATATATATTTCTTTCCCTTCTTTGTTGCTGTATGAGATGCAGATAATGCAAATTTACCTAGAAGTTCTCTCCCCTCTTCCAGTTGTGAGTCCTGGTAAGGAGGAAACTTTCCCTACTGTTTTGTGCAGAGCTGCTTGGAGGTTTTTGGTATATTCCTTTGGGGACATAAATATAGCAGGATTGTGTTCAAGGTTGAGGTGGATCAATGTAAGTTGAGAAATGTCTGAACAAAATCCTTTGCAGTGTTCAGGCTGCAGGGCAAAAGTTGTTTCTTTCTTGCTATGACTTGAGCTTTCTGTCCTGGTTTTAATTTCTCCCTGTATTTTCCTCCTCTCTCCTCAAAGTCTGAGGTGCCCCATCAGCAGCGGTGCTGACCCTCTGGTGATGCCCATCCCCAGGCTGCTGGAGGAGAGCCCTGGTGTGAAGGAGCCCCAGAACTGGGGCAGCATCCAGGAATAACAAAGCCTGAGCGTTCCTCATTGCGGGTTGTTTCCCCTGTGAAGGACTGTCACTAGCGATACACGTCCCCTTGGTTTTACAAGAGCAAAGAACTCGGTGAGATTTCAGTGCCTTTGACCCAGAGCAATAAAGATGTAGATTTTAAGGAATGTCAAGACTGTCATAGCAGAGACCAAGAGATATTTCTGATGCTGGCTAGGAGCAGATGCTTGGAGGAAAGCTGCCTGCAGACATTTACACCATCCCAAATCCTTACTATCTGTAGATGGGAGCAGGAGGGATGGGAAGAGGCAAGACTTACTTTTCAGATTTATGCTCCATGGGAGATGCCCCTTGGACAATGCTTCTCACCATATTTTCTGTAACTGAATATTTCCATCTTCAACTGAGCTCAGGTAGCTGCCGAGGTTGTGATGGCAGGTCCTTGGCTTCGATGGACAAAGGGTTTTGGGGAGAGCGGGGCTGGCTGGTATGCATACGGGGCAGGCACTGTCTCAGGGCTGGTGTTACTGGGACAGTCAGACCCAGCCTGGCCAGTGGTGATGGTACAGGCGAAGGCAGTTGGGGAAGAGATTTGCAGAAAGAGTGGTACAGACACTGACAGGGAACCAGGGGGGCTGTTTTTTTATAAAATTCAAAGGGATCTAGCCCAAAAAAACCTGGGCAAACCTTGACCCAGACCCCTCGCTTCCATTCAGGCTTTAATATAAAACTGCAGTGCAGACCTGCCCCAGGTGAGTGAGGGATGGTACTTCTGGAGTAACAAGAGGCTCACGTGGGCAGGTGTGATGCCCACCCAGGCTCTCACCCTGTCTTCAGGGTGCTCCAGCCCCCTCAGCATACCTTGGGCTGTCGCAGCATCTTCTCTCTGCACAGCACCCACAGCCCAGGGACTGGTCCTGAGCATGACAGTTCCCAAACCGCCCAGGATCTCAGGAGGATGTCCACACATCAGCAGAGCAACTCTCTAGGTTTAGTTTTCCCTTTCTGTAGATTCTTGCCTTACAAATATTTGATGATTTTCAAGATTCTCACTAATGAGCCCTGCTGATAAACTCACAAACATTGGCATGATACACTTATAATTAGTATTTCCTTAGCCTTAGGGAGGAGGACTGCAGGCAGCGCTGCAGCTGCCCGAGCCGAGGCTGGCCCGAGCCACACTGTGCTCTGCACCCTGAATAACCCCGATATGGCTGAGATGGGCAGGGGAGCGGGTGAGGAGGTTCTGCTTGTAGGGCCTGCCTTGTCCACCAGCAATGCTGCTGCCTGGGGGTCCCTGCCTTGTTGGCCACATGGTAGAAGAGCCTCAGCTCCCTCAGTGTGTCCTCTGCCCAATGTGCTGCCTGTATCCCTATGACATGGTTCATCCTTTCTGAGCTGATGTCATCACCCCATTCAGACCTTGCTTGGAGAGAGCTGTGGTGCTCATGCGAGAGGAGCTCTGTTGTCATCCCAAGTTGGTGTAAACCATCCCAACTCCCCTCAAGCCAGCCAGGCTGCACCAGCCATCAGTAACTGGTGTCCTGGGGATCACTGTCTTCATGTGCTTACATTATAGCTGTTAACAGCAATATGTAACATGCTATCCATAACGTTCATCCAAAACTGTAGACTACAGGAAAAGAAAGACTACTTGATCACTTATTCTAATCCTGGCCTGTGAGGTGTTAGAGATGTTAATGTTTAATCCTGCTCTCCTTTTCGTTATTTACCTGTTGTGCAGCTTCTCAGTTGATGTGGTTGTTCCAGCCCTGTTGCGTGCGGTAGATTTCTGCTGATTGATGCCAGCTCAGGATCTGGCACTGTGTGCTGAAACTTTGGGTAGCTGGAAAAAAAAAATGTTCTTTGGGTATCGTTTTCGATGAGAAGGTCAAACGGTTCAAGATTATGATGAAAATCATTTTCTGCCAACACTTAGGTCAGCTGTACTGAATTCACACATCGGAGCAATCATTTCCTTCATGCTGACTAATACGATCAAGAAGACTGTGGCTGGTTCCACCTCTTCAGGGCTTTACTCATCAGCTTTGTTCAGAGGATCAGTTGCCAGATTCGAAGTTAGACTTTATGAATTGTATTTATTTATATTACAGTAGTGCTTGGGAGGTCTAGTCCTGGGCCAGGAGCCCGCTGCACTAGGTGCTGCTCCGGCACCAGGGCCCAAAGGCTTTACTATTGCTTTTAAGAGAAAAGAGAAGGGAAGGCAGGGGTCACCCCATGAAGACTGGATAACACTTTGCCTTTTTGCTAAGTCTTTGTAGCAGATGCTGGGAATGAGAGAAAGATTTTACTTTCCTTGATAGAGGAGGGGACTGCACCCCGCTGCTGCAGAGAAAATATTTCCTCTCCAGGCTGGTACTAAAACCAGCTATTAGAATAGGATGGGTAAAGGGCTTTGGGTTTATTGGCTTAGAGCAGAACTCTAATAGCTAAACTTCTTTTTGAGGAAAAGATAAACGCTCCCAGTATTGGCAAATGAGTGCATTATCCCCTAGATTAATTACTGTAAAGTGAAAGGAGGTGCTCATTATTTATTCAAAGCTTCACTAGAAATCCTTGGTGGATACTGAGCTCAGAGGCCTGACTTGATACAGAGGGAAGGACAAAGCCATCAAAGTGGTGTGTAAATAACTGAGCTTGTCCTGCATGAGCGAGGAGCTGAAGGGAAAAGGAACCAAACAGCTTCCCCACACAGAAAGCAGGTCGGTGGTGGGACGGATCCACACTGGCAGTGTGGGAAGAGCCCGTTCCCTCAGGGAATCACCGCGCTCTCCTCCGCTCCCGCTGCTGACACTGTTTTTTGCACATGTCATTTCAGTGGTGTTTCCATAAAGTTCTCTGCACTCACAGGCAACCCCCCCCCTCTTTTTTTTTTTTCTTTTTTCCTTAGTAGTCATGCAAACTCCTCACTCTTTAACCAGCTAACTGGCCTGATCACTACTGACCTAGCACTACAAGGCTGCCCAGTGGTGCAGTGCTGGGATAGCCAACCTCTTCACATGGAAAAGCACGTAGAAGAGTCAAAATCTGTCACATGTGTAAAGCCACTGGGTTCAGCAGTGCCACAGCAGGGTGAACTTGACCTAGGCAGTTATTTCTGCAGCAATCCCAGCCTTGTGCAAGAAAATCAGCTGGATAATTGACTGGTTTGGGTGGCTGCTGCCTTGTTTGCTTTTGCCTTCTGTGCCCAGTCATGGCTTTGAAATGCTAATTGCAAACTTCATGTGGTCCGTCAAAGGGAGTTTGAACTATTTTGATGTATTTTTAATGCGCTCTGGAGCTGCACAATCAAACTTTGAGGTTTACTTAGGAAGGTAAGAACTGTTCCCTGTCAAAGATGACAGCCAGAAGCAGAACAGGAAAGGGGCTGAGAGAATTAGTAGCAAGGGCTGAAAGCAGAAGCAACCACACGTGGAGCTTCAGGACTCACCAGGAGGTTGAGCCATCAGCATGTGGAGGCTGGGGAGGTGTCACACCAGCAAGCCTCTTCTCTGCTGGTATTTGTGTGGGGGTACCTGAAGTTGGGGTCCTGCAGTTGCACAGTGGAACTGGCTTTTACTCCTTCCCCTGCTGCATTAGGGCATCACCCCTTTGGCCTCCATGCCCTGCTGCATTCTGGTCTATTTAAACCTCGGGCTGTTGCGGGCAGAGCTGGCCCCATGCATGGTGGAGAGCACAGAGCCAGCCCTTGGGCTTTGGGGAAATATTTTAGGCACTGGTGTAAGACAAATAAGAAGTGCCGTTCCTTCAGTGGGCTACAGAAACTGGGTTGTATTGAAAAGAAATGTTATATAAGGGGCTAAAATTAGCAGGATGGAAAAAGAAGTCTGCTAAATACTCCCATCTCTCTGTTGACACAAGCAGACTTCCACCAGAAGGGGAGGGCTCCTTAATTATACTTTTCTGACGTATTATGGAAATTAGGAATTGAGAGAGTCCATGAGCTCAAGTTGCTCACCCCAGTGGGTTGGTTGCAGGGGGATGATCTGGGCAGCCCTGGCCTGTAGCCCCCTCCCCATGGAGGGTCTCACTTGCCACACCACAGCATGATGGGGCAGGAACAGATCCTGCCCCATCCTTTGTTAGAAGGAAACCCCAGCACTGGGACATCGAACAAGCAAGTGGAGCTGGTGTCAGTGCAGGGAGCAGGGTGGGAGCTGTAAACTGCCCCTGCAGACAGGTTAACCATGGGTGAGCATCCCCGTGGGAGGAAACAGTGGCCCATTTCTCCCAACTAGGCACCCACACAAACCAATTTTTTTTTAGGCCCCTCTTGTTGAATCTGAGCTTGTTTTAGAGTATGGTTGAGGCTTGTTCTCCTTGTTTTGGCTCTGCCTGCTCTGCCAACAGACTGGCTTATTTGCTTTTCATTATTTATCCCTTAAGCTGTAACCTTAGAGACTTTCTGTGCCCTGTAAATACCAGTTGTCTTTTGCTCTTTATCCAGAGAAATGGTACAGGGGTATGGGGTGGATGCAGGTGGGTGCTGGGGAGATGTTGCTATTTACCCTGCGCTGCTATGGGCTGTGTATGCAGCTATGGCTCTGCCCCTGCTAAAGGGCCTGGCAGGGAACGGTGTGGATTTGGTCATTTCATTGAGCTGTGAACACAGCTTCAGCATCTCGGGGGGAAATGAGGCGATTAGAGCAGTGAAAGGACAGTGGAAAGCAAATCCTCTCCCAAGGGATGTTCCTATCCACACGGCAGCACAGGCTGCTGCATCACCCGGCTCGTGCTGCCTTCCCGGCACTGCCGTGCTGTGGGAAGCTGACGCTCACCCCGGTACTGTCATCCCTGACAGAAAACATCCATTTCACTGACACCCACGCCTTGGCATCACAGGAAATCAGAGGCTTTATATAGAGGTGGGAACCACACTCCCCAGCCGCCCTGGCGCGGAGGGCTTGCCTCGCACCTGTGCTCCCAGCACCTGCCCAGGGAGGAGGAGGACGAGGAGGAAGGCTGGGCTCCTTGCTCTGGCTCATGGAGAGCCTGGCAAAGTGGTCCCTGTGCAGGGTTGCTTCCCTGGGCTTAAAGGAGAGCAGGACCCACTTATGGGAGCTGCCCCACATGGCAAAGGGGCCTTTTGCCCACCATTCCCTCTCACTGGCAGCAAACCAGCCCTGCAGCTCCTCCAGCACAGTCCTTTCCGAGGGCCCTGGAAGCGTCGCTGTTACAGCTACAGCTGCTGGAAAAAATCCCAGTAAAGTTGTTTTCTAACTGAAAACTGTATTTCAGCAAAATGAAGGCTTTTTTGCTGGGAGTAGGTTGGTTTGATTATTTTTTTTTTTCCCCCCTAGACCATTTGGATTTTTTTGCCAAAAACCTGAAATGACTTGGAAATGCTTTTGCAGGGTTTCATGGGAGTTGTAGTCCACTGCCTCCCATCCCTGTTCTTCCCTCTGCTCTGAGCTCCCAGAACAGAATATATTTGCCATGGTGCACCACACAGGTTTATGAAGGGAGGAAACCATGCAGTAAGTGCAGTTTGTTCAGAAGCCGTGATGCAGAAATGAAGATTAAATTAAGAGGTGTTTGCACCAGACTCAGCAGTAGCTGGACTTAGATGCCACAGCCCAAGAGAATAACAAATCCAAGAGCTAAAGCTGTGAGTTATTATAACTTAAACAAAAAACTGTTCATATTTCTTGAGGGAATCTATGGTAGAGCCTTGCTTGGTGCATGGGAGGTCCCATTGTGTCCACAGTGCCTTGTCAGAGCAGAGTTGGATGTAGTGTCAAGGTGTCTCGGTATTCACATGTGTGTTTGCCAGTAGCCATTGACTTTGGTTCTTCTCTCACCCCTTGCTTTGCTGGGATACTGCTAAGAGGAAAATGGGAGATTCACTGCTGAGAATGGGCTGAGCTATTTTTAGCAGAGGCTCATAAATCACCTAATATCTAAAGTTTTTGTTTTGAACTTTAAATTCAGACAATGGAAAATAGGGCTCCCAGATCAAATAAACATTCTCTTTCTATTGATGGAAAAATAAACATGAGCTGCTTAAATATCTGTAGAGCATAATTTATTAATCACATGAGGATGAAAAACACAAGCCCACTGTGATCTCGAGAAAAGCATGAGTCCCGGGAGTGCACGCAAGGCTGGGAGAGGTCAAGTCTGTCAGAGTTGGAAAATGAAGCAGTTGTGGTTTCCAGGCTAGGATGTGGCACGTACGAGTTTTTAATGTCTCCAGACGGCACTGGATAGGACAGAGCAGGGATGCAAAGCACACCCGTGTCCTCTGCAAGATTTTCAAATTCTCATTCATGCACCAAAATGGACAGATTTAGCTGAGGCTCATTTTTCAGGTCACTGAGCTGTGCTGGCAGCCACAGTCACAGCCCTGGTCTGAAGCTGTCTGGAGGTGGTAGGACAGGAACCTGGGACAGGAGTGCACTGTTTGGCTGGCACCAGGCATGGTTGAGGTTCCCAGCCTCCTCCAGAAAAGCTCACCCAGGGATGAGCTGTGCTCTTGGGGCTGTGGGTAGCATGCAGTTTGCATGGAGTGTGTGTTAGGATGGGTAAGATTCTCTGGCTGGGAGTGGGTTGTCTGGCAATCTGGTGCCCTTGATCTCCTCTTGGTCAAGTACACAACTACAAAGGTACCCCCTCCACTAGACCCTGCCACCCTGGGACTCCAGGCTACAAAGTGTCATGAATTCAGAAGAAAATGTTCGCACATTCCCTTTCATGCAGCTCTACCATCCTTAAATTTAAATTCATTTAAATTTGGGTTGTCGTGGTCATCTTATAAACATTTTACAAAGGGACGTGTTTTGAGGTGGTTCTTAGTTTAGTAACAAAATAGTGTGCATATGTATCTCTGTCTCTATGGTGCATGTGTATATATAATACCTGTATTCATAGGCATCAAGTACCTGCTGATCAACCCCTAGCAGTTCTCTTCACCCACTAGATCTACCTGGTAGTTACAGACTGTTCCTCCAGTGCCTGCACAGAGCTGTTTGGAGCTGTGAGTGCAGATTTGTATGCATATGGATATTTGACCAGACATAGGTAAAAGCTGTGTCCAAAATTACAAGGTTTTTTTTGGCAAGAGAATATAGCACTATTTCCAGTTTGGAATCATTCAACTCTCTCCTGAAAAGACATGCAACACCTCTGAGAGACTGTATTGCTCCATAATTTTTAATTATCGCTGCCAATGGCTGGGAACCTGTCATAGGGTGGTTCTTTTCTGCCTTTGACTGACATGCTTGGAGTAACAGCCCTGCACTGGGAGGACTGATCATGTCCTTTCCAATGAAAATCAACACAAGTTGTACAATGGATCCTATACACTGGAAAAAGCAGGCCCAGAAAGTCTCCAAGCCAAGGTTGTATTTGCAGAGGTGCATCCCCAGGCTCGGCACTGGGAACGGGAGGCACCGCAGGCAGCACATGCTGTCTGTGGCTGGAAGTGTCTGTGGGGAGTTGGGAATCCCATCTCTTCACTGCATCAGCCTGCTTGGTTGATGCCAGTTTTCAAGACTTTTTCCTTCTACATCAGGGAAAGGCTGGATTGAAAAGCTGCAAGGAAGGCTCTAAGAAGTGACTAAGTCATGGGTCAGTTGAGAACATGCTCATAAGCACCTAAATGCATGAAGGAAAGAGCTTAAGAAAAATATAAATTAACCTTTACAACCTGACTTCTCCCTTTCCCATGGTACTGATTTCAATCAATTTCTGTTGTACTGGACCATGTGAAAAAAATAATCACACAATCCTTCAGAAAACAAAGGCAAAATTAAACTGAGCACTGTGCTTTCCCTCTTCAGCAAAATCTCTGCAGAAAGAGCTTTGTTTTGATTTTGGAGAGAATTAATTTAGAAAATAGTTGGGAG
This sequence comes from Caprimulgus europaeus, assembly GCA_907165065.1. The sequence goes on from OU015541.1 coordinate 9,003,726, forward strand.
GTGGTTTCCAGTAGCCATAAATCCAGAGAGTTTTGACAGCTTTGTTTTTTCAGTTACAATATGAGACTGCTTTGGTTCTGCTTATGATCAAGATCTGAGTTTCAAAGCTCTCTCCAGGTACCTTCTCATCCAACACTTCAAGCAGGGTCTCTTCAACAAAAAGGCTCAAACTTTCTTTCTGCCACATGACTTCTCCAACTTTTCTCCTGCTGTGGAGATGCCAGCTTTGTAGATGTGCAACTTTTACAGACCTTCAAAAGCCTTTTGCATCAAATGGGATCTAGGACCTGGTTTGGAGCTGTCAGCATGAAGGACCTGGCAGAGCAGCGCTTGGTGCCAGCGAGGCAGGCAGGACAGGCAGGGATGGGGCTGCCTGTGAGGTCTCAGCAGGGCTGGGAGGAATGATCTGCATCTTCCAAAAGAGCATAAAATTGTGACAGATTAGCGGACAAGCTTCTGCAAGGAATCTACCTGGGTAATCACGTCCCAAATGGGCACCACTTTTTGTTTTGGTCCTGGTCTTGTTGAAATAGGAGGAGGCTGGGGTTGTTATTTTTTATCATTGATCCAGCACTCACATGCTACTAAGATGTCCATGACCCAACCAGCCAAGTCTACTGGTAGCACAGCTCCTCAGAGACCCCACGTTCAAGTGCAGGGACTGGAGAAGAACGCACCACACAGGGACACAGTGGCCTTCCCCAGGTTGGGGTGAAACATGGGCTCACAAGAACGACATGTCCCTGGCTGCTCAGAAATTCCTGAGGGCTGTACCACATTCCCAACTCAGCCGTGGCAGTGCCCAGCCATCTGCCACTGGCAGGGACCTGGGAAATACGCTGTGGTATTTAGGAAAAGCCAGAGTTTAAATCTTCACTACTCAAAAGGTAGAGATTATAATTTTTTTTCCAAAACTAGAAGAAGAGACCGTGAAATCCTCTGGCTGTCTCCAGGGTTTGCTCTTGCTGGGAGGAAGGGCTGACCTTTCCATGCTGCCCAAATCTGTACTCTTTCACATAATGCTTCTGCTTTTCTTCAGGCTCCAGCATCTTCCCCAGCCCTCCTTTGCCCTCCCATTATCAGCAGGAGCCACATGCACATACCGTCCTGCTGCATCTTTTGAGCAACTTAAGATGCAGGATTTTGAAGGGGAAAAAAAATTAGTTCTCTTAAACTGGACATCTCTGTGACCTTGAGTTAGTTTAAATAAACAATTGTCTTTTATGGTTTTACCAACAGTGAAAACTTGTCTTTCTGTCTGCCAATGCAATTCTTATTATTGCTGGTTTCACTTCCAAAAGTTGACAAGCAGAAAAACAAGTTCCCTTCTTCCCCTCCCTCTTTCCCCTCTCTAAGTTCAGGCAGTTGCAGGATGTCTGAATTCCCTCTGCAGCCGCTTCCAGGGCAAGGGGGGCAAAGGCAACCCAGGATGTTATTGGAAATATTGCTTTTAGAGAGAACAAGATTCTGAGGGGAGTTGGGAAAGGTTCATGCATGTGCCCACCTGGACCATCCCTGCTCTGGCACAGCTGGCTGGGCAGGCAAAGTGGGTCATTTCTTTACAAAGTCTGTGATTTCCATCCAAACTGAAGCAAAATTTTCTTGAAGGCTTTGTCATGCCCTCATTTTAGAAATGGGCGAATGTAATTCAAAGGGAAGAAGTGACTCACTCCAGATTGCGCGAGTGGGAGCTGCCGGGTCAGTAGGAGCTGACCCCTTGGTTTTCCGCCTCTCAAATTTGCTCCTTTCCTCCTGTGCACATCTGCTCACTGTATCTGTTCTGGTTTGGGGAAAGGGCCTCCAGGCAGCTGTTTGATTAGTTTTTATCAATCTGGGCAAAAGGAGAATAAAGGCTCAAGAAAGAGAGTAAGAAATTAAGAGAGGCATCCTGGGAGGGTGACCCCAGAAAAGTTTAAAAGGAGCAGTTATGGGGATTAAATCTTGGCTGACGCATGCCTGGAGCCAAAAGAAAGGAAACTTCAGTCCTGTTTCTTTTCAGGGAACCAAGGCTGTTCATTCTGCATAAATAAATAGGATTTCATCAGCGAAATGCCTAAGTCCTTTGTCAATTTTTCCTATTAATTGGGTCATCTAGTGAGGCCCCAGACATTGATCCAGATCAAACAGGGATAAGTCTGTCTATCAGAAGCAGGAGTCAGTTTCAAAGGAACAAGCTGTGAGCTGTCATTGTGTCTGAATCTGACGGAGCAAATAACCAATCTGTGCACAGAGCCCAGGACCTTAGGCCAAAAGACTTTAAATGAAGGCTTTAAAACAAGAGGTGGAGATCTTGCAAAAGGAATTAAAGTAGATCTAAAGCAGCTAGAGACTTTGCAAAAGGAATTAAAATAAGATTAGAGCAAATTCTAATAAAGAGCCATAGGCTTCAAAAAAAAGGAGTTAAAGGAGCATCTGGAAGTTCCCCAGAGAGGCTGGAAGTTCTCTTGCAGGCAGAGATGAAGTTTGTGCTGGGGAGGGGAGCACAAAGCATCCCGGCAGGCAGCCAAGCACAGATGCAATTGTGCCAGCCCTCTCTTGGGACTGGCGAGTCAAGAGACCTTTGGCCATCGTAGAGCTTGCTAACCCAGAGGAGCTACAGCTTGAAGTGAAGGAGCTGAAAAAACACCTAGAAAAGAGAAAGAAACCAGGCAAAGAGAAATCAGTCCCTGGCTGAAACCGAGCCCAGAAGAGGGCTAACTCCAGGTCAGGAATTTGTTGCAATTTTCTTTATTGCTAACCCACAGAGGCCTTGAAGAGAGGTCAAACTGTCTCCATTCAAGCGGTCCTTGAGAGAAAAATATTCCTGAGGGGACTTTTTTGCTCAGTTTGAGATCACTGAGCACACAGCTGGCTGGAAGGTGAACACCAAGGCTGTTTCCAGCCATGAGCAATGGTGACCCAGCTCTTCTGGTGCTGCAGAGCTGGAGTGACATCTGATTTAACACAAAGGTTTGAAGGTTAGAAAGAGGGAGAAAAGCAAGCCCACCTGAATTCCTGACATTTCCAGGTGCCCACGGGATCTTCCCATATGACTTGGCACTTGATCAGCCCGGAGGGTGTTTATGGATTTGGGCTGCAAGTTGAAAGGCCAAAGGGAACCAGGAGCACGTGGGATCTGCAGCAGAGCAGGGACCTCCCTCTCCCAACAGCAAGAGGAGCTGAGCCCTGAGCCAGCCTTAGTGCTTCAGCAGCCGTGGAGACGGGGAGGGAGGGTCCTGCTGCCTGTGCTCTGCTTTGCTTTAGTTCTGCATAGAAAAACCTGCGTGGGAAAGGATGGAAAGCTGAGGAAATGCATGAATGTGTTCTGCTAATGGCTTTTCTCAGGTACAGGATGGGAAACGTTTCCTTGTAGCTGAGCGGATTCCCAGGACATGCACCTGGGCTGTGCTGTGACAATTAGGTGCAATGCCAGGGAGTGCTGGGCCTTGGTTATGCTGTACATTAAATGTATTGTACTGTATTAAAGATCTTAGCAACTTCTTGGGTTTTGGTAGCAATTAGATGCCAATCTTATGCAAGGTCTCTCTTTCTGTATAGTAAAACACCGTGGTGTTATCTTGCAACAAGGGACCATCTCTGATTGACAGCACAAGAGCTTTGCAGTAACAGAAACTGGTAGGAGCTTGACAATTAAAGCCTATAAATGGCATCTCCCTTGAATGTTGGATAATTTAATAGTCAAGCACAATAAGTGAACAAAGCAATGGATGTAAGGGTGTACCCCAGGCTGATGAATTACTGCTGCAGGAGCCTTTCTTTTGACGGTCAGGGGTGAACTGGTGTTTGAACACCAGGCTTGAGCCCTCTTGGCATGATGGGATGAAGGTAAATGGAGAAGGATGAGGAGCTCTGTGGCCCCGTAGTTAAATGCTGAAATCCAGATTGATCATCTGTCCTCAAATGAATCTGGCCATCTCCCCTCCCTTCCAGCCCTCTCAGCTTTGCCTGCAATGTACTTTGGCAACACACACGCATTGTTTGGTCAAAATAATTTCTAGCTGGCTTGTGAAATCCTTCCTCCTCTCATCAACAAAGTGGGCAAGTCAAATGACTTGAATACCAAGCAGAAGTAACCTAAAGCTAAGCCATGCAGTGGATGACTTGTACTGTATTTCTGTAGCCATTACTCCTTCCCCACCGCTGTCCCTGTTTTTTGCTGTCTGGGTGTGTCTTGGACATCACACACTGGCTTCTGGGAGAGTCCTACTGCTCTGGAGGCTTTGTTCCCAGGGGCTGGTACTGTTGCTTAGTCTTTAGGCTGTCTGATAGCTCTCATCACAAGAATTGCATTTAGTTGCTTATCAGTGTGTCAAAATTTTCCTTGATGGCTGTTTCAGTTAACTTGCACAGATTTTATCTGCTGTTCTTCCTTCATGCCCCTGTGAAACTTATTAAAACAACAAATAAACTGGGAAATTCAGCTTACACGTCAGGGTAGCTAGTGTGAGAGCATGGGTCTGACAGCAGAGACTCCATCAGGAGGCTCTTCCAGGACTCAAGGATGCTTTGGGTGTTTGCATTTCTGGCTCCCAGTCCCACATCTCCAGGGAGCATTTTTGTGGAGCAGGAGATGAGGAGCCAGGATGGCACCTCTGCCATCAGCAGCCTCTTGTCAGTCTGAGCCCCTGACCCTGGGCTGGATCCTGGAAGGCTTCTGCATACCAAAAGATGTGGTGGCTTTGCTTAGGCCCTCAGGTGGGTTAAGAACCTGCTCATTTTTCTTGAGTAACTTTTATGGGTTAGTAGATTTCAAGCTGTATCATTAACACCTAAATTTTCAGCAAGTCTGGGGAGCGTGTGGGGTTTCTGTTGCACTCGTGTTTCGGGATGCTCACCAAACTGTTTCAAGCCCACACTGTCACCAGCACCACAGAAGCTTTAGGCTTTGAGGTCTCCTGCTTCCCACTGCCTTGGTGCAGCCCAGCACCTTCAGAGAGCAATCTCATGCCTCAGCTTGCCCGTCAGCCTCATTCAGGTGAGCGACTTCTGGCTTATTGACAGTGCTTTGCGATGCCCTAATGAAAGAGAGACGTGGGTAGGAGATGATGTGATTCGTGGTCTACCTGCAAGAGATGGAAACGTTTCTTTTTTCCTTGCAAGTCTCATAGCACCAGGAAATACCTTTGTGGCTGCAAATGTCACTGAAAGAAACTCATTAGACCAGGACAAGACTGAAATATAGTGGTGTATATCTGGATTTCTTTGATTTTCTGGCTTGTGATCCTTTTGTGCCCAGCCTCATTTGTGGTGAATTTGCTCCACAACAGGTTTCCAAACCGTTTATCTTTACGTTGCAGGCACACAGAGAACCCCACAAGGGATAGCAGGGGTAATTTCAGAGTTGTGTGTCTCGGGGAGGGAATGCTCTTCAGCTGCATTTGGCAGCCGCTGTTAGAAAAGGGCATTTGCAAGGTTTCCATGGCAGCTGATTCCCACTGCTGGAGCTGCAAGCTGTGACTGGGGACACTTTAAAAGCACAAGAAGGAAAATCCAGACACCCCACTCATTTGGAGCCTGCAAAGCCTGCAGGACAGCAAGTGGACCCTGTTTTGTTCATGGCTATCTGCCAGCTTCAGCTTTCGGAGCTGCCAGCAGGCAGCTGGGAAGGGCTGGGGACGCAGGCGTCACGCTGGGCAATGCGGGGCCATCGCTGCCTTTGGAGAGAACCTGGGCTGGACCCCACAGCTGGGGGAACCCCCTCTGCGTGGAGGTGGAGGGGGGCTGTGAGCATCCCTCCCCTCCAGCGTCTCTGAATTATCCACTATTTATGTCACGTGCTCTTTGCTCAGAAGGCAAAGCAGTTTGTCAGTGCTGCTGGCATCCAGCGCCAGCAGAAATTACGATGAAAAAAGGAAGCACCGAGCATGAAACAGATTTACTGGGGTTGCTGGAGCCTTTTTATTCCCTCACTATTCATTAAACTGGGCCCTCCAGCAAACATTTTTCCACCCACAGTGAGTAAACTTGAGATTTTTTTCCCTCTTTGTAGCTTGATGGGCCCTTGATGGCTGATTCAGGGGAAGCTCAGTGCCTTGGCAGGCGGAGGAGACCTGCAGCTGACCACACGCTACTGTGCAGGAGGCAACAAACCCTCTCAAGGTCTTTTACAGAGAATGGGCCTCATGTTTATTACTGGAGCAACCTTTCAGGCAGCTCCCACCTGCCAATACCCACAGTGCTGTGGACCAAACAGAATGAATCCTGCTTTCCCAGCATACCCATGTTCCCTGCAGCACCGGGTGCTTGTGCAAGCCCCGTGGCACGCGGGGCTGGTGGCTGGAGTGGGTTGTATTTACGAGGTGGTGTGAGTAGCAGCAAGGGAATGTGTTTAGTGGCATTGCATAAGCATGGTATTTGCAGATGCAGGCGAGTTCTTGTGCTGATGTCAAAGAGCAAAGCTCAGCTGGAGTCAATGCAAATCTCCACCTACTAAGGATCAGCGTGTGGTGCCAAAACTCTGGAGTGTTTTGTTTTCAGGGCACCAGGAGAATGTTTCAGCTTTTTTTTTTTCTTTTTTTTTTTTTTTTCTTGCAGTTGGAGAGCTGAAGTAAATAGTGGCATAAAGCAGCTGTCTCAGTGCTAAGGATTCTGCTGGACAGGCTTGTTGTCAGCTGATGAAATCCCAGGGCATTTCAAGGGGGTGGCTTATTTCTCAATATGAGAGATGGTTGCAGGCCAGTTTTAAAGATTCTGTTCAGATATGCAAGTTGCGACCTCTCTGACACCAGACCAGGCCTGATGCCACTGCAGGTTGCTGTCAGCTCTCTTTAATGGTGGGCACAGCTGTGCTGGGCTGAGGAACCCCAGCAGTGGGGAGAGGGCTTCCTGCCAAAGCTGCCTCCTGCCAAGGCTGCCAGCTCCCCTTTCCCCCCCAGCCAGGGAGGGAGTGTGCCTTGGATGTCGTAAACACTTCCCTGAACCCTGCTCATCCATCAGCAGTGTTGCCCAGCCCGCAGTTTTCCTCACTTTTAGTGGATTGTCCTGTGCATGGTTTTGCTGTGCTGGCACAGAGAAGTAGATGTGGGGAATGAAGCTACCTTGACTTGCCACCACAGGAGTCTGTTTAACTGGGGAGGAAATTGCAATGGGCTTTGAGTTTTTCTGTCCTTTCCTCTACCATAGGAGGTGCTCATTTGGGATGACTGGCTGGTCACTGTCTGGGTGTGGAGCTGTTCCCAATGGATTTGAAATAGGGTGGGGAGAAAGTGCACGGGGCTGTCAGTGAGATAACTGTCTGCAAGAGTCTAGAGAAGTGAGTGAGCAGAGAGGGAGGAGCTGACCAAATTGAAGTGTGGTCCCTAACTAAGCAAGGAGCAAGGACCAGCACTGGTCCATTTGCTCACAGAATCACAGAATGGTTTGGGTTGGAAGGGACCTTTAAAGGTCATTTTATCCAACCCCCTGCAGTGAGCAGGGACATCTTCAACCAGATCAGGTTGCTCAGAGCCCGTCCAACCTGACCTTGAATGTTTCCAGGGATGGCGCTTCTACCACCTCCCTGCACAACCTGTTCCAGTGTTTCACCACCCTCAGTGTAAAGAATTTCTTCCTTATATCTAGTCTAAATCTCCCCTCTTTTAGTTTAAAACCATTACCCTTTGTCCTACCACTACGGGCCCTGCTAAAAAAGTCTGTCCCCAAGACAGGCTACCTGGTGACAGCTCTTCACATCACCTCTTTCCTCACACTGGTGTCCTGATGCACCAAGTAGGGCTGTGTCCACTGATGACGAGAACAGGCATCCTGACCTGAAAGCACATCTCCTGCTTGCTTTTTTCCTATTCTTGTGATTCCTCTGTTCAGCCTGGAAGTGACAGGTCCTGGGTTAAGAATCAGCACTATGTCAGACGCTGTTGCCTTCCATCTATGCGAGCAGCTGCTCTCGTACCAAGCCAGTCTAGCTGGCAAGAGCAGAGATGTCACCATGGATTTTGATACCAGACACACAATGGGAATTTTTCAGAATTGGTTTGTCATTCCTGCTGTTGGACAAGGGCATGTAGATCCTGGTCAGAGCAAAATCAGGCTGACTGAGACATGCTGAAGGAAGGCAGAGTCAGATGTGTCGCATTAAGCTATTGCTCTAACAGTGTTACTAGTTAAGAAATGCAGTGCCAACACCTCACTACCATCTTGTGCTGGTGCTGTGCTGCTGGGTCAGTATGCTCTGGACTGAGAGCCTCAGGAGATGGGGTTTTCATCATGTGTTGGCATCTTCTGATGGGCATGGGGAGGTGTAAGGGGCCAGGAGCACCGAACACAGAGGTCTGGAGCTGTTCTGGGGTCCTGTCAGCAGCCTTGGAAGGAGAAAATGCATAAGCTCAGACCCTGACAGCACTTTTGAATGTCACTCTGAGACTCATCCCTGTCATAACAGGTATGAGGAATGGTTATTTCCCTAACAAGTGGGTCTCTGCCTGTGATCTTCAGCTTCTTGGCAGGCAGCAGCAGTGGAGAAGCCAAAGACCAAGTGGATGGCAGCATCCAGGTACATAACACATGCTGGACTGGGGCAAGAGGAATTCACTCTCTAAGGGCACCTTTCCAGCACACAACTCCTTTGAACAGCTGTGGTGAGGTGCGACAGCCTGGGCAGAGTGCAGGAGACAGGCAAGGCAGAGAGTGACTCCTGTCCAGCCCTGGGGGATGCTCCTTGCTCTGGGCCACCCAGTCCATGTCTTCACCCGGGTCTCTGTAAAGAAATGGCAGGTCAGATCATGCATTTTACACTGAATATTGGCTCTCAGGGAAGGAGAAGTGGGGACCTTGCCACCCAGTGCTATGCTCTGGCTTCTCAGGTGCCCGCAGCGGGAAGCGGATGCGATTCCCGGCAGCGAGGAGCCCCTGCAGCTGAGCATCCCCTCAGACAGCCCCTGGAGAATTCAGGGTCTTGCAGCCTCCATTAAAAACTTCCTCTGCATGAGCTGCAGTGAAGACTTGCCTTGCCTCTCCCCCAAAGGGCCAGGGCATGTGGGAGGAGGGCAGTGGTACCCCAAAACCCGGGCTGGGACCACCTCGGGGCAGCAACCATCTGCAGTTTGGTGCCCGTTGGATCAGCCTCTGCTGTGTGCCCTGTGCTCCTTGCAATAATTAATATCAAAAACATGTCCTGTCTCAGGGCTGCCACCAGATCTCTGCTCTTCTCCCTTCGCCCTTGAAAGGATGCATAGCTGACAGCTTAGGAGAAACCCCTGCATTTGGGGAGAAGGGCAGTGAGTGCTGTCTGTGCCCCGCAGCCCGGGGCTGCCTGTCAGCCCCAGCCCGCCGAGCACCGCGCCGCTGGCAGGAGCCCGCGCTCCGGCCTCTTGACCAGATTCGAAAAAGGAATTATTTATGTCTCCTGCATATTTCTAGGCTTGACTGCCAAAAATGGCAAGCAGCACTGGGGCACACTGACTGTGCGGTGGCTGGAGGAGCAGTCCCGGCGGGGGACAGACAAACAGACACCCACCAGCCCTTCCCTGCACAGAGTCCCTGCTAGTAGTGGGAGGGGGCAGGCAAGGGGAAGGGGCTGGGGGTGTTTTGGGGGATGAGCTGCTCAGAAATTACTGAAGCAGAGTCTTTTTTCCCTGAAGCACTTCTTAAAAAAAAATAAATCTTTTTTTAGCTCTATGTAATGGATAAAAATAACTAATATGTTATAAGAGAGACAGAGGCATGCCTGCCCAAAGAATCGCTGTCCTGGTTTGTGTCCTGCAATGTTTGATTGCAGCAGCTCTGTCAGATGTCTGCTGAGGGCAGGAAGAATCAGCTTTTAAAAGGAGGGTTTCAAAACAGCAAAGTGATTAGTGATGCAAGTCCCTTGAGAAAAGAGCAGAAAAAAAATCTGGAGAGAAATTGGATGAAGTTTGCTTAAAAATGATGGTTTGCTACATGTTTTCAGGCAAGCAGGAGGCTGTGGAGCAGCAAAACAGGAGCAGGGACCATGCTCCCACCAGCTGGGAACATCCCCAGGCTTTAGTCATGTTCAGATCTTGTCCAGGGTTTTGTTAGGGTAGGATTGTGCCCCAGGAAAAATGGTTTTACTGTTGAAGCCATGTAACACAACTAAAAACTTTGGTTTGGTGCAGAAATCTGCCAGCAGAACCACAACATTTCAGTCATGTTCAAATTAAGATACTTTGTGGGCTGTGTTAATTTTGTCTGAATTCCCCACTGGAACAACCCAAATGAACTGATGGTCTTGTTTTGTTTAATTTTGTTATGTTAAATACAGATATTATATTTAACTATAATTTCCTTATTATAGTTAATATTCATATCATGTGTAGCAATCGTGTTAAAGCACAGTGTTTCAATGAGTCAACTTTTCTTGCACTTCATTCTGTAGGAAATTTCAAGATTCAGGGCTTTTTTTTCTTCCAAGGCAGAAGGATTTTATTATCTAAACCTATAATAATCAGGATTTCCTGCGGCTGGCAGTTCTGGTTCCTGCCCACATGGCTCCATCGGTCCCCAGCTGCAGCCTTGCCCCTGTTGCTTTGCCGGGGCTGGTTTGGCAGCCGTGGTGCCATGCTGGTGGTGCTGGCACTGCTAACTGGGGCACAGTGGGATGGGCAGGATGGGGTCCTGTGGTGCTGAGGGAGATGTGCTGTGCCACAGACAGACACACAGCCTTTTGCATGGTCAGAGGTATCACCTGTGGCTCAGTGGGTTCGCAGCTGATGACGCTGAGCTGTGTGCCAGTGTGCTGTGTAGGGGCAGTTACTGCCAGATATAGGTGCGTGTGTGGGTCGGTCCCTCACCTCTATACATTCATCGACAGACTAGGGACATGCCTGTTGATAAAGCCATGCCACTAGATGCTTGTGAAACCCTGATTGAAGGACTGCATGGATGAACACTTCCCTCCCCAGACCACAGGTTGCATTCGTGATCGTGAACTTTATCTTTTCCCTCTCCCTATAAATGAAAGTAGAAAATGCCATCCCCTGAAATACTGCTGAGTGTCAGGATGCAGCACACAGTACAGCCCTACGAGTGGAATTACTAATAACCTGCTAATGAGGGAAAATGACATTAGGCACTCTTTGGCTGGTGCTTCCTTTGGCTAATATAATCCAAGCATGCAGGCTGTCAGCCTGCAGTCTAACCCCACTGCCATGAACAGAGACATTTGTCAGATATATTGGCATTTATCTCATAATAAAATTTGCCATTATGCAGAGTTTCTAAGGGCTCGTGCTGCAGAGCCTCTGTTTTCAAACCTGCATTGGCAGGAGCATCAAACCCACAGCCAGGGTGCGAGACACAGCACTGATCCTGCACCTGGGCGGGAGCCGTCCCACCGGGATGCTTGCTGGCTCTGCTCTGCTTCCATTCAGTCAGAGATAAAAATGTCATTAATTTCCACAGCCCCAGAGTGTGGGCAAAAGTGAGTGCCTCTGAGGTGCCATCTTTACTGGGTTGACAAGAATGATAAAGAAGTTATCCAAGGGGGTTAAAAAGCAAGCGCAGCCACAGGAGACTTTCAGCAGCAGGGGAAAACAGGGTAAGGTGGCTCCTCCGTCCCTGGCCATTGTGTGGTTACAGCCTGCTGTCCATGATGGAACTAGTTTATCTGCAGAAATGCCAGTTAGCTCACCTCAGAGAGGGAGCAGACACCCCGTGACTGCTTTGCCACGGCCACCAGAGGAGTCTGGCACTGCACAGAAGGGCCGGGGTGCCCCAGGCGCTGGGTCCTCCCTTGCACTTGCTTAGGGGTGGTAAAGGTGTAATTCTTAAATGCAGATTAGTCTTCTGTCTGAAAGCAGAGCTTTGTTGGATTTGTTTTAGTGAGACATAAGTTAAACTTATTTTTTTTCACTTCTTTACATAAGGAAGAAGCCTTTCCACTGTGTTTACAGAGGTGAGCAGTGTGTAGCGTGTTTATTCTCTTCACTGCTTCAACACAGTGAAACAAACTGATTTGGCATTGCTCTAGCAAAAACTTTCTGCATTTCTGTTCTGTGATAAACTTCAAAAACATAGTTTCTTCCTTTCAATTTGGATCAGAAGTTCTGTTTTTCTTAATCTGCCTCATTGCTCTAATGGCTGAGTGTGCATCTAATTCCAGGGAGCCCATCAGCGTGGCATCTGGGCCTGAGACAGAGACCTGTCTTAGCTAACAGCGCACAACTGTAATTATTCTCCTTGGCTGGCATGAATGTACTTGCAGTGCTTCAGGACTATTAAAAGATCAAAATCTGAATATCAATGAACCCATTCCCGTCTGAAGGCAGCCCCAGGAGACCAGCAGGGCAAGGCTGCTTTGCTAAGGCTGAGCCCTCCACGCGCGGGATCTGAACGGCAGGTCTGGCTCCAAACCAGCTGTCCGCCTTCTCTGGGCTTTTAGGTTGGGAACAGGGAGATTTTCATCTTGAGAAGCAAAGAGAACATCCTTTGAGCAGCCTTGTGGCACAACATAAATCTGGTTTGCTCTGACCAGAGGGAAAAACAAAAGCAATTGGCACTGCATTTGCTCCGTCCTCTCTGGGAAAAGCAGAGCTTCTCCTAGCAAAGCACAGTGCTGTCCCTGCTCCTGGGGACATGGTGTGACACCTTCTGTTCCATCCAGGGCTGGGTCTGGGGCTCCCTTAGTGGCTCTTTGCTGCTGGAGGTGTGTGTGAGCATCCCTGGCAGATCCCTGGGGCTATGGTTACTCTGAGGGAAGCAAAAGGTCTCTATTCCATAACTACGTGTATGCACACCCGTGCTCTTGCACGTGTGGACATGTCTGCACACCAGCTTTCATGCACGTGTGAGTGCACATATACATGCTGCCATACACAAACCCTATCCTTCACTTTGCAGCTCGTCTGTTAGTTTTGCAAGGCATTTTCTGTGTTTATTTTTAAGTCTTATTTTGATAGTGATTTATCTGATGATCAATTTTAGCTTGCAGTCTGTTAGCTTGTATTGTGGATTTCTGCCACTTTCATTTATTGGGATGAGATCTCCTGTTAATGTGTTATTGCAAACCATCTTTCACTGTCAGGATTCAGTCCTGTAGCTGTTACCTTTAGAACAAAATTCTGCAGATTTCTCCTTCCCTGCTAGAGTGACTGAAAACAGCTCTGTAAGTGACAGGAGAGTGGTAGAATTTGTTTGCAAAGGGGTTTTGTTTGTTTAATTCTGGGGAGCACATATTTAACCATTACTTGAACCATTCAATCTGGACCATCTCCATCTGTGGCTCCTTTTGCTCTGTTCCCATGCAGTTACATGGCCAGCATTCAGTGGGACGTGCTTGAATTTCTTTCTCCTATAAGCTGTTCAAAACTGTTTTGCTTGGAAAATGGGATATGAATATATCAATATTTGCTGCTCCCTGATGAGGACAGAGATGCAGAATGGCTTTGATGGGATCCTGCTCCTGCAGCCAGGTCAGGAACAAGTGCCACATGCTCAGGATGGGACCTTTTGCTCTTTGCTGGGGACTTCTGCTCAGAACCAAGGCTGAGCAGCTCCACAGAAGAACAGAGGGATCCTGCCTGACAGCGCAAGAGAAAGCATGGCCAGAAGTCACTGCACGTCTCTAGTGTGAGCTGGGCAAGACCAGCTAGGGCTGTTCACCAGCCTTTTGCTGGGATACCAGAGACAGGACTGGCTGAGCTGGGGCACAGCTGGTTTTCAGGCTGTTTCCACATCAGCTGCAGCACACAGATACTACCAAAGCAGACTCATGGCTAGAAGGCAAGAAATAATTCAGTTTTTTGTGGTCTGAAAGCCAAGGCATACCTCTGTGTCAGTAAGACATTTCCTCAGTCACTCCTTGCTATCCAAGACTAACTTGGTTAGATATGTTTGTAAGTGTCTTCTGCCTCTGTGGTGCCCAGGTGTCAACAGGTACCTGGGTAAAACAAACCAAGGTGTTTAGCATCCTTCTAGGAGATTCCCAAATCTGGCTGTGTCCTGGAGTACTTACTTTCCCATGCAGGTCTTTTAACTTGGCTGATCCATGCTTATTCCCCACCAGACCAGTGAAAACCAACATGGGGAGATGCTGGGCACCTCCATGCTCTTGATGCTGCTCATGGTCCAATGGGAACTTGGTCCTGGATCTCTGCTCAGATGGCTCCACATGTGCCTTGTGGTGCTGCTGCCTGAGGAGGCTCCATCCAGCACCTCCCGGAGCCATGAGCCCTTCCCAGCACGTGGGCTTAGAAACTCAGCAAACAAGAAGCAGATGTAAATAGGAAAGGCAGACAGAAATCCCATCACAACATAACTGTGACAGACAGGCCGGGAGCAGCAATGAGGCTTTATTTACATGCTAATCAAATCAATCCTGCTTTGTCAGGCACGTTATCTGGGTTGAAAGAGGCTATAAATACATGGGAGCAGAAAGAAGCTCCGGAGAAGAACACATCTAATTCTGGTGTGTCACTGCTGTTCACAGAAGGATGCACTCTCTATACAAGACCTGAAGAAGAGCTTTTGCCCCTGCGGTGCATGAATGGCTATGCCTCAAACCTCACTCCAGACATCTGTAAAGTGTCTCTTGTTATTTCCTTTCCCCAGCCACTTGATTTAGCACTCTTTTGACAACCTGTGTCATCTTATGTCAGATACAACAGCTTGCGTTGCGTTGCTGCTCCTTGTTGTGCGAGTTTACCGCTTGGTATAACACGGTGTGACTCTGCACTGCAGCCCTCGTGCATGGGAGTGTGTGGCTGCGTGGAGATGGAAATGCATTCCCTGTTCTCCCTCCTTCTCCCTCGAAGCATTTCCATCGTCAGTCAGAGGAAAATTCAAATCTCCAAAGCTGTAGCGGGGAAAAGGGTTTTCTAGAAAACATTATGAAAAAAATGCAAATAGAACTGGGGGCATGAGAGGTGACCAACTGCAACCATAAAACAGACAGGATTTTTTTTCAATGGACAATGTTAGGATAAAATTTTAACTTCTTGGAGAATTTCAATATTTGAAAAAGGGTATTTCCCATCAGGATATGTTTCTTGGCAGAAGATATCTGCTCCTCTTCTATTCTATCTGCTCCTATCACATTGGCAGACTGAGTACAAAGGAGGTAATGCCAGTCTTTGAAATGAGAATTTTGCCTTGACTGTAATGGGATTAAGACTACAACTTTGATTTTCTGGAAAGCCAAGCTAAAAGGCAGCAGTGGATGCTGGTGAATAACAGGGCAATTTTAAGATATTTGACAAATGTCCATTTACATCTTACATTAGTTTGAGTAAAAGGAGAAAGAGAGAAAAATATTGCTTTCTTTGAGAAAGCATACTGTGAATCACTGTGTAGATGTCCTTTAGGAACAGAACAGTATGTGGTCGTTTAGGACCATAAAACTTAGTAACACACATGGATGTCCCTGGCAGATAACTCCAGAACTCAATTGAGCTCACTTCTCTGCATAATTTCAACAGCAAGTAGGTGGGCACTTTACAGCTAAGGAACAATCTATCAAACTACAGCAAAACAAACACATCACAGTGTAGTGGTTGTGTACAAATGGACTAAGGACTTCAGTGCAAGTTGTCTGGTTTTTTTGGTCATGCTCTCTTTAAACCCTCCCATGCGAAAACTGGGAGTACATGGTGTTCTCAGCTTCGTTTAGGAGAATAAAAGACAGTGTCAGGTCCTTGTGAATGCAGAAAAAGGCCTAAAGATATAAAAATCTAAAAGTTAAAAAAGCAGAAGGCATCTTTCCTGCTCAGGGGCTAGGGCCTTTTGGAAATTTTTTGTGCATGGGTTGCAGGACTTCCAGAGCCATGACATCCCCCTTTCCCTCATGGGTACACGGACTGGAGAGCTGGAAGCCACTAACTGAAATTTTACCAAATCAGGTCGTGGGTAGGAGGACAACCACATTCTTCCATGCAGATTTTATTCGGTTACTTTTTATGCCATGTTTGTGAAACTAGACCTTCAGGTGTCCATCCTCTTTCTTCTGAGAGTGAAGGCTGTCTCCATCACTGGGACATTGACTGACCATCTTTTTCCTTCTCTCTCTTCAACAGGCTCAGCTTCCTGTAGCTCTAGTAGACATCCTCCGAGCCCCTTCTCCTCCTCCAGCTCATTTGCAGAGACTTTTTCTCTGCTTGCTCTAAAGAAAAATAGATCAGTTGTAAGTAATTTATTATGCAATGACTTTACTATATATTTTGCCAGACATAAAAATCATACAGTTGTAGCAAATTCTAGTTTTGGACAAGTAATGGTTCCACTCCAGCTGTTACAGCTCTTCATGTGAGTTGCTCTTGAATATTTTTCCGAGATCTCAAACACTGTTCTTCCTGCAGTGAATGAGCAAATCAATGAAGTGTTTCTTTTTCTTTAGGAGAACTGAAAAGACTGAGTATGACAAAAATACTAAGTGATAGTAGAGATTTACATCCTAAAACTGTCTTCCAAATAAAGGGTTAGGTGATTGTTAGGGCTACCTTGAATGTTAAGTTTTAAGAGCAGCAGGTTTGAGATATGTGCGCCCTAAATACCAGATTTTCTGAGCACCTGGGGTTACAGCTGGACACTGAATTGTGCCTTGGCTATGGCCTGCATTTGGGCTGTCCATCCTCTCCCTCTCTATCTCCTCTGGCCAAGGACCTTGGTCTTGCAGTGACAACCTCTACTGTGATGCTAGTTCAGGGATCAGCCTCCTCCCTGACCACGTGCACAGGTATCGCAGCCTCCAGCTCTCCAGGACCCAGTGCTCCGAGTCAGACCAAAGGGTGAAGGATTGTGGTTACCCAGACTGTGAGAAGTCTGACTAAGCCTATTTTTGAGTGTGTGGGAAACCTAAGCAGTGCTCTTTACCACTTTTTTCACATGTACAGAATACAAGTGGAAACAAAATGGATTGCTGACATTTTAAAAAATCTATTTCCCCCTTCTACCCTCTAGATTTTAAAAAAATAATTGATGCAACTTGGAAAATCCCATAGGCTCCACTAGAAATAAGAATCTCAGTACAAGTGCTTGTTCTTTTATCTGATGGTGTGACATGGTAGGACACGTTAGGTGGTGTTTCTTCTCTATCTTGTGTTCATTTGAGGCACTGTCACTCCCAGGCTCCATTCTCTGTTCTGAGTACAGGTCATGCACTCTGCGAATAGAATCAGAGTTTCCTTTCTGGATTGATTAATGAGCATAGGCAGATGAGGGAGACTCAAATCCAGTCCCAGGAACCCAGACATGTCCATCTTTTCTCTCCTCATTTTTTACTTCACTTGTATGAACCACCTCCGCACCCAGGAACATCTTTGCAAAATCTATTTTCAGCCTCACGAGGCAACATGATACATATCAGCTCACTTTTGTCAACTGAAAAGATGTTGATTGGTTCAAAATTACAGACCAAACCTTACTGGAAGTAAACTGTGAGAGCTTTATAGCCATTCATTTATACCATCTACAGAGCTGATACTATTTTTACCACTAAATATTGCGATGTTCTTTAATGCACAGGCTATGCTAATGTTCATACGCAATTACTGGGAATGCATGGGCAAAGGCTATTCTGTTCTGCAACTGCAGTAATTAAATGCACATTAATTAGGTACCTTTTTGTGAAACAGAAGCATTTGAAATGCAAGTTTTTCACCTCTTTAGTAGTAAAAGCTCAGATGGCTTATCAGGACGGGACAACTGATGTGAGACAAATCCATTTTTATTGGGGGCCTTAAGGGAAGAAACCGGTTGGTTTTAGTTCTGCAAAATCCTGTTATCTTTCAGTGCTGGTGATTAGCATTATCACTTAGAAACGTGATGAAAGTCCCCCCATGGCTGTTCTCCTGTCACCTCATGGCCATTAAGTATGGTGAGAGATTGTTTTCCACCTTGCCCCACAAGAGTCTTATGGGAAGCAGTGTGGAGACTGAGCTCTCTGTGGGGCTGAAGACTGTCATGGGTGAGAAGATGGGGGAGGAAGAGGAGGGCAGCAGCACTCCTGGGGTGCCAGGGGCTTTCTCAGCTGGTGAGGACAGTGAGTGCAGCTGTCTCCAGGTCTGCTGTCCTACATGGCAGTCAGCAGCATTGCAGAACATGCAGGGAACGCATCCCATTTTACATGGAAAGTGAGTTTTCTGTGCCCTCAGACACTATACATTCAAGCAGCAGATTGTTATATCTCATTCTCAGTCTGGAATATCTCCTTTACGTTGTTCAGTAAAGGTCACACTGATGAAAGAGGTTATAGTCTGTGTTGGTCCAGCACTAAATTCTTTATTTCACCCTAAATATTTTGTTGCCTGTACCTCTCTCTGGAGGACTTGGGTTCCTTCTGGATAGCTGTTTGCTCACTGGAAAACAAAATTGCCTTTGCTCTTGCAGAGGCAATAATGCTTCGGGGTATAAATTATAGTCAATAAAAACGTGGCTGTAAAATATGCATCATGCTCATCCAGTCTGAGGAGTGCTGGTGTGTGCTTTAATGTTATGGACAAGATTGCTAAAATTGCAGCTGGCTTTTTATTTCTTTCTCTTATCCTGTAACATACAGTCTTGTAGTATCATCTGATTTTAATGTAAGGTTCTAAGGTCAGCTGTAGTAGACAGTCCCACCACGTCAAAATCTCTGGAGCGCTAAAAATCAGCTTTGTTTTATTTTGGTTTGAGTGTTATTTCTTGTTTATTTGTAATATAACAAACAGAGTCCTAGGGACAATATAGCAAATACATCCACTGTCATCAAATAAGTCATGCAGTAGGAAACAACAGTCCATCTGCTCACTCACATAAGGCAGGCTGGCCAGCTGTTTGGGGACACAGGCTACCCATCTCTAGCAGAGAGATGTATCAGACACCATTTGGGTTTAATGGGAGGGTAGTGGAGCAGGAGAAATTAAGGCTGCAGTGTTAAAGAACATTTACTTTGATATTCTTAGTATCTGTTGGTTTGTGTGTGGTGGTCTGTCCCGTCCAACACTGGCAGCTGTAAAGTCAGAGGGCGCTTGTGCCTCCCCTGCTCCCGGCTGTCTGCAGCTCTTGGTTCCCCTGTGCTCTTCTGGCTGTTGGCAGCAATGGAAATAGCTCTTGTCTGACCTGGTGTGAAATATAGAGGCTTCCTGATGCATCTCACTTGGTTGAATTAGTCTTTTGCCTTGCTCAAAGCTGAGTAAGCTTTGAGAGACTGTGCGAGGAACAGGAAAAGCCAGGGAAGGAGGAGTTGTCAGCCAAGCCATTGATCGAAGAGACTCAAGATTTGATTCAACAAACTTTTTATGTCATTCTGCACAAAAATTAAATTACCTTCTACATCAATTCCTTCATGTGTAAAACTCAGATACGAGCACTGTTACTGCCTAACCTGAAAGATTCCTACTCACTCAAAGGGAGATTGGACCACATCCATAGATTATGCACGGCAAAAGGATGAGCAGAAAACTGTGTTTGCCTTTCATTCCTCCCAGACCTTTAAATACCACCCAAGGTATTTAAAGAAAAACAACCTTAGAATATGAATATTTTAAAAAGGAAAAATAGAGCAGTAAAGCTGTTCAGACACAGTGAAGTGTGCTTGATATATATTGTTTTCTGGGAAGGACAAGAGATCTGTGCTCAGGGGAGCTGTTAAGCTAGAAGCCAAGTTCAGGGAACTTTGCTGCTGTGAAACATTTTAATTGTTCTTCCCATGTAAAATCCTAATAAGAGTGAATAGGCTTTTCCTCATAGTTGTGAAGGACTGAAAAGCACCAGCACACCTTTCCAATATGCCCTGGCAAGAACTTGTGGGCCTGTGCCTGCTCGGAAGGGAGGTTGCACACAGCAATTCCTATTTCTGTTTCTTCAAGGCAACACAGGCAAATGACAGGGGGTAATTTTTTGGAAAGGCTCTTAGGCAGCAGTTACTGTTAGAGAACTCAAAAGAAGAGAAAATTCTGGAGGAACATAAAAGTGACATTCACCTCCAAGAGATTTTGGGCTGCTAATCAGGTTCTCTCTGCCAGTCCCTTAATCATTATGATAATAATATAGTAAAAATAGTAATAAACTGTGACCATCTGCAGGGGAACATTAACCATTTATCCACTATCTTTATTAGTTCTACAAATTCATCATCTTGGCAAGTAAAAGTCAAAAATATTCTCAGGTCATTAATTTCATGTTGAGATCATCATTCACCACTGTGTTTTCTTTAAGGCCAGAGAATTTTGCCCAAAGTGGTCTTATGTGTGTGTTTTTCCTGTGAATTTTCAAATTGTTAATGCCCAAGGGATAAAGCAGTGATCTGGAAAATAGCCAGCCCCCATGTGATTTGTTCTCAGGATGATGCCACAGGCTTTCCGGTTTATTAAGGATAAAACAAAATTTAAGTCCGGTTTCATGAAACTCTAAGGCTTCTAACTCCTATGCAAATGCCTAGCAGCCTGTGTCTATTAATCCAGCTAGGAATTAAGTGTCTAGATATTTTGTTGTTTCTTGGCCTGGGTATTTGACTGGGGCTCCCTGCAGGGCAGAGCTGAGGATGGTGAGGAGGGACCAGGGCACCTTAACTCTGGGCAGAGACAGGAGCTCATGCATAACCTTTTCTTTCTATGGAAAACTTCATAATCCTCTGAAAGACTCAAACATACCAGGCAGGATCTGGCTGTCTGACCTGCAGTTATTTCAGCTGCTGTCTCTGAGGATTAACCCCTGTATTTCACTTTGTGCTGAAGCTGCTGTGAAAAGCTGGAGCCTGGCTGAAGTCAGAAGTGGTTTAGAAAGAGGCTAGTGCTGCTGAAACAGGGCATCCTGAACACCCTGCAGACACTGTGGTTTCCACCTCCTCTTCCCAGCCTTTTTTCTTCTGCAAAGAAGGAACGAGGTCAGAAGGACCCGGGATGTTTTCATTTTTTTAGCAGGCCAAGAGGCCATTGCCCTTTCCATGCAATGAAGGTTATGGGAGTTGCTGGCACAGAGTTATTTTGTAAAGCTTTTGACTAGAAATAGAAAACTCAGATAGACCTGTTCTGACCCTGATCTTAGCATACACACAAAACCACTCACATTTCCATCTGTGGCACAGAAGATGATGATGAACCTTTTATTTTCTTTGTAAAAACGCCTCTAACTCAGACTTGATCCAGAAACTGTGCAAAACAAAGTTGCTGTTCAGGGATCAAGAAACTTCTGTTTGAGTTTGGCTGGAGGGTATATCCAGGAACTGTGTGTATATTCTGAGCAGGCATTTCTGAACTCAAGTGAGGGAATGTGAAACTCCTTAGAATTAACTGATATTTTTCCTTTGAGTCTCCTGTTGTAGTCTTATTTTTCAGTGTCATTGC
Organism: Caprimulgus europaeus; assembly: GCA_907165065.1. The sequence goes on from OU015541.1 coordinate 9,024,935, forward strand.
TTAAAGAACATATAATGGCTCAGAGAAGGCGTTCTTTTAGCTGGGAAGACTTTGGAGAGAAGTTTCAGGGATTAAGTCCCAATGCTGTTGTTCTTTGTGCAGCCTCACAGCAGCTTGCTCGTGGGGCCCTGTGACACCATCATTGCATCACTTAGTGGCCGTGGTGCAGCTGTGGGTGGAGGGATGCAGCTCTCTCTGGTGCAGCCCAGAGATTCAGAATCTTCCAGATCAGATGGAAAGAAAAAAAAAAAAAAGGTTTTTGTTTAATTCAAGACAGAAAAGGGAACTTCTAGTCCATAGTTGCTGCTCTATTTGTATTGTTTGCTTTAGACATTCAAAGCTTGTTAAACTCCCAGGAGAGGAATGTGATCAGTGACTTTGCTGTCTTGTAACACTTTGGCTGTCTTAAAAGCCACGGAAGAACTGAATTGCAAGCTAACAATGAGATCCCACCCAGTTTCCAAGTGATTCAATGCCCCCTTCTGCTGCCACAGCAGAGAGCACACAGAGCTTTGGGAACAGCAAACTGGTATTTTGATGGCTGCCTGTCTGGTCCGTGTTCCTCTGCCCATGGCCTGGGTCTCAGCACAAAAGCTTCCCTGACCTATAAATCTCAGGGCTTGTAACCATGTATGGTACAGATCTACTCATATTGCATATTTCTGTGGCAGCTTGTATATATGGCTTGTGGCATCTCATGAGCAAACTCAGTTGTAACTAGTCATGAAAGTGGCAGAGAAGGAATTTCTCTTATCACTCCTCAGGGCACCCTTTGTGTTGAGAGACAAAAAATATGGGGCAATGGAGAAGGAAAATCTACTGTTTTCATTTTTAGAAGAACAGGTTAGAGAGAGTTTCTAGCTCCCTGGCTCACAAGCGTGGAAGAAATGAAGAGTGCTCTCTTCTGGGAACTGGAGGTTTCAGACCCAGACACCGTGATGCCCAGAGAGGAAGCTTGGCTCTGCTAAGATGTCATTTTTAAATGGGCAGAAATGGCAAAGAGCTTCCAATTCCAGCTCTTCTGGTGTTGGTCCCTGCCATTTTCAGTTCCCATCCTGGAGAACCTCCCATAGAGCAGACACGAAGTGGCAAACGGGGCCAGCTGGGAAGCAGCAGGTTTCCCAGCAGCACCGAGGCTGCTGTGCACTTGCTGGTCCTGCCCATGGGTGAAGGTGGAAGCTTCCCAAGAGGAAAAGCGTTTGCTTGGAGAGCCTGGAATTGGCTTCCCACAGAACTGTATGGGAGAGTCCTGCAGGCACTGGGCTGCTGTAAGGACCCTGTGCAGGGAGCAGTGTGACCGTGTGGGGACACGTCTGGCTGTCCTGGCTGTGGCCTCTTGGCTGCAGGATCTCACTCTGTGGCGGCTGGTGGATCCTGGAGGGCAATGTCCCCTGGGCTGCTCTTCTCTGTTCCCATGGAACAGAGCCCAACACCAAAACTCCTGGAAAGAGAGGACTCCCACTGCTGAACACGAGCTCAGGGCTAGGTGACCACAGGAGGGAAGTGCCCATGGCATCAATGGGGCTGCAGGTGCTCGTGGAAATGCCAGTCTGCTTTCCTTTAAGAAAAAAAGAGTTTATGACCAAGAAAGATTTTGGGATTGATAACCCCAAGTCTCCTATTTTAACAATCTGGGAACAATCTGATGCTGCAGAAATGCTGTTTGGGAACTTTCTGGCAGGATATTTTTGTTAGAAGATGACTGTTGAAGCTGAAGCTGTGTACAGGAAAGTGTCAGTTTTCAGGGCTCCCTTCTTTGAAACAAGTTTAAAACAAGAATTTAAGAGAAGCTTTGAAATGAGATTTTCTGATGTGTGATTTGAAACAGCTTTTATAATGAAACTTCAGCCAATTTATGCTAAACACTAATATTCAGAATGAATAATTTTTAAAATGATAAAAAATATTTTGAAATTATAGAAATAAATAATTTAGATTATCCTGCTTATATGAACTTCTAATTATTTTTAAATTTTATATTCTAATTTTGACATAAATTTTTCATTGCTCCCCAGTGCAAATTCAGTCTAGGAACTGGGAGGGGGTGGAGCAGGGGATACCTGCTCCCCACCAGTGCAGTTCCTTAGTGGCTGTCACCTACTCCAAGCAAAAACAGGTCTGAGTCTTCTGAAGAGCCTTCCTCACTGTGCCGCTTGTAATCTCTGACACATGCCCCATAACTTTTGATATGTAGGCAGTTTGGCACTGGGATTTGTGTTTTACTGGGAGCATCAGTAATTGCTACAGCTAAGGACATGGGTACGACCACTTGGTGTGTCTGCAAGTCTGATGGGTGGGCTTCAGAGAAGCTAAAAGACTGTCAAGGCCAAAGGCAGAACATTTTCTTCTCCGGAATATGTTGAAGCAAGTCTGAGGGTGTCCTTAGGGAAATGATTCACCCCTGCTTGCAAACACTGTGTCATCCCAAATGCCAGCCCTGGAAATGCCACCGCTGGCCTTCAAGCACTGAGATCAAGGAGACAAAGCATGACTTCATGTCTCTAAACAATCTCATTGTGGCATATTGTGGGATAAAAAAGGTAGGGACTTGCTGAAGACTCAGGTAGGTTCCTCCTTTCCATCCCTTCTGGGAAAAACAAGTAAAATGCCATGCCAGCCCCAGGCTACGCCCTCCCGGATACGTGTCCTGCTGCATGTCCATCAGCTGCTGGGGCTTCTAATGGGAGTCATTTCCTCAGGACCTTTGGAGGAGAAAGGGCATTCATATACCTTGATTAATAATCAACCAAAGCTCTTTGGACCTGTTTCCATGGGGACCACAGCATGGCTTCAGCTTATCTTCAATGTAGTTAATGTGGATAATAAAAGCAATGCAGATGCTGCAGAACAGAATCCCAACCCGTGCCTCTGTGGGTGGGGGCACCGTGTCGGGGCTGTTTCCCTCCCAGCTGCTGTTGCCCATGTGAATGGCGAGGATGGGGCTGGAGAGGGATCCCTGGCAGCACTCTCTGAGGCTGTATTTCCAAAACCACAGCAGAGCCAGCACAGTGACCGATGGTGGAAGAGTCATCACTTGAAGGATGCGATGGATAGGCAGCAATGGCGAAAGGTCACTGGGGAGTGAAGCGGTTCAGCTGCTGATGCTGTGTTGGGCTTGTTTTCACAGCTAATCTGAACCAAGAGGCTCCAGGCTCTGTTTTAGCAGTCCAGACGCTTCTGAGATGTGCTAGCCTAGGTGTTGCAGGGCTGAAATGGTTAGACAGCTCACAAGAAAAATCTAGGAAAACAGGAAGATATTTGGGAAGTCTGGCTTAAAACTTCTGCTAAGACCTACTTAATACCTGAAATTGTGTTCTCAGATGATGGTTGAAAAGCCATCAAAGAAGCAGAAGTTCTTTTTAGTGGAGGTGAGAAGGAATGAGTGCAATTAACAGCTGCTGCTACAGACACTTGATTCTGGTGATAGCTGTGTGTATTCCAGGTGTGGTTATGTATGTGGAATGAAAACTTCTGTTTGTCTACCATCTATACATTAACTGCTGTTCATTTCTATGAACAATATAGGGTATCACATCTGGTTTATGATCTTATAGTACCTCTTCTAGTCAGAGCACAGGTGAGATAAGATGGCAAAGCATTAGTCCCCTTGTTTTATTTTCTGCTTGAAGAGACACCATGGTGCTACAGAAAAGAAAATCCTTTTCTAGTCTGATTGATCTTTCCCCAATATCTTTTGAATGTCCAGCTGATGTAGCATGTGAAGTGTTGTGTATGTGCCAGGCATTTTGAAGTGAGATAAATAGTTGAGAAAGCAAAAATTCTTGCTTTTCAGGCATATAAATGGCAATGTGTATGATGAATACACGTAGAAAGTGCGTTAAGCAGCAGGTGTGAGAAGCTGTTCATGTTCTGCAAGAGAGCATCACTACAGTAGAGAAAGAGGCAGGCAGACTCAAAGGTTGCCAGCAGTTCCTCTTCCTCTTTTGATAAATTTAATATCTCATCACTCAGTGCAAATGCTGCTGGAGCTCTGCAAGCTGCCCAAACCAAATGTGCTCTGGATGTAGCAGAGGGACAGTGTTGTGCGCTGACCAGTCGTATGGTGCGGGGAAATGCCTGCCTAGCCAGAGTCTGGCACACCTTGGTTGGGTTTGCTCAGGCACCACACTCACCTTCCATCCCTGTCCCAGAAGACCTTTTTATGCCAAATCAACAGGTCCACCCTTCACAACAGTCACAACTAATTGCCCTCACTGGCCCTGTTGCCTGTGTGACATGAACAGATACCACGGTCACTTCTCAGAGTGACAGGCAGCACAGCGTTGCTGTCAGTGACAACCAGCCTGATTGTGTCCTGTCACCCAGCAGCATGTTCAGTGAGGTCCCTCAATAAAAACAAAAAAGCCAACAAATAGATATAGGGACATTTGATAGGTCTTCAAAGCCTGCAAGAAACAAAGCCCTGTCTCATATCTCCTCAGAACAGAGGCACTCCAGGACTTCCCCTGCATTTCTCCAGAAGTTGTCTCTTCCTCCTCCTCCAGCCTGTCTTCTTCTGAGCTCAGAGGCTGTTTTCATGCAGCAAGGCTGAAGCTTAGCTCAGCACAGGGCTTCCAGTTTCTAATCCTGTTATCCAGGACCCTGTTTTTCTGTGAGCAGTTGTCATGTGTGAAGAGCAGGAGAAGCTTAGCAGATGAAAAAAAAACTTTGTGGAAAGGTGTTTGTGCAGAAGTTGTGTGTTCTCCACTTGTTATTATTTCCAAATCTCTTTTGCAAGGTACACAAAATAATTAGCTGTTGTACACAACATATATTGCACTGCAGATCTTTGCATAAGACTCAAATCTTCTTCTAAAGAGGTAAATCTCATTGTCTTACCTTCTGTAGCTAACAAGATAATAAAAAGCATCCTATTTTAGACAGCCTGTCTCTTCATCATCTTTTCCAAGACCAACTCTATCCTCAAGATCTGAGTAGCATCATGCAATGTATTTGTGCCCCTGGCTTCACAGGAGCTCTCAAATAAGCAGAATTAGCCAGACAGGAAAAACAAAAAAACAAAATAAAACAAGCTTGTTTTGAGTCAGGGTGCTGCAAGGATTACATGTTGTACAGCTCCCAGCACAACTGGAGCACATACTTGGTTGAGGGGCTAGGGGAGTTATGGAAACAGAGACAACATGACAGCAATAAATTCCTTCTCACATGCCCCAAGCTTACATCTCCATAACTTCACTGGCTTCAGAAGAGCTATTCCTGTTTCCACCAGTGTATGAGAGGAGACTCAAAGCTGGAAGAAACAATGTGTTTCCTTTGAAAAGGGATGCTAAGCAGCAAGACCAGCTGGTTTTGGCAGTCAAGATAATAATAAGTTTGAGTGGTAGATTATTTACAGCATTTTGGCTCTGAAGCAGTGCTGAATATAATATGAACACTTAGGCTGGGCTCTGCTGAAGGACTGGCAATGACTGCTGCTTGTTAGGAGAGGAGCGTACAATGTGCAACAAGTAAACAAGGAAAATCACTATACTGCATAGGATAAAATGTTCTCATCCTACTCCAGGGATCAAAGCAGAATAAGTGTCTTTTTCTGTTTAGGATTAATGGTGTTATTTGGGCTAATTATTCTGGATATTTCCCTCTTCTTTTTTTAGCTTTCTCAAAGAAAGGAAAAGAATCTTTATCTGTATAAAATGTTTTTATATGAATCTTGGCTTTTTCAGATATTCATTTTCTACTCCCACACCTCCATAGTTCATGTGTCATTAAATGAAATAATGAAGCCATCATGGCTTGTTATCTAACAGTGATTTAAGGGCTAACTCTGACCTCACTCTTACACCCGTTTGCTCTACCCTTTTTCTGTTGACTGCAGTACAGTCAATCCCACTTTGTCTCATAGAAATGATAAGAGAATCCCTTCAGACCTTATCCCAAGCTGTGCAATGGATTTGCTTTCAACTACCTTGAACAATTTGGAGTCAAGCCTTTAGTCAGTTCCAGCATCTAAGAGCTCCTTTTGGAAAGTTGTCTGATAGATCACCACAGTTTTTTGTAAACTTGTCCAAACAGATCTCTTCAAATTGGAAACATGATTTTTCCCACAAGGTTTCCAGTATTCCTGTTTTTCAAACATGGTTCTGAAAAGCTTTGAGAACAACATGTCTTAACTATGGTGATTCAGTTCAGATCAGCCAGTTGTACAGGACAAAGAGATTTTAAAAATCATGGTTGTTATCGTTGCCTCACTCCCTTCCTCTTGAACTTTTTCTGAACATTATCCCACTTTTGATTTTGTTAGAAGGGACCAATTTATTGCCAAATTACTTGATCCGTGGACAAGTAACATGGGACGGTGCCAAAGCCCCTAGGATTCAAGCTGTGAAATTTGCTTTTTTTCCCTGTGTCCTGATTACTGTGTAAATCCTGTGCTACAGGAGGATAAAATTCTCTTTCTGTCAAACTGGGATTTTGCTGGTCCCCTTTCTGCTGTGTTTTGGAATTAGAAATGAGAAGCTCTAAATAAGTCATTAGTCGTTATAACTGGGAGCACTATGGCAGATTGTGTTCTAATTCTGATTAATACCTCTGGGGGACAGGACTGAGGACCCCAAAGCACTGCATCACTCAGTGGTGTCAGTCCTGCACATGTGGCCTCCAGGAAATCCCATCAGGCTTTCAAACAGAATGGCTATTGACATGTTGTACAGATATGAAAAAAAAAAAAGACTTGAAAAATATGCGTAGGATAAGCTACTCTGGAGCCGTGGATGTATTTAAAATGCAAGCCATGCTCGCTGAGAAAGGAGAAATCAGACAAATCACGATTCAGTCAACGTCCTCAGCAGGAGAGCGAGTCTGATGGGAGAAGTCAACGTAGCACGAAGGCCCTGGGCACCAAACCCCAGCAGTGTCACAAACACTGGCACTCTCACAAGCAGCCACTGTGAACTCAAGTCACACACATGATGAGTTTGCTTGAGGTGTTTGGCCAAGGAGAGCACAGTGTGTGCAGGAGGGCAGGTCTGACCCCCGGGTGTGACTGGAGTAGAGAGAACCCAAAGGAGGGCATGGGTAGGGATGGGACCCTCTTCAGGTTTTTCCAAGGGCTGTCTCAGAGCCCAAAACAATGCCCTAAGGAAAGGATGAGCTCCGGATGTATTTTATATTTGTAGACTCTTTCTGTGAGCATGTTTCCAGCTATATAACAACCTTTTGCTGAGAGTTTGTCCTGCAAAATATTTGAAGTAAAAACTGAAATTGAATGTCATGCACAAAAGACTCTGCTTTCTTCAAAACAGTAAAGCCAGATAAAACTGAGTTGCAACCCACTGAGATACTTGAAAACCAAGTCAAACCTGAGGATCTCACAGGCTGAGATGCATATCTTGTTAGAAAAGTTGGGAGGAGGCTGCTAATATATCAGATTAGGTCTTGGTGGCAGTAAAGAGGAATAAATAGCTATTGCTAAATAGTGATATTTGGGATGCCTTGACAAAACTTTGGCAGTAAGGAAACAATCTGAACAAACCTGATAAAAATGAGCACACAGGAGGTACTAAGCTGAAGGTTGTTCATTTGAGTCTGAATGCTGAATAGATCTGTGTCGTAAATATTCAGTACTCTTGGGTCACACCTCCTTTCCACAGTCTATCAAATGGTGTTACATGGTGCCTGTTGATGTATCTTTGCCTCTAACTCAACATTTTTAGTGAAGACAGACAAATGATACTTCTCTGCAGAGAAGAGTCTGTCTGTCTCCTTCTACTCCTTGAACTTCACTCCTGGTGCATCCAGTTTAACATGGGGATGGTAGATGAACTCTCTTTTCAGAAGGCCGATGGCATGTAGGAAAGGCCAATGAGATGCAAAAGTTTCAATTGTACTTAAGAAACAAAATGGAGGTGGTTTGCCTTGTATCCCTCCAGCAGCTGAGCCTTTCATGCACTGACTGTGCTTCTGTGGGAAACCACAATCCTACCTTTCAAAACTTTGTTTTTATAAAGGTCTTCTATTTTATTTTAAGGCACTGTTTTGTCATGTGCTTTCATAGCTTCAGGTTAGCACCTATTACAAGCTACTGTTAGCTCCAGGGATCGAATTGTCTCGTGTGTGCCATCAAACAAAGCGTTGTAATATTGATGTGTGATTACCATGTCAAGGCAGTGCTCTGAAAACTCATTTTTTTTAGTGAGCAGTGGGACAGGTACTTACTTAACCTGATCATGGCTGCTTCTGAGATGTCCAAGGTTTCATTAGGCCTTGAACACTTCCAGGGAGGGGGCATCCACAACTTCCTTGGGCAAACTCTTCCAGTGTCTCACCACCCTCACAGGAAAGAATTTCATCCTAATATCTAATCTAAACCTTCCCTCTTCCAGTTTAAAGCCATTCCCCCTTGTTCCATCACTACTTGCGCTTGAAAAAGTCCCTCCCCAGCCTTCCTGTGGGTCCCTTCAGCCCTGGAAAGCTGTTATAAGGTCTCTATAATAGTTAAGGCCATGTGGTTTTAGCCTATTTAATTGCTGTAAGGTCAGTGAGAAGGAGAGCTCTGATAAACCTGGAGGGTGCTGGCCAAGTTTGCAAAGGCTGCACTCAGCTGGGTGACGTTTCTGGGTCTGTCTGCTTCTATGTATGGAACAAAATACATTTTTAATGCTGTATCCTGTCCAAGAGAGGAGGGAGACAGGCAGCTCCTGTCATCTGCAAGGAGGAGAGCAGTGGCCTTCATCCCTTGGCTGCTCCATGCAGCAAGCAGCTGGCAGGAAGGGAAAATGGACCTTGGACCTTGCTGCTTCCCACTGGGATGCAGAGGTTGTCACAGGCTGGTGGTGCGATGTGTTCCATCACTTCTCTTGTCCTCCAACAGCCAAGCATGGCCACAGCTGGACCCCAGGGTGGCTCCAGACAGACCCCTTAGGCTGTGTGAAATGATCCTGCTTAAATGAATTTTCCTCTCCTCTCCTGCGGGTGAATTAACTGGAAGGGACAGAGCAAAATATTTTCTGCTGGGCTGTTTCTTTAGCAGCCAGATAGAGAAAGAGCCCCAGAGCAAGAGGGAGATGGTCTCAGGTTGCAAAAGTAGAGGAACAGCTTAATTGAGTCACAGATGATGTCTCTGTTTTGATATTTAAATAATTGGCTGGCTCAGATAGTGCTCTCTAAACAGGTGGTAAACACGTTTCCCTGAAGCCAAACCACAAAAATCAGGGTTTAAGATTTCTCCTCTCTAGAATATTAAAGGGCAGAGCTAGAAATATCAAATGTTTCGGAATAAAATCACATACTAATTGACTTTTACTATTAATTCCTCTTTTTATTCCACCTGTACTGGGACAGCCATTTACTGAAAGGCTTTTAGTATTTTCCACTTTGGAGTACATGGTCTTGTTTTCTAATTTTATTAAGATACTTTTTGAGTACTGAATGATTCAGATGGAATATGCAGTTCTTGTTTCCTTTCTTAAATCTCTCATAAAAACTCCTGTAGGATTTTACAAAGGAAAATGTTCTTTATTAAACCAGAGTATAAGATGATATAGATAGAGTATAATTCTCAGTTGAATCATATAAGTTGCTGCGTAAATTTCTCCATAAAGTTTTTATTAATGCCTGCAGGTTCTTAAGACAATGCCTGTACCAATTTGTAGCAACCCACTTTGTTCCTACAAGTGTCTAAAAGACTTTTGTGGAGGGGGAGATGGGGCAGAGCATCAAAGGGACAGATTCACACAAAACAGGAAAGCGCCGAGGCTCACGCTCCTCTTGAGCAGCTGCTCATGCCAACAGAAAGAGCGTAGGGCTGCACAGAGACATCTCACTTCTCAGCAGAGCTTGTGAGCCTCACAGCAGAGCTGAGCAGCCTCCAGCCTCCCAAACCCAGGGGCTGACTCCCACAGAGGGATTTCAAGTCCGTGGGATTCCCCGCACAGCTCTGGCCACCTGCCCTCCTCCTCTGTGAGGTCTGGGGGTACCAGGGAAGGCTTCGGGAGCTAAAGGACCTCTGGAGGAATGACAAACAGCCCTAATGACCTCCAGAATCAGTCCTGGTTGGGAAATATGACCCATTTTGCACTGGTTTAATGGTTTCCCAATGAGCCAGTGCAGAGCTGGCACCCAGGGAGGGAGTGGGAGACAGGAGCTGGTGCGTTAGGGACGGGTAGGCTCTGGCTGTGGTGGTGCAGGGCCTCCCCAAATCCTCCTCAAATTAGAAATGTTTTCACAGGAGCATGTCAGTATTGACTGAGTGTTTCATGGGAAATGTCAAATCATTTTGACTTTCATGTTTAGTTTCAGTAACATCAAAGGTGTTTCATTTTGCTAAGGTAAAAATGTTTCCCTTTGATTTGATCATTTCAATTTGTGTCGTTCTGGCTTCTGAGTTAGATGAAAATAAATGTGAATCTATAAGAGTATGAGGTACATATGCTCTTTAGTCTTCTGTAGTGGATTATGACTTTGCAGTTTTAGCACAAAACTTCATAATCCATCAAACAGAAATAATTCAACGTTACCAAAGCACGTTATCTCATGTTCTCTTTTCTGTTGCTCCAAAGAAAACATAAAAGTGATGGTTCTCCAGACTGGCACAAGTTTCCACACCACAGATTTTTCTGATTAGCTTTGCCAAAGTAAAGATAAATACAGTGTCATACCTGTTGGGCTTGGAGAATTGAAAGCTCTGTGTTGTGCATAAAAATAGGGAATATCCGAGCGGGAAATGTGCAGACTCTCTCTGTTGTCATTCGTCGCTGTTTCTCCCATCAGAGGTGCCTTTGGGATGAGTACTGGTAGGGCTTATCACCATATACCTGGGGTTATTTTTCCTTTACTGGAAAAAATGGCAGCTGCTCCTGGGGAGTCCTGCTGCTTTGTCTCTGTAGGAGCCTTCAAACAAAAATCACCATAAGTAACAAAACTAGTGCCCAATTTTTGTCTCACGCTACCAGTGTGGTACTCTGACTGCAGTGAGTTTTCCCCAGTTTGTGCCTCTCTGTGAAAGACAAGATCTTCAGGGCTGCACCCACAAAAATGGAGATTCCTGGAGGTTCCTGGCATGCAGAAACTTGATGTTGGATCTGGGGGGAACTTTCAAGCCTGAGCGTAGATGGTGCTGAGGGGCTGTAGGTCTTAATCTCTCAGACACCCAGAGCATTGTTAACAAAGGCAGTGTAAATTTACTTGTTCATACAATTAACAATTAATAATTAAATATCTCTCACAGTTGCAGCTGTAATACAATTATGATGTGTATTTACCACTTGGTTTCAGCTCATTGCAAACTGATGATTCTCAGGTTAATTCTCCTGTGTGCCAACCTTATCTTCTCTCTGAAGGAAATTATTAATAAATCCTTGTCTATCTTGGGGAAGCTATTCCAGAGTTGCATTTTTTTAGCATGTACATATTCTTTCATTCTCCCCTCAAGGCCTTTCAGTCTTATCTAAACAAAACATCCCTGTTGTCATACCAGCCACATAAATTTGTGTTCACATATCTTTCTGGTTTTCTACTTACTTTGTTTGTAACTCAACTTGTATCACTTTAGAACATAAATTTCTACAAACAAATAGGACAATGTTATCCTGCCACCTATCAAAGTGATTCATTTCATAAGCTGATTTTCGAGGAAATGGATAATTCTCTAGCTGCCAGGCCTCGAGCAGTAAAAGGGTTTAGAAAAGTTGTGAGAGTTTTGACTTTTGTTGACAGTGAGAACCAGGGAGAGTACTCCTAGGCTGTATTCCTCCAGAACAACCTTAGACTCTGGTCAGACATTCCCAACAGATCCATAGAGAAACTGGCTGCAAAGAATGATTGCAAAAACCATCTTTAAAATCACTCAAGCTCATCCTGATGCATACACAGTCCAGGAAACAAATAAAATCAGAGGGATTTTAAAAAGTGAGAGTTTGGGTTTTAGCCATGATTGTCTCTTGGAGCCATTAATGCTGACCACTAAGGCAACACAGTAAAAGGATATTGTTGAGCTTTTCTGTGAAATTACATTATACCTACTCTAATGGGAGGCTGGGGGGTCCTCAAGGCTTGACCAGGCAGCTGAGAATTGAGAACATGAGGACTCTGTTCTCAGTCAAGGTGGAAATACAGGTTTCATGGTACCTAGAAGGAAGCAGGCAATCAAGAGTAATGGATTCTTTATTAATAGGACATTGATAAAGTCATTTAACCTCTGGAAGATACAGCATCATCAATAGAACTGGGGCAATGGTCAATTTATCTCTGCCACAAATGCCACTTGGTGATCCAAAATCCAAGCGATGAAAGGTAAGACCTAGACATAGGGCATTCCTAGGGTGGCAGCTTCCAGAGGAAAACTCACCTCTTGAAAATAGTGTTATCAGAATGGCATATTCAATTTGCTTATCTGAATAGGATGAAATTGAGTCTCCACAGTTTAGGGCTATGTATTCAGAAAAAGTATTTTTAACCTCCTCTCTGTGGCTTGCCTGCTTGCACGCTACAGATTCACCACTGGCATGAATATGAAAAGAACACAGCACTGCAAATAGCATTTCAGGTCCCAATCCTGCACCACTGTGTGCTTTACTGAGTCTCCTTAAAATCAGTCTGATCTTCTTTTATTGCTGATATCAGCTGTACTAGCCAATCTCATGGCAGACTGGGGCCTCAGAAAATAAACATTTGTCTTTCCCTCTAAAAGAAGTCTCTGCTCATTCTACTATGCATGGTGGAGATTAATTGATCTTATTCCTGTTGTGCACGTGTGTATTGCCAACAGTGTGATACTACCTCTGCAGAAAAGGTCTTCTGCTTTGGGGGGAAGACAGTGAAATTTTATTGCTTTGTGCACCAAGATTGATTTTTACTTCAAATAAGTTCGTAAAATGGTTCTTGGCAGATGTTGGTAAGAAAAATGTGTCCTTTTGGACATGATTGGCATTGCACATTCGCAGGGTGCTAACTACAGGCAGTGCTTTGCAGAGCCTGTTAATTAGACTGATTTCAGTGGATCTGGTGGTCATTAGCATAACCAAACCCAGCTGGCAGGCACAGACCAGCTCAGGCTGGAATGAGCTTGCATAGAGAGAACCTGGACAGAAACCAGGTAGAAATTAAATAGAGAAGGCTGAGACTCTTCTTTGTAAACCAAACTTCTTGGGTCATCTGCCAAAGGGAGTGACCAAGTTTTTATCAATAAAACATGGGCAACAGCAGAGAGATGCTAGTACCCAGGGAGGGAGAACAGATGGGAACTGGCAGGCTGCAGCAGCTGGGAGGAAGAGGAGCACACAGCCCTGCCCAGTGCAAGGCCAACAGAATGTGAAGGGAGCCTCTCTGCAGCCTGTCTAGGGGCTGAAGGTTCCTTGGCCAACACTTGCTACACGAGGGTCCAGTCATGTCAGCTTGGTCCTATATTGCTGTCTGTGGACAGTAAAGTATGGATGGGTCCAACATGAGGTATGCATAAAGGTAGAGGCTAAGGTGGACAGACAGTCAAAGCATGGTTTTCTAGGTTGTGTCCTCTTCATTCAATAGGAAAGCACAGAGCTCTTACCTGGACACAGGCATGGACAGTGGGTCTTGGTCACTGTGCTCTATCACCATTTGTCTTTGGTAGAGGAGACCTCTTGAATGGATGATTTGGACCAGAATGGTCTTGTCTGAAGGCAGGAAGTTGAGAGTTGGCATACATGGGCTATGACCCTAACACTGCCACATCAGTTTAAGTGCATCTTGACTATGCCATACACAGAAGTAATAAACACAGAGAAGCCAGAAATTCGGGTTCTGCCATTGCTCAAGCTGAGAGCGTGGACAGGGCACCCTGTAGCTCCCTTATGACCTGGGTGGTTGAGTTTCCATTCTTCTAAAACCAGAATATACCTGCACAGGTGTATATAAATGGCTTTCAGCCTTCCGCAAAGAGCTTTTGCAGCTACTCATATAATGCAGTAATATTAAATATTGCAGTCACCTGGCAGAGTCCAGCCCTAGGTTTTGCATATTATCAACCAAACTAACACCAGACAGGTTGGCCTGAGTATTTACATTCTCTCCCTTCTCTAGACAGACAGTGCTAGTCCAGGCACTGCTGAAAACTAACCAGGAGCCATTCAGTGGGTAGAGCTACCATGGGCAGGCAGGTAGTTGTGGGATAGATGGAGCTGTATCTCCCAGTAAATCTCAGAATGCCAATTTCTGTCGTTTCACACACTTCACTTACAACCAACCTTCCTGTGGTACTGTGGGGAAATTAATAATCTCTGTACTTGTGATGCAGCGTTAGTGACTGTCCATAGAGTTTCATGACTTTGAGTATACATGTACCCATTCAGTCCTCTTGACCCAGCAGGTTCTATCACCTGTGCCAGGTTCAGCACCAGGACTTGTACATAACTTGCATCCTAGTCAGTGCCAAAGCACCCTGAAAAACAATAAAAACCCTCAAGTATTGATTTACAATTAAGATAGATCCAGTAGAAAATTAGATTTTGCTGACATTTGTTCCCTGAGGCTGTACTGTCTGGTCCTGGCTGAGAGGAGATAGTGCTGCTGACAATGTGGATGGGTTTGTGAGCTCTGGGGCTGTGCCAAGATACAATTCTTTTGGCTGGAAGTTAGTTAGGAGGATTAATATGATAATGGATGCATCCTTAAATTTACTTCCCTGAACTGGGTTTGGTGGTTTTTTGGGATATGTCCCAGCATCCTGGAAATTCTCCATGTGGCAGGACTGGTTCTCCTGAGCAATGCTTGTAGCCAACTGGCCCGTGTCCACTGGAGGGGAGAGGAGGTGGCATCCAGGACAGGGGCTGGGCATGCAGGGAGGCTGACCCAGCAGCATGTGGGATGGTGAAGTTTTGGAGAGGTGAAATGTGGAGAAAGATAAATGTTTGGTTCTTACTTTTGGGAAGACTGAAAAGTCTTAGATTGGCAGAAGCCAAACTGTTTCTCCCTCTCTTTTCTTCTCTCTGCCATTTTTCATCCTTTCATCCTTTCCCCCTTTGTCTTCTCCTTATTTTTAATGGGGGAATATAAGGGATACGTTCATTGAAATTAGAAAACATATCAAGAACCTCATGTGCTTTATAGATGTTATCACAAAGACACTATCGTTGTGAGAGTGCTGGAGAGATGAAAACAAGAGTGCCATTTCAGCATCTTCCATAGCATGAGTCAGAGAGACTGATAGTTATCCCCTTGCAATTAGAATTTCTATTAGCACTGCTGGTGGCCCTTGGCGTGCTGTGAATGGATGCCATTTTCTTGGAGTGTTTAGTCTTTCCTAATGCTTTAGAGAAAATAAAGATGGGCTGGAGTCACTTACCACATAATACCGAGGGGAAAATCATGTTTTATGCTGCCCCAGGCTGGGTTTTCAATCTCCAAACACCAAGTGTAAAACCTGTTAGGTACCTGCAGGGAGGAAACCTCAGCAGAGTTTATGTGTCCCCAGGGCTCTGGAGCACCAGGAACGGGCTGAGGTGCAGAAGTTGGGCTGAGCACTCCAGAGGGATGGTCTGGCTCTGCTGCTCACCCCATTCCTGAGCATTCCTGATCTGAATTCACAGAGTGGCACCTTAGACACAGCCCGCTAATGCCCAGTGATCTGCATCAAAACCATTTCATTCCCTAAAGGAACTTGCCCTTTTTTTCTTTTTTGCTACTTTTTTGCTACTTTTTTCTTTTCTTGATGTAGACACAGACCCCAGACTGGCCCGATGAGTGTTAAACAAGCCATGGCACTCTTTTGCAGGATTTTTAAGCAATTTTTAAGGATTTTTACTCTTTTAAGCAATTTCGTGAAAATCCTGCTATTAGACATTTTTTCCCTTTCTATAGGATTCATATTACTGAACCTGTGCTAGAGCCAAAGAGCAAACTGGCATCTGTTTTCCTTTGAGACTTTTCTCAGTGCTTTATGTTCTTCAAAATTCATCTCCTGGGTAATGCAAGAGGTTGCTCGGTACAACTTCACATTCACACAGGGAAATTCTGTGTCTTGCCCTGATGTTTCTGGGAGGCAGGGGCAGCAGTTTTCCATGAAGCACCCTCCTGGAGCTCACACCAGCCTGAGCAACACGGTAGGGTGTTCTCCAAGGGCTCTGGAGGACCCGCTGAAAACAGAGTTCTGAGCACATCACAAGCATTTCAGCTGCTTTAAAATCGCTGTCAGGCAGAAACACTGCACCTATGGTGGGATCTTCATCAGTGCTCTTGGGGTGGGCTTAGGATCTGCTTGCCTGCTCAGCTGCCTGTAGCCTTATGACGACCAGCCCCGTGGTGCCTACGCCTCTCTTGAGAGTAGGAGGCAGGCTGCTAAATCAAGCGCTCACTTCTGAGCATCACACCCGGCTCACGCGTCTGTGCCCGTACCAGTGTGCCTCCAGGGCCGGCGGCTGCCACAGGTCCCCAGGTCCAGCCCGCGGCCGCTCAGCCCAGCACGTGATGGTGAGTGGGATACTGTGGAGGAAGGAGCCCTCAGGTGTCTGCCCACCCGTGGGGATGGATGCTGCGTGCAGGTGAGGAATTACCTCCCCTGGGTAGTGACACCTGCTGAAGGTCTCACACTATGCCAACCAAACAAGCCTAAGCTGAGCATACAGACGAGCCACTTGTAATTCAAAACAGGCCTGATTTTTCCTTTGAAAACCCATAATATGCGGGTTTATTTTCTGCAACTCTTCCAGGCTGGTTACCCCAACTGTTGGCAAACTGTGAGGATGGGGTTGCCATGGATACACTCCACACTGATTCACATGAAATACATCATTGCATTATCCCGAGTGGTGAAAGCCTTTCACAGCTGATAATTTTTAAGAGAATGATTCATCGTTAAATATATCATGGCAGCTCTGCATTGTTTGCTCTTCCTTGGAAGCACAATCTGGAAATAGGCAGCTCTTGGGATGCTCCTGAAGTCGAGAGCGAGATCGTGAGCAAGATGCCTGCCGCAGAGCACAGTGGCACTTGGATTTCATCCAGCCTGTGCTGAGAGCAGGAGCGGGTCCTGCACGGCACGGCTGCCACTCGCTCAGGGCCAGGTTGTGAGGAAGAAACACCCCACTCTGTGTCACATCCCACCAAAACCCACAGGAATCACCCAGATGCTGGCTGGGATGGAAGGGGAGATCACAGTCCAGCCACGTGGCTGTGGAGGCCTCGGGCTTTAACAGCTGCTACGATTTTTTGCATTCAACTCTTAAGAGATTTTTCTGTTCAGTTAGGGGAAGAGCAAAATCTGC
Source organism: Caprimulgus europaeus (assembly GCA_907165065.1). Next base: position 9,042,127 of record OU015541.1, read on the forward strand.
ATTAGAGCCAGGAGCCTGAGGGGGTCATGTCTCACCCATGGGTGCTGAGCTGCATTCAGTCCCACTCACCCCTTGGCACCAGCTAGGAAACCAGGGTGCTGTCTGTGGCTGCATACACCATGGGGACCTTGCCCCATCCTCCACCACCCCTCCTGGCCCTGCATCCCCCATGCTCCTTACACCACGCTGCTCCACAGCCCTCCCAGTGCCACCACCACCTTCAGCCCTCCCAGTGCCCTGCCAGGCATCTGCAGGGAGCGGAAGGGACCTCATCTCCTGCCACATTCCCCAAATTATCAATGAACACAATCAGCCAGGCACAGTTTTGAGGCACCAGCTGTGCTTCAGGAACAAGAAGCTCCCTGTTCATGGCTACAAGGAGAGGTTTAGAAGAAGCAAATTTTTTCCTCCAGGAAAAGCTAGTGTGGACCTGGAGGTCACCAAAAGCCCTTTTTTGTCACTGAGTAATGAGGAGGGAAGCCCAGACATGGGACACACAGACAGACCTGGGATGGAGACCAAAGCGCTGAGCCCTTGGCTGTGTGGTAGCTCTGCAAGAAGGGATAATGCCAGCTCTCTCTGAGGGGTCATCATGTCACCCCAGTCCTCCCAGGAACTGCCATGGCAGGACCTCCCAGGTCCTGCTGTCCTCCATGTCACCCAGCACGTGCACAGGGGTGAGCATGGAGAGGGATTACTGAGTGGGTGGAAGAGGTGGGTGCCACAGAGGAAAAGAAAGAGAAGAGGGAAAATGAGGGGGGCATGGACACATCCACCTGAGCTGGGCTTTGTGCAGGTAACCAAGGGTTGAGCTGGAGCAGCCAGCATGGGGCTGGGAGAGCAGGGATGGAGTTGGAGGTCTGGACATTGCCCAGGTGAACGTGGGATCTGCAGCCATGAATTAAGCATTTTTCCTACTAACTTCTATATATCTGAGAGTGGGGGAAGAGCTCCAGTGTCTCCTTGCTGGATGGTGGGTATCTTGGAGGCAGCAGCTCAGAGGCACATCTGATGTCCACTGGCTAGATGTGTGCAGTGGGTGAGGAGGGAAGTCAGTGTCACCTGAATTTTAGCTGTGGTCACAGGAAACTGCTGAAAATGAGAAAGAATGTATTTCTAAGATACGTACGTGATTTGCAACCCTTTTTCAGGCTCCTTAGCCCACTGTTTAAAAACTACTTCAGTGCCTAGGAATGTTGGAGGATTCACAGTTGGATTTTCAGGTTTAGGGTGGTGGGACACAACTCAGAACAGGGTTACCTGTCCTCTGGAGTCACCTGAGATCCGTGGGGCAGCAGGCCTGGAGCTGGGGAAACAGGAATTACACTGCCTGCTCTGGTTTTGAAACGGTGCATTGAGAGAATTTGTTGAGAACACAATAACTTTCTTTCTGTAGGAAATGGGCCCTTGTCAAACAGCTGCCTGCACTTAGAAAGTAACCCAAAACCAACTGAAATGAACAAAAACTGGGCTGTGTGTTCTTGACTCCAGGCCAAAATAATTCTCAGTTATTCCCAAGACAAAACCGTTTCCTCTGTCCCTAAAAGCCAAAGACGAACATTTCATACATAATTAAAGTGAGATTTTAGTATACATCAGAGCCTAGGGTTGTGTGAGGCACAAATGGGGCTTTCCAAACAAGGCTTTTGATTACCAGTCATTTTAAGTGCAGGAAATAATGGCACTTCTGAGTCCTCTAAGTCCTCAGAGAGGAATTTCTGACACAGCTGATGGTTCCTGGTCTATTAGGGCTCGTCAGTATAGCAGCTTCTCCTGGATGGATGGGAACACTGGGGAGGAATTGCTGTTAGAGCCTGAGCCCAGGGGATGGGGACCCACACCATGCTCTACCAATGCCCTACGCTGACCGCTCTCACCTAGCCTGCGGCAAACCAACACGCACCACGAGTATTTTTGTAGCTCTAATACCCAGCAAGTTTTTCAATCCGTTAATCCCTGTTTCTGGGCTTCTTTGAGAGCAGCCACTAATGGGCGAGGGACGAAGATAACAGTTCCCATTTGTGCCCCACTAACACTGCTGCTAAAGCTCTCTTCCTTGGGTCAGACATGGCGTGGCTTTTCCTGGGAGACTTTGGAAGATCTAGCTCTGCTTTTGCTGAGGTCAATAATAACTGTCAGTATTGCAGTGATGGTAGGGAAAAAACTCACTCAGTTGTGCTGGGCACCAACCTCATCCCAGTGTCTTCTCCTGACACACCTGGTTAGACGCACCCAGGGCTCAGGGTTGTGTCTGGTCCAGTGTGGCTGGAAGCCTGTGGGGTAGCCTGCAAATTTCCTACATTCCCACTTCCATCCACGCTGTTTGTAAAGAAAATGCTTTGTCAATGGAGGTGTCTTCCAGGACTCTTGTATTTCATGGGCTCACCTGCAGAGTAGAGTACACCACAGTGTCCTCTGGATTTGCTTTCTTTCTTCTTTTCATCCAAAAAAGACTGAATTTTCACCCTTTCCCCTAAAACCTTAGAGCCACAAGAACTCAAATACAAGAGGACCAGCACCAGTGAGAACTGAGGGTCCTGGGAAGGAGAGAATGAAGGTGTCAGACAAGTGCTGCTACATCATGTCCTTATCTTTGGGGTTTGGGTTCATTTGAACCCCTGACTCCACTTGCCCAAGACAATATTTGTCATTATTAGCCAAGTAAATGATCCAACCTTTTCTACAAGGTTAAGAGACAGCGATTAGCACTGTCTGTGCAGGCAGACACTGGCTGGCAGCAGCAGCCTGGCATGGCAGTGTGCATATGTGCGTGCTCCTCCGGGCCGGCGGGCCATGTCCCGCGTGTCAGCACTGCCCGGGGCCAGCTGAGCCCCCCGCTCCACGCGGCTCGTCCCTTCCCTGGCAGCCCACCGCCTGCCACCAGCTTTTCACCATATCGCAGGTAACCCGCCCTTCTATCCGGGCTCATCCCAATCCTTATTAAGGTTTTGCTTCAGATAAGAGCATTGAGAAAACATGATCTCCTTTCCCCTTTCTTGCTCCCTCTCAATGACACCGTCCCCTTCCCAGTGAGAACGGGCTGCCTGTAAATCCAAATCCACTGCCTGCGCTGGGCTCTCCCTCCCCAAACCCAGTGCTGACCCCACGCTACCTCTTCTTCCTCCATGCATAATGCTCTCTGCCCTCCAGCCTCGGCACAGACTGCTCACCCCTCTCCAGACCCCCAGCACCCTCAGCATCCTGGGGTGCAGTGAGGCTTGGTGGGCGCCCCATGGAGCCAGACATGGAGGGGTTTTCACTGGGCAATGTGGAGACAGGAAAGGGGAGCTGCTCCATAAATCCATGGTTTTCTTCCAGGGCACATGAAGCCAGGTATCCCCAGTTTCAGGTAGGGCTGGAGGCTGAGCAGGGACCCTGGGAGCCAGCAGTGCTTGCCTGCTGCTGCAGGGTGAAGGCTGTAGGAGCTGTGGGTCCTGTGAGAGCTGGTCCCTGCAGAGGTGAACCTGGCCTATGTTTCTCAGCCCATGGATGTCAAATGATCAATAGAAATGGGTCAGAATAATTTGAGATGAATAACGGTGTTTTAAGAGACGGATGTGCAGAAGGGAGACGGACATGAAGGAGAGCTGCAGCCCCTTCACTTCCCTCAGTCTCTTCTGATGAAGAACTGAAGCCATGTGATTTTAGGTGGATCTCCACTTGACACATATCCATATTATTAATGCTCCCATGTCTCTCTAATTTCCATCTCAACTCAGTGAGGCTGCAAAGAGCTGGGGTGTGTTAGGCCTAATCAGCCCTGTATTAATAATTGATTTATGGAAGGAGAAGTTGACATACACAGTGCTTAGAATAAAAGTCATCCTTAGGGTAGGGGAAGTGTGGAAGAAGAAAGAAAAAACAGGTTTCCTTCTCCTGTGTGGAGCTATTTAGCATCCTGGATTTCAAAGGCCTTTCAAAAAACTTCCATAAGCTGGTAACAAAAAAAGTAGGTCACAATTAAGCTCTTGGTTTCAAATGGAATCTGCTTGAAATGATACATGATGTGTGTCATTATACCGGGGATTGAGCTGCAGAGCTATTCATCAGGAAAGACACTGAAGGTGTTCTGTGCTTTGCAAAGGCTGTGTCTGCAGCTCACACCCAGTGCCCCATGGCAGGGGCCAGGACACTGCCCCTTCTCCAACAGCACTTCCAGATCCTGCTGGCAGGAGCCACGGGGCTGAGCAGGGAGTTCAGACTGTCTGATCTGCTCAGTCCTTGTTGTTTGGCAACATCTACTCCCTGCAAAAACTGTAGGCTAGTGGGAAATGGTTAGAACAAACCATAATAAGGGTTTGTGTGAAACGGGTTGCAAAGAAATCAGATGGAGACCTCTCCTTCATCTCTCAGAAAAGCCCTATACCATTTTCTTGGAGACAAAAATTCCTGTAGGCCATCACCACTTTGGAGGATCACCTAGTCTGTGTCCCAGAGGCAGAATCTGCTGGTGAATCCAGCCAGGGAGGGCTTTTCTCCATAGGAAGCTCAGTAGGCAAAGTCAATAGGAAATCAGTGTCTTAATGGTCAATTAAGACCTGAACTTGACATGCAGTCCTCTTTCAGGACCATAGTAAAGCTTTGGTCATCTGCAGTTCATGTCTCAAGAGTTTTTTCTCCTGTTAGGAAAATGAAACATCTTTGGAAGGGCAGCACTGTATCATGCTGTGCTTCCAGGAGTCGAGGGAGAGCTGTCCCTTCCCTAATAAACAGCAGAACAAATCTCAATATCCCACTGGCTTGCCCAAAAGCATTTTCCTTGGCTGGCATTTTCTGTACCTTGCAAGCTCGGCCAGCCCAGGGAACAGAGGGTTTTCTAGAGCCAACGGCTCCACAGGATTGCATGAGTTCTTCCCAGGGACAGGTCAGCACCTTTGTCAAAGATAGCAGGTTAGCATGGGCAGGAGAGGGAGTTTCTTACAGTAACAGTGCTGAAGTGGCCACCTCTGACATCACTTTGTCTCTTAGCATGTTTCTGCATTTCTTTCTCTGGATTTTCATCTCCTTTGGACGTTGCAGCACTGCATGTCTGGTAGCTCGTTCACTGCTCAGAGCATGGTGGGTGAGAAGCACAAACACAGGACCCTGAAATGCTCCATCATGCTCTGCTGTAAAGGAGGGATTTCCAGACATCAGAGATTTTGGGTTCCTGAACAGTGGAAATGCCATGTGTTGGCAAGGCATGGCTTTGGGCTCACCAGCCCAGCCTGAGACAGCACAGGGAAAGGTTGTTTTGGAGGCATCTCTACGGGGCTCTTACCAGATGCCCCACAAACTCCACTCCTCATAATCAAAACCTGCTGGGTCTCAAGTGCTCAATGCTCCTGGTGCTGCATCCATGGAACCAAGAAGGGGGAAGTGGAAAGGAAAACTCTCCTTCTCTGCTTCTGGAGATGCAGCTTTGCTCACAGGTATCTGTTTATGCATGATTTAGGGGCATTCTTAACTGGTTATATGTTAAATAGGTATCACCTGGCTTGTAAATTAGGCTATTCATTGAGTACCTGTATTGCTCTTTATACCTGTACTTGGCTGGATGTGGGTCAGCAGTGGATGTCAGGGGTCAGAGCAGGTGTGTAGTGAGGAGCACAGTACTTACATTCATTATAACCAAAACCAATTCTGTGGTTCTTCTACCTCAGTTAAGGGGCCTGAGGGAATCCCTCAATTAGGACAATGGCTGATACAGTTATAATACCCCAGGTTCTCCTTTTGGAACCAGTAACCTGACATTTGCAAGTGTTCACAAAATCAGACCACGGGTCAGTTAATTTTGCTTGAGCCCTGAGCTGCATTATCTGTTGAATTCTTTAATGTTGTTCTGGTTTTTCCCTTGGCGACTTCAGTAAATGGTGTTTTGACCTGTTTGCTAATGCATCTTACTGCAAACTGGAAACACTCCTGGATGATACAAGCATCGCTCTGAAGTGCTTTAAACCTGCAGCATAACAACACACTTGAGGAGCAGAGGTAAAATGCAGTAGTTAGTGGCTCCGTCTGTTTTGGATGAAGGAATTATACAACTCTGGAAAACAAGGAGGAGGAGAGTGCTTCCTGCCCAGACCTGCTTCTGCTTCCATGAACATCTAACATCAGCCCTGTGGAGTTCATGTTAAAAGCAGGGCTTGCACTGTTTTTCTGAAGTCTTGTGGTTCCCTGTCTGGGGATTGGTTTGGGCTGAAGTAGCTCACAAAGAAGTAGGACTCAGGTCTGTGCTGAGCCTGAGCTGAATCTGAGGCCATGGAGATGTGGCTTTGCACCCACCACCTCTCTGTGCTGGGGCTGCCACATGTCACACCCAGCACAGCAGCTCCCTGGAGTCCCCTGAAGAGGAATTAATGGGACAAGGTGGGTTTAGTCATACTGACTGCTGCCCACTGGGAAACCACCAGTTCCTTCTTGGCTCCTAAACTCTCAGAGCTGTCCAGGTAGTTTCCACTAAAGCACTTTGCCTCCAAAAGCTTGTCTTTTGTTAAAATTCCTGATTTCTATGTCATTTTGGCTCTGAGGTCACATTGTACTGACTGTGCTGGCCCAAGGTGAGTTTGGCCAGCTCTGCTTGGAAACAAGGGCTTGCATGAGAGGACAGCCCACACTGGGGTCTACCTCCTGCACAAGCACCCAGTTACCTAGATGGTGAGATGTTTTACCTGCCTGTTCTGAAGTAGGGGTATCAGCAGAAACGTGTGTTGTGGAAGAAAACAGTGAGGGAGATACTGTGTTTGATGAAGTTGAGATGGTACAACTTTGTTTCAGTTTTGGAATGACTTTTGTTTCCAAGATGCATCTTATTATCTGTCATGCATGGTAACACAGTGTTTCTTAAGGTCATGACTGGAACAAAATTTGTCAGTATTCTCAAAATGTTTTTATTTATCTGAAACATATTGTATTTCAGAAATGTTGTTATGCAGGAACTATCAAAATGTCTGTTTCCTATGAGAAACAAAAAAATCTGTCTCAACAAGCTTTAGACTTAGTGTGGAGTTGCTTGGTTAATGGCAAAGACCTGAAGCTGTGTACTGGAAACCTTCAACTTACTTCATTGCACACCAGAAAATTATATATAACTACATAGAGCTATTGTATGGAGTGACCCTTAGTCATATTGTCTAAGCTGCTTATTGCAACAGAAATAAGATATATATAGTAATCTTCTTATACTTACTGAGAAACCTAAACAAGGCCAGTACTGTGGTGGGGTCACTTATCTCTGGCTATAATAAGGTTACTATACAAGGAGATATTAATGTTGGAAAAAGTATGCTGGAGATTTCATGTTTAAGTCAGTGGAGTTATTTCTGTCTTAAATAGGTGAACGTAGAAGGTTTTCTCAGTGGTTCAGGAGTGAGTATCCACCCTCCAGAAAGGAAAAGGAATGAGTAGGACATCTCCACAGGATATATAAGTCTGAGTGCCTTGGACAGCCAAGGTGATACTGTTCACTCTGTCTTCTCTCAACAAGTCTTGTAGAACAAATCATTTGCTGTAGCATCAAAAGATCATGTTGGCTGACAAAGAGGTGTGCATGGAGTATGTCTCAGTGTCACTGGAATAATGGTAAACGCTGATTTTCAGTAGAATTAAATGTGAAGGTACAAGCTGAGAATCACAGATTGGCTGAGAATCGTAGATTGACATTACATCCGGATCCCCCTTCCTTTCAAAAAGTGGCCAATAAGGCCACCAGAGGCCTCAGGGGGCTCCTGTTCTCCCTACAAGCTCCTTGCAGAGGCTTCTTCACTCTTGCACATCTTCCCAGGCTCCTCTGGCACTGGTGGGAGGCACATCCACATCATGGCTCTCGAGGCACATGGTGACAGCAATCCTGAGTCCAGATGTTTCAGCCAAGAAGTAACCTTCTTTCAGTGCTTGGGTTTTCAAGAGACAGTTGGAAAAATAAGAGCCAAGGAAGTGTTAATGGTATAAAAGAAAGGTTTCCATCTTGTGTTTGAAACTTCAGTAGCTAAGCTTTTTTCTGTAAGGAGAAAAAACATTTTAGCAAAAAAGCTTGTTTTTTCCCTGGGGAAAATATATCCTAGTTATACTAGTAATTCCCAAAGTGGGATCTACAGAGGGTCTGTGGAACATTTTTGGAGTTGTTCCTTGGAGGGTAGAAGCAGTCAGCGAGGGAAATTTTCTCTTACAGTACTCTGCATGGAAAAATTGGAGTCATTAGTTCGCACAAGAGGGGTCACTTTGAGGGCTCAGCTTACGTGTAGACTCCCCTCTAGCAAAGGCTTTTTTGAGACACAGCAGTGCCAGTGAAGTGAGCACAGGAAGGATTGGGGCAGATCTGGGGCAGAAATGACCTATTGGCCTCCCTCCTCCATCTGGCACCAGCAGAGATTTACATTGGCACCAGTGACCATGCAGTGCAAAATGGTTTTTAAAAATAAATTTGGAATCAGGCACTGGCCCAGTTCACCAGTGCTGGATGTGATGGTCATGGAAACTGTCACGGGAACAGAGAGCAGGGGCATGGGGAAGGCATGGCACAGAGATTCTGTTAATAAAGAAATCATTTTCCAGAAGCGCAAACCTGAGATTGAGCAATGCGTTTTTGGGCTAAAACCAAAGCCATTAATCTTAGTTGTACTGAATAATTGCAGCTCCTATTCAAAAAATGCTTTGGAGAAAAGGTCCCTGGAACAATGCTTAAAAGATGAGAGGGAGCCTCTGGTGTGCTTTTGTCCTTGCTTGCATATTATGTATGAGAGAGATTTCTCCCAGGTTTTGATTGATACCAGGCCTATAGCTACTGGCGTGGAATAGCAGATCAGCTCTCCTGAGGTAATCACCTGGGACATTAAGCTTATCAGGCATGTGTCTGGAGACAGGGGCTGTGTAAGGGAGGCAAGGGAAACCTGACCCTAGAGGTGTTTGGGTGCTGAATTGTCATCTGAGCTGGCAGAGGACCTCCACTTGCTGGAAATGCCTAGTCCCAAACTGTTGCTCGTTAGACTTTAAAAACACAGGATCACCAAGGCAAGGAAAGCACCAAGCCCTCAGGAGTCAGCAAGGCTGTGCACCAGGCAGAGTGGTATTTCTGAGCTCTCCTGGTCTGGCTTAAGTTTTGGAGGTTTAGGGTTTGATAACACACACATGCACGCACAAAACCTAGCCACAGCACCCACCTTGCAATTCCTTTATCTCTTAAAGATTAATATTCTGCAAAAGGCCAGTTCTGCCACCACAAAGTGTTGGTGACCTCATCTTCTCACAGCACTCCCTTTCTCTCTTCTGTGGGATCTTGAAAAGCAAGAGGCAGCTAACTGCAAACAAAAAGGGGAAATTTAGAGACTTCATCTGGTTTTGAGTGCTCTAAGAGATGATGGTGAATTAGACCACTGGGATGATCCATTGTGTAACCCATCTCTATTGGCATGGGCCAAACCTGACCACCCCACGTGTGCACTTACACGTGCACAGAGAGAGTTTGGCTCTCTCTGTGGTGGACAAGTCACTGTTCACTCTTCATTCATGAAAGTCAAAAATGGTACTTGGGAAATGTGCCAAATCTTTGGGGAGTATTAGCTCCTCAATTACTGACCAGTTTTACAGCAGGTATGGGGACAGGACAGACACAGGACACACAGTGCAGTGAGCTGCAGGTGGATGACATGGTGCCACGTCTGCTCTGTCCCTGGTGTGTGCATCCTGCATGCTCTACAGCAGAACCTACGCCTCAGAGGTTGGTTTCTTTCCAAAAGCATAGTGATGAAATATCTGTTGTGCTCAGAAATCTCTTTAAAAAAGACAACATATTTATCCAGCCCTTTGCCCTTTGGCCGATGACTTGAGCTCTTCTTCACCTGCTTAACCCAGGAAATTCATTTTATTCATTTTGTGAGCAGAGTGTCAGGTCTCATTTACCTAAAAGCTCCCAATACTCTTAGTGCTTGCAGATACTGCTGCTGTCATGGCAACAAGGTTATTTATGCATAATAGATACCTACTTTTTTTTTTTTTTTCAATGTTGCAAAGTGGAGATAGGGTCAGAGGGACCATAAAATGGAGTGGGAAACTCCCAGCCCCACGCACATGTTCATAAGCCCTCCAGACCTCCTCCTTCTTCTATGGCACCTGACTAACCTGGTTCAAGTCCCTGTACCTGCCCTCAGTCCAGCTCTTCCTCTGGTAGGAACAAGTGACAGCAGAAGGTCATGTGGAGATAGAACCAGAAGATGCCAACATCCCCTCCAATGCAGGCTGAGATGCTCTGATCTCCACGCAGAGCAGACCCTGTCATACATCAAAGTGCCATTTGCCCAGCAGCCTTCATTCACCTGACACTTTACTTAACTCAATTTGTAATGTATGCTTTACCGGTACCACTGATCAATTATTTAATAGCCAGGCCACCAAAGAAACAAGCTGATGAGCAAGGTTCTAGGGCTACAGTTTCAATTTAGTTAAGTTCTACTTTAAATTCTTTCTGAGTTTCATCTGTCCATTTGCCATGGCAACCAGCAAGGACCAGAGGTCAGAGAAGGAAGGAGAGGGAGTCATTTCATTTAAATTAGGTGAAGCTCTGTTAGCCACTGGAGCACTCCACATGTGAAGGGTTTTTTATGAAAAGGGCCTCTTGCTCGAGGAGAGAAGTAGCATGTGTCCTGGCAAACCTCCCTCTGCAGAGCTTTGTTGTTTTCCTTCGCCGAGGAGCTTCTTCTCAGGACCTAAATCAATTCTATTTACATATAATATTGAGTCCAAAGAGTGGAACAACCCTCCACAGAGAGAAGAGAGTAGGTTGCTGCCCAGAATTCATTGTCAGATAATGATCCAATCTCACAACAAATAAAAAGCTGCTCTTCACAGCTCACGCATGCTGCCCCACTTGGCCTCGCAGATGCTTGCAGCTGCCTGCCTCCAATAAAGCCTTGGCTTTGCCAGGGTTCAAACATCCCAGATGTTGTTAAGGCCAAGAGTAGAACTGGGCAGTTGTGACAGCAGTTGCACCATCACCTGCCCACGAGTCTCCCTGCACCCAGCACACAGGTTTGCTGGGAACTCTGCTGCTGGATGTGTCTCTGGGGAATCACCAGGACCTGGCTGGGTGCTGGGTGCCTTTGCTGGTGCAGCTCTGGGTGCTGCTTGCAGCCCATGCACAGCACCAGGTCCTTGACTCATGGCTGAGCACCGTGACCCTTGGCTGCCACCTCTCCCAGGCGCTGCACAGCCCCTGTCCCTGCCCCGTGCTGGGAGTCACACACCTCCATGAGCTCGACTCATTGCCACTTAAAACCAGTGCTCAGAGCAGCTCAGCATCTGGTGCACTGAGGTGTGGGAGCAGGGGAGCACAGGGAATTTCCTTGTCCTGGAGATCCTGGTGAGAGGGGGCAAAGGTAGGGGTGAGGGGAGAGCAGCACTCTGAAATCCACTGAATCCTCCTGCCCCATCATTGTCAGAGGCTGTTCCTGCAGCACAGATCCCCTCCCTGAGCCCCACCGAGCAGGAAAGTTAAAATACCTGCGGTTGCTGAGCAGGCGGGAGCGAGGAGCACTGTCCCAGGGAAAAGGAGGGCACGTGAAGTGGGAACAATACTTTCCTCTTATGTAACTCTTGCCTAAAATACTTCAAAGTGGGCTCATAGATAAATAATTGAAGATCATACAGAACTAGCTGTCATTTTTTATGTCAGAAAGTAAAATTCTCCACTGCTTCTGTGCTGGTTAGGTATCAAAATCGCCTCATTTGTGTGCTGAAATGAGGCCACGTGGCTTCAGAAGCTGATCATGAGAGCATGGAGTGCGCTCACATGCAATGCAGCTACTCAATGTTTAGGGCAAAAATTGTTTACTGAGAAAAAAATCACAAGTAATTTTGAATAATAAATAATTGAGAAATTTCGAATTCGCCCACAGGCAGTTTGCAAGGGTGGGGAGGGGGAAAGAGGAAGCAACATTTGTTAGATAAATTATTTGTGAATTAATCACTCTGACGCTCTCTGAAGTCGATGGGGTACTTGCATAAATAAGACTATTCATGGAGAAGACCAAGTCTTTAATGGTACTCTGAGAATGGTAAATTCATTAGCTGAAAGCACTGATTATGAATCAAAAGGATAGGGAGGGCAGAAAATCAAGTCATAATTAGTCACTTAAATGGTATCAAGTAGCAAGCAACTGATTTTAAACAAGTCCAAACAAAAGGGAAATTATTCTTTCTGATTAAGTCAGTCTCTCTTGCCCTTTTAAAGATTTATGAGGTAATGTCAATAAATTATGGCTCTTGGGACTCAACCTATAAAAACTGCATAGAAACGCAACATAATACAACACCAGACAAGAGGGTTAGACACAGTGGAACAGAAATTAAATGCATATTTATTAAGGAGGTATATAACAAGTCTCAAGTCACCCAAATATTGACCAACTGTCTCAAGTCTAAACTCTCCTCTCCACTCCTGTTGTTACAGATTCTCTCTGTCTCCTCTTCTAATGCTGATGTCAGACCCTGTTTGATCATTGATAAGCTTAATTACACTGTTGAAGAACTTCTTGTAAAACTAAGTGATCTGAATTAATTATGGTGCTGGTGAATTATGTAGCATACACATAAAAACCCATTTGGAGTTTCCCCTCTTTCACAGTGCAACATGGGATCTGGATTTCCTAGAACACAGTTTTCAGCTGCTGTCAAAACGATGCTGCAGGGCCAGGCAGGTCTGTGGTTTAAGCATCTCTTTCTCCAAAGCAAGGTGTTGAAAGGACAGCACAGGAAAAGCAAACAGTATTTGCTACAGAATGGGAAATTCAGGCACACTGGTTCTGGTGCCACGGGGGTGTTGTGGGGGGGTGTTATTGTTACTATCATAATTATCGTTATTGCTGTTAAGGAAGCATCAATAATTAACTCAGTGCTCTCTCTAACAGACGCTTCCATCCAAATTACATCATGGTGGGCTCCTAGCTGGGACAGAAATAAGACACAGAGGTAGACTCAGGGAAGGACAGACTATATTAAACTGGAAAGTAATGAACCTCTTCTGGGTTTGATCCAGAGCTAGCCGAGCTAATAACACCTCACAGTAAGACCAACTTTTATCCAGGATTTCCCAGCATTTTGCATTAAGGAAGAAATGTTCTCGTGTGTGTCTGAGTGCTGGGAGTGGCTAAGCCCAGTTCAGCAAAGTGCTTGAACAGATGCTTCAGCTTGGGTCCACACAGGTCCCACTGAAATCTGTGAGACTCACACACGTGCTTGAGCTGTTTGTCAGAGACTGATGGGACTGCACGTGTGCTGGGTTCCCTTCAGCTGGCAGCTTCCCTGCTGGAAACTCTGCATGAACACTGGGAAAGGTTTACGAGCAGTCAGCGGTGTTGTGGTGTTAGCAAACTGGGGAGCAGTCCTTCTCCTGAGACCTCCCTGGCTGCTGGGCTGGTGGAGCTTGCAATCGTGTCTGTTGGGTATCAAGCTGAGAGTTGCCAGCTTGTTTTTCCCCCACCCATCAGACACCATTGTAGAGGACTGACAGGCTGGATTGGCACCTGCCTTCTGGATGCAGAAGGTTCTGCTTCACTGAACTTCTCCAGTCTCCCAGTCCTGCCCTGCTCTATTTTTGGTACCAATAAATCTCCTGCAGACATCCCCTTTGTCACAGCCTGTTCCCCAGCCCCTAACTCCATAAGCTCTTCTCTGTTCCAAATGTAATTGCTCTTCAGCCTTTTTTTTTTCCTTTTTCCTGCTGTCTGGAACCATAGCTCATCATCCTACACTTCTCATTATCTTAATTAAACCAGGGCAAATCAAGGGCCTGTTTTATAACCTGACATTACCTCGTACAATTTTTTAGCTCAAAAGATGTGAATTAGCACTGAGATATCTCCTCAGAGGAAGTTGGCACCTCCATTCCCTCGGCTTTCAGTACCGTGGTTGTCTGAGGAGGGATGAGTAATAAACTGAGCTGAGCACTCTGCTGTGTCCCATTGCACCAGGTAAAACCAGTCTTTTCCATAGCAGCTCAGTTCTGACTCTGGTGCTCCTGTGTGGCTGCTTTTGGTAATTGTATTGCCAGTCACTAGATCTATCTCCTGATCTGCTTGCTGCTCACCATACACTGGCTGATGGCTGGTTGGGTTTAGCTGCATTTCTACATCCCAAGTTACTACCTGCCAACTCAACCGCAGCACCTGGGAGTTAGGTGACAAAGCTGAGAGCCATCCCCAGTGAGTGGTGGGAGATGGAGCAGGCTGCTGGGATGGTTCATGGTGGCTTTTACTCCAGCCTTTGCAAGAGCAGTGTTTGGGGGTGATGCTCTGGGCACAGCTCGTGCCCAGCTCCGAGCCATGGGCACAGGGAGGTATAAGGTGCCAAGCTGCAGCACAGGGAGGCTTCTCACTCCCGTTGCAGGTCCCAAGTAGTGTCCCTTGAACTGATTAACCCTCCTCCTGTCTCCCCTCTGAGCAAAATACTATTTTGTGTGATATGGCATCTGAGGGCCATTACAGGGAACTGCCATATTCCTGGTCCACCCAGGCTCATGTTTTCAGTACAAATTTGCTACTGACCTGATGATGTTTTTATCTGGATAAAGGTGGTTGAGCTTTTTTGTACTGGAGCTAGATGTTTTCTCACACCACTCCTTTCTGGAGTCTAGTTTCTGGGAGGATCAGAAGTTAAAAAGAGGAGAAAATAATTTAAACCAACATTTTTATGCTGTTTAGGGGTCGTGACCTTCTTGTTCTTTTACACCACTAGGGTTACGAGCATTTGCATCCCTTTACTCAGGTGTCTCATCTGGTCATGTTGGAGGTCCCTGGGTAATGCTTCTGATTTCAGAATGGGGAAATGAAATGAAGAGGGTGCAGGGGTGTATGCGGCCAGGAGAGGGTGCTGGGAGCCGGGTGGCCTCCCCAGGGGCGCACACAGCCCGGTGTAAGTATGGGCCAGTCATTACATCTCAGTTCTGCGTGTGTAAACGTTGATGATAATAGTGCTGTTCAGTCCTTTCAGGAGAATTATCTGCTGTTTAATTAAGCAATGTTTGTACAGTATCTAGGAAGACTCTGTTGTAAACATATGGCGTGCAGCTCGGCGTGCAGCGGTGGGGAGGCTTCGTACAGCAGTAATTGATCTTACTTAACCGTGCTTCGCTTGCGCACGTTTTGAGGTGAGCTATGGAAGAAGGGAGGTAGTAGTGTTAGCACATCTGTTTTTCAGAAAAATAGTGGTGTTTACCCAGCTCCAGAGAGCCCCTGATGACCCCCTGGCTTGTGTCTCCTGCCATCTCAACGCCTGGGTCACTTCTCTGCATAACAGACAGTGACATTTTATGGTATCAGGATGGCCAAGGGGACTACCTGGGCATTGAGATAACGGACATTCCAGAACAGATTACTCAAAGAGTTTGTTGCTTTGCTCTCCTCATGTTGGTGGTATTTATGGTCCAGTTTCAGGTATTATTTGGAGCTACCTGGCTGACCCACCAGCACAGCTCTGGCTCTGGGTGATGCAGGATCTGTAGACCAAAAGCAGGGTCTACCCAGGAACTCTAGCCCGGGAGAGGCATTGGGAATTGTACCCGAGGGCTTGGAGGAACATTAACGTGGTATTAGACATGAGTCACCACATCTCTCACTAATGAGATTCAAAAGTGGAGCACCATCTGGCCTCACCTTCAGCACCTCGATTATACGAACATCCTGCAACTGCGTGTTCAAGGTGCAGTGGGGAGGCTGCCTTGTGTAACGGGCTTAAACCTCCTCTGGTGCAGGGACAGTGTGGTCCTGGGGCTCGGCCGCTCTGGGGAGAGCAACGGCAAGAGCAGGAGCATCGAGACCTGCTGGGAGAAATCTGGTGGCTCAGTGGCAGTGAGGAAAGCACTTACAGGCAGGCTGAGGTTAAAATGCCCGTACCTGTGTCGCAGCAAAGCTGGTGGGAAGCGGGAGGGGGACAATTGCTGAGTAAAGGGTTTTTCTTGCAATGAAATTATACCTTTAAAATCTAGTGTAAAGGAGATGGTAGTTCCAGGAGCAAACAACTGAGTGATCTGATTTTACCAATTTTACAAATGAGAGATTCAGATGGTATTAAACATCATTTCTTTTCGAAACACTGCCAGCAAATTTTCCATTTTTATGCTGAAATGAAAATACATTTTTAAACCATGCTTTCCCCCCTCCCCACTGTCTGACCACTGTAAGACCTTTGGCAATATTAGCAAAGCTGATGGCTGCTAAATGGCCTTCTTTCCAACAGTAACGAGCTGTATTTAATAATGAATTAAACAACATTAACCGGGGAAGTTTCTGGTGAATGCTTCTTTAATATCATTGTGCAGCAATTATCACTGGAGCGAATAGCTCAGCTCTGTCCAGCTGCATCATTTGTCATTATTTGGAGGAGCAGTAAAATCACTCTGATCCAGGAAGGCTAATAACATTAAGTGACACTGAGTAAAGTTTAACAAGTGTTTCTGTTCATCATGCAGACCAGAATAACTAAGACACTTTATCCTCCCCACCTTGTTTCTGCATCTGGATGACCCAGCTAGCCTGGCTATGTTTCTGCAATCAATGAAAGCCCCTCTCAGTATAATCTAATTCATAGGCACATGAAGTTTCTTTATTAAAAATTGATACACACAATTAAACGATGATAAAAGATGATAATGGGAGTAATGAAGCTATTTGGTATTTGCAGTCTTTATTATACAGTGCCATTCTGTAGTAATGAGATCTTCCAGACTTATTCATCATGTCTAGTTATAGGGTCACATTCACGAAAACATGCTTGGTACGTTTCCAAAAATCCTTCCCCTTAAAATAATGGACTCTGAAAAAAAACCCCAAACCAAACAAAAAACAACCCAACAAAAAAAAACAAAACACAAAACAACCCAACCCAAGTATTTACCAGTAAATTCTTTGGTGTTTCCTTACTGCCATAACTGAGTGATATATTTTTTAGCAACTTATGTAGCTGCCAAAATATTCCTTTTCGGGAGGAGAGGAGGCATTGCACAGCTTGCAGTCATGGGGAGTAGCTCAGTCTGCAGCAGAGACATGTGATTCAGGTGTGGCTAACCTTTTATTTGGGCCATTGTGAAAGGAAATGGTTTGTTCTACTATTTGCTAAATGAAATGGTTCCCCTCTTCACAACAGTGCTAAGTTAACTTTTATTGGTAAAAAAAAAAATTTAAAAGCATCTTAATTTTGGTAACCCAGAGCAAACCAAACTTTTTTTCTTTTGAGCAGAAAAACATATTTTGGGTCAAATAAAAATTTGGGTTTTCAGTTTTTCAGCTTGGTCTCTCAGCTGAACGATCCGTTATTCAGCAGCGTTGCTCATTGCATCCCCATCTCCCTGCCAGAGCAAGGGCTTCTCTGCTCTACCTAAAGCTTGCTGGAGTGGGACAACACAGGCCTACCACCTCTCTGGGCAACCTGGGCCAGGGTTTCACCACCCCCAATGTAAAGAAATTTTGTCCTTATATCTAGTCTAAATCTCTCCTCTTTTCGTTTAAAACCATCACCCCTTGTCCTATTGCTCCAGGCCCTGCTAAAAAGTCTGTCCCCGTTTCGTACATTTTGTGTATGATTTAGCAGTGATCACGCTGCAGCAAACAGCTCCAATGGTAAAGTAGCTATAGCAACAACACTGCATAGTAAACAGAGGTAGGCAGCCACATGTTTATGGATGTAAATGAGTGCATGTGAGTTAATTGAGTTTTAGACATCTCAGACAACTGCAGCTCCAGGCTGGACACAGCCATGAGCGAACCATGTATGTAAAACATCACAAGAGAGACAAATTATTGTACTTACCAGACTTGTACTGGCCGGTCTCCAGGAGGGAAGGTGGCATTTTGCCGATCCCATCTGAGAGACCTGTTGGAAACTGGATGCTGTGGTGGGCCAGGTGGTCTTCCCCAGGGCGCTGGGGCTCCTCCATTCCCAGGCTGTACCAAGTGCTCAGTTTAGTGCAGACATTTGCAGGATGGATTGAACTGTTGCTCCAGTTGCAACGCAATTAAAACCCAGGAGGAATGTCTCCATCACTTCCTCATGTGCCCATCGACATGTTCAGCAGCAGCACTGTCTCCACAGCACAAGGTACCAGCCTGGGCAGAGGGTCACAGGCGCGTTACTCACCACCTTGGCTCCACCAGCCCAAAGATGCTCCTGCCAAGGCTGCAATTGCTGAGCCACTTGCAGCTCTGTGAAAACACCCATTTACTCCCCGCTGGTACAGGGCATGAGTGCAGCCTGATCAGCTCCTTCTTCTTCCTGTTCGATGATCAAAATATTTACGACTCAGTAAGAGGGGCTGGCAGCAGCCCCAAAACTTTGCTCTTGATAGTAAATGTCACATTTAATATTGATGATGTGGGCTACTCAAGTCATACTTGGATGAGTTATTAGTCATTGGGAATGACATCTATAATAGGAAATGCCTAAAATGTGAGCCACCTTATGAGTGCACATAGCTTCTTTTTTACAAAAGATATAGAAAACTAAGCAAGTCACGAAAAATATATGGATGCCATTCATTGTTATATGGCCAGGAGAACCCATCTGCTGTCCAGGCTGCTTTATTATTTACCTTAGCAATGCATTAAACTACACTCTGCAGAGGAACAGAGTAGTTATTTTATCACCCTTAGCAAACAGAACAGAAAGCAACACAGTGCTGTGTCACCAGAGATGGGTCCCTTGCTGCTGGCAGATCCCACCAGCCCTGCTCCTTTGTGTGCGGTTCCCACTTTGTTTGGTGAGACAGAGGATGCCAGAGGCTGACACCTCGCTGCCACAACAGCATTAGGGCTCTTGGATTTTCTTTTGATTGTGCACTGAATTTAAAATAAGTGACCTTGTGGGGATTCAGTCCAGCACTAATATACTATGAATGAGTTGGGCTCTGCATTTTCACACCACTAAGAAATAGCAGGGTAAGTAGTACAGTGAATTTGTTGCTAGTGTTCTGCTGGGACTTATCATGAAAGAGACTCTGTACATTAGCAATATTATGGGAGGCAAGAAATGAATATAAAGTTACACAGAATGTCAACGTTTATAGCTTGTCATAAAAGGTTTTCTTATTACTGGGAGATAAATTCTCTTCTCAGATATATTGGTGCATTCACTGAGTATTCATAGAAATTCAGTAATTTGGTCAAACAATACTATCAACTTCATCAAGTGCTGTGTTGATCAAGTCACTGAATTGCATATGGATATTCCACATCCCACTGCATGATGCTCATGTTACCGAGATGAGTAGTTACTCTGGGCTGGAGTGCAGTAAAAATGCTTGCTCAGGAATCCCACACATCCATTTTAGCTACTGGTTTTCCAAGGCTCTCGGAACCAGCCAGGAAGGCTATATAGGGAGCTGTGTTGCTTGGACTGGGGAGGAGTGTTGCACGTTGGGAATAGCAGCTTCAGTAAAAAAGGGACTGAAAATGTGGTCAGACCCACACTGCTCTATCTGATGGGTTTTGCATCACCCTCAGCCAGCTAGCAAGTTTCCAAGGTGAGTACATCTACTATGCATTATAGCTAGGTTGAAGAAAACCCTAAAGGAAGTACAATATTATGTTATTCTTCTTGTTTGGCTTCCAAAATAGCAGTGTAGATTTCAAGGTGAAGGGTGGAAAGCAGGTAGTCTTGGGGGAAGCTGCAGCTTCTTATCCACGGTGCAAGAAGGAGCTATTCCTCCCCTCTGCATATAAAACTGTCAGGACTCACTTTGCTCTACTTCACATTGCTCCTCTGACAAACACAAATGCAAACCCATAGCAGAGGTGACCAAAGCTGGTCCAAACTCACCCCCTGAGCAACCCAGAGAGCCCTGGCAGCTCCTCCTGCTCCTGGTGTGGGCAGCTCCTCCGGTGAGCTGAGCACCACTGGTACGGCTGGGGTTAGCACCTACCTCAGGTAAAAGAAATAGTAATTATTTGCACTTTTTACCTCCACAGTGTCTCTTAGCACGTCACAGACTTGCTGTGTGCCAAAATCTGCCCTGACTCATACCTTCACCTAAGCCAAGAAAAGCCAACGTTTTTGAGCAGTAGCTATTAACCTTTTTACAGATGAGGAAACTGTGCACAAAGAGAATAAATTATTTACCCAAGGTCACGGAACAAATCCAAAATGCCATAATTAGGAGAAAGGACCTGGATTACCTAACTCGCCTTCCTGTGTTTTAACAGCAAGTGGTATTTTTCCTCCTCACTGTTACTTACTCTTCCTTGGGCACTCCATCATCCCCGCCCCAACCCTGATCCCTTTCTCATTTGGTACCTATCATCCTACTTCTTCATTTCCGACTTAGCAGCATCACGAGGGTACACTCTAAAGTAGTCAGTCTCAATGTAGCATCACATCTGGCTAAATAAGATTTGCATTTGATGCTTTAGCAGTCTGCATGCAAATGTAGACTTGTATGTATGCAAATGACACGGTTGTGTTGAGGCACCAACGTACGCTAATTTGTGCTCTGTTTTGCTTTGCTACCTGAGAGACTACAGCTTTTTTTAACCTTTAATAATGACAGGGTTTTTAAAGCTTGTTCTCTACAATAGTGGAACTGTTTGTTTCATCAGCCTTAAATTGTGTCTGGGATAAGTACAGTCCATGGACACACTGAAGTCTCTCAATCTCATGCGCTTCCAGCCTCCTGGTCAAGGTGGGGATTACTCTGATTACTTTGATGGCCTTGCAAAGGGCCTTTTTGCTTGTAATCAAGGTTGAAAGTGTCAAGAGCAGGTACTGCATCAGCATGATCATCAGCAGTATCTGAGTTAATTTTAACTCCTTGGTGCATTAACTGGATGAGGTTTGTCACAGGACAAAACGTATGGTGTATTGCCAGAGTTTGCAGGTAAATGTATCGCGTTCCCTTGAAGCATTATCAGTCAAGAAAGAAAATACATTAACAAACCACAAAAAACTCTCTGGCATGTTTTGCAGAAGCAAATCAGAAGTTAATTTAATGTGCAGGAAAGGTTTGTAATTGCAAATTACAACCTGGATATCTTGAAGGTCTTATGAGAACTGCAAAGGTCCATCCCTCATCAGATAAAGGAGCAACCACCAAGCTTAGCAGTTAATTTCCTGCAGAGGAAAACAAATGTGAATGAAAATATCAGAAAAAATAACTGTAAGGGGCAATCAGCACAAACCAGGTATGCTGTGAGATCTTCTGGAAAGTCCCTGTCCAGGTTTAGCCCAGGGAGGGCAAGGGGCTGTCTTTCCAGCATCATAGTTAATACCTTTTTCTCAGCAGTTCAAAAGCTTCTAGCTAGAAGCTTTAGAATTACTAAAATAATATTTAAGATTAATTTTTTCTCCCAGTCTTTGCATTTTGTATTCAATGAGAGAAGCTTCTTGACCTGAAGACCCCTCACAATCCAAGGTACAGCAAAGTGAGGGTATTTTCCTTTAGCAAACACAATGGAGTGTGCAAGGATCACTAAACCTCCCAGGAGGGTACTGAAGTGCCTGACTGCCATTCCTTGGGCTTCTGAGAGCCATCTCGAGATATGTTGGGAATGACAATGACATCCTGAGAGCTGCCAAAAAATCACAAGGAACAGCTGGTAAAAATGCTCAAACCTCCCAGTGCCCTTAATATACCGTAAACAAATCTGCTTCATTTAAACCACACACAAGGTGGTTAGGAGACTGCCTCCTAGATTTATGGGCTTTAATCGTTGTTATTGCCATTCCCAAACATAAGAAATGTAAAGTACTTCAGGAACAAAAACTGCTGTGAAGGAAATACTTTAAGTCTTGTCAGGTTGCTGCTAATGTTTCAAAAAGACCTAGAGCTTTTCTTGAATCCTGTAAAGAAAAATGTGTCACAAAATGGCTTTTTTTTTCTGTTTCTGGCCAGTCAGAGCAGCAAGCCAGCATGTCATCAGAGCGTTGTCACACACTGTAGCTGCTGCTCTAGTAGAGGAATGAAATATTCACACCTTTTGGCTGGGGTTTTTATTAAGGTTTCAGGTGCCTTCCTTCTGCCATCCACTCCATTTAAGTAATGATGACCAAAGCTCAACTCATTTCTCAAAGATTAACGACTTTCTGGGAATATTTAATTGTCTGGAAACAGAACTGAAAGATCAATCCTGCAGCAAGCCCTTCACCCCCAGGGAAGCCCCTGAGGCCAGGACTGATGCCATCATTTACAGGATTAAAATCCCAGTGTGTCCCAGTGCAGAGGAGGCTGAATTCCAGTGGGGAGAAAGCAGTTCAAAGCCAAGGACACATGGTCTTGACAACAGGATGGAAACTGTCTGGCTTAAAGTTCCTATGAGATCATCATGAGTTATTATTATGGGATCCTGACATCTTGCAGTGAAGCAGCACTGAATTATTTTGGACTGCTGTTTTTTGTAAGTTCATGAGCACCTGTTGCAGGAGCACCAGGAACATGGGGGTCTCAGAGAAGGTCTAGCTCTTGGCTGGTGGCTTTGCTTGGCCACTGCAGCTCAGTGTGCAAGTGTATGTGTCTGCAGACGTCTTAGGGGAGGGCTTTACTGCAGATGGGGTAAGATTTGCTTCTGCACGTGAAAGACCCTTACGCCCACTCTCCTGCTCGTTATCTTCACGCAAATTTGATCTTGTGTTCAGGGCATTAAGGTGAGCAGCAGAAACCTGTTGTATCTCCATCCTTGTCCCTCTCACCCTCACGTTTCCATTCTCTAGTGCCTTAAGTGGTCACTTAAAAAACCCAGTTACACAGGCTTTTTCTGGAGAGCCACTCTGCTCCTCGCAGCCTCCCATGCGCCAGGACTAAAGCTCAGCAGCACTGTCAGACCGTTTCCCTCACTGCAAGGCTTGCTCCAGCCCAACAGAGCAGGGATTAGAGCTTGGACTGGCTGCTCTACTCCCAAATACATCTTCCAGCTCTCACAGTATGGCAACACCTTCTCTTTCTCCCTTTTTTTTCCCATGGGAAAGGACTGCCCTGGTGGAGGTGTCCATCTCCTGAAAGTTCCCATCTGCCTTTTATGGTGATGTTTAGCTCTGTCCCAGCCCAGGATTTCTTTTGCTCCTTTAGGCTGATCTCAAGTCAGGTCTGTGATCCCATTTCTCAGGCATTTAACTCTTCACCTATATAATGCAGGAGATGTTCAGCCTGGCACTGAGGTTTCTGCCAGGGCAGCCAGGTTGGACCCTGCTGAGCTCAGGGTCCTCAGGGGGGATTTAGGTTGGATTTGGGAGCTGTTGACTTCACCCAGAGGTAGGTGCCAAGGCAGGCGTTAGAGCCTGTCTACCATTGCAGAGCTGGCCCTCGGCCACTTCGCTGCACCTCTTTAATTCAGATGGTGACTCACAACCTGGAACTATTAGGTAGATGGCATATGCAGTTAGTGAGTGGTATTTTTCAGTGCTCATTTTACTTATTATATTGTATTTTGATTTATAATTATATATACAGTGCATTCCTCTCCTAGGCTCCAGGCATCCTTGCCAAAATTAAAAAGTACAGTTAGCAAAACTAAAGCCAGCAGATAATCAGAACTCTCGGTCAAAAATAACCAGCCAGAATGACTCTTTTTTCCGTCAGTTCTCCCTTATTTTCTGTTCTTGCTGCACTTTCTTTTCCATGGACCTCAAGATGAGGAGAGCAGCCCCCAGGCCGACCTCTTGGCCCCACACCAGCAATGCAGAGAGCAACAAAACTCATTCCTCAAATAAGGATCAGCACTTGCTGGTATTCCCAAGTCTTCCAAATTCATTTATTTTGTACTCCTGGGAGTTTTTCATGCAGGGAAAAGTGTCTGTGTAATCATCAGGTGGGATCAGTGCCTGTGAAGCATCACCTCTCAGTGTCTGGAAGCCTTTCTTGTTGAAGGAGATTCAGTTTGCTGTGAGGAGGATTGGGGGGCCTAGGGTGGGATTTCTGGAAAGGTGAGGAGGAACCAGTCCTATACAAGGTGTCTGACACTGATGTATAAACACAAGTTATACAACTCCAGAATCGCTGCTTTCTCCTTTCTTGGGGCAATGGCTGGGGTTGGTACTACCACAAGAAATGAAGGCAGTAACTCTAAAGCTGTCTTTGTAGTCACCTGTAAAAGAGTCAGCTCAAAGGGCTCTGCTGGCAAGGCCTGTGCAGCCAACACCAACAAATCATCCCCTAAAAAGTCCTCTGTGAGATTTTCAGACGAGGTGAGGTAATATTTATGGATTTGCCTCCACAAAGTATGACTGACAGCTGGCAGGACAGCATCCAAGAAGCCAGTCAGAGGGTTGTTAAACCTGCCAGCAAAAAAAAAAGAAAAAAAAAAAGCTCAATTTCATAATTATTTCAGGCTTCCCTTGGAGATCAAAGAGCAAAGCTGATACAGGCCTGGTAGGAAATTGTCTAGATTCAGTGCAAGGCAAGAAGAGGCTAATGCTGTGATTACTGCTGGAAATGACTGATGGGGGAACACCTAGGGAGCCAGCAGCTGATTAAAAGAAAAAAGCCTTACCTTTTCCTATTACTGGAGTGAAAAGGAGACACAGGCTGGCCAGGACAGTGGGCTTTCATGGGAACTCTAGAGCAGGGGTGAACGCCGAGCTCTGGCATGAACCCATCAGGTCTGTCACAGTGTGGTGTCTCAATTGGGTATAAAGCTCATGAGCTTGATGGGGGAGATGTTAGTATGGGTGAAACTTGAAAATTTCATTGAAATTCCTGCATGTCCTCGAAGGCTGCTTGTAAAAATGTAACTTTTCATCAGCAAATACAGTAAAAAAAACTGATAGGCACTGGGTGTCATCCCAGGAGCTGCATCTCTAGATATGTTCATGATTGGGTCTTGTCCCTTTGGGAAGGATACCAAACCACCCAGAGGCAGAGGAGGTCCAAGAAGGGAATGGGCCAGATCTCCTTAAGGCACAGGTGGTAGAGTGGAGAGGTGCAGGAAACAGTTTTCTTGTCTGAAATGATTTTTAATACTTAGAAAATTTTCCCTCCACAAATTGTGCAACCATTTCTCCCAAGAAAATCCTATGTTTTGGGTCTGAGGATTCAAGATATTGTATTTTACTAATTTCAGACCAGGGTAGTTCAAAAAATTAATTAACCAAACTAGGAAAATAAGGCATTTTGAGTTCAAATTAGAGCTTTTCATTAAATGTTGTTGAAAGGAACATTCTGAACATGCAAAAATTTTCCTTTTTTTTTTTTTTTTAATAGAAAGTAGGATCCCAACTTTTGTTGCCAGAATGATTCTGTTTTCATAAATGATCATATTGTCACAAGTGTTGCTGTAATATTTCTGACCTCATGAACTTCCAAGTAATCACATTGATTGATCAGGCAAAAGGATCTGAGTTTTGTATGATGGGGAAGGACAGTAGGAATTGCAATCTTTACAATGAGACTGGAGCTAACAGTTGAACTGGCAACACGCTATCGTGCCACTTGGTGTAAAATCACACAGGTTTAGGGCATAATGTATTCTCAAGGTGAATCCCAAAGTTCGTGCTTCAGCCACAATTTCTCTTCTCACCAGTTTACCGCTGGTTACTGGGAGGTCAGACTTGCTGTGGGTCCAGGGTAGCATTCATGTGCTCAGTCCTAGGGAGAGTTTGTTTTCTCTGGGACATATTTAGACTCCTGTTTAATGGGCACAATTATAGCTGCAGTTTTGGTGTGTTGATGAAGCTTCCAGATGGCTACTTGTGTTTCCCGAAGGCAAAGAGAAACTCAGCAGCTGGTAGTATCAACATCCAACAGAGAACAGTACCACTGGCTCCAGGACCACCTGATTCCTGGACATCTACTTTTACCAGCTCACTTTAAAAAATAGATGTTGCCTTTGTTGTGATATAACAGCTTAAGAATTTATCCGTGTAACAACTGAGACAGGAGTATAAAAGGATTATGATAATTTCTCTGGCCCATGTGGGAGGATGGCATTTCTGCCTTGGTTAGTGCACTGATAACTGGACTCTTCAGCAGGCAGGTGATTGCATTCCTGGTGCAGGTTACTGGAACAGATGTTGATCTATCTGATCCATGCGGTGAAATGATAAGCCATCCAGCTATGGTGATTAAAGGAATCCAGGGAGATATTTGTTGCTTTGTTGCACCACCCTGGTAGCTTCCAAGCTCTTCCCATCCCTTGCCTGAACCCAAGGCAAAGGCAGCTCTGTTGGGCATCAGCAGAGCCTGACTCAAGCTCCTCTGGAATGTCTATGTCCTGTGGACACACTCAAAGTTTGCTCTGCTGTTTAGAATGTCTTAGGCAACAGTGCTGTCGCCAGTAAAGTTGGTTTGTGAAACTGTTTTTTGTTTTATTAGTTCAAAGTTTTTTTGAGCAGACTGGAAAAATAAATTTATATGCTTTCTACTGATAAGAAAAAGCATTTCTAAGAATTCTGCTGATAAAAACCACCCTGCTAGCAATTACCTAAATACAACCTTGCTGAGATTTCCACTAACCAGAAATTTGCATTACCTCAGTCCCTATAAAATTAAAAGCCAGAACTGGCTTTGTTTACAGGATGGTTGGCTCTTGGTCATGGGGGATTTTGGAAAGGGGTCAGAACACATCAGGGACACAGCATCTGCTCGAGAAGGTAGTGGCCACCTGCCAGGGATGAAACCACCAGGAGATGCACAAGCTGACAGTGCTAGTTTCTCACAGCGGTAGGCTCTAAGGTGGAGACAAAGCCCTGGCTCTGAAATTCATTCACAGAGACATGATTGAACACCTGCATGTCGGAGAGCTTCTGGCTGCAGACATCAGTGGAGAGAGGCCTAATTGACCCCGCACTTCATGGCATCTTCTGGACTTTGGCTAACAATAATAATGTTATTCTCCCCAAATGCTGTGTGCTGGGGTTCATGCCAGTCTGACCACACTCACACCAGTCCCCCTCTGAACACCAACCCCACAGCCCACCTCCCTCCACTCCAGACAGGATCTGCAGGGTGTTCTCAGATATACAGTGACCACTGAGAGAGCCACAGGGACCCATGGAAAGAGGCACTACTTCATAGGGCTGAAGTTCCCATAATTACTGAGCTGGAAAGTTAATTAATTCCTTAATTATACTGAAACAGTGATCAGAGTTTTAAAAAAATAACCTCTTCTACCTGATGTCTTAAATCCATCCCCAGCGCTGGCACAGCCCTGCTGAAGCACAGGGAGATGGTAGGGCAAGACCCAAGCTCACCGGGCAGGACACTGGTGGTGGTGGGTGCTTTGGGGGCTGCAGGGCAGTTGCCCCTTCCCCACTATGGGCACACACCACAGCAGGAGCAGGGAATAACAGGGCCTGGGTTCCTTAGTCCTGATGTGACAGCAGTAGCACGTGGGGAAGTTTGCAGCAACCAGAGCCACGGACCAGCCATCCAGAAAAGGTACAGCTTGAACCTTGATGGAGAGCTGCCAGGGCCACATCTTGAAGCAACACAGATCTCCATTCAGAATACATGAAGTTGGCTTAGGAAGCATGAGAGTTTCCTTTGTAACAGTCAGTATCAACCTCTATCCCTGTTGCTCAGCTGTAAGCACACATGCGTTTCATGTCCTTCCATCTTCTTATTTCAATTACACTGACTCTGGCAACCCAGAAAACCAGTGGACGTGGTTAGATTGCATTGCTGGCCAAGTCTTTTACTGGCCCATGTGAACTGGGACAAGCTGCCCTCCTTACTCTGCATTGACCAGATCATTCACTGGGCATTTGCCCGCCTTGGCCCTGTGCTTGCCGCGGGCCCTGCCTGGCCTCTTGGCCCTGAGGAGTCAGACTTCCTTCGTCTAGCTATTTTACTGCTGGTGTCAACATGAATAAACCACATTCCTTTGAAGCTACCCACAACTTTTGACAGCTACAGTGATGTAAATAAAGCATCTAACACAGATGCTAATATTAATTCACATGACCCAGTTGTGCTTCACTAATAGTATCTGGGTTACCAGTCGGGCAAGACAAGAACACAAAATACTCAGACTGTCTCAGTCTGTTACACCAAAACCAAGCATTTGAAGATATTAATTTCTAGAGCTAAGCCTCAGAGGTTCCCTCCATTAGGAAAAGGCACAAGGAAGGTCTGAAAAGGTGACAGGAATCCTTGTTTAGTGATGGTTAGCCGTTAAGCCATGCTGGCCATGCATGAGGTGATACCTCTTGCTATGCTGCAAATGTACTGCGACATCCTCGAGGTGTCATGTCCAGGACTGGGCATGCATCGCACAGACAGTCTGCCAGGGCACTCAGAGATGTGCTGTTTGCAGGATTGTGAATGGTATTGTGGTTTTTAAAGCAATATTTAAGATATTAGTTAGCAGTATTAAGATTCAGGATAATCACCCATATAGCCCTTTCTGGCTGCAGCTTGTAGGCTCCTGCTCATCCCTTTGGTTTCTGCTCAGGAGTTTCATTGATGTTCAGCTTTTTCTGGAGCAATTCAAAGATTGTCGAGTGTGAATAGTGTGAAAAAGTGTTTGGGGAGAAACATGAATGTTGTCATCCAACCTTACACAGCTGAAACAAAACAGCTAGGCCATTCAAATCTGCCGTGACACCTGTGGCACAGCCCGACACAGCTGCTCAGCTCTCTAGTCTGTGTGGGTGCTCTGAAGGTTCACGCTGATGTTCAGCAAAATTGGTCCATGGAAGCACTGGGACTGTTGCAACCCAGCTGGTTTTCACTAGCTGTAGATGTAATATTGCTTCTTTAGAAACTTGCAAAGCCTCTCCAGAAAGGCCAGGCTCAGGGTCTGGCTGATCAGGACCGTTTCTATTTACCCTCACCGCTGTGCAATTAATACACAGAAGCACGTGAATAGGTGGGCTTTGGCCTCAGCACAGGTATTTGCAAGAGCAGAGTTATTGCCACACATGTGTGGTCATGGATTTGGGCTCTTGGTGATAAAGGATTAGCAGGGCAACTCTTCCTACAACGAACTTGCCTTGACTTTACTGAGAGCAAGGTGAATGAAGACAGGGAAGCAACCGTCGGCGTGCGTACAGTACAGATGTGCCGTTTGTGGTTTCTGTGATAACACGACCGTGCAGTTGCAGAGAGGCAGAATTGTGCTGCTCACAGCAGGCTTGGAGGCTTAATTAAGCTTCTGGTGTTCTGTAAAGTTCATTTCACTGTTCGGTGGAGGACGGTTTAGGATAAACATAATAGGATTACCACTGCTATATACAGCCATGTAAGCCAGGAAGTCCTCATAATGGGCCTTTACCCAGTAGGAAAATCTTTTCAGAGGATGCTTTTTATAAACTGAGCAGTTACGCACGCTAGGAGTGTTTGGGGAAAGGTATCCTTCCTTACGCAGGTGTGCCCAAACCAGCCCGGGTAACTGCTCTGGAATAGCACAGGTTTCTCTGCCCGCTGCACTGAGGTTTGCACTGATGGTGTGACTCATGTATTTGCTGTCCTGTGGAACCGTCTTTCCTTGTAAGCCCTTCCCCTGATACTAATCCTGGGGCTGAAGTCCAGGTGCCTTCAGCCAGGTAAGCCCCAGCAAACCTCACCTGCCCAGGCTCACGCGGCACCGCTGAGCGCAGCCTGCCTGGTGGATGTCTGCCTTCCCATGGGAATGGCGAGATTCAGCAAGTCACAAGGCCAGAGCAGGGTTGTGTTCGTGTGTGAATGGCTAATTCATCAGCCTGTCTTATTAGGAGCAGAGACAAGACTCTACTGCCTGCGAGAGCCAGAGCCCTGCTGCTCCTTCAGGAGCGGAGCCAGGCTGAGCCTGACGCTTTGTCACTAATTGGGAACAGCTACACACCCCAGTAGTTATCCATGGCACATGGAGGAGCAAGCTGCACTGGAAACAAAATGGATTTTTAAAAGCTCCCCTTAAAGGAGCCACCACTTGGGAAGCCCACCTGTCTGGCCACGCAGGCTCGGTGGCTCAGTGACCCCGGCAGCCAGCCAAGCCCTGGTGCCCATGCAATGTGGGCTCTGCACACCAAGAGGCCCCCATGGCACAGCTCAACCACCCATTCTGGAGCTGCTGTGCCCCTGGAGCTGCTGTGCACAGAGAGGGCTCTTCCCCTGCACTGAAACCCCCCAGCAGCACCGAACTGGAGGAGCCGGGCCAGTGGGCATCCTTAGCTCCCGCTGTGAGCAACAGCCTCTTCCCACTGGCTCTGGTCACTCCAGCATTTTAACGCTGTATTTTTTAATTCATTTTTTTAATGTAATGGTGACCAGCACTTTGGGTAGTTTATAGAGGAGGAGGCAGTTGGCAGAAAGTTGGGGACCCCTCGATTACCGGGGGCAGGAGCTGGCTGGGTGACACATGGGGCGGCAGGGTAGGGAGCAGGGCTCTGGGGCGGCAGCGACAGCAGATCTGCAGGGCTGGTGCTGAGAGCACCACAGGAACACAGCCTGGCCCCAGACTGGGCACACCCCCTGTGCACTGACCCGAGAGGCACAGCTGAGCATGCAGAGACGTGCCAGCTGCTTTAGGGATGGCAGGTATTTCGTGGGCTCCCCTGGCTCTGGAGAGCAGCATCCCTCTGTGATATTTTCACATCACCCCAAGAAGCAGAGGCAGAGCTCAGCCTGAGCAAATAATCCTGCTAATGCCATTCCCAACGAGGCCGATTCAGGCTGGTTTCCTTATCTTTGCCTTTTCTGCACAGCAGCAGATAATTCAGAGATAAAACAATCCGTTCTTATACACATACACATACACAGACGCTTAGGAGCTACTCTTAATCTTTCCAAATCCTTTAATATACCTTATGTATACAGTTTGGAACTTGTAGATTTAGCATGATAGATTGATTTCATGCACTATCTCAATGGAAAATGACATTAATAACTAAATTCTAATGTTTTTTAGCCCTGGCTAGGCTACTGCAGAGCACTGAACTGTGGTAAATCTGTCCAGGGCAGAGCAGCAATACAGTCAGACCAAGTTCTCTGATGGTGTCTGATCTTATTGCCTGGATTATATAAAGCCCAAATTGTGGTACAGCCATAGGAAAATTTGGCCAAATAACTGCAGTTTGAGCATATGTTATAACCAATCAGCTGGAATGATTGTATTTCTTTTTCACAACTCCCCCAAAATGGAGATGGATGAGGTTTGAGAGGGTTATGCAGACTGACAGGGGAAGCTGCTCTGACTTTTTGAAACAGATGACTTGCTTCATGGTTTTCTGCATGCACCACCAGGAATTTCCAAGAGGTTTCTCCAGTAAGAGCAGACAGGCAAAAATATAGAATTTCCTTATTAGCCAACCCCTAGTGAAACTGTGCACACGTGCTCATGTCCCTGAGCTGGCCTCTCCTCCCCAACGCTCGTGCTCTCACCTTGAGCAGCTGGTGTTTTTAAGAAGCAGGTACAGTGCTCACACGTGGCAGGCACCATATGTTTGGCAGCCCCAGGAGCTGTGAACTTGGCTCTCTTGCCAAGCAGTGGCCAGCCTGGCTCAGGAAGCAGATGTCTCATTCCAGCCTCGGGACCTGCACGGTGCCACTGTGCCCATAGGCATCGCTGAGCACCCGCTTCCTCATGCTACCCAAACTCCACCATGGTGTGAACTGGGAGCTTCTCAGCACACACGTGTTACCCTGTGGTGGCTGGAGGTGTGAATTAGGGGCACCCTCTGCTTTGCACAGATGGCACAGGGTGGGGTTCAGTTCACAGAGCAGCTGAGTGCTTTTGGAGCTACCTTGCAAATAGCGTCCAGCACGAGCAATGCAGACTGGCTCCTGTGCACCAAGCCCGCTGCTTCGGTGATGGCAGCCGCAACCTCCCCTACTGAGATGTCCAGCAGATTGTCTGGGCTCACCTTTCATTGTGGGGATAGTGATCCTGGCTTATCTCGCAGAGTCCTGGGAAACATGTTGCATGAGTGCTCATGAGATAGCCTCACACTACAGCCACAGAGCCCAGGTGTCCTTCGGTGCAGGCATTTTACATCTCCAGTCCCGATGCTGTGACTGTACTACCACACATAGAGCCTTCTAAGCTTCTTGACTTTGCCTTCAGAGGAAAAAATGTTTCCACTGCGTAAATCAAGCTATGGCCAACCCGGGCTATTGTTTTGTCTATGTTTTTATGTCCCTTTCAGTATATATGTCAACTCTGCGTACCCTGTCTAATAAAAAATGCCTGGGTTTACACATTACCTCATTAGTCTTACTGTCTATCCAGCATTTTTTCCATCCTACAAGCTCCTCACTCCTTTTACATCACTGTGATTAAATCATTTGCTTAGGCCATTAGCAATGAGGCTTAGTGTTTTTATACTCCTGGCTCTGTAGGAGATGATGTGGGAGCGGGCTGAGGAGAGGGAATATGTTGGCTTTAAAGTTGCAGTGGAAGGTGTCCCTGCTCAGGGCAGGGGGGTTGGAATTAGTTGATCTTTAAGGTCCCTTCCAACCCAAACCAGCCTGTGATTCTATGTTAGAACAGAGCAGCACAAGGAACGTGTATTTTACGGTGCTGCTGTCGCAAAGCAACACAGCAGAGCGGTGGCTTTGTGTCAAGAAACACTGTGCAGAGCAGTTTCTGTGTTTATTTTCCAGAGCAACCCGAACCAGGAAAAGAAAAAGCCCAGAAACCTCCTCCAGCAAACAGACATGCTTGGCTATTCTGAAGCCGTTTCCCTTGAATATGTGGTTCAGGGCTCATCACCCGTGCCCGTGGCACAGCTCCAAAGCAGGACGTGGGCAAGGCACGCAGGAGTAACCGGTGGCCTTAGAGCACGGGTTTTCCAAGGCTTGATTGTACTGCTGCTGTATCGCCCACTGGGGCTGCCATAATTAAGGCTCTGTCAACTTCCAGCAGCCGCCTTTACACGCTGTGATTTCCGTGGGGGTATAATTTAACCCAAAGCTCTTGCTTGGCAGCACGTTATTTTACAGGGTTACTTAAAAATATGTTTAAACCGTTTCAAATTACAGATTGTCCCCCAAAAACTGCTTTCTCAAATGAAGGTCACCATTTTAAATATAGGCATCAAAACTTGGCTGGTAAATTATCTGGATACCTGTTGGGTGTGGGGTTTTCAGGGGGCAATTAAGGAGCGCTCGGAGGCAAGAGCCTGTAACAGCTCCAATCTTTACTGTAGCAGCAGGCAACTAATAAACTCTTAAAAGAAAGCGATCGGGAGGGAGGAGATCTGCCTGGCTCCCTGTTGGGCTATTACCAGGTGATCCTAAGAACAACTTGTTGAAGCCAGGTTGGTCCATAGCCTGCGTTCGGGATAGTCACATCTGCTGCTGGGGTCTGTGCACACCAAGCAGCAGTGCCCAGGGCATGTGGAGGCAGGGGAAAGGCTCACCAATACTGTGCACATGCAGAGAGTGCCTGTTACAGAGGATTTTAACCTTGGCAGTATAACCAGGGATGTTTGGGGTTTTTTTGTGGAGTCTGGGTCTTGTGCCACAGACTCTTGTGAAGGCAGAGACAGGGCAGAGCAGGGCCAACAGGGATGTGCATGCAGGTGCCTACTCCTGTGCACATCCCTTTCCCCTGGCCCCAGCATCACATCCAGGCTGCACAACCCTTTTGGCAGGATTTGGCCACAGGACTGGATCTCAGCTCAGGTGCTTAATGCAGGGATACACCCTGAGAGCCCATAAAACCCCTGTGCTGCAGGAGGGAAATCCCTGTGACTGTAGCAGGAAGAAGGGACTCGTGCGTTGAGCCACTGTGCCACCTGGAGTCCGTCCACTCGGTGCTCACACAGCTGCTCCTCTGCCAAAAAAAGAACACTAATAGACTTACTTTCTTCAGAATAATAAAACCCAGAAACAGTAACAAAGCCAAGACCTTTGAGATGGTGACAGCAAAAGTCTGGATTAAATTCCCAAAAATAACATCAGCTAGAGCCTGATTTCAAAGCAGCAGACATTGCGCTGCAAATGCAGAGTTCATGATCTTTATTTTATTTTCACATAGAATTTTCTTTAACAGTAATACTTGACATTTTTCCTTTGAGTAACGGTATAGTTCCCTCCAAATTTTGCATTTCTTCTATGTTTTCCACCATCTTCACATAGAGCAAGATTGTTTGCAATTGTTTTCTGCAAACAGCAACTCTGGAGGGGGATATGGATTCCTCTGAGCATCCAAACCTGCAGGGATAAGTCTTGGAAGAGATGGGAGAGCCCTGCAAAAGGCACTCCAGATCCCTCTTTCCAGGCAGACACCTCCTTCCAGGCTGCCTTTCACAGGGACTAGTTTCAAGTTCATTTATTTAGGAATTATTTTTTGGTGCAGAGAGAGGAGGTTTTTCTAAAGATGGAACAAAGTGGTGGGGGTCCATTACACCATATATTGCAATCTTTGAAAATCACCTGTTTAAGCAAGTTTTACTGAGGCTGCACCTGTAGCACGCTCAGTGTATGAGCAAGGCTGGTGATCTCCCACCCATGGGAGTGGGACAGTGCAGGGAGGGGGGTCCCACATCCTGCACCTGGGTGCACATGGAGCAAAACCTTCCCGGCGTGGCCGTCAGACGCTGCTGCTGGCAGCGTGGGGGATGCGCAGCCTGTGCTGTCACTTTGATAAAGCGACCCTACTGCTATGTTGCTGTTTGTGTTAATAAATATTTTAGCAATATTCAAGAGTTGTTTTATTTGAGACATTTGAAAGGTAAACTGTCAGCATTTCAGTGCTCCCTCATGGAGCAGTGAAATAATCCAGGAACATGGTTTTGCCGGCTGATTTTCTTCCTTTGTATCTTCTTTCTCTCTCCCTGTGGTAACTGGGGTCTTTGTTAGCTTAGTGATTTAGCTGGATTTTGGAGCAACATCTAGAAGTGCAGAAGGGGCTGGATTTGATTAAGACATCTTTAAATAGGAGCCATCCCTTCCTCTCCTGCCCTGCTGACAAAGTATTTGCAATTTTTTTTTTTGGTTTCCAGTGGTGTCATCTCCTACATGCAGCTTCAATACAGCCTGACTAACTCTTCACATTTCCAAGAGCTGGGTTTCAGCCAGAATGCCCCATTGTCATCTGGTTTGGCACCCAGCTTGCCCAAGGCCAGAATCTAAATGGGAAGTTTTCAAGCCTCCCTTCATGGGGCTGGTGGCAAGAGCAGGGCAGTGGGGCACGGCTGGGCAGGCCGGCAGGTGCCTGACCCAGTGTGTGCATCCCTTTTGGTAAGAAAGAGACTTCATCCCTTCACTCTGTGTTGTATTTTGGCAAACAGCACAGAAGAAAAGCCCCTTGGTGAAACAGTGCCCTACTGAAGTGAGGGATTTCTGCTGCTGACCTCAGCTGAGTCAGCAACGGGATCCTGTAGCTGCATCTTTCCTCCATACACATCTCTATATGTGAAGATAAATAGATGATGAATGGAGACTCACCACATGAACCCTGCAAAATGCACAGAAGATGCCTGCATTATAGGGGGGTGTGAAACTAAGCTACTTTTTCTTTTTTTTTCATGTTTCCATTATAATTTAATTTTAAATTTAAATTATTTCTATCAAGACTTTTCCTTTTGACCTCTTTAACTCTGAACTATTACTATTTTCTGCCTTAAACTGAATGTTCAGTAAGTGAAGAGTTTCAAAAGCTTCAAAGGAAAAAATTATAAATGAGAATGATTCTGCAGAAGTCAGCCCTTCCTCAAAACACCATCTCACACTGGCTGTCCCTGGCCGTGTCACACAGGTGAACAGCCTCTCTCCTTCCTTTAGTTCCTGCTGAGTGTTCTTCCTGACTTGGCACATGTAATCTCTGGTCCTAAACCAGGGAGGCTGATGTTTACATCCAGCTGTCCACAGAGTCCAGCTATCATCTCACCTACATCTTCCATGGTCAGCATGAGCCTGGCTGGTCTGGGACTCCTGTTAACAGCACTGGCAGTGGCACAGGATGAGACCGACCAGAACAGAGCATTATTTATTCCCTCCACAAAGTTACAAAGCCTTAGAGGAAATGAGTTAACCCACCAGCAGACCCAAGCTTATCCACACTGGTAGCAGCTCCATATCCGGCTTATTCACCCCATAAATAAGGAGAGCCTGTGCCTGGCTCCCTGCCTGCTCAGGGAAGGTGTCTGCTCCTTGACCTGCTGATTTTATGCTCTAAGCAACCATTTCCTAAACAAGTCCACCAACTACTCAATAGTCTGACAAAGATATTTCCACCCAGAAGATAGTAGAAATCTCACATCAAAGATTTGAATCTCATGAGACCTTGCTAGCAAAACTCTGCAGAGAATAAGCTAATTCTGTGGAATATTGCAGGGAACAATATATAAGGTATTAAATTAAGAAAATAATTGTTTTCTGTAAGGTATTTTTACCACTGTACCTTCTTCTCCATGGTTACCCAGCTGGGCAGGGTGAAGTTGAAACAGCACAGTGCAGAAGCTCAGGATTTGTCATTTTTTTCCCCTGTTCTTTCAGTGGCCACTCACTGGAAGTTACAGTTCAGGAATTCCCAGTTCAGGTGGAAACCCTTTAGGAACAGGCTATACAACTGCATCTTGCAACCCATTAATTAATCCACAGCAAAAGCTGGGACCAGAGTACAATTGCTGCTGGTTTACAGAACTGAAGGCAGTTTTTGGTGTGTGCAGGGATGCCGGGTGGTGCTCAGCCCCCCAGCTCTGCGGTGAGCAGGAATGCTCCCAGGCACCAGGATTCTTTAAACCTGCCTGAGAATGTTTTGGTTCCAGCTTATTTCTACCTACCAAATCATCAAATCACCTCTTGCTATTGGATTTTTTTTTCTTTTAAAGTATGTGTCTGAAATTATCAAAAGGGCTTTTCATGTGGTGGGGTGAGCAAAGGAAGCTCTCAAGGTCAAACCCAGAACGGCCTAATGACTCTGGGACTTGGATCTGACCTCCAGCAGCAGCAATGAGCCAGGAGAAGATGAGCAGTTCAGGAACCAGAAAATGAAGCTTTTGAAGCCAATAATACCTTCTGGCAGTGAGCAATCAATTGGGAGAGAAATGAGAGAGAGGTAAAAAAAAGCCAGACAGACCATTCAGCCAGGCTGCAGGAAGGGCAGTGCCATAAAGCAGGACTATCTCAGAAATAGAGTGGCACCTTTTTTCCTTCCTCCCTCTTTCCCAGGGGATAGTGGCCATGGGAACAGACAGGCTTTGTGCCCTTTGAGGGGGAGGCAGGAGAGAGCAGATTGACCCTACCTGCAGCAGGTTAATTGGGACACACCACTCCAGTCCCGCTACCCTTAGGATGCTTTTTCCTCTCTAAGAAAGAAAGGAAAACAATAAGCCAATATTAGCTCCTCTGACGAGCCTGGCTGTTTGGGAATTGCCAGCTCATTCCACGTAACGCACAGAGAGCCCTCAGCTGCCGGGGACTCTCATTCACATCTGTCTGTGCCAGATTTCAACCACTGAAACATTATTCCTAGATCCCTTGGTGATTCCTATAAACATTTCCCTGGCATCCTGAGAGGCTTTTTTTCCCCTTAGTATTTTGCCTTCTTTAAATGACTCCCAGTTTAGACTGGGTTTGTTTTTCCCACTCAGCAGTGGGTTTCTCCCTGTGCTAGGCTTCCTTGGTGTGTCGTTCCCAAATGAGCTGAGCAACTTCTCCCCAGACCAGGCCCAGCATCAGGCAGCAGATGATCATCACAAGTGTTGTCCATGAGAGATGCTGGATATTGCATGTATTAAAAAAACATATTTTAATACTTAAGAGAGGAGCTGAGATCTTTTGCAAATCTTGCTTTGTTGGGGATTTTTAGCATTTTGTGCTGCATTCATGATGAGGCCAAACCTGGAACAGGTTGCCCAGAGAGATGGTAGAAGCCTCATCCCTGGAAACATCCAAGGTCAGGTTGGACAGGGCTCTGAGCAACCCGATCCGGTTGAAGATGCCCCTGCTCACTGCAGGGGGTTGGATGAGATGACCTTTAAAGGTCCCTTCCAACCCAAACCACTCTCCAATTCTATGATTCTATGAAATGGCAGCACAGAAATAGGTGCCCATTCCTGCAGATGTGTGGAGCACCAGGAGACCCCGGGGCCACTTCTTCCCGCAGGGATGCTGTGCGGTAAAGCCCCCAGTTCAGCAATCAGCATTTTGCAGTAGCATGAACAATTTGTGTGCCTTGTGCAGGACCCAGCTACTCTCTGGGCTTCCCCGTGGGCAAGCAAGTGTACATGGACATGGAAAGGGTTAAGCACTGCCCTCAGGAAGGTGGGTCTTACCAGTTTGTCTTGATGGAAGAGAGCGGAGAGCTGAAGCTTCTGCCAGAGCTCGTTAGGGATAATGCAACCTGATGGGAGACAGAGCTTTATCCAGCGGCTAAAGGAACCCGTGGGGTGGCTTTCATCTGACCTTGCACTGGATTGCAGGGTCTCTCCCTGGGGCACGGCCTCCACAGACCAGCTCTCTCTTTCCACAGAAAGTCATTGCAGATGGAAGGGGCGGATTCCTCTGCTGCAGGGACCCCGGCGCTCAGACGTGTCACAGCCCGTGTGTGTTTAGAGGGACAGGTGATTTTCTGCTGGCCAAGCAGAGCCTTAATCAAAAGGTCCAACCAAGGCTGGAGCTGTTTCCCTGCCGCGACTGGGGAACCACAGCAGGATGAGTCAACAGCGAGGCCAGACGAGAACCGTTCAGCTGAACCGCAGTGAAATTGCAGAACAGAAGCACAACAAAGAAGTGACCTGGCCCCAGTCCCCAGGCAGTGTGTGTTTTGCAGACCCCAAAGCTGTCTTGCTCACAGCCTGCCCATTGTGTGAGCTAACAGCACCACGTGCCTGACAGAAAATCCTGAGTTTCCTAGGACATCAAAACCACGCGTTTCCCTGGAATAACAAGTTCTATCTTTGGCAAACAAAACTCAGGCTCTTTAATAGGTTTCTCCCCCAGTGCGCCATGTTAGCGTGTGTTT
Source organism: Caprimulgus europaeus (assembly GCA_907165065.1). The sequence continues at coordinate 9,080,901 of OU015541.1, forward strand.
GTTTAGCAAACAGTTACTAGGAAGCCTCGGTAGGATTAGAAAAAAAACATTATACTGGATATTATTATTCATGGATGGAGGTGGGGAGGAAAAACAGTTCTGATATATTCAACAAGTTCAAGTAAGGTTCAACTTTGCTATTCCAAAATCTGCTGCTGTGATAAAGAGACAGTCAAATCAGCTCAAATTAAGAGCTCAGGAAGGCTCAGCCTTTCAAAGAAGTACATTCGTGACAAGATTAATTTCTGCCAGCCAGTATATAGCGTGGCATCATCCTATATTAACATAGAAACCCCCAACAACAAAAAAAAGGCAACTGAAAAATGTGCTAAAAACCAGTGAAGTGTATCATTTCCCTTAACCTTCAGTGCTGGTCTCTGCTATTCTGCACACAGATATATGATGTACCTCCTGGCTCCAGTCAGCTGCCATTTACAGGAAACCTTGCCTCCTCCCCTCCCCTCTCTTAATAAACAGTCACTAAATGCAGAACGCCTGCATTTGCATTTTTCAAATATTTTCAGGTGACTTTTATTAGGGAAAGGGTAAAAAAAAATCAGTAAAACAGCCACTAAAAAAACAAGCAACCAAAAAAACCTCAAAAAATAGTATAAAACCCAGCTCTGCTCCCTATCCAAATGGACAGTGTGGCTTTTCTTCTTCTTCTTCTACTTTTTTTCCTTTTCTTTTTTTTCCTTTTCCTTTTTTTTTTCTTTTCTTTTTTCCTTCTTACTGTTTAGCTGTTTTTCTGCATTTCCCTGAGTATTGCAAAAGGCATGGTAAATAAAACGTTCTTGTTGTAAATGTACTTCTCAGGTACCACAGTAGCATAAATGAGCCTCTGCTGCCTGTGACCACCCTGGGAGGGTGACAGCAGCGGGGTGATCTCATAGGTCTGTGCTGAGGAAGGGATGAGAGAAGGAAGGGACTGCACTGTATTACATGTATCTTGTCACTGGGCTGCCTGTGCAGTGTCTGTTGGGAGCATGCTGGGATGAAGTAGCATAGGAGAGGCTATCATAAGAGATTTCAAAGCTATCAGAAAGCCAAGGGTTATCCAGAGTTGGTGTTTAGATGTGGTTTGGAAAGGCTTACTGTTGTGTCAATGACCAGAAGTCAGTCAGCATGGGGAATGAGTGTTCCCAGATTGCCAGCTGAAACTTCCAAGAGTTTGAGCTTTTTCTGAGCTCAATAGAGACTTTTAAAAATAAAAAATAAATTTTAAAAAATATTCCCAAAACAACAAAAACCAACAAAGAACCAAGTATCTCCACACTTCTATTTCATCCTCTCTATTTACAGCCAGAGTGCATCAAAATTGTCTTAATAAGCTGAGGTCAAACTCTGTTGTTGAAATGCTGCCTTTTCTTTTATGTTCTAACAGATTCTGTATCTGCTGTCTCTACTTACCACTTGCTAAGGCCTCATGCTAATATGAATGATTAATTGCCGTGGATTAGCTTTTAGCTGCTTTTGTACACAGTTCGTATACAGTTGTTGCTATTTATTAAATATGTGATATCTAATCCAGTGTTTAGTGCTTACAAAGGGAAGAACCATCTGTGCTTGAGATTAAAGCACTTCATTCACTTTGTGCCAAAGCCCTCACCAAGGGCTCCATGCTCTGCTGTAGTTTGAGAAAACCCTTGGGAACCCAGGCTTGGGAAAGGTGGACACATGTATGGATGTGTCCCTGCATCAAAGCCCTTCTGTCTGGTACCAGGTCTGCCTGCAGACACAAAGATAAGTGTGGGCATGATGGAGAGCAGAGAAGCTGATCAGGAAAACAAGAAGTTTTACCAGAATAAAGGACTAGGAACTAGGAAGGTGCTGAGACCTTGGGAGCATCCCACAGAGATGTTTCTCACCACCTGCAGACTTCATACTTCTCTCTTGCAAAAAGAGGGGTGCTAATATTCAACGCCATTGCAGGCTATTTGCAAGGAATAAACGATTAACAGCTGTAATCCCTTGTGTGAGGCCAAGGCTTTGTCACCAGTGCAATAGATGCCACCAAAGCTCCTCTTGCATCAGGCTGTAAGTGTATGGGCAAACTGGGGCTGTGCAGCCTGAGCAAAGGCTTTATGGGAGGATTTGTCTCCCTAAAGGAGCACATCTCCCCCAGCTTGTGAGGCAGAAAAATGCCTCAGCATAAATTTTGTGCTCTTGTTCCAAGTATGAATGGAAAAAAAATCAAAACCCTCTGAAACCCACTGGAGAAACCTCCTATGACCTTCAGGAGCCCAGGCGCAGCAATCCCAGTAAGTTAAAGAGAGCCCTTAGGAGCAGCCTCCTGAAATGCTCAGACACTCTGGTAACAGGGCCATGCCAGAACCAAACACATGGAGCAGGTAGAGGATATTGCCATGGCCTTGCTCTCTGTAAGGATTTACTGTTCCTGCAGGCTGCCCTGTCTCTCCATAACATCATCAGTGTGGCTGATGCTGGTAACCGGATTCGCCACTTCTAACACATTTCTGCAAAAAATGTTGAACAGGTCACCACTTCTGCAGACAAAACATCACTTAAGCTCTGTTCTAATTTCCTCACTATGTGGCAACCCAGTATGCTATCAGTGACCAGGTAAACCTCCCTGCAGCAAAATTAATGATAGCTTTTGGTGAGAAAGTGGCAGTGGATCTGGTTTAGTCTTCCAAAAAAATCCACACTATAATATGCAGGACTAATGTGCCTCAGATTTGAAAAGAATTAATATCAATCATTCTCATGCATATTCATGAGAGGAAGACTGGTTTAGCAATCAAGCTAATAGTTTTTGCTTAATTACATTTAGTTGATTTCATGCTATCTTGGCACATTCCTGATTGAATTTAACCATAAAAAAACAACCCTCCCACAACTACTCCAGCAAACACCAACACTCCAAGCTCAGCCTCCCCTGTAAACACTGTCTGAGGCTGCTATTGGGAGCAGACTGCTTGGGGCAGTGGGAGTTGATCACGAGCATTTTCTCCCCCTGATGCAGGGTAAAATCATAAAAGCATTTTGAAGAACAGTTCCCAGGTGTTCACCTGTGCAGAGGGTTCAGAAATTCATTTTTTTTATTTTTTATTTTTCTGAATCCAAACCATTGTCTACTTGAATGCAAGACAGAGAGCAGGAATAGATGTACCTGAAAGGGGAGCACCACGCTGGAGGGAAGGTTCTGTCTGGGTAGGTGGTCTGGATCCTGAGCCTGGTAACAGCTAATGACTTGCTGTGGGGCAGACAGTTGAAGAGCAGGTGGGATGTCCTATGTGATGTGACAAGGTGGGGCAGGCTTGCCTTCAGGGTCTGTCTCTTTAGTTGTCTTCCATGGAAAGACCAGGCTTTTCCATTCCAACCTCTGTGATCCAAGACCAGCATTCTGCATAGCACAAAGAGTGGGAACATGCCAGCATGATGAAGATGTAGTGGGTCAGGCAAGAGTGATGGTGGGGGCACTCACAAGGGAGATCCCTGGTCCAGGCTGGCAGGGAGCTGGGGAGAGCAAGCACTGGCATGGCTGGAGCCCTCGTTGGGACCACACATCACCTCCTGACTTGCCAGGCCTGAGCACAGCACCCTGCCACTTGAGGATGGCAGTAAAGTTTGTGCAGGGACAACATGCAAACAGTTTGGGTCTGTCAGGGCTGGATATCTTGCAGTGGTGCTGCTTGCTGGGGTTGCAGTCTTCCTGGGCAGAAAGCAAGGCCAGGAGAAAAATGGGAAACTTGAGCTCCCATATGCCATAATGTTGGGTTGTTTTCTTTGTTTGTTTTTTCCCCATGCTAGCAGCAGCAGAAATAGGACAGATGCTCCCCTCTCATCGTCTCTTGAGCGCTATGTCTAAAGGCAGTGTATGCCTTTGAAGTTTGCCTTTTCAAGTCTTTTCATTCATTTATTATTTTCTTCTCCATTTGCATCTGGGCTTTGCTCAGAAGGAAGACTGACACAATTTATCATTTAATGGGGCTTGATAGCTCTCTGACAACTAAACATGTTCTTAACAGCATTAAGGAATTTACAGGCAGCCATGCCTGAAGGCTACTTTTCTGCCCACTTCAGCTTAGTCAGCAGCAGTTGTAGCTGCAGCTCTCTGGGTGCCTGTAGGCAAAATGAAGCATTGACATATAATCAGCAGAAGTATTGTATCCCCTTTTAAACCAAATAGACTTACTCTCTTAACAGATAAAATTACTACAGCTGTAACTGAAATCAAATCATTAACCACTAATCCATCTGGGCTTTTTCCAGGCAATGTCATAATGAAGATCTCGTACATTTCCAACACAAAATATAAATGGTTTTATCTTGATTTTGTTTTTAAGGATTTTATACTATGCAGTAATGCTTACAGAAAAGCATAGGAGTTTGCATTCTCACTGACTATGGACATAGTCACTGGGAGCACCGCAGGGATGTGGGTGAGCTCGTGTGTGCAGGGTCCTACCCCTCCACAGCACAGATCTCCTGGTGCAAATGAGTCTCAAGGACCTCCTCAGGGCAGGGTGCAGAAGTGGCATGGATAGTGCCAGACCAGGGAAAACTCTTAAGCATGGCTTTATACTCCACAGGAATCAGTGGAAATTATGGGTTTTGTAGATTCAAGGTCTTACATTGCATCTTAACATCCTTCCACAAGACAAAGCAGATTAAAGGTTCTCAGTACTCCCTTTGTAACCTTATCTCCAAGTTTGGCCTCAACTTGTTGTCATGATCCAAGAAGCAAGTGTTACCTTTCATTATAGCCTCAGCATTCTCTAGAAAAAACATTTTGCTGATTCATGACATCAGAAGTTCTGTGAACTCTTTCAGTTAATGAATAAATAGGCATTTTCTAGTGAAGAGATGTTTCCTAAAACAAGTTCCTGTCAAAAAAATACCATAGACATGTATAGCTGCCATGAGCAGGAGACATTATTCCATTGCAGAATGAAGCAAGGAGGAGATTAAGGAACTCTCCATCTGTTTCTGCACTGTGCAGCACATGGGATATTTCTCCAACTACACTGTGCTCTCTGTCTCTCAGAGCCTGGGGAGACAGAGGCTGGCATAGGCATGGCAGGATGGAGCTGGACAGTCTGACTCAAAGTATATTGTTTGCTTGGGGAAGCAGGGGGGCTGCAGGAAAAATCCCTTAGTAAATGGAGCATATGAATGAAACCTGGTCCTTATGCCAAGTTTATTCTGCAGGCCTTGATGGAGCTAAAAAAGCGCATTAGACAAAACCATTATTGAACTTCTTGATTACATAACAATTTCCTCATCGTATTTCCAAGAATATTGAATCTATATTCAAACACCCTCCTACTCTCTCCCACACACCACCCCTTCTCTTTGCTATATCAGCTTCATTACCGAGTATGAAGACAGAAAAAGTATAGGGCGCGTTGCCACGAGCAGATAGATCTCAGATGCTTACACTGAGATTTTAGAGCCATCTATGGGATTTGGACAGCCAATTCTCACCCGTTTTAATGGCCTTGAAAGTCTCCAGTCTTATGCCTTGACCTTAGTTAGAGTCATTAGCAGTGCAAAGAACAGATAATCAAACAATAAGTATCACCAAACCCAAGTGTAGGGTTAGTCCCTGCTGCCTAAAACTCACCCTGCTCTGCCCTGGCTGGGGGATGGCACACACAGTTCTGCTGCCCACAGACTGCTGCTGCCACGAGCTCAAGAGAGAGAAGGGAAATGTCTGAACATTGGCTTATTTGTGCGAGCCCTCTTCCCCCCAGGGATGAGCACAGACCTTGTCCACACAAAGGATGAATCCCTGGGGCTACTCTCACCCAGCAAACAGGTTCGGGCTCAGTGCAGGTGATCTCCTGAAAGGTGTGTGGTAGAGGTTACCTGCCTAGTTTTTGGGGGGATTTTGGAGGAGGTGGAGAGCAAGATGGCTTGCAAGCATGGTACATCCATTCTGCCTCAGGAAGCAGCAGTTGCACACAAACTGGCTACGCTTACTCACATAATCAGCTTGCTTGTCTCATTTGCATGTGTAATAACCAGCATGTATGTACAATCATGCTAATCACTTCGAGGCAACTGCTTTATATTCATTCAAAACCTTGCCCTGCCTGTCCTTGGCTTATTTAGCTTTTACAAAGGAACCATAGCAGAAATCCAGAGATTCACTCAATAAAATTTTTTGTGAAACAGTCAATTTAGTGGAGGAGAAGTTTTTTCCTGGAATCCTGCCCGCACATACTGAGACTTGCACTACAAGCCAGTGCTGTCATTAGAAGCCCATCCAATACCCTCTGCAAGTCACCTGGAAAAGTACCTGATGAGGAACTTCACAATTTATGGTGTGTTGCTACAGGTGAAATGCAAGAGTAAACACAGAAGCAAAGAGGAAGGGAACTACACAGCTTCTCTCATGCAATCTGTTGGTGGAAATGGTCTGAAAATTGTGCAGGGAAAAACTAGTCTTAAACCCTGTCAGCTTTCTGAGCGGTTTAAGGAGTGTTGGTGATGTTCTGTTGTGGATACCTGCCCAGTAAGACTGGCCTGCCAGGGCCCCTGTCCTTAGCTCCATGAAGCCCACATGAGGACAGTGGAGAACAGCTCTCAGAAGTACATGGATTCCTTCACCTGCCTCTACCACTGATGTGGCCTGTCCTCAAACCAGTTATTTCAGCCTTTTGTGCCTCCAAATATTTTCCCTATGCCTACAAAAATTTAGGCTGCAAGCTTTGCCATTGTTTTGGTTCTGCATTTTATAGGACTGACTGCAGACATGGGGCATCCAACTCAGAAGCTCTGGGTGTGCCTGCAGTGATACTGGAGATGCCTTCCCCAGTGCCCATAACAAGTCAACATGTGCCAGATAAGCCATTAGAAAGACCTAGGAGGGGGGTACAGCTACTCCATAAGTAGGAATATGCACATTTCGACAGCACTCACAAAATCTAACAGATCTCCAACGCTTAACTTTCCCATCCCTGTTCCTTCTGCAATTCCAAGCCTGCACCCTGGGGACCTTTCTGTGCTTGGTCCTGTTCAACCTCAACTCTTTGATTGCCAGTCCAAAAGTTTTCACCAGCACAAGGCCATATTATGTGGGGTTTTTTAAGGAATCATGAAAACGAGTGCTATAGGAGGAGGCCCTCTCCCCGTGCTTGCTTCCGTTTCAAGCAGCAGGTAGCAGCTGATGCAGCAGCGAGGTTTTGGGTCAGTGCTCTGGAGCAGGGACAATGGGCACTTTTTCCAGTGACTGCTTGTCTAAGCAGCTGGAGCCTCATTCACAGCAGAGAGATCATTCCTGCTCAAGTCCAAATTTGTCCTATTGCTTTTTCTTGTTAAAGAGAAGTGAACCTGAAAGGGGAAAGGAAAGAGGAATAAAAAGGCTGCCTGCCACATAGAGCATCTCTAGAGGCCTTCTTGGTAGTATAAATGTCTTTTCTTCAGCTTTCTATCTCTCATTACTGACAGTGGAAAATATGAAAGCTGCCAAGTTAGAGTTTCAGTATGGCCAAGATAGGAAACCTTGTTAGACAGACAGACAGTGATTTCTATAATCTGAAATCCCAGACTGTAAATACCTTGGGATAGAGCCCTGTGCCACTGTGAGCAGTGCTAATGCCTGACAGCAACAGCTGGATCTAGTTTTCTGTGGACAACTTCTCCTTGTGCTCCTTGGGTGATTTTTGTTGGATGGTGGATGCTACCAGGACAAGATATGCTTTAGAGAAGAAGGGTCCTCTAAACCCCACTGGAGATATTTTATCTCCCAATTTTTTGTACTTGCCAACTGAAAAGTGCTTTGAATACCTGAGGACAGTCAACTCACATTGAGAAGTTTTTCTTAGTCTGACAAGATTCCCAAAGATGTATGATTGCAGTAGGTCAATAAGGGGAAAAATCTGTATCTTAGGAGCACAGCTGACATCTTGCTGCAACTTGCGGGAGAAATGATAAATGTCTGTCTCTGTTTATTGCTTAGCTCCGTGGCTAAATCTGCTGAGCAAAAAACAAATTTTACTCTCAGATCTCCTAGTTTTCAAATTTATGTTTATCTGGCATTGCCTTGATCTTCAAAGTAGGAAGCTATATCAAAGGAAACAGAAGGTTCGACACCAATTACTGCTGCTGGATGCCATCCACTGAATAAAGATGGAGTGTTAATATTTACACTGAAAGTGAAGGAGATAAAACACACTAGGTACATCTAAGTCTCCAAATGAGCCCTTCTGTGCATAGTGGACAGAGATAAAACCAAACAAAAAAATTGAAATTACCAATTGAAAACATCCCAAACACCTTCAGAAATGTTGTGTTGTAAACGAAGAAATGAGAGCAAAACCACTAAAAAGAGCCTTCTAGGAAAGCAAATCTTGGGGGTATTACCTGTTTTTGAGGTGATGGTCTTTTGAAACAAAGAATCATGCAGAAGTAGTTAACGTCTAAATTCCTCCCCACTTCACCATGAGACGCTTGACTTACATTTTATTCTCTTGAGTTTGAAGCCATCAGTTCAAGCACTTTTCCCTGCATCTCTCTCTGCTTCACCTCATCCCATGGCTCTTCCTACTTTTCTGCATCCCCAAAGTCTTTCCCACAGCTTCTTTGTCTCATTGACCTGAGAAGTCTCTCAGCAAGGCAAACCTCCCATTGCACAGGTTGTTGTGGCTTTGTTCGTATTCCAGCAGCAAATTTATGGCAGAGGAAGGGACTGAGGAGGAGACGAAAGGTTCACCAGCACCATGAGGGTGCACAGCACAGCTAACAATAAACATTCTCGTAGGCAGCCTGTTTAAAAAGGAAAAGGAATATTCCCAGCATTATTCCTGGCAACAATTTAATAACAGAAAGCGAGACTATTCTAAAATTTCCAGTACTAGAGCATTGCATGGGAGGCTATTTATGCCGTTCACTTCTTCCATTTAATCCAATTTAGACAATGCAACCAGAGTGTTTAATGGGGATAATTTTTGGTTTTAGTCAAATCTCATTCTTCAGATTAAATTACTAGGTCTGCAATGTCATGTGCAAATCAGAATTATATAGTGCATTTTAGTGAGTTAAAAGGTAAATTATTTTATTACATTGATTTGGAAGGGTTTTTCTTAACAGCAAGTGGATTTTAAAACACCTGTTGAAATCAAAATTTCAAAATTGAAACTCTTGTCTTAAATTTGGAATTTTTTTTGAAGGTATAGGGGCTTTTCTCCTAAAGCCCTAGCTTAAGCTTGCTATATGAATTTAATTCAAGTGAAACTTCCAGCCTTTGTAGACTATGTCCGCCTTTCAGCTTTGGAGAAGAGGTGAGGCTCCTCTTGAGAAGACTACAGTGTTTCTGAGTCGTATTGGATTTGCATGTTTCTCCTACAGCAGCAAGGCTTGTTCCACTGCAGTGACTGTCCATGTAGGGATACATGTTCAGCAGTCTATGTCCTGACTGTTAGGATGTCTGTGCTGGGTTTGGCTGAAGAGAAATCCTGCAAGAATTTCTTTCTCCAGTGCCCCAGGTGGTAACTGTGGATATTCTGGTATTGTGAGGCTGGCTGAGAGAGGTCACTGTGAGGAAAGCTAAAATCTAGTTATATGGGTAAGGAAGGAGTGTGTCAGATTTGCAGTTCATGATGCAGAGCTTTTGTCATACGTTTTATAATTCATTGCCTAATATTGTGTGTTTAGTCATCACACACATACGTTGCAATTGATTTCATGCTGCTTTTCTACCAAGCAGGAGAAAAAGGAGCATAAGGGACCATCTTACACTGAGATGAATACATAAGACATTAGTCACATATACATATGTGTTGAAATCATTGCTGTATTTTGGCAGTAACCTAAGAAACTAGATATAATCCCACCCAATTAACAAACTACAAAAAGAATTCGCTAGTAGAAAAAAACACTCCTCAAATTGTCTGTCAGCTCTGTAACCTCCCTAAAATGACTTCTAAAGAAGACGTAATTAGGGAAAACTGGAAAGTATAGCATTAATGTCTACATAAAACAGGTATGGAAGAGCAGCCTGCCTACACCATCTGAAAGCTGCAAATACTCTTAGCACTTCATGCTTTCCAGCTCTGCCTAGAGTCGGTGGCGCAGGATCTGATCAGATTTATGTGGGTTTTTAGAGAGGCTGCTCACTGCTCACTTCTCTCATTGCAGTCTTTAGCCTAAGAGCTGGCTTCTGATAATGAATGAGCTCTCCAGTGGGTGGACCTGCCCTGCCTTGACTGTCTCAGTGTTGTGCAGTTTGGTTTGCCTGGATGAGTTTGCTCTTTCCCCTGGTTGTGATGAGGAGCTAGGATGGCCAGTCGGTCACATGCAAAGTAGCTCAGAGGTCAAAATGTTTTAGCAAGCTTGGTAAAATTTTCAGGTATTTCACAACCATCAGATTTCAAATTAGAGATGAGTCATTAAAAAAGAGTTAATCACTTGCATGCTTATATGTAGTAGAATTGTACACACATCTCTGTAATTAGCCATAGGCACCCAAAATTACAGATGTAACCGTGCATTAAATGGAGGACACAGCTCCGATCAAATCTTGCATTCACAGTTGCACTCCTTGCTTAGATTTCAGAGCCTGTTGTCCAGATGGGCTTTGTTGGGCACCTAATTAGTAGTTAATCAAAAGCTCCTGCTGTGAACTGCTTCACAGCCCTCCTGGCATCCTAGCTGCTTGGTACGCGTTCCTTGACTACGGAGAGATGAAGGCACGGGAGTTGAAGTAGGTGCTTTATCTCCTTTATGCATCTGCCATAAGTAAAGCAGCTTCCAGAATAAAATCTCCTCGGGGTGCATTGGTTATCTGACTTCTGTGTACTAAGAGCAAAATTAGTCTTGAAATGTGTAAGTAGAGATACAGCCATGTGTTAACGGCAATGACAGTGTAATCTACTCTGAGATGAACTCATTGTTTTCTCTTTCCTTTCCAGATTTTGGCAATCATTTCCATCATGTTTATTGTACTATCTACAATTGCCTTGTCCCTTAACACACTTCCTGAACTACAAGGCGTGGATGAATTTGGGCAGACCACTGATAATCCCCAACTTGCCCACGTGGAAGCGGTGTGCATTGCATGGTTTACAATGGAATACCTCTTGCGGTTCCTATCCTCGCCTAAGAAATGGAAGTTCTTCAAAGGGCCGCTGAATGCGATTGATTTGCTAGCTATCTTACCGTACTATGTCACTATCTTCCTCACAGAATCCAATAAAAGTGTACTTCAGTTCCAAAATGTACGACGAGTGGTCCAAATATTTCGGATTATGAGGATACTCCGGATTCTAAAGCTCGCCCGGCACTCAACGGGTTTACAATCCTTGGGGTTTACACTGAGGAGGAGTTACAATGAGCTTGGATTACTCATCTTGTTTTTGGCCATGGGCATTATGATCTTTTCCAGTTTAGTGTTTTTTGCAGAAAAGGATGAGGATGATACAAAATTCAAGAGCATCCCAGCTTCTTTCTGGTGGGCAACAATCACCATGACAACAGTAGGCTATGGAGACATCTACCCCAAAACACTTTTAGGTAAAATAGTAGGAGGACTGTGCTGCATTGCTGGAGTGCTGGTGATTGCTCTTCCCATCCCAATTATTGTCAATAACTTTTCTGAGTTCTACAAAGAGCAGAAGAGGCAGGAGAAAGCCATTAAGCGCAGGGAAGCTCTTGAAAGAGCAAAAAGGAATGGCAGTATTGTTTCCATGAACATGAAGGATGTGTTTGCCCGTAGCATAGAACTCATGGACATTGTGGTTGAAAAGAATGGAGAAAGCATAGGCAAAAAGGATAAAGTTCAGGACAATCATTTATCTCCCAGCAAATGGAAATGGACCAAGAGAACTCTCTCTGAAACTAGCTCTAGTAAATCTTTTGAAACTAAGGAGCAAGGATCTCCAGAAAAAGCCAGGTCTTCTTCGAGTCCCCAGCACCTGAATGTTCAACAGCTAGAGGACATGTATAACAAAATGGCAAAGACTCAGTCCCAGCCAAACCTTAATACTAAAGAGTCGAGTCAACCTGGAAAGCAAAAGGAAGAGCTAGAAATGGAAAACCTTCCCGGCCCTATGGTGCCCTTGCTGACGACTCGCACTGATGGGATCATTGACATGAGGAGCATGTCCAGCATCGACAGCTTCATAAGTTGTGCAACGGACTTCCCTGACTCGGGGAGGTTTTCCCACAGCCCGCTCGCTACCCTTCCCTGCAAAGGTGGCATTAATGTGATTCAGGAGCAGAGCAGGCCTGAGGGGAGCGGTGCCAGATTTATGGAAATGAACCCAAGCTCCGAAGGCAGCCACCGTTCTGCTTTTTTCATTGAAAGCCCCAAAAGCTCCATAAAGGCCAGTAACCCTTTAAAACTAAGATCTCTGAAAGTCAACTTCATGGAAGAGGACACCAGCACATTAGTACCAGCATCAAATGTACTGAGAATATATCCAGACCCTCTCAAGAGCCGGGGAGCTGCTGCTGCTGCCACAGATACTTCCTTACTCTCTGACAGATCTCTCATGAGCCCAGAAACCTCGATCTACACAACTGCGAGTGCAAGAACACCCCCAAAGTCACCAGAGACACAGACAGCCATAGCTTTCAACTTCCATGATGCTGGTATACACAAATATATAGATGCTGACACTGATGATGAAGGTCAGCTGCTTTATGATTCAAGTCCACCCGGAAATGTGAGTCCCAAGTACAATGTTACAAACAGTGGCTATCTAAAGCAAAAGGACAATGTTTATAGAACAGAGAAGAACCATCTAGAAGCTGCTGCTTTACCCACCTCCCCTAAGCCAATAGGGCAAAACTGCATTTACTCTATGGAAGGTATCACTGGAAGAACCCAGGGCAATCAGGAGACTGTCAGACTAGAAAATCACATTTCCCCAGAAGTCCATGTATTACCAGGCAGCGGAGGACATGCTAACACACATGACCAAAGCATCTGAGATGGGCTCCACATGAACTTACTGAAAGTTTAAAGGAATGTCTTTACAGTCAACACACAAAAAAAAGAGCTTCTGCATGGCATGAACTTGGCTGAAACAAGCCACCTGTTTCTAAAAGTCTGGGGGAGGTCCAGTGTGGGTTTGTGAAAATGTCCTTCTCTGAAACAACTCTAAAGACGTTGCCCACATCAGTCAAAAATAAGGATTGCGAATCATGATCACACATTGATCTCCTTTCATGTTGTCCAGTGAAGCCAATGTGACCAAATATCCATCCATTCCCCTTGAACGCTAGAGCTCCTTTTGGAAACACTAACATCAGATTTGCATTAGTTCCATAAAGGATGCCAAGGCAGCCAGATTTGAACTCTGGAATAAATAGCTGGGGTTGGTATAAAGCTATCAAAAACACAATGCTCACTGCTTCAGGGCAGCTGTTCCCCATCTACAGCTTTCTCTGATGGATATTATGTCTAAAGGTAACAGGGAACACTTGCTTTATTGGAAAATCCAAGCGAAAACCATTTAAAACAAATAACGGTCTAGAGAAACCAATTATTAAAATGCTCTGTGTGTGTTTAACGATACAATAACCTGTAGGACCTGACGTTTTCTTTTCTGAAATATCAGCAGGGTGAGTTGCACCACTTGTATCTAATTCCAAACATCCCCTAGGAAATAGTGAAACTTGCACTTACCCTCTGCTAAAAACCGATCCCTGCCCCAGGGCCAGTGCGTGGCCCTCAGGGGACCCACAGCCCACGCTGGGAAGGTGTGAAGGAGCCATGCAGAAGCAGGACTCTCCGGAGGCATCGCAGCCAGACCCCCTTCCCGGTGCCGGGGAGCGTAGGGCTGGAAGGAGAGTTCAGCTCTCGCCCTACCCTTCCGCGGAAGGGAGATGCTCGCTGCCCTGCCCCGCGGGGACGGCCGAGCGCGGCGGCAGCGCTGAGGCTGCGGCTGGCCCTGCGGTACGTGCCGGGGGTGCCGGGATGGCTCCCCGGGCCTCCCCTTCCCGCCCGCACGCCGACTCCAGGCGTCAGCCAAAGTCTCGCCCTTGGCGTAGGAGAGGAACCGGTTGGTTTGAAGCTTTTTGCGCCCGAGCGGCGCAGTGAAAGATATGCAAGTGTTACATAAATATGCAAAAAGAGGGATTCGTTAGCGACCCGCCCCAGGCCTGGCTGTGCTCTCTCTCGCGAGGAGGTCGGGCAGGAGCAGCTCCTGCAGAGCTGCGGCGTGAAGCAGCTGCGAGAGACAGGAGAGTCAGGCCTGATGTTTTAATACCATCCAGTCATTTTTAAATGAAAGAAGAAAAAAAAAAAAAAAAGAAAAAAAAAGATCTGACCATTTTAAATGACCAGAACTAGCAGCCACCAGCCTAGGTTTTTAAAATACTATTGTTTCAATAAAGTTATGTCAAATTGTGTAGGAAATAATTTGTCTTTGGTTTTTAATCTCGGGGGGGGAAAAGCACTTTACGTTGACTTTCTGTTGTTGTTGTTGCGATGCTGGAGTAGGATAGCAGAGTGTAACAATCAAGCACTTTAACCAAGCACTATTTTAATTTGTGCCTCCTGTCGTGACCGTGATTTGTTACACGCCTGTAGCAAGTCACAACCTGTCCTGTGATAACTGTGATGGTAATCTTTTATGTTGTTCTCTGTTTCTACTGTAAAACTCAATTGTAAATAACTCTGTCAATGAGCGTTTCCTGACCTGTTTTCTGAGTACCTGCCGGGGCATGTAACAATCCGCATGCGGCAGGGCCGGGGATGTGCTGAGACACGGGACGCGGGAGCGGAGGCACACAGGTGGGAGGAGGACCCTGAGCCGCTCGAGTCCGCTGCGTTTTGTTCCTTCCTACTGTAAAACAAACAAAAATGCCGTTGGTTAGTCCTGAATGTAAATGTCTGTCCGTCCAGGCTGTACAGTACTTCTGTCTGTAATCCGTAACAGTGAATGCAGCGTGTACGGACAAAAGCAATAAGCACATATATGTTTTAGGAACTATTATGGGTTACGATGATAGCTTTGTTAGGTCTCTCCTTGGCACAAAACTGTACATGCGTTGGAGTTAACTCTGCTCTGCTCAGCCGACCCCGTCCCCGGGCGGTGGGACACAGCCCGAGGTACCTGCTCAGAAGATGTCCTTGCATCCCGGCAAGGCAAGACCCTGGGGAAGGTGTGAGTAAGACCTGAGCCACCACCTCAGGAATTAGCCCGCTGGCAGTGAAAGAGACCTCATGCCGTGCAAAGAGTGACGCAGGAGGTGCTCGAAAGAAGTTCAAGGCACCAATGTGTGCAAACGATACTCTCCAGAGTATTTACACAGGGCCAGTTCCTGAGGGTCGTGAGCTTTTACTCTGCCTTCACTCAGCCAAAACCACCGTTCCTCTGAGTGGGCTCTTTGCCTGGTGAAGGACTTTAGGATTTGGCCATAGTAAATACAAGTGTACTTAGAGGAACCGATGTATTGCTGAGATACTGGTTAAGATTGAGTCGTCACGAGGAAGTAAAGTGACTTTCCAGCAGATAAGCTTTAAACACTGACTTGTTCTGTGGCTTTCTGAGGTCATAGAGCAGCAATGAGAAATTTTAAAGAGAACAGTCTTAACATAATCTCTATGTTTCAGTGATCATTCATGTCTGCCATCAGCACAAATGTAAAAAGAAGAAAAATCAGGGAAAATTTTTTTGATAAAGTAAGTAATAGCGATTTCCAAGTTAAATATTTTTAGAGCTGATGCTTTCATGTGGAAAAAAAGTCATATTTTACATATCACGAAAGTGAACGTATTTAAATATAGCCATATAGTGTAGTATTTACCACACTCTCATCCAAATTGATGTATTTGGTTTATAGATGGCACTGACAAAAATGTATAGATCAACAATTCTATCATTTTTTAACTGATAATCAACTGGTGCAACTCTCCTTGTAACCAAAGGCCCTCTGTCTGCCTTGTGTGATCACTCACGACACACACCTTATATCATCTATTTAGTCCTACCTTTAAAGTAGCATTTTATTGAGTCACTTTTGAAAGCCAAATTCAAAAGTATCATTAAAAATCTACCTTTTAAGTCTGAATAGCCAAAGTCCTATAGATTTCTTATAGAAAGCAAATAATTTAAAATTAAGCATATAATATGCTTGAAGAGCATTTCTTTCTTATTTGTGTATGAAGATGTAGCTCTCATTTTGTGCCCAGTTATTAAGGAAGTATGTTTAATTTATTTTACTGAAATAAAGTCTGAATATGAAGTATGTATCTATATATGTGTGTGTGTGCATAATACACATATATATAATGTAAGCACTGGGAAATCTACTCTAACATAAAGCTATGGTAGACTAAATCTGTACTCATTACAAAAGGAAAGGCAGTGCTTTGAAAACATAATGCTCACCAAATCCTATAGACACTAGAAAGGCAATTTCATTTTATAGTTTGTTTGATACATGTTTCCTAAAGCTCATAACAATCGGGGAAAATATGCAATATCTCTTGCATCGAGCGAAAACGTGCAGTTTAATCACCGATATTTGGCATTCAGGGCTGCGGATTTACTGTGCATCATGTATCAAGCAAGCTGACAGAGTTTCACCTGCTGCTGCAGAAGACATCATATCTGAAGGGACTATGTACGTGTGATGTCTGTGCTTGCTTGTATCTTACACCATCGACATAGTTTTTAATACATATATATAAATATATATATACAGAATATATATATATATGCGGAAGGAATGGGTGCAGTTTTCTTAACCAGGAGGCAAAGATCCTTTGAGTTTTAGCCTTGAACAGAGGAAAACAGCAGTTACATTGCAGTAGATTTCTCAGTGCCTTTTCTTAGAAACTTCACCTAAGCACACTTACAGAAAAAAAAAAAAATGAAACAAAACAAAAGAGTCTCCTGTGAAATCCACATTTTTCTGAAAGAGTTAATAAAGGTATAGGAAGGAAAAAAAAAAAAGAGGAAAAGAAAACCCACGGAACGCACATTCCCTTCTGAACATGCTGTGTGTCAAATGCCGGGGAATATCTGTGCAAGTCACGCAGAAACACATCCGAGGCGGTCGGTTTCTTTGGCAACTATGGCTGTGATAAACTGTAGCCTTTTCTTCCCTTGCAGCTAATAAGATACACATTTCTAAGGAAAATAGTATTCTCTTCTGTAAAATTGTAATGTATTGTTAATATTTGTACCTATTGTATATTTATGTCTTGACAGAATTATGACTGGTACAGTTTATAGTAAATAACAAGGGTATTTAAAACTAACCGCAAAGACAAGGTTTCTAAAGCCAAGTTCTCTCTCTGTTGGTAAGCTCCACATACCATGATCTCCAATAGTTTTTTAATGCCTCATTTTTAAAGAGAATAGTAGAATTACTGAATAAAGTAGCCAAGCGATGGAGACCGTGTGGCACTGACACCCTCCTGCGCAGCTCAGTCAGGAGCGGGACAGGGAGGTGGGCTTCCCTGGGGACTCCAAACTAGCACCAACTTCTTCATGTCTGGTCAGTCACTTCTGCTTACAGTAATTAGACTGAACAAGTGTTACCTGAGGTTGCATTAAGATCACCCACTTGGGGAGAATACGGCTTTAAATAGTTCTTGAATAAAAGTACAGATGTTATAGTTACCTCTGTACCTCCTGTTTGCCATTGTGTTGGCTTTATAAGTATCTGATGTATGGAAAAGTCATGTGACTTTCATGCATTCCAGAGTAGTCTATTTTTCTGTTCAGATTTAAAAAAAAAAAAAATTATATATATATAAAAATATAAATATATATCTGTATTTTTAGCAAATTTATAATAGGGCAATCAAGTCAGATTTCTTCTTTTTGTATTACAGAATAATATATTAGATGCTTTCTTGGTGTTCATTTACACAGCTGATCCCCTAACCTTTTTGTTGTCGTTATTTTCTTTTGTTCTGAAAAAAAAACGCCTGCAACATCCCTCCTGGAAGTGCGTCTGCGAAAGGTCACTGAGTTTGTCTGATGTTGTCATGTTTTTGTATTCTCCTGTTTGTGGTACTTAAACATAACCAGGGACTGGCTATGGAAACTAAGATGTTCCTTCTGAGAAGCACAGGGTGGGCCAGGCTCTGCCCTTGGTTATGGCCGTGTAAATGTCAGCGAAAGCCACGGGCTCCAGCGTTAGCCCCAGCCTGCACTGCAGTGCTTCTCCAGATTTACCCTGGTTAAGCTGAGAGCATAAAGAAGAGACGGGATTTGAAGCTGACTGTCCTAATAACGATGGTGGAGTTGGGATAAGCATCAAAAGTCAGGCTACTGTGACCTGATGTTTCTCAGGCAAAGCTCCCACTTTTCGGGGGAGTTTTTCCTGAGTTAAAACAGAAAGGTCCACGCTTTCATTTCCCACTGGGTTTTGGAATTTCTATCTTCAGTCCGAGAGAAAATCAGGAAATTAGAACAAATTATGGGGGAATGAAAAACCCAAATGTAAATGTTCAGAAAGGGACCAGATTTGTATTTGGTTATGGTAAAGTTCGTCCATGTACTTGCTTACTTAATGATCTTCCTTGCTCTTTTATAGCTGCACCATCACAAAAATTGAATAAAAAGTCCGTGAGATAAATGGGCGTCTGGAAGCTATCTCATGGCCTGTTGAGGTTTAGCATGACAAAGAGCTTCAGACCAGCTCTGCAGCTCTGCTCAGACATTTCCTTTTGAATCAGCCCAGCAGTCTGGTCAACAACCACGTTTTTTCCAAAGATGGAGTTTTGATCCCATTTCCTTCTGTTTGCTTCTGTGACTTTCTCATATGCCCACTACACTAACCAATAAACCTGAAATTGAATTAATTTGGGAAAACATGTGTTTCAGAAAGTCCAGGTACCACCTGAATGACCCGAATAACCAGCAGACACAGTTTTGCCTGTGATTATGTATCAACAAGACCCATTTACACATGAAGGCATTAAAACTGGGTGGGATTTTTCTTTTTTTGAGAGCAATTAATGCAATAGCCCACCGAGTCTATCATCAACGGTCACATCAATCCCTTCAAAAGGCACCTTCTATATCAGTAAGCTTGTTTGAGCACAGTCAACAAAACCATAGAAAGCTTCTAGTCAGACCAGTCTCAAATTCACCCCTGCAGATAGCCCTCCCACACCGCGACAGGAACGGCCCAAACACCAACCAGTCCTTCAAAGAAGAGATGTTTATTTTCCAGCCTGTGTTTCGCACCCCATGCTGATCAGATTTAGGCTCTTGCACTGAAACTTTGTCTTCGCCAGACAAAGGAAACCTTAGGAAAACTGAAAGTCTGCATTCAGGGTGTGTATCCCTTTGTTGCTGGTGTTACCTAAGCCACAAATAAGTGTCCTTTGACACCAATGGTAGGGTGCCACAAGTGTTCATATCTGTAAATACTACTCAGAATTTTGCTTTGCTTGATTCTGGCTTCATCGCACAAGAAGTTTTCAGTCTAGAGGCTTAGAAAAAAAAGCTTCATTTTTCTTTTTAACTAGAAAGAATACTATTGATATTCTGTAGGACTGAACAAGGACTAACCTTTGACATTTTTAAAGGGGTCTTTTCAAGACTGTACCGACACTACCTTCAAAAAAATAATAAGGCTGGGTTCAGTACAAAGACCCACCCAAACTAGAGCTTTGTGGAAGCCAGGGAGCCAAATTTGCATGAAATGCCAAGTTCTTTGCTGCTGTAAGTAAAAGCCCATTGAGGTCATTGGAGCTGTGCCCCATTTAGCCCAGTAAAGAATTTGGACCCGTATCTCTAAAGGCTAATGGAAAACTAAAAGCTCTGTAAGACCTCAGGGATGGAGGTGTCTGTCCACAGCACCCATGAGGAAACCAGTGGGGTGAGGGAATGGGAAACAGAGACAGGTCAGTGAAAGCCTGGGAAAGGAGGGACCCTTCAGGCAGGAGGATGATAATCACATCACCCCAGTCTTGACTGGGCATCCCTCTGTGTCAGCTCACTCTTTGTGGGCTTAATGCCACAAGTGGTCTCCCAAACTGATGGATGACTGTCCCTAGAGCAGGACCACAAGCTCAGCCACACGGCTCAACATTGCCAGCCCTTGGTCCAGGGACTCACTGATGCTGGGACGACACTACCAGCAGATGGGCCATCGGTTACCTTTGACTGTGTTGTAACCTCTGCTCCTACTGGTAATTTACATTTAAGACCATTTTAGGACTCATCAGTTCTTCTCTAGTCTCTGTATTTCATTTAGGAGCTCTGCCCTTTATGCCTCTTCTGCCCGTTATGTTTCACTGCCTCCGAGTACCATCAGCCACACATTGGCTCAGGTGACCACTGGGATTTATCTTGTTTATATCAGTTTTATTGGCTTGTAGCAAAGATGGACAACAATTTTTTTTACCCTGTTCTTTCTGGCTTTTTGGTGGTGGGTGCAGAAAATTGGTTTTGCATTGAAATATTCCCCACTAGTGTGTTTAGGGGCGGGGAGGGCGAGGGGAGCAGCACCTCCATGTTACTTTGAACTCTGAAGCCATGATACCGCAATCAGAAAGTCCAGCCACAGCTACCAACCAAACTCGCTTTCCAACTAGATTAGCATTAAAAAATATACCCCAACTTACTGCAGCAGAATCCTGCTTTCTGATCAGGCAAGTGAAGCAGTTCCTGAATGGGGAGAAAACACTTAATGAGGCACTGTTGCAAGTGCTGTTTCATGACGACTCCATGCCCACGGGAGGACACCGGGGTGGTCTGTCACCGTGCTGTGCATCGTGGCTGCTCAGCATTTCACAGGGCCAGGGAACAGCCTCAGGTCTTCCTTCTCCAAAAGCACAGGATGGCTGCTGGACCTGAATATTGGCCTATGAGCTCCAGGCAAGGGCTTCCCAGGGACATCTCCAAAGGGCAGCAGTGAGCATCCATAGCCACTGAAGGATAAGAAAGCTGTGGGGTTCCCTTTAAAAACAAAATGTGATATTTAACAACAAACAAAAACTGGAAAATTGTACGTTTCCTGTGGCTCTGCTAGTACATGTAGATCGAATTGCTTTTGTATCTGGAAATTGAAACTGACTGTGACCCAGCTTCAGAAAGGGCAGAATATGACAGGTTTCCCCATTGCCTTGCACTCCAGTTATTTTTTAACCTGTGCAATGGTGAAGCAATGGGGAAGCAATGGGGAATCCAGTTCAGCGTGTCTGTAACGAAGGGCAGTGCTTCCTCCTGCTGCCCAACAGCCCAGCAGATCCTGCACATCTTGCACAATATCTTCATTGGGTTATATTGGATCAACCCAAGGGGCAATGCGTCAGCAGATGTTTTCTCCCCTTTTAAGCAATGTTTCAATACCCTGGCATTTTGGGGTGATTACAGCAACATTAGCCATATACTAGTGTACTTAGAGTCTTACATTTTTTGTGACTTTTGATTTAGTCATTCTTTGTTGAAGTTTATTGACCTCTCCAGTTGTTTCCGTAAACAAATTACTAAAAAAAAGTAAAAAAAAAAATCAGTGTCTTTATATGCATGTAGTAGTATGAAACTGTGATCAATGTGTGACATTCAGAAACTGTACTGTCTTGTAAAATATGTCCAAATGTCTAAGGATTTTAAAGCAATGGTCCCTTACTACAGACTACAAAAATAAATAAAAAGGTATGGATAAAACCAAAGCCTTTATTGCTCTGTTTCATGGTCATATATACTGGCCAAAAATATCAGCTGGCACCGAGTTTCTGCTTTAGCTCGTTGTGGTTGACAGCAGGTTTAGCCATATGTTATTTGCTCACGGATAAGACCGTGATGCAGGAAAGCAGCGCAGAGCCTGACACCTCCTGTGCTAAGTCTGACGGATTCAGTGCATAAACCTGTGGGCTTCAGGCCTCACCCTACGTGGACAAAATCCACTCACATCTCCCTGAGCCACGGCTGGGCTTGGGGACCAGGGCATCTCCCACCTTCCCCGTGCACGGAGCGGGGATGTATGGTGCACGGGGAGATCCCGTCACACACACAGCGCCTGGAGATCGCATCTTGATGGTGCGATTGTGCAGATGCAGAACCAGACGCAGATGGGAGAACAGCCGAGGTTTGGAGACAAAGAGCTTTGGGTGTGAAAATGAGACAAACAGGCTGCTTTTGCTGCTGCTACTTGAGGCAAAAACTTGGGCTTTCTGCTAGAGCCACTGTGGTTTGCTTCTCCATTAGACTGAGCAGCAGGTTGGTTAAATTATGCAAGTCATCAGCAGAAAGGCAATTCAGACTGCTCAGGAATATTTTCTTTGAGTCGATTACATCAAAATTTTTTTATACTGGAGTGCAGTTCCTGTAAGATTCTTCAAAGCTCTAATCTGAACCCCCTGTTTTATGGAGACATTAACTTATGGCCATTTAAAAATGTAAAAAGAACAAATAAGCAGACATTTCTACCCAGGCCAACCACTTGTTTGTGCTGTTCTGCACATACAAATCAAAAGAAAAAGACTAGAAGTGCCCAGTTCTACATCTTATTTTGTATAGGCACCACATTTGCAAATGGAAACCAGAAAGTTACATGCACAAGAGGACAAATCTCACAGAAGCTCATGCATAGCGTGTTAATGTTCCTGCATTTACTTGCGTTCATTTTCAGTTTAGTAAGATCTTTTTAAGAAAAATGTGAATTATCAGTTGTGTGTTTCATAACAAGCAGTGACAATGACATCTAATAAGATTAAGACGCTGAACTTGAAGGGAAGTTTACAAATGCAGAACTAGAAAGTGGAGAAATTCCTATAACATATGTCTTCCTTTTCCACTTTCTGCTAATGACTTTTCTTGTTATTTGCCTGCCAGCCTGAGCATGCAAGCTCCTGAGTTATAATCCGGTATCTGTAATTATACTGTCCAAGGAGGTTTTCTCTATGAATTTATTTACTTTATCAAGTCAATTAAAATAATGCCTATCTCCTGAGGCGTTGTGGTTCATTACTGTGTGACAAATTTATAGGTGGTGGAACATTTTTGTCCTAGTTAACACATACAAGAGAAATGTTTCTTCCCTTTGCCTAGCCCCTCCACTCCACATCCCCTCAGCCCTGTGATTCACACATGCTTTATGCCAACCAGTGCACTAACTAGCAGGTTAAAGTAACCCAGAGGCAGAAGCAGGGTGCGTTAAGCAGGATCCCCCTGCCCATGGCAGCTCGATGGGCGCAGGGCAGTCACTGCCTGCTCAGCGCTGTCCATGATACCGCAATCAGAAAGTCCAGCCACATCTACCAACCAAACTCGCTTTCCAACTAGATTAACATTAAAAAATATACCCCAACTTACTGCAGCAGAATCCTGCTTTCTGATCAGGCAAGTGAAGCAGTTCCTGAATGGGGAGAAAACACTTAGTGAAAACACTTACAAAACCATCATATCATTTTCCAAACACCCTGAACAAGCTGATGTCCACCTCACATCACACCAGGTGACACCCAATAATCCCAAAAGTGAATCAAACAAAACCATCTAGCAAGGGAGTGCACACCCCAAGTGAGGGCACAGGAGCCCCAGTGACCCCCTGAGCACTGATGGGGCTTGTCCAGCTCTTCCCTATCACCCCATAGGGCAGAGGGACCCAATAGGTGCCCAGGTGCTCTGTGCTGTGTCTGCACCAGCTGCCTCCTCAGCCTGATGCCACGGCACTGCCCAGTGCTTTGCATTGTACAATGGAACACAAATATTCAATACGAATGTATTGGGAACGATGTGGCAAGTAAGTGCTGTGCTTTGTTTGGCCATGGGCACTTTGTTGTGTTATTTTTCATTCTCTCTTTAATAAACCCAGTGGAGTTTTTCCAGAGTTTACCTTGGTGTGCAGTGCTGGGAGTTGGGCTGCTGAAGGCACAGATGGTGCAGCAGGGACCTTGCTCTGAGAGATGCCATTGCCTTATCCAGGGACATTTCTGCTCCCATGTAACATCCCATTGTGTCACTAAAACCAAGGAGGAGGTTTAGGCATTTCAGCCCAGATAAACATCAGGAAAAGTTCACATTTTAAATATAATTTGATCATTCAGAAGAGTCAGTAACAATTTAAATAATTTACAAGTTTTTTGTAGGAAGATATTTGCTTATAAAATATAGATTAGATTCTTCCATACTTTTTTTTCTACTTACTTACCTTTCTTCCTACTTTCCATAAGGAAATTGCACTACTAAGAGATGCAACATCATTATTATTCAGCAAGCAAAAGCATTTGGAGGTAGCTTTGCCCCAGAGTATCATCTGCAACCATCCAGGCAGAAGCTGAGACTAATATGTCACAGCGATGAAAGTTTGCGGTTTCTGGTTAGAAACACAAGCACTGAGCATTAACCTTAGCTTTGGAAAATAAGAGCAAATTTGCCCAACATTGCATCATGCAATTTAATCCCTACATAATTAACCAATGAACCCACATCTCTAACCTGAAGTTAGGCTTATGTTTTGCTGTACCAAGTGCCATTTTTTATAATGCTGGCAGACGTGTGGTTAACAATAACTGAAGCTAAAATGAACTGTTCTATGTGCTGAACAGAAAAAATAAATAATGTAAAATGCTTTTTTCATGTCTTGATGATAATTAGTCTTAAAATGAACTGCACAGTGATGTAGCTTCTAGCACTCTCCCAAACAGTGGAGAGGTGAGCACTAGGATACACTCAGATGAAGATTGAGCCAGGCATGAGAAACTGTAAATTTAAATTATTTAACAAAAGCTAATTCCTCTAGGTGTTCATGGTCTAGTTTTACTCCTCTTTGGAGGCAGATTTAATAGCCAGGTGATACTATAAATTGGAGATATTGTTTTCTGAATCATGAGAGACTGACAGAGCCAAAGAAGCCTTAAAAAAACTAAGTCCCCGGAGTGCAAGTGTTTGACACAGAGTTTATCAAATACCTACAGCATTACACAAGCATGTGCTTACCTTCCGAGCCTCTGGGACCACTTGGTGCTTGTGTGGCTGTGCAGAAACTGCCACCTTTCATTGCCCATCCCAGCCAACATGGTGTGGGTGACACCAGGCATCTACCTGAGCCATAGAGGAAGGTAACTGCAGCCATGTCGAGGAGGAGAGCAGACCGCAGGGTTTACCACCCACCTGAGAGCCCAAAGCCCCCTCACCTCCAGCACAGTGCCTCAGGTAACATTATGCAGGAACAATCCCAAGAGAGTGCCTCTCTCCCAAGAATTAGTTAAAGCATGAGATGAAGACTTCTTCTCTAACCTTCATGGCTAACATCAGTCTTGTATGATGGCAATGAGGGGCTGGGAAAGACATGCCACTCCTGCTGTGGTCAGGTCACTCATTTACATCATTATGTAAATGTGCAATCTGCTTGTCATTAGGACCCAAGCACTACCCTGGGCCATCCACAGGGCCCTGTTCTACCTTCAAGATGAGGGTGGCTCTCCAGCCTCAGACCAGCTGTGCACTGCCCACCTCAGTAATGGGAAGGTCTGGCTGTTTCAGGAGCTCCAAAGGGTTGAAAAACTCTAAATGGCAACTAAAAGGAAAAGCAAGTCACAGTACAAGGCAAAGAATGAATAAACTAGAAAGTATATAAAACCTTTTGCTAATCATATGAGCCAAAAATGTTTCATTCTCCTCCACGAATAGAGCAGCCCATAAGTTGTCCTGTGTAGCTTTTCTTATACATCATCCCCAAAAATCCAGTGCTGACCAGCTGGGCAAGGTAAGGGAATCAAGAATCCCAGACTGGTTTGGGTTGGAAGGGACCTTAAAGCTCAGCCAGTTCCAGCCCCCCTGCCATCAGCAGGGACACCTTGCACTAGACCAGATCGCTCAAAACCTCATCCAACCTGGCCTTCAACACTTCCAGGGAGGGGGCACCCACAACTTCAGACTAAGAAGTCTTAGTCTGATATGTTATGGCAACTGCAGCCAAATGCCTAAACACAAGCTCCTGACAAATAATGTGACCGTAGCTCTAACTCTGTTCTGATCTGTTTGGGGGTTTTTATGATTAGTCATTAAAAGCCATGAGGCTGTTGGAAGACAGCTATTAAGTGCTATCTAACAGTGTACAAAAAATCTGACCACTTTCTGAAGGTCTAATTGACCAGAAGGTTCTGTGGTTTTTCTCTATTTATTTGTTTTTCACATCAGCGATATTGGTTTCCACTAACATTTTCTAGCAAACAAATATTGTTGAGGCATTTCAGGATGGAGTAGGATGGCTGCACAGAAAAAGCAGACCACCAGCTGCTCCACCGGGAATCCAGCAAAAAGGAACAGTTGATTTCCTATTAATATAAATGAGCTTGTTAGCTGGGTTGACTTCAGAGTGAGTTCAGCAGTTCAGAGCCGCTATTCCAGAAAATATAGAATTTATGTAACAAAAATCAAGAGGAAGTGAAGGAAGAATTTGGTAAGTGCCTCTTTCCCAGCTAAATGCTTTTGGGTCTCAGGTTGGATGAATGGAAGCTGAGATGGGATACTCTGCTGACTGGACCATACCCAGAGTGGAGAGAATATTTTAGAGATCGACTGGGGTACTTAAAGAGGATTTCCAGGATACCAAGCATCCCATGTTGTGTTGCAGTTTTCTTAATATATGCCTACATCATGAACAGTTTGTGCAATTAATACTCTCATAGAGTCCCAGAATAAACTCATCAAACAGCATTTATTGGGCATTTTTATATAAAACAAAAACCCCTAGGGATGGGCACTCATTTCCACTGGTGTTGCTATAATGAGCTTCTAGGATGACTTGATGACTTTAGCACCATGATGAGGACTGAGAATGCCCCAGCTCTGGTCCGATATTTCTATATTTAACTCTGACTCTTTGTTCTTGGACACCCTTCAATGGGGAGAAGATACCTATCTATTTCCTAAGAGTAATTTATTAACACTAGTTAGTGATCTGAGAACCATACAGTGCATTCAGTGAGATAGTTAATGCAGTACCAGCTAGCAATATAGCTTCATGGAAAAAAAATGCTCACAGTGAGAAAGAATAAACAAAAATGTGTTAATTTTACCATATCTCATGTTATTCAGGAAGTATTTTTCTGATTTTATTCCATACCCCTTTTGTCAGGGAATAAAATCAGATATCCCTCGCTCTTTCTTGCTCAACTGCTCTTTCTCCTGCTGCTCCCAGGACATGTACCCCGTGCCTTAAACAGACACCTTGCCCTCCTATAAACAGTGTGCTTCAGCACACACCGAGCAGTTCACCTGCAAAGCAACACCACTATCGGCTGCAGAGCTGCATGGGAAGGAGAGATTGCTGTGACAGCTGCATGGGAAGGAGAGATTGCTGTGACAGCACATCAGGCACCTGAACGTTAGCACCAGCACCAGCACCGCGGCCGTGCCGGGCATAGCTGGGGGCAGCTGCGCAGTCACACTCCAGCGCAGTGCACAAGCAAAGGGATGGCAGCGCCAGAACCGCACAGGGAAACATGGATCGGCTCTGTTCTGAAATCCAAGGTTTGTGTTTTGCAAGTTAAATAACACCCAGATGCACAAATGGGTAGGGGTGGGGTTTTTTTTCCCACCCTATGGACATACATTGCTGCCCATGAGCCCCTGTTCAGAACAGTTTCCCTTCCACAGACACTGTCCCAGCTGGTTTTGAGTCCAGCATCCCCCCAAGCACTTGCTGAGAGCATGAAATGTGCTTTCTTTAGCCTTTTCACAGTCCCTGGACTCTGGGAGACTGTGCATTTGCTTTGCCACCTGGCAGGGAGGAGTGGTACCCTGTGTCCTACCAACACTCTCTGGTCTTCCCACCATGGGCTCTGCTTCCCTCCAAGCAGAGCCCTGTCATGGTCACCACCCTTGGCTCTCCTAACCCCATCCCAGCCCACCTCTGAGGCCGTGGATCACAACACAAGAACCTCCTGGCACACCCACCCCTCCCAGCTGATGCCTGGTGCCTGGGCAAGGATGAAAACTTACAAACTCTGTTTCATGGATTTTACAGCAACAGAGGCCAAGAGAAGCTGGCTGCCTTCAGCTCAGGCTAATGCTCACTGCTTCTGAAAATTAACTTCTGAATGGCCAAAACAGGGGTATAAGTGACACCAAAGACACTGGGTGGTTATGGCAGGAGGAGTTACAGGGGTTTAGGATTACAGACATCCAACTCCCAGGCTGCTGTCTTAAATATTAAGCATCCATCCAGGAGGGGGAACCAGAAGAACCCTATATTGGAATAGTGAGCCCACCTCCTGCACATATTAAGGCCATCCACCCTATTGTATTTCCCTTATTCTCTTTCCCTCCAGAGAATAATCTTGCAAAAGCTTTGCAAAAGCTTTTTTCAATATCATTCTCTGCCTGAAACAAGAATTTTCTTCACCATGAGTGAAAAGCTGGGTGCCTCTCTTTTCCTGGCTGTTACTCAAGGTATAAGATCCATATCCCTACCACAAACCATGCTGGGACTTCTAATTGGGTTTTCCTCCCACTGTAACTCCCTCTACCATCTGTTTTTCTTTTTCTTTTGGATGACACATCCCTCAGTCACTGAGCAGTGCCACTGGGATGCCAACCCAACCCTGGAGACTCAGCCAGAGCAGCGCCTTCCCTCTTCCCCATGTCCCAAGTGGCCACCAGCCTCAGCTCCAAGTGTGAGGTGGGACTTCAGATCACCACCTTCCCATCCAGGGACAGGGAGGGGATCAGACATGGGTGGATTTCTGTATTCCAGTCCATGTTCCTGGCTGGGATTTAACTTCAGCTTGGCTGTAGGGTTTCTTTGGAAAGAAGGCAGAAACTCCACAGTCTCTGAAGTCCAGAGCACAACTCGCATGGTTCTCAGCAGGGCTGGGCTCCCACCCTGCGTTTTTAAATAGCAGCAGAGCTGTTTAACCTGTGACACAACTGATTATTCTGCTTAGTTTGACATCACCACTGTGTTTGCAGTGACCAGAAACTGCCCACGTCCCCAGTGCTAACGAAGGGCTCTGGAGTCTCTCTGCTAAGATAATTGGTTGCCCCAGGCTTCAATAGGATCCGGCCAGTGTTTTCCACTGCTGCATCTAAGGAGATTACTAAATTGTTGGAAACATGGCTACTTCTTCTGGCCTCTTTCCAGACCCCTAGTCATGTTAGAGTTGAGCTACTGCAAATGAAAATACATTAGAATTTTAAATCAGTACATAAGTGATGCTTGCTCCTTGGGAAACTTGAAGTTAATGTTGCCTGCAGCTATTACTAGTGTTTTCAGAAATAATTCATTAGCTGTAAAAATCTTCTTTCATGTCTCAGGAGATGAAACAAAAAATTAGCTATTTTACTTTTCTTGTTAATTCCTTCTTTCAGCATTCCTTCCAGTCTCCTTCAGCACCCTCCCCTTTCCAGGCTGCAAAGTTGGGACATGAAGTCTTAAAGATGGGGACCATGGAGACACATTTTAGATGAGCTCTTGGCCAGGTATCATAAGATGGTACCTTCCACTGGTTTCCCTCATAATATACAGCTCAGGCACAGGCTTTTCTGAGGAGGGTTTCTTGAACTGTCAGTTCCCACTTAACAGAGGAGCAGTAGATAATTTTCAGTGGTGGCTTCTGGCTGCCAGAGGTGTGCTCACCATGTCTCAGTGGCTGAATACAAAAAGGATGGTTGGATCAGCCACTCTGTGCTGCTA
The DNA here is from genome assembly GCA_907165065.1 of Caprimulgus europaeus. The sequence goes on from OU015541.1 coordinate 9,110,433, forward strand.
AAGTCAAAGTAGAGCCCTCCCTGACACATAGCCTAGCACGAAGCCACATGGGACCAAGGTCAAGGAACTTCTTTTACCTGCAGTAACTCTAACAACTCCCTTTGTCATAGGGTGAGGAAGACCCAGGGAGATTATTTTATCTCTGTACTTCAGCTCCTCTGCTTTTGATCCCAGAAGAAAAACAACAATCATAAATGAACAACAGAGGGAGAGGACTTTTGTAGATTTTTCTTTCAAAGAAAATACACAAGGGGTTGAAGTCAAGTCCTATTGGTTACTCCACCAAAAATTATTTGTTCAACCTCATAATGCCTGAGGAACGTGAAACTAAGTTTCTTACCCTTTCAGGGCTTTTAGGAATTGAAGGTCTTTCTGAAAGTCTCGAAGAGCACCAAAGAGCTCTGTGCTGGAGAGAAGGGACAGCTGTCTGAAGCCATCCCTGTCCACATGAGAGAGGAAACAGCCACACTGAGTCCAACAGGGGAAGATGCTTTCACCCAGTTGTGTCTCTCACATCTCAGCTTTGCTGACAAATTCGAGGAACATCCTTTTCCCAGGACATGGAATTGCTTTAGCATCTAAGCAAAACAAGACAAAGACATGAGTAATTTGCTTATTGTCCTGGAGAACACTTGGCTGAACTGTTCATTTCCATCTGCAGATGGCATCCTGTGCTGCTTTGTGTACCCATCATACCTCCACCTCAGGGCAAAGCAGCAGCAGGGGAACAGAGCTGGCAAAGACGACAGCCTCTGCTCTCCCTTGGTGGGTACCCGCCCCATGCTCATGTGCTCCCACATTCAGGCTGTCTGTCCCATGACATCCCATCTCAGCTCTGCACGCTGCTTCACACGCCTGTTTCTTCCTCCTGACACAGCAGTTGTGTCAGGTGGCATCTGGAAGGGAACTCATTTTTTCTCCTTAGCAGTTTGACACTGAAATTAGATTGGGTTCATTTGCTGGGACATTACCACCTGTGCTAATAGCCAAAATTGCTTTCAAAGATAGACTGCAGTGTTTTGAATTGGGAGAAAGATTGCTGTCCCTTTTAATTACATTTTCTGTCCATAATGAGACAATTATAAGCATTTCACTAGCTCCCAGCCATCAGCCGTCCACTGTATGAGAGCGCAGGAGAAAAACACAGCCCCACCTCCCCCCTTCTCTTTCCCCTCCCACCCACTGATTTCTTTGAGCAATTCATAAGTGTGCAATGTATATTCATCTCCATTCTGGCAGAGATCCTGGCAGCACTGAGATTGCCCAAAGCCTCCTCAGGTAGCCATTGCACTACTCCAGCTGTTGCACTTGAGGACCAAACTCCCGTCTCAGTGACCTTCAGAGGGCAGCACATGTGCAAAGAACAGCCACAACCCCACCTACTCACTCCTCTTTTTCACTTAAGGGATATATATACTTACCAATCAGGAGTGTTGGAATCAAAGATTCCATTCATAGGTGTAGAGAGAGAGAAAATATTGTCTCAGAAGTAAAATACTGCAGGGACACAGAAGCTGCCACACTGGACCAACGCCAGGCTATCCGCTACGGTGGCCTTCTCACCAAGGTCAGTAGCTTCAGAGCTAGAAATGTTATTGGAAAATGAACTGTTAGCCCAGGTTTGTGCTAGATGGTATTATCTGAGCACTGGAGGGCTGATTCCTTCCAGCTAGAAATCCTTTCAGCTCTTGAAACCTGAGTCTTTTAATCTTAAACAGCATCAAATGTTATTATTGTGAGATTGCATAGCACTGCAAATAAATACTGCATTTAACATATCAATGTGATGAAGTACAATGCTCTGGTCAAGAAGGAAAGTTTATTTAAGGCAATATAAAAATATTGCCATTAATCCAGGGTTCTTGTACTCTACAAACCGGAGCAGCCATTGTAAGCGAGATAATTCAAAGGTCTCCCCACAGGCAGGTTGCCATGATATCTCTTTGCAGAGTCACAGGGCATCTGAAATTAACAATGAAGATAAACCCACTTCCCATGGGTCTACCTCAAAGATCCCAGTTGATCAGGCCCAGCTGAACACATGGGGGTGTGCATGTTTTCCATATGTATTCACAGAACCCTTGAAGAAAGCTGGAGAAATTCAGAGGGGGAAGTTTCAGGTGCAAATCTGTAATAAGGAGCATTATTAACCCCGAGAGACACAAAAACCATAAAGAGCAAGAGCTGATCAAGGTCTTCTCTGTGTCAGCCCAAAGGCTGAGCCCTTTTCCTCAGCCCCAGGGCTTCCAAAGGCCAAACAAACCCTTGGAGACATATTAGCATAACTCTGATGTATCCTCAGCTGCCCCCAGGATCTTACAGCAGCTCCCTAACAGTGGGGTCAGCAGCCTAAGGGTACGAAAGGGAAGGTAAGTACTTGTGGGCTGGATGCTACCAGCTGCTTTGGAGCTGGGGTATATTGAAATATGAAGGACTGCATCTGTCTGGTTACAGCAGATTGAAGGTCCCTGCGCTGGGTGCACAGAGGGAAAATCAAGCCTTCTAGGAAAGCAGCTGCACCGAGCAGTGAGACCTTCAAAGGAATGCAAGACTGGTTTAGATGTGGTATGCATAAATTCATATATATGTCTAGCACGGTATCTACAGCTACAAGGGCTGGTGCTAGGGGAGCACAGAGCATGGAAAGCAGGAGGAAGAGTGAGAACTAGACCAACCATTAAGCTTGGGAGTGGGAGCAAACAGCAAGTCAGAAGCTCCCGGGATGCTCGCACAGCCCTGTGCTGCTCTGCCCTCGGATCCCCTCTTACCCCACGCGCTGCAGGGGAAATGCACAGTTCATGTAACCACAAATGTTGCCCACACTTGGGATTTCTCCACTGAGATACCCTTGGCATTAGTGTACCTGGTTTTGTGAGGCCAAGAGACTGGGGAACAAAGAGCTGGGACCCCTGGCAACAATGAATTTCCAACCAAACTGGAGGGCTCAACTGATCTTCAAACCAAAACCATCTCCTTTACATTGCTTTTCTCATAAGGGTTCTGGAAAAGAAGTCTGAAAAGATTTGCTGGGGTTCAGAGCTCCGCAGCCACAGTTCTGACACAATGGCAGAAATGGCATATTAAATAGTTTCCATCAAAAACACCAAGTGCTGGGGCCCAGACAGTTGTGCAAGACTCTTAACAACACCCTCTCCTTGGGGAAACCTCACCGTGAGCCAGCTAGACCTAGGACCTACCACCTACCCAGTAAAACATGAATCATTGTTGTCTGATTAAAGATCATCTTCCCAGTACTTTTCTGCCTCAATCGTGGCGTTTTGACATACTAGTTCCAGAGTTGTCACTTGAATTATAGGACTAAGTGGTGATGCAGAAAACCAGCAGTAGCAGCAACAGCAACAAAAAAATTACAAATCCCCAACTCATAAAACCAGAGCGTTAACGAGGTGAGTGGAGACGGCTGGAGGAGACAGCACATGGTACATGTGCGCAGGAAGAGCTGAGCACGCTGCCTGCATCCAGAGCATCTCGCTGAGGCAGCCTGAGCCCTTCACAAAAATGGTAAAGTTTACAAACTCTCCTTTGGCAGCTTAGAAGATGAAATGGAGAAGAGAAGAGCTGCAGTCTCGGGGGTGTGGAGGAGGCAAGAAGCTGAACAGGAATCATGGTCCAGGACTCTGTGCCGTGCTGCAGCTGGCAGCACTTGTGAGACATCAAAGTGCCAAGGCTGATATCAAATTATTGACATTTTGAGCTAAGGCAGCAGGTACCAATAATCAAGATTTGCTGCTCAAACTTTTTTGGGAAGGAGTTGTTCTTTTCAAAGGAAAAGGCTTCTTACTAGAAAGAAACTTTCAATCTCCATTTCTCCTTCAAGTTTCCTTCAAGTTGTTCATGCTTTTATTTAAGAAAGTCTTCACAGACACAAAAACTACCCAGTTTGTGTAACACCTGGGTGTTGACCCAAGATTGTGCATTCAGGTTGGGGGAGAAAAAAAAGAAAAAAAGAAAAGCCTTGGTTTTGAGACTTGCATTTAGCAAGAAATTAAAAACATTCATTCTCGCCAACATTTCTCACCTAGAAAAACCTCATCAATGACTGCTATCCAGTCCTACTTCCTGAAAAAAAGAAGTGAGAAACAGAAGTGCTCTGCCCTCCCAGCAAAGCTCTGGGTTTTCCCAGCTCACCTCTTGTTGGGCACCATGACCCATCGCTTGTTTTGCGATTGCGTGATTGCTGCGACTTCAGGCAGAGAGCAGCCAGGCAGAGCAGCCACCCTGCGACTCTGAAGCCAAACCTGCTCCCTAAGTGAATGAGCTGGGGGGAAAAAAACAACAGGGCCCTCACAGCAATGAGTTTGTGATGCCAGAGCTCAGGGACAGGGTTTAAAACCCTCTGTAACTTTGGGATGAATTCCAAGACAATTTTTAATCCAGAGCTCATATTCTCCCAATCCTATTTACTAAAGCAATAAGAAATTGCACTTCCCATGGCACCCTGGGCATATTATTATACTATGTAATTTCCTTCTGCAAAAACCCAATTAACTGTACATGTCTGTACCCATTCTGCCAACTATATCATTTTATAATTTCGGAACAGCAGCACAAACTGCCGGGGAGTTATCAGTAAGAACTGTTCTGCAATAATTAATAGATGCAAAGATTAAAAGAAGGAGCAAAACGGGCGCACAAATTAACGCAGTCAATTATAACGTAGCTATCTACAGGCCCAGGATCTTGTGTAAAATGAATTTCCTTATTAAGCTTTACCATCTGCCTCCCTTGACAGAGGTCAAGGACCATGAGCTGATTTGAGAACCAATTTTGAGTTCCCTCTGTTGTGCTCAAAGGGCAGAGATCTGAGAGCAAGCAGGTGCAATTGTAGTTTGAGATCTTAAATAATCTCTGACCCTCCTTCCCTCTCACCTTTGGTCAGTAGGTGACAGAGTCATGCTGAAAAAACCTTCCACAGTTGAGGTCTTTCTCTTATCCTAGGCACCTAAAGCCTTTTGTGGATCTGGCCATTTTACAGCCTTCCAAACCATTTATGGGTCCAGGGTGGACACTACTGGCCCCACCATGTAGCCAACTGCAGCCCCTTGGAGACCACTGACTTCCACTGGGTTCCTGTCCACCCAACACTGGCTGCCTAAAGCATGGAAGGCAGTTAAATGTGCAGCTTTACCTGACTTGCCTCAGAGCCTTTGGAAATCCATTCCCACCCAGCTTTGTGGAAAGCCTCTGGTCTAAGCAACCAAGAATCTTCTGAGGATGGTGGGGTTTGGTGTAAGATGGGAACATGAAGCAGAATACAAACTATTCAAGAAGAAATTCTGCCCCAGTCTAGAAACCTCTGCAACCATTGAGGAGTTTGAACATCAACTTGTCACACTGATTTCCCAGAAGACTTTCCTCCCAGATTTCAAGAGCTGCTTCCCCTAATCATCTCAAGCTCTTCTCCAAGACCCCAAACACACTGAAGCAACGGGCTTTTTAATCAAATCCTGCACACAGCCCAAGAGACAGACATGCCTTAGCTTTCAGTTTGGCCCAAGGCCGTGCATTTGTGGAAAGGGTTAAAGGATTTGGCTGGTTTTATTTAAAGACACCTCAGCCTGCCACGCACACTTCCATGAAAGTGGGGTTACTTTCCAGGCCAAAGAGAGAAAACTGGTTTTGTAAACCCATGAGCTAGAAGGAACACTCTGTATTCGTGCTACATCTACCCACTTCTCACCAAAGATGCACAGGACTGAATAAATCCACCGCAGGCATACAAGGTATATAAAAAAATGGATGATCATAATCCTGGAAAATGCATTTGCTTAATTGCCTGGCTTCCATGTTTCCCAATAAACGACTTCAGTACAGTCATTAAGCTGTTTTTACTGAAATGTACAACCATAAAGCAAACATATTTGCCATTGCATCTGCGCAATTACAGCGTTTAATAAGCCATTCCCAATATGTAAATGTAGCGACCATTACAGCGTTGTTGCTTTGGAAGCCATTCCTGGGTGCTCCAAATGCTGGACAGGAGCACACTGGAGATCTATCACATTCCAGAGTGCTTCTCTTGCTACCCATCAGCAGAGCAGTTCCTCTCCCTGTGCCAGGTGTTCTTCCTCCCTGTCACCCAGCGGGCAGAGGACGCTGCCCATCGCTCCCTGTGACACGACTTACTGAATGAATTCATTCCCATGACTATTTCTGACCCGGTGCTGCTCAGTGAAGCTCAGGGCTCATACAGCAGCTGTGAGGTGAGGAACCCTTAAACATTTTAGTTTGAGGTTGTTGCAGGCAGTCAGCAGCTGTGCTGCTTTGCTCCCTTCTCCTTCAAGGACGCAGGTGACACGCTGCAATCCCACCGCTTTCTTCAAACTCCAACTCAGGGCAGCTGTAATGCCCCCTGACATGTCAGTGTCTTTACATTGGTAACAGCAATTACTGATTGCAGCTATGGCAAACATTCCCCTCTGACACCCACAATCACATCCATTTTACTGCACTTTGGTTTTTAATTGTCATCTCCATTTCCAGGAAACCTGTTAACCAACATTAGTATTGCCATTCTAAAATGTAAAAAGAAAAAATAAAGTCTTAATGGATCTGAATGAATTCTCAGACTCAAAGCTTCCATCTGCCATCAGTCTGTCTGTGTTTTGACACAGAAATTAAGCCACGTAGCTGGTACGCCAGAGAAATCTCCACACGTGCCCCGTGAGCCTGAGCGCGAGGTTTGACGATGAGGTGTGCATGATTTTACACAGGTAGGGCCATTGCTCACAAGAAACAGTATTGACCCTGGGGACCATTTGCATTTGAAGGAAAAAAAAAGAAAGAAAAGCCCATGTACATTATAAACAAACCAAAATCACAGGTATTCCTGAAACGCTGATACTGCAATAGGATCCACAAGAGATACAACTGCAGCTGCTCAGCCAGGCAGGGACAGAGTCAGGAGCTGCCCTATGCCAGCCCATCGCCCAGCCTCACATCCAGCCTTTCCTCTGCCACATTCACCATCTCAAACAGCACATCTATCTGCTGGATCCTTCTTTTGCCAAGTTTACTACTGACTTGCAGGCCAGCTGCTCCATGTGCGACATGAGAAGTACACGGTAAAGTGCCCAGTACTGTGTGGATTATGAGTAATATAAATTTTGAACTATCACCAGCAAATAGAGACCACTTAAATTCAAAATTGAACTAGCTCAGCATTAATTACCCCTAGCCCCTTGGGAAGGGCATCTGCCTCGTCCTCTGAGCTGCCACCAGCTAGGGCTGTATGCATGGGAGGTGCTGTCAAAGATGGACCTGTGCTTCTGTTGATACCTGGTACGTGGTTAACTTCACCAGAGTAGGCCGTCCTGGTAAAGGCAAGGAAACTGCTCTCAAGAATTGCGCTAGAAATTCCTGTTAGGTTCAAGACCTTAATCATTAAAATTGAGAGCTTCAAAACCTAAAGATCTATTGGATCATTAAAACAATGAGACTGGAATAACAAAGCAGGTGTGAACATTGCTTTAGAGGACACAAAGATGATCTGCCTCCGTGTCCTCCAAGTGTAGAGTATTTTCAAAGAAAAGGCTCATCCAAGGCAGCAGCACCAGTGGGTGATGAAGAGGCAGTGGGTGATGAAGAGGCAGTGACGCACAGGGGCACTGCCAGGGCTGGCTGGGCAGCACACGCAATGACTTCTCTCCTTTGACATTTGACATCAAAAGTTTAACCAGGTTTTGGAAGCTGAGCTGTTTATGTTCGCCCAGTCCTGCAGTTTGCACTCCACTCTTCTGTGGCAGAACGTGGGAATTCTGAAAATTCTTTTCCATTACTTCCTTTTTTTTTTTTTCCCTGCGTTTTTCTTATCAAACCGTTCCTCACAGGGTGGGAGCCTGCCAGGGCGGTTTTCTTTGTCCTGTCAATAACACCCTGTCCCTGTCAGGGCAGAGGGGAGGTTTCACCCATCTCTCCCAGCAGCCAGGCAGCTCTGAGGACAACAAGAAGAAATTGTGTCTGACATCAGAAATGTTAATATTTCATAAAGCCGTGCTGGTAGCAGGCTCATGACTATAAGGGGTCATTTTGTGCAGAGAAGACTGCAACTCATTTTGGCAACCTCCCAGCTGATGATAATTTCATTTTTAGGGGAACCTATTCCTGCATAAAGCCCTGATATTCCTGCACTGCCCAGAGTGCTCTCCTTTTCCCACCACACAGCTCCTTTCCCACTTTTTTGCTAGAGGTAGGAAGAGGGAGCATTTGTCTCTGCCACACACCGGCGTGCTGGCCTGGCTGGGGGCTGTGCTCCGGGGGCTCGTGTGCTGATGTCCCCTGGGGATGGCTGTCAGCCCTCGGTACATGCTGTAACTGAGACCTTCCAGCCTAGCCAGCACAATAAACAGTGGTGCTTTTCTTGGAAGTATTTAAGCTCTTTTCCTGCCTTAGAAAGATGAATGACTTACTTATGACTTCATTCCTAAATTGGGCAGATGATAACGTTAATATTCAGAGCGCAGCACGCAGAGGAGCTCAGCACACGAACCCATGTACCTGCCAGGATTCTCCCTGAACAGACAAACTGAGGAAGCCAGGCAGAACACAAGCCCCGCGGCTGTGGGATTTCAGAACTACACCTGATGGGCTCTTTTCACCGGTGATTCCAGGCAGCGCGTTCAGACTGCTGTGCCCAAAGCAGCACAGTCAATGCCATCAGCAGGGAGGCGAGGGGGAGAGCAGGGTGAGGTAACACACACTGTGCCTGAGCATCACTTGTGAAACTGCTCACTCATTTATCCCCTTGAACTGAAATAAAGCCTTAAACCACCCTCCTTGTTAAAGCATTCCAGGGATCTGCTTCCGTATTGCATCCAGCTGCTAGGCAGAGTAAAACAGAGAGAGGGAAAATAATATCATTGTGTTGTCACATCAGAGAAATCCAGTTTCTCCAGCTAGTAACCTTCTAGCACAGTCAACCACTGTTTCCTGGAGATGCTCTCCTACATCCCACCATTTGTCCCAGCAGCCAGGAGGCTGAAAGTGGTCACGGGTGCTGCTTCAGGGAAGCCCACCACAGATACAGACACACTCACACTCAGAGGAAGAAGATGTCCAGCAGCACTTTGTGCCCTCCAACAGAAGCTCTGGGCCTTCACAGACCAGCCTTAGCTCATGGGTGAGCAGAAGGCACAGGATCAGGGAAGCCACAGCAGCATGGGCTTTCACCGCCAGCAGAATGAGCTGAGCAACTCCCGTTTTTCAGACAGCTTCTGCTCCACCGGCTAACGGCTGAAATAGGGTGCAAGGAATAAATCAAGCATTGGTTAATTGGTCTGAGGATTATTATGGAAGTGGAGGAAGGTGAAAGCCCATTAGTGCTGCATCACCCTGCAACACCCTTCCAGTAATTCAAAAGCTCACAATTAGGAGTATGGGGAGGCCAGAATGGAGCTCAAGTGAAACAAGCACCGAGCACAGCAAGTCACAGCAGAAAAACAACGCACAGGAAGAGAGCCACGCTGAGCTCTGCACAGGGCTCAGCACAGGAGCAGCTCTTCAGCCCTGAGGCTTAGGGAATGACCTATGGCAATGGAACCTTGTACCTCCTACCCAGCATGGACAAGGGGGTGCAACTCATGGTTTTGGGGAGTGTGGGGTCACACACTGTGCCCAAACTCAGGAAAAAGGGTAATATTGTGGTATTCATCAGCAGACACGAACAAACTGCACCATGGCTCCACCTTTCTCCCTTTCCAGTATCAATTTGAGATGTTTACAAGATGCAGCCAAGCACATCCTGTCCTAAATGCACGTCCAGGTCCCACTGGTGTCACAGCAAGTTTGTCACATGTGTGACAGGACAAGAGCAACCGGGGGTACCACAGACCAGCAGCCTGGAGACCCTGCTTATCCCTGTGGATTTAAAAAGGTGGTGATCAGCAGAATACATAGAACAGTCTGGATTTTACCCAACTTGAGAATGGGAGAACCAGAGTGTTTAAAAAAGAAAAAAAAAAAAAAAAGGCTTGCTAATATTTGGGTTTGTTGTTTTAAGCTGCAGGAGACATATTTACAGAACAGAATAATCTCTGCTGGTTCAGACTCTCTTTTCTCACCTCTACTCCTCCACTTGCAGTATCACAACTATCACCAAGCAACTCATGTTATAACTGGAAAGGACTTAAAAAAACCTTCCTCACAAAAAAAAAAGAAAAGAAAAAGAGGGGGAAAAAAAAAAAGAGTCAGTGATCTTAATATTTAAAGAGTCAAAATATTCAAAATGAAGGATTGAAAAAAACCTGAGGTTTGAAAAGCTAAAGATAACAGAATAGTCTCATTTATGGAGAAGTATTGCTGACTCCATCCACTCAAGCAGAACATGCTCAACTGCTCCAGCCACTGAGCAAAAGGAAAAAATAGTTTGTCCTTAGAGCAACAAGGTTATTTAAGAAAATTACTTTTTTGTTGTTGTTCTTTTTCTTTACCTTTGGCTCCTGAGCTTTCTGGGCATATTTTATCTCTTTTTTTCCAAATGCACAAGGGCTTTCTCTTAAGAAAGGGAGCAGATCCTCATACATTCAGATGACTGCAATCCCACAGGTCATGACACTCAGGGAGCTGACAGGCCTCATGAAGATCCCATGGTAAAAATGCTCTTTTACCACCTTCTGTTTCAAATGCAGAAGAAAACTGTTGAATCACAGGTGGGATGCTACAGGGTTAGGGTGAAGAAAAGCAGAATTCTCCCAGGGCCTCCCTTTTTCTCCATCCCATGACAATGGAAGGTTTCTCTACAACAGAGAAAATCACATGGCTTCCTCAGCAGCTTGTAAAATGGCCTGGATTTTTTGCTTGGCTTTTCATCATTAAAAATTGAGATCCTCAGCTGGAGAGCAGAGGGAAGTGTAGGAACATCAGTCGAGCCTAATTTTCCTTTTACATAAATCCAGCTCACTGGTGCTTTGGTTTTATTTGCTCTTTCTTTCATCTGGAGCCAGGCTGGTGCCTGGAAGGTGGAGCAGCATGTGTGCAACTGGCCACTCCTCATTGTCAGTGCCCAAAGGGATGATTTATGGACGATGAGACTCAGCTCCTGGCTTCGTGTACTTGCCGTGGGAGATGCTCCCCTATTGATACCCAACGGCGAAAGGTTTTTAGTGTTGTCATGGGAACGGCTGTCATCTTTGGTGAACAGCCTCTCCTCCATGTGCAGCTGCCTTGCTTCTTTACTGTACAAAGCCACTTTTCAGGAGTATTTTGCCTTGGATTTCCAATAGCCTTATCTTTCCCAAAACTCAGGCAGTAGAAATTATTGAGATTATGATGACAGACGGTGATAAAGTGCCTAGAGGGAAACAGCCAGGACCCAGTGTGTGTCTACACCATGAGCTAATCTTCATTTGCAGGAAAAGTGATCCAACAGCTTCACTACCATCTTCTACTTAAAAGGCTTGCTCTTGCTCTCTTACTCTCTCACACTCACACACACTTGCATCTCTCCTTCCTTCCCCCAGGAATTTACCAACAGGATTTGTTTGTACAGTCACCCAAGGTGTGGAGGTGAAGCCAGCACACTGCACAGACCTTTTCAGGATGTGCTGATGCACTGAGACGTGTGCAATGACATAGCAATGACATAGCCTGTGTAGAAATAGAGCTGCTGGCAAGGGGCTAATTCTGTCCTGCTCCTGCTTCCCCAGGCTACGGTGACAGAAGCAGAAGCCTGGAAGTCCTACCACACCGCCACCAGCAGCTCCTGTTAGGACCACATGCTATCAGCTCTCAGGGATAAGCAGGAGCAAATAAAACCCTGACCAACAAGTCATTGGCTGTAGGAACAGACTATTTTGTGCTTACTAATTTAGTATCACAGCTGCCTCGCAAGCAGAACCCAGAAGAGAATGCTACTGATAAATAAATCATTTTGGTCAATTAAAAATGAGGGGTTTTTTCCTCCAATATTTTCCTTGAAACAGAAAGTTGAAAATAATGAGGGGGTTGAATGAAATATTTTGACTCAGATTGTTTAAATCTTGAAATAAAATTCCAAAATCAAAATCAAAACACTTCACTTAGGAGGCATAAAAACAATTCACTACTTCTAAATCCCCCTCTTTCCTGTCTCCATCTATGAGGACCAATCATCAAATGTGGCATGAGTTCACAAGCAGTTTCAGTCAACTTAAAAGGACTTTTAGCAAACTTACTGTGAGCCTCCAAAAAATATAATCAAGCCCAGATTCTGCAGTCATCTTACCCAGAATACTATTTCTGAGCAGCCCGTTCTCAAACTCTCCACTGCTACCTTCACTCACTTAAAGGCCTGATTCTGCAAACTTTCTCCACATCCCATTGATACTGAACCTGGCTAGAGCTGGTACAGTTTCTGTCAGAATAGGATGAAGTATTATCAAAAGAACATCTTTTAAGGCTCACTTGCTTTTAGCACACTGAAGTGGGAGAGGAGTCTTTGACCCTGAAAGGTTCACAACCAAATGGATTAACATCAGGACTAAATATCCCACAGCAAGTATGATGACAATTTAATAAGCCTTACACACAAATACAGTACAGCTAACACTTAAGTACTCAGTAAATGAAAGGGATTGCAATTGAGGTACCACATCATTTCACTGATGACAATAAAGGCTTTTCTGACTTGACATTATCATTTATAACTTTGCAATACAGCCTCTTCCTACCTGATTGGCTCTGATGTTGTAGGAGAGGGACACTGGGGTGAACACAACTTGTGGAAGGCTTAAGTTTTTTAAGCATTATTAAGCAAAAATTGCCTCCTTTATAGCTTCTGTACTCAATTCTGAAAGCATCTGATAAGAACAGGGTATCACGTTGTCAAAAGTTTGGTTAGATTTTGAAAATTAAAATGTTTCCAATAGCTGGTTCCATTCAGGCTGCTTCTCTACAGTCCTGCGGCCCAATATGGGGCTTCTGCAGGACAAAGGAAACCTCCCAAGAACTAAATGCAACTACCATTACACATCTCCACCAAGAAAATGAAACTGGCTTCCAGCTCAATAGAAATTCCTCACTGCAAAAACCGCAATGATGTGCTCTAGTTATTTATTCCCAAGCCACCTCTCAGAGGATCACATCCCTCTGCTCACAAGCCAGCGAGTTCTCCTGAGCAGGCTGTCAGTTAGTTACAGATTATGTCACACAGTGAAGCAAAAGACTTTTTTTTTTATTAAAATCTTGCTACTCTGGGATGAGATCATCCTGCTGTGAGTCATTAATCTACAGAGACAGCTTGTAACATACAATGAAAGGCAGAACCTTGCTCTCAAATCCCTTCTGTACTGGCCAAGAGGCATCAGGCACTTTCAGACCTCTCACTGCCGTGCCGCAGCATCTCAAGCACGTACCTGCAGTGCCCTATAATGTTTCCATGAAAGACCCTCAACATGGGTCTCTAGATGGGTTTCATGATCCAAATCTAGACCAGAGTCAGACTCAAGCACCAAAACTCTCTTCTGGAGCCACTCACCTGGGTTTTGACAAATTTAATTACCTAGCTGCAGGGCTCTGCCACAAAGCACAAGTCCTTCCTGTGATTTTGTCTAAGCAGATTCAGAAGTATGTTTATATTAAAAGAAATATGACATCCACTTCTGCACAGTAGTTCTGGGACTGGACAGCATGGACTTTTCCTTCAGTCTCACCTGCTGGAGCAGAAGAGTCAGCAGCAAGATTGGCTGGAACAAATTAGGCATGTTCAGGTGCTAAAGATACGACACAACACAGATTAACCAAATAGATACACACTGAGAGAATGTCTCTAGTCTCCTTTATTTTCATGTATAGAAAAGTATGAATATAAATCAGCAGAATATAAAGAAAATATATCAAACATTTTCCAGTCAAAAATACAAGGCTATAACTAGCTCTCCTGGTACAGCTGTGATGACTTCTATTTAGAGCCCCAGGACTGCACTGCACTTTGGGGCACCTCAGAGATGCTCCTTGAAACCTGAAGCCCATTTATCCCTGGTGCCTTCCATTCTCACAGATTTGAACAGGCTCATTTATAAATTTTGCCATTATTTCAGCAGCACAAGATCAATCCTCTAGAAGACTGAGGATCAATATGAAATGATGAGACCAGGGAGGGTGAAAACAAAAGGAATATATAAGCACGAGCAGGAAGCATACACAAAGAAGTACCACTGCCATGAAAAGAAGGCACTTGAGTTAATTTATTTTGCATTATTGATTCTTCATTGAGACTTTAGAAAAATAATAATTAAACCTGTTTCATATGGCCTTTTTTGTCCATTTTCTTATTTAGTGAATTCTCATTCCTGTCAAGAAAGGGGGAATTTGCAAGAAGGCATCAGGGTCGGGCAGGCCTCTCTCAGGGATGGGTGGGCAGAAAGAGATTGGCACTTCACAGCCATCCTTGATTTTGTTGGAAATTGAGGCGTACACATGGACAGAGAGGATTCAGGATGCTCCAGTGCAGACAGCAACCTCTTGAAAGTAAGTGACACAGCCTCTGAGATGTGGTTCCTACTGCTGCTGCTGTACATTGGTGCCAAAAAAGCCATCACAGTGCTCACTTGCTGGGGCTGTCAGGAGAAGTTAGATGAACAAGAAGCTGTGAACAGAAGGGCAGGAGCAAGTGTCCAGCTGGCAAATTCTCTTCCAGGTTCCCTGGCATCGAGGGTTCCCTACTGCCTGCCAATGCAACAGCTGATTCCTGAAACACAATCATAAGAGGGAGAAAGTGAATGGGGTACACCTCCACTGCAGGGCAGTCACTGTGTAACGAGGGCTTAAATCACCCAGTAAATCCCATTTAGTTTGCTAACATTGATTTTTACTCCATGGACCAAATTCTGCCTTTTTACAGCTGTAAAGAAGAAGCAACCAGAGTGACCTTCGTAGGATTATAATAGTGTGAAGTAAAGATACAATCAGTCAGGAACACTGGACTGGAAAAACCCAGAGCAGTACACACAGTAGATGTTATGTCCAAAAGGATTCACAGAAACATTCCCTCGAGGTGCCCAGCGTTGCATGCAACGACTCACAAAGCACACTGACATCCCCATAACTCCTGTACCGGAACACCTGGCAGGTGGCAGAGTGGGCAGAACTCTGCCACTCTGCCATTTTTATTTACAACACCATGCTCCCTCTCAGCAGGCAGAGCTCTATTGCCACCCATAGCCATCGAGATGCTGAGTAAGTATCCAGCACACAATACACAGCACATGTCCATGTGAGCAGGTGCAGGGACACAAACCTCTCTGGATAACCACATTAGTGGGACACCTGCCTAAGCTTGCCCACCTTGCTCAGAGCGACACACTAACACAGCTTCTGGATGGCAGCTGGCTGGAGGTACCAGATCCACAAGTGTTAGAACAAGGTTACTCACAGGCCTTTTAGGTAGAGGACAAAAAAGCAACCAACAAACCCCTTTTCTCCTGGGCAGTCCATCAGTACACTCACCAGAACTGAGCAGAGAAGTATGCCATGAAAACAGCCAAGCAGATCCACAGGCCCTTTCCCACCAGCGGTGGCTGCACAAGCAATCCCGACCTAACGGCCACCGAACGGACACTGTGCTACAGCACTGTGCTACAGCACTGTGCCACCTCCCAGATTTGAGCATTTAGTGGTTTAAGGCAATTCCTCACATCAGTGTGCCCCAGCCCTGACCTTTGGAGGAGCACAAATACCACAACTGGATCAAGTTTTGCCCTGTGCAGAAAGCTGCCCACAGAATAGCCCAACAGACCCCTAACTTCTGCTTGTTTTATAGTTGTCTGGAAACTGCAATTATTATCTAGCTCCACAAAGGTAACCCTGCCCTTGGCTTAATGAGATGGCATGCTCCCAAACAGGGTTTAAGCATCACATATGGTTGGAAATGCTCACTGTATTTTTTTGTTTGGCTTAGGGTCATTTCAAAATACCAGAATCTGCACAGGGAGGTTATTAAGATCCCAGATGAAGCAGGCTGCACACAGAGCAGTCTCACACCTTTCAACACTCTGGGCAGCAGCTTTACCTTTAAAAGGCTTTACTCCTTAAACACAAAAGCTAAGCTTGCTTACTCTCATCTTGCTGGTGGGGAAGGCAAATACTGACTTTGCTATAAATCAAGTCCACCCATCCTCTCTCTCCCTCTGTCCTATGAGCACAGGCATGAACTGCTGCAATCTGGACATTTATGTGCTACAATTGCCACATCTTGCTCCAGATGATGAAGAGCAGCTGATCCTCCTAGATACAGGCTGAGTAACAATTTCACAGATGTCAAGACTGTGCTTTATTTGTAGATCTTTCAGAAGATGATCCAAAATTAACAGATCAATTTCCCAGCTCGATGCTCTGCCTTGTTTATCTCATAACCTTCTAGAAGAAAGAAGCCAATGCAATCTGGGTTATCCTAGCTATCCTCACCTGATAGCCACAGATCTGTCCACAAATCAAGGACTCTGGGAAACCTACCGAGCTCGCATACCAGGGGTTAAAATGAACCAGCACCTTCCACAGAGCGGGAGGCAGGTGGAAGGCACAGATAACAAGTGTCTCTCTCTAACTTGAAGCATTTCTAAGCCAGACTCCACTTAGACACAAGAAGATAATTAGGAAATACTCATCAAAATATACCAGCATTGCTGAGTTTATTTTAGACTCTGTCAGATGTTTTCCTTCCTGAGAGTCACTCTTGGAACAATATCTGGGGGAACTAAACGCTGGCACAAGCTGCCGAGCTGACAGGGCGAGAAGCAGAGCGCAGGCAGGCGTGGGTGGGACAG
The DNA here is from genome assembly GCA_907165065.1 of Caprimulgus europaeus. Next base: position 9,127,190 of record OU015541.1, read on the forward strand.
CAGCAGCTGTGCACGCCTCCCGCACAGCCTCAGCCAGCCGGGCCAGCGTGTGATGGCACAGGTCAGCCAGCACCACCTCACTGCTCGGAGGTTACCTCAGACTGTCCACATCTCCTGGCAGTTACACCTGCAAAAACTCAAAATGAGGGTGAACTGAGTATACAGCCTGAGACTTGCGAGCAGATCTAGGCAAACTCAACACATGCTGCAGCCTAGGCTCTGGCATCAGCTTTGGCCTCTCACCATCCTCTTTCTCCAGGCAGCAGCTGCTTTCCCATCTTCTTCCACCTTTCTTTACAAGCATCATATTTACGCCCTCCACATCTGGCCAGCAAATCCCAGCCTGAGAGCTCACCCTGTGACCCCTCAGAGCACTGCTCCCTTCCAAGACTGCATGCTCAGATATGGCCACTTACTCTAACAGCAGGCAGAAGCCTTTTCACAGACACTTCCCTCATCCCACTCAATGGCTTTCCCAACCAACAGTCCAGTTTCTTCTCAGAGATCACAGAGGTCAGTTTTTTCCTCCATGCAACCTGGTAAAATAAAGTATCTTCTTTCTGAAGACAAATGAGGGGATATCTCTGTTCACATAAAGAACACCTACAGTAAGTACTTGCACTTGAGATGTTGATATCAAGGAAATGAAGCAAGATACCCAGCCCCAGACAGCAATCTCCTTGACCCACCGCTGTAACATCGCATAGTGATAAGGAACACCAGACCACATCCCAGATGCTAGCTATCTAGGGGATATGTGGGAATTATCTTGAAGATCCCTGTGAAATGTAAGGAAGGCTTCACACACACACACACACACAGAGGAGGAGGAAGCTGCAGACCAGAGACATCATTCATGCTCCACCTGCCAGTCACGAATCCATCCCTGACGCAGCTGCCCAGCACTGCTGGTTCAAGGGGGCTTAAAGTGCATCTCCACCACCTTTTGTAGACAGGACCTTTGTCCACTGCTCAGGCCAGCCCTGCCTGTCCTCCAAGCCTATGTTACCACCCTGGCAATGAACCCCAGTGAGCACACACAGAGCCTCAGCTTGGCACACACACAGGGAGCTCATACCTGCCTAGAAAATGCCACAGACATGACTTCATCTGACATTATAGGCAGTAACGCTGGAGGGGTAAAAGCTCACTGTGTTAAAAGTTGGCTTCCCTGGTGGCTCTCACATACATATAATGAAATGCACCCACCAGTTCATCTTGCAGACCTCCAGCAAGGCTCTGGAAACAATTTCTAGGCTCTGCTCAATTAGGATGGATTTAAATCATGTGCCAAGACATGGGTTGAGTTCTGCCTTCAGTGAACCAGTCACCATTCACCCCAGCTCTGTTATCACTACCCCTCTCCAGCCTTCAGCCTGATGATCAGATCACCACTTCTGAAGGACACAGTCCAATTTTCTCTGTGCTTCCATTCCATGTACAGTGCTGTTCACCAGATCAGGCAAATGAAAATGCCCCCCCTCCTTTTGCAGCCCAACGAGGAAATGAATTCCTGAATATATTTTTTTATTTTGCTTAATCTGATGTTCCTGTCTGGCTCCAGGGTTTTAGTAAAATAACATTATTGTAAGCTTTTATAATCATTTACGTGCTGAATGTAGGTCAGAGCTACTCCTGGCCACACCAGCTAAGAGTTTTTTCTTCTTTATCTAAAAGCTTTTGGAACCTTTGTACATAACAAGCTGAGGCAGGGAAGGAAAACACTATAATGTGGCTTCCTCTTACTAAAAGCCTGAGAAAGACCCTCCCTAAAAAGGACATTATTTGCAGTCTTGGTAGTGCAATACATTGTATGCTTGAGGCCTGACAATCATAGTTTAGAGTTTCTAATTCAAATGAACATGCTTATTTCCATTTTTATGTAAGTTTTTAAAATACTCCTGCCCAGCACTGATGGGCAATGACTTTCTCAGCCAGAGCTGCTAGCCAGTTTCAAAGGATGCCCTTAATTAACTAACAACAGATTTAAGAGTATCAGGATAAAAGCAGTGCAGAAGCTGTGCCTCCAGTGACCACAGCAGAGGCTTGGGAGCCAGGACTCCTCTGCTGCTGGCTCTGCCACAGATGTGTTTTACAGCTTCAAGCCATTCCCTTCATCTTTGCTGGAGTCTGCCCAATTTGTACAACCTGGGCAGTCGCCATCAATCACCCCAACGCTTCTTCAGCTTTCCAGGGAGAGGATGCTGAAAGTGTAAAGATTTAACAGGAGTTCCATCCAACCTCAGGTGCCAGCACATACTCCAAATCCCTAAGGTAGCTTCCACTCTCCAGAAACACTCATAAAGGGTCACTTGTGGAAATAAAATCCCCAGTGCTTAAAAATCAGAAACAGATTTGGTTTTATTTGATATCTGACAGGACTGTTAACCTTAGAAGCACGGCTGGAGTGTCTTTAAAACAAAAAACCCTTTACAACTGTGCCACTTAAAAGTCAGTGAGATTTAGCAGACTAAGTGCAGGTACTCCCACACTTCAGTCCTGGCTCTGCCACTGGTTTCATATGTGAGCTTCACCAGGTCATTTCAACTCTGCAAGAAACTCATGGCACTCAGCAAAGAGCAGTTAACATATGCAGAGTGCTCTGGAGAGCTGTGTGCAGCACATTATGAAATTGGGACAAACAGAACAAGGGAGAGAATGAAAAATTCAACATGGAAACAAAAGCTAAGACTCTTACTTTTTGCTTCCACTGCCATCCCCATAACAGTGGAGGCTGCTGGAGTCTAGAGCTGGGTGCTGACACTCCACGCAGACGGTGTGGCCTTCCCTGAGGTACTGCATCCAGTGCGTGTACGAGTGGTGGCTGTGCCAGCAGCCCGGCGTGATGGCCACAAGCTGGAACTCAACACAGTACCTGCAAGCAAAATAACCCAGTAGGTCAGTTCATTAACCAGATTACAGCCTTCCACGGGACTGGAAGAGCCAGATTAAACTGGGTGACCACAGATCACTATGAAAAACAAAAATACAAACAAACAAACAAAATCCCACACCCAAGGTCATAAAACCGAGAACATGTGGTGAACCTGCATTTGATAAGGTTAAATGGGGAATAAAGCTACTCTGTTGGTGTTTTCAACTGTCATATCAAAAAATATCAGGTATTAGTGGCATCTGTTTTTCCAAACAGAGACACAGATTGGTCAACTATTTGACTAAAGTAAAAGAAAACAACAATAGACAGGTCTTCTGATTCCAAGGCTGGTATCCATTTGCTGAACTACACTTGATCATCTACTCTCAGTTACTTATACCAGGTTTTGTAGAGCATCTTGTGACAGGAGCTAAGATTCTGTAAGGTCTGCAAAAGGTTTTCCTTGTGATGATCTCCCTCCTAAGAGACAGAGTGATCTCTCAGTGGGAGGACTACCAAACTGACACAGCACTTCTGCCCTGCTCAGACTCTTCTGTGCTTCTGATTTTAATCAAACATGAGAGGAAAGCCCAAAAGAACTGGCCTTGTTTGGAGGGGAAAACCAAGGAAGTTCAGTAATTGCCTATAAACACAGCAGAGAACTGGGTTCTAAGTCTAGACTGGTTCTTTATCAGTCATCCCCATTTTGGGGATTTCCAAACAGCTTCAAGGAGCACACTGAACCACGTGAGCAGTTTGCCTCCTTGTCTTATCTGAGGGAGAGGAAGGGTAAATACACGTGCAATAGAGCTGTGCTCACAGTTTTTAATTTTACAGGGAGAAGGCTCAACTAACAAGGTGTCCAAGGGAAGCTCAGGGTGGACAGATACTCTTTCCTTCAGACCCTCAGGTGAGGAGGGTGGATGCACCCATGCACTACTGAAATACTTACATGTACTACAGCAGTGGGGAGAGGTGGAGTATGACTGAGCCCCTGTGCTGAGCCTCAAACTTACCCTGCTCTTTCACTGCCATCAGAAGCAGCTCTTTTTTTCCTCGCTTTTCCAAACCCTCCTGTTGTTATTAATGCTGGGACTGTGTATATCAAAGAGAAAGAGTACACAGCATAAGTGACAATACTGCACTAAGGCCGTTTACAACTGCAAAACTAAAGATGGGCTTTTAATGTCATACAGTTTTATCTTCAGCAAGAGACAAAACCAATTCTAACTTTGTATTTTCACATTATCCATGACCATCAACCATTTCACTGAATAGAGAATCTGTATTGTTGCCAGATTTTTGCCTGAGCAGAGTAAGTCTACTTACCAGGCACACCCAAAAGACAGGGCTGGGGGGCAATATTCACTTAATACCAACCCTCAATGGGTTTGAAGTCAGTTGGAGCCAACATGCAGAATGCACAGATTTCGACCCCAAAATACCAGCAAAAATGACAAGCAGTTCTTCTAAAAATCAGTAAAGGTAAGTCATGAAAAGCTGATCTGAACAAAGAACAAACTGAAATCAGGCTTTTTCTCCAGAAATTAGTTGGAGGTCTCCTCTGCCTGCGCTCTGCTCCAGCACAGAGGACTCATACCTTGGCTTCGATGGGTATTGCTCCTTCATGACTATTTGCAGATGACTCACAAAATTCAAAAAAATATAAAAAGGAAAAAAAGTACTCAACACCCACTTACAGAAGTTTTAAACAGGTATAAATCTATCAACTCTATCAAAATTGACAGAGATTTACACTTGTATAAGTGAGATCACAACAGGCCTGTAACATGTCACTTCTGAAACACAGCAGATCACAGCAAATGGCAGGCACTACATGTCAATACTGTCCTGGGAAGGGCATCTCTAAGGCCCTGTGTGAAGAGCTCAGTTCTCAGGCCCAGAGCAAACACACTGGTGACTGAAAACAGCTCTTTTCAAATACAGTAAAGAAAGATCAGCTCTGCTGACCCAAACAAGAGTCCTCCCCTCAGTTACCCAGACACTTACATTTTCAGTGGACTTACTCAGGGACTGTTTGCACTCTGTTCCTTGCTCAGTCCAGTACTCCACACAGCCAGCCCTCTCCTCCAGAGGAGGACATGCCTCTCCCCCGTTCCTGGGCTCCTGGATGACGTGCCTCCTCCGAACACGATACGTTGTCTGGCAAGGCTCTGCGCAGCCGCTCCAGACACTCCACTGCGACACGACACAGGGGATAACTGGGGGAAGAGTCACAAAGGGGAATGTGGAAGGTTACAGAAATTATGCAAGTGATGAGCCTTCTCTAGAAAAGACACTTTTTGACACAACCTTCCTTATTTCACACCTGTCCCACAGTTGTAATGGGCAGTTCCCAGTAGCTCTGCTCCCAGGAAACGACCTGACCAGAAGCTCCAGCCATCCAGGCTGGTCTACAGGGAGCCAGTCACCTCCCTCGAGCTACACCGCTGCAAGCCTCCCCTGCAAGCTGCAACCTGCACTGGAGGAACTGAAAAAAGATTTAAAATTAGACCAGTGGTAAGAGAAGAAGAGGATAAGGAGCAGGAGGAAAGAGAGGGTGTTGTAGACCTTTCATGCAGATAAGGCCTAAAATACTACTGACTTCTCTGGTCAGATGTCACATAGCAAATGATGACCAGCCATGGCGTTTGGACTGTCACATGGCAGGCTGGAGTTGAGTTCAAAAAGCAAAATACAATGCAATAGCTTCCACTTTGTGTATGTTGGAAACAATCCCAAAATATTTTGAGGATGTGACTTGTGACTTTAAATTTAGGGAACCTGAACTAAGTAGTGCTTCAAAAATCTTCACATCATTGAGCATCCCTACTTGCTCTCACACAGTATCCACTGTGCTAAACTGCTAAACCTTGGCCTGAAAGTAGCTGCAGAAATGTCTTCCTTTATCATTCAACATCCCATCTATTCAGTTTGAAACACAGTGATAGCATTCCCTGTGTCATATATTCCCTTTTGTGATCTCTTCCCCATGATCATGCCCATAGTTGATTTTCATAGGATCAAATCTTTGGAGGGAACTATCAGGACTAACATAGGAATCATGCAAGATCACAAGAGCATTCACCTGCTGCTCTCTCTCAAAGGCAACCTGGAACAACAGCCCATGATAGATCAGTGACTTGATCTGTGACTGTGCTGGGCCAGTATATGACAATACACCACACCAGCACTTTTAAGGACATCAGTCATCAGTCACACCAGTGAATAGGTGTCTTACCAGGTTTCCTACCTTGCTGGTTCAGTCACTGGGTGCCTCACACACAGTGACCAGCTAAAGGCCAGCACCTACCACCTTACATACACTAAGGGTTGCACTCGACAAGCTAGCTCCACCAAAGTCCCTGCAAGTACTCAAGAGGCAAACTAAACAAGGACAGAAAAATTTGACCCATGATACTGAGCTCAGGAATGAGGAACTCCTCGATTCTGAGTCCAGCTCCACTACTAATCTATCACTCAATTTAAAGATGTGGATGAGCCCATTCAAATCCATTAAGAACCACCTTGCTCAGCACCTTACAGTAGAAGACATTCACACTCCAATTTACAAAGGCATTCAAAGGTCTGAGTCCCATTGATTTCACTGGGACATAAGCTGCTAAATGCTGTTGCCAGTTCCAGACTTTCTGAACAGCTCAAGCTTGATCCCTCAATTTATTCTCCTATGCAACACAGATAACCCCTGATTACTGCATTAACCTCATTTGAAACTGCCCTTCAGAAACTTTAGGAAGATCATTCAAATGCTATTGCTTTTTTGATTTGTCTAAAGGCACCACAAACAGCTTTTTAAACCAAAGATTAGGCATTGAATCAATTATCAAAGTAACTGAGACATTTCATATATGCAGCAAGGCACCACAGAAAAAGCCTGTGTTGGATTGCAGGCTATCTGACATTATAACCCTTTTATGTGTCTCGTTTACTTGGAATCTTCCACTCTTTTCAGTTTTGTTTGGCATCAAATATTAATGCCTTTGCCTTAATATTTTGCTTTACAAGACAGTTTGATAAAGTAGCTCTTTAGTGGTAGGAGAAAGAAAACTACTGAGAAAAGGCCAGGCTACAAAGCCAATAAAAGCCAAAGTAGAACTGGGTCCCTTAGATCCAGTGCAAATGAATCACAAGAAATAACGCAGAAATGTCTCATCCTGCACAAAACCAGCTTGCTCGGCTGATCCCTGTGAGCAGGATGCTGCTATTCCTCGGGAGAGCCACAGGATGGCAGCGGGCTGGGAGCGCGCAGGGGCTGGCAGGGCTGCAGCTGTGACACGGTACCTGCCACAGAAGGGAGCAGTGACTGTCCCCTGCTGTCCCCTCACGATGCCTAACAAGGGCCTGCAAGCACATTTTTCTTATTACACTTCTCTAATATGAAGAATAGATACGAGGGGCTCCTGTCTACCCCAGTTATCCCAGATGCTGAGAGCCGCAGGATTCAGACACAGCGGCACTGAAGAGGCACCCAACAGCCCAGCTGTGCTCAGACACCAAAGGCACTGGGGTACCCAGCACCAACAACCTGGCAGCCCCAGTGCACTCTCCCTGCAGACCTGGGGTGCCCACCTCTGGGAGAGCAGAGGCAGGTTTGTGGGATCCCATGGGTGGCACTTTAACGCTCACAGCTCTCTGCACCCGGGAGTTGCTGGTCTGCAGGCCTGCCAGCCCATCCTTTCACAGACATATCTTGTTTAAATCACTTTGGAATTAACTTATTATTTCCCACTCATTTTCCAGCTCTCTCTTGAAAGAAAAAAGGCAATTAAATCACGGGAATGTCTGCTCACTTGCCTAGAGCAAAAGTCTGCTCAGGCACAGCCATGCAGGTTTAAAAAAAAAAAAAGGCATTATGTGAGCAGAGAAGATTCCTTGAGGATGGGGTTTGTGGGAAGCGGACAGATTGCAGCACTCACTAAAATAACTTCTATCTCCTTAACTCACTTCCACACTTTAGTGGAGGACATTTCTGGGGGTAGTGCTGCTGTGCTCCCCGGGAAGGCAGCACTGTCTGGGGACCATGGCACTCAGCTGCATGGACACTGTGGTCGGGGGTCTCACCAGAGCAGATACTGGAGCTGCAGCTGTCGATGCCTTTTCCAGGGAAGCACAGAGTAACTGGAGCAGCAGATTTGATCCCATCCACAGTCATTTAATCCACAAGAGAGAAAAGGGCAGGGGGGACACTGATTTGGTCAGGAAACGTCCCATTTCACATTTCTGTCCTGTACAAACAGGCACCATCCTGCCACGTGCCCTGCAGCTCTCCGCTCCAGAGGGACCCAGGGACCTCAGCACCTCCGAGAGCCACAGCCCAGGTGGGGAGCGCAGTGCCTGCAGCATCCTTCCTCCAGCTGCCCGGATCCCTCCCTCGGCCACCCGCATCCCTGACGGCCTCTCCCATGACCACAGCAGAGCCCGGAGGCGGTTGTAAGGCAGTCGGAGCGCCGAGGACAGCGGGCAGGTGCCGGTCAGCTCGAGAGGCGGCGGGGACAGCCGGAGCCGGCAGCCACTCACCTGGGCAGGCCTCGGCGTAGTCGTGGCAGCAGTCGAGGGTGCGGGCACACGCCTGGTCGCAGTAGCAGGGCCCGTGGGAGCCGTCGGGCCGCCAGCCGGTGCTCAGACAGGCCGGGTCGCGGCCCGGGCAGCACAGCCCGCGGGCGGCACAGCCGGTACCGGCAGCGCGGCGGGGCAGGGCGGGCAGTGCCAGCAGCGCCAGCACGGCGGCCCAGCGGGGACACCCGGCCATGGCAGCGCGGCGCCTCCGCCGACCTTCACTCCCCGCAGCCCGGCCCGGCTACCGGCTTAAAGACGCCGGGAGCGGGCGCGGAGGTGGGAAGGGGCCGGCCCGCCTTCCCCGCGCCCTGGCCCCGCCGCTGCACGGGGCGGGCCGGGCGGAGCCCCGGTGCCGCCAGCCCGGACGGAGGGGCTGGGGCACTGCGGCCGAAGGAGGCCCGTGGGGGCCGCCTGGGCCCGGGACCCCCGCCGCCCCCTTCCCAGGCCGAGCCCCCGCCCTGCTCCTCACACCCGCCCGAGTGCCGGAGCCGCGCCCGGGGAGCTGTGCGGCCCCGACAACGGTACCCGCACAAACTGCGGCTCTTTTCCTGACGCTACCGCAGCGTGGCTTCGCCTGAACCTTCGTGGCATCTCACCACGCCCGTGCATCCCGCACTGCCACCTCTGCAGGCTTTTAAAACCGAAGGGTGCAATTCTGTACTGACTGCTAGCACTTACCGGCCAAATTATCATAGAGAATATCATCAAAACAAACGATTAGACACTAGTTTTTGCCAGATTTCACTTCAGCATACCTGAGGAGCCATTGAAAACCCAAAAGTACTTTATTCTCAGTACAGCAGCTTGTAAGAAACACAATCCAGGTAGCTATACTGCCTCTCCCCAGAATTACTCTGAATTTTCTGCTTACTTTCAAATGCAAGAAGTGATTAAAGCCACTCCTGTGAATTATTTAGCTATTCAGTAGGAAGCTAAAGGCTTTACTGTAACTTTTTATCAAGCAGACTTGCTCTAAAATATTGATCATAACAGATGTTATACCTTGCTGAATAGTGAACTGGGATTTATAAGACCCACCCACTGATTTTTTGCAACTGATTACGCTATTGTACTAACAGTGGGTATGGGCAGAGCATTCCCACTTCACAGAGACTGCAGCAAAGATGCTTCTAGAAAAACAGAAAATAATATTAGAGGACAGGCTAACACCTTCATCTTGTGCAATGCTGGAGGGATGGGAGCAGAGGAGACCTGGCACTGCACCAGCTCAGGCGTAACATGGTAAAATGTTCTGAAAAGATAAGAAATAAAAGGAACTTTAGCTTCTTTGTGTGTCAATAGATGTCTGTAGCAAAGGGCAGATGTCTCATTTTCTTAGCAATGGTCAGATATTGTCACCTGGGAAATTGCACATGTAACAAATCCTGCAGTGGGCAAGAGGCAAAAGGAGAGGAAAGAGAAGAGCACTAGAAACCAGAGCCCATGGGGTCTAGGAAGCAGGAATTTAACGATACCAGGTGTTAATTCCTCCCTCTGCCAATGAGTCACTCACTATGTGACCGCGAGTAAGTCATTTAATCGATGTATGTCTCATTCTTGATCTAGAACAGGAAGAACATTCAAAAGGAGATTGCATTACTCAGCTAATTAGTCAACACAAACCGGAGGCCTGTATGGCTCTTGCACAATTAACTGAGGGGCAGTAACAGAAAACGCTTCCCAGATGTTTCTGTTTCCAGCACTGGTGCTGCCATGCTCCAGGTCCCCCTGCTAGCAATTGTTGAGGTAGGAGGAACACCTTTACATTATTCTGAGACACAGAGAACTGACTGAATGAAAATCAGCTTTAGAAAGCCATGCCTCCACATAAAGACGCAAAAGTCCACATTTTGACTGACCTGTGCTGTTAGGACAATTAGATCTGGGTCCAGACATCTCAGTCTACCACCCCCTCTTCAATCTTCAATTGTCTCTTCAATCCACCCCCACCTAAGTTCTTGGAAGCAAACTTTGTTACTCATCTCACATTCCCAGTTTAAAAGCAGAAGTTCTGCCCTGTTCTGGTTTGACATAGCCCTTGGGAATTTTTTAGAGTTTGGGGTTTTTTTTCCCTGACAAGCTCTAAAGACGGTAAAGTTAAAGAAGCCAAGGAAAACATGGTCCAAGCCATGCTCAGACCACCTCAGCCCAGCAACAGTTGTTGAGTATAAAAGTGGGACTGTTGGCCCTCTGAGGAACATTGGAACCAAGCATGTGTGCATTACAGAAATGAAATGTGGCCAGTTCCTGTTAGACAGAGGGGTTCAGCAGCAGAACAGCTTGTAGAGGTGTCCTTGGCATTGGAGATTGTGTCTTCCAGCCTATGGGGAACATCAAGGGGCAGCTCACTAGGGCAGGTGGAAGCACAGCTTTATCTGCCTGTTTGAACCCAGCTGCTTTCCCAGCTGGCCACACAGGCTTCCTGCCCTCTCACTCATTTTCCTTCACTTAATGAAGTTGCACTGTGCTGGAGCTGTCACTGACCCAGTTCTCAGAGGCCCTCCTGCTCCCTTCATTAACTCTGATGGGCAGGAGGATGTTGCAGATGGAATGTCCCTTCCAAGGGACAAAGGGAAGTTTACTCTCACTTTCACTCTAGATAGTTAATCAGTGTCCTTGCCTGCACCACAGGCTGATCCACCCATCTGTGGAATGGGGTATGCTGCCCAGTACCAACTCCTTCTTAAGCTTCATTTTGCCATAACTTTCCTCTCACCCCAAAAAAAAAAAAAGAAAAAGAAACCCCATTATGTAGCCTAGATGGCATTTATCAGGTTTTTAAATAGGATTTAGTCTGTGCCCAAGCGTTCACCCCTTTGCCTCTATCACCTGATAATTTATATGTACATTGCAAATGCATTAGGGCAGCAGTACTTTCTTTGCTCTGTGTTTGTACAGCCCCTTGCACTTTATGTCCCTTGTGCAGGACTTGGATTCCTGTGCACTCCAGCAATAAGGAAATGAGCAGAGCTATCAGTATGCAGGACCAAAAAAAAAAAAAAAAGGTTCTGGTTTAGAGTGTCTGATTTTACTTTCCATTGTCACAGCCAAGTCTGTAAAAGCACAGAAGGAAAGTAGCCAACCGAGTGATCTGATTTCTTGGAGCTGATTTCTACAGATATGTGAAGGCCACAGGAGAGCTGGCTGCCAGCTCATTCAGACCTTTCTCCAAAGCCATCACAAGGGATGCTCTGCTTGTTCCTGATATTTCAGCAAGAAGTACCACCAGTTCACAGGAGCATTCCAAAGCATGATGCAAATCAACAGCAATAGCAACAATACTTGTCCAAAAGACAACAAAGGTCAATATTGCCACCTACACTTCTGCTGCTGTGAACAGGTACTAACTTGGAAATCAGTTTCTGCAGCAGAGCCTGTTCTGTGGTCTGCTGCCTTTCCTATCCTGTGCCCAGAGCCAAAAGCATGCAAGGGCACACTTTTCCAGGCTTTGCTGGTGAGAGTTTCAGCACACATGGTCCTAAACAGGTTATGTCATGCTGAACATAGAGGAGCACAGGAAGAATTCCAGTCACACACAGCAACTTTTTTCTCAGCTTTTAAATATCAGCAGGGAAACTGAGAAACCCTCAGAAACCTTAATGTTTTCAAAAAAAAGCTGGGACAAATGATCAAGCTTCCTACAACTAACTAGTCCAATAGAAACAGCAAAACTCCAAAACCAGAAAAGCCAGCAAGAGGCTGAGACCTTTTGGGATAGTTGATAATCAGGGACTTTGCTCTAACCACATACAGCACTTGTATGAGCCAAAAGGGAATGCCAACTCTCATCACCACTTCTCCCTTTGGAAGCTGAGCTTCTAACTTGTAATGATGTAAAAACCTTCCATCCCTTTTTCCTATCCCATCTTCTTATTTCTGGAGACATCCTCCCTCATGAAATCATGCTTCAGCATCCTCTGAAACAGGCTTTTTCATTTTCAACAGTATTTATATTCAGACACAAGCCCTACATTTCCTCTTACTCCTCTCAGGCCACTGCTCTGGCTGAAATAGCAGCATTTGCTCTTACACCCTGCCTGCCTGAACTGGAGGCAAAGTGCAGCAGAGGAGAGGACCACCAACATGAATCCAAAGAGAGACTGAACTGCCCCACGCTATTCTTAACTAACTCTCCCTTTCAAACTGTCCATTATGCTTGTGCCTCACTGATCAGGCAGAATAGGGGCAAGCTGGCCTCAAGCCAAGGCCAAAGCAACCGCTGTGGTTTTGTGTTCACAGCACTTATCTGATTCTGTAGTTTGCTGAATGTTTTTCTGTCCCAGATCCTTCCCTCTGTGTGGCAGATAGGGAAAAAAAGCCTCCAGCTCAGAAAAAGCAGGGAACACGTGCAAGAAATACCTGGCTGTCCCCAAGGATTTACCCTGCCTGGCTAGGCCATTGAAGCCATTCACCTGAGTTTTTACTGTTTGTTTCATTCAAGTGTTTAGCTCCCTTCCCCATGTCCTGGCAGTAGGAAATCTTTGAAGCATCTCAGCCCTTTGTCCCATCCTAGGCCCTGAGGATGCTGCTGTCCTCGTCCTGCCAGTCCCAGCTCTCAACAAACAGGCTCAGTGCACACAGCTCTTTCCTAGACAGGTCAAAGACATCCTTTGCACAAGCTAATGCCCTCTTACTCCTTCTCAGATCTGATCTAATCCTACCAGAGCAGAGAGCAGAAACTGGGGTTTGAGCTCAGACTGCTGCTGATAAAAAGCTGAGCATTTATTCACCCACTAGAAAAGCTGCATTGGGTCAAAAAAAAGACCTGTTCCCACCAGCATCTGTCTCCAACAATGGCTAGTATCAGATGCCCAAGAGGGAATATAAGATAGGTTGAATGTACAGTAGTATTTCCCCAGAAGGCTCTTTCTGGTAATTTCACCTCCATGATTTCCTAATAAGTAATGCCTATGCCTCAGTCCATGTTGTATAAATTCTCTCCCATCTCATTTTGAGCCCATGTAGACTTTCAGCACCCACAGTCTCTCATAGCAGTATGCCACGCTACACAGGGCACAAAGATGTTTTGAACTTACCATCAGCTAATTTAATTTGAATCCCTAGTTCTTGTATTGGAAGAGACAGGAAACAATCAATTTTCATTTACCTTCTCAAGGCCACTCAAGATTTTATAGATCTCCACTGAATTGTCCCTTAATCATTTCTCCTGCAGGCTGAAGAACCACCCTGCCAGGAGGGGCTGGCTGGCAGCAGTCTGAGCTGGGGAGAGGTGCCGCTGTCCCAGACTCTGCCACAGCAGCAACTCCGTTGTGATCTCTCTGCCATAGTTGCATTTCTAACATCCAGTTCCTCACAGGTCCTGCCTCTCTCAAGTCCTTCTTTAGGCTAGCTCACCTTTGACAACAAATTGCTGCTGTGGATGTGGTCTTGCTTTCCCATGCACCCCCCCACAGTATGGATTCATGCACTTAAGGCTGAGATGAAAATAAATTCACACCGGCAGATAAGAAGCTCTTAGTGCTGAGAAAGTCTCGTGTGAAAATATCCTAATGCAATAATTAAGGTTTTTATTTCTTTTGACAAACTCTAAATAGTAATACTAACAACTAGAAGAGCTGGCTGATTTACTTTCACACCTGCTCCTGCTTTCTTACAATGCCTGTCTGCCAGCTTACCCCAGGCACCCTGTGCAGAAAGCCGTCATTAAAGAAGTGTTGGGGGGCCAGGAAAGGGAGGAGACTTAAGCATTGAGTCTTAAAAAAAGGCTTATTTGAGAAAAGATTCAGGTGGAATTTTCTTTTATCAAGACCAGTAAGCAAAGAATACATCTGCAGGGATCCTAACACCGCTTTACTTTGAGGAGCTGCAAACTCTGCACCACAATTCTCCTTCGTGGTGTCCTTTGAGATCTTAGAATAGAAGTGAAAAGACCTTTAAACATCATTCTCCTTCTGTACACATCTGCAAGTTTTTAGCACACAGAGACATGGGAGAAAAGTTGATGCCAAGCAAGATTCAGAGATTTTTCCTGAAGAAAATCTGAAGAAAAATGAGATTACAAGCCCATGTGTTTGAGATTCTCTGGCTTTTGCCAAAGTAGAGAACACTGAACCAAGTAGTTCTAAAGTCCACCTGCAAACAAAGCCCACCTAGGAACAGTCCTGTACTCTGACAAAGGGATGGGATCTCATTAGTACTGATTGGAGTTTTGTCCAGCACATCTGAACTGGGCCATTGACCCATGGACCAAAAAGCATCTCATCCAGAAAAAAAATCCTTTGTTAGACCTGGACTTCTCTGCATGTGCTCAGGAGGCCAGCAACTGCTGCACACCTCTCCAGACATGCCTTTGCCATCTTTGTAAAGCACCCTCAGCTGGCTGCAAAGAGGAGAACCACAGCAGCTTCCTAGACAGAGAGCACAGAGGGCACTAGCAGAGGGCAGCAGTCCTCTCCAGAGCTCTACTGTATGACACTAGGTCCAAAGCATCTGCTGTTTTTCAGATCACCAGTTTTGTTCCCACAGCATAGACTCTGAAGGTACATCCACACCATGGCAGAGCAGTTAGGGCTGAACAAACTCCTTTTTGGATTTAAACCCCAAAAGCATTCACTCTTGATAAAGGCTTCATCTCAAAACGGCAAAACTAGTGTGTCCAGCAGACTCCAACACATGGGAAGCGCAATCTTATTCTGCCTTCTCCTCTCTCATGTGCAATGCTGCATTATAAGACCGTGGGGGAAGTCAGGCTAGAATAGAGGTAGGGAAGTCCCACACCTCCCGTTCAGATGTGACCGTGGGCACAGAGAACATGGGTGTTATCCTGCTCTGCCAAAAGCCACTACAGAACTCCATCACGTACAGCCTCTCCACAGAGAGCAGGGCTGTGACTCACCCCAGGGCATAAAGGAAACAAACTCATTGTCATTAAAAAGCTATTATCTGTAATGAAAGCTGAAGAAGGTTCAAAGTGGCCAGAAGTCTTATTTAGAAAATAGGAAAGATAAATACTTTAATAAAAAGCTTTTAGTGGTTTTCTCTCTGTGTCTTTTGCTTTCCCAAAGAAAAGGAAAGAAAAGGAAACCAGACAACTTTTCTGAACCTGGTACTTTCAGTTTTCTTTTTCTTTTCCTAAGAGAAAATAAAGGAACAATCTGTGAGAGTCTGAGCTATGAGAGAGGACCCTATGAACAAGGTAAGCCATATTCCTTCCCCTAGGCAAAACAGCAGCCTTGAGCAGGTCTGCATTCAAGTTGAACCTGGAATTTTCCTCTAGTCTGTGAAGGCCCAGGGTGACATCTGACTCCACAAAGCATTACTGGGAATCTTAAATCCAAACAACCCCATGACAAAGCACACTCTCTAGCAGAAGGAACACAATGCCTAAAACCATCTATCAGTTCAGCAAGCTACACAACCCTTTGCCACATTAAATCAAAAGCAGGGCCTCACTTCTCAGATTCCTCCCAAACCAGCTCCATTCTCATGCTTTCACCAGCTGCCTCCTCCTTCAGCTCTTGCACCTCTGCATCCCCCTCCAGCAAGGCTTCTCCTGCAGCCCACACACCTCTGCATCCTCCCAGATGCAATAAGGTGCACTGTTTTTTCCCCTCTCCTCTAGAAATTAACTTTTCTACTACTTCAACACTATTTCAGCTATACCCAGGTTTGAATTATAGAACTCTGGGAGAAACTTAATTTGCCTCCTCAAAGCACATTCCTCTTAATAGCCAGGCTCCTACTCAGATCCACGAAAAATTATGCCATAAATTACAACATGAAGAAAAATCTTGTAAACAACAAGATAAAGAAATTAAGTGTGTGAGGAAAACTTTCTTTTTCCCTTTGCTATTAAAGTGTTTTATATAAACAAGCTGTAAAACTCCACCAAGGTATTTCCAACGGAATTTAGTTTTCATTGCTAAGAAATTTGCTATATTTTTCTTACAGTCACTGTAGGAAGTAGCATGTTAAAGACCTCCTAGTGGTTTGTGGAAAGATAAGGGGTAGAAAAGGGTTGATCTAAAACAATTCAGCAGATGGAGATGTTTCTAGACAGCACATTCAGAAGACTGCAGTGTGGGAGTCCTTTATTTCTTATCAGTAAAGATAATTACATGAGAACAGGAGTTTCCTGTTATTCTCCTATCAGAAGGTGCATTCTTTTGTTGATGAAAATCACAATCACTCACCATGGAAGTTTTAATAGTGATCCAAGCAGAGAATGCTAAGATTTGGGGAAGAACTGGGTTAACTGCACCTTCTCCTCTTTTTTCTGAGCTGTTTTTGCCCTGGGACCTCACAACAAGTTTACACAGGCAGATTACCAAGTCCAGCTCTCTGGGTTTTCTGGTAGGGTCTGCCCTTTGGTCTGTTGCCTGCAGGATGTGGGCCATGAGTCCCTACATATTTTCTAGGGCATGGAGATCACTAGCAAATTTTTGACAAGGTAGAATAATTGTGCTATGGATGGTGAAGGAATGCATTTTGCTGAATGATCAAAGCTGCCTACAGACCTTGCAGCTATTGTTCAGTAGCTGGACCAGGATTTTATCCTATCCCATCCATCACAGAGAAACAAGGTAAGAGCTTTTTTGGTTTCTTTTTCCAAAATTGTATTTCCATGGACCTGCATGACCCTGCCAAGTTGCTTTAAAAATTAATAGAAGTACTGTACATTTCTGTTCCATCTGCAGCATAGCACTGCTATCAACACTCTGACTCAGAGCCTTAAAGAAAACAGAGATAGACATCTGGATGACAGAAGAGGTCACTAGACTTTAAATAATGACATTGTCAAGGGACTTTTAATAATGCTCCTAATAAGTCCAAGAAATTGGCATTACAAGCCCAAATCACCTTAATACTATCTCTGAATATTCCTTTTATATCTCTGCCAATAATAAAAATAATGCTTAATAATATTCAACATGGCCAAAGGAAAGGGAGCCACAAAAGCAGCTCACAAGCACCACAAATCTCAATCTCAAGGAAATTTCCATGTGGGAAAATCAGATTTCAAAAATTATAATCATGTTGATAATCATGTCTTGAACCCACGTGCTTTGGAAAGGGAGATGGATGGAAAGTGATTCACAAAGGCTTTTCCAATCCCTGGCCCCATCCATGCAGTCAGCCTGTAGCCACTGGACACTGTTCATGTGCCATCCCCTCGCTAAAGGGGCTGGGCACGGTGATTTTAATGGCCAAGACACTGAAGAATCCATATTTATGGCAAAAAGTCTGACAGTTTCTGCCAGCCCCGATGAACTGAATTGCTGACTTCAGCTCAGCTCATAGCAACTGCACAGCACCTTCCACCTCCATATACCTTTGTGGCCACCTGATGAAGCCTTGTCTCCTTGGATGTCAGTGCAACATCCACTACTGGCCTTCAGGATCCATTCACTCCCATTCCAGCCAACAAATCTGGAATATATTTTTGGAGATGAATTGTGTTCTTTTGTTTCCCTATCTGTATGTCAGATCTCCATCAATACAGAAGGAACACTTTCAACAAGCAAGTCAATCACAGACACACAATTGGCCTCAACTACCTCCTGGTCAGCCTCAAAATCACCCTTACACATGCCCCTTTCTGGTAGATCTTTCACTTGTGTGCTATATGTTCACTGTTCATGCAGAAATACATGGACAATCAAATATGCAATTCACTTGACCTATTGCCAGTTTTCCATGTGTATGTTTGTGTTAAATAACTTGGTTGTCCATGCAACAGCAGACTGACATGTTAGGTGTTCAATAGATGACACCTTTCAGCAGGCAATATTTGGCTTACATGGTCAGTCTGTTAGACAGGAGTTCTCTGAAGCTCAGTTTTGCTTCTTGCCTTATGTATCATCTGTAGAACTCACCTCCAGACTACACATTCCCTTTTCCAATGGACTCACGGCCTTAAACACCAAAAATAGAAAAGAATAGAGATTATGAGGTGTTGCAATTCAGACTAAAAGCTACAGCTTATTTGCACCCTCAGTGAACTGGGATCAGACAGAAAAGGCCACCACAGGAAACCCCTCAGGGATTATATTTGCCCAGTAAAACATGTTATCAACATTCAGCATGAAACCAATCCCCTCACTACAACCACTGCTTTGACTTACAAAAAACTCAGCTATGGGCAAATTGTGTAACTGCTGTTTATTTAACCACCACCTTAAAGGCAAAAACAAAACAAAAGAAGTTCAGCCCATGAGATCTCTCCACCTCCACATGCTCAGTGCTCTGATAATAACAGGTCTTTGAATAAGATGACATGAAGATTATACAGCTATTGCTAAGGGGCCAGATTCACTACTCTAATAATGAAATTTTTTCTTAGCTCTCCTCTAATCTGGAGGTTTACACAGCTGCTGAGCTTCCTGGAGAGATCCCCTCTTACACAGTTCCAACTTAGGCTCTTACCATTATACCAGCATAAATCTGGACCAGGCTAACATAAAACCACAGCAGCTGACCCAAGTAACATCTCTCACCAGGACTACACAGTCCAATTGGATATGGTCCTTTGCAATGTGGCCCAAAGGGGCCCAAACCAATTTTCACTTCTACAAGTTAAGACTGCTGACCGATCTGCTTTGGACAACTCACAACGAACTTTGACAGCTACTTGGATGAGTTGCAGCTGCAGAAGCCGAGCCAGAGCACCAGCCACAAGCATACAGACCTCACAGGGCATGGGGACTGTTCCTACTCCTAAGGTCTTTGCTCCCAGTATGAGGGAAATGAAGATGACTAAGCCTTGTAAGATCCTCCTAACACTTCCATCACTACAGTTCTCTCTACAGGGCTCCTAGCCCCACCAGCTCTCAGGGATCCTACACGGGTTTATACACAACTCACCAACAAGCCTCTCACCCAGGGCTGAACCCAGGGATGCATTCCTGAAGGCCTGAGAGATCCTGTCTTCTGTTAGCCTTGTAGACCTCCCATGCAGCTTTATATCTTCCTCCTCCCAGCTCTTGAGCCACAGTTGGGGGAAACAACAATGCTGTGATGGATAGACAGACTCCTGTCATCAGACAAAGGGAATATCTGACAACACCCAGATAAGGGTGAGTTTTCCTCTTCAGTGTGAGGAAAAGTCGTTAGGTTCATCCATGGATAAGTACCTTTGTCAAATTCCCTGCCACAATTCAGATAGTGAGAAGGCAGCTCATGGGAGACTGTGACCTTTCCATCTTTGTTTAAAGAAAAAGGAAAAAAAAAAAAAAGAAAAGAAAAACAGCACAGGGGAGAACCCACCAATGTCACTTCCAGCAGCCTGCAACACAGAGAAGCACCCCTTTGGAAGGAAAAAGCTGTATCACATCTCTCAGGCACCAGGCTGTGGCATTCTTTGTGCCTGTTTCATCCAAGCAGCATGGTGAACCCTGCACCCAGCAGCTGTGCCACAAGTCTGGCAGTCACACAGAGCCCTGATTCTCACCAAGGCTTCCACTTGCCATAGAGGCAACAGCAGGTTTACCTGGTCAGCTCTGCTAGGGGGGAAAAAAAAAAAAAAGCCAGGTTTGCATGCAAATTCATTAATCAAGTCACTGTAACTCATCCTGAGACATAAGACTTCATCAGCATCCCTCTCACCCCCACTGATGTTGCCACTTGCCTTTAGTCAGCAATCTCACTCACAAGGACTTCCAACACCGCTTTGATACCCAGCATACCATCCAGGATCAGAGGAAAGACTGCCAGGAGTGTGTGTCATAGTTCAGAGAGTGACAGAAAGGGTTTACAGAAGGAAATCATGACTGGCAGCAAAAAATATGTCACCCTTGTCAGACAACAGCAGCTGCTGTGAAGCATGTGTCTGATGCAGTTTTAGGTAAGCTGGGAACGAACAAGAGCTGCACGTTGCTGTTAGCACCTTTGGCAACCACGTTTTTCTCCAGGCAGTTTTCCCAAGCCCTACTAAGGGGTTTCCACAGCAACATAAATTGCTGACTAACAAAAATTCTCAGACACTTCCAGTCCTCCCCTGTAGATTTCCAAGAAAATTGCACCTATAAATATCTTGCTGTTAAAAAAAATGACAGTGAATACTCAAGTGGAAAAGTCTGCTTTGAACTGCTGGTGTCAAGCACCTGATCCACATCTGTTGAAAAATTGATTCACTCTCAAGACAGATCTTCCCCCATCAGTGCTGTATCTCAGGGAAAAAATAAGTTTTTATCTCTTCTTGGTAGACAAAACTCTTGAAAACATGAATGGAGACTAAGCCAGTGTAAGTGCAACAATTACAGCAACACTCTCTTGAGTCTGCAGATGGTTTGCAACCATTTGCATGAGACAGCAACCATCTTTCTTCCTCAGCAGGCCATTAAATTCTCCAGCTGGATTTGGGAAAATTGGTGGGGGCAATGTCTACCATTGCTGCAGCACAAAAAGGGCACATACTCCAAGCTGCTAAACAAGGGCAGAGGTAAAGCTTAGTATTTAATCTCACTGAGAAATGGTATCCAGAAGTTAGCTGCTGCCTATGGGCCAGGTTCTATCCTGGACCCATGTAGAAGCATTCCAGTATCTGTGGGAGGATCAAAAAGCACAAACCTCACCCTTTCAATTAAAGAGCAGCCCTGAACCAGAAGCTGTTGAAGACACTGGGGCCACCCACGGCAGGAAATGAAAGCATGTGTGGAGCTGAAAGCGTGTGTGTCCTGCTCTGGGCCAGCCCCTGGGTGCTGACATACTGCCCCACCTTCAGAGAGCAGCTTTCAGGAATGGGCTTCAGGGAATCCATCTGGGCAAACAGAAGTGTGTGGGGCTGCATCTGCTTACCTACCACCCTCATGCACTAGCTGAGCCTCCTCAGCCTGCTGGAAGGACACTTGCCATCCTGTCAGAGGTGCAAAAAATGCCTTGATTCTTTGTGGAATCAATGCTGAGACCATGTCTCCTGAAGTCTCTCTGGCCTTGGACATCCTTGCTGAGGAAGGTTACACAAATCTGAGGCAGTCTGGGTGAAGTAGAGAAATGAGGACAGCCCCTGGCTTTAATATGTGCTTTGAGAAAAGACTATGGAAGTCAAGCTTATTCTCAGCTCTAGAGGGAAGAATTCAAGGTGACCCAGCCACAGCATTCAAATCTGAACAGAGCAAGTGACAGGCACAGTGAAGTGTGGACTACCCAGTGGACATTTTTCTAAATATAATACTAAAGACATCAAGCAGATTCTTAGCTAACACAGACAGAAATGGTCCTGAACCTGTTTCCACACACTCAAATCAATCTTAGGGAATACAATGGAATTGTTTTGATTTACACCACAAACGTGGTCTAGCACAAAGAATATTTTTACCCACCACCAAGATAACTCTGTTACTACCCACAAGCTGCCAGGTGTTTCCCATCCACGTTAGAAAAGACTTGAGCCCATTTCAGTCACTGGAAAGCCTGTGGCAGGGGCTACTTCCAGTCCTTACTAGCCTCACGTTGGCCCTGAGCAGAGAAATGGGTGAAAATATTTTTTTAGACCACAGAGTACCTGTTTCTGTAAACATGAGCTGCACCTGAGCGTGGTCTGAGCAAAAAATGCCACAGCAGGGACTTAAACTATCACTGAGCAGAGATGGAGGCAGAGGGAATAATGCAAAGAGTAAAAGCAGCAGTAAATGGACTATGTTACCCCATAACCTAATGCAGCCACATAACAGATGGGTCTAAAAAGAATATAATAATCACCATGCAGTCAAAAAGATGCCTGGGTCTTTGGGAATATAAATGTTAAGCCTCTCACTGTGTATGAAAACATGTCTATTAAAAGCAACATCAGAGAAATAATTGGTGCTATTTGCTTCTCAAATGCTCATGGCACCAAGAAACAGAGCTGTTTGAGAAAAGTAAACATTTGCTTAAACATACCAGCCTAGCAAGTGACTCCAGATTTCAGCTTTAGAAAGTTATACAAGTACATACAGCATTGTCTGTTCCTGCTGTAATTGATGGAACTGACAATTCTGCCTTGGTCCTCACTGCCTTGTTCAGCCACTTCACAGCAGCAGAAGACAAGCTCTGGACATGCTGTGATTATCTTTTGCTGGCCTCTGAGAGCTTGTAGGGAGCTCTCTGTGCAGAGAAAAAGCTCCAAGTCAGCCTTTGTCCAAAACATACCTCCTGGCCTTCCTCTCCTCTTTCAGAACACCCAGCAGACACTCAGGAGTTGACCAGTGCCTGCAAAAGTCAGGCAAGCAATGGGGCAACAAATGCCAAGGACAGCTCTGAGGAGGAAAGCTGCAAATTGCTTTAAATTCAGTCTTAAACCTCCTCCTCCATATTTATCCAAGGGCTATTTCAGAGATTTTTCAAATGGGGTGATCCTACCCTACTGCTTAGTACAGACAATGCAGTTTGTTTGATAGTGTCTCTATTAACCAGGAGGCCTACTTCACTACTCAGCTGTAACAGTTGTACTAGGAAGTCCACTACAGCTCAAGGTTTTGAATAGTTTATGGTTCCACACAGGAAAATTACCTGAGCTCATAGATACCACATTGCTGAATCCATCGCTGGCTGCAGTCAAGCTCAGCCAAGGGTGTTTGGAGGAGCAGCAGAAGGTAGGATATCCCAGAAAAAAAGATGTTATGGCACTGAAGAACATGACTCTCAGCCAACGTTTGCCAGCTGCACCTACCAGATATCCTCATTTTCCTGAAACTCTGTCCAGACACTTTTGGTAAAGGCAACCATGATCATGTCTTTGAGCATGCTATGTAGGAATTGGGAGCAAAGGTGTGGAAGGAGTGCCAGGGGCAGATGTAAAATGAAGGTGCCCAGCTGTTTGCAGGCCTATCAGGAACTCCAGCAGATGAAAACTTAGAAGTCAAAGCCTACCAGTACAGAAGACCTCCTCCACCTCTGCTCCTCTAAATGAAAGCCTCTGACTAGTTCAGTTACAAGTTCAGTTGTTATTTTAGGATTTGTCTCCACTTTGTCACACTTCTTGTTCTTACAGATCAGCTAATGACCACTAGTCCAGAGGTTTATTAAAGCACACTGCTACAGCGACAAGGTGAAAGTGTCCTGACTGTGTACACACAGATAACTCAAACAAATGGGTCAGTTTGATGCAGAAACTCCATCTGGCCCTTGCTAAGCTCTGGGCAATGCATGCACACAGCTCCCCCTACAGCTGCCAGGTCAGAGGAGATCTCCAGACAGTGCATCACCTGCAGTTCCATCCCTGCATCCAGAATAGACAGCATCCACAGGTTGCCTACAGTGGATCAGCTATCTTCAGTTCTGTCTTCCATCCCTATGCATGTGTGCAATAGCAGCAGTGCTTGAATCCTGACCTGAAAAACTTTTCTTGGATTGATAATAAAACAGCACATGTTCCAGCTACATCTGTCCTTACAGCTCCCACTGGACAACCAGCACCCTCCACTCCCTAAAGTACACTTCCTGGTAGGTATGCTCATTAGATTATGAAAGTAATTATATTAGCAGTTCTGATCCCTCATCAATATATTGTTTCAAGATATTATTAAGCTTATATTAATTGAGAAAGATATCTACCCAGTTTAATGGAAGACTGCATTAAATGCTGATTAAGAGCCAATTTTCTATCGTTGTTTCCTACTAAACATACATGTCAAAGGAAGGCCACTATCAGCTCAGACACTAAATCCCCCCACATAACCAGTGAAACTGTTTATATGCTTTTAAGTAGAAGAAATACCCTCTAAACTTGTAGCTGCCATAAGTAACTTCCAGTCCATTAGAGTATTAATTACACTGTTGCTGTCAGGCAGTAAAAATAACACTGTAATACTTCAGGAAATAATTCCTTAAACACTTCCTCAGTCTGTTATCCACGCTTCCCTTCTGTCCTTCAGCTCCTTCAAGCTGAATGGTCACTGTCTGGCTGCCCAGCACACTGCAGCCCCTGCATGTGCACCCAGCTGCTTTCAGGCAGCAGCTGCTCACTTGGTATTTAGCACATATGACCCATCAGTTATGGGCTTCCACAGGCCCAGAACTAGCAACACAGGAACCTTCAACAGCTGCCAGGTTCCCCTGCTCCTCAGGAACCTCATGAGGCTGCAGGGGATTGGTTTTTAAGCTCATCCCTAATGCACATACCTGCTGTGCTACTTCCCAACAGCAGCACATGGGCAACAGCCACCTGCACCACCAGGCCTGGGGTTTGAAGCTGAGCCTGCTGTCTGCAACACTGCAGGTTAATATATATCCCAATTCTTCTCATCAGCTTGACCTGAAGCAGCTATTTACTCCATTTGCATTGCCAGTGGGGTGTACAAACGCTGCCAGACCAGGACCTGCACGAGACATCTGCCAAGACCTGACTGTGCAGACACCACTGCCTGCCAGGCTAATGGCACAGCAGATGGTGAATGCCTTCTCTGCCCTCCCTGCAGAACACTTGCCAACATTCAACCCCTCTACATGTGCACATCGCACAGCACAGGTGCTTTGACACAAATTTTTCACCCCTTTTCAGGCCTGATGTGTACTGTCAGTTGATCTGGGATATGCAGTCAGAGGTACAGGATGCAACACATCCCAGGCCTCTTGACTACCTTTCTCTGGTGTTGGGAAATTGGGGATTAGCAAAACCTTCAGCTTCCTCTTTAGTGGTTCTGTACTTCAGCTAATACAATCTGCATTTCATTCTCCTGCTCAGCAAACCTTCAATTCTGACAAACAGCATACAGGGAAAGGCTGCAGGATCCGAATGAGCATCTGTCACAAAGTCTCTCTAGCCAGAAGCTTGGTCATTCCTGCTAGCTGAACACTGCACAAAGGGAATGTTCAAATCCTCAGAGAAGGCGACATCAGCTTCCCTTTCTTCCCAGACTGCCAGCACTTTTCTCTAGAGTCACATATGGAAGAATTTGCAAAGCCAGTGACTTACCTGGGAACATACTAGTCTACCCTTTTTCCCAGGCCATCCAAAATCCCCACTGAATCATGTTCTACACCAGCTGCACCCCACACAGAATCTAAGGGAGAAGCTGAGGGAGAGTCCTTGTCCAAACAGAGGCAAAGTGCAGACTACACCTTTCCCTTTGGTCCAGAAAACAGACCTGTTGTTGACCTTTAGCACCCAGCTTTAGAGAGAACTGTGCCCTAGTGTTGTTTTCTGCAGCACAGCAGCAGCCAAAAGCCTCACCTAAGCACTTACACTTCAGGGTATGTGAAGCTATACTGCCATGAGATCATGCCCTTCTCCTAAGCCTTGAGGCAGCAGGCAGCTCCATGTAAGCAACCACTATGCACAAGCACTGTTGCCCAAAAACAATTAAGAAATCCAGAAATTAGCTGTTCAAAGCGTGTAAAGAGAATTTCAGTCACCAGCTGAATTCACCCAGATTGATTTTATTAAAAACAGGCTCTACACAGTACAGAAACACACACTGCGCTGCAGCATCCACGCTGGCTGCTCCCCACTTCACGGGCTGCCAATGACACTTTACAAAAGCTTCCTGGATGACAGGAAAGAGCCAAGATTTGAATCCCCCTCTCCTTACATGGAAGGCCATCCACCCATACTTGACAATTGCTCTCCAAGGAGAGGCTTCCTGATTTTTAATGATTGTGGTAGGATAATATCAGCTGTCAGGTGGTAAACACAGCCCTTGAAGATAAAATCATCCAATTACATTAAACATACAGCAAGTTTCAGAATCCACTGCAGTTAAATGCCTCATACCAAGGGAAAGAAAAATATAACCCCCTCCATCTGTTAAGTTGGCAGGACACCCATCTGTCACTCCTGCTAGCTCTAAGACCAGAACTGTTGCAGGGTGATGTGATGCTGTAGCTTGGACAAGGGATCACAGGCAGCAGCATGGAGAGGGGCATCATTAGCAGACAGCTTTCTGCTAGTACACCGAAATCACAGCAGGTCCCAGGACAACTTCTGACAAATCCCAACCTGTCAAGAAAACAGCCAACATTTTGTCAGTTCACTCTACTGCAAACAGCAGCAAATATACAGCTTTTAAATCCTCTCAAAAAAACCTATTAGACAGCACGGGTTTGTCTGCAAACAGCAAAAACTTCTTCACTGGCAGGCACTCCAAACAGGATGCACCCTTAAAACCACACTGTGGGAGCTTTTAGAGTAGTTCTTCCCAAAACTCTGGGGGAGCTGACAGAGCAGAGGGTGCCAGAGTAATGTATCTGGTCAGCTCTACCAGCTCCACCACCTGACACAGACCTTTTGAATTTGAGTGCCACACAGATAGGTCACATTGATGCTCTTCATAAATACAGGCTACCAAGGAGACTTCAGCTTCCTTTGAGATACAATAGCTGCACAACAGGCACCTGAACAGCAACACAAGGCTGTAACTGAATGAAGCCAGTGACAACAGCTGTTTATCCAGTGAAGTGAAATTCTGTTAAGCACATTTTCCAGAGCATTAATGAAATCCTAATCAAACAGCCAACTTTGCAGAAGATGTCACATCACTGATCCTCTATTAAAAAAAAAAGAAAAAAAAAGAACAAAAAGAACACCAAAAGCAATCTCTCTCTTGCAAATAAGACATATTGCTGGAAGTTTTCACCCACACTCCTCCAAGGCACCGAGAACCTTGCATGGGGGAGGGGAAATCAAGAACAAAAGCTCCCTGAGTCTGTAAGCATCTCGTTTTAACACTGCTAAAATGGGGCAAAACAAAAAAAACCTATACTTACACCCTTAAATTGAAACCTGACAGAGCTCTCTGCCTTTTATTAATATCTTTTGAAAGCAAGTGTTCTTTCACTTTTGATCCTTATGTCTTTTACCATGTCAGCCAGTATTACACAATCAAGTGTTCCTGTATGTGCAGACAGCACCCTCCTGTGCTGCCCACCCTCAAAGCATGCAGCACACACAGTTTCCCTGCAGCAGAGGTGCAAGGGCATTTAGCCTCAATATGCAGCCACATGTGGAACTGAAGCATCTTCCATCTGTGGAATCCATCAATCTGGCTAAAACAGCACTGCCAATCTGGTGGGGGAAAAAAGTCTGAAGTCATGATGGCAGATGCTCTTCAGTTGAACATTAAAAAGGCACACAGTTAAACGTGAAAAATCTTCATGTCCATAACAACTGAGGAAAGATGGTAAAAGGGAACATGAGTATTTAACAGGTGTTGATACTCAGGTCCAACTTAGAAGGGCCCCTGCTGCAATGCTCAATCTACACTTCTGTCAAACTTCCAAGGACACTAACCTGTCAAAGCATTTCAGAAACAACTCCTTTGTCAAAAAGTGTTTTTTTCCTTTTTTATTTTTATTAAGCCAGTGAAGATAGGTGGATCAAAGACTTACCATCCTCCCCTGCCAGAGGGGTACATATCGTGGAGCAGACCAGGCAACTGCCCTCATCACACAATTCACCTCTTGTCAGATACAGCCATCACATCCAGTCTCCAAGAGGTGCAGCACCCTATGAGTGGAACCAAAGGAAACAGTTAGCACCAGGTCCTGCCAGGGTGTGGGACACAGCAGCACCTCCCTGCTGGTGCATCAGACATGATCTGGCTTGAACAGTGAGAAATCAACACTGTCGCTCTGCTGGGGAAAGAATTCAGTCATCACTTACACCAGCGAGTCCCCAGGAGTTAGGGAGCTGCACACCCACAACTGTTGCAGAAGCCCCATACACCAGTGTTTTTTCTCTGGACTTCTGCAGTATTTCCCCTGTCCCATGTGCCCACTGGGCATGCCAGCCACCCAGCTCTTTGGGGAAGGACATGCATGAATTCACTCACTGTCCATGGGTCTGCTGGGGCAGGTGGGAGTGTGCTCTGCACAACAGGATACGGGACAGAGATAAAAGAAAGGCAGAGACAACAGGTTATGTGCTTCTGGGGGCCCAGCCATGGGAGGCTTCTGCCTTCTCAATGTGAAGGCAGGTCACACATGCAGCAGTTAAATGCTACAGTGGCCAGACCTCAGGTGCAGGGAACAGCTCAGCCACGAGCATGGTGCGTCCCATGCAGAGAACACTACTGCACAGCAACCAGCAAGGGGCAGGGCAGGGAAACTCTGGCACAAACCCCTCCTCCGCAGGCTCAGTGCAGCCAGGCCAGCCCTGCCCTGGGCCAGGGCTGCAGCAGAGCAACCGCTTGCCTCCAGCATGGCCTTGCTCCCAGCCCCAGGGTACCTGCCTGGGGCTCAGCACTGTCAGTTGTATATAGGATGAGTTCCCTGGCCAGGTAACTATCCCACTGGCCAACTTGGGAACAGTGGGATAGTTGCCCATCACAACAAAAACTTACTTTTAGGGCATCCTGAAGCAAACTGCCTTCATTACGATACTAAATATCATACCCATAAGTTAAGAAGTTCCTCGCTCTGAGCATGCTCAACAGTCCTTAAAATGATGTAACCCGTATGTAAAGCCCTAACCAACCCAGAATAGGTAAGAAGCATTAATATGTCATAAATGATGTGGTAAAATGTGTATAAAAGTAGTAACGATGCTCAC
This sequence comes from Caprimulgus europaeus, assembly GCA_907165065.1. Next base: position 9,156,067 of record OU015541.1, read on the forward strand.
TCTATGTGTGCCTGATTTGTGGAAAATCCACCGAGCACCCTGCACAGAATGAACAATTTCTCTCCTGAGCACGTGAGAGTGGTTAACTGCATGCCAGGCACAAGTCTGCTTCTCCCACAAACCCACTGCCTGTCCCAGGCAGCAGATTTCTCACTCTGCTGGACCTGCCGCCTCGCACACAGCAGAGACCAGGCACAAAGGGCCTGGCTGCAAGGCTGCTGCAGGAGGGAACCCTCTCTGCTCCACAGCACCCAGTGCTCACACCCACACATCTGCCCAGTCCCCAGGGACACCAACCTGACAAAGCACCGCAGAACCGACTCAGCTGCTCTTTTGAAACAAAAGACATGTATTTTTAAATCTGTAACAAACAGTTATTTTAAGGACTTACCATTCCCACCTCTCAGGGGCTCGGGGATGGCAGAGCAAACCAGGCAGCCACCCTCATCGCACGCCGGACCCGGCCGGGTCAGGTTTCCCGGAGGCCCAGCACTCTCTGCCATGGCAGCGCCCTGCGGGGGAAGCACACGGAACAGTTACCGCCGGGCCCGGGAAGGGCAGGGGACACCGCGGCGCTTCCCGCTGGTGCATCAGACACGGTTTGGCTTGAACAGCGAGAAATCAACACTGTCGCTCTGACGGGGAAAGAACGATCATCACCCACACCAGCGAGTCCCGGGGCCGCCCGCCCGCGCCACGCTCCCGCCTCCGCCGGCGGGCCCGGCTGAGCCCGTGTCAGACCTTCCCGGGGAGGGCGGCCGCTCGTCGGGGAAACACCGCGGGAGCCCGGAGCGCAGCACGTGGGGACGGGGGCTGCGCGAAGAAGAGGCGGCCTCGCCGCCATCCCACGCGGCCCCGGCCGCTCCTCAGCGGGCGGCCGCCAGAAGCCCGGTTGCGCAGGGAGGGAGGGAGGGAGGGCCGCCGAGCAGGGGCAGAGCGGTAAAACCCGGACCGACCGACCCACCCCACCAGAACGCAGCACTAAGTCCCCACCTACCTCAGCCACGCCGGAGCAAGAGGAGGCTGAGGCCCGCGCGAGGGATTTTATAGGGGCCGCGGGCCCGCCCCGGCCCCGCCTGCGCTGAGGCAGGCGGGAAGGCGGGAGGCGGTGCTGGCGTCGGCGCCATGTCGGGCGGTGCCGCTGGGGTGGCCCGCGGGAGCCGGGCTGCGCTCTGTCCTTGTCTCACTCTTCCTCGTCCCTATGGAGGAGCCTGCGCTCGCCAGGGCAGCGATGGGTTGAGTCGTGCGCTCCCCGTGCCGGCGCGCTCGGAGGCGGTGCAGGGAGAGGTGGCGTGAGGGGCGCCCGAGCCGCCATTTCACGGTGCAGGGCGGGGCGCGCCGCAGCTGCCCGGCCCGGTTCACCTCATGGCGGTGCGCGCGTTTCGTCCCCGCAGCCCGCCCAGGGCCGCTGTTGCGCCCGGCTTCTGTGTGAGGGGCCGGGTGAAGGCGAGTGGGCGCAGCCGCTTACCCGTTCCCGCACTCGGAGGTGTCCCCGCGGTTGCGGGCCTCCCGCCCGGCTCTGATACCGCGGGGCGGCCGGGGGGCCTGGTGCGGGTGTCGGTACCACGCCTGGTGCGGCGTGTCACGGTGCGGGGGGTGTCCGGAGCCTGAAACCGGGCAAGTGCTGCCTTTGCCCCGGTCTTGGGGCATCGGTACTCTAAGGTAATTTGACGGGATGGGCGAGTATTGGCTTGGAAATCTAATTTTCTCTTTATTTTATTCTTATGGATAAAAAAAAACCCCAAAACCCCAAAAGCAGTGGTAACATCCAGCCTTAATTCAGAGCAGGAGCCCCCAGGCACTTAATTCAGGGGCTGTCCCGGTACACTGCTGTGTTTCTCCCAGCTCCGTCTCCCTGCGGATGCAGGACCGGGTGTCGTGTCACCAAGGGATGTGTCCGGCTGTCTGGGGAGCAGGTCACAGCGGCAGTTGTTCTGCTTTTAGGTGGCCATAGACAAGCAAATCATGTTGCATTAAGTAGTTTGTCGCTGAGTAATGTGAGGAAAGGAATAGAGAGCAAAGGATGTGTCTTGAATGAGAACAGCCTGGCTCGTAACCCAAGCACAGCTCTGGGCGCTGATTTTATAGCTATAAATTCACCTGGGCAATGGGAGGTGATCCAGACATCAGTATGTGGTGGAGGCCGGCCACATGACATCCTTGAGTACACACTGAGGTATTTTTGGTGTCCTACACTCACGTGGAGCGCGTGCATCTGTGCGTGTTCAGAAAGGTCAGCCAAGCGCAGCGTTTCGTCCCTCACCAGTGCTCGCTGCACAGCTGGGGGTGCCACCAGATGAGCCAGAAATGTCCTGCAGCCATGACCCCGCTCCCCACGCCTCCTGGGGAAGGTAGGAATTGTCATCACTAGAACAAGACCAACCAAAGAGATGGGTTTGAAATTGAGTTGAAAATTAAGAGGTGGGGGAAGGCACAAATCCATAGGCTAGTTTTACATTGGCAGGGCAGTCTTTTGGGCTCAACATAGGAGTTGATTAAAGTTCTGCAGTAAGAAGCTCTGGTCTGGACTAGCTCAAAATCATGTAATTACACCATGCAAACATGCAGCCAAAGCTCTGCAAATCTGCCTAGAGAAGCCACATGAGATTATTTTAGACACTGAAACAAGTAAGCCTATCTTGTTTTATTCACCTCCTTGTCTAGTAGTATCTACAGACATACATTCTGCAAGTACATATATAGGCCTTCGAGTATGTTTGGCATAACACTGCATAATTTGGCTACCATTAAAGTACTTTTTCCAAATTAAATGTGTTTGTAGGCAGCCAATTCTTGAAAGCAGTTTATCAAACAGGACTTGTAGAATAAATCTCAATCCTATTAATCCATGTTCCAGAACACCAAAAGATGAAAAGACAATCAAAGGAAGGACATTTTAAGAGGATTACAGGGAAAACTAATCTTTTTACACTGCCAACCCATGTCACATGTACAACGTGAAAAGAACTGTAAATATGATTTGTGTTGCCTAGCTTGGCAAGGAAGGAAAAATGGGAAGGTCTGGGATGCTAAACAGCTGCAGCAGAGCTTAGTATCGAATTTATTTGATTTCACTGGGTTTTATTCTCCTTGGCAGAACAAAGTTGAAAATCTCTTTAGCTAGATGAGTTATTCAGCTCAGTCAGGGCTCATTGTAGGAAGACTCATTGAACTCAGGAAGTTCCTCAAGAGGCAGCAAAGTCAGGACACACTTGAGTACCAGTGCTTGTTACTTGTGGAGGGGCCTCTTCTGTGGGGCAGTGCTGGCCAGAGCAGCCAGCCTGTGGAATCTTTCCTTCCCAGCGGAGTAGCAGGACTTTTGCCCGCTGGACAGGGCACTTGTACTGCACACGGTGGTTATTCACCACAGCCCCAGGCAACAGCGTGCTGGGCTGGGCCTCTCCAGTCCTGTCCCTGTTTGCTGTTGTGTGAGTCATGCAGGAGCAGGTACAAGAGAGGACAAAGTGAAGGTAAAAGGTTAAAAGGCAGTTAGTCACTGCATTTTTTCTGAAGAATGCTTTTGTATTCTATGCCAGCCTTCACAGGGACGTGTTTTCAGCTTCTTCCAAGTGCCACCTCTGAGTGCTAGCACAGAATCATTCTTTTCTCTAGTGCCCAAGGAAGGGGAAACTTGATGAAAGAAGAAATGCTTCTGAATTGCTAAACAAGACCTTGTTAATCTCATGGGATGATTAAATATTTCACATGCCAGCATCCAACTGCTACATTGTTATGTTCCTGGTTTGTTTAGTTTTGGGGTTTTTTTTTCAAAATCAGAACTCAATATGAAGAAGTCGAAACTTTGAGCTGCAAACTCTGACTTCCTGACATAATAACCTACACTGAAAACCCAGCACCAGATGCATCCAGGAAATTTCTAATAGGTTGTCATTTTCCATCACAAAATTTTTAATAGATTTTTTTTAAAAGGTATGCATCAAGAAAGCCATAAGAGATGTCTTTGAACTGTTGGGTCAGCAACTTCACTGTGAAGCACTATGATAATCGAAATAAAACAGTCAGCACACCGACAGGGTATTGAAAAAAAAATCTCTGTGAGCATCTGCCAACTCATACACACTGGTCTTTTGGAATATGAAAAACTCCAAACACAGAATTCACAGAATGGATTAAAGGGCAGTAAGAGAAACTGTGGTAGTTCAGTTGTGGAGACAGAATTTTTCTAGCCTGCAGCTGAAACTAGAAACAAATAAAGACTCTGAATGACCTGGCTGAGTTGCAGCAGGAGACCCAACAGGGAGATGTTTTCAGATTTGCCAGTTAATAGGCCTCTTTGCACATACATGAAGTTCTGGGGTTTTTCCTTCCTACAGACTGTCAACAGTTTCCTTCTAAAAATGACAGAAAGGCATCAGGGCTTTGTGACTGCAGCAGGAGCTTCAGGCCTGTTTGCAGCAGCAGGTTGAGAAGTCAGGTACATCTTCCCTATCTGCATATCATTATGGACCAGTAGAATGGGGAGGGGTTAACAGCAAAAGCTCTTCAATAACCTTTTTTCTTTAACATAAAAATCAGCATTGGATTTGTACATCAGCCCTCTAGCACATGGAAATAGAAGTTAAAACACCTTTGAAGTTAGTAGTCTGAGAGAAAGCACACCAGCTGTTGCTAAGAATGCTCACAAAAGACAATTATTTATATGTATTTAGCCTTTGTGAGTTTGAAGTAGCACATTTTCTTCAAGTTTTTATCCACTTTAGTAATTAAAATAACCTGGTAGCTCAACATTTTAATACATGAGCTCCTTTACTTAACAAGCTTTAAAGGGAATTTACAGGTTTTTAATGCAAATACAGTAGCAGTTTATAGGACAGTTATACTGAACTTTATTTACAACAAACTACTGATGAATTTATTTTTCCAGTGATGCCTTCCTTTCCCAATTGTTTTTTCTAGGCAAGAGCTAAACAGTTGTCTTGGTTAAAACCAAACTACAGTGTAAAAACAACCATGAAAGCGATACTGAGCAGACCACAATAAATATCCCAGGTGTGACCGTACTTGGTTGTGGCTTTAAAATGGCAACAGCAGCGGTCTGGGAGATTGCACCGGTGATGAACCAGGGCGTGGGGATGAGTGGCTGAAGAGATGCCCAGTTGTCCCCAAACAGATTGTGCATTTGGACTTTGACATGAAACATGTCAGAGGTTTTGTCCCTTAACACAGGGTTGGGATTGGCTTCTTTGGGAGCACTCATCTCCCTTCTGCTAAAAACCAAAGAAAGAAATAGTAAGATAATGGAAGATTGGTAGCAATGGATGAAAGTACTGGAAGCATACTCTGTGAAGGATATTTTCTGCATCATTACTGTGAGACATTTAAAATCTAAACCACCCTCTATTAGCAGGTTGCTAAAAATAGTGTGTAATTGGAAGTGGGAGAATGAGTAAAGCTTAAAAGCACTGTAATTTTTTCATTCCTAATAAATACAGTTTTGTTGCATTAGGATACTGCTAGCGGTATGCAAAATAATTTATTTTGTTGGAGAATAAAATACACTCTTGGGTAAGTTTTATTTGCCATCTGTATGCTTTTATTCAGTTCTAATCCAGAGATTAAATGAATACTTGATATTTTAATTTGCTCTAATAACTTTTTTTTTTCCCCAGCTTCCTTACATGGGATATTCAGATTCTTGCTCCAGAGTTCCTGGGTAATAAATAAGTGACGTATCCAGTCAGCAGATAAAGGGAAGCAATACAGCACATCACAGCCACAGAGATGAGTATTTTCAGGTGTGTAACCACCTCTGGAGCAGCATTTCTTTGTCTGATCTTAAACAGAGGAGTTGTCTAAATAAAAACACAAATATAGAAGCCCTTAAGGAAGATATGAGATTGATTCACACCTAATCTGTGGGTTTACAAACAATTATGTGGTTGCTTCACAGGAGAAGATTAGTGTACTGGAATGGGTACACACATCCTATCCCTTTCCTGCAGTTAGGCACTTTTGGAACTTCCACCATTTGTCTTTATACATCAGGACTGAATAAAACTATTTTTAGCTCTGATCAGTGGGTTAGAATAGAATTTTGGTTTGATCCTTAGGTAACATCCTAACTGCAGCAGAACACCAAATACAGGGACATTGAACTCTGATGTACAGGGCTACAACTTGGCCAGAGACTTGAGAACAAGATTAACTACCCTGCTGACTCCCGATTCCCCAGCTGAGTCCATTCAGACAGGATTTATCCTAAGGCAGTATCAGTTGTCTATATCCTAAAACAAAACAACAACAAGTATGACAGAACAAACAGGTATCACAGTGAGTCCAGGCTGCTTCTCATTCCGTGGGCACATTTCAGCTATCCTACAGGTCAGCATTCCCAAACAAATTTTGCACAAATCAGTCTTTAATATCTCCATCTTGAAACCAAGAATGATGGATCATGAAAAGTCATGTTTCTTCCTCTGGGGAGTCAGCACTTCCTACTAACAAATAAAATATTCTGCTTTAAAAAAATTTCCCTGACCCATTTTCATTATTCCCCTCTCACTTGTAAGTGATGCAGGGTTTTGTCTCGAGGACAGCAAACCGACCCATTCAGGAAAGCAGGTCGTACCCCAAAATCCCTGGATGAACATGGACCACCTTCCTTCTTGTACACCGACTTCAGAGTGCAGCTCATGACTTACAGTAGGAGACCTGAGCAGCAGTCTAAGTTTGATCACACAGCACTGGAAAAGGCTTCCTGTGCCAGGTTTAATCTACAAAGCCACTCTTCGGGTTCTTACAGGGCACTACGAGACAGAGTGCACCTCTTCAAACAACAGTCGACGAGAGCCACTACTGAGCGCAGCTGTGTACTTGTGTGAATAAGAAAAGCCTGAAGGGAAGCCATGCAAAAGCTGATAGAATTTAGACACTGGCTTAAGGCTTTGAAATTTAAGAAAACAGTAATGAGTGCTTTCTTTCCAACACCCAAAAACAACATGAAGACTGGAGTCTGCCAAAGTCCAGACACGTGAGGGAGTACAGGCAGACAGGACATTTTCTTTGGTGAAGGAATATGTATTATCTACACTGTTGGGTTGGTCTCTGCTGATCTTATTATTAAACAAGCTGAATTACTGGAAATTGAACATAAATATTTCCAAACTCTGGTTTCCAGATTCCTTAGCTACTTCCTTTGAGCCTGTACATTTGGAAATAGGAAGGGCAGGCATTAAAAAAGGTCCAAATAAACAAGGCTGAAATGCACTGAAATCCAGTGACTCCTTCTGCCACGTCACATCTCCTGTGCCCCAGTGACCTGAACCGCCCTGTTAAAATTACTGCAGGAGTGGAAGCCCCTCAGGATCAGACCTCCTTCCTCTGCACTTGGAAGCAGCGGCCTGAGGGCAGCCCTACTTGCAGAACACTGGCTAGATGATTTAAGGGGCTGGGATAACAACCTGGTAAATTCTGAAAAGAAACCAGATCACTATCTCAGTTGTTGTTACCACAATAGTTAGGAGCCTGATAGATCACAGTAAATACTTCTTTTCCTTACTCCCACTTAAAAGTGATTAAAGGGAAGTTCTCTGGAGCTGAACCGAACTGAATATTTAGAGTGCAAAATTTCACAATTTACTAAAAGTACAGCAGATTTTGGAACACTCAGATTAGTACTGTCATATTGCCAAGTACTTTTGGAGAAACCTAGGGAAAAATGCATTAATTTACTAAAATGTTTGTGGTAATTTAAATAGAGTCAAATAAGATAATGGGGAGAAAAATGTTTGGTTAAATCACTTGTGGGAGAACAACCCTAACCAACTGAGATCTGAAACTGAGAAAGTTATTTTGGAACAGACTCTGTATTTAATTTTTCTATAACAGGATCATTACTGAAATGTGTGGCATGAAGCCTGAGCTAATGTACACTGATAATACTCATATTAGGAAGCTCCAGCTCATTCACTTGCAGTCAAAAGGTTTCTTAAGATCAAAAACAAAAGTAAAAGAGTTCAAAGAAAGAATCCCAAAAGGTGAGATGTCTTGCAGACAGCACTTTACTGGTACTCAGAAATGTATGATTTATACCAGGACTAGCCTGCTAGACCACTGCAGTCAGAGAATTTCACCTTCACCTCAGTTTTCTCATATTTGTATTCTTTGTAGAACATTTTAGTATCTGTTGGACAGAAGTGTCTTATAAAGCCTTCAGGTGATTACGTGTAATATGTAATCATTCTTCCTAGCCTTTGCTGCATCAAGGACCGAGGAGACAACAAAAAGCAAGAGACTGTGGTAGAATAAACACACTTTTGTCTAGAACTCACTTTGGCTTACCTAGAATCCACAGAGTGACCTGAAGTCTTCCATCATGAGGCTGCGATTTCAAGGTCTTTGACTATAGAACCCTCTCTTACACAGCACCTCTAAGATGACAGGTGCATTTAAGAGTATTGAGACAGGTATCTGTGGCAAAGTACCTTCATTCAGGTTCACATGGAACACAGCCTTAGCAACAAATGAATGCTGCAGAACAGTCAGAAGAATCAGCTCTAGTCCCATCCAAAGAGAAAACTCGAATGCAGCAGCAGAGAAAGGGAAGGAGACCTTTTACACTGCTGTCAGCATGGTATCTGTTTTCCAATATAAACTGTTTGGCAAGTAGTTTCTAAGTTGTAAGAATTTCCAATACAAAGCCTCAGCCTAGCAAGTTTCTTTTAATTTTTAAATGTACAGCATTTTAGTTCTACAAATGTAAAAAAAAAAAAAGAAAGAAAACAAAAAAACTTTACAATGTTTTTTTCACTTATAATGATCAAAACCAACTTGATTCAATAAAATTTGGTATGCAGTTAACATGGCCCAATTGCTTTTGATAATGCAAATGAAATGGCCGAGACATTTAGCTTTAAGACACAGCATATGCAGTAACTGCCTTCTGTGACAAGAGTTACTACACACACTGCAGACAGGTGGTTAGGAGTGCTGCTACAGATCACCAGTTGAGTACACACTGAAGGTAGTTCACATCCAGATGATACACTGTCATGGGTCAGTCTACGCTGCCAGCTTTTGCTGCTAGAGGGAAAGTTTTGTTTTGAAAGTACTACCCCCCAAAAGTTACGAAGTGCAGGCAAGGTTATGACTCAAATTATAAGCAAACAAGGAAACTTAAAAGTAGAGACTTAAACTTTAAAATCATACCAACCTGTTGTGCCAGGTTTCTCGTCATAATCATAACTTTAGTTTAAGCTCCCAGTAATACAGTTGCACTAACACACTGTGGCACAAATAACAAATGTACCCACATTACTTTTGAATTTCCTTGGCCTTGCCAGGTTTTCACATTCTCCACATTACTAAATAGTAGTTATTTATATGTAAGTGATAACCATTGTACAGTTACTCCATAGCTTTACAATACTGCCCGTACTATTATCACAAGCATTACAAATCCTATTAAAAAAGCAGCCCCTGTAGTGGCATACAAGAATAAATTAACCAAAAAAAATTTAGTATTACCATTTATTGGTGACAAACACTACGTTTTACTTACATTCCATGGGGAGAAAAAATTCCAGCGTAAACAATGAACTGAAGCAGTACTTAACTTGCAAGGCTATCGTGCTTTACCTGGACCATATGCAAAAAACTTTATTGCACACAGTTCAGTGCGCAATAACACAACATCAAAAGCAACACAGTTTATATATAAACATAGGTAATTTTTTTCAGCCCTACATGGAGATGTAATTAAACAGTATAAAGCACTCAAGGAAAATCAATCTGCGGTTTTATATGCACTACATCGAGATCATATCCTGTAATGTAGTGAGCTGTGTGCCATCTGTACACACAATCGTTAAAACATAGATCAGAGATCATTTAAAGTCATGTTGCATTCAAGTTCCCCTACCCCCCACTCAAGAAAACTAGAAATTAACCAAAAATGATCAAACAAAGTTTAAAATTCCTAAAGTGTTTTAATTCATTCAACCGTTGGCTAATTAAGCTAAGCTTGCGAAAATATTGGACTTTTTAAAATGGTGGGCACACAATTTGTTTCCAGTGAAACTTTGCTATTTCAATAAAAACAAAAGAACCACATACATGGATATGATCTTCCCAAGTTAGTTCACAGATAACATGTCAGTCTCAGAAGACAAAGTTTCTAAACTGTGCTATTGTTCTAGATACAATTAAGAAACTTTTAAATGAAAAATTTATAGTGTCATTTCAATCAAAACAACATAATAAAACTAAAAATTTCTCACTGTTGAAGAAAAAGCAACGGTTATGATTTAGACACTACAGTAGGTTGTAGAGACTGTAGCACTCTAAAACAGTTAGGTTACATTAATAGGAAGCATTTGATTTTCTCTGGTGCTTTCAGGTTTGGGTCCAGTCAAAAGCCTGTTTAGGCAGTGCTGTCCAGTGTTTGTCCCAAAGTGTTTGAGTTAGCCGGTTTGAGGAGAGGGTCACTTTCCATTTCTTGTTTCACACATCTACAAATGAGAAAACACCTGTTACTTAAGAGATAAAACAGTATTGCCACGAATAAGATGCTTCTAAATCAGATACAAGGAATTTGAGGTGCACAGAACAATTCACTTCCACATAACCGGCCTCCATTTTTAACCAATTAGCGCTGTGTTAATCCCACCATTTTGACAGTTTATCACCTAAATGAGAGGTCAAACTCTCCCCCCTCCTCCCCCCCAGCAAAGGGAATGATTTGCAACCCTCCATGTCCCTGCTGAAAGCAAGCTGTGAAACCTACACATTGTTTACATTTTACATACAGACGATTACTAGAAAGAGAGGAGCAGCTGTAACACTTAAACACACTGGAAAGTCACACTATTTATAAGTCTACATAAACAAATAGTCTAAGCTGAGGGATCACAGTCAGAATTGCTCTGTCTCACAGCCATGACATTTTATCCACTTGCTCCTGCTTAGTAATTTGCATTTGACACACAAAAATTACAAGCTTGATCATAAAACCTACCCTCTCGTCCTTCTGAAGGAGATAACAGCCCTTGGCATTTTAGGTTTTCTGGCAAAGGAAAAAACCCTCACATTTTATTTGTTTATAGAACATCACAGGGTTAGAGGTTTCCATTAATGCAAGGGAAAGTCAATGGGTCACACTCACACAGACATTGGTCCATTTCCTGTTCTTGGCATCTCTGTGGTTTGTTGGTCCAACTCAGACAGCAACTTTAAAATATTCAATGCAGCCTAAAGAAAAGAGAGAGCATTCAGCTATTCAACCTGAGTCCATTTCATTACTTTAATGAAAGCAGGAGCAGGACTCACTTAAAACAAAGTAAATGTTCTAATTTTGGTAATTTTTTTTTTTTTAAGATGTACAATTACAGTGGGAAAAATGCAATGGTGTAGAATTTCACCTTGCTTCATTAAACAACCAAATGGAGCTGTGGCTAGGGGACTCCCACTGCATTAGTTTAAGCAATGGGGGGAAATTAATTCAGCAGTACCATTAATATCAAGGAAAAAGACACTAAATTAGTAATGGCTCAAACTGTGCAGAGCTTAAGACAAAGGACATTAAAATACACCGAACCAAAAAGTCCTTTGGAGAAAAAGAAAACAATTTACACAAGAATCAAAAACACAACACAGGGCATGTGTGACTGTTTAACATAAGAGTCAGTGTGACATGGTGAAGGCAAAAGTCACCTCATTTGAGAACTGGATTTATTTTTCTTTTTAACTTTATTCAGATCATTTTCAGGTGCACCTTTTCAGAACATCCCTGATTAGTTATGGCACATGCATTAGCAAACGCTGAGTAACTGAACAGAGGAAGTTGAACTCTGAGCAGAGGCAGGTTCTCGCGTCAGCCCAGTCGCAGTGGTTAAGCTCCGAACGGGCTGTCCTTTTCCCTTCTGCCTACTGCGTGCTCAGCCTTACAGGAGCTCTTCACAGCAGGGTGTAGAGATGGGTATGAAGATGTTAAAATTAAGTGACAAGGATCTAAGAATTCTGTATCAAATTATAGCCATTAGAAAATTACTGCAATTTTTTTTAGTAGAAAAATCAGTGAGATCAAGTTTTCCCAAGTGGATGTACACACTGCAGACGCCCAGGCCAGTCTGCAGCCAGCACTGGGGTCACCACTGCACAGCAAAGGAACGAAACTCTTTCCTGGTTATAGCAGACTGTGTACATACTGTTAGCAATATGTGATGTCTTTTATAGACAAAGCCCCTTACAAGTTTGCAATCTGGAAGACTCATTCTTTCACAAAGAAATATTTCAGCTACTGTTAATGAAAGATCTCATTTACAAAAGGAGCTCAGCAGATTGAGGGCGTCTCCCGCTAGCTGACAGTGAATTGCATTTCTTGCATCTTGGATTCTGTTCAAGCAGAACGCCTGGTAACGTGAACTCAAATGTTACAGTTCCCAATGAAGTATCAGCCTGTTCTGTTGCAGAAAATGAGGTGATACAATCTCATTTTCATACATTTTCTTTAATATGCGCTCATGCACATAATACCAAGATAAAGCAAATGCATTTTTGTAGACCAAAATTGTGAGCATATATTAAACATTTTAAAGGTTATTTAGATTAGGTTCTGATATTATTAATCAATTATTTCAGCAACCTGTGAAATATTAGACAAAAATGAGCCAGGGAATTGTCCAGCATTGAAGTCATTGCTACCCAGCAGTAATATGAAACCTTGTCTATCCGCTGCACCCCTTAGTTCACTGAAGGGCAAAGGGAGAGCATTTCAGCAGCATTCATCATACCATATCGTGGCAAGATTCTACATCCTTCCCAATTCCATGGCTGATCAGTGGTGGCTGAGAGGAACAGTTTATGAGAGATACAAACTCGTTCTTGTTATTTTTTGGAAAGTCTTTATATTCAACCTGAAGAGAAGAGAAGGATTTAGTTCTTCTCAGTTAACCAAGTACAGGAAATATATCACAATTGTTATAGGTTATTTGCCCACATGTGAAGCTGAACTTTACTTTTAATCATTCTGTCAGCCAGCAGAACCATTTACTTTGAAGTTTGACTTCCCCTGCAATGTTTTTTAGTAATCACAAAGGCGCTGTAAGCCTTCTAAATCAAAGTGGCTACTTCATAACAATTTTATTCTGATCATATCTATCTGCACTTAAAAGTTTCCCTATTATACTTTTTAACCCATTGACCTCCTTTAACATATTAATATAGGAACTTACATGCAATTCTGATTAAAGAGACCAAACACAAGAAAACGTACAGCTTACAGCAAATGTTAAAGTATGAAATATTATTAAAAAATATTTCAGATCAGTCAAGTTCAAGTTCATCCTGTGTTCCTGTATCATGACAGTTTTGAGAAAATGCTACTTTTTTATTTTATTCTTCCAAGACTTCAGAGTAGCACTGAATTAAGGCTGAGAATACAGTACAGAAATGCACATTTGAAAACTAAATTTTAAAAGCTATAAAATTCAGTACATTTAATAGGCAAAGTAAAAGATTTACATGAATTTCAGCTTAACAAGCAGCCTCAGAATACATCAGTCACCAGCAGAACTAAAAAGCTTTATGGAGAGCTTTGGAAGAAATCCTGCAAAGCTGAACATTTACCTGGATTCCTTGAACATTGGAAAGATAGTCCAGCTGCTCCGAGGGCCTAGTAAGTGGTCCGTGGGGTACGTGGCCTGATGAGTTGTTATTCTTTAATATGGTCTCAGCAGTAGGAGAAGTACCACCATACAATAGCTCTCTAGCAATCATTGCTGTTACTGTAGCCTTGGCAGGATTTGGGGCTGCCCTAGTGAACTCTTTGGTGTGGTGTCCTTGATTGGCTCCTACAGCTTGTGCAACCTCAGGGACCATGGGAAGAATTCCAGCTGGAAGCTGCTGATGACTGAGATAAGGCATCCTAAACTCATCTTCTTTATTACCTGAGAAGAGAGGGGTACATACTAGTGGTGGTTTCACTTGGCTAGCTATTTCTGTGAGGAAGTCTTTAACATATTGCAGTTATTCCCTCAGCATCTGTAAGGTGACAGGGCCAAACGTAACACAGCTAACTCTGCCTCAACAAATTCAGCACCACCCTCCCTGAGTCTGCCTCAGGCTTAAGAGTGGCATTTCTGGGGCAGCCTTCCAACCTGCAACCATTCTTCCAAATCTATAAGGTTATTCCCAGGTGTCAGAAATCCCAACCCTTTTCCCAGGGTATCTGCTCCCATCCTTATTTGGACCCTATACCAGAGAAATGTTCTGCTGAGCCGAAGAGGCTGATCTCTTCTCCTCCCCTTACCCTTTCCCCCACAGAAACTGCCCCCACTTCGCTCCTGCTGTTGGTTGAAGGAGCCTCACCCCTGGATCAGAACTAAGCTCAGTCCTGAACATTCATTCTTGTCCTAGAAAGCCCTAGACACAGATTAAAGCCTGTTCCAAGATCCCTCAGATCAAGTTAAGACAAGCTCAGACAGCTGCACCTCCACTAACTGCTCGACTGACCCATTAGCACACAAATGCTTTTGGCTCGGCCTCCCCGAGCAGGTGGCCAAGCAAGCTGGATACTGTATGACTTTGGAGGAACAGGCTCTTTGGGATTTGAAAAAAAACCTTCCCAAGGGGTAGATTTACTTTACAAACCAGCAATTACACACCTCTGCTCGTTACAGTGTGTTAAAAGACACTGTTGAAGGGACTGAGACCATGATTCCTTCAGTAGGGTTACTTACTAGTTGAAGTCTCATCAGAGCCTGGCTCGAAGAAGGTTACTTTTCTTCCATCACCTGGTTTCTTCACTGGTGTCTTAAAAATAGGAGGAAAAAAGCCAAACACACAATATCCCTTTAAAACTTTTTTCTCCCCAAGGTTTTAAAGTTTTCAAAATGTAGGTGATCTAACTAGTCAAAATTTTACCAAAAAATTTATTATTCAAAGCCAGTTAAACTAACCTTAGTTATTGGCATTGCTGAGGACAAAATATTGGACACAAATTAGCATATGCATGAAAAAAAGAGAAAACTAAAACCAGACTTGCTGTTTTAACTCTCTGGTAACATCTGCTGAATGAACAGGGGAATGCCAAGGCTCTTTCCCTGCTAAGGGACCCACCAAAGGAAGAGACCTGAAACAAATTCCTGACTGCAACTGGTGGTAAGGCCACGTGAAACTATTGCTGTAGTCCTATGACCTACATGTCTGCAAGTTTCTAAGACCAGTACATCAATTATCACAGGTTCTGAGCCACTCTATGAAGAAAAAACACATTCATTTAGCCGTCTGATGAGACTGATTTACTTGCAAAATTGAACCCTTAATGTATCCAAAATGCACTATTTTTTAGAGAACACTCACTTCAATACAACTGCTCCCTGGCTAGGGCAGAACATGTGCATTTTTCTACACTGCTACTGCCTTGCAAAGCTGCTGTTGTTTCAACTTGACTTCTGCTGTAGTATTAAACGGCAGTTGATCCTTAAAGACTCTTACCTTCTCTTCTGTCTTTAATGCTGGCTTTGGAGGTTGAGGTTGAGGGACTTTGAAACCTAAAATTTCCAACATATTTTCAGCTGCATTGCGTTTAGCAACTTTTTTGTTTGTGCCCATGCCTTCAGCTGTGTGTACACCAACTTTCACCTGAACAAAAGAGGAAGAAAAAGCCAAATCAGCTGTTAAAAAGTAGGATTCACTTATTAGTGATCTGTGTCTCGAGCATGCCATGAGTCACAAAACATTCACGTGATCATTATCCTAAGCAAGTTGTCATTTATTACCAATGATCATTGACCTCCAAGCATGAAAAAACTCAAACAGAAGTCATAAACAACTACATTTCGTCATCTCACCTTGGCAACAGCCTTAACACTCAAAACTGGTACTGCAGCAGATGTAATTTTTCCAAGCTGAAGCTACAGGTTTAGCAGATTTACTAATGCAATGGAAAGAAAGCAACTAACTTTCCTGCCTGGGCCAGGACAGGAGGGAGGTCTGGAGAATGCACTTAGAGGCTCACTGATGTTAGTATTAAAAATGCTGCTATGCCACTGGGATTTGCAATGAAGAGTGCAGGAAGTGCTGCACTCTAAAGCAACACATGAAAACTCAGGGGAAGGAAGAAATGAAGGATATCCAGGTTCATGTTAATAAATCCTACATTACAAAATAAAAGTAGCTCAGTATCTCTTAACAGAATATTAATATTCCTGTTAATTAAAACATTAGGCAGTCATAACAGACTTCTGGTGCCCTGTGCAACTTTGTAAACATGATTCATATCACTCCTTGAACCTTTATCTTCCTTGAATGTAGCCCACTAGATATTTTCTTAATGTATTTAATGGAAAACTGTCTGCAATCCTTTGTATATCATCACCAAAACCTCATCAGTATAATTAAAAAAAAAAAAGACATCATAGCCATGCAACTAGATTTCCCAAATTAATATACAAACCTGCATAACAAACTCCCTGCGCCTTGGCAGGCCACGTTCTGTGATGAGCATGTACTCGGGTTCCTTCTCTTTCTTGGCCTGCTGTATCTGGGCAAGTCTGCTAATGGGATTCATTCCTTGACCGTATTCTGGACTTGTCTGCAGCTGTGTAGAACAATGTTTAGGAAATAAGCCAATATTTGGTTTAATAGACAAAATGCAGCGTGCCACTGAATTAATTAATCTCTAGAATTTAAAAACACTGAAATAAAAGTTGCTTAATGAAACACTGTCACAGCCAAAGAGAAACACTTAATCCATTTGGCTCTGCTGTCACAGTTGACCACGTATAACCTACCACTGGCAATAGTTTTACAAGTTCTACTCCTGCTATATTAGGAGAGACAGGCTCGCAGGAGAATTTGCACAAGCAAAATCATGCAAAACCCAAAGCTGTGAAGTCTAAGGTTTGAAAGTCAGAACTTGATTTTTATGTGCCACACGTTCTTATGTAAGCTCTTTCATCCTGAATTTACAGATAACTGTTGTAAAAGTGGTGTCAGAACCCCCTTTAGAGTGGGCACAAAATAGAACTTAATTTTTAATACCAGACTGCTGTTAGATGTTGAGCAGCTGAAGAGTGTTTATAATTAACTCAGAAATGCCCCTCTTCTGATGATTATTTGTAACAGTCAGATTTCCAATCTGATTGTTTCTTACCTTCACTATTGATTTTGTTTTCTTTTTGATTCGTGGCTTCATTTTCTCAACTGTAGGAAGGGGTGGCAATTTTTTCAGTTCTTCTAGGACTGCTATTGCAGCATTTTTCTTTGAGATCTTCTTGCTCTTTCCTTCACCTTCACCCATGAATTCTCCAACTGACACCTTGGTTACAAAGCTCTTCATATGGGGAGGACCACTTTCCTTGGTCACCTGTTTCAGAGGGAAAAACTGAGTGAAAGCGTGATAAACACTTATTAAAAATGGTAGAGCACATTGTTTACAGCAAACTTCTCTCAAGAACTACAGATAATGAGATTTTTATATTCTCATACAATCCACAAAGCAGAGATGTAAATCATACTCACTCTAATAACATAATGCCACCCAAATAAACATAGACTTTAAAAAGATCAGATGCAGTTAACAGTGTTTACATACAAGTCATTCATCCATCTTATTTAATTTACTGATTTACTCTCTCAGTATTACAACATGACTGTTCTATTTCATCAGTGTGTACTTCTGCACTGTTAATATCACCTCACTAAATACATCCTGTGACAGTCACAGAACATTACAGAGAAAGCAATTTTCTAGGACCCAGCATTTCAGTCCAGAAGTCAAGAATTCTGGAGATATTTAAGAGAAAGCTGCCTACTGCAGATTTAATCTTTTAACTCCATTCATAACACATCATACTTCAAAAAAAACATGAAGTCAAAAAGTAAGAATGAATTAAGAACTTCCACCCACAACTGGCTTTATGTGACAGTACATTTCTACCAGTAATGCCCAGGCTAAGCTGCAATAATTGAAAGCTACACATAAAATTTCATAGGATGGTTTCAGAAGCAATTTTGTTACACGCAATTGCATTTTCTTACTATAATAATTCAGATAGTTGACTTAAATGTTACTCTGCCAGCTCAGGAAAGCAGCATGATAAATTAATATCTTAGTGAAACAGAGATGCTCCTATGGAAGCCATTGATTTAAGAGAACTAAAATGATCAAGGAGGGGCAAAGAGGCAGCAAGCAGCCAGGCTAAAGGGAAAGGAAAGCAAGATGCACATGAGGTCACCTCATGGCAAGAAAAGAAACCTACATGTGAGATTCTGCAACTTGCTGGTAGTCCACATCAGTGCTGAATTAAGCAAATACTTCCATAAATGTCTCTCAGAGTGAGCTAGACTCTGCCTCGACTCTGCACTTCCATGTTCTGACCGTTAATGTGGGGTTGTGTTTTGTTTCTTGACTGTAATACTGATTTTTCAAAAAGCTTGGATAAAAAGATTGCACAGACAACCCACAGCGTAGCTGTTCACTCAGGTTATGATTTTAGTGCATGAATATGTGAACAGGTGGATCTTTCTTTTTTCTTCACTTTACCATATCAACTCCAAGACAATCAGGGTGACTGTCAAAGGTAAAAGTGTATTCACAACTAACAAGACATGTTAAAAGTCAGTTGTTTGGGCTATCTAAAAGAGACTCAACTTAATGTGTACCCTTAA
This sequence comes from Caprimulgus europaeus, assembly GCA_907165065.1. Next base: position 9,174,697 of record OU015541.1, read on the forward strand.
TATTCTAATAAAAACAAATCTAGAGCTTGTAAAATAAACATACCTCAAAATTCACAGGCAAGTTCCTTTTAAGTGCAATCTCAAAAACTTGGCTTATTTCAGATTTATTGAGATTCTCATCATCTGGTTCTTTTCCGTTAACCTAAAAGAAGCATACTCTATTTAAAATAAAGATCCTATTAAATTGAATTTTATCCATCCAACCAGTTTACTGAACTCTCAAAATTTTAAGTTGTCTAACCTTTACTGCCATTTTACGTGACTGTGTAGAAATGCAGCACACATACTACAGAACTGAAACTTAAGAAGCTCATTTAATGTGTATGTGTAAAACCTAGCAAACCTTCATATTTTCATGTGCTCATTACAGGAAAGAACAAATGGAATAAGGGCCAATATGTTTAAAAATCTATTTGCAGAAAAATAAACTAAAGTGTTAAATGACTGGTTTCCAAATGGAAGTACCTTTATGAAATACAATTTTCATATACTGATTGGACATTTGTACCAAAAGCACTAAGACAGTATCAGATAAGAGAAAGGGCAGGAAAAATAAAGATTCTGAGAATGGGACCAATGTGAATAAAGGATGACTAATTAGACCCTGGCATAGTTCTGTCTTTTAACATGCTCCCTCGTGAGTGCTTAATCTGCAGATGTTTTTCTCATCTGAAGAATATACTATCAGGAACTTGCCTTAAATCAAATGGTGTACATCTCTGAGAACTCACACCTCTTAGGAGGACAGCAGTGCCAGGTGAAGCTTACCTACAGGCACTTCTACGTATCTCCAGGTAAAATTTTGATTGTGATTCCAAAAATGTCTTCACTGATGTTGGGATCAACATGAACTAAGAGGCACGGTAACAGCAACAGAGAAATTTTAAGACTAAGTGTCCAGCAGTGATATTGGAAAGATTATGATAAAGATGAACAGCAACAATTTCACCAATTATATCATGCCACAATACTAGTTCTGCAACCAGAACTAGTTGGTAACAAAAATTATTTAAATATTTTATTGCAGCAGCAGCAATATGCTAGAGAGCTCTCCTTGATTAAAACTAGTTTTCATGGTAGCAAGCATCTCCAATGTCTGTTACTAAGAATTTTGATCAAAACACGAAGGCAATTTTTTTTCCATTGCTTAAAGCAGCCTGTTCCCACCTCAGAAAGAAATATTAGTAACATCAGTCTGTGGTTTTCACTCCTTCCACTGTCCCACCAGATCTCACATTGTTCTTATGGGTTGACCTGGTATTTCAGGTTCGAGTTGCAAACGTTTCAGAAGAGCACATAGAGCCCAACATCCTTTTACAATGACAACATCTGATACTCCTGATCCCACTACTCCATCCAGCCTCCAACCTCTACGCAGAGGTGTACACAGAGCAATCTTCAGGTCTGCAAAAACTCAGACCACACGATGACACCACTCCCACAGGAGCGAGGCAGATGCACTGTGCATGAGACTGCATGAGGAATGTGGAGGCAAAGTTCCTCCAGGCAACTAGAGGAACCAACCACACTGAACCTCAGCAGAAGGCACAAGGCAGGTAAAAACTGGCAAAGCCAAGATTGAATACAGGAGTCAAAAGTCTTGATCATCATATTCTAAAACCCTTTTCAAATGCAACGGGTAAGTTCAAAAGGAATAGCACCATAAACTCTGAAAAAATATTTGAACTACTGAGGTCTGATTTTACTACAGTCTAGGAGCTACAGCAAGTTCATCACCAGCATCTCTAGGAATGGTCTGTCATTACCCTTGCTGTCAAAACATTAGCACAATCACTTCAATGACAAATATTTTCCCCTTCCTTGTAATTTTAGATACATTCTAGTTTTTCAAATTCTCACACTTTTCCTTGTGAAAGTGACCAGGACTTCTCTTGACTGGATTAGATTTTTCCCATTTAATATCTTTTCAAGAGGATACAAATAAATAGTATGGAATTATTTGCTATATTACGCTGTATATTTTTGACACGATTCCAAGTTTGCCCACACAGTGTAAGACACAGGTACTTTTCTTCAATACCTTTTTCTAAAAAGAGTAAATTAAGAGCCAAATAACAATTAACAGACTACAGCTATTTTACTGAGTATTTTGGCTCAGCTTGAGTTTTGGATCAGTTTATTTTATAAATCAAAAATGGCCCTACACACATGCTCTCCCTCTTTCTCTTTCCCTGCACACCTCAAGGCAGACAATCTGTAAAGTCTGCTTTTAAAGTAGTTTGCATGGGTTCATAGACTAAATTCTGTCTAAGAATTGTGCTAGAAAGCACAGCTTTCTACGTTTTCCAAGCTTTACATTGATGCTTTACCATCTCTGTCTTTGAATAAGCAAAGTAATCTCATACTGCAACTTTGCCAGTGTGTCTTAACCCAAATCAGACTAATTTAGGTTGGAAGATCCTTTGTAGGTCTCCTACTACAGCCTCCTACTAAAGCAGAGCAGACTTTAAAATTAAATTGGGTTGTTCAGGCAAGGCTTTGTCTGGTTGAGAACTAATATTGTTACTTTTTTTTCCTGACACTTGCTTCTGGATTTGCAGTCTGAGGAGGTATGGGAAATGGTCCTTCTTACCCTTAAAGTCTAATCATTTTATTCAATGATTTATTCTTAAGTACTGAATATTTTCTAATTTAAAAATACAAAAGCAAAATCCTGTAAATACAAAAATTTGTAAAAAAAAAAAAATTACAAAATTACTAGCTCTCCCCCAAAAATACAAGCATTCAAGCTTAAGAATTTTCTGTTTACACACACATACAAATGGGACACACAAAAATAACTACACTTAAAAGGAAAATTACCAGCAACATCAAATGACAAGTAGGACATATCAGCATCATGTCTGCTAGTGAAATCTTAATTTGCCTCCATTGTATACAGGCATTATCACAGCATCTCCTATGATCTTACACTGCTGCATCCTTCAAAGACCTTGCCTCACTGAATGCAAGAATGAACAGTGCTCACTTTACAGTAAAATCTCCCTTATTTTATCTTTATCTTGTCTAGTGCAAAACACTGTTATAAAAACAGCAATTCCCTCAGCCATTCCTAAAACTACAATATTTCGAAGCCACAAATATTGATGAACTTAGTATTTAAGTACCAAACTTTAAATTAAGATCCAAATTATCCAAGTATTTATTATAAAACAGTACTCTGTGTTCAAAGGATTGCTCTCCTTTAGCATAGCTGCATCTCTTACTGTTCATTTTGTAGACAAGCCAAAGATGAACAGAAAAATAAAATGCACGTTTCTCCTGAAAGTTTAAGTGACTTGCCCAGCACATGTATAGCAGGGTCAAGACAGCATTCAGCTCCCAGTGAGCTTGCAACTGTTTTATTCATAAAGTAATTCTCCCTTCTTGCAATCTTTTGCATCCTTCACAACAGTACTTCTCTAATTGTGTTATTAAAAAAAAAAGAAGAAAAAAGGAGAGACTGTAGGTTTACTTCCTTTACCTCTCAATTTACACCCTTACACTACAGACATCCTATAGAAAACGATACGTGGTCACGTAAAGACAACTGAAGTGTTTGTTCTGAAGACCTCACATTACTCAACTTTAAACACAACTCCACAGAAAGTCACTTGCACAGAACCATTTCCAAACAAGTGAACAGAGAGGAATTCAGTCACATGTGATCCTATTATTCTGTGCAGAGCTGGACTCCTTGGGCCCAGTATACTGAACTTTGCTACCTGAGATGGAAAACAGCTGGTGACAGCAAGTCCTCTGTTACGAGGTGAGCACAAACTCAAACTCCACCTGTCACCATGTCTCGATTTCAGTGCAGAAATCACCTCCACTCTTTCAGCTTCTATTCCCAGCATCACTCTCTTCTCAGCATTAGCATTCACAATCCCTTACCTCTTAGTAGCCTCCATCATTCAATAACCTACGTTCCTCCAGGAGAGCTTTCTGTTACCTGAACTGTCAGTGCCTCCTAGGCCTCCTCCCTGAACAGTGAGATACATACAGTGTTTCTGCCTAATTCTCTAGGCAATGCTCTCTCCCACAAACACACTCAGAGGTTTTAACTCAATGTCCCTTGGCTTCACAACACATTTCCTTAATCCCCTTGCTCTGCCATTCCTGGTTTTCCCCAGTCTGAGACACCTTGTTACCTTCTTGCCCAATTCTTCATTTTCCTTCTTTCTCAGCACATAGCCAGACTCCATATCCAGCAAGTCCTCATATTCCCCAGATTGTAATTTATCAGTCTAACCTCTCCTTCCTGTTCCTCACCTCTCTGGCAATGTCCTAGTCTCTCTTGCTTCTAGGTTTGTACTGCAAGGCCCCTCAACACAATCTAGATGCCAGCATGGAGTACATCAATAGACCTCTTCTTAGTTCTTCCATCAAGCCCTCATAACTCAGGCAAGTACAATGAGCCCATAAAGGAAAGACTAAATATACTCTTTGTAGTAGGCTTTGGCCAAAGCAGTCAGCCAGTACATACAGTGAGGTTGCACGCAGTCAACCAGTTCCTGGAGGTACGAGTAACTTGTGTGCATACAATGAGACCTTCTGCCTAAAGCTACTTAACAGAAAAGCATGAAAAACCAAACAGTAACAGGGTCCTGGAATGGAAAGTGCTGGGCAGCCATAAATATATGGAGGGATAAAAATTTGCTTCTTATCTTCCTATCAAAATTCGTGTATGAGTTTACTACTTCCATGAGCTTCCTGCTTTTTCAGAACTTCCATAGTTCTTTCCAAAACCATGTAGGAATTTTGCCCAGGAAGCAAACATGTCTGACTTCTACGTTGCCCACACTAGAATGCAATACCCCATTTATACACTTCTTCACATATTTGTATATGATCTGTACCTGGTAAGATATTAGTTCCTATCTATGCTTCCAGTGCTCCTATCTGACAGGAGTCTATAGCATTGCTGTGGAAAAATACGACAGCAAAAGAATTAATATAACTTCATTTGGGAAAACTCTAGTTCCACAGAAAGGTTTGCTTTTAAATCAAAGTGCTTCTAATGACACAAGTAGGTCAACACTACTACACAGAATTAAATTTGACAACTGTCATCTTCTGCTCAATTAGGAAAAAGTCTACAACAATATCTCAGTTTATCCTAGCCATTTATGCTTACAACACTGAGATTAATCCCCACCTCTGGTTTCTCAGGCAAGGGCTCATTCTGCAGAACTTTCAGTGCTTTAGCAGCTGCATCATGCTTCGCAGCTTGTCTTGTTCTTCCTTTCCCGTGAAACTGCTGCCCTCCAATTGAAAGCTCAACTTGATAAAGTAAGGGCCCAACAGGAAATGGGTAAAAGTACCTGCAAAGACAGAGATTTAAATAAACAAATAGTTTGGCCTACAAAGTAAACAGAAACATAACTTAAATGTGGATTAATCTCTTGAATTTCAGTAACCACAACTCAGCACTGAAGCACTAGTATTAAAAAGATATTTTTGATTTAAAGTCTAGAAGATTTTAGACTTTAAAAGTCTAAAAACAGAGTATCAACAGTTCTTGTTTTACAATATTAATACCTTTCTAACCAACTGGAACAGAGAAAGACAATGTAACTATGCTTTTATAGATTTGGTAGTACAGTCAGCTTTGAATTCTCAATTCCTATGCTCATATAAAATTCTTTAAAATGAAGCTGCAATTTAAATAGTTTTACAAAAAGCTTCAAAATATTTTATTTACTTTTTCTTTTACACAGAAAGGAACTGCAAGAAATAGCTATCCATTTCATGAAGCTGGCTATATCCCAGTGTCCTCAAAAACACTCCATCATTTGGTTCAGTTCCCTTTTTCCTCCCCTTCCCCTCCCCTACAAAGAAAAAAACCTCAAAACTTAAGACAAATTACAGATATTAATGGGGTGTACTTATCAAAACCTTTTGCCTTGTAAGCCAGCTATGTTTCAAGCTGAATATCCCTTTAAGGGACATTGTATTTTTAACTGTTTTCAGAAGATAGCATCAAAGCAGCCACAGGAAGACAGCAGAAATTCAGAGACATGAGACTGCAAAACCAAAGAATTAAACCATACATACCGTGGAGGATAAGTGCCACCTCTCATGGAATAGCTGTAAGTGGACCTCATCCCCGTGTAAGGATCAATAGGTTTGTACATAGGTTTCTTTCCCAGCTTCATGCAAAGTGCATTTAACTCCACTGTGGGGGTTACACTGTCTAGATAAAAAGGAATAGAGAGCTGTCCAGCTATCACAAGGGACCAAAGCAATCTAAACTCTAATGCTGTCTCAAACAAGGAAAAACAAGCTCAAATTTTGCCCTATGCAGTAGCTTAAATGAATGAATTCTGAATAGAAATATTCTGAATACAAAGAAAAAAAGTCTATCTGATGATTATTAAGTTTAGCAGCCTAGTACAGTCACAACAAATCCTGTCAGAAAAGCAAACCTGCAGAGGGCTTTTTAAAAATTATTATTTTGCTTTAAACTTGCAAAGCTACTAATTTATTTACTTTTACAGCATATCTAACAATGTAGTCTTGTAGTCTGCAGAACAGACATTTCTCTTCCCAAAGAAATAAATACTTTTAAATTAAATTAACAGACATGCTACATATCTTCTGTTTCTGCTGTTTATGGAGAATAATCAAACGTTTCTCTTTGTACTCAACAACCTAGGAAGGGTTTTTATGACTCTTCAATTTCAAATTGCAACTTGCTTTTTCAAAAGGAAGGTATATTGCTACTGAGGGCTATAAACATTTCTCTCAGTGCAGATATTGTGTGGAGGAAGAACTGACTCACTGACTATTCTCACTTGAGAAAGAAGTGTCATGTAAATGGTCTTTTTTTCTATCAGAGGCTTCACTGGTTCAAAAATCAGCATGTATGCTAGTGTAACTGTGTTTTGTTATAAGATAATTGTCAAAAGAAAACAAAATTATGGAACAGAAAAATAAGTAACTGCTAGCTTATAATATTTTCACTGTTGACTGGGCAAAGAAATAATTTAGGTGATAGAATGTAACTGGCACAAAAGGTAAATTTTAATCTCTGCTGAACATACCAGTGCTCTCCTAATGGCTTTGCATCCAAGTGACTAAGAGTAGGTGCAGTCACACGTGCAGCTGAGATGCAAAGACAGTTCATACTTATTTTTACACTTTAAATATATCTTAAAAGCAATTTTAGTAAAGTTAGAAGTTCCCTAAACATAGCTAACTACACCTCGAATGCTTTTACACAAATCAACATCTATTTCTCTTTGAAAAAGTACAAATGATGCAAATTCTAAAGTTCTTATCCAATCCCTCAACACAAATTGTGGAGTTTGGTTTTTTTAAAACTTTGATTTCCAAATAAATCTTTATCATCAAGCTTTTGAATTATCCTCTCAGAATTACCAAACACACTCATCTGCCTGTGCAAAAGGTTATTCTTTGTTGTGAACAAATTCCTTATGTGTTTTTGTGGTTTGTTGTTGTTGTTGTTTGGGTTTTTTAATTTTTTTACTTAGTTTTTCTTTTTTTTTTCCAAGATTCCACCAAGTGTTACAATACAAAACAGCAAGTGTAAGCAGTGGGTTCTTCAAGCCTGAATGACTTGATGGGAAAACCCTACACTTTAACTTGTTAATATGACGATTTTTTTTAATGTTGTCTACAATTATCAAAGATTAAATCAAGATGATGTTCTCGCAATACCTGACAATTGCCATTGTTAAATATGCAGAATCACTGTTTTTATTAATCCTTATGCAACTTTAAAATATCTACCTAAACCAGAAAAGTGTATTTTTTAAGAAAAATCAGTTTGTTGTGGCATATACCTGGATTCTTGCCTTCACTACGAGATGGACGAGCCGTAGGCTTAGGGAATTTTGTCCCTTCCAAAGCTTTGGCAGCTGCCGCATGTTGCGCTTTTTTAATACTAGTTCCTTCAGCTTCCCAGTGCTGGTCCCCAAGGGTCAGCTGCACTGTAAACACCTCAAAAATACAAGACATGGATTTTATTACAAGCTGCTTCAGAATTCACATAATTTATTAGACCTTCTTACACAGCACAATGAATCTTTTAGCAATGCAAAAGTTGAGAATACGGTAATCAAAGTTCTCTGCAACCATCAGGTCATCTCCAGATTTTAAACACTTTGGACATGGATAGTTCAGTCATCAAGGAAATCCTAAGAATTTCACAATAATTGTGGCTAGCAACTATCCTGCATACTGCATGAGATCACCTAGGCTAAAAAACAAACACAAAAATGTGTATAGAGGCAACAGCTACATGGATAGCCGGTATGGCAATGTTACTCTGAACAGCAGCACTGAAATTCAGACTTGTTTATTACACAGACTCAATTCTTGCTTTAATACTGTGTTTTGCTTTGTTTTTTTTTTTTTTTCCACAATGATATTTTTCAGCAGTTTGAAGAAAAATAAGTTCACACTGCACCCCAAAAGCTTCTACACGCCCACAGGTGAGCACAAGCTTATTTGATTATAGAGCTCTGTGGCACTTCTTCCTAAGTATGTGGGATAAGGAAGGATGATAAATATTGCCCTAAATTTTCACAAATTAATGAGACAACAGTAAGCCAGTGTCTCTCTGGTAATTAAATGAAGTTTAATTTCAATCAGAAAGAAAACACAAGCAAACAGATGCTCAAAATGTCATTCCAATACTTCTTGTAAATGCAGACCTTGCCTCCTTTGCACAGTGGAGCTGACATTACGCTTATTCTGGACAAAATATTTTAGTTCTTACTATTATTCAATTCCAAGTCAATTCCTTTAACATACAAACACACACTGTTCTGGGAAACACCTTAAGGAGACAATGCCAGATGAAATACACACACGCCAGGCTGATTTTCCTTGTATGCCTTCATCTCAATTCTCATCTAGTAAGAGATCTTCAAGGAGGATTAAAAAGTTTAATAATGCTAAAACTCTCTTCTTCAGCGTTCTCTGAAGTAACACAAACTGCTTGTATACTCACAAACTGCCTGTCTGTTTGCTCTGTTCCTGAGGCACTATCTCTCTGCATAGGAACAGAACACCAAAGGAACTGTATGTTACCCAGATGGGACACATGGTGAAAGGGATGCACACCACAGGCTGCTCTGCCCTAGGCATTCCTATATTCACAAGGTCAAGAACTAAAGATTCTTTTGCTAAAGTAACTGCTCCAGAACAGATGAATGTTCAGTGCTGTTCAATCAAACTGTACCTCAGGCATTAAAGAACAAGGTCCCTGTTTTCCAAATATTAGGCAATTAAGATAGAAAGGTTCAGTTTATTCACAACTAAAACAGAGTTAACAGTAAAGCAACATTCATGTTGTTGTGCACAAGAGAGAATAACTCTTAAAAGTAACCAGTAAAACTTATTCTGGGCATATCAACAAATACAGATTTGTACCTCACTAACTACAGGCACAAAAGCACTACAACTCCTTGTGTATTTTCCTAATGAAAAATAATTGCCATAAATCTTCCTGCATCTAATGGGATAATTTGGACTAAGAAACTATTTTCATCTTTTAAAGTTGGTGTGATTAACCTCAAAATATTAAAATATACCACAGGAAGAACACCAAAAATTTGCAGAACAAAAGCTCAACATCATACTAGAAAGCGATTGTATAAAGGTCATCCATGTGTAATGCAAATTTTTTTAGCACAGACTGCAAGGGACAAACCTTGATTTAAGTGTAAGTCAAAGCCAAGTATTTAATAATGAAGCTAATATAAACTCTTCAAAAAAGCTAAGAAGTTTTAGGTAACAGGTAAGTTCAACCTTTATATACTTTGGGAAACCAACTTTTTAGTACACATGTAACAGCTTCCTGCTTCCTTACCACTGGTACTTTGGGGAGCTTCCCATTCCTCTCTATTATTGTGTATTATCTTGCACCAAAAGTGTATATTTTGCTTTTCCACTTATCAGAGTGAAAGAGCATTCACAGCAGCAATAAGAAACTTATATGAATATTTACCTTAGAATGAGCTGGACCTTGCTCACTCAAAAGCTTATACTCAGGTTGAATCTTGTTGAAACGGGCTAACTCATTCACAAGACACATTGGGGTTTTCTCTTTGGGGTTTGCCATGTTTGAAGGAGCTGAAAGATTACATAAAACCAGATAAATTAACAGGTAGCTACCAACTCTACTGCAATCTTTAATTTAAAAAAAAATCTAATTGGCTTAGCATTTAGTTGTCTGCAATACACTGCTTCTCAGAAAAGATTTGCTGGAATAGACAGCTCTGCTCATTAGCCAAACTGGCAGCAACCTACTGAACTTTGGGATTTCCATGCAATGCACACGCCCAAAAAATAGTATCATTAAATTTAATGTTTTAATGCAAGCCAGAAGTACGAAGTTAGACTCTCCTGCCCTTAGCTTGCATGTTAAGTAGTACATTTCAAGGAGTAAATCTTCTAAATATTCAGCATGGTCATTGGCTTTGAATAATATAAAAAACTCAGTTAATTTGTTTTTCCTTCTCCTATTTTTTGCTATTATCTATTTTTTATTTATTAACTTCTATTCAGTCCATTATATTTTATTAGCACAATATATTTATCATTAAACTGGTCACACAAGAACTAAACAAACTATTTCAAACACATTTTTAATATTTAAAACAAGCTATTTGTAGAAAAGATGGATAGCAATGTTTTAAAAATTAAATGTTCACTTTCAAATATTCTTTACTATTACAAACATTTCAATTAATTATTAGAACTTCATGGAAAAGTATGCTTTCTCACAGAGATTTCATTCAACAGGGAGAAAGCACTGCAACCTACTCTAGTTGGATAAATATTACTTTTAAATTATTTGTAGGTGTAAGACACCAGGAATGCATCATGCCAAACTACAAACAGTAAGTATATACACACATTCACAGACAATCTTACCTGCAGCTGCATTGGTGGATGTAACTGATGCAGAGGGTAAAGCAGAGTTTTGGATAGGTCTACCTGCATTTTCAGAGGGCAAAGAACTAGTAGTAGAAGGAATACTCAAAGGCTGTGAAAGAGATGGGTTTTTATTCAATATTTGACTCCCTGCCAGGGCAGCAGAAGGATTCTGAATTTGAACTTGAGACATGTTCACTTCCCACCAGACCAAATTACTGTAGGTAAACAGCTTTGAATGCAGGCAAACTCAGCGTGATGAAGCCAAATTGCTGACCTAAAATGTAAAGATGAAAAAAATTTATGCTAAATATTTAGCATTCTTTAGCTAAGAATCTATTGAAATTATTTCTCCATTAGCAAAAAGGGGAAAAAGTGTTCAATCAAGTACCCGTTGTTTCCACTTTGTGTGCTACAGGTCACTTACACACCCAGTTTTAACAGCATATTGCAATCTATATCCCCTATCATTTCAGTTTCACATTTATTTCATTTCTAAAAGAGCAGTAGTATGGAAGCTTTATTTATGCTTGCTCAGTTAGGATCAACTACCCCTCTGTTTTCCCCATCATTGAATCCACTTACAAAGCAAATCCAGTTCCTTAAACTGATAGCCACTGCTTAGACACCGAACAAAGAGCAACTTTCATGGACAGATTACATTTCATGCATGCTAACATTTGAAGTTAAAATTTTTAACTTGGAAGGGCAAGCAATAAATGCAGTCTTTACAAAACAGCTATTTAGAGCATGCATCCTTTATTATAATCATATACATTTTCCCCCAGGATGACCAAGAAGAATGCCTAACCATTGATGAGGGGAAGACAACTGGTGGCCAGCAGAAAATGCCAAAGGAGCTATGAGTGGGAAAAGGGAAGGGGTAAGAGTTCATAAACTCCATAAGCTACATGGATTTTGAAGGTTACTTCTATTTAAGTCAGAACATGTCCCAGTCACCTCAAGCATCAGTTTATTCAGCCTTTTAACACTGTAAACAAGATTTGAAAGTGCTCATAGGCACCTATGTTCTTTAAGAAAAAACACCTCCAAGTGATGAACTTGCACCAGTCAACGTAAAGTATTGTGACAGGTCTTTCCTCCACTGACAAATCAGTATTAGATTTCTCTTACATATGGATGCAACATTATCTTCAGACAGTTAAACCTAAATATACACTAACAGGTTGCCAGTTTGAGGGCTATCACTGCTGCCAGAGCTCAGCTGCCCGGATCTGCTTACGATCCACGTATCAATTTATCTATTAAAAATAAGTTTTACAGCCAAGTAAATCACATTTTTACACACAAAGGCACACACACGCACTTGTCACCTATAGATTTTATTAGGGTAGCAAAAGAAGGTTTTTTCTTTCATAATTTATAGATGAAGAGGAGAAGAGAAATCACTGTTCCAGATACCACCAGGGAGCTATTAGTAGCAACACAACTCCACTAATGCTCTGTAAGCTTCAAATTCTGAACCTGTGAATGGACTTCCAAATGTAAGAGGAGCAGCAATGAGTCAGAGTGAAGTTTTTAGCTAGATACTGACAAAGCAAACCAGAGAGGAGATCCTAGGTTAATACATTCATAGATACAAAGATTTATTTATTTATTAAATATGAGAAGAGGAAAGAAGATACACCAACAAATCTATCATCTGGAATACTTCTACTTTTAAAAAACCATCATAAACATGCCAGGCTGGTTGGATAACTTTGGTTTTTTTACTATAGAGCAAATTTAATTCAGATCTCTTTAGTTCAGAAGACCTATATGTAGATTATACTCAAAGCAAATCCTATATTTGACTACTAAGTTTGCAGAAGTTACACACTGAGTGCATTATAACTGTGAAAAGGGTATTAGAGCATGTCCCTTAAGGAGATCCAAGAAGGTGTAAGACAAAGATGAAAAGTATGTAGAATAAGACTCCAGGGTAATAATTTTATAATCACTAAGTTTCATTCCCAGAAGCATCACCAGAAACACTGAAAATTTTCAAACATAACACAACAATTATAATAGCCTGGAAAAGAGTAAGGTCTTGCAGTGCCATAAAAAAGCTAATTCTCCTTTCCTGCTGAAGTGCAGTGCTCTTCAAAGTAACTGAAACGAAACAGCTTCTCATCCATACATTTTGAGCAGACAACACCAATTTTTTTTTTTTTTATTTATTTTGAAGTCAGTAACATCAGGATCTTCAGATCATGCTGGAAAGGAAGTCTGAAACCTTCTCAGAAAACTGCCTACAAGCACTTTGCTTTTAAAGCAAGGCATTGTACACTTATTTGCCATCACCTGGTTTTAGGTAACATGGAATTTCAGCTCCAAAATACATATATTAAAATGGGTTTCCAATCAACTATCATACAAATGCAGAGAAATATTGACCCCTAGTATTTTTTTTTTCCCCAAGAAGGGAAGTCCCTGACAAGCATATTGTTAGTTCACTTGGTATATTTACAGCAGAGTACTGTAGAACCTCACAGCAGTACAGCTCAACCTGCTCTCTACCCAGACCTCTCTCCATCAAGAGTTACAACCATCAGCATTCAGCTTGAAAAAGCTTTTCTTCAAACACCTCTGGTTAGAATAATACTCAGGACAGACAATTCAACCATTATTCACAAAGATCTGTGGAGACTTGAGGTCACATCCTAGTGCTTTAAACAATAAGGTTTTGGAAACTGATCCAATTTTGGATAGACTTCAGTTGTGCACATTCATTCTATAACCAGACAAAAAAATATTGCTGCAGAAACATCCATAGCTCATAACCTGCTTATTCTCAGCACAGAGACCAATTGCCCAACTTCTCTGGCAGTCTGGCTGCTCAGTCACATCTAAACAGACTAAGTAAGGACCTAGGGAAGTGTGTGACACACACCTTGCTGGAATTCACCACACACTCTCTCCCAACCTTGCAACAAACTGGAAGAGTTCAGCCTTTATGTACTTTCTGGTAGTCCCAAAAGACCTCCAGCCTCATGAGAAACCAAGTATTGAGAGTTTAAGCACGGCTCACTGTATGTGTCTGTATGATGGTGACAATCCCACCCACCCTTCTCTGCAAAATGCTTTGCAATTACAAATGTAGCCATGATTCCATGACCAAAATTACCACACAAACACCTGGCCTCTGGGGCCATTAATTCAGCAAGAAACAGATGATGTGCTCAACAGGACCTTGGGAGTGCTCTTTTCTATGCCTGTTTCTACAGCTGAAGGAAGGAAAAGCGGCAATGCCTGACCAAAAGAAGTTTTAAGGAATCAATAAGCTATATCTGCCCTTGACATAGAAATCTGAAACCTGTAGAACACATTGCTGTTCAAGGTTTATCCCCAAGACGTTCAAGCCGCTGAGTACCTGGGCACGCCAGCCTTACACCAGGGCTGAACAGAAATTTATTAACAGGGAGAGAACTGAATTGCAGTGAAAATAAAACTTTTCCAGTGAATGCATCATTTTTAACCTAAGTGAATATAATGCTTGTCTCTACATAAATTGCTACATCATTTCTACATCTTCATGTTTCTCTCCCCTTCACCAATACACCAATCTCACATGCTTTTATATTCAGGTCAAAAGTCACATCTACAGCCTGTAGGTTATCACAAATTCACAATTATTTCAGAGCTCATTAAACTGAATTCAGGCAGAACCAAAGCAAAGCAGGTACTAAAAACAACTTGTGACATGCTGAAATGCCACTTTACAAATTTCTGACAATTTTAGACACTAGGTAGTAACTTACAAGACTATACCCTACAAGTTTATATATACAAATACATGTTTTCTTTTTAAAAACATTTAGCTCATACTTTGACAAGAAATCTCAAAGAACAGTCTGACAAAACAAACTGCAATTTTGTTTTTATTTTTTCAGCTACCTGTGAAGTTTATGATACTGTAATTGATTTGTGTAAAGTATTTCATAAGGGTATAAGAACTCACTGTCCATCATTGCATATTTAATTATAGGTTATTTGGGGGTTATAAAAGGGTTTACAGTGCTTTTCCAAAGTAATATGCCCTCCACCCTCTAACAGGCTTACAAAATGCTAACTATCCCAGAAAAAGCACCATCATCTAGAAAGTTGAGGCTAATAACTTACTTAGGCTGTTTCAGTGGATAGAGAAACAAAGAGATGCCAGTATTTCAGGTGATTTTTCCATGTAATCAGGGGTTAGCTACTTCAAACTTTTAAAGACAAACACTTGTACAAAAACCTGACCCCTATACAATACTGGAGGCATTGCTACAACTTAAAACCACTCACAAACATCAACAGATAGGTGAATGAAAAAATGTCTTACTCATACCATCTTAGCCAGCAGCTAATCACAAAACTTGTTCCTTTCCTACCTTTCCACACTTACTTTTTGCTAACTCAGAAATTAATATTTTAAATTTCATTCAGGCAGTGTTGTGCTAGAATATTATCCCCATGACTGCAACAGCTGCCATCAAACAATTCAGTGACCTATGGACAATAATAAACCTATAGAGATGGATTTTCAGATGACAGACCATTGTTCCCCACTCCAGTTTTTAGGTTTCTATTTTCCTTTGGTGCATCAATGCCTGGAATATTCCCAGAAATTCTGAATACATTAAAATGCAAAGTTCAGAAGTCACTAAGGTAACCAAAAGGCAAGCAAAGAAATGTACAAAGATGTGAACACAGTCTCAGTCCGCTCAGCCATCTTCCTGTACAAAAGAAAGAATGTAGCATTTTCAGATAAAAGTTCTCTTGAGGCTTTTTTGTGTCACAATTCTCAAAGGTGTTGCAGACACAAGCCACAGGATCAGACAAAAACCAGACACTTCCTGTGGATAATAATGCTTTACCACAACTTGTGATTTCTGTAATACGATGCAAATAAAAGGTAAGAAACTTTAATGTTTTAAGTAAGTTTCCTGTACCTTTAGGAGATCCAGAGAGTGAAGATTTGGGTTTAGATCTGAATAGGATATTTATGATGGAGAACGCCTAAAAGGAAAAACAGAGAGTTAGCATTTTGCTTCCTAAAGCTACAAAAGATCTTCTGTAGCAAACATCTCCCCACTACACTGAGCTGCCTCATCCACTTGGGTGACAAGAACTTGTGTGACCATTAAATTCTCACTGACACACTGCTCAACAGAGCTATGGTTTTTCAAGCAGAAATTCCAACCTGATCCAAGAATCTTCTTTCCTTACCTTTCCCCCAAACCAAGTGATTTTTCTTACACAAACAGTGAATCTCACAACAGTGCTCTTTGCAGGATTACGAGAGTCACTTGCAAGTTTTCTTTCTGTAGCAAGGCTTCCAGTTCTGGACAAGTTAACTCTTCCTAACAGCCCTAGAAATCAGCTACCGAAATTAGACCTAGACCTTAATTCACAAAGCCAACAAAAGGAAGCCACTAACCTGAGAAACTCTGGCAGCTATTAACTGCAAAAATATGATAAAAATTTTATCTTTTGGCTACAATTCCAGTCTAATGATTTCACTCATAAATAGGTATGTAAAAAAAAATAAAAATCAACCTAGCTAAAACCATTTTAGAACAAAATTCAGTGCTGAATATGAAACCTGTCACTGCATGGACCGCTCTAAATGGAAATCAAAATGTATTTTATTCTGCTTACAAATATAGCACAAAGTGTTTAATCCTTCTTTTCCATGACCAAAGCCAACTGCGTGCAGACGCTAGCAACATCGCCACCAGCAACAAAATGGGTAAGATCTCAACCTCGATTAAGGTTAGAAGAGGATGTAGACAAACAAGCTCTGGAATTTACTTCAGACAACCATTTCAAAATCCTACAACACATCTTAGAATTGAAAGCAGTTATCCTGGAGGAGTCTTGCAGGACAGATGAGGATACAGAGCCTGGAAAAGGCAGACATCGTGCCTATTTTTTTAACTGGAGAGTGAAGAAGGGAGACAAGAGGATTACAGTCCAACAGTTCAACTTTTCTTCCAGAAGTTTTTTCTGGAGGCTTAATTAAGCACCTGGAAAACAAGGAAATGGATAATACTCCCAGGTGGCATCAAAACCAAGTTGCATAAAGACAACTGAATTTTCTCCAGCCATCTCTGGTGGTCTAACCAGGCTCAACAATGAATCACTTGATCTCGGCAGGAACACGGACAAGGTTCTGGGCAGGCGCTGTCTGCTGATCAAACACAGGACAGAAAAACCATCAACCGACACCAGCAGAGTGGGAGAAGAGTTACAACCAACATAACCTCATTGTCTAACACAAGCCAGTGCTGACAGGCTCTTAGAAAAAGCAATCATCATCCTGAGCTGCAGAAATGGGAAAACAGCCTGAGAGATATCTGCAGTAGTCCTTCTCTGTACTCGGTGTTCCCGTGGAGCACTGCAGCCACACACCGGTACCATGCTTCAAGACAGATGTGGACCCAGTTACCACATACAAAGTAGGAAAAGCACAAAACAACCAGCTTTAGAAAAATATAACCTAGAAGAAAACCATTAAAGGATTTGGGCTTGTATATGCTGAAGAGGAGAGGGTTGGCTGGGGCCTGACAACCAGCAGTCTTCAAGCACCAAAAGGTTTTCGGAGTGGAAAAGAATAATCTGTTCTTCATGCTTAAAGTGACAGAACCAGAGACAAGAGGCTTAAAAAGTGCATCAAGAAAACACTTTCTGATAGTAATGGTTGCAATAAACCAACTGCTTTGGGTGACAGAGGCGACTTCACTGTTGCAAACTTTAAGTATTAATTGATAAACATCCATTCAGAATGAGGCTGGCACACCTGACACCGCAGAGACACGGACTGCTCGCTGCCTCCAGTCCCTCCCAGCCCGGATCCCCATGACTGCAAATATACTGTTGTGTACCTGACTGTAACAGCACATTTCCATCTCTTGTCAGAGGAAGACAACGGCCTTGTTGTTAAACAACAGGTTTGGCAAAAAGGAGGATCTCATGTGGCTCCTACTGCAGACTTGCTCTGAACTCTGATAAACCACTTGAAAATAGAAGAGACTAAACCCTCAAGGAAATAGGTTTTATTCATTGTCAGGACCAGAATGTGCAAAGGTGTCTTATTTCTTAGGATGTGCACATTTGGAAGGCTGGCAGTTATGACCATCTCATCATGCTACCTGTAATGAACTTGCATGTGTACCTCATTAAAGCTTCCTTTGCATTCACTCCTGACCCCCCAGCACCAGGCAGGGAGGGCTTTTTATGGAACGAGAACAGAGTAGAATGAGAAACAGAACAGATACCAGATACAACCATCAAGATTCAAATTACAAGGACTTCTTGACATCATCAAGTAAAAATCATGTCATGAACAACAATCAATAAAAAGTTTCAGCTATAGGAAATGAGATTTTAAATTAAGCATTAATTTCTCTCTGAAAAGCAGATGCTTCACCAGGCAGTGCATCAGAACCCTCCCGTCGCACAGCAGGGGAGATAAATTGTTCCTTATCGACAGCGAACTCTGCTCTCAGAGCAGGAAAGTCCATTTATCCCTGTGTCATGGATGGGCACCTAGAGCACAAAACCCAGTCCTATTCCCACAGAAGGATGTAGGTAGCTGGGCTGGGAGCTTGGCAGAACTGAAGCCACTGAATGAACTGTGGAACACACAACATTTACTCACTCTGTCACCTCGTTCACGTGCCCGTAGCTCTGTTGCCACCCACTGTCAACCGCCCCTCACCTGGGCACGAGCGCAGTGGCACTGAGCGGCCGCGCAGGAACAATCTGCCGAGCGGCTCTGGCAGGGGAGGCCAAGCCCCCCGGCTCCAACCAGAGTCACCCTCACATCAGAGAGGGTTCAACAACTCTGCTGACACTTTTCACCTGTTGTTTGCAGACTGGGGAACGTCACAGTGTGTTCACTGCCTCGATAATGTATTGGTTAGAAAGATTCCCCCTCTCCTCCCTTTTTGAACAAAGAGTTTCAAATAACTCAAGCGTGGTGGCTGAGTCTCTCTTGTCCCACACTCGACCACTTTGGAGCATGAAGAACAAATTTCCACAAATTCCAGGAGGTTGGGTGAGATGGTTGGTTTCCTAACATACCTTTGAAAAACCCACATCAGTGGCAGCTTTGTAATAAACAGCATAACATTCTAAAGCATTTGCATGCTACAACAGTGCTCAAGATCAACACCTAACTATTTACAAGTGGAAAGTCTACATAAATATTTACTACCAGTCAAGAAAAAAAAAGGCTACAAATTTTACAAACTTAAGGCTATTTACACAAAATGTAAAACACCAGCTGAACAATCTTTTCTGCTTAGATAAATCTTTTTTTTATAATATCTGGGCAAGACAAGGTACATCTCAAAGGCAACATTCACAGTAGAAAATGATGCTCTTTTTGAATACTAGTAAGATGAATTTTCAAGGGTGGAAATGTTAAACATCAAGCAAATTAGTTCAGGAGCTGAGACATGGATTATTAATAAGAGAACAGGTGATGAAAAGCTAAAATTTGAAAGTAAAATCTGAAGGAAAAGAAGGAACTAGCAGATGTACACATAAACCAGGCAGCTCCAAACATAATGCAAAATAAACCAGAAAGTGGTAAGTCCACCATGAATAAACGCTTAAATGCTTACTGCTAGCTGAATTAGTTAGTCCTGTGACAAAATATTTAATGAATTCTTTTTCCTGCAGTAGAACAGGTCAAAAAAGCCCAGGGATACTGATTACAGTTAACACATAATCAGTGCCCAGATCTCCTCTATTGTTCCAGCTGCATCTTCAAGAACTCTAAGGGAATAATCATCCCCTCAGCAAGGATCCCAGATAAAGCAACTACAACATTTGTCTTTGAAAGTTCCTATGTCTTCATAACAGAGTTGCTGTTCTTCAGCAAGAACTGAAAGGCACAGAGCAGTTTTCAGTTTTGCTCTGACTTTGTACAGTTACATCACCCCAAATTTATTTCAGCCCATTAATACTTTAATTTTGCCACAAAATACTGGATACCCTGACTGCCTGGTACTGATAGTGAAAAAATTATTAGTGCTAAATGTTATGAAAAATTTCAAAGAAAGAAAGAGTGGCTACTTAAAATAATAATAAAAAATAATTATCTTGCATACATCCTTTAAGGAGAGTTTTGAAATGACATTCTGATCCAACATCAGAAAATAGAAAATATAGTGAAAAACTCAACCCATTGGCTCTTTAAATTTCCATCAAGATGTGACAGAGATCCAGTGAATATCTCTGTAAAAGTCTGAGCATACAAATTTGTTGCATATATGAGATGATCAAGAGACAAATCAGAGATCACTTTATTCCATCATAGCTACAGTCACATCATTAAAACTCAAGTTTTGATGTTCACTAGTATACAAAAAAAATATTTATTCCAGTCTGAGCAAGGCAAGTATGCAGTACACTTGCACATGCTAGCTAGAAGAAAGAAGATTATGTAAATATACTATCCCAAAAACAGACAAAGGACTTCATTCAGATACTTTATTTCACTGCCATACATACACACCTAGCCTTCATTTACATTCCGTATCACCTTCCTCTCAGGTTTGCCTTAAACCTTCCAGAAAAGCAACGACAAAACCACCAAACAGATCAATAAATCAGCAAAAATGGCTGTCGCCGTGGCTAGCTAGAGTATCACCTGGATGGCCAACCCAAACAAGCCAAACCTCGGATCACCTCCAGGACAAACAGAAGCAGCGTAAAGATTTCAAAGGAACTTGTTGCTGTCACATCTCCCGCAAAACTAGTGTTGTCATCAAAAAAACAGGGAAAAGGAAAAGTGAGGCTGGAGCAGCGACGGCTGCCAAAGCCAGTGGGCAACAGGGAGAAAGTGTGATGGTGCCAGCGCTCAGGGCGAGCGAACGCCGCTCACACCGGCTGTCCCGGGGTCTGCCCTGTGCTCCGGCCGGGGCCGGCTCCTGCCGCTGTCACCCCACCTACCCCTTCGGCTGGAACAGCCAGACGCGTCCGGCTCCGCCTCGGGAGTTTTGCTACCAGGATCACGGGCCCCTGAGACTCTGCGGGAGTCTGTGGCCGCTGCCACCCGCCCGGGGCAACCTGCAGAGGCAGGACGGCTGCGGCCACTCTCCCCAAGGGGTTCAGAGCCCGAACCAGCCGCGCTGCCACTAACCCCTGTTCTGGGGTCCCGCAGCCACCGCTGTCACCCTCCAACCTGGAACGGGGACTCCGGACAGAGAGGGACTGTCACCATCCCCGCCCGCAGCGGCCGGGTGCCCGGTGCCGCCGCTCGCCCCGTCTCACAGCGCTCAGGGGGCCCAGCCCTGCCGCTGTCGCTTCCCTCGCTGGGGCCGCCCAAGCCACCTGCCGCCCCCACCACTCGCCCCACGGGCCTGGGGCCGCCGCGGCCGCTCGGGCAGGAGCCGGCGCTGCCCCCGCCAGCGGCCCCATCGCGGCTCAGCGGGGACGGCCCCACGGTTCGCCCGCCGCGACCTGCCCCGCTCCCACCCGCGCCGGGCCCCCCCCGGGCGGTGGGGACAGGGCCGGGGGCTGCCCGCCCGACCCGCCGCCGCCCCCGGGGCCGGGCGAAGCTCCGTGCGGGAGAGTGCGGGGAGGCGGCGGCGGGGGGAGCAGGGGGGGCGGGCCCGCCCGCCGCGGGGGCTGTCCCCTCCCCACAGCCCCGCCAGCACGGCCCGGCGCGGCCCCCGCTAGGCCCCGCCGCCGCCACCCCCCGCCCCCGCCACCCCCCGCCCCGCTGCCTCGGCGCCGGGGGGAGCCCGGGCCGCCTCCCCCCTCACCTGGCTGCCTGGGCTGCGGCTCCCGGGCCGGCGGGTGCTGCGGGCCAGCGGGCGGCTCAGTCCATGGGCCGGGTCCCGGGGGGGGGGGGGGCCGGGGGGCGACCGCGGCAGCGGAGGGAGGCGGCGGGCACAGGGCAAACACTAAAGAGAATGAGCGGGGCCAGCTCCGGCCGGGGAGGAAGTGACGGCACCGCGCCGGGAGGCGGGGCAGGCGGGTAGCCAATCGGAAGCGGATGATCCGCCGCGGGGGCCGCCCCTCTCCGCGTTCTCAGCCAATGGGAGCGGGGGCCAGCTGGGAGCACCGCCTTCTTCGCGACGACTACAAGTCCCGGCGCCCCCCGCGCGAGCCGCAGCCCGCCTCGGGGCGGGGGAACTACAGCTCCCGGCGTGCCCCGCGCGCCGAGCCCGGCCGAGATGGAGGCGCCGGGGGGAGGAAGCGGGTCGGGCCGCGGCCGCCACCGCCCGCGGGTCCCTCGGGTCCCTCCCGGCCGCCTTCCTGCGGGGCCCAGCCCCCTCCCCGCTCCGGGGCGAGGGCGAGCGAAGTGAGGGCCCTGGCGCGGGGGGCGGCGGTGTGAGCAGTCACGCAGGGCCGGGCCGCGGCCCACGGCGCTTGTGCGCAGCCCCGCGGAGCCCACTCGGGGACCCGCCACGTAGGAGGCGGCTGCGGCGGATGGAGAGGCCGGCGGGTCCTGCGGTGCTGGGGCTGCGGCCGCTCCGCTCTGCGGCCCCGGCCACCTCCGGGTGCTCCGCGCTTCACGGCGCTGTAGATACAGCAGAGGCAGGTGGATAAAACGCGTTCTCTCCTCCCATCGCTGCATTGCTGGGAAAAGTGAAAATCTGAACCGAGAGATGCAGAACGTGCCTGGGTCCCGCCGGGCCGAGCAGCCGGCTCTGCCCGTGCAGGGAAAGGAGACGAGGCCCAAGGCGTATCTGCGTTCAGCACGGCTGCCTTCAGGGTAAACATCAGCGTACGGTTATTGTCAGAGAAGGAGTTAATACCGAGTGTCAGTCAACACAACTAGGGAAAAGGAGTATTAAAAAAAAAATAAATCTCAAATTTCAGAACATGCGGCGTGGAAAGAAAAATCACACTGAACCGAGGAATGTAAACAAGTAAAACCAGTAACTACATACAGGCAAAAAAACCTTCAAACAGATAATGACCAGGAAAAAAAATCCACAACCTGTGTGTACAGCTCCACACAACTGACATTATTTAAATCTGCAGCTAACTGCATTTAAATGCAACACAAACTCGATCTGTGTAGTTCCTGTGCACAGCTTTAACTTGCCCTCTTTGCATCTATCTCCCCCTCTCCCAAAGCACCTGCCAATAATTAACTGCCACGACCTTACCCAGGGCTCTCAGCAATTTTGGGATTGTTTTTACTGGACTCTTGAAGTTACTACCTGGAGTGGATCCACGTACATTAGCTAAATCAAAACCAAGATAGGAATGTATTTATTTTGCATTAAGAAAGCAAAAATTCCAGCATGCCACTAGTGAAGTCTATAATTTCTAGTAATTTTAGATTTGTCATACAAACTGAGCCTTTAAATACTGTTATGTTGCTTCAGATACCGAAGCTCTTGAAAGAAAGAAGGGTGAAAGCTATGTCAGCAGGGGCGTGCAGCTGTCCCGGGAACTGCTGACACGGCAAAGTTTCCCTTCCTGGGTCACTGTAGCAATCAAAAGGCCATAATTTTTTTTTTTTTAAGTTAAGTATTATTAAGTATTTTAAAGACAACATTTTCCCTAACTTGTACGATTTCTCAAAGCAATACAAGTGGTTTTTTATAACAAATCTGCAGTAGCTAAGAAGCTAGCAAAAATTGCAGTACAATATTAAAGAGTCTCCAACTGTGCTAGAATAGGTCAATCCATTCTGTCAGAAAAAGATGCTATGAGAACTTTTTGGTTTAGAAATATTTTATCTTTCTTAATAGGTAAAAATACATTTTAAGTTACAAGTTTGCATTTAAACCCTATGGCATCATTAAATTGCAAATCAGTAATTTCTGCCATTGTTCAGCAAAAAAAATGTGGCATCCAGCCCCCAACATTTACTGACCGAATACATGTAAATGCAAAAGCTCTCATATTTATGAGGAAAATCACAACTACAACATTTCAGCAAAACTAGATTAGAAATAAAAAACAATATACCTAAAGCTCCATATCCATGTCTGTATTTAATACTGATATGGATTCCGAAGATACCATAAAGAAAATACATCATACACTTAAAATCAATTGACAATATAGCATTTAAAAGACATTCTCCAGCATATAAGTATATAGATATATATCCCATATCACATTTAAACATCTATTCATATGTTCTTGTGGTCTGTTGCATAATAATATGTGCTGTTAGATGCTTTAATTATTCCAAGCCAGCAACAGTTATATTTCAGAAGGAAATGAAATTTCAACTGTTGTGTAATCATTACTGCAAGGCTTAATGTTGTCTATAATAACAGAAACAACATTTTTTTGTAGAAAGTTAGGTGGAGACATGGAATTACAAAGCTATTTCTTTTTTCCAGATTGAGTTACACTAAAAATTCACTTTTGTGTTCTCTTTTTCCAGAAAATTCTGAATATCTGGCTAAGTGTAAAATCTGCATGATTGGGACAAATTGTATCCACAGCCAAAGTACAATGTTGAACATAATTTAAGCAAATACATATGTAATTCAAAAGTCTGAGGAACACTTGGTACACCACCTCAAATACCCAACACATTTGCCTTTCACTTGCAGGATATTTACTCCTCTAGTACGTGTATGATTATTAATTATTAAAAAGTGTTATAAAAGACTTTTCCACTCTCTATGCAGCAGCTCAGACAAGGACAGAGACCTATTGCTAAGAATTTGTAAAATATTTGACTTCTTGTTTTATGAAGCAGTACTGTAGTGACAGTATTTTCAGATGTTCATGTAGAAATCTGATATTTGTTAAGACTTTCCTTGTTAAATACTTACTTCAAAATACCCCTTATATCAGGCACAAAAAAGAGAGTGTGAATCTCTCTTCACAGCTTTTGAAAAATAAAACTTTTTCCTAAGCTAAATATATGAACTAGCTGTGCTAAAACCCCTTTGTTCTGCTTTTCTGATGTTACTCATTTGTAATAGTATCTTTTTACTTCCTTATTACTTTATTATTAAAGTATTTTCTTCTATTCTCATCTTGAATACACTAAGTCCAGCATAAGCTTTGACCTCATATTAATTAGAAGATTTTTATTTTGAGAGAAAATTTTAAAGCCTATAGTCACTTTGCCACGAGCTGTCAACAAAAGTCACTGAGCTTTCCATGTTCTAGCTGGTACCTACCATTATAGCCCATAATCCCCAGGAACACCTCAAATTTCCTCTCAATTATATTAAAGGCAATAATGACTTAATTTAAATACATAAGAGTAGAAAGCTAAGGGAAAATAAAGCATTTGTCCTGCTTTCCGATAGCTAGGTAGATTTAAATCCTCACCAAGCAGTCATGCCTGGAAAATACCTCTGTAGGTTAACAACTGCACAATTTTAAAAGCAAATGCCTGGAACAGGAGAAAATGTCTCTGTAACACTTCTGCTGAGGGCTAAAAGAATATGCATGATTTCTCAGCTTTTTTTTTTAAATGGAATTCGCAAAATAGGTAACAGGTATTGCAAAACAGCGTTGTTTCTGTGAAGAAAGGATTAAGCTCTTTTCAGCCAAAATGAAGGTTTAACATGGGGAGCTTTGGGACAAAGACACTGCCAAGCCATTCTGGAGCTGCATCCAAACCAGCTTTCCATGAACGGCTGTGTGCAGTCTGGCAGAGACAGCTCTGTTTGTCAGGTGAGACAATTCACTGCACCAAATAACGGGATGCCTGAATTTCCGTGCTGCTACAGCCAAGCTGCTTTTATTATCCAGGTTAGTGCAGGTGTATGGATGCTGCACTGCAAATTTCTTCCAAAGTTTTGTCAAAATGTTTTTGAAGTGATTCACCAGCACTTTAGCAGCACGTTGACAGCTTGAAGCACACAATCTTGGGACCGATAAAGGGAAGCTCACTGAATGACAAACCTTTTCTGTACAAGAATGAGTGAACTTCAGGGAAGGGTGAAGAACTGTAAACAAACAGATTGCTGTGACCAGCTTTGAGCTGGAATCAGCTGGAATCTCACAAGATGCCTTATGGTTAGACTCGTGCTGGTGACAGTACAGAGACGTGCTCTGACAGCTTTGATCTGGCCTAGTCCTTCTTGACAATATTATGGCTCTCAGGAAGACTGTTCCCGTGGAAAGGTCATGGAATGAGTACAAAAGTATGTGCAACATCAAAGAAGGGCAGCCTGATGGAAGGCACATTCAAGCAAGCTACTGAGAGCCTAAAGAAAAACAAGTTTTCTGAAAGCAGAGGTCAGCTGAGAGAAAGAACGGGCTGTGGCCTCATCAGAGAATTTTTAGAATGAAATCTCTGGCTCACCAAGAGGATGATTCTTATCTTAGCACATATTTATATGAAGAAATAGAGAAATAGAACTTCAGATTAGTATGTGCTGCCAGTGTTGCAGGAATGCTGGTAGTATTGTGGCCTGTTCACAACCCACAAAAACAAGAGTACGTACTGGTCTTGAGGGTAGTGGTGTTCGTTGTTTTTTTGTTTTTTTCCTTAAACCAACAGTAAGGTGTTTCTTCTGCTACAAAAGCCTTGGAACATTATTTAGAAGCTGACAATCACAAGTTAGTAGGCTCCAAAAAAGGACCAGATACTAGAGTTCCATGGTGTCAAAAGATCCCAAAACAGGTATCCCTTTGCCCGTTTCCTACTCAAAAAGGAGCAAGTAATCTTTTTCCCCTTGAATTTGAAAAATCTTCTACCATTATCAGTTGCAAGGGAGAAATGGCTACTTATTTTCAGAAGAAGATCTCAGGTAATGGGCAGGAGTTAATTATCTAACGTTGAATGAGATGCTACCAAGTCCTCAGAAGATCCATTGACACCAAGCGTTTCCAGCCTGAGCTTTCTAAAGAAACTGGTATTTGCCTGTTTAACAAGGAATACACTGAAGGGCGGCCTCGAGAAGTTCAACAGTCTTGCAAGAAAACTGTTACAACATTGCTTGCATCAGTTTCCACTAAAATTAACAGATAAATATAGTTGGAACACTGTGTTGCCTTCTGAATCTTGAGAATGGGAGGTGTCAGAAGTAGCAATAAGGTCTCCACCTAAATGAAGGTGAGGGCACTGCCAGTAACATTTGCCTGTACTCTGAAGCAGAGATGCATCTGCTTGCCTGCACTACACTTGAAAAGTTCATTTCCCTGAAAGGGGTAAGTGCTCCACAAACACCTGCATGCCTTATGAAATCTGCAGAGTGTGTCAGGACTAAATAACATGTCACTAACTGCCACAGCCATGTCTACAAAGTCTAAGTTACTCAACTCTGATTGAACTAAAGGACAAGTATGCCACTAGTATTTGTTGATCTGAAGTCACTTAGGCACTTATTCACACGGAATGTCTGTCCAACAAAAAGTCACACATTGCAGGAAGTGCAAGATAGTGAACATCAAGATTCACTGATAATTTTCCATTCAAAAGAGCCAATTTTTCTTTGGCTACCTCTCAAAAAGGTTCTGGCTTGTCAGTATAAATCCTGTCCAGTTCCATCTCTGTTGGCACTGGTAAGAAAAGAAACATCTGTTCACTGACTTACATATCTCAGCAACCTGTCCCCTAACGAACTCTTGCTCAGAACTGCAGAACTAAAGATGGTCTAATACAAGCCCCTTAATATTGCACAGTGCTGAAGAACCGCATTTCAGCACAAAGTTATCTCACACACATGCATAACAGGATGTCTGTCTGAAGAGATGCAAAGGCAGCATGTCAAATTACTGTTACATGACCACCAGTACCAGTTTAATTTTGGCTCTTTGAGGCTGACAGGAAAAAAAGGTCTGCAAGTTCTCTGTAGAATTGTTCTCCCTATTATCCATGGAAAAAGAGAAAGCTGCAAAGCAGAGAGAGTTCTGAGTATCCTTTTGGCTTGCAGGTTTTGAATGACCACAGCTCAATTAACATTGACATTCGAGGTAGGCATTCAGTTCCCTGCAAATGTCACACATCTCCCATGTGGTTTCAGCCTGTCTATTGAAATTCGTTCTGCAAGGCGCTTCGGCAAACTTGTAACACACAGCACAGTCTCTCTCATCAGCATTAAGGCAGATGCTTTTCTGATCATCACTGTATTATTTTACTCTGGAGAACTGCTTTCACTTCATACCTATGAACAAAGAGGGTCTGACACTGCATGACAGACCAGATTCAAGAAAACCTGCTTATGCTGACTCATTTAATACATTTTTAGGCACTTAGTAGTTTAAATTCATTGTCTAACAAGCAACTAATTTCTTTATGCATCAAGATATATGGCCAGCATGTACCCTTACATGGCAGCCACAGAAACTAAGGAAGACCCAAAAGCCAGCTGATTCTGCCCTGTGTTTCACCCTCTGTAAATTCATTAACTTTCTTGATACAAGGCCCAGCTTCAACAGGCATTCTAACAACATAAAACCAGTCCTGATTAAAGTCATCTGCAGAATTTCTG
Organism: Caprimulgus europaeus; assembly: GCA_907165065.1. The sequence continues at coordinate 9,202,980 of OU015541.1, forward strand.
TAGACAAGTAACTAAAAAAATCCATCACGTATGACATTGCTTAATATCACGTAAGTCTGAGACTTCACTCTTATTCAGGAGTTTTTCAGTCTCTATAATTAGATTTCTTTATATCCCTGCTGTACCAGTGCTCTGAAAGCCTATGGTCTAGTAGTTTGGTGCCCAAGCCATCTGAGGACACAGTGAGGCTCAGGCATTTAACTACTCACTTAAACATCCACAACTACAAGGTAAGCTGATGCACCTGGGATTCAAGGCTACCAAACCTAATCAGTATATTCATGAGGAGACAGGGAGAACATCCAAGTTCAGTTTAACTCTAAGATCACAGCTTTAGTTTTAACACATCACTAAAAACCCACTTGGAGACCGATACCTGCTCTCAGAGGGTGTATTACTTGCTTTTACTGCGCTATACTGGCGTGTCTTGCTCAAAGAGAGGGGGTGCAGCTGTTGACAAGTATCAATAGCTTTGGATCTTCTGCCAAAATTATAGATTTGCTTTGTATGATCCTACAATGTATTCAAACTATTACTTAAGATAAGGAAAAGTCCTCACAGTCCCACTACTTTATATTCTATGCTAAGTTTAAAACATTATCTTTTTTTAAACCTACATTCTTCTAAAACAGTAAGCGCACAGTGACAGGCATTTTAAACAAGTACTTCTTATTTATTCACAATTTCGATAAAGTTTAAGGAAAGACAAAAGAAATACAAAGGACAACATCAAAATGAAAAGGAATTTTAGTGACTGAAGTGAGTTTCTACAGCCAGTGCTCTCCATACATTTCAAAATGTTACCCAAACACTGCAGATGCAGATGTCAAATATATCTCATAACAAACCGCTATGACTATTCCCTTTGAAATTAAACTGGGAATGAAGTTAGCCACCTTTTATCTATGAGTACACAAACCACCACATTCTTTCAGTTTCTGCTTAAAGCCACATTTAGCTTTTACAAGATGGATTCTGCAATACATTTTCAAGTAGCATTTTTCATTTTTGTCTGAGCTCTGCTATAAAAAAAGTCAAGTGTCAACCTTCTGTATAACAAAACCGCTTTTGATCTCTCTTGTGGAATATAGGCAATTCAGAGCAGCGTCACACTTGCAGCTTGGAGGTATCCTTGGAGAAACTGCAACGCTTCTGCATTCAGACTAGTACTCAGCATTGATGGAACCTTAAAACATAGGATAGAGCAGAAGTGTCAATGTGTGTATACATTAAACTACTGCTATATCCTGTTAATCACTGTGTCAACATATGGTACAAAGTCAAGTGACATCCTGAGAGCAGCAGGTTGGGGGTTTTTTTGTGAAAGCAGTTGCTGGTATTACAATTCCTGATGCTGACAGTTTTACATGCTACTTACCTGAATCAAATATGAAAGTAGAGAAAAGCTTCAGTTACTAAAGCAGACATTTGGATGCAGCAAACATCTCTCAGGCAATCTTTACTTACCAAAATCTTGAACAAAACAAAGACGCTACGGGTTAAAATAGTTACCTGCAAACTTAACTTGTTTAATTTAACAGGAGTTACCTGAAGTTTCCTGAGTACGTACAATTGAACTGGAGACAAGCATTAGTTATATACTGACAAGTGGATGAATCTTCCTTTCAGAAATGGCATATTTAAGCTCATTGCTAAATTAAATAATGTGCAAACAGGGCCTAAGGTTAGTAGGGAAAAAACCTTACAAAAGCAATATTCCATTAAAGAATAAAAAACTAGCAATACCTTGCATTCTAGTTATGACAAACTTCATTTTGCTTATTATCAAACATTAGGAAAAGAGACTGATTATCAAAAAAGCATTTCTTCTCTGTAGAATTTAGCATTAGCATGCCATGTATAAGTTACCTACCCTGCCCGGGCACGCTGTGGACAGTTTGTGAAGAGACTGTGCCAGATGGATTCTAGGATTGTTCACCATTTGACCTACAGGATCGTGTTCTTTTTTTCCAGCAAAGGCTAGCTGAGAGAATGCAGTCTGATATCCTGGAGTATCTTCTATGTCAATGAAATGTTCTTCATCAGGGATAGTGTCATCCTCGGGCAGTTCAAAGAGGCCAATGAGGGCCTGCAGCAAAGGAGTCCTGTATGCAAAGAGAGGAGGATAAAATTGGAGTGCTTAAAATACATTAGGACAAGGTGTATTTACAAGAATGTTCAAATCACTTAGAACCCTTTACAGTTTGGCTCTTGCAGGTACTTGCTTCACTACTGAAATTAGAAGTGCCCAATCCAAGATGGACTTAAAGAATTGTGGATCTGTGTATTTTACAGGCGTAATGTAGGTGCTCATATCAAAAGCATGAACAGTGTATTTATTTTTTATCAGGTCAAATTGTCATAAAACATACCTAAGAAAAGCAATTATTTTCCAGATTACACCTTTTCTCTAAATACATTTTTAAAAAGTTCTAGTTCAGAAATCCAGTTCCTGTCATTAATTTCAGGCTACCTGACATCCTAGACTGCCTTACAATCTTCCCAGATAGCTTTCCCCAAATTTCTACGGTCAAGCTAGGATCTTACAGTCTCTCCTTCAGCTTACAAGTATGCTCAGGTCTCCTGACTAGCTTGTAAACCAAAACTGGGCCTAGCTTTTCAGAAAGAAAACAGCTAAAAGAAAGTAGTGTATTTTCTTCAGTGCAGTCCTAGCTAGCCCAATCATTGCTATCTCTGTCACAAAAACCTCAGACCAGTTCTGGCATCTGCTTTGAAAATACAGTTTTATTTGATGAGAAAATGAAGTGGTATGAAAAGCCTCAAACTCAGCTTCATAACAATAGCAGTCCTGAAGAAACCACAACAGAGTTTATTTGAAGAATATATTTTGATGATAGCTCACATTTTCAAAAAGTCAAATAGCCTCACTAAGAGAGCTTGAAGAAGTGTTCTACCTACCACAGCTTGGTGTACTCAGTGTCCATCATAGGAGGGCATTCTGTTAATATTTTTGTAATGCCAACAGCACAGATTTTCTTTTCCACTTGTCCAGACACTTTCTGGATTTCAGGAATTATAATTTTCTCCAAAACCATTCCAAACATCCTATTATGACATTAAAACAAAAAGTATTAGAAAGCCATATCAGCCTTACTGTGACAAAAGAAAACCATAAACAATATGAATCACTAGGAAAAAGATAAAAATGGATAATTTGTTAAGATGCTGCCTTGTTGCAGTGGATGCCTAGTAGATATTTAAGCATATGAACTTTTCACAAAGGGAAAGAATGAAAAAAAAAATCAATCACTCTCTCCTTTTTATGTCATGCTTGGGAGATTAATATCTTGAACTATCAACACAGAACTGTGGGCAGCAAATCAGAAAAACTGACAAACAAATAAATCAACCACATTCAAGATGCATTTTTCTTGTCAAATTATTGACAAATGCAGTTTGCAATTTTAGCTAAAACAGACAACCACTTCTTACTTTAAAAGATAAAAATTACATAGCAGTCTTACATTAAAAAAAACCAAAACATACTAACTTTGGCTGTATGCTGTCAAATACTTCCTGCAGAGCTAATGCCCCATACTTTATGCAGTACAAGTTAATGAAGACTAGGAAACCTGTTACAAGAAAAAGGTCAAATTAAAGCTCAACATGAAAACAAAAGAACAGCTTTAGAGTCAGCAGCAAAATACATTCTAACAAGTTTTTCAAGAGGATAGAAACAGCAAAGTATATTAACTTTCTACCTTCCAGTTTGCCTAAAAAATATTGATCTTTTCATGTACTGCAACGCACTAAAACATGACAGTAAGACAGCTAAGACAAGATTCAGTCCTTTTTTCCTCTTATAGCAATTATAAAGAATTAGAAAAGCCATTTACAAATTTTTCAGATCAAAGACCAAAAGAACTCTTCAATGCTCTGAGCCGAAAACTTCAAGCAATGCAGTTTTTCAGATCTGTTGTGAATGCCTTTGCATGGCCTTTGTACCAGAGCACAGATGCAAAGCATTAAAATCACCACTTAAATTTTATTTGTGGAAGACCATTATAAACAATCCTGTCAGTCTTGCTCCCACCAGGTGGCATCAACCAGATTTTATAGGATTAAGTAACAGAAACTGCGTAATTTGTGTAGTGATAGCATGATTAAAATAATTTAATCAGTATGCCAATGACCTTCCTGTTACAGCATGAATAACCACAATATATATTTCAATAATCTCTCACAGCTTTCCTAGTTTAACATATCAACAACTTGGGTCATATTAAGGCAGAGTGACACAAATACACAGAGTATTGAACAGTAATAACACACAACTATATGTAACTAAAGGAAGCGTGGTCAGTATTACTGTGTTGTGTGAGACCAAACGTTTGCTGGCATTAGTTGAAGATTAAATGAAGACACTTTCAGATAATTAATGATATCACACAGAATAAGAAAGTAAGAGGAATACACAAGTCCTTCCCTTTATTTTAGTTCCATTCCTTCAGTTTTCATGAAAAAAGTGTCACCTGTTGTGGCAACTGCCCTATATGCCACCCTTGATTATACAAATAATTTGAAGCAAGTCACTGATGTTAAGAGTCACTTATATCCCTCCATCTGCATAATCACAGGACATCATAGGATACTTATTCAATACAGCTGCATCTTCTAAACTGTTGGCATCACTGCTGTTAAAGCTTTTCATACAGCAAGGAACTTACTTTTAATAAATTTTGTTGTTTTGGAGTTTTGAAGTCTTTGGAATAGTAGAATGAAGATCTGTTTCCTGTACTGGTCAAGGGATTCACTGGAAATTTAAAAGAGCAGTTATTCAATTCATACTAGGATTTTACTAATGTCACTGCACAGAAAACATGTATAGAATTGTTCAAGTTATTTTACTGATAAATGTGACATTTTTCAGTTTTTGAACATTAACTATGAGGTGTACAAACATAACAAACATTACAGTCTACAGAAATTAGTTTTGAATGTAACTTCAACTCATACTCACGGAGGCATATGCTCTATAATACTGTTTAGAAGGTAGAATCCTTGATGGTCATTAGCTTTAGAGGCAATCAACTTCTGGAACACACCTAGCAATCCAGGCTGTAAGCAAAGCAAATACAAAACTCTATATAACTGTTCTTCCTATGTGACCTACCAGAAAGTTGGCCCTTACCATCTAAGACATATACCAAGGCAGAATCTCTCATAACCTAAACCAGGATTCTGTTTCTGCAGTTTAGGACAAAGGTGACAGGATTTCTCTCAGGACCAAGTACGTTCCTTTGAGCATTAAGATTAACTTGACCAAATGAACACCAAGGCCAATGTGAACATGCATGTCTGCTTCCTCAATGGCATTGTCTAATCACATCTGACTACAGCAGGAGAACAAACAGAAGGTGCATGCAGAATAAATCTCCCACTGAATTCACTAATCCTCAGATCTCCCAAAATTTTGGCTTCTCCTCACTCACAGAGTCACAGAATGGTGGAGGTTGGAAGGGACCTCTGAAGGTCATCTAGTCCAACCACCCTGCTCAAGCAGGGACTCCTAGAGCACATGAACCAGGATTTTGTCGGACAGTTTTTGAATACCACCAGGGAGGGAGATTCCACAGCCTCTCTGGGCAGCCTGTCCCAGTGCTCAGTTGCTCTTCTCAAGACAGTGCCAAACAGAACCTGTGAGAATTTTCCTGATCCATAGTGTTCAATACGAGAAAAATGAGACAGGAAAACTGTAGAAACTTAACTGCTTGCAAAAACTAAGTGCAGGAATTTTGCATCTTAACTGACAAAAGCATGACAGTCTAGGATTTATCTTACCCACATAATGGAAAAGCATCCAAAGAGCCTGCACTCACAGTATTTTTGTCTTTCTATGTGACCACCATTAATTTAAAGTACAAGCACAAGTTCTGCACAAATCCAGCTATTCACTAAAGGAAAAAGTTCCTCATAATTTTTAATCTTAAATCAACACATCTAGAGCCACACACTGTGACTAAATCAATCCAACTTACAATTTTGTCAGCAGCAGCACTTGCTATTGTATTGGCACCCCGCTCTAAATAAGCCTGCAGGAGTCGGACCAAAGGAGGAATGTTTCCTGTCCTTTCCCATAATACTGGCTGAAGCAGATGAGGAAACAATGCCATATAGGATGATGGGATTTCATTTTTATGCATTTCCAGAAGTAGGGACATCACTTGAAACACATATGGAATGAACTCTGGAAAAGAAACAATGACATTTACAAATTCAGGAAATAAGGTTGCTGTGAATTCCTAGGAACCACATTACATATTGATTGAACCTACAGTTTTATGGTATTAACACCATGATTCCAACAAATAAAACCCTGGAGAAATGTGTCACTTCCAAATTTCATTATTCAAAAAATTTGCAAGCATTGTACATATACAACTTCTATTTCCTCTATTAGTTACTGCTTCAGAACACGGAAAACAAACTACTAGAAACAAGGTAATAAAATAAGAATAATAATAGGCTTTGGAATAGTGATTGTTAGATACTTTAATAATACAGTTTGTTTTAAAAAACAAATTAATACAGTTGATATACCCTATGGAACAACCCAGATGCTTCCTGAAAGTGTTCATTAGGACTGTGAACGTGCTGTGTTCTCACTTGAATTTCCTGTGTTACAGAAAAACTGCCATGAGGCAAATCATAGCAACCAATTATAGCAGAGAGCACAAGCACTTACTGATGTTAATTTACCTTGCACATCATTCTGTAGTATCTCAGTGAACACCATAAACAAAGCCTCTTCAAAGCTTCCAAGTGCATCAGGGTTTGCTTTGCATGTTATCCTTATTGACAAGCATATTGATTCAAACATGTAATGGTTAAAGTGAGGTTTGCTTGGATTCTAAAAACAAGTTATAAACAGGTAAATCAACCCAAACTTGCAGCCAAGTCACTTATTTAGCAAAATATATTTTTTATTTCAACTGAAGTCTAAAGTAGTAATTAGGAATAAGGATATTTATGGCTTATTTATTAACATGCTAATGAAGTTAATTCCATAGATAAAAGCAAACAAAAAAACTCTAAAACATAAGAGGGTGGGTTTTATAAATATTTTGAAGACAACAAGTGTTTTTCAGAAGTTCTACATAAACTAGCTAGCAGTTAAGGTATCACAAAACAAAAACTGGAAAAAATTTATCAATCCTATAAGTGTTTAGTCAATTCTTTATTGAACACCTCTTATACTCTGCAGCTAAGTTGAAACTATATACAGTAGAAGACTCTTGGATAGTTGACAAAGGTATTCTAAAGCATTCCCTAGTATCAATGTTCAAGAACATTAGCCCAGCCTGAACAAAAAAATAAGAGAATTTTACCAACCAAAAGCAGGAGGCTCATTTATTTAATTTAATCCCACATTCCAGTGCTTAATTTTAATAATAGCTTCAGAAGCTTCACAGACAAAGAATAAAGGAGTTGTGAGAAAAAGAGATTGTTGCAATGGTGGCCTCTGCACAAGGAAACTTTTATACTAAAACAAAGTAGTATCACAAAAAGATTTCATATGTTGTTTCCAAATTTCACATGAAAGCAGGGGAGAATGATTTGAAAGTATATCCTAAAAGGAAGGCAGTACTTCACTGGAAGGCTGTTTTAACTTATTTTAGTCAGAAAATACTGAACAATTTACAGTATTCTAACAGGACACAAACTACAACATATACAGAAATCTTTAGAAAGACTGCTCTAAAGGTAAAAAGTGAACATTTTGCTTAGATAGCCTGATCTTACCTTACTGACAGCCAGCAGTTTCTGTGTAAGCTGTGTGATGACAGAAGGGATGTATGGAATTATGGATTCCTGTAGCAGAGAAAAACTCCTCATGATGGCTGCAAATAAATTGAAAATATTATCTTCTGGAGACAAACATACAATTCTGTCACCCATCATATGCCTACATCCTTTAACTTTTACTAGTAAAATGGATCTCAAGGAATTAGGTACAGTAAGAAAGAGCATCTGCTGCAAGAGCAATCAATCTATAATCGTGACAAAGGATAAAGCAAAGCCTCGTTATCCCCATTCTATAGACAGAGCACAGAAGATTAAGCAACTTTCCAAACACCATCACTTATCCTGAGGAAGTGGGAAATCTTAGCAGACTATTAGCCATAACTCCTACTGACACTGCTCAGATAGCTGTCCTGACTGCAAAGACTACCACTTGAGGAGTAATTTGTCACAGTACTATTATGTTTAATGTTTCTCTTCAGTATTATAAATTTAGCCAAAGATGACTTAATACAGCCTAGTAAATAACTGCAGGCTGCACACACTCCTTTAGCATGTTTGCATAAATTGGGTTTTTGAAATAAAAATTTCAGTAGCCTGTAACTCTAGGCCTTTACCTCAATTTAACAGTTACTCTCATATTGCAGAACTCGTAGAACATTTACCTTTCATAATGTATTCATTTTCAGATGAGCCAGGAAGCGTCAGCGCTTTAAAAAGGTTTGTTAATAGCACTTCCACAAATGGTGCCATTTCTGCAGCTGTAATGCTGTTAAGTAAAACACAGTTCTTTAATGGTGAAAGATATTCCCAACCTTCAGGCATTTTACAATACAGTAATACTAAGAAATAAAGAGATCCTCTACAGAACAGGTATTTCTCATCCTCAATGGACAAAACCTATGTAACAATGAATTTATTTCTGCTTGAACACTTACAGGGTAGTATTATTTGCCCCTCGCATGGTAAACAGTCTTTCAAGAGCATGGGCTGCATAAGTATGAACCACAATACTTTCTGCTTGAAGGTGATTGATTAAGAGAGGAATAGACACCAACAGTTGTTCTTTAGGTACCTACAAAAATATAGCAACAAATTACACATATGTTACATAAAAATACAGATGGTTCAACACTAGAGCATAACCACTCTGAGCTCATCAGCTGCAAACTGAAAGCTTGGCAGAGGAAGAAATCTTAGAAGGCTCCTCCAGTTGCTAAGTCACACCTTGACAACCAAGAGGTACCTATTTCTGTCATTGCCTGTACACCTCCCCAAACATCAGTGTTACATTTGATTGTCAGGAAGTGCATATTTTCATAATGTATATCTCTTTTTCCATTTTAATTTGTCTTAATGGCAACTAAAAAAATATCAAGTTTTAAAAAAAAAATCAGGTATTTCATAAGAGATGAATAAAGGTAATCTAAACTTTAGAAATAATGTATTTTCTTACTGCATCTCACAAATTAGAAAAAGTAAAGGATGAAGTTACTGTACTCTCTTTAACAACTACTGCAATGATACGAGCAATCAAGCATATTTAGACTAACATTCACTTGAAAAAGTCTGAGTGTGTCACAGAACTAAGCCTGCTAAGATGTTCAGTGCTCCCACAGCATATGGGTAGCATACAGACTACATGTTAATTGGGTATTTATAACAATATCATTTACTTTCAAAACTAAATTCAGCATGAAGTGTTACATATGACTATCAAACACCTGTTGAGTTAACATATGGCCAAGTAAGATAAATTAGGCTTGGCAAGTATAAAGTAACAAACTACAATATGTTTTTACCATAAGAGTAAAAGAAAAACTTACTTGGTTTCTAAAAATCATGATGTATTTGATACCATCTGCTTTTAGCACAGGGAATTCATTCACTGCAATAGAGAAATATGTGAATTTTGTTGATACTATTAATATGTGATTACTGAACATGTACTATATATAAAGGTGACATTAAGTCTTTATTTTTCTCCTCAAAAATAATTCACACAATGTCTTTCTACGTTGCTTAGTTTCTGCTTTTCTGTATGGGCACTGTCAAACAGAATATCAGTTTTAGGTACAAATCACACCCCAGTACCACCGAGTGCAAGTGTACATTCCAACTATTTCACAGGAAATTTCCCCTTCTGGCTCTGATTTTAACAGCCTCCAGTTACATATTCCAAGACAACCCACTACATTCCAAATATCATAAGATAATTGCTGAAGCATAACATAAATTATGTGGCTTAAATCTAGACATCTATAATCTCAATAGGGGCTGATACAGACTATGACCTAGCCTTCAGTATTTTAACTTCTCAGGGTTTTGTATACCATAGAAGTTTGCCAGAAGGTCTCAAATACAGCAATCAAATTACATTGATACAACAAGTTTAAGCATGTAGTTGATGGCAACCCTGTGTGTACATGCTCTGATCTTGCAGATAATGTGGTAATCCACCTTTGTTTAAAAGCTCATTCATTGCTGGCCAAACAAATTTGAATTCCTTCCTGTGCCAGGTGGTAACAGTCTTCTGTCTCAGAGATTATGCTGATATGAGTGCCTGAGCCTTAAGAACCAACAATCACTATTAAGGTTGTAGATATACAACAAAAAAAAAATAACATATCAAAATTAACATTAACTTACCACTAGCAGATTTTAAGTCAGGTTGAATGTGATTCACAAAGAATTCTGTCAGATTAACAAGTTCATTGGCTTGTGTTATTCCATGCTAGAGAAACAAAAAATAAATCAATTCCATTTTTAGATGCTAACATTCAGTTAGTTTTCTTACTCATTTTTAGGTACTTTTAATAAAAGGAATCTAAAGCATGCATGCATGTGATGAGATTGTTGAAACTGCATCTTTAGCAGAGAGCCATCCAATTTCATTTTCTTTGTTTTTAGTGTCTAGGTTTCAGCTGTAGCACTACTGAGGTTCAAAGTTACCAGCATGTAACACAGTAATAATCAACCAAAATTTTGGATAGACAATATCAGCACCTTACTAACTTGATACTTTTTTTGTGATAGGATACTTTAAAAAGGCGAAGTTTAGGACTCCAGTTCTGAATTAGAGCAGCAAATCAGTGACTACTTAGTTTTCTCTCACGAAAAATGCAACTAACTTGTAAAACAGGATTTTCAGATGGATATGTATCAAGCGTTCTAAGTGATGTTATCCCATATTTGCCAGGAAATAGCACAGAAAAAGAAAGATGTACAACTTAGCAGCTTTCTAATTGCTAGAAGCTTTCCATGGCTTACAAACTCTGTCTCGGAGGTTCTCAACTCAAGCTAATTGTTTCTTTGTATGGCTGCTTCACACATCCTAATACAACCTGCCAAATAGTCACACGTGGTTGTTGACTATGTCCCATCTATCTGAAGATCAGATACCACCAAATTACCAACTGTGATAGGTTTATATAATGGACAACTTTAAATCTCATCAACATTAAGCTACTAAAAGTACAGTTACTCCCATTCTGAAGCAGCATAAAATGAATTGCAGTCCTCATATCTGAATGCATATGGATTAAAATGAATAGAATGTAAAAATACCTTCTGTGTTTGAGCTTTGGATGCCAAAGATGTAACAAGGTAAATAGCTGCATCTTTGTGCTTCCAGTTAACAGTTGGATTCTTTGCATATTCTTGCAGCATAGAATTAACATATCCAGAAAAAATCCCTGTCACAGGTCCTTCAAAAAATTTGCACAAGCCTCTGACTAGGTCACAAGCTGCTCTGCGCCTGGTGTCAATATCTGCATGAGAACCAAAGATTTTTTGGCTATGATAAAGTATAAAGCTTTTCATATTAATAAACACAGTAACAATAAACATAATAATATATTATTAATGCACAGCTTCTCAAGTTGCAGCTACACCTCATATTAATTATTGCAATTCTCCACATGGATGCATAAGAACACATCTAAGTCTTTTACTTACTGTCATAATAGGGACTACTTCTACCACAAAAAGAGGAAAGGACACCTATCAATACTGCATGCACATTCACCAGTTGCACTGCCCTCTAAAGAAAGTTTCAGGGGGAGGCTTTTTACTAAATTGACAATTATGCACCCAAATCTGGTTGGATCAAGTTAAATTTTCTTTGCAGCAGCCCATATGGTGCTGTGTTTTGTACTGGGGACTAAAACTGTTGATAACACTCCAGTGTTTTGGCTGCTGCTGAAGAGTGCTTGCACTGTGTCAAGGCTTTCTCTTTCTCCTTCTCAGCAAACAGGCTGGGGGTGGGCAAGAAGTTAGGAAGGCACACAAACTGGATATCTGATCCAAAGTGACCACATGGATACTCATTGCCATATAATGTCATGCTTGCCAGTAAAAACTGAGGGGAGATGGTTTTTGGGGAGGCAGCCACTGCCCAGTGACAGGCTGGGCATCAGTCTGCTTGTGGGAGATGATGCGTCATGGACTGCTTCTTTTTTCCTTCTCTTTCCTTCCTCTTTCTTTCACTTAAACTGTCTTTACCTCTATCTATGAGTCTTCCCACTTTCCCTATTCTCTCCCACATCCCATTGCAGCAGCATGAGGAGCTGCTGGCTCATCACACTGAACCAGTATATTTTTGGGAAACAAAAAAAAAAAAAAAGGGAAAAAAGTCAGCTTCTGTCACAGAAGTGACAGAAGGAGAATAAAGCAAGTCAGTTTAAACACAGTAAATTTCTAAAGTTATCTCTGAAGAACACAAATACTTCTTGCCCCAATTCTCTTATAAGCAGAAGTAACTAAACAAAGAAAAGCTTCACAAACACCTAAAATACAGCCAATCCTGGATAAGAATGATAAATCATTTGCTTGGCAAAAGTTCAAAAACATTTTCCTCCAATTTTTGTCCTCCACTGCTTGCATACAGTAACTTCTTAAATCTATGATGAAGTGCCATGAATGTAAAAGCATCAGTCAGTAAACTGTTAGTGGCACAGAACAGCATACACAGCACTGTCATACAGATCTAGATTTGGTTCACTGGCGCTCTGACGTGGCTGGAGACCAGACAGCTACCATCAGAAAATCAAGCAGCTCTGTTAGCACAGCACTGTGTTTTCAGGACGGTTCCTGTATGGGTATGAGCACAGTGCTGGCGTACAAGGGCTGGCTGGTGTCCAGCTGGCTTGGTCACAGCCTTGTGTGCAACACCGGTCAGAATTTCAGTTAAACATGATAGACTACTAAATACAGGCACAGTCTCTCCATGGTATTTAAAACTACACATAAGAACTGAATACACAACTGTGGCCACTATTTAGTGTTGACTTACAGGCTATATTTGCTGAAAGGAGAATGTGTGCACTGCAGGAGACATACCAGTCCAATTAAGGAAAAAAAACTCTACAAAAACATTGTTCAAAACAAAGACACTGTGATGGGCACACTGTGCCTGCAGACTTGATCAAAAACCGGATAAAATCTTTTGCGGGTTGGGGTGGGGGAGAAGGGAGAAGCTCTCCCAACATTAAAAAACAAATCATAAAAGCTTCAGTAAATTGCTTCAGCTCTTTAGAGCTATATTTAAAGACCAAGTATTCTTAGTATAAATCTGTGGATTACCAGATCCTTCCAAATCCCTTCTTATATATTCTTCAGAATTATCTTCAAATGCCTCTTCATCAGCCGCTGAAAATACAAAATACATAAAAGTTTAAATACTAAGGTGGCTGTTTTTTACGGTAAAAAGGTGTATTATTATCAACTTGCTATTTTTTTCCAAGTACTTTTCTATAAAATTAATAGAAATTAATCAGAAATATCCATCCAGACTGGCCTATTTAGCTTGCTGCTGCCACACAAATTAGTCTTTCCTACTTGTGAGCTGATGTATTCCTCATTTAAAAAAAAAGAGAAAAAAAAGATAGGACATATTCAACACTTAAGTGTATTTAAAGAGGCTTCCAGAGTCATAGACTTAAGAAAGAGAAGTTTCTTATCACTGCAATACATCTTCACTGCATTTTAGGTACCAGGATCAATATGAGCCCATCAAAACTTGGAGAAATAAACATTAAAATTTAGCAAGTCTGATATTCATGCCTTGAATTATTGACAAGAAGTTTTTGGTGGTACATGACCTAGACTTCCTGTACATTTCAATTTAAGATCCCAGTAAGACAGAAGAATTATGAGATATACTCATACAATTCTACACAGCCCATAGGGCAGCAATCTGCTGTAAAAACTTGGTTTGGAACCTAATACTGAAGTACACAAGATGTAATCCTCAATTCTCAGTCCTGCAAAGCCACATGTCATTATAATTCCAGTTAGAGTTTATCGTGTTTTGGAAAATTTAAGTCTCAAAGTTACCTCTAAATTCCATATTGGGAACAATAACTTTTTCACAGATGCTTGTCAATGTATTCTGGTCTTCAAACAGATGCTTGTAATGTGGTCTCTCACAAACTGAGGCCAGAAACTGGATTGCATTACTAACCAGCTAGAACACCACAAACAGAACACACACAGTTTTAGCATGACTGAGCAATTTATAATTCATTATTAAACTTGGTAAGATCAGTTTGGTAACAACTTACCAAGTCATATTTCACTTCCTGGCCTGTTGTGACTAACAGATTCCAGATTGCTGTGACAAAACGTGGCAGGTAGGGCTGGAATTCTTCATCATATTTTTGAGCATATAAAGCAGCATTATCACAAATTTGTGATTTCAAGAGCTCCAGTAATCCAGCTTCCTCTTCATCCTCACATAAAACAAAACTAAGAACTTAAACATCCAAACTTCAATACTACTTAAATATTAAAAGTATCAACATATTTAAAGGAAATATTTACACTTTTATTTTACCATGTTCTAAATAGGTGTAAGAAATCCCTCTCACATCTCTACAATTAGTGTAGTGTGCTGATTTGTACTGGAAGTGCACTGCAAGTTATAAACCACACCTATATTTCAAATGAAAGTACTATGCACTTTAAATAATTTAGACCTGTAAAAATTTGACATGTAATTAATTTACAACACAAAGGGTTGAAAAAATACACTCAGAAGACATCGTATCTTGCTACTTTAAATTGGAATAGTTGTAAAAGTAGTTCCTTCCCCTTCCTCATACCAGCACAGATGTTTGTGGAGCCACAAAGCAAAGTGAATTGGGAAATTGAGCTGGAATAATAAAATAATTTTAAAAACCCAACAACAAACAAACACCACCCCAATTCTGTCTTCCCCCCGCCACCCAATCTGCACCTTTCAGTTTTAATGCACCACTTCCTGACTCAGTTTAGCACACAGCTGCATTAATGTCTGTGCTGGGTAATAGCCCACAGACACAAGAGATGAGAAAAGAGCAGCAAGCTGCTTTTAGCAGCAGTGTGTGAGCCTAAAACAACCGTGAAACTACAGTACAGGGTACACTTCAGATGCCTCCCTAGGTATTGTAAAGAAATTTGCAGAGTTGCTTTGGCTCCATCACGTGGCAAACTATTGTACTGGAAGACTTAAAATGCAGAAAGCATACACAAAATTTGAGCTTTGATGACTTGGTATCATCTTTCACCTGTGAAGCTACTAATTGGACAAAGACAGTAAATGCTAACCTAAAGTACTTAGGGATGTCATGCCTTCTATGTTCAACTGTTTAAAGTTCTCCAAGATACCCATTTTCTAAAACACAGTGCATGAACCAGCTGAAAGGTACAGAAAACCTGAGCACTGGGACTCTCTAATGATCAGGTTACTTCAGCAGATGTCCTTGAAAGAACCTACTGGTTGAGTATGTGTAATTTGACTTCTGTGCACAGCTGGGTATACCTGTAACTGAGATACAGCTTCAAGAACTGGACCTCAAATTTCTTAGACAATGTGGCAACTTCTCTTAAACTCCATTTTCTTATAGTCATTCTATTCCCTTGTTTACTCAAAAAAGAAAACATTGCATTGTTCAAAGTTAGACCCAAGCCCTCAGACAGCCCACTCCACTACACAGAGGCAAACCAGGAGATTTATGGCAAATCAGACTTACATCAGTCTGCAAAAGTTTATTATCTAAAGTTAAAAGACTATGAAAATTTGTCATCCATGTTTCCATGTTGTCTTCAAAAAACTCGGGAAGATCCTGTGAAGGAAAAGCATAAACTTACATTTTAATTTCCGACTGCATTGCTCAGATAACACACCTGCATTGTAAGTAGTAACTATCCACTTTATAATCTACTGAGGGACAACAAACTGTGGAAAACAATCTTCAAAACGAAACACTACCCCTTCCTCCTCCCAGATGAAAACTCTCCTGGCAGAGGCTTTGGAAGACAGTATTTCTAAATACACCAGTTGCTTACACCATGTACAGTTTTATAAAGAAAGAACCTTATTGCCTCTTACTCTCAGAACAAGAGAGCACAAGCCTCCTTTTTAACTCCAGCTTGCTCTTTTGCCCAATATGGAAGAACAGCCCAAGCAATTAAGGCATGATCATCACACTTCACAGGCTTAAGTTCATGTTGAGACACTAAATATATGTCACCTCAGCAAAGCAGCTTTTTACAATTTTTGTATAGTGCATTTCTTTAATAATTTTAGAAATGTAGGTCTGATTTCAAAACAGCAACACCCACACTGCTATCAGAATTACCTGCTACTACAGTGCTACAGAGCTATTAGTTTGAACTGATTTTCACCCACATGACTGAGTTCATGTCACTACAGACATATTTATAAAGGAGCACAGTGAGTACAAACTCAGGCATTTGACTTGTCTTTCACAGCTCATACTTGGAGAGCAACCCATACAACACCCCCTTGCTATGACAAGAGCCTAGACTCTCCTGAACTTTTGTTTAGACAGGGCCAAGCTAACATGTTAATTAACCCCATCCTTACTGTGCCTTTACTCCACCGTTGACGCAGACTGTTTAACTTTTATGATAAAGCATGGCCTTAAAGGCTGCCTCAATAAATCCTATAAATAAAAGCATAACAGCTTTGTGAAGTGAAAGCAAAACTGTTAGAAGAACAAGGAGATTCACCTGAAAATTTAAACTGTAGAACAGCTTCGCAATTAGAATGAGAGAAGAAAAGAGAACCTTCAAAGCACTAGCATCATTTGCATGTGTGCTGCAAAGTTCAATAGTTGCCTAGAAAAAAAAGACATAAGATTCAGGCAAGTATATTTAACACATACAAACCACATTGACAAGAGGTATCAAAAAGTGTCATGTAACTTTTTTTTTTTAAAACAGCAAATACAGTTCCTTTTCCACCCCTTATTGATCCTGTCAGGTCTCACTCATTTACTTCAGTTTGAACCTCATTAACAGTTTCAAAGCAATTATTCTTCAGTTTTCCTTTTGCAGGCATTCACAACAAGCAATTCAGAATGTTAAACTTGTTTTAGAAATGATTCAACAAGAAATACCTTAAAGAGATTTGTCAAGGGCAAAGCAAAGGCATCAAGGACAAGTTTGATCTCTGCCCATAATTCATTTGACTTAAATTCATGGCGGTACCTGACAAGTGAAAGAGAAACACATGAAAAATAGGATACAGCCTTCACATTTATTATCAAATTAACTTGCATGCAATTAATTTTTTGTGCTGACTCTTGAAAGAAATACAATCAAAGAAACAAGAACTAAACAACATAATTAAGTACCATGCAAGGTGTACAATCTGAAAACCACTGCAAGCCTTATTAAAAAGTCAAAGTAGAAGCCATAGCCGTAGACTTTGTAAATCTACAAAATTAAAGGCTAATGGTAAAAATTTAGAGCTGAACAGAACTTTTACAATCAATACACTGACTTCCCCACTTCCAGTACCTTTTAAATAAAGAGTGAGCGGTGCGAAGGACCCCGTTGATGACGTGGAAATCTCCACTCTGAAAGCGATTCACCATTTCTGTCAGCAAGTCTGGCCACTTCTGAGGAAAGTCTTCCCGACCAATAATACTAATAGCATCACTCAACTGGAAAGGAAACATAACCATTACATGATATAATAGCAAGCTCCTCTCTACCAAAAACACAACAGTCATATCAGATGTTGAAAATATATTAGAAAAATTCTTATTATTTTTGTCAGCTTCAAAAATCATTGGGTTAAATATCTACTAGTTTTCACCACAAATTAATAAATTTCATTTTTAAATCCAATGTGTGCACACAGTCTCACTTTCTGGAATTACTATATTTAACTGCTTCATGCTAAAACTTAGCTATAAGATTATACAGTAGTTGCCTTAAAAAAAAAAAAGTAGGCAAAAATAGCTGTGACAATATACTCCAAATTACTTGGATTAAGATGACCTCAGTGGCAAGGGAACTGAGCTCCACCAATAACCAGAGCCTCTAGGCAGACTTCAAGTATACCAACAGTCTCAGGGACACAACCAGGAACTGACATATTACCTGCTTTTGAATTTGTTCGGGGCTGCTAAGCATCAAGGGCACTATGTTGGCTTTAATGGCTATCCTGTCTGATTCACATATTTTGTTAGGCTCATCTTCAACCTAAAATTAAAACAATAATTAAGTTGTGGGCATATCAGTATAGTCAAGGCAACAAGCGAGTATCAGCACTTCAGAAATCAATTGCTTATACTGATTTGTGTAACTATTACATTGTTAAAGAAACTAAGAAAATCTGTTGAAGATATTGCCTACAATGAATCTATAACAGTAGTACCTGAAAAAAGCTGAAAGAAATTACATCTTTCTGTAAAACCTTGAACTCATTTTCTCCTTCTCCAGTGGCGACTTTTCAAATCAGCAATTCAGCCATAATAAGGGTGGATGCACGTGCCAATAACATAATTAAGTTTAACCAATAGTCTTCTCTTCCACCACATCAAACCACATCTCTGTCCTCGCTTCTGCCAACCTCAAAGAATTATTTTGTGCAAGCTGCCTCAAGCCATAATTTCTAGAAACCAGACATGAAGATGAGTGCAGGTTACACCATCAAAACCATAACATTGACTTTAAGAGTTACCTAATCAGTTCAAAGTCCAGTCAGTCAATAAAATGAAATGGTAGTAAATGACAAAATTTCTACTAAAGAAATAAAATAATAAGGAGGCCTGTCACCACCAAGTGACAGCAGCGAGTCACACTACCTGTGATGACAGCATTGGAGTACAGAAATCTAGAAATTATCCAGCAATTAAAAGAGGCAAGCACCTCCAGAGAGTAGTTTAATTAACTTAGATGCTTAAACCAGATGGCACTACTACCCTCCTCCTTACATCCCTTCCACCATCTGCCAAAAAGTTTAGTAATTTCAAGAGTTATGTTTGGCTATAAACAAGCAGTTACAAAAGTAATACACAAAAAGCTTGGTTTTTTACTTCTATCACATTGCAGTGAATCATAAGAATGTACAGAATCATTATATATAAATTAAAAACCACAAAAAGATGATGATCTTTAAAACCTGAGCTTTACAAATGTATATGATGTGAATGGCACCAATAACCGCATTAGGCTAGCTCCAAGGAGGGAGGCAGGTCTCACTGCTATGCACTTACATAGATGAGGACAGAGGTGGTGGAGAGATCATCAACAGCAAATCCTACTGTGGAGTTATTTATGAGAATTGTCAGACATGAGAGGCAGCACATAGATGAGTATTCTGAACATACTTTAGAAATAAACTTAAGAAAATCAAACTCTTCCCTTACTCCAGATGTGCCCTGTACATCTGGCTCTCCAGGCTCCTCCAAATCCAAGTCCTTGAATAGACAAAACCCTTTAATTTCCACTAAACTTTGTATCAGTCAAGTCCAAGGCTGCTAAATTAAACCACATGATCTAGGTAAGCTACCCTTAGGGCTGTATTTAAAGTTCATACAGCTGCTCTTGAAATGAGAGCTTCAATTTTGGACAAAACAATGTGCTTGAAGCACACAGAAATCATAACAGTCCTTTGGATGCACTTACTGCAGAGCATCTCCACCTGCTCCAAAACAAAATCTCATCCTAAATTACATCAGCAATGCATAAAAGGAAGCCACTTACAATCCTTTTTCCATAACAGAACATTATTTCCACTTACAATATACAAGATAAAGATGCAATTTGGGAGAAATGACTGAGAACACAGTATTACAGAAACAAAGTTCTAGAAATTTCATGCCAGACTGAACGCGCTGATCTTGTCAAGCATAACCAGATCTGGGCCTGCTACAGCTTCTTCACATTACTATGAGGGGGAGGGGAGAAATCACATGCAAATTTGTAAACAGACATCACCTAAGAGGTAATGATGAAATACCAGCTTCCCTGTACTAAACCAACATGATACAGTTGATGTTTTTCAGATCCAAAATTACTTTCAGTAAGACAGCATATAAACAGTATCAATTAAAACCTCTCATTGCTGAAGGAGTTGAGCACTCAAATTTAATACTTTCTTCCCATAAATTAAGTTTTATGAATGCTGAAAGCTCTGAATAAAAAAATGTTTCTGAACTCTTCAAAACAAAGGATAGAATGGGATTAAATGTCAATATTTCTTTTCATGTCTACAAATATTTCTAAGTGTTAAACTGGCAAAGCCACCAAAATAAACTGTCCCACACTATTCTTTGCCTCAGGAGCATTTACATGAAAGGGAAGCTAGTATCATCACTTTCAGCTGCAGTGCTGGCTTGAAATATTTCAGTGCTATGACAATAGACAGAGGCCAAATTGGCCAGCTCATGTGTAGAGTCACTTCACAATCATTTCCGTTTAAATAATATTAGCTAGTTAAATGAGCTTCAAATATTGTGTTTCTGCAAAATATGCACATAAATATTAGAGAAAATTATTTGTTCATCATTTGATCACCCAGCTCTAGCTCTTTTTAATAGAACAGAGGCCAACAGTGCAAGTTTCAGTCCCTCTTCAGTAAATTCCACCTTGTGTTTGTTCTCTGAATGATCTACTTGCTTTCACAGAGTACAGACATACACACATCCTTCAAGGTTACTGTAAAATACCTTATTGTACCTTAAAAGGATTATTAAATCTTATCACAACTACTCACTAGGATACCTACAATTCTCCAGTTCCTTTTAATATAATTCTTGAACGTTACAGATGCACAAACTTTGATGACACTTTCCTGTGATTTCTCCAGCAGCGTTAAGAGTAACAATGGATAATTCTGGCTTCCTTCAACCGACTCGAGAAACTTCTCCGCTGCAAGAGAACACATGAAGGTTAGCAAAAGCTGAACTGATTTTTTAATGGGAGTCCTAGGACTCCTCAAGTGTCTATTTAAAATAATCAACACATGAACACTTCCCCAGAGTTTCACAAGAACAGAAACAGAGAACAAGTCTAACAAAAGGTACTGCAGCTTCTTTACTACTAAGCTCTTTAACGCTTCTGCTAGTAACAAAAGCTCTCAATTCAAAGCAGGATGTGGAAATATTGCCTCCTCACCATTTTTAAAAGCCATAACCTGATGCAAGTAAATCCTGCTTTATTGTGAGCAGCAGCACTGTTTTAAATAATGACACTAAAAAAAAAAAAATCCAAACAGGAATACAGGAAAATAACCTTACAAAAAAGCAAACAAAATAAATTTATCTTTATATCCATCCCTCATTAGTTTTTTTTTTGTTTTGATTTTTTTTTTCCCCCTACAGGATACTGAGAACTTCTGCAAAGAGGCTACTGCATAAACATCCACTGAAATTTGCTATACACAGACAGATGAGCCAAAAAGAAACTAAACTTTTTTAGTCACTCGTGAGAATCACTTACCAGGACGCCTTATAGCAGGATCTGGATCTAGTGTTTTCTTTAGATACTCAGTTAAAGTCTGTAAATTGGCATCACTCAGCTCCATTTTGGCAGAACCTAAAACCCAGGAGTAGTTTTGTTATAAATACACACCAGAAAACCTATCCTATAAGATACATACATGTAAAACTAGATTCCACAGAGGACACACATCAGCTCTTTCTGACTATACATCACAAAGCACAGTCCCACCTTACATGTCTCATCCAATAAAGCAACAGCTACTGTGCACCAAGCACACACCAGAAAACATTCAGTTTATTCAACTACCTGTAACTGTTATTGCCTACTCTATTGAAGCCAAACTCCTACAACAGGTTCACACATCCAGCAAACGACCCAGGTGCAGCCAAAAGATGATCTCTTGCCCTTTCAGGACAATGTAAGTCTGTTTTTGCTTTTGAGAACTACTGTCAGCCCCAGAAACCTGTTCCTGGTTGAAAAAGCTGAATAGTCCTGCCCTACACAATCGTAAATAGAACAATTCAAAGTATTGGAGAGTCAAGGCTTGTTTAAAATTAAATACTCATTATCAAAGAAAACTCTCAACAGCAAATTAATTTTTTATAAAGAGACAAAAGACTGTGCAAAGCCAGAGGCTTTGTTCACCCTGTAAAATTAACTTAGATTAGGGCTAATTTAAACTGCAATACTTATTACAGAATAACTCTGTGCAATACATCTAAATTAATCCTCTGTAGTAATCCTCCCACAGACATTCGCATTCTTATCGCAACGCTGCACCAACCTCACAGCTTTAATTGGAATAACTAAAATTACAGTAACACTAAAACAGTAGCAAGACATTCATTAATGGACACGCTGTTGTTCAGGATATCATCAATTCTGCCCATCTTTCTCACCACCAGCAGCACCATTTATTCACTACAGAAGTAATGAGGAAGCCAAGATTTCAAGTTTTTCTCTGCAGTTTCTAATTAGTGAGATAGACTGAAATTTGTCAGCCCCACTTTGGATTTGTTCTATGTTGTTTTTAGTGCAATAAATACAGTTTCTATTCAAATACGTTTGCAAAGGCGGCGAGTTTTAATGACACAATTTTAACTTTAACTACAACATCTATATAATTATAAGAGAGAGCAACAGTATCCTCTTGAATTAAATGAATGTTAATTGAGATCCCAACATATTTTATAAAAAGTGAAGATTCATCTAAAGAGTCCTACCTCCCATGTTTCATCCCCCCTTCTCTTTTGGGGGATTAATTGTTTGCAATCTTGTTCACCAATTCACACCAACCAGCAAAATCTCAATAAATTTCAGAATAAGCACCAATAATCGCTGGCTCATCTGCTCTACAAAATGGCCTCACACATCTTCACTGTGATGTTGAAACTAATACTTGATCTTTCATAATTAAAAAATATAAATTATCTGCTCCAGGGAAGCCTGGAAGGTTGAGGTGCAAACCCATGCAGAAATCATTTGTGAAGACTAAACTGAACTCAAGTGGGAAACCAAACTGAAAGAGGAGATGAGAATCCTGAATGGCCTTTTACAAATACCTCATGTACATTTGTAATATAGGGGCCCATTTGAAAAAAAAAACACCTCAAGCTAACTGTGAGTTTACTTTTAAGGCCAAAGATGAAGATCTGAATGCATCACTCAATCCTTCATATAAAAGGATAAATATGCTCACCTCCTACCTGCTTACTCATATTTCTTTCTCTTCGTCTAGCTATCTTTGGTTTGTTTGCTTTCCACCACAAAAAAATAGTGGTACTTGCTAGAGTGATATGATGATTTTTGCTACGTTGTGACATGTGCCTGCTGAAAAGGCCACAGAAAATGAGAATATTTTCAGTCCACCTCTTGAGAAGAAAACCCATAAAATGTGTATTAACTACTTTATTCAAATTAATGACAGACTGCTTGGGGGGAAAAACCAAACCAATCCCAATCCCAAAAGCAGCAATTCTCCAAACTTTACACTGTGAAGAACTTGAGAGAACTCTGTTCCTGTACTCACTCACCAAACACCACCCACAGGCCTAGGGATGTTTACGGTGCAGACTTCATGGGAAATATTATCTTTCCCCCACACTGCGGATCTTACACTCTCTTTCCACCTCACAAACTGCCGGGGTCGGGACACAAACACCGCCTGCCCACGGACACAGGAGCGAGGACCCATCACCACACCCCGACAGCTCGAGCCAGCCGTGCCCTGCAACAGAGGCGGGGAGCGGAGCCCTCCAGGCCCGGCCACAAGCGGCCCCCCCCCCGCTCCTGCTACCACGGGGGCGGCCCAGCCTTCTCCCGCCGCCTCAGCCCAGCACACTCCGGCACTCCCTCGGTCCCAGCCCCGCCGCCTGCCCGGCCTCAAGCCGCCGGGCGGTTTATCAGAGGGACGGGGCCGCTCCGTCCCGCCCGCCGCCGCCAGACTGCGCCTCCCCCGCGGCCGCGCTCAGGGTGCTTCATGCGGCGGCGGCGGCCCGGCTGGGCTGCGGCCCCCGCAATACGGGTCTGGGGCAGGCCGGCCGGCTCACCCCCGCCGGGCCGGGCCGGGCCGGGCTGGGCCGGGGGCAGTGCGGGCTGGCGGCCGCGGAACCCCAAGCGGCAGCGACCGCCCTCAGAGTAAGTTGCCCCCCCTCCCCGCCAGCTCCAGAGCGGCAGCAGCTGAGGCCAATGGGGGGAGCGCACGGCTCGGGCGCAGAGGCCGCGGGCCAATCGCGAGCTGCGGGGGGCGGGCGGAAGCGCCCCAGCATGGTGAGCTGCGCCTCCCGCTGCGCCGCGGGCCCACCGGCCGGGCCGAGCCCAGCGCAGAACGGAACGCAGCGGCGGGCGGCTGCGGGCTCCCGGGCTGTGGGGCCGCCCTTCCGCCAGCATCACCGGGCGGCGCGGACGCGGCCCGGCCTCACCTGGCGACTCCCCCCGGCGGCGGCGGCGGCTCCAAGAGCTCCGGCTGCGCTTCACATTCAAACCGCGGTGAGAGGGCGCGGCGGCGGCACCGTGACCGCATCACGCAGGGCGGTGACACCGTTCGGCCGCCGGGCCAATCAGCGGCCTCCTCTTCTCTGACATTTTCCGCTGTGAGCCAATCCTTGGCGCGCTTCCCATACAGGCGGCCGACCAATGGCCAGGCTCTTCCCACAAGGCCCTGGGGCGCCGCTCGAGCGTAGTCCCCGCCCCGAGGCGGGCCTGAGGGAGCGCGTGCCCGGCCGCTGAAGGCGAGCGGCTGCCGGGGGTGGCGGCCGGGTCGGGGGTGCGAGGAGTGGGCCCAGGGGTAGGGGTGGGCGAAGGGCAGGAGCCCCTTTTACCCATGAAAAACGGGACATTTCCCTTGAGGAAGGCATGGATGATGATTAAAAAACCCCGGACCGTTAAAGCCCCGTTAATTATCATCACTCATAAATTCTCACATGGAATAGAGCAGGCTGCAGGGTCACAAGCCTTCTAATAAACTACATTAAAAAACGAGCAACACTTCTTAAAACTTTATTGATTTACCACTTGATTAAAGCATGGAATAGTATAACAGTATTTATACATAGTATTTTCATGTAGAAAACTTTACAGTTTTTTTTCATAATACATAATTTTGATATTCTCTCAAAAATGTATACATCCATTGGGCAAGGAATGCTCTTCTTTAAATTATTGATATTAAATGCACTTAATATGGAGATCTTAAAAAACTTAAACATTTTAAATATGTGAAAACATACATTTTACACAGAAATAACATTAAAGGTGCTGAACAAACTGAATTTACATATTAAAGGGAGCTGCACTTCTGCCAGAAAAAAGTTAGTTCTACTTCAGCCTAAAAGTTAGTATTTTTAGTCTTTCCCAATAGTAAAACTGAGCTAAAATTTGCCAGGTGTTTGTTTGTATTAGTGGACATTGGTTTAGATGGTTCTGTTTGCAGTTGGGAAAGTGAGATATGAGATGTGGGTAACAAATCACTGTAAAAATAATATTTTCATGAACTGTAAGACAATAGAATCAACATGAAAGGGAGTTTTAGGGTTTTCCTCATTAGCATCCTCCCCCTGCTTACCTATTTCCTAGAGGGTTCCAAAATAAGCAGTAATAACAAATATCATGCAGTCTCCATATTTATACCATTCTAGGTAAATCAGTTTATAGTTTAATTTGTTGCATAACACTACTTTAAAAGTCTAAGAGGTTACTTTTTATTACTCCATGTATTGCACAGATGCCTCGATCTCCCCCAGGATGTGCTGACACAGAACCCTGTTCTCATTCATAGTTCCACTAAAGCCAAGAACCCCACCAGAGGCAGATAAAGTCCATGGCAGCAGAGTCAGGACAAGATCAGAACCAGCAGTGACTACTGCAGGAGTTTTGGCTCAGCATTTTTAGCTTCATTAAAATGTCTATGGGTTATGATCGTTCTGACTGTGTAAGGGAAACCAAACAGCTGATGTAAATACGACCATTTCAGGTATTACACTTCACATACCTTTCTTATTGCTTTAACAGGTACAGTCAGTCACTTACAGAAAATTGGCAGGATTAAGGCTGTTATAATCCAGTTGCATTCTAGTCCCCCTTCTCCTTCACACACTACAGGGTCTAGAATGTTTTGATGTCACATACCTAATGTCAGCAGTTCATAAACGGTATAAATACAATAAAAGCTTTACTTAAAAGAACAGTCTCAGAACTAAGGCTGAAGGAAAGGACTGATTAAAGGCCCTTATTCTATATGCAGAGACAGTACAAATGTTGCCAGTTACAGTAAATAAAGCCCACGATGCAACTGTAAAGTAATTTAAGATCTGAAAATTAAGATATTTGTTCCAAGACATGAGTTGTAAGGCTTTCAAAACTGTAAAATACAGAAAAAGCATGCAACTTTTAAGAAGTTTGTGTTTTGATAGGAGATAATGGTATACATTCAATGAGGCAGTGACACATTCAAAATCTGAAAAATAAAGTTTCAAATATTTTTTTAGGACTATCTATAACCAGAAGAAAAGGAATATCCTATTCCTTGAGTTTTAAATAGAATTAAAATAAATACTTCATTTTTACTGTAGTTGATAAAGTGACATTACCAGGGAATGAGCAACTATACTAAATCCAACACAAAAGGACATTGCAAATGCAGCAAGTTAAATATCAGCATTACTTATTTTTCAGTCTTTTATTATTGTAAAATATATCCATATATTCCTTTCTACTAAATATTAGTGTATAGATTTAACCTAATAGGTGTTCAAAAGTTAAAGAGCCACAGCCACCATTTATTCTTCTTTGGTTAAAAAGAAAAAGTGAAAATAAAAATGTGAAAGCCTTACTGCTACTATTGACTGCAAAACCTTTCCCTAATAATGCTTATGCAGAACAAGCCAATTTACTGAAGAGCACCATATGAACCCTTTGGAAATAGCTCACAAAAAAAAGAAAAAAGAGGAAAATAAAAAGAAAAATAGAAAAAAGGAAGAATCCCAACAGCTCTGAGAATGGAGTATCTCAAGACAATCTCAGCTATAGCCACTCTACCAGGAAATTCAACTTAAAAAGCGAAATAACATGTTAAACACTTAAAATCGTTGAAGTTGTTTGTTTGTCTGTTTTAAATACTGTTATATTTTAGGTTTGGCTAGTACAGACAGCACAGCAGTTAATATAACACTTTTGTTTACATTATAGGAAGTGGAACCTCTTTTCCCATCCTGCCACACTCTTCCAGTTTAGAAGTCTTAAAACTTGAAATTAAAATTAGTTCAAAGGACAGACCTCAGTCCTGCAGTGCTTCAACTATAAACTGCTGTTCTCTCATGGAAACAGTTGTCACTGAAAACTGATGCATTTCAAAGAAAGACAGAAAAATCTGTAGGGCAAGCAAAGCTGCAGTGTTAAGTTACATTTCCTTCATGGATACCTTCCAAGCATAGAAATGTATTAGTAACTCTTATAGTACATGAAGGAACTTAAGTTTAATTTTGCTAGAGCAGTTTTCTGGGGATTCAGTTTCCTTTTAGATCACAATAGGAACCAATAGTTGAGAATAAAAATCATTTGCACAAAAAGACAAATCAGAAGTTGCAGGTCTGCAGTAAAAAGAGACAGAACCTGATATACCTTAAGGACAGGACTTCTTGCTAAACAGACACAATTACTACTAAATACATTATAGTCAAAGAGTAAAAAAGGTGGTTTTATTGTTTCTGAATCTTGTGTTTAATATTACTGTATGTGCTCTGCCCATGACCTGGCAATGTATGAAAGTATATGGGAAATTTAAAAGCTTGGGGTTTTTTTTTTCTTAAATGCCTTTAACTCAAGACTAACAAGCTCAACAGAGTAGATGCTATTGTGTGCTCCTGATGCAAAACCTTGCATAAAAACAAAAATAAGTCTCAGAAGATGAAGCACTGATATTAAAAAAGGATTTAAAAATGACTTACTAAACAGGATGAAAACCCTTTTGCCAAATATCCTATGGGCTGTCCACTTCAAAAACCGTAACACACTGCCTGGTCTCGTCATGTACAGACAAAGAAAAACCCAGAGTGATCTCAGGTGGCCATTAGCCACTGCAGTAGAGTTTATTATAAACACATGTGCTAACATCACAAGGCTATACAACTATATTCATTATTTCCAAGGGGCATAATTCCTATTGAGGAATCCAGCTGATTTATCAGATTCAGCTGGGATGCAAGACTGAACAATTGATCAAAGACTAGAAGAGACAGACTTGATCATAAGGATGACGAGCATTGAAACAAAGAGACTTATCTACTGTATTAACTCTGTAAGCAATAATTTAAATAAAACTGCTGATAGTTTTGTAGGATGGACAGAACAGGATGTTTTTCCTCCTCCCCAAATACCATTGTGGTAAGAGTAACTTGCTGCTGTGTTGATACACCAGGGTCCCATTTTTTCCCCCATCCACTTTAATCCATCTCTGGAACAAAGCCTTATGTACAAGCAGAAGTATCCAATGCTACTTATGGCTACCAGGAAGGTAAGTTCATCCCAGTGGTCCGTATCTGTTCCTCTGTTATGCAGATTTTGAACACAACACCTATACGCAGGAAAAACTTCCGCAGCACAGCTCGAAGTTCAGGAATCAGGTCAAACTGCATGATCTCGCACAAGTACGGATAGTATGTGGAAGCATGTGCTCTAAACTGTCAAAGAAGATATGAAAGAAGAGCGTTATTCTCTTTTACTGCAGGAAAGCACAGAGTTTTTCCACATTCATGGGTACACCAACTTGTTAAAACACAAGGTCTCGCTTGATCTAAGGCCCCCCTGGATGGCCAAAGGGCCATCAAGCCAAGTGTCTGTTTTCCACAGCAGCCTTAGCCGACGCCTACAGGACACCATACACAGAGCATGCACTTGGCATTACTTCCCCAAAACACAGTCAGATTATTTTGTGGCTCAGCAATTTCTCAAATTATAGGTGGTGTTGGGGACTACTTGTAGAAACAGCTCCCTCCGATGTGAATTTGTCCAGTTGCTTCTCCATCCCCTTTAGAATAACATCCACAATACATAGCAAAGCCTTCCACAGCTGAACCACTGTGTGAAGAAGGATTTCCGTTCTGTGTGTGTTTGGTTTGGTTTTCTTCCCCCTGCTCCCTTGACTCACCATCTCCAAAACTGTTATTCACGGTCTCTTCCAGTATAACAGTTAGCAGTCCTTTCCCTCTCTTCATGCACCTCTCATTTTTATTTCCTTTCCAGATAAAAGGTAACTTGAGTAAAAGTCTAACCTACCTACAGTTCCAGTTTATATCCCTTATTCCTGTTACACTCTCTCAACCCAGCTCCATTACACACCTTTTGATATGTGGGATCAGAACTGCAAACAGTATTCAAGATGCACATTGGACATGAACTTACGCAACAAGAAATATGTTTTGTCCTCTATTCCCTTCCTAATAATGCTCAGTATAAGTTACAAGGAAAACTAGTGGAACATTTTTACCACTGAACTTTTTTAATAAAGAGATATTGGGATTGTGTACTAAGGAATGGCCAGGTCACCATTTTACCTACAGAGTTAAGATTGCTCTCATAATGTACAATAACCACAGGGACATCACTGAATTGCTGCTACATGGAGAAGCCAAGTCACCACTACTACAGATTTCTTAAAAATTTTGGTAAATGAATGCAAACAGACATGACTTCCAAGCTATTCTTACCTTTTCATCACTGATTTTTAGTGTTTTTGTTAAAAGCAACAGCAGGAGATTGGTCCAAGCTTCTCTGTGGCTTTCTGAATTCACGGTAATAAAATATGCCAGGGCTTCACTGCATACACTAAGGAGATGACACAGTTTAGACAAAATAAAGAAAACCCACAAAAAGTTTTTAAAACATGCACTGTTTTTTCTCTCGGTTGTTTTTAAGGAAAATGCATTTCCATAGGCAAGTTTTCAATCACATGCAACAACTTTAATTACACAAATTGGTGTCAGTGATTTTTCTGTTACACTAGTTGCTACAGGTAACGGAACTGAAATAGTTTTCACATTGTTAACAAAGAACCATGGCCTCACAGGTGGAAGAGTCTAATTACAGAATGTTTACGAGGAAAATCAAAGCAGTGTCGCCTTCAACCTGCAAACATTATTTCCTGATCCTTACATTGGGACACCTTAGGCAACATTAACATGGAAGATTTTTCCCTCCAAATCTAGACTGCTTTCATAAAGATCTGCAGAGCTCAGCATCACAGATTAAAGAGGGTTTACTATTGTATTGATATATTTGTAGACTGTCAACACAAGGTACAAACTGTATCACTTATTATGGCTTTTTTGGGGTGCTATTTTTATTAAAGAAGGAATGGAACCTCCCCTTTTACACACTAAAAACATTAATATGTCCATAGATGCTGATAAATCAGAATGCTACTGAAATGCACTGCATTAGAGCCAATAGGAAGTTCAAGAGTTCTTCACATTTGATCAGATATTAGTAGGCTGAACTTTTACCAACCAACAACTCACTTTTCAAATAAAGGGGAGCCCAATACCATTTTATATTCATTTAGCATGATTTCCTACATTTACTTAAGTTCCAGGTATACAGCAGCATACACTGCACTCTGTTTAGATTACTGTATCCTATTATACTTTTGAATATCATTATGTACTCAGATGTGAAAAGTATTCATACATAAGCACTTTTGTAAAGAAAGCTTATGTCAGGCAAGAAGGTGCTTCATTTATTCCAAGTAGATTGCTTCCTTATTGCTAAACTAACTTTTAATCAAGAGTGGTCATATCTCTATCTCTGTATCTATCTTCATAGACTTTGCATGCTCTCCTCAGCAACTTAAGCATTTGTATCCAGGGATGCACCACACTGGCTGAAAACAGAACGCAGCAGAACCAAGCTGGTAGCTCTTACCTAAGCAGTCGTTGCTGTATGGCATCCCAGGAGTCTCGGCGGTTTTCATCCACGTACATTCGAAAGAGAATTCTCAAGCAACAAGCCAAGCTGCTGGTCTCTTGTTTTAAAAGATTGGGTTTTGATTTACCCTTGAACCCTAGAAATCAGTTACAGTAGAGAGAGAGGGATCATTCACATTTATAATTACTAGCCAAGAGGTAAAGTTCATCAACAATACCTCCAACTAGCAAACAACAATGATTTCTTTTCCAATGATTTCTTTTTCTTCCTCCTTGACTTTGATTGAGACCTAATCTGTTTATGAAGATGTTTAGCTATAGTAGTACCAACTGTGCAGCTCCACGTTAATAAAAAATGCAGATAATTTAGCAAACAGAATTCTTCAAGTCATCAGGAAGGATACAAGTAATAAAAGCATGTGACACTGTAGAGATTATTGCAATGGTACACACTTCTGTACCTCAATAGCTAAAGCTATAAATGGAGCTCAGTATTTTTATCAAACTAAAAATAAAAGCCTCACCTGCTCTCCATAACACAGTTCGCTGTTCATAATTTGAATTAAAGGCCTTTGAAAATGAATGAGACTCTTGCAGACAATCTAGTAACTTAAAGAGGTGATGTGAAGACATATATTTGTACATTCCTTGGTCTTCCGTGTCAATGTGGATATCTGCATCCAATGCATCTCGCTAAGGGGTGGGAGGGGGAGAGAGAGAGGTCAAGGGAGAGAGAAGCATCAATAACATTATTTATATATAAGCTTAAGAGACTTTGATATTTCGCAGAAGATACACCACTAACTCCAGATTCCTTTTTTAGGTACAAGTGAAATATTAGTGCAATACAACACAGCAGAACAGTCCTGACAAATAGTAGATACACTCTTCTTGGAAGGCTATTTTAAAAGAGTGTAGTTATGATCTATCCTAGTTATTGACAAGAAAAAAAAAAAATCAAGAGCAAGGGAAAAACCTCCCTTATCAAAAAAGTCACAGTAATACAGTACAGAACATTTCCCTTCCTCTAGGAGCTGAGTAGGTCTGCTGAATTCTGAAAAACATCAAAATGCACCACAAAAATAATGCAAGTTGAAATGTTGCATACTGTAGAAATTCCCCTTCTTTGGCTAATGTCAAGTTTTGTTAAAATTGGTCAATATTTTTGGCTAATGTCATTAGGAATTTAACTATGCCATCCCCAAAACTACCTGAATGCATTAGCCCAAACTTCTAGCTTATGGCTTTATTAACACAGCCAGGCAAGAGCTAACTTTGCACTGTTCCCTAGAATCAGAATTTCCAGGGACAAGGACCACCCCAAGGCAGGTAATGAGTTAAATCTTGACCATTAACCTTGCTAAAGTTCAAATTCTCATCTCCTCCTGTGTAAACACCTAGAGGCTGAGGAAAGCCTCAACTGCAGCTAAATGAAAACACTCAGGCTAAACAACAGAAAAGAATGCTCTCCTCAAACCAAACAAAAACCACTATTGACGAGTATGTATCCGTTATAAAAACAAAGATAATATATTATATTGATAATAAAAATAATGGTAATATAATTAAAATAATCCAACAGGTAGATTGCCAAGAAACACTGGAGGAAGTGAAAAAAAAAAAATAAAAAAAAAAATCACAGCTTAAGAGTAATGAGACACACATTCAGGGTAGTGCTGAGAGACAGCAAAAGGAAAGACCATATACTCTGTTTTGTAAACACACTTCATATTTGACAGTCTTTGTACTTTAATGCCAGAGCAAGGTTATAAATAAGTCTGATATTACCTGAGCTGCAGCCATGTGCTCAGCATCTTCCTTCTTGCTTGTTGCTGGATAAAATACTATATTATCAATGGTCTGTATCAATTCCAGCTGTACCACACACTTTATAAGGAGGCCAGCAAATAGTTTCTGGTCTAATGAAATGGAGTAACACAAGTTTCAGAAACAACTTATGACAATTCACTTTACAACAAGCTAGCAAAACACTACATTACCATTATGATATTTTAGTGATGCTGTGAATTATCTTATAAAGAGAAAATTTCTCTGCAAGGGATAAAGGCAAGTTGTAAAGATGTACCCCAAGTTTAAGTGGCCAAAAACTTTCTCTACAGAACTACAGAAGTGGACTAAGAGTGGCTATAAAAGTTCATTTAATAAGCTTGCACGTTTTCCTTACTTGTATAAGGACCACCTTTCCAGCTCTCATCTGTTGGATTTGAAAATTGACTTTGTCCTCTTTCTGAAGCATTTTTATCCATGCTGCTTAAAGATTGGTGATCTAGGTCTAAATCCTAGAAGAGAATGCAATAAAATATTTCAAAAGCTAAGCCAACACAAAACCCTTCAAGTTAGTTTGTTGCAATGAATCAATTCTTACCAAGTGTTTTTCAGCTGAATCCTCCTCCATTCCCACAGGCCTCCATGTCAGCAAGCTTCACAAAGTTAAAAAAATAAAACCAAAAATAGGTAAATACTGTTGCTCTGGAATCAGGTATGAGCACGAGAATAAAATGTATGAACTTACACATGAGGAATAGTGGTTTTGAAGATTTCTAGCATACAATTGCATGTCTGGCCCCAGACTTCAGGGCTGAATTTCTGTCCATTTAGTATTACCAGGTTTTCTAGGCAGTTTGTACCTGATCGAGCCAACTGCTCATTATCTGTGAAAGAAGTGTTTCATATTTATCAACTTCTACAACATCAATGAAAAATTAAGCATTCTCTATTACTGCTCCATTAAACATTTTTACTAATATTGTGAAGTGCATAGTATCTTAGGTCAAAGCCTACTTATAAAGTATATTACAATAATATGAAGCTTAGAAACCTATTGAATAAAAAAACCTGTTTAAAAATAGACTTCATGAGATTGAAATACAAACAGTGAGGCAAAAGACAGGAGAGAAGTAGAAAGGAAACATACAGCAAGACAAAGGAAGAAAAAGCACCAATTAGAAACTTATGATTTCCTGCAAGGTAGCCCCCCCAACCCTAGATTCCATGCCAGCAGTATGCAGCATTTCAGGCATAGGAGCTGGAGTCCAAAAGAAAATATACTTTTTATACATGTATGTATATATATATATCTATAAATAAATAAAATGTTTTATCCATGCAGCCAAATGGAGAAAGGTTGTTGGAAGAAGATTAACACAACTCTTTACAAGCTTTTGCTCTGTCACAATAGCACCATAAACTTATTATAAACACATTAACAGAAGAGCTGCCTAACCGACTAAATAGAACGATGCCTGAATATTGAAGATAACTGCATCCATCTATTACATAACATAATGTCCTAATGGTAGTTTTTATTCTCCAAAATTCAGCTAACTTTCTCCTTCTGAAGTAATGAAGATTTTAAAAAATACTTTAATCAAAAGATACAAGTAAATAAGCTACCTTGTTTTACACACCAGTGTAACTGTGCAAGTATGTCAGGAAGAAGGATCTCATTTAAAGCTTCATAAAATTGTGTAAATACATCACAGATTGCATAAAGAGCGTGGTTGCATGTAGTGGTCATCCACTCAGATTTCTATGAGAAAAAAGGAAAAGTTTGTTTTCATGTGAGCTCTTCTATGATGATAGCACTTGGCTTATGCATGGCTACTCAATAAAGGATGTGGCTCTGAGGAGAGGAATAGAATTTAAAGCCTCACTACTGCAGATGGCTTGTCAGAAGCATTTATTTGGCCACATGACTAGTGTTCAGAAAACCACACATCTTCACAGCAAAGTGTGAATATTCTCCTTGAAAATATTCAGACAGACAAAACAGGCCACTGGGTACGATGACAAGTTTCATACAAACCTCAGAATGCAACAACATATCATCATGTTTGGGGCAGTATGGGGTGGAAATACACTGATGAGACAAAAATACAAACTGCTGCCTTGATTGTTCTTAAAAAAACCCAACCCAACTCTAATATTTGTTTGCATTTTGTGTTTATTTTTTTGTTTTGTTTTTACCTCTGTTTGTTGTTCAGGAAGTTTCATATTATCAAAAATCCGAAACACAATTCTGAACAGATCTTGCCACCAGTGATTTTCAAAGGTATGGCCATAACTCTTCATTATTTCAAACATCACTGTTAAGCCTCTATAAACAAACCCAAACAAATAAAGGAAAAATGTTAAAATGAGTATATCTGTGATCTCTTCACTAAATGAATTTAAAAAAAAAAAAAAAAAGCTTTCTTGCCTTGTTCGAACATCTAATTTGCAACGATTGATGATACAAGAAAGTTCAAATAAAATGGGAAACCATCCTCTGACCCACACTCTGTCCCCGGGAGCAACGTTCATGTCATCACTTGTGTATTCTCTTAATACCTTGGTAAATGGTAGGGAAAAAAAAAAAGATATTAAATCTCAAAAATATTTAAATGTGACATTTAGATAATAGTAGTGGCACAGACAGACTTGAAAATTTAGCTTAGTTTCTACCATAACACTCAAATACTCTAAAATATAAATATAAATATAAATATAAATATAAATATAAATATAAATATAAATATAAATATAAATATAAATATAAATATAAATATAAATATAAATATAAATATAAATATATACCTATTTGTGAAAATACTGGGAAAAAGTTATATGGAAAATAAATACTTAAATCTGTTTTACTTAAGTCCTGCTGAAGGCTTTAGAAGTTACAAAGGTTTGGACTTTAGGAAACAAGTTTAACAGTGACAGGCAACAATTATATAAACGTAGGGAATAAGAAATCTAAGCTTGGCATAAACCAGTTCTACACTTTTCTGGCATATTGAATACAGCAAGCACACCTTGCAGTGGTAACATGCAACTGCAATCTAACTCCAGGCTCTTTTCAGCAGAGTGATTATTATATTAAGTATTCACACAACAGACTGATGTAGAAAAATATACATGTGTTTAATCAATTTAACTAGACATCATTAGGGTAACAGGACAAGAAGTATTGTTTTCCACACTATTTAAAAAAAACCAAACAAACCACAAAACCACAAACAAAAAAACCAAACAAACAAAAAACAGAAACCAAAACACTACTTCATTCAGTTATTTCCAATTTGGACTGATGAGACTTAAAATGTTTTAATTAGTCTTAGTTTACTGCCAACATAATACCAAAATGACTCCTAATTTTGAGTAAGCTTTTAATAGAAACATTTGCTGCTGGGAAACTGAAGCCTGAGTCTGAAAGCTCTTTCTTAGTTACAAAATTAGTCTCAGTTTAACAGTGTAAGGTAATGTAAGAATACCCAAGGATAAAAATGAAAATAAAATACCTGTGGTCGTTCCGAAACATATTTTGCACAATACCGAATAAGTCTGATAGCTTCCATGCTAGTGTCCGGAAATGCAACGTTACAGGCAAACTCAGAGAGACATTTTACTGCATCCTGAAATGAGTCAATTGCTGCTGGAAAGTGCTGTTGAAAAATATTTGCTGTGAAGAATAAAAAAATACACTTTTAAAAATTTATTCATACTGAAGTCCATAGACACACTGGCACTGATCTACAGACATCAGCCACATGTATCACTACTGAATGGACAAACACGAAGGGACCAGATCTTCTAGATCAAACATGATTCTCTGTCTTCCCTTGCATTCTTCCCCGGCTCACCCCACCACCCAAATTCGTCAGCATCACATTTCCTCAGGTTAGATAATTACCAATTTTATAATCTAGGATTATTTCATGGCTTCTTATATGGTTCAGTTTCCTCCCACAGCATACGAAACCCAAAGCTCTTAAAATATTTTGAGAATAGGAGTAATGCTTGATGTTAGCTTCCCTGCTGTGAATGAAGTTACCTAAATTTACCTAAGTTATCTATGCTTGTAATTACTCATATTCTATAGCAAGAGAGGAAAAAGCAATTAGATTTCAGACTTAAGGGACTGACAAAATACAAAACAAATCCAAAGCATACTAGCTTTCAAGCAAACTACAACTCCCAAGATCCACGTAATTCGAGTTTTGTTACATTTGCATTTATTAATACTGTCCAGAGCTCTTTTCCCCCATGGGAACTCAATGGGAAGAGGGTAGCTTCAGGACATTTAGGAAAGCAATGTCAATACTGAAGGTCCATTTCAAGAATATTCAAGTTGGTTGTCTTCCTTTGGAAGTGGCAGCAGTATGTGTTCAAATAAACTTTTAGACCAGGTAGGCTGTATGAACTAAACTCTAGTAGCAGTCACATTTCAGTGTCACAAGCTTTATGATCCCCACCATACGATACTGAATCAGCACAGAAGTTTGTGAAGTGTGTTCCTTAATATAAAACAGTTTATTATGACAGATAGGGCAACATATAAACTTATTGAATTTATTCCAAACTTCCAAAGCTCTATAGCAGGATATCTGTATCTAGTTTTTCCTGTCCATAGCAATCAGGAGACTTAACAGGTAAGATCTAGCTGCAGAGTTTAAACAGTCTGGCTGCAAGATTTTGTGTTTATTTACCTGGAAATAGAAGCATCTTATTCAGATGGGCCTTTTAAACCAGAATCACAGCAGCAAAGCTAATGTGGGTACTCACATCTTTCAAGCATTACTTACTAACTATGTGTGCTGTAGTTTGAAAGGCCAGCTCCACAATATTCCCATCATGGTCTGATGCTGCTTGATGAAAGACTGCAAAGATGTTTTTCCAGCCCGAACGAATATTACCAGCTTGAGAGTTCACCATCTGAGCAATGCAGCGTATCACCATGTCCCGAATAGTTGGAGATCTTAAAAACAGATGGAAATTAAGACTTTCACAAGTGGCACAATTTTACACTGACACAAAATAACTGTGCCACTTCCATGTACATGACAACCTAACCCACACCAAGCAATATGTTTAAGTAGGACTAGAGCAAGCTAACACAGAAATGGCCGTGCATCACACCTGTTTTTCTTCATAATGTGCTCAAAGGGCCTTAGGAAGTCTTTCTGGAAGCGGAAGTTGGCTAACTCTCCCTTCTCAAGAAATTTCATTGACAGCTGCCTTAATGAGTCTACTGCAAAGATGGCAACATCTTCATTAGGGTTACATCCAACCTAGAAGAAAAGCATATTTTCAAACACTTACCAGCTAACATATTACTTGTATGAGTAACAAATTCATCATTCAAGTTTCCTGTCAGTCCACTAAAAATCACTAGCATGTTCTATCTTTCAGATATTTAGAAAAGAGGGGGTTACTTTCAGAGAGGGTTTTCTCAGTCATTTGGTCCAACTAAACAAACCCACAGATTCTGTATGCAACAAGTGCAGAACTGTGATAGCCAGTTGGACACTAAAAAAACAAAAACAAAAAAAACCCCAAAAACCAACAACAACAAAAAAACCCCCAACCCTTCAGTTAAAAACCTCCACCCAAACATGGTCCAGTTTCCTAGGGAAAACAACTTTGTTGTTCCATGATCATCTGTACATATTATATAGGAAAACTCACCTAGCATTTGATAAGAAGCATAAGACAATGGCATAAAGAAAAATTACAAATGCAAAATCATATAATGAAGTGATTAAAAAAAAGATGATTAAAGAAGTCCTGCTATTCAGGTGTGTTCTGTAACTTGATTTTAAAAAATACCTTATTGAAGTGATCTCCAATCACATGCCAAATCCTTGACCATTGCAGCCTGATGCGATTCATGTTGTAATAGGATATCTCCACTATCTTCTGCAGGCTGAACATGCGTGGGTGGTGCGGGGAAGCCAGCTCATCCATGGAAACAGCACACAGCCATCGGACAAAGTCAACTGAACATTAAAACACAGAACTGTAAGTTCAGGATGTTACATTGCAAGAGTTCCTGCAACCCACCAAATGTCAGCATACATACCTATCGCATTTCCATCCAGCCTGGTTGATCCTGTAAATATCCTAGGGAACAAATACATGAGTTGCAGTTTTAGCTGCACATCCACAAGGGTCAATCACATCTTGGTGCTGTAGGCAAGTGTCAGCACATCTCCTGGAGGTACTTTACAATCCCCTGTGCCATGAACTCTGCAGCTGTTTTACTCCTTAGCAGCAGTTCATGTCTTTCTCCTAGTGTAAGCATTCTCTTCCCTGCTGCAAATCAATCTACTATGCTCCTGCCCCACTGCAGGGAGCAGGCACAGGCTCACAATTTTATCCAGGGCAAGCAGTGCTGGAACACTCATTTGGGTGACAGTATGTGAAATTTCATAGGGAGAATAAAACAACATTAAGAAAGCTTTGCTGCAAGACTTCTGGATGCCAGCCACCTACTTGGTCTTTACTTGGTTCAAGAATACTATAAGTCTCAAGAGGAGATCAGGCCACCAATAGTAGTTCATATAGAACACTGATAAGTGGAGAATGTTCCCATATCTTTTAGACTTCAATATAGTAATAAATGCATTTATGTCACAATAAATACTACAAGTCTGAGTGTATGATTCTACAGACTTGCCCAATAGTTTCAACAATTATAAAAAAGTCCTGTTTCAACACATGGTTTACGATAGAAGCATCTCTTTAGACAACATTTTGGAAGGACAGAGGGTAAAGATAATGATTTAGAAAAGAATGCAGTGACTAAAGAGCTGAAGAACAACAACTAAAGAAATGCTGAAATACTAAAGTTCATAAGATCAAAGAAAATTGCAGGGCATTTATTAATTTCAGATACCTGTCCTGTTCAGGCTAAATAGGAAAAAAAAACCCAAACAAACCCAAATACACAGAATAGACACGCATAAGTTAGTGACAATTAGGTAGATTTGTAAACCAAAAATAGCTAAATACTGTAATACCAACATAATTCTGGTCTTCATTAGCTTACTCAAAAAAAAAAGGCATAAAGACACATGCATACACACAGTGCCCCTCTCACACTACACTACACTAGTTACACTGCTATTTAATGACAGTCTGTCTCTTGTGAATATTACATGCCTGAAGAGAGATACTTATTGGGTCCAGAGAAAGCATCTAAGTATTAGCATCTTTCTCACAAAAGAAACAGGCTTCAAGAACAAAAGTCCCTGTCAGAGTCTGCAAATAAGGTGAGGATGGGCAGTAACTTCAAGTCACATTTTTCCAAGAAGTTTATATTTTCTGTACCTGTCAACTGCTACCACGACACTCTGTGAACTGGTCTCTCCCACAGACTCTTGAATGCTTGCCATATGCCTTTTATCAGCTCCACTTCCAACTAGGTTACCTGCAATAAAAGCCATTAAATAACAGTATTCAGCATCATGAAATAGTGACTTTATATTAACCCCAACTTTACACAAGCAGACAGAGAAAAGTGACTACTGCTTCCAATCAGCTTATATGGAGCACATGGTGCCTTTGCCAGATCAGTGCCAGATTATTACAAAATTAAACATCCAGTAAGAAGTATGTTTTTTCCCCTTCAAACATTGTGTTCTGACCACCATGTTTATTAAGTTAAGATGATGTAATGCTGCTAATAATGCTGAAATGATAAAATAAAATATGAACTCTAAGTCAGGTACAAGTAGTTAATGCTGGGCATGTTTCCATTATATTCAGCACAGTCAACAAGTACAGCACCAACTCAAGAGTATTTTCAAATTAAAAGGTTTCCTTGATGGTTTTCCAAAGATTAAGGCAACTTGCCTTGTTCCTCTAATTTACAGCTTAAAACCTAAGGCTAGTTTGTTGCACATACTGCAGGAACAACAGTAACTGGAAGAGCAAGTCCAACACACAGAGATAAATTCCTTTGGAAAACCAATTTTCAATCATTGAAACATCTATTAATTCTTAAAGATAAGTGGCTTATGTTTTTACTATTAAAAACAGAGCATAAAAAGAAAGAACTGATAATACTGGTAACAAAACTGAGACTTAGTAAGTATGGTAAAACAGTTTTGACAACAATATATTCCAACAAATAAATTTGGAGGAGTTTTGTTAAATAGCTTAACCCAACTACAAGGTTAGAATAGACTTGGTAATTATTAATACATCTTGAAACACACAGTCCCATTTTTTTTAAGTTTCATTAATCCAATGTAGTTTCCCCTAGAAGCAAGTAAATATATTTTAATATCTTATAACATTAAGCTTTCTTAGCTGTCATACTTAATTTATATGTGCATTTTTGTGAAGTCCAAGTTTATTAATCTTACCTAATCCCAGGCCCATAAACTCTTCCCCTCCAGATGCATAGCCTTTAATGCTTCCTTCCCTTTCACGCCCAGAGCCAGATAAATACCGAGTTTTCACTCCAGTTCCTATAAGTTGTGCTAATTCCAGCTGGCTAATACATTTCAAGATCTAAAACCAAAAATATTTAAACATTGTTTTTATCAACACCATCATATTTTTATTCCTAACATATATTTATATTTAATATTTATAACCTTCCCAGGTTCTCTAACCCTTAAAACAACTTTGACAACAGTAACTGTTCTGATATAGCTGAAACATTACTAATAGAACTGGAAATACAGTTGAGCGATTTATTCACGATCACCAGCTGCCATAAATCATTCCAATACAAGAAAAAATAAAACAGTATGCAAAAACCTAGCTTGGATCTCTAAGTACAAGAAGCAACCTTTTTATTACTTCTCCCAGCATCAACTTCCAAAACTATAAATAACTGGGAGCTGATCTTTCAGAGAGTTAATTGTCCCAGAGAGATGAAAACACTGAATTATTGCAGCTACCACTTTCAGTAATGGTGTTCCAACATGAACAGTGAAAGAGACAGAGCTGTGCCTTGCCATCAGGACAAACTGACTATCTCTTCCTTCTTACTCCCCCACTGCAACATCCCTTGGACTGGCACAAGCATTTGTGAGGGCATGCTGCAAGCCAGGTCCAATTAATTTGTCAGCCAGAGCACCTTCTGGCTCATGTTATCACGTAGCCAAAGACCAGTGCCAGAGAACATAATGCAGCAAGAATGCCACTTTTAGCAGCAGCACAGATTTAGATTATAGAATCATAGAATAGTTGAAGTTGGAAGGGACCTTAAAAATCACCTAGTTCCAACCACCCTTTCCACTAGACCAGGTTTCACTAGACCAGATCTGATTAAACTGCTCCTAGAAAACATGCTTTAAGAAAATACACATGATCCTGATATCCTATCCTTACCTATTCTCCACAAAGTTAATTTAGTCCTAATTTTTCTTGGGATCAAGGTGTAAACGTTGCCAAACACTGCACAGACAAGTCTGGACCTGTGAGCTAGAATATTTTTGTTTATCTGAACAAGAATACTATAGTTTCTATACAGAACTCTCTGAAATCAAATGAGATTTTTAATACGGTTTTAATTCCATATCAAAAGAACCCACAAAAATTACAATATTGGTCACACAGTGTCTAGAGGGTCTGAAAAAATGCAGTGTGTTCTTTTATATATATACATACACACACATGTATGCATAAAAACCCACTAACAAAATAATGCACTTCACACATTTTAAAGGGGGTTCTGACACATGCTTGGAGCTAAACACAGTTACTAAAGACTGCAAGTAGTAGAACAAAATACTGCAAGTTTTCAAAGGACAACACAGTTGCACAATTTAAACTCATCAAGATTTACCTCATGCCAGGAGTTCCCAAGATAGTTGCCATCTGTGTGAGCGACTGTAATAAGTGTCTTAATGGTATCTATGTTCTTTTGTTTCATTTCTGTAATACTGGAACTGGCAGTCAACAAGGAAAAACGAGCAAGGGCCTGTACATAAGCATCTCGTTCAAGCTAAAAGACAGAGAAACAGGTATTGTAATCAAGTCCCTGAAGAGCTAGAGAAAGCTACTTGTCTAGCATGCCTTCACAACCTTCCTTCTAGGTATAGCTGATGCTATTAGAGCACTTGCCAGCTTAAGTAGGATGCCAGTTAGCAAATGCTCTTAATAAAAGACAGCAATAAAAGGAAAGCAGAGTTGAAAAAAGGTTGGTAATATCAAGACTTTAAACAAAAATAGGATGGCAATATTTTATTTTGCTATTTCAAGAAAGTAGATAAGATGCTTCATTTTTAATGTGCAAGTCATTTGAAGTTTGTCATTTGCCACCCAGAGCCTACACCGCCCTTAGCAAGCCCCATGCTAAGCCTTATACAAACCTGCATTCCAAAGATACAGGCTATTCTAATGGCACAGCGTATTCCTTCCAAACAAAGGGATGCAACTTCTGTGTCATCACAGTTCTGCAAGCCAACACTGTAAGCTGCCAGCAATGGAGTCCATACAAGCTAAAGAAAGGAAGAAACTAAGTTCAGAAATCTATTATGATTTTAGCCCAGGTAACTGAAATCAAATATATCCAAAGAGTCCACCTGCTGTATATAATTTTCCACTTTTTTCTATGGTTACAAATCTTAGCAGTGAAGATACAAGGATACAACTTCACACTCACTTTGAACATGGGTCTGACATGATCCAGATGAGTGGCACTAGTAAAAGGAGCCTTTGCATGGCTCACTGCTTCCATGAGGGCTTTAGCTGTTTTAGCCATTTGTTCCATCTCCAAGTTGTACAACAACCTCCGCTGCTTCTCGTTAGCTACACCTAAGGGGAACACCACATGGCTGCATGGGTTTCTTTTTTATAAGAGCATCTTCCATATCTTTGCACTGAGCATCACTAAGTGTTAAATAAAGGTAATGCAAATTAAATCTAAAGATAAAAATCTTCCAGAATGTCAGAATTCAGGAGACTGTCATAGGTTGCAAGCAAGGAACTCCAGCACTAAAACCCACACCCTAATGTAAGACTTTATTCTATACAAAATAACTAATTCAGACTTTTATTACATGCCACATTATGACCTATCCACTGGAGGTCAGAGAGGCATACTCTAAGTCACTCTGCCTGTAAAATGGATGGAAAAATCCTTCATCTTCTTAGGCTGATATCCTCAAAACAAAACTAGCCCTCATCAGCTTGATAAATAAATTAATAACTTAGTGTTTATCCTTATACTAAAGGTTGCAACTTCAATTTTTAAGCAAATTAATTCTGTTCCTATTTTAATCTAGGAAACCTGCAAACAGCATGGAAAACACAAAGAAACACTATGCTGAAGATTCAGAATTCACTAATTTGAATTAATACCAGCTATTCTCAGTAAAAGCAGAGTACTGCTGGGGATACTGGTTTCTAGTATATACCAAATACAGAAGTCCTCATTTGGTGTACATGAGGATAGGTGACTATAAATCATGACAAACTCTCCGATCTCTCCCTTTTTCAAACACTACCACAAGGACTGTGGCACTCACCAGCCTCTGATCTATGACATGCCACT
Organism: Caprimulgus europaeus; assembly: GCA_907165065.1. Next base: position 9,247,200 of record OU015541.1, read on the forward strand.
GATAGGGAGACAAAAAAAACCAACTCAAAACAAAAACCCACTTGATGCCTAGCACATAAAAAAAAAAAGAAGTTAACTTGCAAAGGAAGTGCCAACTTCAGTTATTCTACTATTTTCTCTTCACACTTCCTTTTAAAAAAACCCAAACAACTCAAATTTAGTTTCTAGTGCCTCTCTGCAATGGTGCCAGATGCATTTACACAGGTATTTTTCCAGCACAGAAGTAGCAGTATTAAGTAATAACTGAGCCAGTTTCATTCCAAATATCTAAATTACATGTAGAATGGCTAATATATGTATTGCATAAAGATGTTTTCAAAAAGGGATCTTAACTCCACTATGCCATCCTGAAAGTTACTGCAATAGCTCGAGAGCACCGAGGCCTTTCCAGTTTCTAGTTCCTTCTTACTTGGTTTACTACACTTGGTTGCAATTGTGTATTCTTTTGTCTCTTTCATTGCAATTTTCTTTCCTTCTATTTCTTCATAGATTGTGGATAAATACTCTACTGGCAGGTCTTTACTATCATTGATTCCTCGATTCATTTTAATGTATTGCTCCTTTGTCATTTTATTTTTCACCTGTAAAAAAGAACAGAAGTTGGATATCAGATTTTGAATGCAAGTTCCAGGGAAATTTAAACTCTGATAAGTTTGTTTTTTAATTTCTACCTGTGGACTGTGCAAGTCTGTAGTCAGCATTATAATAGAGTATGCCAAAACATAGGCAGTGTCAGCACTAGCAAACAGTGTTTGCCTAAAGGAGGAAAAACAAAACAAGTTTTTAGAACCCTGATTTCTCAATTAATTAGCTCAATTTCTACATGCAAGAAAAATACTCAGAAGTGCTATGCATTCAACCAAAGAGCTAACAGAACCTAAAATTAGTCTTTAGAAATTAAACTAGCAATGACTGGAATTTTCAAGTACATTTCCAAAAGATTATACATTATCCTTCTTTGGGTAATCCTACAAAAGCTAAAGAACAGCTTATTTTCCACTCCCAAGGTTTCACAGAGAATTATGCAAAACCAACCCAGTGATGCACCAACTGGACTAAGGAACAGGAACCAGTTAAGCCTGAACACGTAGATAAACTTCAATGCTAGTTTATTGCATTAGAAACAACAGCAACATTGCCCACTTGATGACAACTAACATACATGTTTTGTTCAACACCTAATGTGCAAACAAAGACATGTGTAGCATCTTATTAGCTATTTATGTCATGTATTTTTAATTTTAGCAATTTGCTAAAGCTTGTTACTTTTGTTTACACTTGACTTATCTACATTTGTTTAAGAACAGAACAGCTAATACACAGACAAATTAATATACTTAGGGCTTCCTTCTTCCAATAATTCCTTCTAGCAAATATTTGGGATTTGATGAATTGCCAGCATCAGTATACTTTCTACACAAAGTTTTCATTCTGCCCAGCTGTTCAAGAGGTTCAGCACCTTTATCAGCAATAAGATCTGCTCCTCAAACAAGCCCGTAGAAGTTCCTGACCTGGCATGAGTGTGGTTGCACCTTGCCCCTAAGGGCCACAAACAACACAGCCATTCTTCAGGCACTTATCCATTACAAGTTTTGAATTACCGTTGGTTGCATTCAATATATCTAGCAGCAAACTTCTCCATTAATCTATCGATCTTCTGGGCTTCACCTGGCAGACGAAAACCTTCCAGAAATATACGCAGAGCAGAGACAAAGTCTTTTCCACAGAAATCAAGCTGGTCTACATAGGCATACATCACTTCCTTGTTAAACTTGCTGCTTTCCCCAAGAAATTCCCCTACTTGAGTCTAAAAAACACAAGAGACAGTTATTACTGTGTAATCCAACTGCCAGCTTTGCAAGAAAGTTTATAGTAAAGAATTGCACAGCTGTCAGTTTTGTAAGACTGATCTGCTTTACTGAGCAGGCAGGGCAACCGTTAGAGGGATGACAAGAAGCCAGTCTCATTAGAAATGCCTTCAGTCTGCATATTCTTGCCTCCCTCGCTTCCCAAGGCAAGATCTGCATTCCTGTAGAGCCAAGGGAAGCTGAACTGTGCTCAATGTCACACGCAGCAGAGAATGCTTTGCTGCTGCAGTACATGATATGCCTTTGCTGGCAAGATACTGCTAATGCAGATACAGATAAAATGCACGTTCCCATTTATGGGGATTCCCTTCAGCACTTCATTGTACTTCACTAAAAAGCCTGGGACAGCAAGTACATACAAAGTAGCATGGGTATTAAGTACCTTCATTAGAAGCCTTACACTTCCAGTTATCTATTAATGAAATATAAACTAAAGAGAGTGCATGCAGACATCAGAAAACAGAGGGAAGAGGATAGGGGCAAGAGTATTAATTATTTTATGTTGCATGTAGCCTTACAGAACAGAGGCGTTCTTCTTGGTGCAAAAATTGTGCAATGTCCTCTGCTGTAGTACCGAGCATTCCCTGCTCCTGTAGGTATTGTATTCCCCTCTTTGGTTTTTTATTAAACCTATTCAGACAAAAACATGGGGAAATTGAGACATACAAATGAAAAATATCACAGCCTATATAATTTTACTTTTACAGAGCCCTTCTAAACCAAAGATTCTGTGCTGTAGCTCTGTCTTTTTATTTTTAACTAGAAAACAAACAAAAAGTCAAGGAATATGCAAAAAATGTATTAACTATACCACACCATAGGCTACATCTCATAAGGTAGATTCAGTTGCTGATAAGCTTAGAAGTTATTGCTGGAAAACTCACTTAAAAACAGATCCTTTTGAAACATTAACAATTAAAGAATTTCCATGAAGTGTTAAAAACATTGCAATTCAAGAGGTTTTTATAGCATTTACAGACATAAGGATCTTCAAATTAATGGAAAAGAAGTAAAGCATCACTGGGCAATGATTTAATTCTCCAAACTCTATTTCAATAAAAGACAACAAATGGCATAAGAGCTGTAAGACAACATTAAGCCTGCCTGCTCAAAACAATTCCCCTCTAGGTATACATACACTTTCCTCTCTTGTGCAGCTGAGCCAGCACAAAGGAAAGCTGTGAAACCACCCTCCACTCCACCAAAGGTTTGACTGAATTCCTTTTAACTGCAATAGCCTCCAGAATTAGTTTCTGACAACAGCAGGCATTAGTCTTCAGCATTAAGATCAATCTGTAAGTGTCCCTTCAGGTTTGACTGTGTAAGACCATAAGAAACAACACAGTTGTACCCACAGTTTTTGTTTTTGTTTTTTTTACTAGTGAACTGTTATTTTCCTGTCACAGAACTTACAGATCTATCCCATGTTCAATTATTTCCTTTTGTTGCTTGATGACTTCAAATTGCTCAGGATCATCTGGGACAGCAGCCTGGGTACCAACACTTCCAACTCCAGATGACACAGTGGAATCCAGGGAACTGACACTACTCCGTCTCCCTCCACTATCCAGGCATTTACCTTCAGCCATTTCCTGTTCAGATGGTTTGTATGAACCTATTTATAAACAGGGCAAGACTTAAGTTATCCTGTTCAGTCAAAAGCTTTTAGTTCTAGAAGTTTTTAGCAGAAATTTATACATTAACATTCTTATTTTGAAGTCTACACTACATGAAGATGCTATATTGATGCAATTTTAAAATAATCCAACAAACAGCAGGAAAGCAGCAGCAGCTATGGAGAAATTCTTGCACTTCAACTTAGTAACTGCAAGATTTGTCATGTCTTGTTCTACATAAACCAACTCTTACAGTGTAGACAACAGCCTGGCTAAAGCTCTTGAAGGGAACCTGGTTATTTGAACCAGACACTTGGAGAGTTGGCTAATGCAACAGCATTAACAATTGTTTGTAAAATACTTCATTTGTATAAACAAATCATTATGTAAAAACATAGCATCTACACTACTGAACAGCTTCTAAACACTGAATAAACACAAGGACAAACTTATTAAACAATTAGTCTCTCCATAAGGAAACAATCTTACCCAAGCTAGCCTGATGATTGGGGTTCACATAAAGGTCTTTGCTCCATTCTACCATACATTTTAAAATAGAAACCAAGCATTCAAGTCCTTTTTTCCTCAGGCTTAGTTCCTAGAAACACAAAACAAAACCAAAAAGCCTAAACCAATATAGGAATCCACAAATTTTTAGAATGCATTACATCACACCATTCAAATCTTAGAAAGTTCGTCGGTTAGGGGAAATCTATTGGTTATACAAAGTTTCTACCCCTTGACTATTTAGGTTGGATACATCCCAAGGCAACCATAACCAGACCAATACCACCACACATTCCAGCTGCTTTAAGCAGATGGTCTATTGACAACTGATGAGTACAACCAAGGGACAACACACATGAAATACTAAATGCAGCCTCTTTGTTATACGAATACTTCACTTCAGCCCTGAAAGCCATTAGGCTAGGCTAGAGAAACAGTGCTGTAGGAAAAGGTCAACATTAGAATTACCTGTTCTTGCTAAAAGCAGTCTATACCCCACCTTCCCTCTGAGGACTGGGAAAGTATAATTTTAAAAATAAAATACATGTGGTGGAGATATGGAAGAAAAAGTTTGTGCAAAGCAAACACAAAATGAAGGTACTGCTGGGTCATGAGCCCCAGAACAAAAGTCATTTGAGTAATGCAGAGGAAGGCTCATTTGATTCTCTCCCCCAGGGCAGAGCAACAAAAGAGCCCAGAACAAACTTAAGTCTCACAATACAAATATGCAGCAAAATCACCAAGTAAATTAATTGTACTGCTTCTGCATCCAATTGCAAATTAGCTAACTAATGAAAAGTAAATAACATCAGTAGGTTACAGACAATATGAACTACTGGAAATATCAATAATGATGCAGAGACTGCATCAAGTATGAAAAAAAATAGTACCTTAATCTGCAAAGCTGGTTTCCTTACCTGTAAAGGTGTCATTCCCAACTCATGTCCACTTCGTCCCTGGGCAATTTTGGACAAGTCATTTACAAGGCGTTCAAATATATTAGCAGCGTTTAAATCACAGTCATAGTTAACATAAATATCCACTACACACTGGGCATCTTGAAAATAAAAGAAAGTGTGAGTATTAGGATTCAGTGTAATAGCATTTTTAAAAGGAATCAGCCAGCTGGAGCAGGCAGTGGGGATGAATCCAGACATTTAACCAAAGCATTACGAGATCAAATTCAATTTTTCTTACTTAAAACATTATATGTGGTATTTGTCTTCAAAATAATTTTCCCCTGCTGTCAGAGGAAGTGACTGCTTTTCACAGCAATGGAATTACCTGCACAAATTCTCGTTAAAGTCTGAATCACCATCCATTTGTGCTCAAAGGAGCTCGAAGAAGTCTCTAGAATATTCAGGAAGATCTCTTTGAAGAATACCTGCAAAATAAATGTGGTAAAGGACTTGATGATCTAAAACTTATTAGAACCATGGGAAATGTACAAATTCATTTCTATTCAGTAATTTCTCTTGAAGAAATCGCATGCATATTAGAATTTGAATACTGTAGTAATATACTAGTTTAGTAAGCAAGCAAAACTAAGATAATAACTTCTAAGTTCCAACTGTCTTTTTATTATTGCAGTATTTTCATTAGAGAACTACAGCATCATACAAATAATAGATAAGAAGTTGCTCACCTCAATCTGCATTTTTAAATGGGTCTTAAAATTTGAAAGCAGTGTGAGAAAGATGGCAAGAGAGAGCTCAAATACATCAGGAACAGAAGAGACTCCATTTTTAGATAATGCTACACAAAGATATTGCTTGATTGCATTGATAAACATTTCGTGTGTCCTGAAAACTGGACCAGCATTCTGCAGCACGGAGAGAAGCAGCTGGAGAGATACTATCTTAGAGCGCAGTTCATGGGATCTAGAAAAAATTCAACATTAAATATATTTTTATTATATTTCTGAATACACACTTGTATTCAACATGAGCACTACAGCATTCTTCCATATCAAGAAGAAATAACTGCTGTTTTAATTAATTTCAATGCAGGGGCAGAAGGGGTAGAAATCAGCCTGCAAGTGATTTTGGACAACATCTACCATCTTAATTTGGAGGTTTTCCAGGAATGTTAACATCAGACTAGGAGAACAGATGCAACTACTAAGAAGCACTGTCCCAGTCCCTCATCAAAAGCTTCGCAAGTACCATAGTCAAGGCCACCTCAACTGATAAGATTAATAAGCCCATTACACAAAAAACTCCTCAAGTATTCAATTTTTAATAAATTGAAGCAAGTTTCAATCCCAGATTCAGCAAGCTAACTAAAACAAGGGCCTGACAGGTGAATTTTGAATACCTGCTTTACTATACAGCAGCTACTTAACTGTAGCTCCCAAAAGCTACCTGAAGAGGATAGTGTCATAAATACAGTCTCATTACTTGGGATCAGGTGGTCCATCACCAAGTGGTTTCATGGAGAGCTTGCACAACGACCTGAACACAAGGAAGGCATCCTTTTGTAGAACATGGGAAAATCTGGCAGCAGCTTGATGTCCAGATACATCTGTTTCCTTGAGAGCAAGAAACACAACAGTGATCCTCAGTGAGACAAAGAAACAGAGCAATTAGGAAGATTCCACAGCTCCTCTGAGAATTAGCTACAGATGAAAAGAACAGTACATTTGGCAAAGTTTAAACTAAACCTAAACAGGAGTAAAAGTGATCTGGATCTTTTCACCCATGTTGATGGACTCTTCCCCTCCGCCCCCACCTTGTATAAAAATACAAATAACAATCAACTTTAGAACAGTTGTTTTCAGTATCTACTTAAATTGCAGTTGCTGCTTCCTTTTCAAACGTGAGCAGGACACATACATTAAAGCTTCTGTCCCTTCCCTCCCCAAAATCCCACTCTATTAGTTGGCATGATAAAAACATTTCTCCCTTCCTAAATATACATTAGCATCCAGAGAAGTTATTTACCAGATTATCAGTGGAGGAAACAGACTGCCCATCATCTGGAATCCCATTTGTTTGTACATTTTCATTACTAGAGCCAGAAAGAACAATATCTGCAGCCTCTAACGCAGGCAGAGCCTTAACTGTTTCCGTCACCTGCCTTTCTTCAGCCACTAAATGGAAAAAAGAAAAACTGATTAAAATCACCCACTGAGCTTTTTTATCCCATGATTTTGTGAAGCTCTATAACCAAGTGGGACAGAAGCAGCACTGGTAAACTGGAAAGTTTCTCAGCTACCAGCAAAAGAAGAATATTGTAAGACAATAAAAACCTGTTCTTACTGCCTTAGTAGGCAGTCTTGACAAGATTTTTAGTAACAAAAAATAAACTTCCATGATTTTATAATCACAGGAATAAAAGTTTGGCAATACACACGCATCTATTTTACTTTAGAAGATTTTGCTACCTTTCACAGCTGATGTAACCACATCTTCCAAGATGCCTTTAACCATTTCCTTTTCTCCATCAGTTGTTTCCTCTAGTGAAACACAGACAATTTTGAATTTAGTACTTTTGTTTACAAAGAAGATTAGAAGAAGAATCATGACAGAGGCAGAAAGGTTAAAAATTACAGCTTTTCTTTAGTAGTTCTGTAAAACCTTTTCCAAGAAGTCATATAAAAATACTCACTGGTGTTATTTCCATTGTTTAAATCAAAGCACTGATATTTTGAATGCAGTGATTCTGTCATTTGTCTTTATCAGCTGTTACAGACTTTTGGTTTTGTAATATCTTACATTCCTAATTTGGATACAGTATATGCTTATGATAAGGTCCTCATAATACACATTATTTTTACCACAGGACTTCAATTACTTCAAACTGATTCTGTCACTTTCTATGTACCATGATTATTGTCTTCCTTTCCTTCCCCTTTATCAACCTAATCAAGTCAAATTCCTTAAGCCATATATAATTTTACTAGAATTCTAGCAAAAACATGAGCCTTTCTTCAATGGTTATAATGTTGTAGACATAAGGATGGCCTGTATAACTATTAAGAAAATCTAAGCATGATTTTAGACAATAACCCCAGTTACTTCTCCCTGAAAGAGCATTTTCCAACAGAAGCATTGTAAATGAAAGCAACAGACACAATCTATTCTTGTTCACCTGATGCTGAAAGATTCAGATCCTGATCCAACCTCACGTCTCCGTTTTCTTCCCTCTCAGGCTCACCGTTCGTCAGTTCCACACTCACAGGAGCAGTGGGCTTGCCTTCCTGATAGCTCTGCTTTAACTGACCCATCTTCGGAGACTTGGGTGCCACTTGAATTACAGGAGACTGGGATTTTTGCTGATTCATTTTTTCTACTTCCCGGGATTCCTGTATCTTGAAAAACCAATGTGAAAAAGTTAATCTAAGGCACAAAACATAAGGGAAAAAAGACATCTATGATGACTGATGTTCCTTTGTGAATTTATGTGATAACAAGAAAGAAACAGTGAAAATATAATCACTTGGCCAGTCAAATTAAAAATACGAGCTCCAAGCTTATTTTAAAAGCACCTCATCATTTGTTTATACAAAGCTATCTGGTAGAAACTACAGTGTGAAACCTTGCTATCAGCAATAAGCTTTGTATTTTATTTGTAATCAGTCAGTATGATTCATCACAGGATTTGACAGGTTTTTTAAAAATCACAAATCAATAGATATCCAACTACAATGACAGGCCCTTTAAAAATACCAATACAATAGTTTGCTGTTCATTTGTCAAGCCTAAACATTTGAGATGAGCAAAAGCAATGGTTACGTACAGCTTGATTTTCCATCCGCGTAAAAATGACATTTAACATCTGCGTAAGGGTAGCTTTGGCAGTTGTCTGGTTAATAAGATTTTTACTGGCCAGATAGATGTTGTAACAGGTTCTAACAGTCTGAAGAATTGTTCCTTCATGAATTTCTATATACGGAGATGTTACTGCAGTGAGAAGAGCCTGAAAAAGTCCATAACACAGTAAAAATTAAATCTAAGCAAGTAGGCAGCAAGACACTTCATGCAAGTGTTCTGTAACAATCAGCGGGGTTGTTAGGAAACACACATGTGTTTATAAGGCTCTGCAAAGAACTTGTAGTACTCTGAAAAAACATTTCAAATCAAAGAAAGTTTAACGGAACTTCCACATATCCCTGATCGCTCCCGAGCTGTTGAAGTGTTTTATCACAACTGGTTTTCCACTAAGGGAGATATTCCACCTCCAAATGAAACAGTTATTACATCCCACAGCTTCATTTCTGGGAAAAGGCCAATTGGTCTATGCTACCATCAAATTACATTACTAGAAGGGTCACCAACTTCTAACCTCAGCTATGTTAGCCCAAGTAGCTTTTAGAACCGGAGTACACACCACTGGTGCTACTACTATGCCTTGTTGCAAACTTGCACTGCAGATCTCTCTGGAAAAAGGGAAGCGAGAGCGGCCAGGCTAGAGCAGCAGTCCGTAATAGTGCATCAGTTACAGTGTCTTCAGCTGAAGGCTGAGAGCAATTCATTGGCCTAATGAACGTGGGCATTATTAGCCTAGAAGATGAACTTCAAGCTGTCTGCAGGCCATGGCTCATCCCAGAAAGAAGGGCAAACATTTATAAAGTATTCCCTTACGTTCTGCTTCATGAAGAGGAATTACATTTCACGTACCAATTCTGACCTGGCAACAGCCTCCCTGAAATCAATGACACATCTAACATTAAGAAATGGAGAAACTAGGCCCTAAGTAATGCTTCTCATTATTTTTTTTTTCAATTATAAAAATCAAAGACAGGGAAAGTAAATTAATATTGCACCAAAATGAATCAAATAAAATACCTTAATTATCTGCAGTTGTACTCCTTCATCTGTTTGAGGACCTTGAAAGCAATTGCAAATGGTTTCAACTATTCGGTCAATCAGTCTTTTTCCTGGAGCTCCACTGTCTGGAGCATTGCCAGTGATATGTCCATATGCAATGAGTTTCTAGGTAGAAAGAACAGGTTAGACAATCATATACTGTTAAGTAAAATACAGTTAAGTACAGTATAAAAAGGAGGTTTTAGTCAGCATACCTCACTTAACCAGTTTTAACAGAAAAATGTAACAAAGGCACAAAGTAAAGTGCCTTTGTAAACCATCAACAGACTGGCTACCAAATACCTGGACACACAGCCAGACAAAACAGACTTGGTGAGTGACACACAAGCTTTTTCCAGCCAGACCATTTCCTCCTATCACAACCACACTTAATTTTTTAACATCAATCGTTGTACCTATTAGCAACAGAAAGGTTCTGCCCAAGTAATTAGCCAAGATTAAGCTGCATTTATTTCTTCTGTAAGAATCTAAGGAGGAACAAGGTAGAAAGATTCCAGAGTCTGATCTCCCACCACATCAGCACTACAAGAAACCCTGTGGTAAATATTCCTTTTAGAGCACCACAGATGAAACATCTTTACTGAATAACATAAGCATTCATGAGCTTCAGTCAAGGCTTGCTTCGCTATAAAACAGCGCACACACGTTTCTGACTTTGACAAGATGCACTTTGAGCCAAGTCTGGTGATAACCCATTTCATATGGTTTATGCATCTCAGTAGCCACAGTGGGTATCTGCCCAGCTGTAAGCACTTAGGACAGCACTTCCTCTTCACTCTAAGAATATCAACAGCACACAAGATTTTTTTTAACTACATGCTTCTCCCTTTCACTCTGCCCAAGTTTCAACAGAACACTTACCTGTAAACAGTCCAGCGAAGTGCTGACGATGCGTGGAGACTTTGACTGGCAGGCCAGTTCAAATGGCAGGAAATATTTATCTGCTTCAATGAAGTTTGCTTTTGGTGGAGCAGCAGTGCCTTCTCTAGGTCAGATAAGAAGAGTTATTTATTTTTCTAAACATGTGTATCACAGCAAACTACACTTCCCCCTTTTCTAAATTTAAAGCTGAGTGGTACACAGCAGCATACAAATGTAACACAAGTTTCTCTCACACATACTTTGTTAAAGCAAGTTCTATTTTCTTTAAAAAACCACACAAAAAAATCACTTCACACATATTTATATTGCATCTAAACGTTTTAACATATTCTTCAACTTAACTTTTCCCTTGCTACACTCCAACCCTTTCCCACTACCTAAAATACTGGGGAACTTCTATACAACTTAAATGATAAATCTATCATAGTTATTCTGAGTTAATTATACAGATTCTCTATGAGGGATACTAAGCAAACAGAAATACATTTGGGGGCTCATTTTAAACCACAGCACACTGCTGAAAAAGTGTTTTAAAATTTAGATTTAAGTAATATTTAAATTGGTATTCTTGATCTAGGTAGTTAAGAGCATACACTACCAAACAGAGGATACCTATTGCTCTTTATGATTTCCTATCAGGCTATATTAAGCCCAGTAAAAGGAAGTGAAAAACTAGCACCTTTTAAAAGTTTTGCAATTTTTTCATAGTGAAATTCAGAGGCAGTTATGGTTTGAGTACTCATAGCCACAAACATTGTGTAATTGGAACACATGGGCCGTATGTTTTTGGCAAAAGGTGTGTAATGGTATTCACAAACTCATTAACAAAATGTATATACCCTCTTAGATTTCCACTATTAAATTATCCCACTTGCTGTTTTCACCCACAGTTTACAGCAATTAATAATTTACCTTTGCTTTTCCAGCTCAGTTTTTATTTCATCTGGAAGAAAGAAAAAATATTCAAAGCATTTAACACCCAACATAAGTTATCATTATCAACAATGCAAATAAGGAAAATGTAATAAAGCAAAGCTGTTTCACATCGGAAGTCTTACACTTCAGTGTTTGTTCTTCCTTTCCTGCAAAACCTTCACCTTCAGAGACTGCAGACAATTACAGCACTTATTGTAAGGCTACACGAAAATTGCTACACAAAAAAGTTAATTTTCCCAAACATTCTTAACAAAAGAAACCTTTAGAAAACAAAGGTATTGTGTATAGTTTTTATTCAAGAGTAATTCTACAACACAGAGAGCTCAGGTCTGCAGAAGTCTTTAAGCCACTGCACAAACCATTAGCTCAATGTATTTGACCTTCCTGTTAATTACAATGCTAGTTAGCCTACTTTTGTTAAGCCCCACAATATGACATCAGCTGAACAAACTCCCAAGAGATAAGGATTCTTAAATGCATGCTGTCATTTTGCCAGCAGAGCTTTTTTTTTAAATACACTTTTAAAGAGCTTTTCATAAAATTAAATAAGGGGGGGGGGGGGGGGGGGGGGGGAAAAAGTTTATTTGTCTTTTCTCTTGTACACAGCAGCAAATCCCAAAGATCTTAGTACGGCTTTTTAAGGATTTCTAATGTAGCACCATGATGCAAATAGAGACCAGGACTGCACTAGACTAGACACAGCGTAAGCACACACTGTGGACACTGACAAAAACACTGGAAGAAGCACACACAGCAAGACTGCAGAGCTACAACCATTTGTAACTGCACGTGGAGCCCTGCCCATCCCACCCTACACCATGCACCTGCAAGTTATCTTGCCTACAAAACTTGTTTCAATTGCAAAGTTATCAGAAAAGGATCATTCACTCAGTAGTTGTTCTCCACAACTCTGGAGAGGCACCATGGTTTAGGTGATCACTGTTCAGATGATTTCAGTGGTCTGTGAACCTCAATAATTTCTCCTCTCTCAGAAGCATCAATACACAAAACATACTAACAAACTAGGACTGGAACAAACACATATTACAGGTTTTTGCACAGTCCTACTGCTCAGTGAATGTTACAGAATTAATCCTTGCAGAGTATGCCTGTTTTGTAACATTACCTTATAGAGAAAATGGAAGCAAAACACAGAGGAAACCTGTATCACATCAAGCTGTGAGTGCTGAGCTACATCCAGGACTGGGATTTGCTATTCTATCTGACATATTCTCTCATTAATGAAAGTCAGTCTGACATCCATTAGCAATAAATGATGTAACAAGAACTGAAGTAACATAATCCACCCTACAGTCAAGAAAAGAATAGACAACAGAAAAACTGAAGACTCACAGGCCCACAATGCATCATGGCTCTGTTCAGAAACCCACCATTTCCTAATGAAGTCCTTCACTCAAACAACCATGGACAGTAGTTTTAAATAGAAAATTAAAATTCCTCACCTAAAGATTAAGTTTTTTGTAAATAAAAAAACCAAACCAAAACAAATTCAAACTACAGTAGGAATACTACAGCAATAAGTCCACCCAAGAAAATAAAAAGGTTATTTTGTAAGATTTAATACCACACAAGAAAAAAGGTTTTATTATTAGGATATGTTATTCTCAGCTACAGAAGTGTTTACTTCCACATTAAGGGTGTAACTAAGTAATGCTATTTTTTTCCAAATCTCCATATCCAACTGAAATAATTTTCTTTCACAGAGATCACTTCCTCCCATACTGTTTATCAGCAAAGCAGCATAGCAGAAACAGTTTTAAATTTTAGATTTTAGCCTTAAGGAGACATGATCACACCCATCTTTACTGATAGTTATATTGGATCTTGCCTTGGAAAAGTATGTAAGAATTGTGTCCCATATTAGAGCAATGACAATTTCACTCTCAGAAATACTCCATAAATAAAAAAACCAAAACACCCCATATAAATATAACAGGCCTGACCAAGTTCCCCACAATTTTATTATGTAGAGGTTTTTCTAGAGCCATATAAAAACATCTGCACCACAACAGTATTGTAATAAATAATGCCGTCAGAAAAGAATAACTGAAAGGAGAAAAACAAGTTAAAGGCATGCCTCTGCTACTGATTGCATCAAAACAGTTTGGAAATCTCCACATCTGAAGCACTCATTCGGTGGTCTGACCACCAAAAGTGAGTTAAACAAAAATTGTTGCCTAATTGCAGTCTGTTGCCACCAACAGCTTGCCAAGTGCCGACCAGGCACAGCTTCCAGAAACCCACTGCCCCTCTCTCAGTCGCAGGAATAAGGGGGCACAGCTCAGTCCCCTCCCACAGGCTGAATTCTGGTCAATGTCCGCTCACCACAGCAGAACGCCGACCCCTCACTTGGTGCTTTCGGTACTAGAGCCACCTGCTACTTTCAAGGCCAGAATGTTGGCACATGTCCCACCTACTTCAGTCAGAAACACCCTCAACTCGGGGCACTCGACGCCAGCCTTGCGACATTCCTGCCGGGCAACACAACTGGAACCACAAGCAAGGCCTTGCACCAATTTCTTCCAGAGCTTCTGGCCACAATAAATGCAGGGTGAAGCTCAAGCTGAGAGTAATTACCCCTCGATATTAGATGGATGGTTTAAGTTTGCTTGTACTGAAAACCATACATTAAAATGAAGGAAATAATGGCCTGCCTGCAATTAGCTGCATCCTGTGTTAGTGTACAGGCCAGTTTGTCTGTGGAAGCCAATACCAGTCACTGTGCAGAGTATGGCACAACTTGTGTGAGCACAAGGACACGAGCAATGTCTTTCCGTAGCTTGTCAGAACACCAGACAGCAGTGCCAACGCAAACACATGCAGCAGCAGCAAAAGCTTTCCTCCCCCCAGCCTGGTAAAGTCTGCCACATTGCCTAATTCCTGGCTGCCTCAAACTTAAATAAAAAACCCCAAACATCCTGCATTCACTGATTCTATCAATCTATAGTGAACCCTTTAAAAAAGGCTGTCACAATGCAGCAAGACTACCTCCTTTTTGCCCCAGTGTTCTCAAACCATGCTAGCCAAGAGGCTACTAAACTAAGAAACACAAACTTATTTTAGACATCTGTCATTTATACCCAGAGATTTCTTAAACACACAACTAGATTCCTAAGCAAAGACATGGTTAAAGAGATTTTTTTTTTTAACTCATTATCAAGCCAACTAAACTAATTCTGTTGTTTACAAAGCTCAAGGATATGCACGTGGAGGTGCCTACGCAAGCAAAGAAGGTCACATAACCAGGTTGGCTGCACAATAGGTCATTAAAAACAGTCCTAATAGGGCAAGAGTAACAGCTTATATGAGAGACTTGGGCACACAATTAGCACAGACCAACACGGACTGCTGCGATACACACTGTCCGTGTTCCACCGTAAGTTCTTCAGCAGATTTACTAAGAACCATGTGTACCTAGAGCTCCATGTAAATGCTTATTAGGTAACTATTTTTATACAGTATACTGTCTGTCTGTTGAAAACCAGTTTTCTGAAAAACACAGTTTTCTAAAGCAGAGCAGAACAGCTTCGCTGTTTAAAAGCCTTCTCTTCTCCCAGTCTCTCCTGGGGCTCACTGGCACTGAGAGTACAGGATACAACCTTTACACCTACTGATGAAGCAAGAAACTGAATGAAGGAATCTATTCAAACTCTGCTTACTCAACATTAACACTGGATATTTCAAACCAGAGGGTGGACAGAGAAAAAAAAAAATACCCCAAAAAACCCACTGGGAACTAGTTTGTTCCTTTTCTTTCACACTTCTTTTATGTCCTCTTTGAACCCATCTTACTTCTTATTTCTACAAAGTCATGAATATATTTTGCAGTCCAGTGAAAGGTATATTACTGGGAAAGGAAAAGAAAAAAGGGTAAGAACAGTTTAAAATTAGAATTATTAAAATTATTATGACAGATTAAAATTGGAATGAAAGAATACCTATATTTCCTACATAAGAATGACCGCAATTTTCAGTAGTAATTTACTTAAGTTCTCAAGAATTGAACACATGCAAAACAATAAAGAAGGAATGTAAAAGAAAACAAGAGCATAATTCCCACAGTTAGAAATCTATTCCTCTGTCTCACCAAATAAAAAATTTAAAGCTTGTGTAATTAACAAAAACACTGCTGCAGTAACACTACAGCAGAAACTGTAGAAACAGTTAATTTGCAGGTTAATTTGTATTAGGTAGGCAGCTGTAGAATACATCAGTTCCTCTCTCTATTTAGAAAAAAGATGCATCCTAGACTTCTGTATCAAGAGCAGGTATCACTTACACATGACCTATGCTTGTGTTGGCTGGTTTATAAATGGTGCAATACCAAAAAGCTCCATTAAAAAGACCATTGTATAAATAAGATGGCACAGTAAATGTGTGAGTAAACTCAGAGTTAACTGGACTTTTTAATTATTATTCAAAACAGTGAAGCTTCTTTCATTCTTAACAGTTTGTATAGATTAGAAAGTTTGGCCTGAATTCCTCAGACTGCAAGTCATGTTCTTCCCACACTTCCTAGCATATTTACTATTGCACAGGACTTGATAATGAAGATAACACTTTTGAAACTGAAGCCATAGTCTCAGTTAATATCATGCATAAGCTTAACTAAACTTAAGTATATGTAAATAAAACTCATTTTTTAAATTTGCATGAAAAAGAGCTTAACCTAAACAGAAGAAAGTTTGGGGGAAAAAAATAAATTAAAGAAACCACATTCATGTTGGCAATTTAAAATGATGCAACAACATTCACCAAATATAACAATGATCCTTCAGTACAGTAATCAAGGCCCGGCGAGGGCAGGACAGTTGGGCAACAGAAGGTTATCTATTCATGCTGACCTCTGCTTTACTCCAGGAAAGCACATGGACTTTTTTTTTTTTTCCAAAGGAAAAAAAAAAAGCATTAACTACCCTCAAATGTACTGTACCTTAAAACCTGCAGACATGGAATAGTTATAATCCAACACGCAAATGCTAATAGGTGGCTATTGCACAATAGCCCCCTCCCAAAGATGCTAACATGTCTTTGATGTGTTAGCAAACACAAAGACCTTTACTAATCTTTCAAGTAATCTTTCAAGAAAGTTACCTTTCTCACTCTCCAATGTATATTTTTACATAGCAGCAAAACAGGTTCCTAGTCCTGTAAATGGGTTGGGTGCGTGTTGGGGGAGTCAGGGAAGAAATCAGGAAAAGGAAGTAAGTAGGAAAAATAGCCTCTAACTGCTGGGGCACGTGTGTCAATGTCAACTTTAAGCAATAATAAAAAATACCCTTCTATCTAGATATGCTCCTACAAATTTCTTGAAGGTGTGGGAAGAATGATAAAAATGAAGGTTATTTTTCAAGCTTGCTTTCACAGTGCGTGTGACTGCATCCGGCCAGTTTCCTTACAAACTCAGCCTGTCTTTTCTTCTGTTCTGGATACAGTAAATGCCCTCTAATTAAAGAAAAAAAATATTGGTGCAAAGCAACCAAAACTGTAAGAGATATGTCACCTTTGCAGAATAAGAAAGGCCACAGAGAACTCTAAAAGCTATACCGCTTTACCCAGCTTATTTTTCCCTTTCAAGATATATTACATGTTTTCAGAACATTAACATGGGACCTGTATTATCAATTTGTACTTGGAAGAGAGTTCAGGACAAGTCCATCAACTTCACAAAAAGTATTTTCTGCTCTGCAAGACATCACAGACATTGTATGTATTTGACTACACTAACAGTTTTCAGCCAGTCCAGCCATGAGTTTACGGCAAGATGCGAGAAGATCACCAGCCCTGGAAGATTTGAGACTGCAAGTCCAGGGCCTTGAACAGCCTGTTTCCTCGTTTAAAAGTTCATCATTAATTTGCTCAAAATCGGTTCTAAAGTGACAAGCCCAACTCCCTTTTTGTTTCATACCGAGACCACAACTCAATAAAACAGCCATATGGGTTTTCCCCGCCTATCTGCACGTCTCCTATCAGAGACAGAACTTTCCCCCCACTGCGAAATGCCGAGCTCAGCGGGCCCCGGCCGGCAGCCTCGCAGTCCGGGACTCTCCCGCAGCCCGGCGGGGATCCGCCGCGGCCGAGGACACCACCCGCCGCGGGGTGTGTGCGGGGGTAAAGCCGCCTCCCGCCTCGCCGGACCCGGCCAGCTGGGACTCCCACCCCCCGCCCCAGCCCGGGGAGGGGTCGTGGCTCCCAGCGCGGCGCAGGCGGTGGTGTCCCGCGGGCCGTGCCGGGGACTCACCCAGCGCCACCTGGCAGGCTCTCCGCAGCTGTCCGTGCGGGGGCCGCTTCGCCTCCTTCTCCGCCAGGATCTTCTCCAGGGCCCGGGATACAAACATGCTCTTGGTGCGGGCGTCCTGCTCGCGGGCCGGGGGCTGCATGGCGGAGCGGAGCGGTCCCGCCGCGGGGCGGGGAGCAGAGGGGGTGGCCGGCGCTCAGAGCCTGCGGCCGCGATGCGGCCCCATCATCCGGAAGAGACGCAGCTCCCTCAGCGGCCACCACCGCGCCAGCGCCACGGCGCCGCCATATTGGCACCGTCACGTGACCCAGGCACCACCCCGCCTCCCCGCGGTGACCCGCGACCCTTCGGCGGTGCCGAGGGGGCGGGGCCGGGCTGTGACGGGAGCGGCTGTCCCGGCGCCGGCCTCCGAGGAACGGGACACTGGCAGAATTAATTACAATTAAGGCCACCTCGCCGCAGCGTCGGGCTTCCGCCGAGCTGCTAAGCGGCTCGTGGCCATCAGTGTGCGGCCCAATGCCCCTCTGTGCGGTGTCTGCAGGCGGGGCCCGCCCTGCCGCACCCTGTGCCCGGCTCCTACCACCTCTTGAAAAAATTGTCCCTTTTTCTTGTCCCTGCGCGTTGTGGGGGCAAAACCCGGCTAAATTCCTTGCTGTAATGCAAAATGCTTAAGTGGAAATGGGTCTGTTGCATCTTCTACAAATTAAAGTATCAGTAAGAACCGCAAGTGCAGTTACTGTTGCAATTATTTGTATTAACTAAGTCATCATTACCAAAAGTCACATTAATATTATACTCATAAAGCTCTAATCCAAGCATCTCAACATTTGCATTATCATCATCAGCTTTCAGAGAACAAGTCCTGTAAAGAGGCGCAGATAAAGTACATGTGTGAAAGATCCAAGGTCATATGTTAAAGAAAAATCACTGAAAATGAAATTTCAAGTCCCAGAAATTGAGGTTCCTCTTATAAATTTATGCTCAATTGCATCTTCTCCCTTCGCGCTGCAGCCTGTGAGGATACCTTACACCCAAAATTAAACTCGACGCTTTGAAAGACAGCACAATCTTTGGAAATAATCTGTAGAGGTAATTTACTCCATTGACACTCCTCACCATAATCAGGCAACCACCACTGGAACATGGTCATCTATGTCATTCCACAAAGCACTTAATCAAATTAAGATGACCCCAGCTAACTGAGAATACAGGGGCACATTAGATTGTCTAGATTGTAATTTTATTTCCTTATTTACCAAGCAGCAGGACTCTTAATTCTTTAAAATGTCATTAGTAGATCCTTAGTGTTGTCAAGAGCTGCAATTTTTGTCCTAGAAACCACTAATGGAGGCTCCAAACCCAAACACCTGTGCGAAGCATTGGTTTAGTATTGTTTCACAGGGAAAATGGGAAAATGTGGACAGATGCTTTGTGATCACCTCTACTGTCCAGAGGTTTATGTGGACTGGTTCACATAGAGCTGAGGACTTCACTTGTACAGAAAAATGAGTTAGAGGATGGGAAATCAGAAATTATGACAAGGCCAGATAAGAAGCCTGGAACAGCCTCTATCTGGAAAGAATTTTTAAGGTTTGTTGGTATCTGAAGACTTGAGTTTTCCTTGGAGATCAGCAGGTCAAGTATGGGTGTGACATGAGTGTGATTTCATGGCTTGTCATTAAATCACAATTTATCAGGGTGTAACTGCCTCAAAAACCTGCTCGTTATACCTGGTCTCCTGCCAGCAATAGCATGTTCTGCCTCTTCTGCTACCAGAAAACATAGCACGCAATAAAAGTGAGACACTGCTGGAAGGTTAAAGTCCTTCTGAGAGTTTGGCAGCTGAAGTTGTCATAAGGCAACTGACTTGAACTTTCCTCTGCATTAAGTGAATAATGTATGCTCAGAATGAATCGCTCCAGGTCAGAATGACAGAACTGCGAGGCTGGGAAGCACTTCACGAGGTCACTTAGTCCATCTGCAAGCACAAAGGCAGAATTTTGACTTTTCCTGGAAAGCTCCAATAGAGGAGATTCAACAGTTTTTCAGTTAGTTGCCTCCAGTGTTTCCCTAACTATCCAATCAGGAAATTCTTCCTAATACCTGGTCTGGATGTTAACTGCTTTCCATTAGCAGATGGAAGGACTCCATTATCATGGTGATGGGAATGTTAGAAAAACAGAAATAATAATGTAGAAAACAGATTTTTTTTATTTTTTTTATTTTTTAAAATCAAGACATTTCCAGATTGTGACTATAGTTTTGGTTTTGTACTGAAAGTGTCTTACAGCCTGGTTCTTCCTGTATTTTGTTTGAATTTCTGATCTTCTATAAAAAATACATTAATTCCTGTTTGCATATAGATGTAGTGATTTGACTCTTCTTGAAGCCTCAGTAACATAATTGTTTTTACACTAAGAGATCCTCAAGATTTGTGCTGATACTGTGTGTATTAATGTCACTGCACAATACAGTGAAACCATGTAACATATGCTTCTCTAGTAGCAACTAACTCCATTAAATATTTAGAAAAATACAGCTGATTTCAGAATGCTGAAGTAGCCTGCATTTTTTCCTGGTGTTTTCCTAGCAGGATTTAGTATCGTACTATTTTTAAATAGTATCAGCTGTGTAATAATTTTGTATATTTGCTGTTTATTTTTAAAGTGTGTTACACATCTAAAAGTCTTGAGTATTAGGTCAGTCTATCACACAGTCTAGTATTTTGTATGGGGTATCCACTTCCATGAGATATTTTGTAATATCCTTTAGGCTTGTGAACATACTAAGGTTTTAACTCCTTGTATATCTTTGTGTGCCTGTGGTCACTTAAGTGTGCCATTTCTGAGTAAACCACTTTGGGTATAGAGACAGTTTACATGCCAGGTGGTTGAATTAATTTGCATTAAAAACTAAAATACAGATGGTATTATAGGGTTTAATTGTAGTTTTCAAAACCTTGTTCCCAAAAGGCAAAGTCTGAAAAATAGGCTTTTCAGGTTAATGCTGATTCAGTGTGTCTCTGGGAGAGAATTAGGAAGGTGGCTTGCTGTGCATCTCATGACTCAGCTGCCTCCTTTAATTCCTCCTCCCAGCTCCACTGCAGCTCTGCCACACCACAGGCACTCAAGTCCTCTCCACAGGGTATATCCCTGACTGTCTTACTGACCAGGCAACGTCTAATTTAATTTGTTCTGTTCTGAAGGGCACGAAATTCAGTACAAATCTTAAGAGCTCCATTTACTGATCAAAAAATGACAAAAAGGAAAAATATCAGATTCCTTCTGGCTAGTTTAATTTAGCACATCCAAAATAAGAAAAGGTTTAATATGTCTCCCTAATAATGCCTGTCTATTAGAAAGGGAGAGATGGAGAAATAGTACACAAAAAAGAGAGAACAGGATCACCTGTCACAGAGTCAGGTACTGACACTGAGAGCTCACAAGTCAAAAGACAAACTGATTGTGCTTGGACTCAAGAGTCATTTCATTTCAGTGCTGAAATCTACAGTCTTGGTATAGGCGAGAACATGCCTTGGAGAACATGATGGCCAAGTCAGAAGGGAAGATTTGTCTGACACAGGCTAACCAGTAGTCAGACTTAAGTGAAAAATAGTCATTTTGGGAAGGTGATAGAAGGTTATTGCTTCCGCTAAGTTTTTATTCTAAGTAGTAATGTTAAGGAAATAAGACCTACCTCTTGGAAAGCTACAAGTTCAGTGTAAGTCGTGGGTGTAGACTGCTCTGTGATGTGCTAGTACTAAGTTACGAAGAAGCTGTCCAAGGAGCAGCCTCCTTGGTTCCCTCATCAACACTGGGTTCCAGGCACAGTGGCAGATGGTTCTCTTTTTTGGCAGAAATATATTTTTCCCCTTGATTAGGCTTAATGCCTGCCTTTGATTTTTGTATGATCATAGGTAATCCATATGCAGTAAACAGATAGCTTGTCATCTATGCTGAACTGTCTCCTTGCCGACACCGATAATCTCTCACATGGCCCAAGCGGTCTGGAGTACAGACAGAATCTTTATTTTCCTTCTCTAAATGCTGGTGAGAAACCTTTGTACGTTCTAGAAATGTAATGATGCACTGCAATGTCTGGACAGGTTGAGGGGCAGGACAAAGCAATACTCTGCTCCAGTTGGGTGAGCAGGCAGAAAGGACACAAGTAAATGCACAAAGTCAGTGAGGAAAAGGAGGGTGGGATACTTTACCGGTGGCATGTGTCTTGTTACATGCAACAGGAGTTGGAATTGAATCATGACCCTTCTTTCTTGTAGGTGCAGACCACTCAGAAATACTCTGATATCCTCAAAACAATGGAGTGTTGAAAGATGACACAGGGTGTAATATCCACGAGAAAACAAAAGAAAACAAAAAACATCTTTCTGAGAGAAGAGAAGAGAAAACTAGAAAAAAACCAAAACCAATTAAGATGTTTTCTGAGAATCCTGGTAAAACACAGATGGGCCTTGAGAATGACAAAGAAAAATATGTCCATGGTAGTCTATAGGAACTGAAATAAGGGCTTTTAATACTTTAGTTTTCAGTTTTCCAGGCTGGTCCAGTGGCTTGAGGAATTGCCAGCAGCTAAATGCATCTGTGTTTAATGCCTCTAGTCAAGGACTTTTACCAGGAGGTCAAAATATACTTTGCTCACAATAACTTGAGGTGCTGCAGCGTGTTCAGCTCACTCCAAGTACAGTGATACCAATTCTTGTCCATCAGTTGGCAGTACATGGCACTGACGGGCATGACTTCATGTAAGGAGGGAAAGGTTAATATGAGAAGCAGTGAATGTCAGGACAGTTTATTTCCAGGTCAGCAGCATTAAACTGATATCCTGGAGTTCAAGTTTCTGCTGCAGGGCTTAACATACCACACTGATCTGCTTCTCTTGGCTGAAGTGATCAGCTGGTATTATCAACATGTAAAGTTTTAATTACGTTGGAACTGCTTGTTCTCTGGTGTTGCATATGTGGTAGCAATACTTCTAACATTTTTCCACCAAAATAGTTAACCCATCAACAACTGGATGCTGTGTAGCCTAAGACTAGATTTTATGAGAATTCACAGAGAAGATACCTTTTTGAAATATACCAGTGAGAGAGAAGAGCTAGTGTTAGACCTGGTTCCCAGCCATCTATTTGTCCAAATTTAAGGCAGGAAATGTCAATAGGTATTGAAGTATATTTAGTTATGAACTTTGTCAATGAGTGCATTTTGGTCAGGTTTCTTGTTAGGACTGAAATTCACTGGGTTTTTTGCTAGGCCTATTTTACAAGGACAAATTTGTGTTAATTGAGGAATGGTATCATCAAGACATATGTTCGTCAGGCTGAAAGTTGCTTTCTTCAAGTTAACAAGAGAATCAAGAGTAGGTTTAAGATTAGGATGCAGGTTAAGCTTTGGGTTCAGACTCCTTAAAGGAGGTTATACTAGAGTTTATCATAGGTCTCTGGGTTTACTATAGCACTCACATCACCAAGGCTTGCCAATTACATTAATCTTTGGAGGTGATAAAAGTATTTTCTTAGCATTAGAATTATGGTCAAGGTAGAATTAGGGTTAGAGTTTGGACTCATCAAGGGAATTGCATTAAGGTTAGGCTTGAGTCTTAAAGGGATGGCTACATGAAATGTACAGCAGGATCTATTTACAGCAGGGTCTGCTGGGATGATGCAGAGTGTTCAGTTTTAGAGGGAGTTGGAGATGGGTTCCCTCCTTCGGTTTAACATAACAGTCAAAGATAGGACTGGGGTTAATTTTGGGGGTAGGGTTCTGATTCTCTTCAGTATACAAGCAATTGTTCAGAAAGGTATTCAAAAAGCAGGTGAGAAGTTTACTGTTGATATCATCAAGTGTTGATGAACAATTGTTTTTTGGACTGCTACAGGTCACTAGCTGAGAGCAAACAGTGAAGTTAGACTTAGGGCCAGGATTAGGGTTAGATAATAAATTTGCTAGGAAAGATGAGCTAAGATCAGCCCTTCGCTTACTGGGATAACATAACAGATATTTGGAGAAGTAGTATTAATTTTGTGGAGGAGAAGGACTGCTTGCTTAGAGTGATCAAGGAGGATGGATTTCAACTAAACTATTTATTTAGTGTAAATATCAGCAAGATGATCTCTTAAATGTCCAGGAAACTGCACTTAGTGCAGGAGCTGGAAGATGAAGAGGGACTTAAAGTTTTCCATATAGTTAGAGCCAGATCTAAAGTTATGCCTGAGCTTACAAGGGACAGATGAGTTTAGTCCTAAGTTTAAGTTTAGGTTGTCAACAGCTACAAGTCACCAAAACAAAAGTAGTTTGGTGACTCACATCCTTTTAGCAATTCCTATTATGCATGGCACCAACATCATCATTATTTTAAACCGAAAGAGACAGTCAGTCATCCATGCCAAATGGAACATCTTTCGAGAAACAGTGTTGCACATGCAGTATAATCTGAAAAAAATACTATATGCCACTCCTCCCTTGGTACCATCTGCTGGAAATATCACCATATAGAAAATTTAAGCACCTGAAACAGATTTTCAAATTTATTTTCTAGAAAGAGGCATAAAAATATTAGATGTCCTTTTGCCCCTAACAAATTCTTTGGCCTCGCCCCAGGAAATGACAATGGATCCTGTATGTTGCTGTTTGTTTATGGGCCTGTTCTTTCTGCTTGACTTCTCTTCAGTCTCTTCTGTTTTCTCACCAGTTTGTGAGAAATTTTATATTATTTTTAATGTCCTGAGAAAACTTACTGTGCTGTTTACTCACCAAAACAGCACACTTGGTAAAAATGTATAGCTTATTCTCACAAATGTAATAAGATAGGAAATTTGAGGAGCTGCAGTGTGATCTGCAGCAGTACTCAAAGGCAGATTAAACCCTTACAGCAATACCATAGCTTACAAAACCTAGGGGACAAGATAGCTCTCCAGCATAGGGCTTTCCTCAGCCACAATAAAAGTAACTCAGAAATACGAGTATTTGTACCATAACAAGGCACTCACCCCGTGATTATATTCTCTCTAGGCTGGGGTTCATGACAAAGAAGAGCAGGTCTGTGATTTATATACTTTCCTATTTATTATTGACCTGTCTCTCACTTGTTTGGGCCATGACAGGTCTGCCACTGTGTACACGTGACAGGGATCACACGCTAGGAACTGCCACCCACAACCCAGAACCACTCTCATTTCTGTTTTCTGGAAACAGAGCCCTCTTCCTCTTTGTTTCTTTCTCTCTTTCATAGAAATTTGAGTATTTTTAAAATACAAGCACATTCTTTGATAAGTCAGCTAAAGAGGAGTTAGCATACAACTGGATATAGAGGCCAAGGATAGTTGAATCATTTCTACCAAACTAATGAGTTGACTGCTTAAGGATACAAGAAAGAAAACATGGAAGAAGTGGAGAATATTTCTTCTAAAAATCTCTAATTCAAAAGAAAGTGTAACCCCATGGGTGTAGCCTTTATGAGAGATTATGACCTTTTCCTATTATATGCAAAAAAAGTTAGGCTGGGTATTATTTGAAGGTGTTCCCTGAGATGATATCTGCTCTCACTGGATAATATTCTGGGCACAGATAACTGGAGACAATTAATTCCCACAAAGCATTTTCTATACTCACTTAATAGAAGGCCAACAGCTGGAGAAAGATGGGTCAGTTGGGACCTTATTGGAGTGTTAGAAATTTAAGACTATGAGCTCACACAGCCAGACTGCTACTGAATAAAAAATTCTGTCTGCATGCAACATTGGCCTTTCAAAAGGTTCAGATCTTTATTCTCATACCTGCCTGTTTGAAGCATCATTTATTGCTAAAGAAACTAGTTCTTGCTCACATATTTAGTTGGCATCCATGGGTGTCTCTAGCCAAGGATTCGTGTTTTATGGGCCACTTCATGTCTTCTTTCATCTTCTTTCATATTTAGAGGCCACACAGATTAAACCATTTAGTTATATTTGGACAAACCACTCAAGAATTCCTTTTCAATATTTACACTGGGAGTAGTATGCATGTTATTGGAGAAAACATTGCTTGACACAGCTAATAGGAAGTTTCCCTACAGCTTCTTAACCAGAATGCTTCAAAGTTCAGAGGTACAAGGAGGGATCTTCCTGCACCTTTGCAAGTAACACTACAAATACACAATGAACCAAAGAGTATGAAATGAGAATAAATTCCATTCAACATTGTAACATGCCAACAGTCCACAGCATGGCCTGATTCTCTGGGGTCCATGGGGATTGCACAGTGCAGAAAGCAAAAGCTTTCACGTTTTCTAAAACACTTTATGTCCTTTTTATTTGCTACTTGTGCCTGAACTGCACTTACGGGTTTTCAAACCACTTCTGCTGACTGCAATCTATTCATCCAGCTAGGGAATAGAAACATACATAACCAACCAACATGATTGGCTTGAATTTCAAACATCAATTGTCAGATGGAGACAATGACAGAAAGTGACAGATAGAATATATATATATTTCCTACTCACAAGTCTGTATCATGAAAACCATGCTTCACTCATAAACCCAAATTCTTCAGGCACCAGAGGAAAAAAAAAAAACACAACACATTATGAAATCAATACATGGAGTGAAAACAAAACCCCTAAACCTGCACAAAACAAACAGAAGACTTTGAAAGACTGCCCAAAATCACATCTACTTGGGAGCGTTCTGTGGAAACAAAAACCAGGCAGCACCCATAACCAAAGCATTCCCTCTGACTTACTTGCTAACCTTTGCTCATAGCCCCTGCTGATGTCAGTGTAAGGTTACAATTAACTGACTCTTTGAAAATCAAGCCTGTTATTTGGGTGGTCACAAATGCTATTTGAATTTATCCCAGTAGTTAGATGTCATGGCATTGGAAGTATTGTTAGTAGCTGGGAGCACATCTGCATTGGGCTTGCTAATTTGAAAAAGCCGAGAGAACTGGACGGCCATGCTGAGCAAGATGCACTGTTTCCAACTTTACCATTGTTTTCCTTAGGAATTGTGTTCTGTGGTTGGTTTATGCTTTTTCCAATCTTAGCACTTGTTTAAACCAGTTTTCTTCACCTGAGGGCGCTGAAGGCCTAGCTCCGAAAGGGAATGCACTGCTGGAGTCTGCGAGCAGTACTGCTCAGAAGTATCACAAGGCAAAAAAAAAGTAAAGAAAAAAAAAAAGGATCACTACAGTGTAAATAATTATTTTTAGTTACACATATTAACATGATGAAATCGTGGGAGCTAGAGGTGGAAAGACACTACTGTCATACAGATCATAACAGATGGCCATGTGCTGCTGTCTGCCTTGGATCAGAAGATGACCAGAAGCTCATCTAGAAGAGTGTCATACCTGCTTCTCTGTGATCAATAACCTTCCACACAGGTGAGCAGACAGATACGTGCCAGAGTTAACCCATTAAGCTAAACAGAGACTTGAAGATTTGGTTTGATTTTGCCTCCTTTGGATGTGATCCTAGTCCCCCCCAATCTATATATATCCAAATTCATCGCTACCATTCAGCTTGTTTTAATTCCAGGAGTTAATATCTAATTCAGCAGCAGATCCAGTCCTCTCACAAACTTAAAGTTCACTTCATTCAGATTATATTTCTCTTCCCTCTGGCTTCTCCTTTTCAAAGAGCTTTTTATGGCAACAATCTACACAGTAGTCTTCTTATTTAAAAAAAATAAAAAATCTCTAAGCAGAACATCTAATTGCTGTCACTTCTTCACAATTGAATTGTCATTCAAGCTGTAAAGTACCAGCTAAACTCAAGAGGTAACAAAAGCAATATTCCATTGATGTCATAAACAAAGCCACTTTTCATAACTAAATCACATATGACTAATATATTGGTCATGCTGATGTGCCGGGTTGGGGTTTAAATGTTTCTAATGACGTTCTCTAACTATTTATATGACTACTGCTTCATAATAATTTGGCAGTTCATTTGAAACATTTACAGTCTGTTTGAGGTAGAAGACTACTTCTCACCATGGGTTCAGATATTTTAAACCCCTCTGTCCTCCTGGAATTTTTCAGCTGTAGCTTGATTTTGCTTGCAATACTATAAAATGAGAATGCAACAAGACAGGATGTGTTAATTATTACACATGCAAAATCCGAGCCTGAACTATGGGCTTTGATTTAATTGCTGACATTTCTCTGCTACTGATTATAGCACTGTAGCCCCTTTTCCTGGGCTAAAGGCAGGCATATGTCCCAGATGACCCTCCTCCTACTAATTTATGCTATTAAAAACTAGATGGCTCAAGTCCCCATGTAGTCAAGCATAAACACTGAAGGGGGTATGTGGGGGCTTGTTCAGCTGCCCATCCTACTGACTGTCTATAGAAAAGCAATTTGGCTTAAGAGAGGCACTAGCTATGAAACAATGAGCTCTGTGTGGCCACCTGAATTCCCAGGTTTCACTGAAGTGGACATGGAAAGTTGGCAGGAGATCATGAGTGTGAAAACTGTCAAAACTGAGAAGCAGGAAGGTCCCTCCTAAAAGTGCTTATATGCCCTTTGACAGGTGGGAGGGTTATCTGCATTTTTTACTGAGCAAGGCATTTCCAGAATGTCTGTGATTACGGATGAAGAAGAAAAAAACACAAGGGAATGTGGCAAGAAAGGGAATGAGCTAAATCTTCTGAAGATCCTGAACAGTCTTGGGTCTCCTGGGAAGAAAATGTGAGATATTCAATGAACATGTCCTCCTGTACTGCACACAGGGAACTTAGGACAGCAATGTCAACAGTGACTGTGTCTGTGATACTGATCACAGTGGGGAACATGAGCAGAAGCACAATCTTGCCCCTGTTACATGACATGGAAACCACACTGCAATAAACGAGGCCAAAGAGAGAGCTACATTCCCTTAAACCTGCAATATACTGCACTGTCTACAGTGGGTTCATCTAATCAACAGTGCTGTTAACTCCAGTATTGACCAGTGACTTGTATCCACCCAGTAAAAGTTTTCACAGTTCCCAGATAAAGAGATACTTGTTCCCATAACAGCAGACTGACACTTAGCTTTTGGTGGTGCCTTGTCCCCGCCTCTTTCAGACCACTATGTATCTGTGATGTTTTATGTGTTTTACCTTTACAGAAAATTTCAAATGCTTGCAATGGCTTCACATGCTTGTCATATTAAAATACAGCACTGGGAATTTAGAAATCCATTTAGTACAGGCTTATGGTTAAGTAATATTTCACCATAAATAATAAAAAAGCAGAAGGAGTAAGAGATTTAAAAAAAAAATAAAAATGGAAGCATTACTTCCTTTCTGCACCAGCTAACTTAAACAAAGCCAAAAAACAATGAAAACATTTGGAGACAAACATTTTCAGTGCATTATGCCTTTCACTATGGTCAGTCAGATAGGAGTAATCTGATTTTCACGTGCTCAGAAAGCATGGGTGCATTGCCATTGCTCTGTGAAGAGGCCACAAGCCAGGTCCCAGTGTTAATCACTCAGAGAGCTGTGAGGTCTGAGCAGAAAGAGATCCACAGTTACAAGAAAATAATGTGCACACTGCTTTCATAAGCAGCAAAATCCCCTGCAATTTTGTTACGTGCATTCAGAAGCTGAGAAAGCGGAACGCTGGGACTAGCAGCCCCACAAATCTGCTTTGTCTCCTAAGCCAGTTGCAAGACCTAACATTTTGCTAGCGATCCAGCTAGCCAAAGAGAACTACAACGAACAGTACAGCTGATCTTCCGTCAGTAAGGACCCACTGCCATGTCACATGAATCTGCCTCAGCCCAACACGACCGTCTCCACGCTCTGCTGGAATACAGCACACGCTGTAGGGCGAGAGTGTGGAGTGAGGCAGAATGGGCGAGTGGTTTATGCCAAAGAATTTGTTGGCCAGGGCTGGTTTAGATCTGGCTCATATTTTGTCTGAAACCTCAAAATTTGTTGATAACATGTCTTGGATTACTTTGATTATGGCTTATCCTTACATGCCAATGCCCAGCCTATAAGATTATCTGTTTCAGCCCTCAGTGGCTTGGGTGTGTTTTCCATGTGCCACAACCTCCACTGGTATGTCAGCCTCGAAGTATTTTACTCCAGATTAAGGAAGAAAACAGAACAAATACAGGTCTCTTATGTGACCCCCTCCTCTAACACATACCTATAATTTATGTGTAGAACAACCTACAGCTTCTGTTAGAGGATGGCAAGTTGGTTCACGTAAAGATGCAGAAATAGGATCAGAATTTCTTTCCTATTCTAACATAACACACGTGGCAGTTCAGCACAATATACAAAGACAAATATTAAATATGGCCCAGGCTTTTGCTTTCTGTGCCAATGGGAGATTGAGTCAACATGTCCTGGTATGCTTACTGGGGTAGCTGGAAGAAGGTACTTTTCCATGGTGAGAACCTGTCAGCCTTGTTCACTGGTTAGCTTTTTCTACAGTGCTGAATCCAAGCACTTGTGAAGCAGGAATACAGCTTCCCAGATTATCAGATTGCCCTAAAAGGTATGAGATTTTACAGCATTTAAAACTGCTATGTTCTCTATTAGCCTTCTGATTGTAAGGATTCATGTTTTGAAGATGTTCTCTTCGTTCTCAAAAGCTATGCATCCACTTGAAAATGAAATAAATCCTCTCACAAATCATGGCTACTTTCCTAAAGCAGCAGTGGCATATCCTCAATGACAGGATATGTGAAGCCAAGCCTAGAAATTGCTTGTTTCTAACCAGAATGTCACTCAAAATAGCTCTGGCTTGGGAGACTGAATTAGAATTATTTCACCCAGAGATCTCATTAAAAAGTGATCATATATTCTTTTTCCTCCACTCTTCTAACATCTCTGTACTTTGATGAGAAAACAGGAAACACATTTATTTTTTAAATGACCAGGACAGATAGGACAATGTTATGTCATGTGGGGACAAACTTTTTAGCAGGGCCTGTAGTGGTAGGACAAGGGGTAATGGTTTTAAACTAAAAGAGGGGAGATTTAGACTGGATATAAGGAATGTTTTGCACCACCCTTTTACACTGAGGGTGGTGAAACACTGGAACAGGTTGCACAGAAAGGTGGTAGAAGCCTAGTCCCTGGAAACATTCAAGGTCAGGTTGGATGGGGCTCTGAGCAACCTGATCTGGTTGAAGATGTCCCTGCTCACTGCAGGGTTGGACTAGATGGCCTTGAAAGGCCCCTTCCAACCCAAACCATTCCATGAATTCCCACAGTTAACCTCTATGGAATTTCAGAACAAGCAGGACAGGAAACTCTTCTTTGCAAATGACCATTTATGATCTCAAAAAAGGGAAGTCTTCAGGCTTAGCAGCTACCAACGAGGTAACCAAACTGCTAGGAACAGCACTGTGGATATGGCAGATCCACACATGTGCAGGTGAATGCAGTAGGTCTTCTAAAATAAAAGCAAAAATGTCAAAATGGAGCCATAAAGTTGGCCTACCAAAGAAAGAAGAGCCAACGCTGGAAGAGACTAAGAACTCTGCCCTCTACATGTTTGGGGATGCTTTTGGTTGCAGGTTTGACATGATGTTAGTGGAGCTGCTTTGCCCTCCTGCCCTACCTGCTCAATGTATCATAAAAACCAGTTTTAGTCTACGTTACATTTGAACAGTGCCTCACTGAGGGCTTCTCTCACCTGAGCACCAAATGCACTTGGGCTTTTCAGCATATGGCATAATGTCTTCCAGCCCACATAATATCTTAATCTGCCAAGACACACAGTTCTAATGTCAAATTAGGCACAATGAGCAAGCAGTGCTCTCATCACACTGAAATGAGATTTTGCAACTAACTGCAGTGAAAGAACAAGAGGTTTGGTATCATTCTGAGAAATACTTTCGAAGTTTTTAAATTCTTTTCTTCAAAATATTTTAAGATCACATTAGCTGATTTTCTCAGGGGAGAATGCGAGTTATTTGGAAAATTCAAAAGCAACATAGACTAACTCAACATTACTACTGAATATAGCACTGTGCTGCATACAGTTTAATTGTGTGGTGTGTATTCATGGCTGGAAGCACACAAGGAAAGCAAGCCCTTCAAACAGAACAGAGGGCAGATAAACAGGGAAAGAGTACATGTAACTGCATGTATGTGTTTGCAAGTAAACTGAGTGCCAGTTACAAGAATTGCTATTAAACTGATGTAAAGAGCTAGTTGTACCAAATGTGTCTGTGGTGCAAGACATAAATCAAGAGCACACAGTGCCTAACAGGTGGACACAGTTCACAGTTTGTATAAGCTACTTCCTTGGCAAGAGGCTTCTCTGGATTTCTGCCCAGGGGCCAGGTGCTCCTCGGTGACTGACAGGGCAAACCTCACAGCGCTTCCCTCACTGGCATATTGCTTCATATTTTGTGTTAGGAAGGAAACCTCACCCTAAAAAAAGATGCAGAATGGACAAGAAAATTCTTGGGAAAACAGCACTGGTTTGTACAGTCCTTCAGTTCCCAGTCTGGCATTAGCAGAAATTCCTCATAGATCTTCTTTTCCCTTCTGGTGCCCATTTTTAATCATTTCCATAGGGAGTAATTCTATTTATTCTGCTTGGCTTCTAACTGTTTTCTCTGCTGTCCAGTAATGGACTTACTATTGGATTTCCCAGGGGACTCCACATTTGATTCACTCAGTCCTCTAAATTTTTTCCAGTTCAACACTGCATGCCCTAAAATCAATAAATCCAGATGGTAAAGAGTTCTCCCATTGCTAACAGCATAACTGAGGTAACTGAAGGATTACTAAAACCAATTATTAAGTGGGTATTCATAGGAGTATTTGAGTGGTATTAGCACAACATTTAATCATGAGGTTTATACATAATTCTCTCCCTCAGATTCCCACTGTTTTCTTCAAATCCAGATCTCAGACCTTCTTCATCTTTCTCACCAACTTACTGCCAGCAGCCTCACACTAACCTTGCATTCCTACCCTCTGTAATTTGAGGAAAGGACACTGACAATGTATCTAAACAGCACTGGGCAATGTCATGATATGAAAAAATAAAAATCATTTGACAGGAGAGGCAATATAGCTGTATTTACACAGTGCTGTGCCAGAGAAATTAGACCAGCTGTTTCTGTAATTAGTCCACATACAGCACTCCACTAATGCAATGATTCTCTCCTACCTCCAGTCAGGCCTCTGAGACTTACATCAGTATTTCTGCACAGGGCTGATATTTTACCTTTTACCTTCATATTTTGCCTTGAAGTCATTTACAAAGGATAATAGCCATACATGCAATATATGAGATTATACAATTCTAAGTCAATAAAAAATAAATTATTCTTTCTTTATAAAGCCAACAGGACTGATCAGATTTTCATCTGTCTCTCTCACAAAAGAGCTAGGACTTTCTTATTAAAAAATTTGAAAAACTAACACTTTGGCTAAACCCAAAATCTGCAGTTTTCATATTTTTCATATTTCAAAGGATCAGCACCATGTCCAAAGAAAGCAGACACTTTTCCCACAGAACAATTTTGTGAAAATATCACATTTCAATCAAAAACACATTTGTGAGTTGTTGTTTTTTAAATAGTCCTGGCAGAAGGAGCTCCTTACTGAAATCAGTGGTGGTCTGGTACCTGTTGGGTAGAACACAAGACTCACATGACTTAGTACTGCAAACCACATCTTCAGAGGTGCTCTACAGACGCAGGTACAGACACTTTGATCCTGAATTGCAGTCTCCATTCATTGTCATAATAACAAATAATATGTAACAATGATAGGATCTGTTAGGAGCATAACAGTGTTTAGACAACCAGAGATGCAACAGAATCTGAAGATCAGATCTGAAATATAAGTGTTCACACATCCAAATATGATTATCTTCATGGCTTATTTTACTGAACTATTTTACTGAACACCTACTGACTGACATCAGTGTGTGCTTCTGGTGGGTAGCAGCCCTAAAAACAGTCATTTTAAGAAGCTTAACATACTGAGGCTTGTAAATTTGAGACTATTTTCCTTTTATAGTCCTTAGAACCATGCCTAGGCCAGAAAAGCCTACAATTACCTAAAAATATATAAACATGAGAAACAACTTGTCTTTAAAAAAAATGAAGTGTATTTTTTAAAAATAGCAGCCAAAGTGAGAGAGCAGATGGGAAAAATATTTTTGCCAATCACTGCTTTTGACTGCAGAGTGAGAAATCTAATTGAGTGGAAAGATGCAAATGAAACTGAGTGGCTCCGACACCCTGAAGTGCCTGAGAGGTGGAAGACCCAGGGCTGGATAATCTCTCACTTTCAATTTTTCCTGTCTGAGAGGTGATAATGAGACTTTATTTGCCACACAAACAAGTGCTAGTTAGACTTGCATGTATCTGAATGCCACAGGACTGACTTGTTACACATTCTATCTTGTGCACAGAAAAGCCTGTTTTGCATTGTATTTTGCTTCTCTCACAGGTAATAGTGTAACTATTCTGATTTTTTGACAGAAACCTTGTATTCAGTAAAAATGAAGGAAACAGAATACTAAGCTACCAGAGATCCGTGTTTACAATACAACAAAATCCTCTCAGAATTTCTTAAACCAAAAGGAGCTGAACAATGTTTGCAGATTTATAGAGCTTTAGCAACTGCTCTCCACCTCTGACACACGCCTGTGCATCAGCCCTGATTCTGCTTACTAGTGGGATGACTTCAGTCACAAGGAGAGCTATTAGTAGCACCAGGAATTAAATTGATAAATTACCTTCTCTCTGACCTTTCATCTGATCTTTATATCTCATAATTTCTTGTAAGTAACTCAGAGAGTCATCAAGAAATGTCCCTGGCTTTTACCACACAGTACAGATTTTATTCATGCATGTACAGAACACTTCATGTTTTTCACAAAGCCAGTTCAAGACCATTCCTTGGCTCCTTGATTCAGATTTAAGAAGACTTGTTTCCTTTCCTCGCAGCAGGAAAGGCTTCCTCTCTCTGCTCATTACTGTATTCATTTATTCTTGATTTGCTGTTAGGTATTCTTTAGAGGCATCCTCACTTAGACAAAAGGAGCTTTGTTCTGGTTTTGCCTCTTGTATCTTCTGCCTACTGGGCCAGAATTAACATGTGTAACCCAACAGGTCCAGTGAGCTCTCCAGTCATCCTTATTTTATTTAAGCTTCACTTTCTTTAGCCTTTCAGTGTTTCCCAAATACTTTGAGACTAAATATAACTGGAACAAAAAAAGCATATTGACAAAACTGAAGCGTGTATGTGGAGAAACTGAGGGTATGAGACTGATTCTTTCTCTTTCCACCCGGACTGGTTCAGTTTATAAAGTGCAAAATGATTTTTCTATGCTGTTGTCACTAGATACTTTTCCACAACCTTCTTGAATGTCTCTGTCTCATTATTATGTTGGCTCCTTTCGCCTTCTTTTTAAAATAGGTATTTTAGTGCTCTAGTTTCTCCCTAAATCTCTGTGCTTTGTTACTTAAATCTCAGCTACCATTTTAAGGAAACTTCCTACACAAAAATTTAGTTGCAATACGTTGTACTGACAAAGAAGACAGAAACTATTAACTATCCTGGTCTGGTGTTATTAAGAAGTATGCTCAATTTGAAACTGAAATGGTTCTGTCATTTGTTCAGCCAGTAGAGTGGAAAAATAATTTCCATATCAGAGGTCATTCAAATGAAATGCAGACTCAGATTTACTGACCCCTCCTCCACCCTTCTGCACATGGATATTGTCAATGACTTCAGTTGGCCTATTTGTATGAGTACCTTGCACAAGCTTTGTTGGTTACTCTGACCTTGTGCATACCAAACAGAAATCTAGCCAAAGCCTAAACTTCACGTACAAAACACTGACTTCTACTTGTCTAGAGGAGCACAGGAAAGATGGGGCTCTGCAGAGATTTTGGTGCTTGAACAATGAAAATACATTTCTAGTGCAAGCCATGCCCAAAGCATCAGCCATTCAAAGAGAAGGCTTTATCTGGACACTT
The DNA here is from genome assembly GCA_907165065.1 of Caprimulgus europaeus. The sequence goes on from OU015541.1 coordinate 9,283,060, forward strand.
CTAAAGAGGCTTTTCCTCTCCTTATGCCTGTGAGAAAGCAAATGTAAAAGGCATTTTGCCTTCTTCCTGAGGGACTGGCAGAGCTCAGGGCTGCTGTCTGAAGTCCGCAGGGACTTCCAGAAAAGTCTGAATTATGGAGGTCCATTTCAGGGCTTGGGACTATTTACATAATAAATCATCATGGAGATCAGCAATGGGTGTAAAACTGGCTGCACAATTTAGTTCAACATCCACAGAAAGGCAAAGAAAATCCTGCTTAGCACTTTATCGTCACATAACACCAGGGTGCACCTATGAGCTATAAAATCCAAATGTCATGCATGCTGAAGACAAACACCTTAGATATGGCAAGTACTTGTTTAAAAAAAGCATTCTGTAACATGTTAGCTACATTCAGTTCTAATTAACTTCCCCCTCCCACCCCGAGAAGAAATTCCAGCATAGCACTGAGTCTACTTGGTGATATTTTTCTTCAGTTTTGAAAGAGTATTTTTTCACTTTTACTCCATTCAGCATTCTGAACAAAACTTAACTTTTTTTACTTCTGTACTTAGACTGGAAAGTTTTGGCCAAAATAAAGATTTCTCAAAAGTACCAAACTTCTGAAAGCAAAGGGGTCATAACTGGCATGTTTGTTATCGTTAACACAATTTGGTTGTTAAGAAAAGCTGAAAAAAACCCCCAGATCTGCCTCATTTCCTTCCATCTTTAGTCTAGGACCTTCTGCATGCTGTGTTCTGGGCCACTAGTATTTACACCAAGTTCCATCTTCTGTGGCAAACACATAGGCCTCCTCCTAACTTTAATTTGCTATCACTGGCTTCCTGTTATGACTTGTGCAGCATTTACACTGTAATTCAAACGAAAGTGTTCTGTGATTTCATGAGTGATACTGTCGGTTTAACGGCATTTTTATTGCTACACCTACTTTTAAAGTTGCTGCACAAAATCAGCAAGGGAAACAGAAGTCCCTTTAACAATATCAATATGGCAACAGAAGTCTGACTCCATTCTCTAGTGGGAACATTCTGATAGAGCTGGGTGATGACTTCCCAGAATATCTTTCTGCTCCTACATGAGCTCACAGCCCATGCACTGACCCTATAGAAGTGGCTATAATTCCATGGACTGCACCCAGCACTGATGCATGCAGCAATAGTTTCACAAATGGCTTTAAACTCATCTGCATGTGAGTCACTGCCAAAGGAGGAGTTCCATCCTTCAACCAGCCTTGCCCTCAGCACGAGACCTTACACCTCCTCTCATGCCAGCAGCAGCATTCAGGGGCTGCACACTGAGCCAGTCAGGGAGTAAATCTGACTAAAAAAGGACCTTTTGTTTGTTTGCCTTCCGGTTAATTTTCAGCTGGATCAGCTGATCAGTTTGTGATCCTGTTCACCACAGTTTCACAAAGGAGGTGGTGAAAACATGCAGCAATGTAGAAAGGGGAAAAAGGATAGCTCACACTTAGATTGACTCAGGTCCAACCATCAAACAACAGTCTAAGCTACATACAGGACTAATTTTTTCCCAATTACATGAATTCAGCCTTATGGATATAAAATATTTGCACTACAATAACCATGGAGAGAGTTTTACCCTGAATACAAGCTGGCCAGGGAGTCTGTAAATGGCAAAGTTATGTATTATGACAAAGCTATCTATTTTGTGCTAATGTGATATCTAACTGGTGCAGCTCATCCTTAGTAAAAGATCTTTATTTTATCAAATGCAGACTTCTTACTCTGTACATGAGAAGAGTTCACATGCCATCTCACAAATGCATATTAGGTTACTGATGTCCCCCAGTATTAAAAAAAATAAAATTAAAAAAAATAAATCTATCTGACCAAAACTGTAGGTGCAGACAATAAAAAACAGAAATTACATTTCTATTCAAACACATTTGGAGCACTGAGGATCAAAGCAGTGCTGATGCAGCATCATGTTATATGATGTCTCTCTCCTTTCCCTTACACCAGCACAGGGAGTAGTAACTGAGTCAATCACTTAAGTGTGATCTGAACTTAAGCATGTGAATGATCCATCAAACCTCTTATGCACATGTTGCAGTGGCAAGTCAGCAGAGGACAGATTGCTGAACTATGGTCAGTGCCCAGCCCCCAAAATCAAGATCTACATCTTCAAAAACCACTGAGGCACATGAGAAAAAGCAGAGAATAGAATCAGAGAAAAGAAGAGCGGATGGATGGATGCCTGCTGGAGAGCATGTATTTCATAAAACACTTTTTCTCTGATCTTCAAATCTCTGTTCCATGAGGGAGACTCTTTTCCAGCTCTAGTTATGAAAACCACACTAGTTCAGAAGTGGCTGTGTAACTCTAGTCTCCACCTCCTCATTACTTTTCTTACATGCATTGGTTGTGCTGACACAAAGGTAGGTGGCTTTTCCTGTAAGATGTACTCACGGTAGAAAACAATGTGCATGCAGTTAGGAAGAAGCAATTTATAAACAAAACCCAACACCATCATTCCTGTTCTTTTTCCTTCAGGTACTTACAGAGAAAAAGATTCAAAAAGTGATTTTTGCTTGGTTGTGTTAGCTCAAGGCAAATACTTATTTGCAATACAATCTGCAAAATTTCCAGCAGCCTCTCTTAGTACTCCCCAAAACCAATAAATTTCCTAAGAATATTCATTTGTCAGCAAAAACTGTGAGGAATTGCAAATTTGTAAATGGTCTCATATGGGAAAAAATTCACTTGGAACAGCCCTAGTTTAATTGACTATTTCATCAAAATCTGACAAACTTCCACTTTTCAAAATAAAAGAATATATTTGCAAAATAAAAAAAATATTCCTCCTTCAAGCATATTGAAGTTTGATGCACCTTTTTTTCCCTACCCTTCATCCTGGTGCTTTAGATAAGAGTACCCAAGACTGCTGTCAAGACAATGTTTCTTTATTGTTGACTTTAGAGGGTAAAGAGCATATCATATAACATTTTATGTCAGGAAAAACAGAAATGCTTTCTGCACATTACTTAAAACCAAAACTGCTTTAAAATATCCTGAATTGAGCAAGACCTTTTGACTAATTAAACCAAAAACCTTCTCTCAGTTCAAGAGCCCGATAAGAACCCTTAATTACATAATCAAAAATTATGTCAGGAAAGAGCATCATGAAAATCTAATTATGCACTTTTTATTACGTGATTAGTTTTAAGTAGGTGGGTATGACTGAGGATGAGCAAAAGAGGGAAAATATGATAAAAGAGGTGAATCAGGCACTGGAAAGAAAAGAGGTATCAGAGGAGTGAATAACAAATACAACCTCCTCCCACAGTGTCTTCAAAAATTGGATGTCTTGACTTGATTATAGAACGTAAGAAATAAGAGATACTGCTTCCTCAATTATATGCATTTAGGATTTGACAGAAAGCTCCTTGAAGCCTATGAAAAGCAAATAGGCTGCATTTCCAATTAATTAGCAAGTTCAATACCAGGAATACATTCAAAAAGCTTTGTCCATCTCACCTGACCTTATGATGGAAACAACTGTCCATTCTCATTGTGTTGCCCCTCTGCTAAGTGAAACTGAGATACAACAATACAAAACGTGTGCAGGTCCTATGATATAGTTTATAGTATCTCCCTCTTTCTTCTCAAATCCTGAATCTTTTTTGTCATTAAGTTGTGCTAACCTTCAAGTTTTCCCTGGGCTATTAGAGTTATCAAATAAATAGGTACATGGGGATGCCAAGAAGCACAAGCTTCAGGCACTGCTGTCTCATCACACTCCCAGGCAGCCTGAACAACACCATGGCTGAAATCTGAGTTGCTGACTGGAAACTTGTGTGACATTGTAGGGGCCCCTTTGAGTGGACTCTGTAAGTCAAAGCCAGGAACTGTGAATTCCTGAACTCCAGTTTTGCACATATTGACTCTGTGTTCTTGGGCAGCCACTTCAGCTGTCTATATCTCAGTTTCCCCATTTTCAAATGGGCAGAATAATACTTACCTCCCTCTGCCAGACATCCTGAGTCTAATTAAGTGCTTTCAGAGTTTAACTGAATGTGTGTATTATCCTCTAATCAAAGAGAATTCCACCCAACCCTGCCTAGCAATTGTTTCTTTGTTCTCCATGCTCACTCTAAGTCTCTCTCTATTTGTTCCAAGTCACTCTGCAGTCAAATTACCTGAGCATTTTTATTCTAAAATTAGTTTTATGCTGATGTTAAAAAAGGAAATGTAAATGCTCCACTGGCAGTCTAGGTTCCTGGAGAGTGAGAGAACCTGAGAAATTATTTCTGCAAAGCTCACTACAAACTACCTCCATATATCTTGCTTGAAGATAAATCATTTGTAGAAATCAAAGGGATTAATTCTTAGCTAGAATAAATCAGCAGTGGCTTTAGTGAAATCAGTAAGCTGCAGTGAATTATATAGGGGTAGGTGAAAGGTGATTCATGTCCACTACACACAGGCCAGAATCTGATTTCAATTACACTGATGGAAATCTCTATTAACTACATTATTTTGACTGAAGTTTCTAGAATTACTCTGCATATCTACAGATACAATGATGGGTTTTAAGTTACCTACTGCCATTCAACAAGCAGTTTGTGGAGTAAGAGTTTATTCTCTGCTCAGCAGCAGCCACAAAAGCAAGCAGCATTTTAGAACCTGTATGGAAACAGCAGAGAGAACAACATGGTACCACTTAACAAATCCCTGACACACATCTATCTTTAATGTATTGCAGAAATTCATTACTACCCCCTGTAAAAGCATATAGTAGAACTGCTGTAGGTACAGAGAAGGGCAACAAACATGGTCAACCATGTAAAATAGCTTCAGTCTGAGGAGAGTCTAACAGATTAAGGCATTTTAACTTGACATGGAGACCACTGAGGGGAAATACAGTGAAGATCTGCAAAATCTTAGATGGTGGGTAAAGCATGGACAGTGATTAAGCTCCTTTTTATTCAATACTAAGGTTTAGGTGAAGCCAAGTGAATTACCAGGTCTGAAGCAAAAGGAAATATTTTTTTAACACGGTACATAATTAAATGTGGAACCCAGATCCTGGAAAAGCCAAAAGTTTAACTGTGTGCAAATGGCTTTAAGAGTATTTATTTGGAAATAGGCCCACGGGTGACTATTAAAAACAATGGTCCAGATACAACTTCTAGCTCAGGAAATCTTTAAACTACCTTGAGCCGGGTGTGTCATATACAGGACTTGAGTGCCAAAATTGTTTTGGGGAACCACATTTAAACAAACCTATTGATTGCCCATGAGTCCTTGGGCATTTCTATACTGCTCAGTGAAATGGGCTGTGGATTAGTAAAGGCCAAACAGAGATGGTAAATTTAGGGTGCCCCATGGACATCACGTACCAGACCTGGAAACAGTTATAACTGTAGTTCTGTGCATTTCTGCAGCTCTTATTAGCTCAATATGCAGCTCCACACCAAGCTCACTCCCAGTTTTAAGCTTCTCTTAAAGTTAGCTTGCCATACCTGGACTGTTCAAGACCCATATTCACCAAGAAATCAAAACAAACCACCTTGTACACTAACACACAGGAACCTCTAATTCAGCAGCTCTTTTAACACAACAATAAGAACATATACACAAAGACCCAGTGGAGATCAATACAGCAAAGTAATATTCAGATACCTTGTCTCATGTTGTACCCAACACTCTATTTTCCACATGTTTTTCACCACAGAGAGGTCCAATAAACTGTGAAATTGTGGTGTACTAAATTCCACTGAAATGCCATATAAACATTTTCATAAATCAAAGCATGTGAGGCTGGAGTTTATTTAGCACCACAAAAAAATAAATAAACGTATGGGATTGGTTAATATAAATCATATATACAATGTGTGCACAGACAAAGAGTCATGCAGAATGTGTAATGCATTGGAACATCTGCCTTTGTCATCAAGTCACTTTGAGACTAAGCATGTGTAGCAATTTTTTGATAAGCCATAAATAGGGATTTGATTCAAAATTTCCTGAAGTTAGCAGAAAGAACACCTGTTAACTTCAGCAAACTTCAGGACAGTATGCTTTTGGGAAGCCTAATGAACAGATATTCTTTTCAGAAAGGAATAACAGTGGTTAAAGGAGACAAAAAACCCAAACAAACAACAGTGGGGAAGAAGCAGGTGGGTAGTTTATCAGACCTTTCTTGCTGAGGGTAAACGGTAAATCAGTATAAACTAACAAATTCTACAATCACTCTGCATTTCTAAATCTTATTCTACAACAAATAGGGTCTCAATCACATCCCACACAACTTTCTGGGAGCTTTCCTAGAGCCTTCAGCAGACCAATAGTGAATAATGTTTCCTACTGCAAGGGTGGATACAGCTAGTATGCAGACAAACATGTAATTGATGATTATTTTCTTTGGTATTGTGATACCACATAGAGACCTTACCACTTTGGTGCTACTGTGGTAGACAATGTACAAATGTAACAGCTTCAAACAACTTACAAGCACATGTAAATTAATTACATCTTCACAAAAGATGGTGAATTTCATGGTAATTGATATGTCAGCCTCCTGATAATTGACTCCCTGACTGTTTTACAAAGTAGCAGCATTTTTTGCTTTTGAAGTGCTTTTGAAATACTGGCAGCAAAGATTCTCTTCAAAACTGAACAGTAGTTGTAAACTACATCCTTTCTGAAAATATAAAAAATGAAAAAAAAAAGCAGAAGAAAACCATCTAGAAGGAACATATATTCAGTTTAAGCGTCATTCAGTTAATACACAATATCCCTTTAAAAATAAAAGAGCTTGCTGGCTAAATACAGATTTCTGTCTTCAAAATGAAAGGACAGGCTAGCAACTAATAAAATCTCCATTCTGAAGTACAGATTATGTGTATGTCTGAGATAATTTTGAAAGAAATAAGTAAACTGTAATTGAAAAAAGCTCCACACTACCAAAATGAGTTTTTCTACACCTAAAAGAAAACCATTTCTAAAAAGAATGAAAAAATCTCCCTTTAACTTTATTGTGAACTTTTTTCTTAACGTTTTAATCTTTCTAGTCACAAGTAACATACTTCTAAAAATCATTACATAGTAATGCTTCTAGCTAGAAAAGTATTTTATAGCAATGTAGCTCATACACAATGTCAACAAAGAGGCACACACACCACAGTAGTTCAGGGATTGCTCAGATAGCATCCTACTGATTCTGTGATGGTCTTCTATATCAGCATTTGCTATGGAAATTAAATTATTGTTAGACTTCTGAGGCAAACACAGGAGACAGTTAACAAATTAACAACTTTAAAACTAACAACTTTCTCATTCATCCACAGGGTGGGGGCGTAGCTTTGGGAATGCTGATTTTTCCTAACACAGTGTATTGTTATTTAAACCACTAGGATCTTTTAGAAAAGAGTTTTGCCACTTGCCCCAGATGGAAAAAAAACATTTGATGATTTTTAAAAAGACATCAACCGAAGACACACTAACTAAATAAATGAAAATGCTGTAGTGACTTTCAGAAGAAGAATCACAAGAACCTAAACATAACCAACTTGAAAGAAAACCAGTGAATTTAGAGTCTAATCTGACCTTCTGAAGATTTTGCTTCCCTGTCCGTGTCTCAGGCCTGCGCTGTGGTGCTCGTCCATCTCCCACAGCACTCCTCAGTACAGCCGACATCTGCGCAAGACCCAGAATTATCCCTTGCCATCCCCTTCCCCTCAGTGCTTTTCCCTCAGACCTCCTACATTTAGGGAGACAAGAGCTTTCCCACATTTTTCTTCACATTTTGAGCAATTGTGTTTCAGACTGACTTAGAGTGAAGGGAACGTTTCTCACCGATGAGGCTGCAGAAAGCGATATGACAACGTATCACGAGGGTCATGTTTGTGAAGGTGCACGTTGCGCACCTTGACCCAAGGCGACATCATAAGGAGACGTGGCGAAGTAATACATTTTTGTTGCCTGATAAAGGCAATTTCAACACCTAGGACTGAAAGCATCTTAGATTTGCTGCAACTATTTCTTGACTGAAGAGCTGTTTTTTCACTTAACGTAATATGATATCCATGGAACATAAATCAGACTTCAAGCTGACAATTGTGTATGTTAGACTGCCATCATTTTCTTGTGAATAGATAACTTAATGACTAGAGTAAAGATCAGACAAGACAGAAAAAAGTCACTGTTAAGGTAAAACAGCCAGAGGTATTTTGTTTTAGCTGGAGGAAGATGATGATTTATTACATTACTTGCATTAGTGTTTAAGGTAACAGATTCAGTGTCTCTATCCTTATGCCATTTAAAATTTCACATTACTAACATTTTTTAAATTTCCCCATGAAACTTTTTTTCTTAATTCAAAATAAATAAATATGCATTTGTAGTTTGACAAAAGCCTGGCAGCTTTCTTATGGTGTAATTAAAATGTTTGGGAGAATCTCCACTGGTATGAATCAAGCTTTTTGTAAGTCAGTGGGAGCAGCATCAACTTGCAGGACTCGGTCTATTTTTGTGTGCAGTCTGCTCCGTTCACACCTGCACTTATGCCTTGCACCCACTTCGCACAAGCACTTCCAACCAACTTTAAAAATAATGTATTCTTGATTCACAGCAATGAAATACTTACAGGTTTTGTGTACAGTCTCTGTTGGCATAGACATCGGCTCATCTCTGCGTATTTGTGGACGTTTTATTGTGTGCACTCCCACCCCTCAGCACTGTGAGGGGAAGAGGGTCTGTAAATTTGGGTGTAATTCTCTACAGGTGCAAGCAGCTGTGGTGATTCTGTCCCTGTGCTGTGTTAACATGGTACGTGATGCAGGGTGTGCACAGGGTATGAAATGCGTGAGAATGGGAGATGAGCGCAGGGTGAGCGTGGGGTGTGAGGTGCATGCGAGTGTGAGGCAGTGCAGGCCGTGTATATGTAATGGGTATGAGGGAGAGCAGGTGTGTGTATGGAGTGAGGAAGCACAGGTGTGTGGAGTGAAGGAGTAGAAGGTTGTGAGGTGTGTGTAGAGTGAGGAAGCACAGGTGTGTGGAGTGAGGGAGTAGAAGGTTGTGAGGTGTGTGTGGAGTGAGGAAGCACAGGTGTGTGGGGTTGTGAGGGGTGTGTGGGGTTGTGAGGGGTGTGTGGGGTTGTGAGGGGTGTGTGGGGTGAGGGACTGCGGGGTTGAGGGGTGTGCGGTGTGAGGGAGTGCGGTGTGTGAAGGAGAGTGTGCGTGTGTGCGCGTGCGTGGGGTGAGGAGAGAAGATGAAATGAGATGAGGGGCCGTGGGTGCGAGATCTCTGTGTGCAGGTGTGAGGGAGGAGTGTGAGGGAGTGTGCGGCCGCGCTCCACCGCCCCGCCCCCGCCGCCTGACCCCCGACCCCCCGCCCGCGCTCTCGCCCCGCCAGGCCGCTGCCCCGGCCAGGCCCCCAGGGGCCGGGCTCCACCGCCTTCGCCCGCCCCGCCCTCCTCTCGCTCCCCCTCCCTCCTTCCCGCCCCGCCGCCGGGGCTTCCCTTCCCTCTTCATTCAGCGCTGCCTCGCCGCCGAGCGCTCGCCGTGCCGCTACCTCGGCATGTCCCGCAGCCGGGCTCCCCTCAGCGACCGGCCCCTGTAGCGCCTCCACCCGCGGGCGAGGCAGGGTCGAGGGGGCGGCAAGGGGTGCCGTTGCCCAGCCGCGCCGGGCACCGCGCGGCCATGGGGGGCTCCTGAGGCGGCCGAGGAGAGCGGCGGGGAAGCGGAACGCCTCACCCCGCGGCGGCCACCATGGAGGCGCCACCGCCGCCACCCGGCGCCCCCAGCGCCGCCGAGCCCGCCGGCTGCCCCAAGGAAACCGACCGCCAGCTGCGCCTCCGCCTCTGCGTCCTTAACGAGATCCTCAGCACCGAGCGGGACTACGTGGGGACCCTCCACTTCCTGCAGTCGGTGAGCGGCGCCGCGGGGCGCGGGCGGGGGAAGCCCCCTCAGGGTTACCGGGGGTCTGGGCGGGCGGCCCGGCGCGTAGCGGCTGCTCCCCGGGTGGACCGGGGGCTGCTAGTGCGTCCCGGCGGCGCGGGAGCGCTTGGCGCAACTTGTGGGAAGTGCCTGGGGCCAGGCCCGCTCCGCCGAGGGGGAGTTTCTTCTGCTCCAGAGGCTTGGGGGGGGATGAGTGAGGGGCCGGAGTGGGTCTGCCTGGGCAGAGCGGGACCGCGAGCAACCACGTTTTCTCCTCTGGTGAGGAAAATCCCCGGCGCCGGAGCGATGGAAGCGCCGGATCTCGCAGCATCCTGGCGGTGTCCGGGCCGCTGGGCCGGGGCAAGCTGGCGGGTGCCTCTGCCTCCCTGGGGGGTGACAGGGACGGATCCAGAAGTGAATCTGCTTTTCAGAATGTCTCATTCTTATTGTTGTTGTTTAAAAGTTACTTTTACACCCACTTGGAAACTCTGCCCTTACTACCTGTTATTTGTAAATAAATATTATCTATATTTTGCTTTCATAGTAAACACAAATATGTGATTGGCCCGGGTGTGTCTGTGCATGTGGAGACAATTATACCCGCCTGCTGAAATTATCCACGGACTAGTTCAGAAGTTAAAACTCCCATCTGGATATTTCCTTTTTCCTATATAGGCTCTAGATGTGGAATTCATCAGCATACCGCCACACTCCTGCAAATAACTAGAAGAGCCTGCAGTAAAAGTTACTAGATAAGAGATATGCCATAAAAAAGAAGAAGAATAAACTGTTTGATCACACAGAGATCAAGAATCAAAGCAAGGGAAGTCTCTGCAGAGATTTCTAAAAGATTGGACAGGGCAGAAATTCTTTCTGGTGTTTGCTAGCTAAGTACTAAACCCTGATTTCATCTAAATGGGCTTAGACCCTGGACCCTTTTTGAATTGTCTTTCTGGCAAGGTTTTTGTTTGTTTGTTTTTTAAAATCAGTTTTGTCTTTAGTGTTTTTCAAATTCACCCAAGTGGCAAACTGTCTAGCGTAAAAGATAAATGAAAAGGATGTGGTTGCTTTATGAACTAGTCTCTACTTAAATCCTCCTTTTCTCTTGCAAATAGTTGAACTCAGAGTCTTTAATTTCAGAAAGCTTCTGACTAAAGTGCCAGTTAGCTTCCTTTGGAACTGGGATTCTGTCTCAGTGTGAGGAGATTCTTAAAAAAGCTGCAAGTTGCAGAAGTGCCCCACCCTACAGACAAAACAAAACCCTCAGAAAACTCCTCTGTCCTAAGTACTGAATTTGAGATTTTGTCAGCTGCAAGCTGGAATGCAGATTCAAGCTGTATGTATTTTTAGCTTCAGTTCTTACAGCTAAATGCATTCACAGTGTCAACTAATGGAATTTTCATATATTAAAAAACCAAAACAAATCTTTTATTTATTTATTTTCATTAACTTGGCAGTTTTCATGAGAGCAGTAGTGAGTAATATGCCTTAGGTAATGGCAGGAGAAGATCCTGGCAGAGTACTCTTGACTGTGGTCTCAGGATGGCACTGCAGTCAGAGCCCTTCACGGTCACTGTGTGACTTGCTACTGGGTGTAGATTGGCTGTAGGATTATCTTGGGGGGGGGTGATTCTGATAGTGCAGCTTTACCCCCTCTATGGAGTTTGTGTTTTGGTAACTATATTTGAATAAAGCACTGAGGGATAGGATCTTTCCCATCTCTAGGCCTTGGTTTAGAACAGCATTCACACACGGCTTAACTTTAAGCACGTATCAGATGTTCATGTGGTGTCCTAAATAATGAGTTTCTTCAATCACTGACCTAGTTCTTATGGGCTGAATATACAACTGCATACAGATGGTTGAATCATGTTAACACCAAGGAAAGGAGAGTGAAAATCTACTGTAGTATGTGAGGGTAAAAAGAACAGTTAGTGGGATGACATTTTTAAAAATAAAATTTGGAGTGAGATATATTTTCTGCATAAATTTGGTGGATGGCCATAACTTAATACCTTCTGAAAAGATACCACAAAAGAAAGAGTTCTGCCCTGCCTCCTGCATTGGGCAGCTGACCTGATACGCAAGGACAGTATCATCTATATAGTCACTGGAATTGCAGGCAGTTATAGGGTAAAAGTTTTTGCCTTGGGACATTGATAAAAGTAATGCTGTAGCACTGGGACCCTGTATTCTCAAATCTGCTTGGGCCTCACAAATAAAGTCCACTTTACTCCCATTAGTTTGTTTTTCTGAGTGCTCTGATGTTAATGCTGCTCCTGTCCCATGGGTCTCTTTCTTACCATCTCATGTTCTATGTGAGTAGCACTTATGTAGTGCAAAATAAATGTAAACGATTGCACTTTCTGGGGTAGTACACCTAGTTAACACTCAGATGTGGCTGGGATATTAGGTTGTTGTTTTGTTGGTTTTTTTACAGTGTGGATTGTATTGAAATTTGTTACATTTTCATATGTTTCAGAAGCAACTTTGGCTATAGTAGAGAAAAGACTACAGTTCTGTGCAGGACAGCTGTAGTTCTCAGACCTTATGGAAACTTGTTCCTGTCAAACATGAGATGGGAAATATCTGGGCTACTGGTTCCTTTGCTTAAGAAACTTGGCTAGCTTTGATAAATAAAGGAAGGCTAAATCTTATATCTTTATATTGTCAGATGAGTTTTCTCTAAGTAGGGTAGGACAGTTGTGCTTTAGAAAAGGGTTAGATGAGGGAATTTGTGCTCTTTGTTAAATATTTGCTATTGAAGGCCTAGTCCTCATTAAGTATTCTCAATAAACAATGTTTTAAAAAGCAAACAACTAAATTCTATGGGTTTATTCACAGCACTGAGGCTCCTTGCTAACAGCAGCTTCCTGTGTTCCCTGGTAATGTAAAAGAATCTCTTAAGTATTTAATACTATAGATTTGCAAATAAATCAAAGTAACTTTGATTTAGTAAGATTATTTTGGTCCTTTTTAGAAGGCTAGTATGTGAGCATGTTAAAGGAAAGGTTTCCTTTCTTTTGGTTTTTATATGCTTAGAAGCTGTTTCCCACTAAGCTGCAGGGAAAGTAGGTTTGCTATGAATATAAGGACTCAATCCTTATTTGCTTTGCCTAAAAGATTGTGGTCCTTGTTTTGCTTCCATAGATTAATGAAGTGGGTATTATTAAAGTTATGAAACATGGAGTTCTCTTTTTCTCACAATAAAAATTTTGTGAGTTAGCATGAAGAACGTTTTGCTATGAGTTTTGTACTCACTTAATAAAAATGCTCCAGTTCTTTACCTATTTAAATAAAATTTAGTCTCTAGAATCTGTTATATTTCATACCTCAAGTAATTCTAACAAAAGGAACTATATGCAAATTTAGCTTAGCTATCCCGTGCCACTACAGCTAAATTGGGCTATTCAGTCTGTTAGGTTTAATACATACAGTTAATTTTTCACTGTGTATGTTGATTGTAACATTTTTATTCCACTGAATTTTGGACACAAGAAGGCTTTCCTAGCCAGGTTTGCTCCTGTTTGGTTTCTGGTACTCCTGTTGATAGGTCACATTACAGTATTATGTATCAGAACTGAGGAGAGAATGACACCCAGTAGCTTTTCTCTCTGGTTTGTTCCAGATCTCACAAGATGAGATGATCAATTCCAAGGGATATAGCTATTTTGTTGTTTTTTTTAAACAGAGTCTAGTTTTTATGTTAAATGGTAAAACAATACAGATATGTTACTCATATACGTGTCATGATTTTGATAGTCCTACTTTTCCTAGATTAAGTCTCAGATGAGGAGTTACCATGCCAAGAAGGGCAAATTCTTTTCTACCAGCTCACAGCTGCTGATCTGAAGTTACAGATTTAATTATGAATATGCACATGCTGTGTTGTGTCCTGTCCTACCTGCCGCTTTCTTAGGCAGGTATGATGTTGCAAAATATGGAATCCTCCTTGAAGAAATGCTGTGTAAATCAGGACTGTTAATAGGTAATACTGCACTTAGGCAGGTATGTTAATAACTTTACTAATAAAGGCTCATTACACAGCCAAACCTTCTGTGCAGCAGGGAGAACTACAGAGAGTGGATGAAAACCGTCCTGCTGCTAACGTCATTAAAGAGCTACTGATCAAATAAGCAGCAAAGTGGAAAACTGTCAGAAGTTAATGGAATTTCACTAAAAGTTACTGATGGGGTAAGATAAACTTCAAAGAGATAAAGGCAGATAATTCTGTTGTAAGTCTCTGGTGAGATCATAAACCATAAGGATTTTTAGTCTCCAGATGTCAAGATTCAATGAATCCTTTGGCTTCTTTTAACTCTCTGCAACATATGCAGAAATGTTTACATTTTATATATGACTTTGTAAATATTTATTTTCTACGTGACAAAATTAAACCAGGTGATAACTTGGTTTGAGTGACTAGTTGGGTAAATGTCAAAGCATCTGTGTGGTGGCATGCAGTCTTGCACCTGAATATGTGGCTGACAGCAGCGTCTTTGGGTGCTGAGGTGCAATGTCCGCACATTGCAGCCCTTGAGCTTACCTGTTCTCTAGGTATCTGTTCTTGACTGGGTTGCCAATCTGTATGGAAAAATCACAGATAATTCCTTGAGGAAAGAAAGGTTGTGGTTTGTTTGAACGCTGTGTGGTCATTCCACAGAATCCCAGTCAAATCTATGGTATTAATATTGCAGTAATTAAAGACCAGCTTTCAAGTCAGGAAACACAGGAGCCCTGAGCAATTTCAGACGTACTCACTGACCATCATTCTAAAAATAGATTGAATAGTGGGTACACAACAGTTAGATGTCAGTAGTTAAAGGTTTGGTTTACCAGTTTGTAGATATAATCATATGAATTACATGTGGAAGTGTAGTAACAGCAATTATCCAATACACTGGATTGCAAAGGTGGGTATTTTGTTGCATACACTTTCTTTTTTTTTGCTGTCCTTTAATTTCACTGAACACTTAGCTCTAACCTGCAGATGCAGCTTCTACAGCTTAGATAATTGCAAGTATATAAAGCCCAATTGTTCTCCACTGTATATAAATATGTCTCTTTCATTTTTCCAAAGACAAACCACCAACTTGTAAATTAGAATGTCAGAATGACAGGATGTACTTTTAACTTGAGCAATTGCTGTGTGTTCTGTGCAGGCATGAAAACAATATGAAAGTAGAACTGTCCTTATCAAACAGGTATCAAGTTTGATAAGTAATTGTACCAGGACTATTTTTAGGTTTTAATATTACACCATGCTTTATTTTTGTATGAAGACATCTTATCAATTGTATAAATATGTTAGGTTAGGACACGTGCCATCAGATAAATTAACCCACATCCTATAAACTCAAAATATTTGTGTTATGCTCTCTTTTCTTGCTTGCTTTGTAGTTCTAATTGATCTAGTATCTCTGGATTTTGTACTCCACCCATCTGGAAATATGATAAGCATCACAGGCTTTTTTTTTTTCATATTTCACAATCTTGTTTGCATCCAAGATTAGGGCTCTGGTACTCAGATAGAGTAGCAAACAAGACCATTTGTCTCAGCTGTGAGGTGTGGTTTCCTGTCCTACCCTGTTCTCTGCCTGTTTCATCCTCAGTAGATACAGATAAACTCTTGATTCTGAAAGGTGAACCATATGGTTTGGGTAATATTGCTCCTTTATTATGAGACAGCTAAAAGAGCAATTGGGGAGAGGAAGGAGATGGAAAAGGAAATTTGTTTGAAAGTAATCTAAATTAGCTTTGCTGTTCTGTTGTTTTGGTGAATTAGTCACATGCACTCACCTATAGCCAGTTGTTATGGTTGTGAATGATCAAGATTTTCTACTGTTGAGTCTTAACAACATGTGACATTTTTCTCAAAAGCCCAGTTCCTGACACTGAGAAAGGTCTCAGCTTTCAGTTTAAATGGCACGATTGTAGCCCTTCTGGTTGTAAAGCAGTTTGAAGATACATCAGCTTGTGTTAGGACTTTTGAATATTTGGGGCTGGCAATTCTGCTAGTAGAGTTTTCTATTCAGGCTAAGTGTAGTGCAAAATTAGCAGCTAAAGACTGAAATGCAAACAGATTAAAAAATTCTTTTGCTCTGGATACAAAGACAGAATGTGAAGAAAACAGTCTGGATGTGGAAAGTGAAGCAGAAGCGAAAAACAGAAAGGCAAAAAAAAAAGGCAAAAAGAAATATCTGAAAGTATTTATTCATCTGAGCCTGTGGTCTGGAGAGCCCAGTTTGAGCCATGGGTCTAAGATCGTGGATGGAGGATACAGAATTCCCAGGTTCCCTTCTGCTCTGAGATGCATGTCTGACCTTATCTTTTCACTTGGAAAACGGTGTGACCGGGCCATGCCTTTTGCAGTGGGGCTTTACAAATCAAAGTTACATAGGATTGCAGCAGATTTGTCATGTGAACAGAGCTGTTTAGTTCTTTTTACACACTCACAGAATCTACACAACGACAAAATATCCATAATTCCCCTATGTAGTTTCACCAGTTTACTGGCACACAGGTGAGAACTAGAGCTCCTTTCTCTTTGCTCCCTCAGCTGGTTCCAGCTTGGTTGCATCTGACCCTTGTTATCCTTTATCTCAGACCTCCTCTGGTCTCGTTACATCCTTCAGAAAATGAGGTGGTTGACCTGCCTCTGGCTCTGTCTCTCTCCCTCCTCTCAATTGCGGTGATACCATCAATCAGCCCTTTTGCCATTTGTCCCTCCCTCTCACTTCAGGGATGCCAGTTGTTGTCTGAACATGTGTCATGATCTCTGGGGGAGGAGGGAGAGCTTGGCTGCCCCGTGCTTTCCCAGCGCCACGCTGGTGCCTCTGTAACAAAACTCACTTGCAACAGCAGCCTGGGAGCTGAGTGAGTAAAAGAGAGGGACAGAGACCCTGAGCTTTGGTAGGAAAGGACATGTGGATCAAAAAATGAAACAAACATCACAGATAGAAATGATGGGAGTGAGTTCCTCCACATAGCTGAATGCATGTTTTATTCTACATAATTTTTGGCTGATTTTTGCAGGAAGCAGATTGATACCCGTTACAGGAGCTTGTTTGTCCCTAAATATAAGAAGAGAAAAAGTTTGAAAGCTTTGCTAATTTTGTACTTCTTTGGTCACACAGTGTTTGTGCCATAGGCAGAAGTAGTGCTTTGCAGGAGTGGGAAATATGGCTCTACAATTTTATATCATATCATATAGAATAGTGAAAAGTAGTCTTGGAGAAGTTATTGACAAGTCATCCCATCATGTTCTGATCTGAGAGGAGGGTAATTTCTGGTGTTTATGTTGGTGTTTAGATGTCCTTATTATTAGAAATGTCTTCCTAATGTAATATCTAATCTTTTATTTCAGTGAGCACAGAGGTGATACCTTTCTCTTTGCATCAGTCCCTCAAGTGGTGTCTGCATAGAGGATTTATGGGAGCAGTTTAATATTTAGACTTCTGGGATGTACCCTGGAAGGGCAACACTGGACCCTCCTTATGGGGAAGAGTGATGTGTGTTTTCAAGGCAGCTTTGTTAGGTTCAGATCTTGGCATTCCCAAAGGCATCCCACTCTGAGAGGGTATCTGAGGCTTGAAAAAGCACGATCTCCCAAGTGCAGTGTCTGCCCACAGGCATCCAGATGAGTCTGTCACAGGCAAAGCTTTCAAGAAATTACTTATTTCTGTTGCCTGCCTATTGTTTCCTTCAGGCACTTGCAAGAAAATATAAGGGACTATGTGTGAATTTCCCTCTTCTTTCCAGCTGTAGAATCCCTTTTCTGTTGGTTTTGTCTGCAGCCTCAAGTGGACTCTCAGCATGCAATGGGTTTTTTTATTGGTAAAGGCCTTGCACAGTTGGTCTGTTTTAGGATCTAAGTGGTAAGGTATGTTTTGACTTTGGTAATGCTTGAAATCACTGTGCAATGGCAGTCTGTACTGGTCACCACCAGAGAGAGTACTGGTGACCCTCACCCATTGGCTTATCTCCTAGGCCTTCATTATCTGCAAAGACTACCAAAACTGACTGCCATCAGTTTTCTTGGACAAAATGATTATTTAATGACAAAGCTTTGCTGAAACCTTATTTGACCTCTCAGATCTTGTTGGACCAGGCCTTTCCTGTGGCACCAACTTTCAAATCTCTTGCATGTTATCTCCTTTTTTTGAGATGCTCTTGAAATTAGGGAATATAAATATATTCTGTGGATTTATGTAGTTTGTGAAGATTTTTTTTTTCATTTGCAAATAGCAATTGCCATGATTGCAGAAACCTGTTTTGTGGATCAAATCTTTGAAATTGTCCTGAATGGTTTATCTCCCAGTTTTTATGACTACATAGCAAAGTTTCTTTGCAGTCTTCTTTCAGCCAGGCCCTTTTGTTTTGTGCTGTAGATAACATGGAAGCATGTGTAGTTCACTAACGTTGCTGCTTGTTACCATTGTCTTTGTATTGTGGTGGGACACTTAATCCATATTTACACAGCAGTATTGCCATTAAATGCTCTGAATCGACAGATGATCCCTTCATTAGTGCAATCAAAGGTGATGCTGTTTCAGAGTGCATGAGGGCTGTTTGCATTAAGGATGTAAAAAGTAGGGTTGGACTTGTGGCTTAGGGTGGTTGCTACTTCCTCCTCTGTTGTGGTGGCTTCAATTCGTTCCTCCCTGCCCCCATTTTTGTCTCTGTCTCAATATTTTGTGTTCAGTTTTCAGCTTGTGTTGAAGCAACCAGTCCTGTCTCTTTGAAAGATGGACTGGAAGCATCACTATCTTATGTTTCTTATCTATTTTGAGGAGTTCTTATTTAGCTGAGGGAATAACTACAGCATTCTCAGCCTTTAACAGCTAGAGGGAAGAAAAAGATTTGAAATATGCAACAATGTCATTTCTCAATCAGCTACAGAGACGTCATTGTAGAGCAATGCAATTCATGCAAAGCCATCTCATACAGAGGCTGAATGCCACCTTTTAGTGCTTCTCCCTGCTGGATCATAAACTGAGGCTTAGGCTGGGGGTTACACCAACAGCATGCATAAGATCCAAGGAAGTCTTGGATTTAAATATTACTGTAAATGAAGATTCCTGCTTGATTGCCTAGCCAAGCTGATAAAAGCTTTAACACTGCCTTCTGCATTTATGATTGAGTCCAGCTGCAGCAGACTTTCAGAACTACAGTAGAGCTGTGTTAAGAGAGAACCTCAGGGTGGTTATCTAGACTAAAATGCCTGACTCCTGCATATACACTCTCCTTCATCCTTCTGTAGAAGCCACTCATCTGAAGAGGCCTTGGCTTCTTTGAACTGCAGATCTCCAGACCACAGTAAGAGAAGACAGCTCTGTGGCAAGAAAACAGTTTCTTCACTCTTCCTAATGAGCCCTCCTCCTTAGAAGAATAACTCTTTGCTTACACAGCTGATAGCCATATGTCAAGCCATGAGATAGTGATTGCCCAAAGCTGAATGGGAGCTCTGATAGGCCCCTTGAAACCTAGGGACAGAAAGACAGGTATTGACCATTCTGGGCATCATGGCACTTATGTATGAAAGCCCACCTGCTTTTTCACCCAGTGCTATTAGCACGAGAAATTGTCACAAACTGTCTCGCAATGTGACTTCCTGCAGTTCTGGAAACAGCTGCAATTTTATGTCATATATCTTTGAGTTGCAGAGAGGAATAGATTTTCACACCTTGATTATTTAAATGTTGGGGTGGTCACAGAGATGGTGGGACTGTGGAACTGAGTTAAAGCAACATTTATGTTCTTGTAAGCATATTCGGTCAATCTCACTGCTATTGCCATTACTATAATTATTTTTATGGAAGCGTATCAGCCATACCAATAATACATTGCTGTAACTCATCTGATGTCTAATGACTCACAGAGTACATTTTGTGACCATTCTCAACCCAACTTTGTTTTTGTACTTTTGGTTTTGCTTGTGGTCAGCTCTTGTGCCAACAGGTTAATTTGTTGGTTCCCAAACCACTTAGCTTATGTAAAATGCAGGCACTTTTTTTTTAACAGGCACTGTTTTTTAGTCATTAAAAGTCTTTGTATACTGGTCATCATTTAGTTGACCCGGTAATACACTAATATGCAGGGTGCTGATATTCCTTGTGGATTTGTCAGTTGTTTAGTTGCCACTGTCTAAGAGTTAGGGCCAACATTTTCAGGGCTCCTTCAAGCATATATTAGGAACTGCTTGGCTGCATGTTTTGGCTGTGAAACTTGATTGACTGGGCTAGGAGTTTGACTTGCACAAATCGGGCTGCTGGTTTGATTGTGAACCACTGTCACTACCAGTGATATCCAGCCCACGTTGTCTTGCCCTGATGTGTCAGAATGAGCAAATACTGATTGCTGAAAGGTCACACTGCTCTTTTAAAGAGAGAGGCTAGCACAGTCCTTCGCCACTGGCGACCCTAACTGCTGAGGTTGCCCCTGAGGAGTGATGCTTGTCTTTGTGATCTGAGCAATTTATTAAGAGACAGCTTTGAACGTGTAAGACACATTTTACTGGCTGGCTTTCGGATGTCAACTACCTTTGAACATGATGGAATGGGCTTAGATTTAAAAAAAAAAACCTAACAACATCATCTTATACATTTTCTTATCTGCAGTAAGTCACTCCAGCGATAACACTGTGGTCGTTAAAGTTTTGCCTGCTCATTCTTCTGGCATCCTACTGTGGTTTGAGTAACTTGGAAAAACCTGCCGTGGAATACATGAGGGAAATACATGGCAGGAACGAGAGGAAAACATAAAAGGTTGGATTTGGGGATTATTTTGGAGGCTGAGGAAGCTGACAATGAGAGGAGTTCCTTGATATTCAAAGTGCTGTGTGTCACTGATGGAGGGCTCTGCTTTGGGGACAGACTCCTGATAAGAATTTGCATTTTAGTGAGTTCTTATCTCAGATAGGTGGGTGGGTTTTAGCTACACAGCAAAGTCTCTGGTCCCATAGGACTTTCTGTCTAATCTGACAACTGTTTTGAATTCATCACCTCACAGGGAGCCGTTTGCTGTTAACCTCATCACTAGGTGGCTGGAGAAGCCCCTTTCATTTTGTTTGAAGGGGCAGTAACAGACGGTTGTAAAACTTTTGACCTGGTAACATGTTTTGGACTCTGAAACCTGATTCTTAAACAGAATCCAGGTTGTTGTGGGAACAATGGACAAGCCTAATGTAGGTATATATGAGTGAGCTGTGTGCTATTTAATATGTAGGTCACAGAGGAGAAGGCATAGAGGCAAAAGTTTATCTGTCTTGTTAGATCTCATCAGTGGTTAATGCCCTGTATTGTTAAGCAAGAGACAGGCTACAAATGTAGTAAACAAAACAGTGCCAGGCTTTATTCTCTGGCCCTGAGGCCAACTGGCATGATTTGGTCTTGTCTTGTACCACTGAACTCTCTTGAGTCTCCAAGTAGGATGGCTGCATTCAGACTGCCTCTTGGGAATGGTCCTTGGCCCATCCTAACTCTGGCACCAGGCCTGAGAATTGTTCAGGAGAATGCTGGTAGGCCTGGGCCAAAGGGTGCCAGGAAAGATTCTAACTGTTTTCTAACAGGATTGCAAGGCTCAGGCCTATGTCCTGGCACTGTTGATTTACTGGGATAGGCATTGCCTGGTGTCTCACCTCAGGCTGTGGCACATCTTGATAAAATAGGACTCTGGTAGAACAGTGATGCCTGTGGCAGAGCTGACATCCAGACCCAGTGCTGGCTTTTCTGTGGTGGTGGCTGGCATGGATGGTTTATTTCCAATGCTTTGTTGTTATGTGAAAGTCCCAGGTGCCAGGCCAGAAGTGTTGGAATTATGTCTTGTCAGCTTTCCTTAGGTTTTTGTCATTACTGGCTCTGTTGTCATTACTTTGAGGTCTTCTATTTTCTTGATCTATGGAGGAGGAGACAGAAAGGAAATACAGTTTGAATGGGTGGGGACTACTTTAGGACAGTGTGAAAAGGAACTGGATCTTAATTACCTAATTCTGAGTGTCATTACTCCCAGTTGTGAGCTGAGATATCGTAAAATGAAAGCACTTTGGTCCTTCACATGTAGTGGCGTTTGCTCATTTCTGTTTTATTTACTTCCCTTTTACTGTGTAAAATCAAAGGCTTCAAAGGATAATCACTGGACACTTGCATATAATTTTTTAGCTCATATCCCTCTGAGTCCTGGTGGTTCTGTCTCTGTTGTGTTACTGACACTGCTTGGAAATCAGCTCAGATGGGAAGCAGCTGTTTGTGAGGAGAGGGTGTTGACAAGACACAGAATAAGGGAAGAACAGCAGGGGAAGATTTCCAAAGAGAGCTGCAGAAGTGTGTTTGCTAAGAGCATTCAGTTGTCAGAGGCATGATCCCTAAACAGGAAAAGGAGAGATGGATATTGGGTAGACGCTTTTCCCAGAGTTCAGCTCCTTTGTTGGCTCTGGAAACTTTAAATGTGAAACTCCCCCTGTTGCAGAAGCATGTCTCCTTTGCATTGGCACAAGGGTTTTGTTCATATGTGAGGAGAACATGTTCTGAAAGCTTGTCAGTAAATAAATAATAATTTTCAGGCTATATGGACCAAAGATGATTTTTTTGGGAGGTACAGTTGAGAAGTGAGATTTACCAAT
The DNA here is from genome assembly GCA_907165065.1 of Caprimulgus europaeus. The sequence continues at coordinate 9,305,580 of OU015541.1, forward strand.
TAAGTTATTTATACAAGACAAAAGTACCACTGTTTTGTTTTTAACTTAGTCATTAAGTGGTACAGGGCACACAAAATCCAGTGCATTTAGTGTTGCAGTGTCTGTTTGCTGGACTTTTTACTGAGTCAGACCTCAGCTTTGGCACCACTGAATTTCTAGAATTCTGCTGCATTCAGCCCTCTGGCCTTCACATTACACCCACATTCTTGGCTTACCACTGCCGTCCCTTGCAGTGGATTGCAAAGCCGTTGCACAAGGACAGATAATCTCACTGCACACTTTTTTTTTTTCCACTTCTGTGCATTCCTCCTTCTCTGTTCAGCACTTAAAAGTAGTATTTGCCAGAATAACTTTACTTAGGAGTTCAGAAGCAAGAACAAAAAAGCATTTAGAAACAAAAATGGACCAATAAATTTAAAGTATAGTGAAGGCTTTTGAACTAAATGCAACTGGAAAGAGTATTGGTTCTAGATGAGTGAAAGAAGTCAAAAAGAAGGACAGATCAGTACTTCTGGAATTGGAACAGGTCACTGCAGACATAATGTGTCATTACACAGTCTTTCACTATTCACCAGCTATGATGGTTCTCTGAAAAAATCAGCTGTGAGCACTTCCTGTTGTTATAAATTAAAAATTGTGCACAGTTTTTATTACTTTGCTTTAGTTGTCATTGTTGGTTGGGTTTGGGGTTTTTGTATGTTTATGAAATGGGGCAAAGCTTTCTTACTCTTTACTCAGTGAGCAAACATTCCCTGAAGAAATGCGTGTTTTCCTCTTTTTTTCGACTGTTAAGCTTTTCTTTAAATTTTTAATGTACTCTGCTGCATCTTGATTCTGACATGGTGAACAGATCAAGCTGGTAAAACTTTGCTTTATGAATGGGTTTGTTGGTGAAAGGTGCTGGAAGTTTTCTGCAGTTACACTGAGTAGCAGAGGAAAGGAAAAAAGAAGGATCACTTAGGGTGAGACTCTGTTTTGCATTATGTTTGGTAGAGCAGCTTCTGAGGATTCTGCTATCTTTATGGACTTTATCCTGTGGGGTGCTGAAGCCGGGAGGAGCTGGGAAAGCTCAGCCTGTTCTAGCAGGTGCCTGTCACCTTGCAGTATCAGCATTTTCTGTCTATAGAATGTGAACATCATGAGCAGAAAGGTACATCTGGAATTTCACTCTGACCTCTGTTTCCTTCCCCATTTAAAAAGAGCTTAATATGCATTTTGACGTAAAATAAAGCTGGAAGGAGCAGCCAGCCTCTGGATTGGTTTTGTCTGTTATACTGTATATACAGAAAGTTTGCACAATAGAGGCCAATGTATCTTTCTTAAGCAGTTGCACAAGAAAAGCCACAATATTTGTAAAGTAAAGTATGAATCAAAATTTTTACAGCACACAACCAGAGGAACTGAAATTTGCAGTCAGCAAGCAAGAATGAAATTGCAGTGGCAGCAGTTGCTATGTCCAGGTGCTGTGTGTTTGGAGGCAAGGCTGCATGACATCAGTTCTCTTTTAATGTGGTTCTGGGTGAGCTGCTGGGGCAGCATGGTATCAAAAAACAGCTTAACCCAGTGGAAAGAAAAGTCTCAGGCTATTTTACTTAGAGAATAAGAAAATTTTGCTTTGAAGAATAAAGATACTAGTCTGTTTATGCAGTGCTGCTTTGGCTGTATTATCTCAAAGTAGAAAACCAGTATTTAGCAGATGGATAAACTGAGGCACAGAGAAGCAAAGTAACTTGTCTGAAGGTTGCAGAGGAAGTAACTAACAGAGGCAGCAACTGAAGCTCAATGTCTTCATTTCTTACCCCTCTTAGGAGAAAAAGCAGAGCACAAGATGCCACACAAGTTATATATCTTTTTTTAATGAAAAAGTGCAACGAAAATTTTATTTTTTTAATTCAGTCTTCTGTCAACCAGCTGACACATCCTTGGCAGTTAGTGCTTGATTAATTGGTGGTCTTAGCCCAGTTCCAGGGGGACTCTTAGGCATAACCAGAAGCAGTATTGACAATCTCTGTGCACAGACCTAGAATCATTGGGATGGAGGCGTTAACAGTTTTCTGTTCTGGGATTACCTCTGCTGGATGCAAGAGACTGTGCTAGAGGAGTTTTCTTGCTGTAGTACAATGTGAACAGACTGTGGAGAATGAAAGTCTTGGCTCTTCAGGAATTGCCAGTCAGCAGCTTTCCATTGCTCTTAGTGAGTAATAAAAATGTAAATAAAGAAGCTATGTTATGTCTCAGAATTACTCAGTGGCAGTTGTCTGAACAGTTGTGCTTATGCTAGAATCTCAGCAAGTGCAAGTGCAAACACTCAGACATCTGGTTGTTTCACACTTGCCTAGTCTGCTTGTGTATGTCTTGGCTGCTGAAAGTAACTCTTCTCAACACCAAGCAGAAGTACTTTTTAAAGCAGTAAGTGCAAGCCTGAGTTCCGCAATCAAGCACACATTGAGCACAAAGGGTGTAAAAGAAATGAAGTGAAAATGTCAGTGGTTTGAATGCAGTGCTGGTGCTACCCCTGTGTTCACTAGGAAAAGCTGGTCAGTTCCAGTGAAGTAAAGCTATTTAAGGCCAAACTGAATCCAATGAGATACTTGAAAAAAGTTCAGTTATAAAAGTCAGTATATAGAACACTTCACTTGTGTGGATTCCCTGCACTTCTTGATTTTTGGTGAGGAGCCGGAACTTCAGAGATGCCACATTAAGAAAGTTTCTTCCTCTGTAGTTTTTTAGCTCCAAGGTTCAGACTTGTAGTTTGAAGGTGAATTAAAGAAGTAGTTGAATCCTGAAATTCACTGCACAAACCCTTCCTTCGGGACAGGAGGGTTAATTTTTGGTATGTTTTGCACCTCTCTGCACGCTTCTGATCTTTCAAGGCTTCAGCTGTCTTGTTTTCATTAATTTAGAGGATATATCTTCAGTCAACACCCTTATTGAGTGTTGTCCCAGTTCTCCTTATTTTCACGTAAAATTTCCACCAGTTCTGACTCTGTCAGTGGCTGCTACTGCCTCGTTCAAACTAACACAGTACCAAAATAAAAACAGTAGCATAACGTATCTCTGCAAATCATGATACTGTTGAGCCTTTTGATTAAGAGATTGGTGAGGTTTTGAGGGAGAGTGCTTTGGGGAGAGGTGGAGTAATACCCTCATAGGAACATTACTGTCCTTTTCTCTCACCCCAGCTGATGTTATCTTTCTAGAAAGCCAAGACTGATGCCTGAGAAACCTGGTGTGATGGGTGCTGTAGCCCAAGATGTTAGATGATTTTCCCCCTTCACTCAGTTCAGCATCCCTGCACCACTACAACCTTCTGTCGTGTCTTGTTTCCCACATCACCAATCCTTGGTTGTCTACACGTATGTTTTTATTCTGCTCCACTCCAGCAGTTTATGAGGTGGGATGGAGCTACCTTTGTCCAAGAAGGAGAGGAGAGAATGGTGTTTTCAGCTTCCTTATACGTACTGCTGGAGCAGGGAAGTGCCTCTGTTGCACCCCTCAAAGGAGATGGACACACAGAAGTCCACTGGGATGGGTTGGTGCAGAGCAGAACACAACATTAATATTGAGGATACTTTGGGTTTAGAATTTCAGTATTTCCTGGCCATTGCAAACAATTGGAAATGCCAGTGTATGTCATATGCCTTTATCCTGGAATCTCTAGTTCACATCATTATCTTAGAGTACAGTAGACCCAAGCAGAAGATATTCCCACCAATTTCATTCTGATTCATTGCTTACGGCTTTGGTTTATGTTTGTGAGCATGTTTAAGTGGGGTGACCATGACAGTTATCATCGTGCTTGTTTTCATCACCACATTCCTAAAAGTTGAAGTCCCATGAAGTCCCACAGATGTCTGAGGATTGTATCCTCAGCTGCTCTAGTTTACAGCTTCACATACAAATGCAGACTGAAGGCTGCTGTAGTTCAGTGTTTAAATGCTGAGTTCTAGAGGGCAGTGCTTAAGCAACTGTGCATGTTCTTTGCAGCCTTGTCTGAGGCAGAAGTGTAACCTTCAGGAGAGGAAGGAACAAAGAGCAGAGGACATTAAGTGCTTCAGCCATCTCATTTAAATCAATTTGCAAATGAGTCACAGTCCTTAGCCCAAATGCATGTTAACTAACAGTTTGTAGTTATCTGCAGGATGGCAGCTGGAGTGGCTGAGGAGTAGGCACTTGCCTGTTTTGCCATGAATACTTTAGACACAGTAAACACTAGGAGAGTGATGGGGAGGATAGCTGGGAGCTTTCAAACAGAGCTCCTCTGGTGGAGGTCTGAGTTGGTGCTGTCTACCTGGGCTGGCTGACAGGATGCTGTGGATACTGGTTTTATTTGGACTGTGTGAGGGCAGCAGCTGTGAGAGTAGAGGAGCTCAGGCATGGCCTTTCTGTACGACTGCTTGCATCTAGACTGAGCTCTGATGGCTCTTCCAAGCTTCACCTAAGTCATCTGCAATGAACCTCCATCATAAGACTTGAGCTGCTTTTTGGAATCAAGAGATGTTAAATACAGATGATATTTGAGTGACAGTTTCAAAGGAGGAAGAGAAACATGTGCTGTCTTAGTCTGCTTCTGTTTTCTAGGCTTATGTTATTGTCTTATATTTGCTGTGTAAGCAAGTTTCAGCTGAGCTGGTGGAGTTGGTCAGAAGGATTGAGACTTTCGGTTGAAGTAAAAACAAATTCCCTAGGTGGTGTGCTGGGCTTTTGTTTTTTGTTTTTAAATGTGGGGAGTAATTTGGGCTTGAAGGTACTTTTTTGTGTCTAATGCTACACCAGCTGTGGCACTAGTGACAGAAATCTTTTTTCATTGCGAAGCTTCTTGTTTAGAGATGTGGTACCTGTCCATTCTAATGTGCATTTAAGTGGAATTTGGCTAAATGAGTATTCTCTGTCTTCACTCATCATTATATAAATCTTTTCTTAAAGGAAAAAAAAAAAGTCTCTTTCCCAGCAGTCTAAAAACCAGACAGTGACATGAACTAGTTACAAATCTCCCTGTGTGTTGTGTGTCTTGGTAACATGGTCTCAGTTGCCAAACTTCCCTGTTTTTCTGGGGCAACTCTGCCTTTAGAAGCTTTTGGATAGGATGCACAATGCCATCCACCAGGAACCTCCCTCCAATTAGAGACTCCCAGCGTTGTTTTCACCATGTACATCCTCATGTGAGGCTCTGTGATGCTGTCAGGATTCTGGGATGCCTTTCCAAAGGAGTGATCTAGTTTGGAGTACCTGGAAGAAAAGGTTTGATGCTCTATGATGTGTATGTCTCCTTAACAGCACTCTTCAGAAAATGGGGTTCTGTTTGTGCCCAGTGAGGCAGTCCTTGTATCACACTTTGTTTTTGTGGGTGGAGTTACTCTGTTTGTAGGAGCAAGGGAGAAAGAAAAGACGTATATCAATTTCAGATTGAAAGTTCTGATGTGCAGTGAAATCCTATAGCAAGTTCTCTCTCCACATCTTTCTTTAATCAGCACTGAAATGAGATCTGTGTGAGGTGTGCATGTTGTGCATACCAGAACTTCATACCCAGTGAAGAACTCATTGGTTTCAGGCAGAATATATTTCATGAGAGAAATTGAAAGTAACCATGAAATGCCAGTTCTGTGTTCTATCTCTTATTGCAGAGACCTGGATGTGGGCAGGGGAGGGTTGGTATGAGATAGAAAAGTTTTTAATCTCAGGTAACATAGTCAGGAAAGTCTTCATGGGTCCAGAACTTGAGGAAAGTAATTGTATAAAGGTCTCCTGATTCATGATTATGGCAGAACGCTGAAAAGTTCTTAATTTAATCTTCAGAACTATGGGACAGGGGTTTTTTGTTATTTTTGGTGTTACTTGCGCAAAACCCTGCTTCTTCCTGGATTCATCTGCCCTTATTATTTATTTGCCAGCTTTTATTGGAGCTGCCCTGTAGTGATTATAGTATAAAATAACTATTTTCAAAGTGACTTGAGTACTTATTTTAACCTTCAAGGTGATAAACAGAAGGGTGTGAACTGCTGAGAGATAAATTATCTTTTTTTCCTTCATGTTAAAGTTCTCAGTCATTTTACTTATAAAGGAAGAATATGCCCAAAGATGTAAAGAAGATGGCAGGACAACAGATTAGAAAAACAAGGTCTTTTACATATTTCAGGTTCAGCTAAATTTATAGTCTGTATGTGTATATATTTATATATATATAAACTTAATTTTGCAGGCAATATTACAAAAGCAGGAATGGTAATATTTCTAAAATACCTCTGAAATTGTTTTTCTGTGCAGTGATTGGTGAACACACAACAAAAGAAGGAAAAGGTTCAGTTAGGTTTGTACCTGCACAAAGAGAGGTGTCGAGTGCAAGTCCCTGCCCAGGGACCAGCGGGGTCCGTGGGCTCTGCAGCCCGGACGTGCTGCACCCTGACTGCTGCCCAGGGAGAGTAAAAGACACAGCCTGGCTGGAATGCTGGCACCATCCTACCTAAACATCTCGTTTGGCAGTAAATTGCTGCTAGTTTAGAGCAGTTTTTTGCTTTCAATATGTTAATGTTTTTAGTTACTAAAACTTAAGCCGGGATAGTTCCTTCCCCAGCACATAACACACTTTGCCTGTTTATTAATGGGATGTACCTTCTAGACTATAGCAGAATTATGGGATTCTTGTTTCTTGGTAGTGAATTCTTGGCTATTACTGATTCAAGTGGAGTCTTGATGAGTTTACATAGCAGTCATAACTCCAAATTCATAAGCTATTGATGTGTGGTACCAACTGCTAAAGCATGCATGAGCTGGAAATCTTGGCAGAGGCTGGAGTGAATTATGGAAGGTATTCATGCATAAAGAGTGTGGTGCTAAATATTAGATGATGCTGCTCCTCCTCAGCAGCTTGTATCTGCTTTCCAGCTCTTGAATTCTCCGGTTGCAGTGGCTGTTTCTTCAACAAAACAAAAATAGAACAACAACAAAAAAATTTCTATTTTTTCATATACTACTTTGTAAATCTTTCGTTAAATATAATGTTAGGGAGGTATAGGTTCCCTTCAATAGTGGGAACACAGTAGAAACTTTGATCCCTGCTGCTCTGAGTTATAAGAGGAAAAAATTGAATCTACAAATGAGCAGAGAAACGGAGGCCAAGCAGTTCTTGAGAGGCAGAAATAACTTGAACAGAATAACATGGTTGCTCCAAGGGCTGGGTATCAGGGAGCAACAGGAAAGCGTTTCTCTTTGTTTCTGGGTGATAGCTTGCTTTGCTGAGAACAGATGAGCTCACAGCAGAGCCAAGAGTGGGCACAGTAAGACATAGGCACACTCCTGGAAGAGACTTAAAAGAAAGGATTTTTTTTTTTTGAAAGGAGAAGAAAAAGGCTAAAAATCCAATCAAATTTTCCCTTAAAAAGCAACTAAGAGCAGTTAGCATGAGAAGAAACTGAAATGCCATTTGTCTGACATACTACTTCATGCTCTTTCCTGTGTGCAAACCCTAAGTGTTTATATCAAGAGCAGGGAGCAGTCCACGTTTCCCTGTCTGGATTTGCCACCTAGGATGCCCTGCTTGGATGCTGTGCCAGTCCTCGTGTGCAGCCTTGGCTCTGCTCCCTCGAAAAAGAGCAGGGTGACTTTAGTGTTTACTGAATAAACAGCTGAATACCATAACCTGTTTTTTGTTTATCTGTATTTGTGACAGGCATAATCATCATATACAAGGGCAAGGAAGGCTGTGGGAGATGGTGTGGACATGGGAAAATGATTAATGGGCTATAAAGCAAGAATGACTAAATTCTGGAAAGCTCTTTTGAATTAATCTGATTCCGTTTAAATCAGATGCAAGTAATAATTTCTTACACCTGTATGGTTAAAATTGAAGGAATTCTTAAATTATTTGGTTTATTATTGAAGTTCTTTGCTTTACAGTTTTGTGTAAAGCTTCCCAAATTGTTGGTATCCAGAAAACAACAGGAATGTACTAAAGCAAAACTTGAATGAATTTGGATTGTTCAAGCTGAAAAAGTTGCTGAGATGAAGGGAGCGAACTCTTCTCTGTATCCACAGTTGACAGGACAAGAAGTAATGGGTTTAAATTACAGCAACTGAGAAAATTAGGAGATGCTTTCAAAAAGGATAATGAAGCACTGAAATAGATAAAGAGAATGTTGTGAAGTTTTTGAAACTAGTTCTTGTTGAGTATGAATGAGACAAACTGCTACCAGAAGTGTAAAATATACTGTGCCCCAGCCTTAGTGTGCAGGGTGGCATTCTGATCTCTTACAGTCCTGATTTTCTCCCTCCCTTTTCTATTTCATTCTTACTTGAAAAAAATAAGCTGGCTTTAGCATCCAAAAGATGCATATAAATTTGTGAGATGACTGTCAGAATACTGATATCCTCCATCACGAAAGGAACACAGTTGTTTTACACGTCTTTCTATGTTTTTGTAGATATGCAAAATCACCTAATTGGATTAAGGCTTCTCTACTTCTAATTGGGACTGTGTGCAACTCCCCCACATTTCTGGTTGTCACTTGGGTCAGAAGGATAGCAGCATGTTTTGTCTGCCTGGGTTCTCAAAGGTATAAATCACTGGACCATTTTCAGTTGTACATTGAAATTCCTGTTCCAGGTTCTCCCGGTGGAACTGGGCACTGCCTGCCAGCTTTCCCTCCATGCCTGGCTCCGCTGTCTCTGCACAGAGGAGCACCGTAGTAGAATGGAGGTTTGCTGTGCAGAGGGAAAAATTTTGTCCATAAGTTACAATTTAGCTCCACAACCTGGCTGTTTCACTTTTTTTGGACGTTCTTGGCATCCAGCTGCCTCATTTCCAGTCATCTCTGCCTTGGCTGTGTTTTGCTGTGAAGTGGCTTCCTCACACCACTTCCTTAGAGGTGCAGCTGTATTTTTCACTCTTGTAGGCAGCATTTTCCCCTTAGCACGCTTGCCTCTCAGCCCAATATTCCCACACTTTATAAATATAATTGCAGTGGTGCCATAAGTTGTCCTTTCTTATTTATGGATAGAGTTGCAAATTTGATCCAGATGGTGCTGTTTTCTGAAGTCTGCTTCTGAAATCTGTTTGCAAGATACGATCTGCCTGAGCATATGCCTGATCGGCTGCTTTCGGGAGATCTCCTTTCAGGACTCCTGCTTATTTTTGCTGTATGAAAGTTGTGCTTCCCTAAATGCCTTGAATCAGTGAGATTGGCTCCTTTTGTTTGCCACAGCAGCACAGGCAGTGTCTAAAAGCTACTTAGACTTAATTGTTATTTTGTCATAATTATTTCCAAGAGACTTTGTGCTCTTTGAGCTTAATGAGAACAAAATATTATTTTATGATATGTAGTAAAATGACAATTAATGATACCATTAGTAATAATTACTAGCTTTGTATCAAGAGACATTTGACAGTAGCTGTAGCTGTAATAGGGAATGTGGTTTCTCAGAATGTGGAGCAGAGTGCCAGCCACATTTACTGGTGCACGTGCTGACTGGGTCTGTCCAAGCTACCCACGACTGCTCGCAGCTTGCACGCTATCCTTCATGGTTTCTCTTGTGGGCTTAATCTTATACAATTCTTATTGCCTCTTTTTCTTTTCTCTCCCTTAGTTATCTCTTTACATGCTTATATTCCTTTGTTCTCAAAATTGGAAAAAAATATCTTTGGAGTGTAGTGTGCCTTAGCATTTTTGCTTAAGCATGCAAGTTATCACAGAAGGCCTTGAGGAGGTCTCTGACAGCTTCAGTTTTTACAAAGTTGTATCTCTGGAGAACAGAATTTAAAAACCCCACAGTTGCACAGCAGAGGTGTGTGATGAAGTATGGTGAAGTCTGCACTTCGGTCAGATTGAGACCAGCTTGTGAAGTAAGAGTGTACCAGCACGCAAAGGCTCAGAACTCAAAAGGCAAAGAGTTAAAATACCGCTCTCCCTAACCCCACTCAAAAAAAACACCTACCAAAACCCACTTCTGATTTTAAAGACAGCTAAACTCTGATGTTTGGCAGGCCTCTGCTCTGCATTATTTTTAATGTAGTTCATTTATTGGTTTGTAATCATCAGTTTACACATTCAGCTGCTTGTTCTTCTAGGTAGAAATCATGCTGGCAATTTAGCAGGAAGAGCATGGGTGACATTGTCTTCTTCCATGGTAAGCCTGAACTGTGCCTCTTCATGGGACAGAGCTCTGGTTTGTCTATACATGTAAGCCCATTAGGAGCTGGCTTTGAGGAGACTGAATAACTAATGACTGTGGGGGGAAAAACAATGCAAATGGCTTTTGTCCCGAGCTTTCAAATCACAGGGGTTGCATTGCGAAAAAGAGACTTGCAAAATGGAAACGTTTTACCGTCACCTTCCACAAATTCAGGGTCAGGGGAACTTAGCAAAACCTGCTTTAGAGTGTTAGTGCCACACTGCACAAAACATGTAGGACAGTGACTCAAAGCTTCTTTTAGGTGACCTCCAGCTGCTGCTGACAACTACTGAACAGATACCTGCTTTGATGTGTAGAGTGGTTGAGGTAATTTGCCTTCTCTGTTTCAATGGATATGAAACCTCAATAGTGTGTTAAGTGCTTGGGAAAAGAGAGGCTGGAGCTCTCTCCTGCAGCAGAAGGGCAGTTGCTCTGTTGCCTTATATTGGTGTTGCAGCTTTTTGATAGTCTGTTTTCATAACCATCCAACACAGAAGCGATGCATCTATCTTCGGACAACCAGTCAGTAAGACTAGCCTCTGGAAGCAGTTGTGACGCTGGAAACCATTGATATTTGTGCATCACTACTTGATTATTTGGCAAAATTAATATGTAGGACTGGGAGAAGAGTTACTTTTGCCTCATCTATCTTACAGAGAATTACCATCCTAGCAGTTACAAACTGTTGAAAATTCACTCTTCTGACAACAAAATAATGTTAACTGAGGGCAGTTCCTCGGAGGAGTCTGTGCTGTTGTCACTACCCCTTCAGTGTGCACCTTTGGAAGTGGTGTGAAGAGGCATTCACACCTCATGAACACTCCCAGTCAGAAGAGACAGAGAACACACAACAAAAGCAAACTACTTGGGCTACCTTCTGGTGTTACCCTGTTACTCTTACACCTCTGCAAAGAGGTTACTCTACTGCTCCAGGTTGTCCTCATGTTAGTGGAGTGCTGAGGCAGGTTATTTGCAATACAGCCTTATCCTTTGTTTGTTTCTTGTGCAGTGTACTACTGCATAAACTTAGTAAATGTTTGTTTTAAGTCACATAATCTCCAGAATTGGGGGGAGTTTTCTAATTCTATGTCAATATTGGCTCAAGCAGCCACACTAAAAATATAGACAACTATGTTTTCTCGCAGAACACTGTGTTGTACTAGCCCTTGTTGAGAGGGCCTCCTCCCTTCTGCACTGTTTTTAACTAATTGAAATAAAATATCCAAATCTGACTGCTGTGATGTCACATCCTCAAATCTTTTATTTTTTGTTGTTATACCAGAGAAGTCATAACTAGTTTCCACATGCCATGTCTTTTCTTAACAAGCTGCTGGAGCAAGGACTGAGTTGTTGGGATCTTGAGGATGTGACAGAAAGAAGGGGGCAAGAGAGGAGTGCCTGGTTTGCCCTGTTTTAACTGATCTGAGAGAATGAGTTGTTTTGATTTCAGTAGTGTTTTTTGGAAACTTTCTGGACCTTCTGAAAGAAACAATGGATGAATTTTCTCTCCTTCCTTTCCTCACCCCCTTTAGACTTTCTTTTGGGCAGTGTCCATCTATGTGCCCATAAAGCAGAATCTTCAATTGCTCCTTCCAAGTAGGGTATTTGAAATTAAACATCCTATCATCATATGTACAGCTTAGTTGAAAACAAAGATGTTTCCTGATTTTTAAAAATTTTTTTATTTTTCCTGCAGATCATAACATTCTGTTCTCTAGATGAAAATTTTCAACCAAACCCCAGGAATTTCCTACAACACAATTAGTTTAATTTCAGGCTTCTGGTTCAAAGCTTGGGGTTTTTTACATTTCTGTGTTGAAAGAATATTGTGAGTAGACCACAGCATTTTCCTGATGAATTTTTAAACTTCAGTAAATCCAGTGTTTTCAGTGGGGAAAGTAGCTAATCCCAGATTTGTCAGATGACTGTCTCTAACACTGGCAGGTGATGATTTAGGAGCCCTTTCTAATAGCTGGCACTGCAGCTGAATGTCCACTCAACAATGGCTGAGGCAGGATCCTGGAGTTTCAGATGCTGGGGGCTGGGGTGGGAGGGAGGGATGGACATCCTGAGCCTACAGAGTTTTGTCACTGATTTAGCAGACTGGGTTTCATTAGCAGATTCTCTTCCTGCCCTCACAGTGGTTCAGGACCTGAATTAGGCTAGGCAGCTTACTATTCTGTGCCTGCTTCTGTAGAACAAGATAATAACTATTACACAGAGTGGTTCTGAAGCCTACTTAATTATTATCTGTAATATATATCTCTGAAGGTCCTGCAGAGGGTAAGTTTTAACATTAGTGTTGAGTTTTGTGAGCCAAGAGATGCACTGAGCAGGGATCATCATGAGCAGAATGACAGTGGAAAAGACCAGGGCAACAGTCAACGTGTGTACACCATGAATTTGCCTTTTATGATGTTTTTGGGTGGATTCTTTAGTAAAAGTTACCATTTTTACATAAAATCATAGCATTGTAGGTGTCTGGAGAGCTTGGGAAGAGGGAAGATGGAAGAAAGATGAAATTTTGGTTATCATATGGCACAAGTAACTAATTAACTCTGGGGATTTGTGCCTCGGGATTCACTGGACAATGATTATTTTACTGTGGCTCTTGGTTTTCATACCAGATTTTCCCCTTTTACTGTCAAAAGAGAGTCCAGTTTGGAGTCTAGGTCCTTTCAAGCTGACACCTGTTGCCATCTTTCTTTCTTTTTTTTTTTTTTACACACTACAGATGGTGTTAGGTGTTAATAAACTAGTTTTGCCCAGTAAATGAGAGCAGAAAGCGACATGACAGCAGTCAGAATTCATGTTGCAATGGGGAAATGAGGGTGTGTTGTTTATCCTTATTGCTGCTTCCCCATAGTTAACTGTTACAGAAGTTACAGCTTTGGTTTACATATTTTCCTTTGAAACTTGCTGTACAACACAAAGGACATCCCACCTTTGCATAGGTCTGTTGCCAGTGGACTGCTTGTTCAGGGCTGTTAGCACGAAGCAGTCTCCCACACGTTTAGCACGAGGGATACAGTGGCTTGTTTCGTTATTTTCTGCCTCAGACTTTGGTGCAGCCTAGAAATTCCTGCAGAAGCCTGGGAGCCACGTTAAGAACAGGTGCCACTGTTTGAGAGCTTTGCCTTCCCTTCCCTGCACACGTCAACATCCCTGAGAAGTGTGAGTTTGGTTTATGGGAAGAGAGAGAAAGAAATGTAGGATGGAAAAGGGAGCAGGAAAGAGAAAAATTGAAGAGGAAGGAGGGGGAAGGGGAGAAGTGGCATGGGAAGTGGAGACAGACAGACAGAAAGACAGAGAAAGGACTGTTTCCCCTTTTATGAGGAAAGGGAGCCTTCAAATCAGGATGACTTAGTTCAGCTGTGCAGGCCACTTAATACCCATGAACTTGCAATTAAAGGCGGAAGTGGCAGACAAGAGGCAAGCTAAAAGAAGATATTGTTAAATACTCGGCACTGGAGGATGCAGGGGGAAACTCAGAAAATGGACAGAGCCCAAGTCATGAATAAGCACTCAGTTTCCTGGGATTCTGCTGCTGGTGGGAGGAGTGCTGGAGGTGCTGGAGGCCTCTGTCATTCAGAAACTCTGCGGTGGCAGAGGCCCTTTGTCCTTCTCCCCTGGATGCTGCCACAAAGAGAAGTTTTATTCAATTTCATGGTGCTGAGTTGACTGGCCTCTTTCTACTAAGCAAAGGGTTTCTTCCCCTGGCCAAGCTCTCAGAGAGCTTTGCAGAGAGGCTCTGTGAACCTCGATTGTTGTTTGGCTTGGAAGTACATTGTTTGCTGCTTGAATTTTTCTTGATCTTTTGCCTAGATAACCTCAACTGGTTCCTATTTTGCACTGGAAAATTACGTGTGCCTGATCAGTTTTTCCTGGATTATTTTATGGTATGGAGACACTCAAAAGGAGTCAAGCCTGTTACTTTGTGAGCTGGCCAGAAGGTTCTGAAGAGGTTTTGTTTTCTTTTGGGTTACAGGGTAAGAGTTTACCTACTCTCCTAATGACAGTTTGCACATAAGAGTGTTTCTAGTAACCTCTGCTGGCTGGTGAGAAGTAATCCCCACTTACTCCTGTAAGCCTGTTTTGCCTCTTGCTTCTGGCCAGAAGGTAAACTCTTATAGCTGAAACATTATCTAAAGATTTGAAAGCATTTTGTAATTATTGAGGCAGGAAGATGCTGTGTGTGTGATGTCCCTGGGAACCAGGGGCAGACAGTGATTTGACAGAATAGGATAAAGCTATCAAGTTTATTCCCCTGTCATATACCTTTTGACTACTGGAATGGGAAAAGAGATTCTTAATGTGTATGAAGACCTTAGTGGAACTCAAAGGATGCTTTGCTGACTTTCACAACATCTGATCTACAAAATTCATGACCTGTGAGAGCAGAATGGGGGTTCTCGTGCCATAATCTGACAAACTCACGGAAGTATAGGAGATTTAACTTCAATAAGGACTCAACAGAAAGCAAACACATTCTTTGGGATCAAAACTTCACTCCTGAATCTGTGGCAAGCATCTGAAATGCTCATGTATTAAAGATATTTCTGTAAACTAGGTTTTTGGGGTTTTTTGATTACTCTAAGGACTAAAGCAATATTCAGATTATAGCACATGATTTAAACTGAAGTGTGTATATTATTAATAGGGACTAGGATGTGTCCCAGCTCGTAGGGAGTGAAAGTAGGTCATTCTGGCTCCTCTGTATCATTACAACTCCAACAGCAATTTGCCTCAGCATAGGAAATCAGGCTGAGGGAAGCCCTTGAATGGGGTGGCTATTTTGATAGTCTCTCTGACTGGTACTGTCATAACATTCTGCCAGTTCCTTTTAATTTGGTTCTCTTCCCAGGGTTTGTGTTTGTTTGATTGTTTGGAATTGTTTAGAAGGTTATTTTTTTTTCTTTTACAAGTATAAGGTTGGATTTGAGAGGCTGACCTGTGTTGGTGCTGCTGTGGAAGGGACAACAAGCAGTTTTTCCTGCTCTCGTTTAGCAGGGAAGAGATCCAGAAAGCTGATGCAAAGCTAGTAATTCTTTTTGTTACTGCAGTGCTGTGTGGATTAGGCATTGTTGTAAAGGAGACATTTGGCTGCCTGATACCAGTTGTCTACAGATTGTCTCTACTATGCAAATATAGCTGTTAGCTAACTCTGTTACGTTTATAACTTCTCACGGTCGAGTATACTGGCACTGGATAACACAGTGCACTGCCCACCATCAAATACAGATTCCTAGTAATGACAGATGTGTGGTGGGACCAGCTTTGTGTGAGTTCATGATTTTGTGCCCCAAATACCTTGCTATCCACATAATGTGTTCTCACACCAACAAGGTGCACCCAGGCATGACTGGGAAAACCTGTTGAAAATGTCACCTCTTGTATCAATATAAGCAACTACTTTGGTCACAAACCGTGAAATGATTGGAAGTCTGGGATGACATGCAGCTTTAAGCATGTTACAACATTTTGTTTGGATTGGTGGAACTCCCTAAAAGTTTTATGGAACATTTCAGGTCTGCAGAAGAACTGGGTTTGTAATCAAAGAACAGGAGGTGTCTTGAATACACGCTATCAATATATGCACACTGCTTGTAATCAACATCGTCAGACTTGGATGGAATGTGAAATAAAGCAGCTCCCCAAATTGAGACTGCTTGTGTCTCCCAAACTTTTGTTTGTGGTTAGGGAAAGCATTGCTGGGAATTTTACTCAGGGTAGTTCATCTCTCCCGTCTTTTCCAGCTCTCAGTACTCCTGGCTAATTTGGTGATTTGGCCCTTGTGCAAAGATTCCTGTCTAAGGGAAGACGTGTCTGTTTATAATTTTTATTTCTTTCCTCTGTGTTTTCAAGCATGTGGAAAAAATGTGGAATAAACAATGTTGAATAAATTTACTCAGCACTGTCATCTCCATGATTTAATCACAAACTACTGAGGCTGCATTGTGCTTTGCCGGCATGAATGTTTTATCTCATGAGGCCTTTCAGGCTGCTGCATGAGTTGTCTTTGCTGCCTAAACCAAATCCCTGGGAAGGATTATTGCCCCGTGGCAGGCAGCCATTTGACTGTTTCTTGAAACACTCAATTCCAGTGGCTAGTTCTAGTTGTGTTACTGTGACCAATTGGCCAGCATGTTACCTGTGATTCTCTGCTTGAGCAGAAAGAGACTGGTGGGAGTGGTGGACAGTGGGTTCATGGGAGGACAGGATGAACAATGGGAAGGAGGACAGGACTTTAGATTCAGGTGGCAAAGGCAGGTAGAGGTAATAAACATTTTTGTTCCTGGCGAGATTGATTACACATTAGCAGCTGGACTTGACGTGTGTCGGAGATCTCTTTTGTGCAGCCCCGCACCAACAGCCATATGGTAGCACTGTAAAGGAGTTATACACCAGACAAATTCCAGCTGTCCCTACTTCAGTTGAATTCTCAAACTTTTTTGCCCCAATGTAAACAGATGTTCCTTTCCACTCTAATTCACGTTTCACTGGGATTTCAAAATACGGAGACAAGAATTATTTTCTTGCTTTGGGTAATATTTATTTTCTCTGTAGGCCATCAAGCTGGTAAGAGCCTAATACCACAGTAACAACTTGCATTATATGTTAACAGGATTCTGAGTAATATAGCATGGAATACAAACATGCAGCAACTAAAATGCCCTTAGTAACAACACCAGCACTTTAAAAACATATACATGTGTGCATGTTTAAGTAGGGCAGTAAGAATGATGGCAAGGACAGCTCATTAGTATCCGCCAACAGCTTGGTAGAAGCTAGGACAAGCTCTCAGTTGGTTTGGGTAAAGTGCTGCGATGGAAACAGATTGTCCTCTACTGTAAACTGACTGAATTCTCTGTTGGATTCGGTGCAGACAGATGGTTCTGGCCCATGCCTTTCAGGAAGGAACTGTTTCTGTCAGAGGCCAAAGCACAGTCACAGTATAGAAGGAGAGAGATCCAGCACTGCAAGTTAGTGTGACTGAGAATCCTGTAGCCAGGACAGGCAGTGTTAAAGAGGATGTGCTGTCAGTTCATGGAACACTGAGTAAGGGACACATCTGCGTCCTAACTCAGCGCATCTGAGATGGAAAAAGTTATACGATGGACTTTATGTATAGCTCAAGTGCAGATTCAGTGGAGCTTGGTAATATTGCATCATGGTACACATTATGTCTTTCCTGCAGTCTGTGTTTCGTGACTGTTGCGACCCTCTCGTTTTCTCCTGGTAATTTGTGTCTTTTTGCACATGTAGACCTGGCTGGCCTTACCAAGACGTGTGAATAAAATCTTCCCGTTCAAACACTTGAACACAATTCTCTCTAGAAGGTGATTTCCTTCAGTGATTCCTCAAACTGGCCCTGACTAGTAGTCCTGTTGGCATCTGTACAAAAAGCTCAGGCTATTGTGAGAGCAGATACATCCATCTTTCTCTCTGAAGAATGCAGGGTTGCCACCTGTTGACTGGGCAGTGACGAGATCTCAAGTGTAAGTTGAATGGATCTTGTGTTCCCCTCTTGATGGATTTAATTTTCTAAAGCATGAATCCATCTTTTTTATCAACAAAAAGAAAAAAAAAGACAAATTTTTAAAAGTCTTATGAAATCTGTTGCCAAAGAGTTTTCTTTAAGGATGAAGTAACTGAGGGCAGTAGAGTGGGATATAAAGGGTCAAGAAAACAAGTTTTTCACTTTGTGATGTCTGGTACAGGTTCTGGAGTCACCTGGATTTTAGCTGGGAAACTGTGAGCAGAATGTCATTTGGTAATTTTGAGCGAACTATCAGATGTTCTTTGTTCCTGTGGCACATGTATTTTTCAACAATCTGAATCTTTCTTGACTAAATCCATGTTGTCCTGATACCCTCATAATGCTTTTGAAAGCTGAAGCACAGCAATGGGCTCACTTAGCTGCTGTTGGCTGGAGCTCCCTTGGCACTCGCTGTCGCTCATCTGTTGTTGTACATTATTCAGAGGCAGTCGAGTGGAGACAGTTTTATACAAGTTCACAGGAAGAAAATGAGGGCAAATCTCCAGGAGATGGTTCTGGCTGATAGTACGTTCTCCCAGATGAGACCACGGCAGAGCTGAGCTGTTCAAAATGATTGCATTTCCTTCTCGTAAGTTACTTGTTACAGACACCAAATCAAAGTGAGCTCAGGAATAATGCAGAGGAGTTTTTAAATCCTTATATATTCCTTGCATCCTAAAGACCTTTTGTAGTTGTTTAATGCGGCATTAACAAGGTTTAAAGCTGTGTCTGCAAAGATAATGATAAATAATAAAATTACCTAGCAAGACCCCAGAGTTTGGAACTGAATCACTGCTACTCACTGGATTTATCTATCTGAAGTCTGAAGAAGTATCTAAGTCCTGAGAAGAAAGGGAAAATGAAAGTTAACCCTGCTTACAGCCTGAGATCACCAGGAAGTTTTGGCCCTTATTCTAAAGGCAGCTATAGGAAGTCTGAAGATGAAATGCATGTTACATCCTAGTCTAAAAACATCACAGGTGGGATGTGTCTCTTTACATGTTATTGTTTCATTATTTTTTTTTAATGTATTGGCTTTGCTAATCCATACATTTTTTTTTTTGGTGAGGTACCATGGTCTTGCAAGCAACTATTTTAGTGGGGGGAAAAAGATCATTTTGGCTTAGTAGTCTTCCTGAAGAAGCTTTGTCAAATATTGAATAAAATGTCATTTCATAATTAGCCCTTTATATGAAAGGAATATGGCATCTGAGTCCAGTCAGTATCCTAGAGATCTCATCTAACAGCCACTAATCCTGAGAGGGATGTTTTGTAGGATGGACTGGCTCTGACCCTTAACTGACATTCCCAGGTGTTCTGCTTTCTCTTGGAGTCACTTGGGCCAGAAGATGCTTCATATCTGCAGACTTGTTCTGCATCCAAGACAGTGTAGGTGCTAAATATTGACTGGAATGATAATATTGGCATATGCAAACAGAACTAACCTGTATCATGGTCATTTCACTATGTAGCCCCTATGTTTTACACTTTTATTGCTTGCAATTGAATTAATTCCAGTGAACATCGTTTCACTGGGTCAAATGGAATCAAACAAATAGGATGCTGCCCACAGAAATTTTGGAACCTTCTTCAGTCTTCCCTTATCCCTTTTTCCTGCATTCTTGTATCTTACTAGAATAATTTCTGGATCAATCATGCATTTCCAGAGGCACAATTAAAAAAGGTGTTTTGAATTCTAAATCATATTATAGCCCAAAGGCAGCTTTTGTAGGTGGCTTTGATTTCATGTGTGTTGATGTTCAGCACTTGCTTTGACTGCTGTGTGTTACTGCTAGAGATGAGTAAGACATGTTCTTTGTAGCCTAGTAGCCAGGAGAGAGGAAGACAGACAAAACCAGGCCTTTCTCCTCTGTGATCTTTATCAGAGAGCTATTAATTACTGGAAAGGGGATGTAGATGTAGTTGCAGTTACTGCAACAAAAGAAGAACCTGGACTTCATCTGCCCTGTAGCTCAACAAGAGAGTTACACAGTAGTTTGGATCAATTTTTTTCTGCAGAAAAGCTTTTTTTACACCTCTTGGGGTTTCATAATTTCTGGATAAAAACTTATTTTTTTATTGGTTTTCTGTATTCCTTTCATAGCCAGTATTTCCCAGGAAGTGCATGCTACTTCAGTTTGGCTTTGAAAAGGAGATCCTGTGCTTCCAAACACAGGAGATAGCCTGCATGTCCTTCAGGTTCAGTACATCTGGCTCAGAGCATCAAAAAGTACAAGGCTTTTCCAGGCAATCCCCTCAGAAGCTGCTGCCTCAGCTACTGGCCAGCTGGAGGTTTTCTGTTGCCACAACAGTTTTGGAATTGTTTCCTGCACCTTTCCCTCCTGTTTTGTGTGACTAATTACTGTGGTGAATGTAAGTCCTCTCACCCTTCAGAGTTAAAAATGATTTCTCAAGAATTGCTTTGTATCACATCTCTGCTTGAGGGAATCTTTCTTTGTAATTTATTGCAGCTAGTGACTCAATTCAGATGAAAACAGACCTGAAATCCAGGCCCCACACCTCCCAGATCAGTACTGTGATCTCCCCCACAGAGCTCTGTGTTTGAAATTATTCACAGCTTGGCTAGACTCTGCAGAAGGGAGCAATGCTATCTCTGAATTGGTGTCTAGGCAGTGTCTAGCAGTCTAGGTCACTCAGTGTCACCTCTGCTGATAGATCCAAATGTCCTTGTAGATAATCATCACTTCATTGGCATTGCAGATTTGTTACTGAGGCTTCTACATCACTTCAGCAGGGGGTGGAGTAGGTCGGTGGGGTGTGTGTGTATGGGGGGAGTGCACAAGGAGTACCAGCTCGGTGCTTTTGTCTCCTTTTCCTCCTGTTATCCTGTAGAAGATATCACAGTGCCTAATTGCTGAACCAGATGACTGGGTGGAACTGGCCTCCCAGAGTGACAGCACTTCAGACCTACATGCATATATTTAATGCCACACCATAGGCTGTGGTAAAAGTAGAAGAGTTGTGATGCTGGAGTATCCTGAGAAGCTAACTCTAAATTAGAGGTGTGGTTCTGAAGTTGTTCCCATGGGTGGAAAGAGTGGGAAAGGAGACACTTCTATAAGATGTACTTTCCTGTTTAACCCCAACAGTACTGGTTAATGTGTTACACTGGAAGAAATGGAGTGCTGAGTAAACTAATTTAGCAGTTTGAGGGAAGAGGAAAAGAGGAAGATTTAGATGACATTGAGTGGGCTATAAATCACAGGTATCTATTGTCTTCTCTTATGAGAGTGAAAGGAACAGCACAGTGCTGACTTCTGGGGCATACAACTGACCACTGCTTGGGCATCTTTGAAAGGGTCAGATCCAAGCAATGTTGCATCCTTTGGCAAAAGAAGCTGAACTTTAAAGAGCCCAAATCAATTCCTCTAGTGTTTTATGGAAGAATCCAGAGTAGTTACACTGACTGGGTAAACATTACCTTCAGGGAAGTCAAGAGCAGAAGTTATCTCCGAATCCTTTGCCCAGAGAGATTTGATCTTTTCTTTGTTGGGGCAAATCCAGGTTATTATTCCATTCTGTGCTTGAGCAAGAGAAGCTCACATGGCTGCCACTTGTTTGTGTCTGTGCTAGCAGATCCACTGAAATGGGCAGGATACACCATACTCTTTTTTTTCTTTTTTTTTTTTTTTTTTTTCTTTTTTCTCTCCTGTGTAACCCTTTTCCTGGGGCCCTTGAAGACTCCACGGGCAGAATGGAGTGACACAGAGAAGACTCAGGCCTAGTGATTTTCTGAATATTATATGAGAGTTGAAATACTCCCTGTCTGACTTGGTTCAGAGGAACGGTTGTGGCTGCAGTGAAGAAAGTTGAGGCGTGTTGCAGTGAGTGCATGGGTGTTACTCATGTTGGGAAGGCATCAGACTCACTGTTCCCTGCTAATGCACTTAGGGCTGTGATGCATTACAGGCTGAACATCTGGCTTGGTTTTTACAGACATCACTAGAGTGTCATCTTCTCCTGAAGTGTTAAATTCCACAAAATACTGTAATTCTAGCCAAGCTGAGAATTTAACCTCTACAGCATCATGAAGCTTGAGCTTCACATGGCTGCTTGCATAAGGCTGGAAAGGAAACACAACACCAATTGTGATGCCATTAGGAATTGTACAGGACTTGGTAAGTCAGGTAGACAGTAACCCTCCATCACTTCCTTCCATAGTAATATTTTAGATGTGTCTGAAAAATATGTCCTCAATCAGACATTGTTGTTGGTATCTTCATGTTTCACCTCCATGCAGTTTTGGTGAGGCTGATGGACTTGACACTTTTTGAGACTGAGGCCTTCTATTGCAGCAGGGCAAACACAATCAGAAACAGCACACTTTAACCTTCAGTGCAGTACACCTAACCTGTGTTTTGAAAGGAAAGTTGAATTTCTCTCTACGTAAACCACCACCAAGACTGCAGATGAATTCCTGCAGCAGTGGTGGTTTTAGAAGAATTAATTTGTGACCCACAAAACTCTTTTCACAGAGTTGCCAAATGAGAAAAATATTAGGGCTTTACTAGAGTGAGCTCATTTCAACTTGATAACCATATAAAAATATTTTGTTGAATATATTTTTAATACTCTGTACCAGCTCTGAGCCCTTGAAGTACCCAGTCTTCTCTTCCCTGTATGGTAATTGTTTAACAACTGTACAACACCAGGATGTATCAGCTTGTGTCTTCTGTTCACATGTGTATTGCCTGAGGTGAGAATTACAGCTGCCTTGCTGTGAAGATGGTCTCATGTTATGAGAAGGATGAAGTCAAGTTGAACAGTTCTGTATGTGCAGCCCTTGCAAATGTGTGGTTATGCACATAATAAGATGAATCCATTTTGTGGATCTTTGGGCCTCTCTGATTTCCTCTGCAAGTGATTTCCCATGAGCTGAGATGAATTTGAGTAAGGCAGAGAGAATGCTCACAACAGGGAGCCACTGGAATGGGAGCTTTTGTACAGGCACAACGTGAACAAAGCAAAATGATAAATTGACATTAGCATGTGTGTCTTCCTCGAAGGATGATTTGGTGTCATATTTACCAACATTCTGAGGTCAACTCTTTGCTGGAAACAATGGTTCTGTTATTCAAAAGCCACTTCTATAAAACAAAATTTAATTAACAGCTTAACAACTACAAACAACAGAAGTATAAAAAGATGTTCAGTGTATGTGTGTTTAAATTAGTGAATTAAGGAACTTAAAGATCAAGAGAAATGCATGGATCCTTGGCTGGTAAGCTGGAGGAACCATCTGAACAGAAAAGACAAGCAAAGTAAGAAAGCTTTGCTCAGTTAGTCGGACCCCAGGGCCCTTTTGAGAGCTAACATAGCATTGGATGAAGCCATATGTATCTACACTGGCTGTGAGAGCCTGGATCTCACCACAGTCCTCACCATTCTGTCCTGTCCTAGGCTGCTGTTGATGGTACCAGTTAGTTCAGTTTGCAGAGGTGTGGTTACTGATGTGTTGCTAAATACAGCACAGAAGTACTTCTGAGTCTGCAGAGACTGAAAGAGTAGATCTGAGGATGTGAATTAGAACTCATGCATATGCGCTGCACTGACTCTGAGGACTCTGTTGCTGATGGCATCTGTGTTGACATTTTTCCTGAGATGTGAAGGAAGGGCAGGACTTACCTGCAGAGTTTACTGAGAGCAGCATCTCCTTGGTACCCTGAGTAGATCACAGGTGGAGATCCCATCATTTATTTCTACACAAAGTATGGTCCAGCTATTTGGAAAGTGTATTGCAAGATAGTCCTTTAAGAGACAGACACTTGCTTTCACTCCCAGGGCAGTAGGAGGCCATGGAGGCACCTGATGTCTTGCATTGGTATTCTCACCCCATAGCAAAAGTGTCCTTGGAGCAGCTGCTCAGGAGGCTGTGGACAGTGGGGATGGATGATGTTTACCCAGCTCAGTGAAAGCACTTGTACAAGGTGTTCTGTATTAGAAAGGCAAAACAGCCAAGATCTAGCTGAGTAGCTACCTGAGTTTCAGAGCAGTTTGGTGTCCGGCAGGTATCACTGGTGTCACTGAGCAAGTACATACTCAGGATGTTGGAAAATTAGATAGATTTCTGAAGCTGATTGGAACAAGTGGAAGTTAGTGTTCTGTTTTGGAAACTGCTGGCATAAACCCTTGTTTCTATGTTATTATTTGTTTCTCTGTTAGTACAATTTTAAGAGTATTAACAAAGTATTTTTGTTGTAATGGAAAAAAGTTTGCATCTTGAAAATAGTCTTAAATTCTTAAGTGCATTGTAAATACATATATATATTGAAGAATGGATTCTCATAATTGTGCAGTGAAGACCTTTTTAGAGGAAAAAAAAAAGGTATGTAATGAAAAAGTTTGTACCGGTATCATATTTATTAAAAAATGTATCTTCTTGTGAAATATGTATACTTTAGGGCTTGACAATGTTTTTAATTGTGAAAGCACTCTATAGCATTTGCTAGGAGATGAGAGACTGTGTGTGCTTTCACGTGGATCCTCTGCTTGTTTTACAGAATGCAAGTTTCATTCTACACTAACCTCATTAACTTCATTATGCAATCCTCATCTCTTTCCCAGAGACTTGTCCATTGTCAAGGGCAGCTGCGTTTGCTTATTACAAGAACCTCAGTCATCAATATAAAGCAAATCTCTTAGTAGAACCCCAGGTTACAATTATAAATCAATCCAAATTTCTTTTTAAGTGCAGTAGCAATATATAACTGTGGATGCATTCATCCTAAGGGCTGCTACTTGTATGTATTTTTAATTGTTTTTCCCCCAAATTTGTCTTGTCTACTAGGTGGAAGAATACATAGAGTTTTGTGCCTTGATGAATCAGATCTTATTTATTTTCAAGATGAATGGATAAAACTGAGAATAATAGGTCTGTGTAAATTTGTGTCTCTCAACAGTTCTTTGACATATTCCAGTGCATTGCTGTGATCAGACTGAGTATCCTACAGGCAGAGCTGGTTGAAATTCACATCCTGCAATTTGGATAGATCCCCTTTATATGTGAACTTCTAATATTTCAGAAAGTCCTTTCATCCCAAATCAGGACTAATTGGCTAGCCCTAATTATGAGAGTAGTGGAGTTGTAACATGAAGGATGAATCAACATTTCTTTTGCTCACTGTGGAAATGAGTTACAACTCGGGGCTGCCTAGGAGCTACAGCTCCTAAGGACAAACCGGCTTTTGCAACATGATTCCATCTCTGTTTGGCACAGTTTCATTTTAAATCATAGTATTTATGTTTTGCAAAATGAGAGTTATTGCTACAGATAATTGATGCACAGATCTAATACATTGTAGTGCTTATGTAGTAACTAGGACAACAGAATGTGAGAAGCAAGCAATGCAATGTAAGCCCTTGGTCTCAGTCCAGGACTGTGAATTGTTGTGTTAAGGAGAAAGCCTAAAGTATCTGGCTATTACACCATCCTTCTGGGTCAAAGGAACTTTGCTTCTTGCTCACTGTGGAGAGAGGGGGTATAACTCCACCGATCTGCTCCTTCTGGTACCACAAATACTACCAGGGCGCTGGAATTTCTTATGTACAAGCAAATCCAAAATCTCTGCGGCAGGAGACCCCTCGCATCAGAACTGGATTCAACTTTCTAGGCACGATTCCAAGATTCAAGTGTTACTGAATGCTTTGGGAAGAACTCAGAGCTGACATTTCTCTGGGAGATGTTAATGAAAGGAAGGGGGTGAGAGGCAGCTCGTTTCCTTAGGAACACAAAAACCTTAATCATTCCAGTTCTGCATTCTTGTATTGATTGCCTGTAACATCTTATATTGATTTTGGGATTCTTTTACATTCACTGTACTGCAATAATTAAGAGAATTGTGAGCATTTGATTAATGTTTGGTCATCTGATGTATGTTATGATTAAAAATACCTGGATTGTTTTGCATGTCTCAGTTTGATTACCAGAACAATTTTTAACACTGCTTCTTGAAAGCAGAATTGATTTTTCTAGGGACACCTGTGCTGATCAGTTGTTCATCTTATTTGTAACAGAATTTAAATAGCATGCACACTTCTCCTTTTAAGTGCTTGGAGAACTGTTAATTTTGCTTGCATTTAGTAGTCAGATTTCCTGTGGCTTCTTTTGTGGGTACTGAAGCTGTAAGTGCATTTTTGTTGCTAAGACTTCAGAAATAGAGAGAAATGTAAACCATCAGTGAGAAAGTCTGCTGTGTGCAGAAGTACTGCCAGGAATATCGCTTACAGCGGGAGACTTACCTCAGCCTTCTGTAGTTACGGCGATGTAAAATTGATGCTTCGGGGACAGTGACAGCTTATGTAGCCATGTGACACTGGTAACTGAGCCTGTCTTTGTGAGGGAGGCTTTCAGCTCCTCATGTTTCTCCTTAGTGGGTGAATACTGAAGAGAGCACTGGGGAAGTAAGTTTTCATCGCACTGTTTAATGTGGCAACAACTTTGGAGGCTCTTGGGAATCCTGGAGTTGCAGTCTGATCATGTCACCATTCCTCTAGTTCCCGGAAGACAGTTGCTGAACTACCAGGCACACTGATGAGACCTTAACTTTGGTACTTTCTGCTTCCAGATAAATGTCCAAAGCCCATCAGGCGTGTCTGATGCTTTCATTTTGTTAGTTAAACACCCTGAATCCTGGGAATGCTGGAGATTCAGGAGCGAGAGCTTCATGAACTTCATGAATCCTCAGATTTTAGAAATAGAACATCATCCCTTTTCACCATCTGAATACGTGGTTCTTAATGAATAACAAAAGAGCTTTGGAACAAAGAGGAAACAGCCATATTTTTTCTGAGGGAGTTTGTAGGTATTGTCAATTATAATGGTTGCTATGTGAGAGCGAGGGCTGGAATCCATCCATGTGTTGCTATGTGACATCAGTGTCACATTTGATACCTAAGCAGTAAAATCACATATCCTGTTTAAAATGCCTTTCCCAATTTCACCCCATAAATAGAACCTTTATGGAGCGTTTTAGAATTGGAGCTCCTCAGGAGCCAGCATCATGGCAATCAGCACACACAAATAGGCTATTTCAGCTATGAAACTGGGCCTTGGGCAGAACCTTGGCTCAAAGGAGCTGTTGGCAATGTTATGCAAATAGCAACCTGACAAAGGCTCATACTTTTTGGTGCTCTCATTGTGACTCGAAGCAGACATTGAAAGGATGGATACAGCTGGACTGTGACTTCTTTTATTATTTTCATGTAGTTCTGTATGAAAAAGTATTCATTTCTTCCCTGCATTGTTTGCTTCCAACCTCTGCCTGCCATTCTTTCCGTCACTTTAGTCCTTGTTTACACAAGCAGATGTGGTCATGTAACCCAAGAAGTGATTTTAAACCAAATCACTACTCTTGAGCAAACCTGTTTTAGCAGTGGTTGTTTACAGTTTAGCTTAGACCAGCTGGGAACAGTTTACAACTAACCTGACATGAGATACTTCCGTAGAAATCAAAGCTTCACGGGGAGGTTTGCACCTGCTTACCTAAATCCCTTTAAATCAACAAGGTCAATATACTGTCCTTTCCCTACATTTGAAACATCTGATACTTCTTCAGTGTCACTTAAAGTCTGGACATGAGCCCTTGCTCCAGCTCAGTTATCGTAGCCGCCTCATTTCTGGCCTCAGTGATAACTCTTCTTTCCTGCACGTTGTCCAGTACTTGGGAAAGTCGGATCAGGGCACCAGTAAACCTAAACCTTTGCAAACAGCCAGCCTGAGCTTCCTCAGCAATCCAAGCAGTGAAACACTAATTTTGACTTGTGAAGGATTTTTACTAATTTAATTAAACCAGTGTAGACTTGTGTACAAATAATTCTTTAAAGTCACTGGATGAGCTAGGGAGGTCTAGATTTTGATAAATATTCAAGAGTTCCGTGGCTTCTAGCTAGAGCCACTCTGGACTTTCCTTAGTTGTGAAATTTGACTAGAAATTGCATGAATTATTATTTGATTTTTTGTGATGTTGCCATATTTCTGTAGTTATATTTTCAGCACTGAAGCTCAGATATGTGAACTTAAGGAGTAAAGAGGGAAAAAATAACTGAACATTATACAATCAAAAATAATATTGACCATGGGCTCCATCTTGAAGATTAGATCTGGTGGCTTTTTTGGTCTTAATTTCATTCTTTCACTGCTTTTGTTTTCTGAGAAAGCTGTCCTGTACCTGCTTGTTGAAGGTGCAGTTTTTGACAAAACTGGCTTCACTGGGATGCTAGTTCCTCTTTGGCATTGCTAGTGTTAATTTTTCTGGATTTGTATTATTTAAAATACAAACCTTATTCACAAAGATGTTTTGATGACTCACTGCTGGAGGAAAATACTCTGTATAACTTGCAAAATTCAGTTTTGTCTTTGATTCATATTTCTTTTTAAAAAGTAACATTTATTTAGAACTTTCATTGGAAATTTTATCTGTCCCTCCTGCAGGAGATGCATTTCTCTGAGGGAATTTTCACCAAATGATTTTAGCTGTCTTTTCCTTCGTTCTGGAAATGCTGAAGTTCATGTTTGCTCCCTTGTCTCCCTTTCTGTTGGAAGGGAAATGGCTCTGATGTTTGATACTCCTCTTGAGGTTTTTTGTCTTGTCAAATAGCTGAGCATTTTGCTATAGTTGATTTAAAGAGAAGTGTTAGTAGGTTGTGAGGCTAATGGTAATGACCAGAATTCATAGAGAGATCTACATATTCTTCACAATAAATGCTAAATTTATTAGCATAATAATAATAATAAATACTGTATTCTACCAATTTATTGAGAAGCAAAAGACCTCTCTCTTTTAGAAGAATCACTTCCCTTTAATGTTAACTTGTAATCCCAGGTATACCAGAGTATTGTGTTGCAGTGTTGTGCTGAGGATAGGTTTCACCATTAGGGAGCAGCCCCTGTGCTTTCCTGTTTCCAACTTAAGTGTGGAATCACTTGCAGCAAAAAAACCCCAACTCCTATAGTAGAGCCATGAAGGTGGAATAACAGAAGCAGCAGGCCAGAAGAACTGATAAGTCAGTGATGTGCCAATGATTAAAATGTCTTGCAACTATTCAGACTACAGGGTCTGAGTTCCTAACAAAAAAAAATAATTTCACTGGCTTTCAGCAGAGAGCCAGATGTGGAAAGATTATGCTGGAAGGATATAAATTTTATTCTTCTTTCGTATTTTGTAATTGTCAGGCTGAGAGGGTCTGATCTCTGTAATTGACTTAATTGTGTTAATTTTGGCAAATTGTTTTAATTTTCTGTACCTTATTAGAAGAGCAACATTTATCTATAGTTATTATATTGTTGTTATTACTATATTTGTGCTTTGAAATGGCTTTGCAGAGGGCTGGGGGCTGTAAAAACACAATCGCTGCTTTTGTAAAATGCCTTGAGTACCTATGAAGACAGACTCAAAAGAAACAGACACTTTGTTTTGTTTTGTTTTTTACATAGTTGTGGAATTTAAGTAATTCTCCAAGTGGCAATACAAAGCACAGAGTCGTTCCAGCAGCTGGTATTACCTCTGAGTAATGCTGCCTGCTCTTATCTCTTCTGTCCTCCACCTAGATCGTAGATAAGATATTTCCATCTTCGTTACAGTGAAACAAGATGTGAATGGAGTTCCATACTACATTATCCTTCCACTGGTACACTTCATGGAGAAAAAGTAGTTGGCTTGTAGTTTTAGCAGCCAGAATGTTGATGGTATCAGTAAGAGCCCAGTGATATTTTAGGACCAGTAATTTTAAGAGCACCTGCTTTATACAAAGCTATAAATCTCTGTGAGAGGCTTGTAATTTCTGGTGTACATTGTGTAGTGGGTTTGGGCGTTTTGCAGAAAAAAATGCCACTTCCTTGTCCGTGCAGCCAGGTCAGAAGCTATCTGTCAGTTCTGGAAGATGATTTACAAGAGCCAATTGTGAGTACATGTCCTACAAAAACCATAGCATGACAGAATGCAGAACATGGAAAGAATAACTTGTAAGATATTCAGCGAGTCGCAGAATTGTCTCTGAAACATACTTAGATATGACAGGAGCTTCTGTGTTGATTTAAGTTGTATCTGGTGAGTCTGAGCATTTAAAACATCCTTGCATGACTCACAGGTATGATCTGGCATAAACCTTCCTGCAGTTAATTGTCACCGTAATGACCTTTGGACAGCAGAGTATGTCTTGGGACCGTTTGTTCTGTGGTTCTGTGACCAAGGCTAGCCTCCACTGCTGTATGCGGAAGAACCTTTTAAAACCTGTTAACGTGAACTTTGTTTTGTTTTGTTTTTTAAAACAATTGAAAAATATTCTTCCTCCAGTACTACTTTTTTGATGAATTTGAAGGGTGTCAGTGACTGGTGTGATGACTTGAAAGGAAGTGGCACATAGGAGAGGCTTTTTTTATGGAGCATGCTCCTTAGTTCTTGAATGCCAGGTGAGAGTCAGGAGGGAAGGTTCCCCATAAGAAAGCACACTTTGGGCAGGTAACTTCTGTAGCCTTGCAGTTCAGCCCTATTGTCTTCTATCACTGTGTAGTTCAGTCGTATCATTTTTGCCTTTAGGAGCTTTGCTTTCCAGCCTAAAGACATTACAATGGAAAAATAGTAATGCAGATTAGACATCATTGTTCTTGGTGAGTGGAGTGGTAAGGAGAAAGGATTTAAGTGCATTTGCCAGTGTCTTTCAACACTTCTGTCATATATACCTCAGTAGTTTATTGTAAGGTATAAGCTGATTGATTTATTCTTCTGCTGGTTATGGATAGTTTTGAAGAACTCAGTTTCCACGTTGTGATCAAGCAGCTTTCTGGTACCTGCTTTCTTAAGGACTACTTCAGCTACTCCATGAAAAATTGATGGTGGCTGTTAGGAATAGGAGGTACTTCATGTGCAAGACAGCTCCATTAATAGGAGATACACTTTTGTGTCTATTCATGAAGTTAAGAGTAGCTCTGTGTTGTTGATTTGGTTCCCTTATGTTACCCTGGAAGCACATTTTTTGACACTAGCCCACCTCTGTCCCTCCTCCTGTTGCCAACTAATACCCTTATCCATTGCAAGGAGATAAGTTTTCTATTCTTTCTTTTCAGATCCTTTTTTTCATGTTCCCTTACTGGGTTTCTTTTATGCCAGGGTGCCAGAAGACATTAAAACTAGAAAGAATTCTATTTATATCTACTCCAAAATTTATGTCTTAAACCAGTCTCTTAAAGAACATCAGTAATTGAAAACAAAAGCTACCAACTGGAGACTGGAAAGGCTCTGTGATTACAATGGCTGGACCTAATTCTAGTTCTGCTGCTTGGTTTTAGTTTTCCTGCTGCTTGTTTGTAGTTTGACTTTGTAATCCTTTTGGAGGCCTACATTTCATGACAAGTTTGCTTCCATTTTTAATTATCCAACCTCTGTAGCCAGTGCCCAGTTTTCACAGGTCATCACTGCTGTTTCTTGTGTTCAGATCAGTATGAATTTTGTCACAAGACCAGTGTCTCTTCTGCTCTGTTCATGTTTCTCTGTTGATCATAATTTAAGGGCAGCTCTGCACAAGGATATTTCTTGTTGTGTTGTTTTTTCTGAAAGGTTTCACTTATTCATATACTCTTTCTCTAATGACTCTCAATTTACCATCTAATATAGTTCCTACAGCTTTGACATAGTTTAAAAGCATATATCTGAGTATGTGTTCTTTTAATATTAATATACACAAAAGGTCAGTGTAGAAAACCAAGATGGTAATGCAGTAAATGGAAAACTGTACGTGGAAATCTAATATTCATTAGAAAAGAAAATGTGCAAAAACCCCAGTGGACACCAGGTCATAGATACAATGGGTAAAAGAGACAGAATAATGGAGATTTAGTCAAAGATTAGGCTTTCTTAGGGGTGAACTTTCACCTCAATGACATACCTACTGCCCCATTGACTTGATAGGGTTTCACCTATATTTTGCCCAGGAAAACAACTAATCTACTTCCCAAAACTGGATGATAGGTCCATGAAGAAGAGGTGCCCCAGTGAGTATTAAATGTCAATGTGAATGTCATCTCTGGAAATTACCAGAAATAAGGAGTGTATGCTGGTGGCATGAGCAGTTTGTACTTGTTCTCTTATACTTCCTTAAGCAGCTACTCCTTGCCACTGTAAGAAATAGGATGGATAGGCTTTATCTACATCTGTATCATATTTATGCTGTCACAGTAAGGATGCAAATTCTGCTGTTTCAATTTTACAAATAAGGAAATGCAAGTGGAGAAGTTGAAGTGATTTACTGCAGGTTGTACGTAACTTATTCCAGGTTAGAAGTAACAACATTTATTGGTGGGATTTAAATTCAGATGCTGCTACTTTGTCATTCTGTCTTTAAATTTAACAACACTGAATAGGTTGTGACTAGAGAACAATAAAAAATAACACTTGACACTGAAAGACAATGACTTTTTCATCAATGCAAAATATTTTTCTCTAAACAATCCTTATTCTCGCAGAGGGTGAAGTAATTCCCTTCTGGTGGGCTAGGCGTATTGATTTAAGAAGCTGAAGTCTCTAGAAACAATGCACAAGAAACACAAAGTGTAAGAATAAGCTGGACTCTCAGGAGAGAAGCAAATGAGGAAAAAAGTCTCTTAATACTTCCTGTGAAATTCTTTACCCCACCAAACAAAAGTCTTGGACAGCTGAAGAGAGGGAAGGTGTAGAGAGGGTTAGAGGAACTGAAGATGTATCTGTGTTTGTGTACTTGTTAGTTCAAAACCCATAAGCCTGGGTATAAGCCATAGGTCTTTTGGTTTCTATAAAATCAAAATGTTTTTTAATCCATTGTAAGTTGCATCAGTGGTCTGACATGCAAGCTGTGTCCCATGGTGCCTTACCCACAGGGAGCTCACATGTGAAATGTCTCTCTGGGAAAGAGGTAGGTGGTGAGTGGTGAGTGCTTGGTATGAAATTTGGAGATCCAAACACAGAGAATGTGGAGGCACCAAGACCAAGAGGAACAGATCCTCCCAGATCTTAAACCCAAGAGCATATCCTTGAGTAATATGAACCAAAAGGCATAGAGCAGTCAATGGAATTTATCAAAGAGCAAGAAAAGTAACAATGGAACATAGGAATATTGGCAAAATATGTGAGCATGTTCCTGGGCAGTGCTCCTACGGCCACCAGAACTTTTTTAATCGTGTCAAAGACAATGTTTAGTTTTGGGTTAGGTCAAAATTAATTAATAATTTCTGGGACAACATTTAGACACATTTTAAATTTTAAGGAAGGGTTCTCTAGAGTCACTCCACGGAGATGTAGACTAGTTCACGCTCCCGTGCTGTCTTGTGCCAGGGCAGTATGTGAAACTTTGTAAGGAAAAGTTGTCCTTCTGTTCACCTCCCTCACTTCTCCACAGGTCTGCCTTTCTCCTTCACCCCTATTCTGTATTGTTTTTTCTGCTGTTTCTGGAAAAGGCTGAAGGAAAGAAGTTTGAATTCTGGGAAGGAAATGGCCACTTGTGCTGCCTTTTAACCAGCCCTTTTGGATAACTGTGATTTTAATGTGAAACGTGTATTGGTATCATGAAGCTATTTCAGTGAGAACAGTGGGCTTCAGTAGCTATAACATGTCTTTGTCTATGTTGAGCTCTACTATTTTTTTTTTTTACTTTATTATCCATTTCCTGATCAAAGTTCCTTTCATAATTACCTGAAAAGACTTAGATTCTACCTATTTTAATATGATCAGTATTCTATTTGTTTTACAGAGGGGTTTGGAATATTCTAGTATTTTTGCATAGCATTTGCTTGAACCGTGCCATCCCTCCCTTGCAACTGAATGGTGATTTAGTAAGCTGTTGTAGGAGAGATAACAAAACCAAGAAGCACTTAAAACAGGTTTTCCTGTAATAACCCTGTGGTTATTTTGTGGCTTCAGCATTCAGATCTCAAAAAATAATTATTTGAATTAAATTGAAATGATTATTAAATGGAATACTTAGAAAATAAAAAAAAGTCAACATCTTCCACGATGGAGGAAAGGCATTTCCTAGAAATTACTTTGTTTGGGGAATAAGACATAATATTTGTTATAGCACTAAAGTTATAATGCTATTTAATTAAAAGCAACGAATTTTGAAGGGAATGCTAGGATAATGGGAAAGTTTTGTAAGTGTGGTACCATAATCGTCTAGATTCTGAAGAGTTATTGCCATTAGCTTCCTCCCTCCTGTATAAAGTGCCAGCAGCACTATAATGAACAGGAGGACCTTGGATCCAGGGCTATGGGTTACATCTCAGAAGACTTCTCACATCCCTGCATGCATGGTTCATTCCTTTTAAGAGTTCTGCCCTAAAGATAAAGTTTGGTTTATGACAGTTCTGTAATTAGAAGCATTGCTGGCAGCTCCAGGGCAAGGGGTAAGATAAAGATGAGGTACCAGCCTGCCTCTGCATTCAGTAATTGACAAGGCATCAGGAGCAATATGATGAAAGCTATGTAAATTAGCACTATGATAATGAGCCAGAAATCCCATCAGTAGGAAAGGACCTGTCATCTTTGAGGCTGAGGTCAACACTTCTTAATTCTGTAGAATTATGCCAGTTCAATCAGCATGTGCATTTGAGACAGATTGATCCTTTATTATGCAGTGCCAAGGAGGGAAGAGAAACCAATTCAGACAATGAGTACAGAGTAATTCCCTTTGTCTGTGTGTCTTGATAATTACACTTAATATAGCCTTCCATCTGACCAGTGCAGCTTTGCAAACTAACAAATAGTGTGTATTTTAGTGACACCCTTGCATGCCAAAATGGCATTTCAGACTTGTGTTTTTCTGCTACTGGCATTCAGATACAGCAGGATTAGGAGAGCACAAAACCCTTTCTCAGAACAGGGAGAGAAAGTAAACTAGAAGGGGAAGGAGAGGGAAGAGAAGCTAGAAAACTCTTCCTTTTACAAAAGTCTTAGGATCTCTAATGTGTACAACACAGGCTGAGCCTTGTTTTTATGTTATTGGAGAAAAATCCCCATGTAGGAAGTGGTGCACTGCCCCCCTAATCTGTTTGTAGTGTGGAAGAGCTCAAGCAGGATGGCTGAGATACAGTGCTGGCACGCTGAGGAATCCATAGGCTCTTTCTTTGAAAGAGTGTTTGCTTGTGATCAGAATGATGGATGACCTTGCTTTATCTCTTTCTCTCAGGAAGCTCTCCCATTCTGATGGAGTTACACAGAAGTAGCAGCATGTTCTTCTTGTCACCCAGTCTTCTTGTGTGGAGCTCACACAAAATTGTAGGATGGATACTGGCTGAAGATCCCCCAGTGCAACCTGTCCACCTGCACTGACCTTTGAAACTATACAGTCATGCATAGCTTTACAGTGGTCTTTAATAAATAAAGAGGCTCTATACAGTTTCTATATCTAGCAAACAGTAATAAAATGCTTTGCTTTTACTGTTTTCTGCTCCAGTTACTAGAAGCCATAACACAAGAAATAGCATATAGACTTTTGTAGGCAATCACATCTTGCCTTATGTTGCTTTCCATAGCAGTAACTGAAGCCAGCAAATGTGTGGATTCCTACCTGGAGGGAGACAGGAGTCACTGGAAAAGGATTAGAGCAGGCAGCATCCATTTGCCGTTGAGGTGTCTTGAGTGTCCTTGAGGACTGTGCTACTAGGAGGGGAAAAAAAAGTCAAAAGAGGAAAACCAGCTACCTTGCCAGGATTACAATGCTGACTTGTACAAGTTCCACTCAAATCTAGAGGCACTCATAACGTGATAGACCATATTTCTTATCAAAACTGAAAAGATAGCAGGTGTCAGAACTGAACTGCACACAGGCACCTAGCTGTAATAAAGTGTCTCTAGTTGTGAGGCTTTTTCAGTGCAGCATGCAGGCACGTGCATTTCCCTGAAGGAGGTTTTAGGTTTTTTGGAGAGGAATTAAAGAATAAGTGAAATAAATACAAAGAGTTCTTGTAACATCCTATACTTATTACTTCCTGCTGTGGTTTCTCACCGTTTTGCACAAGTGTTTTGTATCACCTGCTTTCTGTCTGTAGTGGCTGGCTGACTGCAAAAGCAAGCTGCTGTCCTTTGGCATGGATGTTTTTATGTTGTCAGCAATATTGGTGTCAGAGCTGTGTATTGGTTTTTCAATGTTCAGTTAAGTGCCCTGAAGATTTTTTTGGTTATTTCTTGTTTTGCTTCCCTTCTGCCTCCTCTCTGGGAGACTATCAGGGAATATTTTCCCTCTGGCTGAGCTCTCCTTCCAAGACCCAGCAGAAGTTATGCCTTTGGCCACACCAAGGCCGTGCCTTTACCTGGCTCACAGCCATTGCTGAGCAGACACAAAGCTGTACCAGTGCAAAACCTTTTGCGGAGTGGCAGAAGTTCCTGTCTGCACTGGCTTCTCTAACAAAACCAGAGTAAGCTGCTCCAGTGCCAACTGTGGCTTGTAGTAGTTTGTCCTGTACATGTTAGGGTAAAGCAAGAAGGATGACTTGGGTCTGACTGCTGATGGTCATGACCAAAGCTGATACCTCTGTGTAGGTAAGACCTGAGTTATGTCTCCATTAAACGTGGAAAGCAAGGAGCATGCATCAAGAGCTGGCTTTTTGCCCACTGCTTTGTGCTCCAGCTTAACAGATACAACGTGAGGCATGTCCCAGAGTCAAGAAGCTTAGTGTACTCTTTGGAGAAAAAACAACAGGGAAAATGAAACAGGTCACACTAGATAAAATGGGGAAGTACAGGGAAGGTCCTCAGATTGCTGAGAGGCAGATACCATGTTTTGTTTGTACCTTTGTCACTGCTGAATTGCCTGTTACTTGTTTTAGTTTAAGGACAATCAGACTGCTATTTTAACAGGAAACAAGCCACAGTGTCCAAATGAAAGCAGCTCTCTGTATGTGAGTGGATGGATGGAGATGGCTTGACACTGAAGCCACATGTCTTTGCTTTTGAAAATTTTCAAGAAAAACCCTGTGCCCTGCCCGTCCCTGAATATCAAGCCGTGCTTCTTGGTTACATGTACTTGCCACTCAATTAACGCCTCTTCTCATGCACACACCAGCAGGGTGTTAGCGACAGGATGTTACAGTGACACCCTTATGCCTCTGTTTTTTACTTCATAGTCCAAAAGTGTACATAATAGTAGATCAGTATAGCAAGTTCTCCTCTTGCTTTGGGCTTGATGCATGCAGAATGGTGAACTCTACTGGGCTTCAAGGACAGGATAGAAATCTGAACTCCAGTTTAGACCAAGCATTGCAGTCCCATCCTCACTGTGTCCTCAGTTTAACTTGAGTAGCTTGTTCTAGTAACTTGAGTAGTACTTTCTAGTGGAAGATGGGTGCTCTCCAGCACAAAGAGAAAGCAGAGAGCTGTGGGTGCCGTATCTTAAACAGCTCTAAATTGTGTCTAACTTGCTTACATGTATTAGCTGTAATGCTCAGGTGAGTGAGCAGTGAGGCAGTTCAGGAAGCCAAGGTGACTGTAAGGGAATTACTTAATTTTTGTGTGTTTAGGGATTGGCTGTTTGAGTTACCTCAGCCGGCTGCAATCGGGCTTCAGTTGCCTAATTGCATAAGCAGCAATGTTGGTACAAGGCAGAGGACAGGAATGTGCAGCCAGGGACTAAGTGCAGGGTTTTGGTTGTTGTAATTGCCTGTGGAATCATGTCCTTATTTCCATCTTGTATTGCTTCTTTAATACCTGGAGAAAACCACAGGACAGCTTTCAGCATCAGTAGATTGAACCAGGAAGATGGGCTCTTTCCAAGTCAGAGAAGAATGAATGCTGAGTACAGAGAGCAGAGACCTCTGCTTGGGCTGTTAGCAGATAAAGAGTTGCAGTCCCACTTTTACTCCTGTCTCTTCTTTATCCACCATCTGTAGTGCATTTGAATACAGTTCACTTGGTACATGGCTCAAATAAAAACGAAAAAGGTTTTAATAAAGGATCCAATATCGGGGTGATAGTTGATGGAGCATCCAGAATCCTTTTCTTGGGAACTTCACTGTACAAGAAGGCTGAAACAAACTCTCTGGAAAAGATGTTGCCTCTATAAGCCTTCAGGGTAATTTTTATAAACAGTAAAGCTTTTGTATCTATTGTATTTTTTGTGGGAGTGACCAACACTTTAAAGCTCAGATGTCCAACTGCAATTTTGTATGTGCATTTTGCTTTTAAGTTGGCTTGTGCAGTTGTGCTTAGGTATGCAAATTGGACGTGTTTTTTCTCTGAACAGTCAGCTATTTAGGCAAAGTAACTGTGTGAAAATACATCCACAAATGGAGTCTATTTACGATCTAGGACCTCACACTTTATTTTGTATAAGTAGAATTGGTTACTGTTTTAATACAAAACTAAGTTAAAACAGGCATTTATTTAATTGGCAGAACTTGAAAGTCCAGCTTTATTTATGTAGGGAATTCCGAGCATCTGAATAGATGCACCACAGTCATTGGCAATCGCAGACTGTTGCTTTTATTAAATTCTGGGGTGTTTTTCCACTCTAAATATTTTATTACAAATAAAAGCCCTGCTATGTGTGAGCACTCAGTGACTGGCAATCAGCTGGGTTCACAGATGCGGTTAGGACTCTCGCAAAGGCTAAATTCAGTCCAGTGTGTAAACGTGGTGGATGAAGTGTTAAATAAGCTATTTGCTTTGGCCCAGCACGGACCTGGGCTTTGGCAGCATGTTTAGAGGTTTGTTCTGTGCACTGGTAGAGATGGGTCATTGGGGGAAGTAGCGCCAGCAGTGTCTGAGGTGACTGATGATGGACTTGGATGGGGAGCTGCTGCACTGACAGACAGGATGAATGGCAGGAGTATCAGCTCCAAAGGGAACTCCTTGTGTAAATTTCTTGGCTGGACCGTAGGTGCTGCTATTCAGCCTCTAATGAAAAGGCAGCTGAGGGGAAAATATTTGAGAAGAGAAAATGGCAGCCTGAATGAATGGGCTGCTAAATGCACCAGCCAGTGCACTGGCACAGAGGCCGTGTGGGCAGTGGTCTTTTCTGACCAGGGACAATTCCTGTGGCTGGATGGAGCTGGTGGGCAAAGCCGTATCTAATCCAAGCTCCAGGTCTGCAGACATGAGGTACCTGCATTAAAAATAGTTGTTCTGTTTTTCAGAGGTCTATCCTAGTGATAGGGTTTTAAGCAGATTTAATAATTCCTTTTGCAGTGTAAGGGAGACAGACCTGTGGCGTTACTGAGAAAAGGGCAGGTTGCAGAAACATAAATTGGATTGGAGAGATGTGTTCCATGTCTCCCAGCAATGTAACTTGGTTGACTTTAGATGAAGAGAACTCAAATTTTAGCTGGTTTTACTTTAAAAACATCAGAATACTTTGAACAAACTATTTTGATCACAAAACCACTTCGAGTAAAATTAAAATTTTAGTAATTCCTTTAAAGTTTTTCCATCTATTTGCACCTCTGTAAAGAAAGAGCAAATGGATACCACAGCTACATTTTTAGCTTTGCTCTTGAATATACATAAATTAGAAATGCAACTGCTAGCTCACTTTCAACACCACCCCCCTAACACAGCACAGAACATTTGACCCATCAGTTCTAAATAGCTCCAAGTAAAGATGACCTTCCAATAGAGCCTATAGTTAAGAGAGCCCCTCTCCATCCTCAGACACAGCCAGGCTGTACTGGTGTGTCCTTGCAAACATTCAAAACAAGTCAGAGGCCATGGGAATGCTGGGGAGGGCAGTCTGCTTGCTGGAGCCATTCAGTTCAGGGTCTGTTACCCAGCTTCACTCTCCCTCAACTTCCCCTTTATGTTTAAAATATAATGGTCTAATTCTTTGCTCTGATTCAGAGGAAGCTGGGGTTTAAGACTGTGTGTGATATGATTGTGTTCTGCAAGAACATGTGTGCAGAGAAGAAATGCCACAGTGAGAGGGAGCTTTTCTTTAGTCTGTCACAACAAAATAAATGTACATGAAGGGGAACTATGAAACCCAGCTCTTGGGCTGGCTTGGGGCAGTAGGACAGGCGATATTTTTGGACTGTGCTCTTGTCTAGCTCTTTGACCTGGCAAAATGGCATAATTTTCCACTTGTTTGAGAAGGAATGGGACAGGTTACTGTTGAGTATTGGGTGCAGTGAAGAATCTAGGTACCCGAAACTGGTGCTTTTTTGAATAGCTCAAATATTTTAAGTCCATAAAACTGGGCAGGAACTCTGACATGAGTAAGCTCTCTGAGGACATTTCTGAGTTGCTCTGTGGACAGGTTGGCTCCAGATCACTCTGCAGTGGGCTTGTGCTTTTCTGTAGAGGTTATGAGTGTAGTGGTGTTGGGAAAGAGAAGGAAAAAAAAAAAAAAAAAGCAAGGCCCATGAATGACGTTGTCAGCCTTCAGGGAGACTTCTTGTTTGGTTACAATTTTGGAATCATATTTCTTAATGGAGGATTTTCTCCTGTCTGTTTGTCCAGGTTAGTCTTTCCTTACTACTTCATTCCAGTGTAGGACAGACTGTGCCATCACCATGACCAGCTGCAGTCAGATGGTGCAGCCCTTAGATTGGACTCCGTTAGGAAAACTAGCTCAGATCAGCTACTGTGCTGTCAGCAAGCAGCTTTTCATCAGCTAAACTGTTTACTGTTGGTTCCAGCTCAGGGCTAGTGAGGAAAAATGTGCCTGTGAGGTTAATTTTTCTAATTCTTTTTTTTAGAATGACATGTGAAAGTTGCTCGCTCTTTTTTTTTTTTTTTTTTTTTCCTCTTTTCGTGTGTAAATAATTGCAAATACATCAAGGCAGACTTTGCAAGGTGCAGCTGTGTGTGCAACCCAGATTTCTCTGCATGCAAACATAATCAGCAGTTGTGTGTGAGCATGGACTGAGAGTAAAGCACATGCAAAGTGGCAGCTCTGAAGCTGTGCTGCTTTCATTTCTCTGGTAGGAAGTGTAAATGCATTGTGTTTCTTTCAAAAAAACCCAAACAACCCAACTCTAAATTAACAACTTTTTTGACTAGTTAAATTTAGTTAAATGTTGAAATATTTCCTGACATGTTGCATGGAAATACCTCTACTGAGGTGAAATCGTGATATAGCTGAAACCAGACAAACCTCCCTGTTGCGTGGGGATTTTTTGTTGTTGTTTGTTTTTCAAAAATCAAAGTTGAGTGAAAAATCTTGAGTGCTCAGATAGAAAAGGTGCATTGTGCTGGGCAGTTTTTGCAAGCTTATTCCCTGTGCATAATTATAGAGAAGTTGGTGGTCTGATGAGAGACCAGGGACCTTTCATTCTTATCTACAGCATTATTCGTTAGTGAATTATAAAATTATAATACAAATATTTACTATTTACTAGTCAAAATATAGAAAAGATAAGTCAAAAAATAGCTCTGTAAACAGATACTCTCTTTTCTCAGATGATGTATAGCATGGCCTAACCAGCAGTTTGTATAAAGACAATGAATTGGAGACTGAACTTTGCTTTCATTGATTTCAGGGGGGCTGATGTGTCACGTTGCCTTGTGGCCTTTGTGTGGGGAAGGTGAAAATTCAGATCTTCCTTCCTGAGATTCATTTTCCTTTCCATTTACCTGTAGAAGGTTAATCCTTTAGCTCACAAATAAACATACCCTAGCAGCTGGTTTTATGAGGTGGGAAAATTCATAGCAGGGAGAGCTTGATGTGCTGTTCGCTTCTTGAAAGCAGCCCAAGATGCATGAACCAGGGATGATCTGGTGTGCTCTGGTAGGAGGGGGAGAGAGCCGATTCCATGAGCATCAGCTCATCCTGCCTTTAGCAGAAAAGCCTGGGGATGGTCGGAGTTCCCTCTTCTTCCCCCCCGCCCTCCTCCTTCCCCTTCTAGGATTCTACTTCTTTTCACCAAATCACATATTTTTCCATGCATTTGAAGTTCTTGGAAACCTTTCACGGGCTGCAGAGAAGCAGCCGCTCTCCTTGGGCTCCAGTGGTGAGAATCCCGGAACGTCAGGGCCTTGTGTGGCGTTGGTGCGGCCTCCACGGAGAGCTGCGCTCCCCATTGTCACACCACAGGCACTTCAGCAGACTTCTCCCAGCAGGAAATGTCAAGCTCCAAAGGCCAGGAATGCTAATGCTTGTGTGCTGCACCAGAGCCTCTGTTGCTGTTTATGCAGGAGGAAAAGTTCCCTAAAAATTTACAGCCTCATCTGTGGAGCCCATACAGACACTGCTGCTCCTCCTGTGAGGGGATGGCTGCGGTTGTTGCTCAGGCAGATACCAGGATAGTGTCCTAAACTAGAAATAACTTTGGAATTTAAATCCCTTGGCCCATGACTGCACCTAGTATACCTGCATGGAGCTTCTCAAATGCATTTATTTCTGGTGAGCGATATGCCTGAAATCAGGACAGTTTCACTGGGATTTCTAGTGGTTGCTGCCAATTCTGATAATGGTTTTCTGGCTAAGGCTCCTACAGATTTCAGTGCTTCCCATTTTCCCTCAGCTGTGAAGACTTTGATAGGAAACCTGTGAGTGCATGAACAGATCTGATGCCAATACTTCTGAGGACATCTCTAAGGTGAAGTGTCTAGGTTTCAGGTTTTGATTGGTTATTTTGTAGCTCTGAATTTTATCAGTTGAGCAAGTAAAATTCTGTTCAGTCAGCTTGTGCTCTTGGGTCCTTTTAAACTTGAGACTTAAGCACAAATATTTATACATTATACATGCATTTGAGAGTGGTTTGATACACAACCTGGTAGGAACCCAGCATGCATAAGTCAGTGTATGGAATACTGTTCGTTAGCCATTTACATGCACATGAACTGAGGTCAGAGAGACATCTCCTTGTGAAGATACCCATAGAAGCAATCTCAATATTTATATCCAAAGTCTGATGTTAAACTGTTTTATGAGACTCTAAGTACATATCAGCTGAGCATAGGCAAAATGTTCCTACTGAAATAGGATCTGGGGATTTTGTTACGTTTGCAATGCAGATCAAGTTTGTGGGTCACCTGAGATCAAGGTACTTGGGCCTAGTGTAGATTCACAATGTAATTTACAACAAGTGTCAGTGAACCTGATGGCAGTAAGCTGAACTGGTCTGCTTCACTTAGCTCAGAGATTCAATCTAAGCTTGAAAATTGATATTATTCAGTATCATCACATAAGCTCAGTTGGGAGACTAAGGGCCAGGCTGTGGGATGGGTCTACTCACATGCAGATCAGTGACGTGTGTGTGGATTTACACCTCTGCATGGTTTGGCAGTTCTGTTTGCCTGGCCATTCACTTGAAGTAAAATTATTAACTTTGTGGCTCTGAAATGATCAGCTCATTATACATATTCAGAAGCTGAGTATGCAGGACAAGATTCAACATATTTTAAGCTTTCATCTATTCTCTCTGATCCTTACCTGCTGAGGGGATGACACTGGTGAAGTCCTACCCTATGTTGTGACTAAAGTAAAAAATTCCATGGACTAAAATGATACTAGTTTTAATTTTAAAGTTTTTCTTTGTCTTGTCTATTTAGTGTTCAATGTATTAAGATAATGTCACTGGAAAGCGAAAGAGTAGAAAAAGGAGAGAATAATCTTTCTCATATCAAAGTTCTTTAGCTTAGATTGGAATCTTGAAATATTAATTGAAGAAATTCCAATTTTTGGTACAATTACATTCAACATCTGGACTTTACTTTGGGAACCACTTGATGTTTCTAGTCACTCTGATGCTTCTACCTCCCTCCTGATAAAGGAGTAGCTGTGTAGAGCCTGAAACCTGATTAAACATTTTCTGGTACTGATAGGATGTTGGAGACATCACTGATCTAGAACTGGTTGCAGTCTGCAGGCTTCTCTCCATTAGGACATAGTGAATGTAAGCAATATGGGTCAGACCCTGAAGTATTTATGTTGTTTACTGGGCCCCTACTTGTGAAGCAAACTTTTGTTAAAGTAACATAAAGGCTAAGCAGACAGAGACTTGTCAGGATTTATTCCTCTACATGAGAGAGCAATAAAGTAAAACACACTGTTCAAACAAACTATGTCCTGAAAGCATTTTGGAGAGTTCCATGGTGCAGTAAGATGATCAAAATAATCTCATGCTTGTAGAACAGAGAGAAAGACATGAAGAGGCCAGTAAAAGGGAGAATATTCCAAAGGCTTGAGAGAATTAGGCACATAACTTTCTTAAGCTCCTTTGAAAATCCAAACAAATACATTTTCTGTTGATATTAAAAATGGGCTGGAGTCACACAGGGATAGATGTTCACAGAAGGGCATGCTTAAGCTGTGAGTCTACAAAGGACAAGAGGGTTGGTTTTTTTAAATCTACAATAATGAGAATATTCAAAGTGATGTAGGGGTAGTGTTGGAAAGGAGGTAG
Organism: Caprimulgus europaeus; assembly: GCA_907165065.1. Next base: position 9,349,604 of record OU015541.1, read on the forward strand.
AGCATGAAGAGGAGTCAAGAGACAGGGTACAGGAGGTGTGAAGAAATTAGTAGAAATGAGTGTTGAAGGATTTCAAAGGTGAAAAATGTAGCTTCTGTTGGTCCCTGAAATTAACTGGTATCTTCTGACCTGCCTGAAGATGCAAATATTAGTGTCTGAGGGGAGGATGGGATAGCAGAGGTCAGGGCAATGGCAGAGAAGAGACAATGGACCCTCTGCAACACCAGCCTTTCTTTCACTTCACAAAAAGATTTTTGTAATTCAAATGAAAACAAACCCTCCTTAAGAAAGGGGATCTCTCTTCAGAGTGAGAAACACTGCAGCATATTTCACTCTCACTTCCCTTTGGTTTCACCTTCCTTCATCAGTCAGTGCATGAATGAATTTTGTCTGTGTTGTTATTGTTGCAGAATTCCAATGTAAACATCTGTACACTGAAAATACAGCTACAGTCCAGGATCTTTTTAGAGCTTTCTTTGTAAATTTCTTTTTCTGGGAAGTGCTACTGGATCAGTTCACTTGTGATGAGTCCCAGTATACCACTGTGCTGAGAATATCTGTGCACATTAATTTTGCATGTGTCAACTTGCAGTGCCCCCATATTCGTAGCTGCCACGCTGAGAGGGACAGTCCTGGGTCACTTTCACGAATGGTTCAGTAACACTCATTGCCCTGTAACGCTGTATTTGCAGATGCTGTGAAACTGGTACAGGCAAGGAGAGTGGTCCAATTTAAACTTGTCACCCAGGCTCTCTTGATGGAAAGAGAAAGGCATTTCTAGAGGGTAATTCAGCCTTTGTTACTCAATATCACTCCTAGATTGCAGTGACTCACCCTGTGAAGTTGGCTGCCCATTGCTTTCTGTCCTAGAGAGAACCTGTATCACTGACTTAGGGCAGGCTTCAACTTTTAAGTGGGTGCAATTAGATGAGGTGAATCCTGGCCACGGTGATTTGTTGACAGAAACCATTTTGTCATGGACCCACATAAAGAGAGTCAAAGAAAGTAAAAAGCAATTGCAATGTCTGACTCCCTCCAGCAGTGCTGAAAATCCCAGTGCTATGCAGTGCCAGTGTTTTGCAACTGTTTTTCATTAACTTTGATGTTATAGACAGTATAACACTCAATGGCAAGATGGATGCAAGATAAATCAGCCAAGCTTGGTCATAACTGCATGAGCGTTAAAAAGCAGGATTGGTTAAGGACAAATTAGTTTGATTTTTGGAAATATCTCTGACATAGCTTGCATAAGCAATAGCAGTTTCACTTCAGTAGTATATAGAGAAATAATCTAGTTTATTTATTCAAGCATTTTATTCATACATACACTTACATAATTTCAAACAGCTGAGTTTCTAAATGCTTCCCCATATTTCATTTGGTATTTATCAGGATTCACCATATGCCAGACTTAAGAAGTAGGGAAGGGGTTTCAAATTGCTATGATCAGTGCTTAGATAATGTTTATTAAATTTTCAGTATCAGTGAAGGTTTTGTAATATGTACAGATTTATTCATTGCTTATATATCTATACAATTATAAAAAAAATTGTTGAAATTATGCTTCAGATAAAAAAAATATAAAATAAATCTCCTCCCTGTGATACATCTGGATTCTGCAACTGAAGCTGCATTTGTTTTCTGATGGTCTTTGCAGTTTCACCTGAGATGGAGTCTGTTTTTTGCAAATGGTGCTGCAGTCTTCTGTGGGAAGAGATGATTCATACTGTGACATCCATGTTTTTGTGTGTGTGAAATTATTGTTGTTCTAAATTACAACACTGGAATGAAAAAAAAATCTTCTTAAAAGAAGGAAGTGTGAGTGTGGGGGTTGAAGTTGGGCCATATGAACAGGAAAGATATGGTCCCCAGGATATGGGAGTAATAGTTCTGAAGACAGGGATTCATTTTTGCTTTCAAAAATAATGAACTGGGCATCACAGAGCATAGGTGGTCAGTGTAAGTAATTCACCTCAGTGTCTAACACAGCCCAAGATTATGCAAGGGCTGTAACCCTTGGAAAATAATTTTTAAAACTGTGCATTAGAGTCTATTTGACTTTCTGCTTACCACTAGGCAATGATGCAAACTTACAGCTCCAGCTGCCCAAACTGTTCCCAGAGAATTTGTTTGATATTCCATAATGACTTCTTTTTTTTCTTTTTTAAAATCATCTTGGTTAGCTAGTATTTTAGTTCCTCTTCAGGGGATAGATCAAAAAATAAATATGTACCAATATGCTTTGAGGCTTTAAAGCCAATTTGATACACAGGAAGCTTGAAATTAGGGCAATAAAAGATATTTCTGATGCTATTTCCTCTTACTAAACACCTCTGCCTACCAGGCAAGTCCCTGTTCAGCTGTTTGCTGATGAATTAATTTGACTGTAGATCTGAGCTACTTTTTGCAGAGTTGCTCTCTCTCACAGCTGTGGCTCTTTATTATTTTAAGAGGATCTAGAGAAAAATATTCTTCATGGGTGAAATGCTCTGTGCAGGAATTTCAGCATAATGCACTCATCTGATGCTGAAGGTTTTTTTTCCTTTACCAGACACTGATAATTTAAAATGTGTTTTAATAGAAATCTTAATATAGCAGCCAGTAATTGAGCAATGAGTGAATATGGGGTTGCCAGTTTACAGTGTAAGAAGTACAGTAATAAACTCTTTAAAAGTAGTAGAGTTGCTTCAGTCTTGCTCCATTTTACATGTGTAGTGCTACTGATGTCAAATTGAGTTGCTTCTGATTTCCAATATCCCAAATGAAATGTCACAACTGAAGAATGTGAATCGGGCACCGGAGTCTAAGTGTGTATGGTGGCTTTTGTCCGGGAAGGGAAGAGATGTTTGAAAACCAGTTGTCTGAATTTACACAGGAATTTTAGTTCCTCTGCCTATAAAATTCATCAGTCTCTAGGGTGGAAGTCAGTAGGTCTTGGCTGACAGTGCACAGTACTGCAGGCCACTCTGGGGACAGTAATGCTGAAGTAGGTTCACCTCCAGTTGAAGTGACTTGGTTCCCAGTTGGTTGGTAACCCACAGCTGTGCCAGCATGCAGTGAAAGATCTGCAGTCAGGTATTTACAACACACTTAAAGGGAAATGCTGAAAGACTTAGTTTTCCATAGAAATGCACACTTAGTTGTTATGAAGGGGGGACAAAAAAAGTTGTGATGGATTTATTGCATGTAAATAGCCCTGTGCAGTCATTGTTATGTTATTTTGAGATCGTTTATTGCATTGTCTTCAGTGCAGGTGAGAGCTGCAGTTCACATGTAGGATGCAGGATATTTATGTTTCCTGTCATTTGTGTCATTTAGGTTATGAACTGTGTATCTGACAAAAAGCAAAAGAACATGATCAGGATGACAAGGTTCAAAGCTAACAATTGAGTAACATGAGCAAGGATGCACCTGCTCTTAAAACACAAACTTCAGCTAGCATTCATTTAAAATGGTCAGACTGTTTCAGTAGAGCTGTGCTCCCACAGGACTTCCAAGCTCCGACTCTAAAGACAATGGAGTTTTTTTGGTATCTTGCTTGTACTGCAGTGGGGGCAAAGGTTTAGCTAACTGCCACATTTAGTGGCAACAGTTATTCAAGTGATTAAAAAAAAGGGGGAAATTAAAATTACACTTACTACACTTGTAAGTTCTTGTTCAAATCTCTGACATTTTTTACTCTGTGTTGTCAGAGACAGATTAATGCACAGCCCCTGTGATGTAGTTGCAAGGTGAAGAGGCTAGTGCTGGTCAAATAATTAAATTCATTGTCCATGTTACCTCTTCATTTTTCATTGTGAGCATGTTTTCTTGGAATCAAATGTCTGCACTTGCAAGAACCTGTAAACAACTGATTGCACAAGTGTAAAGCAATTTATTCCTTTTAACACTGAAAATACTAGGCTCATCTAGAGTCCTGTGTTGTTCTGAATCAGTCCTGATCACTGACAAGTTTAACAAAATTGCAATATGAAATTCCAGTCACCTGTTCAGAAAGCAGGTTTCACAGGATTATGCTTTCAGATCTTGCTCCTTCCAGATATGGCAGCCAGTTGCCTCATCATTGTTTGTCTGTTTCTGTTCTCCCTTTCGTTTCCCTCAGGGCTATGCACAGTTTGCCTGCCTTGCTGTTTAATCAGAAATCTTGCTATTTTTGAACATTTGAGGAAGCGTCTGCCTTAGACGTGAATTTTGAGAAGGGCTGTGAGCAAACTGTTACTACCTTGTCCCTAGTATTTGCCATGTGTTACTGATGTTACACAGAAGGTGGTAAATGCTAATTTTCCCTAATGAAGTTAAGACTACAAGTCAAAGTTCAACAAGGGCCATTTGAAAAGCATCTGAGAGAAATCCCAGTTGCTTCAGTCTGTTTCGTGTGAGAGTAACTCAAAATTAGCAGGTCCTTTCCTTAAAGTATGCTCAGTGCTTTTGTGGTTCAGAGGTGCAGCAGAGACACTCAAAGCAGCAAAGTTTTGTTGCAGCAGTAGATTGTGAGGATAGTGAACTGAAGAACTAAACACTTTAATGAAAAAGGGGCCATTAAAAAATACTTACTTACTGAAATGAACTTTTATACCTAGATTGCATTCCAGATTTGTTATGTGTTTGTATTAGTATTTACTGGAAGGAACTTACCCAACATGACATGGTGCAGAAAGGAAGCATTTCACTCTGCTCATTCTCATTTGTCATAGATTTGCTTGAATCCTGCAAGGCATTTGTACTGTAAGACAAACTATGAACCGTGTTTATGCATGACATGAGGAGCATCAGACATGTCCTGCTGAGTTTGGAAGCGGCAGACCTCTAGGGCAACAAGTCACAGTGCACAAATAAATGTTATCTTGATGCAGCAGCAGAATTTTAAACAAAAACAAATCCTCCGTGGGCTGTTTTCCTAATTATTAGCACATAACCATGGAAGATGAGACCTTCACAGACCTTTTTCAGGAGAATCAAAATTTATCAGCCTGGTTTCCCATTTTTTCCCCATGTTGTGCTGTGTCCTGTTTTTGTTCTGGACCCATGGGTTCCACCAGTCCTTCTCCTCTCTTCTATTGTGTGAGCAGGAGTCCACCATACAGCTTGGGTTGTTCAGGGACCTGGCCCAGTGTGAGCACAGCAGAACACTACAAATGGCACAAAGGCAAATGCAGCAGCTGTGGGGATAAGAAGGAAAGATGTCACGTTACCTGCCATCTTCTTTGGTTCCTGTGACATGTTTAACCTTGTATCAGTCCTAACCAGCACACAACAAGCAGACAGAAGGGAGCAGAGTCTACTTTTGTTGCCTGTTCATCCCTTTCTAGCTCTTCAGCAGTGTCTTACGGGTCTGATGTGTGATTGCTGTTTCAGTATAGTGTGTATCATAAGCTGCTGCCCTTCCCTGAATCCCTGATAGCTTTTAAGTGTAAGAAACCAACAGCACACCAGAATAGAGAGTTCTGCTTTTGATTGCAGTGGGGAGGTGATCACAATCATCCTGCTGTGTTCTAGGAATGATTTTCAGAGTCCCCAAGTCCTAGGAATGTTTTTCAAGAGCTTCCAAGAAAGCTGACCACTATGCTTCCACATATCCCTGGAGGATAGTGAGTTCATTTTTGCAGAGGTGGAAAGTGTTGCAGATGAAGGGTTATATAGAGGGGTTCCTGAAGGTTCCTTATGGAAAATGTCAAGGACTAGACTCCTTGGATTCATATATGAGTTGTGTATGCATTTGCCTCAGTACCTGGCCTTTTTAGGTGGCCAGAAAAGCATTTACCCCTTCAACTACTTCTTCTCTAATAACAATATGGTTTGGAATATAAATAAGGGCATGGCAAGTTTTCCAGTATTCACCACTACCACTCTCTCTGGTTCTTCGTCACCTGTGCCTTGTCCTGGCCCAAATAGCTGTCTCATTTTCCAGATAAATCAGTAGGTCTAGTAGAAGATCATACCACTCCCTGTAGCTATGTTTCCCAGAGAGCTGCATGCTACTGGTGTAATGGGTCTTGGAGTCGGTGTCACCTGGGGAATAGAGGGATGGTTTTGGTACACATGAGCTTAGAGCCTAGTAAAACCAGTAGCACAAAAAAAATCACTTGAGAAATTTGGAAAACACTGACCTGAATGTCCAAGCAACATCTCTGGGAAAAGGGCTGCTTTTTCCAAGCTAGAAGTGGTTTGGAAGGAAAGTGATGTCATGTGAACAGGACATGCAACATTAGCTCTGTGAGCTGCTGTTTAATAGCTTGTGTTTAGCATGCTTTTCAATTTGCACGGCCGTGTTGCAAAAGTTTCTGTTTTCACATGAGAAGTTATTTAAAACCACGGAACAGATAGTTCTGCATCCACTAAGTTTTGATACTTTTCAGGGGATTGCACTTTGGAAAGTAAGACTACTGAATTTCTAGGACTGAAATCTCTGGTAGCTATCTTGTTTTATTATTACTGGGGAGACTGCTGTTCACGCACATCAACACAAATCAGAAGCTGCAGGAGATTTGACAAACTATCTGCAAAGTTGACTGCCTCTTTCCCTCTTATGTCTTTCATCCTTTCTACTCTGTCCCTGCTTCTATGCCTTTCTCATGTTTTGTTTGAGTTTTCTCTCTCCTTTTCTCCCTTTCTCACACTCACATTAAATGATCTTTTCAGACAAGCGTCACAGAAAAGCTGGTTTTTAGATTAACACAGACTCTGCATTTTTATTGACTAGCCTGTAACAGCTAATGTGATTTGCACTTCTGTTTACCAGCTTTCTATTATTAGACCCACCATTCTGGGACTAATATGCAGGTAACTATTAGTCACCAGTGGAGCTGCTAATTGTGTAGATTAATTAATCATTCCAGTTGGATTTGTTGTCTCTGAACATATGTGATTAAAGCAAGGAAAAGTCTCAGCCTCGCTTATTTTTTGAGAATGAGGGACTTTAATATGATGTACTGCCTCATATAAATAAGGTGCCTGATTATTAATGCTCAGATATCACACCCAACACTGAAGTGGGAGGGCAACAGCTATTCCTGTCAATCCTCCTGCCGTTAGTCATTGTGCTGAACACTTCATCTCAGACAGTTCCCTGACTGTTGCCAAGGTGCTGGGCAGTGCATTAACATTGCAGCAGCTCCTGGCCAGATCATTGGCAAGGTGGACTGGCTGGTTCTTATAAAATGCGTCTTTTGCTACTGACACACATGTTCTGTTATTTTAATGCAGGAATCTGTTCTTCATACTTCTTAGTCCACACAACCTGCTCCAAGCTCTCCATATCTAGCTGGAATCTAGCTAGGATCTCCTTCTTGTTTAGCAATGCAAGAGGAGCAACATGGTTATAGTCCTGGAAATTTCTTCAAAAGCAGGTTGAGAATCCAGGGCAGAAAACAATATAGGGTCTATGTGCCTCATTAATTAATTTCTTTTTCCATTGGTGCTTGTCCTGTAAAGCGTGAATGGCTGACAAGTGACAGAGAGCCACGGAGAAGCAGATACAGAGATGTGCCCCTTTTAGTGCTGGAAGTCAGACAGAGGGACAGGTTCACTGTTTTCCAACCAAAATACCAGAGGCATTCCATAAGCTCCTGGTTTGGTTCAGTGACACTGCTTCTTATCAGATTGTAAGCTGCTGCCAACAGGCAAAAGGAAAAAAGAAAAAGCTGAGTGTGCATCAGCTGACATGGGCATTGCTCTGGAATAGTTCAACTTTCAAAAGCTTTTTATTATCAAGTTGTAACAAAGCTGCTTTGTACCATAAATACAAAGAAATGACCCGCTTCCCCTCTCTGTCTCAGGTGGATAAGAAAAGTTCCTTTCTTCCTTGTTCGCAGCACTCTCCAGGGCTCGCTCCTTTGTGTGGGAGGCAAGTTAGAAACCACTAATGGGAACAGAGAGGAAAGCCCTCTACCCTCTGTGCACGGGTCATGTAGTTTATCACAGCAGATTCTGTCCTCAAGGGCTTCCCTTGTCTCACCTGTGAGTATTTGCAACTCTCTTTACTGATGCCTGTGGAAGGTAAAATCCCCTACTCTCACTTCAGAAGCACCTTTTAAACATAGTTGTTGAGACAGTGGAGACTTCAGATAGAAATCCTGTGCAGTATGCTTACCTAAAGCCTTCCCACTGGATCAAATATATTGTGGATGTATTCAGTGCAGATGCAAGTAGGTCCTGGCTTGCAGGAGCCAGAATTATGCTTTGAAGGCTGGTATTGGGATCACTGTCCACTTGTATCTGGCCTGGAGCTTTTCTATTGATTTGCCTGTTAAAGCCAAAGCTGAGCAGAGCTGAGGGAAGGGGGAACCTGGCCTAGGTGAAAAGTTCCAGCATTGTTTTGTCTGTTTTTAACCAAATGAAATACAGTGAACAAGATAATGTGTCCCAGGCGCTGTCTGGTGATTTCCATTTCCCTTCCCCAAGCACTGAGTCTGTTGAACTTGTCCATAACCTTAGCTCATAGCTCTGACATGCCTCAGCTCCAGCAGCATGAATGTCCTTTTGTCATTCTTTGCAGTCCTTTTTGATGACACATGTCTTGGTGTGAGTCAGGCATGCTGCCTCCCAAAGTTGAAACAGCTGCATCTTACAGAGAGGGAAAACCTTCAAAGAAAAAACAAACAGACCCTGGCTGTGGTCTAGTGGTAGTAACAGATAATTAAGTCTAAAAGTTTCAATAGAGGGAAGACATTTATGGCCAGGCAAAACCCAACAGCGTTGTAGGAAATGTCTTTTGTGTTACCCTGACTGCAGCCCTGAGAACTGTGGTAGTGATTTGGTAAATGTTTACATTCTTTCAGTCTTAAAGGTAATTGGCCACACTGTGTTGGTGGGGACCTAGAAGATATAAAACAATTAAATCAAACTGTATCAAGCCATTTGAACATTACTTCTTTTTATCTCTGCAGGCTTTTCTTCACCGGATCCGCCAGAATGCTGTGGACAAAGCTGAGAAGTACATAACAGAGGAGAATGTTAAGGTATTTCTTCTGTCTTCCCCATTTTCTTGGTAGGGAAAATGATATGTAATGAAAGGCTAAATTCAGGGATATGAATATCAAATATCCTGATGTCATATTGATGCTTATTATTAAACTGGTTCCCTAAGAAAAAGAGGCTCATGTTGACAGTTTATCTCTCAATCTGTTTGCCCATTCGTATAGCTGTCATCTTCCAGCAATTTTTCATCCTACCAGCTAATTTCAGTAAAATTTGACAAGAGTGGAGTGTCAGAGATACTAACTTTTGGCAAGATTTGTAAAATGGTGGTAGAGGACAGAGGGCTTTTCGGTGTCTTTGAGAGGAAAGGCAGCAGGGAATGCACAGTCCTTGTCTATTATGCTTGACACTATTCAGTTAGCCAGTTTGCATCTGCTGTCTTTTACAGATCTGAAATTGATAGGGCTTATGAGAAGGAGGCAGGAATATTCCTTTGTGTTTGGGTGGGTTCTTGTGGAAGGTAATGGGAGACCTTTGCGTGACGAGGTTCCTGAATGAATTTTGCACTAGAAAGAGGCATGGGACACAGAACACAGAGCTGTGAGGTACTGGCTTCTCTAGTGCCTATGGTCACAGGAGGCCTTGTTGTTGGCTATTTTCATAAATACAAGCAACACTTTCTTGTAGCAATTTGGCTTAAAAGCCCTCCTTGTACCCATACGCTTGTGAAACCAAAAGTCTCTTTGTACACATGTGCAAGTGAAACCTGATGATCAGTGGGACAGGATGCAGTTTGTTTGCCATTGGAGGCTTACTTATTTGGCTTGCATTTGATCCTGGAGCTCCTAAATCAGCAGAAACTTTGCCCTTTACACATGTGGGAGCAAGGCACAGCAATAATAGGTATATGACACCAGCCAGTGCTACTATAACTGGCATGTGCTTCCCCAAGGCTGGTTCCTCTGTTTCATGCACTAATATTCCCTGAACGCACAGAGATCCTAGCAGAGGCCTAGCCCCTGTTTTTGCTCTTCATTCTACAGACTAGCAATACTGCAGTATCAACAGACTGGCATCAGCAAGACAGCTTGGCAGCTTTGTGGAGATAAGCCACTCACTGTCTTGAAATTTGGAAGTCCCTGCTCCCCAGAAACTCACCATCTAGAGTCTGAAGTAAATTTAGAGGTGGCTGAATCAAAAATAGACAAGTGATTAGCAACAACAGACTTTGTGTGCAGAGAAGTGTGCAAAAAGTAAGCTCTGCATGGGAAATAAACCTATTTGCCAATTTGATAAATGGCTGCAGATGTAGATGGAAGTTGTTATTCTATCATTATTCATATATCATCAAAATTAATATTAATTATCACTGCCACATAATCAGATGCTATGCCCACAAAGCCTGTGCAGAAGAATCTGTATTTTCTGTGCTGATTTAAATGTATTTGTGTTTGAAGTTTCATCACACTCCTCTGGGGAAGTACCACTTCATTTCTGTGTCATTCTTGAAGTGCCTGGAGGGTCTTTTGGAGGCCACTGTGAGACCTCATTTATTCTTATTATTACAGTACCCATCTTTCACTAACAGAGCTTCTCTTCAGTAATAAAGGACCTACGCCTATTGCTGATGAAATAGAATCACAAAGGCACAGTTTTCCTGATCAGAGTCAATATTATCTCCCCCTCCCACCCTGCTTCCCCACCTACTCCACATAATTTCATTCTTTCCTGCAGTTGAAAGATATTTGTGCTTTCTTTCCCTCTCCTTTCTTCCTCCTTGCTGGTAGAGGCAGGACAAGCCAGGTGATGTTGGGACTTCTGATAACTACTAATATTGATACCTTGAGTCACCAAGACTTGTGAGGTGGCTGCTGGCAGCAGACACTATATAAATGGTTTGGCAGCTTATGTAAGGAAAAGCCTGTCTTTTCTTCTCTTTCTTCATGCAGCAGAAATGTCTAGAGGAAAATACAGGGTATTCTGGCAGTCGCTCACCTCTGAGCAAAAGGAGAAAGTACTTTTTAGGATAATGTGGGTTATTTTTGCAGCTTTCTCCTGCAGCTGGTGCTAGGCACAGGAGATTTCAGTAATCTTTGGACAGTGTATCCCCTTTCAGAAAGGCCACATTGATTTCATAAGTACTCCAGTGATTTAACAGCTGCAGCAACATCACAAAAAAAAATATTTTTAGTTTATTTGCTGCCTCATGTGGAAATAATGCCATTGATATGTTAGTATTGTGCTACATTCACAGCAGGGCACTGATGTCATTTTACTGATACAGTAGATTGAAGGCAGTACAATTTGAGGGTGTACACAAGCTGTCAGACGTAGATCCTTGTGTGAGACATATAAATGGTAACTGAATATTAGATACAGAAGCACATGCAGTCAGCATCTCTGCTGCCTTGATTTTCAAGTGAATCTTATCTGTGAATTCTGCTGCAAGCAGAGCTCTGCTGACCACCACAGAATTCATTAGATTACACAGATATTCCTTGGATCAGAATCTCCCCCCTGAAGACTACTCCTGAAGGATAAAATCATCTCTGACAGATGTTTTCCTCTTCCTTGTTAATCCCCTTTTGGCATAGCTTCTGGCAAAGCCATGCAGACAGAGACTACCATGTCATCACATCGGTTTCAACCATGTGACAGAACCATCATATGTTCTGCTTGAATTAGCAGGGGAAGTTTTCTGGAAGCAATCAAATGGTCTTATTTCCCTGTCCTGTATTTTGGTTCAGAGCCCATCAGTGCAAGTTCAGTGTATTGGAATCTTTTAGTTTATTCAGAGCTAGAAAGGAGCTATGAGGCAGAAGTATGCATTAATGATGGTGCACGCTACCACATCTCAGTATTCCTGAAGTCAGAGGGAAGCAAAGGGAAGGAGCATGCAATAAGCTCTGTTCTGCACATGCAGCCAGCTTGCAGGAGGAGTTTGGGAGAAATATTCTGCCCATTCTTGAATAACAGAAGGTATAGAGTTGAACCTGGGTACATGGAGAGAGGAGAGTTCCTTGAATTCCTGGTCATTTCTACCCCTGCAAAACTAGAGAAAAGCTGGTTTTAAACTAGGAATTGAGATTTCATTCCTGTCCTTAATGATTAGACTTAGTTTACGGATTATTGTTTTTCTGAATTAGTGCCACATCACCAGCATCACATCTGGTGAATAAATGACACTGCATAAAGCTGAAAAGCTTAGTGTTAGTGGATAAGGTGTTTTGGGAAGTGTTGGAAGATGTTAGGCTCGATCAATTCCCACAGTAAAAGCCAGGAAGATGAAGACTGGCTTTGTCAGGCTGCACACTTTGGGGTTCAGAGGAGTGTCACCCACTTACTGTACAAGACTGGGAGGCTGCTTCTGATGTGAAAGCTGGTTTGACTGCGCTGCAGGTCTTCTCTTTGCAAGCAACATAGTTAAAGCAAAGTGATAGAAAAATGTTGTCTGCAATAGGTATGTCATGGCAGACTCCAGGATTTCCTCTGCCCATCCAGGCTTTCCTCCAGTGGCTGTCAGTACTGATGGCTGTGTCCCCATGCATCAGGACTTCTCCTCCTGTGTAGGTAGCATTTCATCTCCTGTTTGTGTATTCACACTTTCTTCTCATATTTTGTGTGAAAATGATTCAGACTCATAAAGCCTATGTGTTTATAGCAGCTTTCACCCTGGCAGTTTATTCCCCTTAGCACATGTATATTCAAATCACTAGGGATCATTTAGCAGTGAGATGGCACGATAACCGCTTAGTACACATCTAAACTAGGAGCCTCAATCCCATTACATGTGCCTTTTAGAACCACTGAGATGGGTGAAAGGGAGTGCTAAAATGCTGCTCTTGTGGTTTGCAAGCATTTCACACTATTCTGTGTTCCTGCCAGCGAAATGCTGGATCCCATGTGGCAGAGATTTGGTCTCTTATTTACAGGTACATCTTTGTATGTGATAGCTTCAAGTCCCTTCCTTCCAGACAGTGGTTTCTAATGCATGGGAAGGAAAGGCAAATGGCTTCCTGCTTCTATCTGCTGCAAAGTGAGTTTGGTCCTTGTAATTCCTTTCACCTGATTGCTCTCATGGGCAGTCTTCTCTAGACTCAGAAGAGGTTGCTCACATTCATCATGTTCAGGTATCTGGAAAGATAACGTAACCTTCATTTACAGCAGGTATTTCAGTAGCAATAAAGACTTCTGTAGAAGGCCAGGAAAGGGGCAAGTAAAGGGTAATTCATTCTGTACAGGTTCCTGTCTCTGCTCTAGATCCTATCACAGCAAATCTAGAGCCACAATGTTTTGGCACTACTAATTTAACAAAACACTCTCAGGTTTATTAACAGCTAGTAATGTTTTCCTCTTTATATTTCAGATCTTATTTTCTAACATTGAAGACATTCTTGGTGTTCACAAGGAGTTCCTGGCTGCCCTGGAATTTTGTTTACAACCAGAACCTCAGTCTCAGCATGAACTGGGAAATGTTTTCTTAAAATTTGTGAGTACAATGACTTAACGCTATCTGAAAATGCAGTTTCCTGTCATGAGCTCCCATGCCCCTTAGCTAGCCCTAATCTTTAAGGCTTGTGGCAATACTATGACAATGTGTGTCTTGTATGAAAGTTGTAGGTAGGGTGGGAAAAAACTTGTGAATGAGGTTAGAACAATGGCAACCACATCAAACCCAGCTAAATAACGAGATATTTTTAGAAACTCTTCCTTTTCCCATTGAATATTTCTTTTCCTTTTTTTCTCACCCAGCTGATCACGTTTTATTGCTGAGAACTTTTCTGCTTTGATTCTAAATGTTTTTAAAAAAGCAGCACAGTTTCAAGTAAATTAATAACTTTTGTGTGTATTTTAGAATTTAAAAATTGAAACTCTCCAAGACCAAAGTTAAAAACGAAGGGCAGTGCATCATTGACAGTAGGTAGGGTCTGTGCATACATTTATACTTCAGTAAATGAAACGCAGTGTGAGATGGTTTATCTTGCTGTAATGCAACACAAGTTACAACATGCAGCCTTTTAACATGGTATAAACAAGTGCCTGCATTCTGTAGCTCAGAAGTAAATAGAATTTGCGTTTTGGACTCATAATGTTAGCACAAGAATGCCAGAGATACAAAATGTGAAGCAGTCACATGATACAAAATCACTCTGCCAGTTCCAGGTTGTTTAGAACATTTTGACAAGTTACTTTTGTGCCCTCTCACTTTATACCTGATAGCTGCATTATTTGTTCTCCTACTATGTCCATGATATAATCATGTGTGCCAATCTGATCCAGTCAGAGTGGCCCTGCTAGGGGATCCAGGAAAGCACAGACCTGTACTAAGGGTTGTGCAATTGCAGCTTATGATCCTACTATCGCTGCTTTAATTGTAATTTGTTTATTATACTGTGAAATTCTTCCTCTGGTAGATTTTTCTTTTGTTTTGTTGTTAACTGCCCAATTTTCAATCATGTATGTGTGCCATCCTCTGACTAATATATGTCTATAGAGCATACTGTATATGCAAGATCAGTTATTATATATTCCTAGTTACAAGCTGAACTCATTTAAATGCAAAGTTACCTAATTTACATGTATAATAATTTGAAGTTGCATATTTTTTTCACTTGAAGCAGTCCTCCTGAGATGTTTGAAAATTAGAAAGCATGTACATAATAGCCACTTCTTCAAATTCTTATTAACTACAATAAGCCACAGGCCAACTTCCTATCGAAATATGTTCTATTACACTTTCATAATCAAAATTCATGCTTTCACAGTTCATCAGGTTTGAGCAGACAGCAATTATACAGCTATTCATTACTCAGAGCTTTATCACCCCCCCCACCCGTTGTTTAATTTTTATTTATGCTGTGACAATTATTAAAGTAGTGTCAGAAAGTGTTATACTGAGACCATGCCCAAAAATTCTATCAGAAGTGAGGACTGACCCTCAGCTGCTGAAAAACATACTGGTGAACTTAGCTGAAGCTTTTGAATACCCAGTGGAATTACTGCCTACCAACAACATGTGCTGTACTAATATATTTGTATTCATTAGCAAGGGTATCAAAATTAGAGGGCTTTAGAGTGATGCTGTCAAATTGTCTACTGTGTTTCAGAGTGACACTGAATAACCTGGAATGTTACCATCCTGTCATTTGACTGAATTCAGGCCTGGTGTGTGTAGTCATTGGTAGTGTTCTTGTATATATGAACGTAGAATTTTGTAGCTTTATCATTGTTAATAATTATGTAATGCTCCTTATTTATCAAACATGCAACAATACAAGAATTATGAAACTGTAATGCATACGGATGAGTGCTGATGAGAATCTGTCTTCTGGTAGAGACAGTTTGGCTGAGATCAGCTTACATTATTGTCTGTGGAGTGCATTGCAAATAACGCGTACATCAACTGTTTCATGATCCCCTAGGGAAGGAGCAGCTTATGCAGAAGGAAGTAAAACATACATTTGACTCAGAATATATAGAAAAAGCTGATCTCATCTGTAATTACCTTAAGGAAGTGTTGGAATACCATTAGGGGCATTGTGGTACCTCAAGTCTGAGTGAGGAACAGTCAACAGAACACTATCAAGAGAGGAGTAAATAATCTGGCCTTGCATGCAGAATGTGCCTAGATTTTGGAAGACAAGCTTCACTGTGGGTATTTGGGAGTGAGAGGTGGGATTTGTGCCCTGGCACAGTAAAGGCTTCCATAGTGAGTCTCCAGTAAGTGACAGGGGGATGCCAGTGGCAACTGTGGTTCAGAGTGAGTCTTCATTTCCTTTCTGCGCAGGCTCCCAAAGCTCCATTTCCCTAATTGAGGCTGTTCTGATGGAGCAGAGGCTTTCATAAAAACCCTGTGCCTCAGGAACAGTACTCCTGAAGGTGTTTCCATGGTGCTCAGACCAGTTTTATTTAAAATGGTATATGGTATTTTGCTGCCACAAGAAGCCCCTGCAGCACGCTTGAGGTTTCCTGGAAAAAATGCCAGCCGTTCTCTTCCAGTGATGCACTCCTGCAGCATGGCTGAGGGCTTTTTTCAGAGTGCATGTTGTTAGCCAGTGTACCCAGGGAAAACATGGGTAAAATATTTCTCTGGTCTTTCATTTTGGGTAAGGTTCTCTGATTATTGCAACATACATAGAAGCGCTAGGAACACCCTCATTGCTTCTTTTTCATGATCATCAAATCATGGTGTATCCTCAGGGGAGTTTGCAGTGAGGAAGTGACATAAGGCCTGTGAATCGTGAATGTATCGGTGTACTTTCTACCATGATCACCTGACAAGGTCATTCTTAGTCCTGATTTTGAACCCAGTCCTTGTCAGCAGCCAGATGTTAGCACAGGTGCTTTTCTTTAGAAACTCAATGTTAAAAATGCTCATAAATCTGGTGAATAGCTTGAGAATTCTTGAAGCACTGTTTTTTTCCAGACACTGCATTTCTTAGTGGTCATGTTTTCTGTAAGTTTCCTTACAGAAATATATCATCATCATATATCCTTGATAGATGTCCCCACATGGGGTTCCACCAAGCTGCAGTGCTTGGGTCCTGTTCATGAGAGATATGTATTCTAAATTTTCTCTAATCTGCATAGGCCTGACTCTTTTCCTGGTTTGCCTTGGCTTAGAAGAGCCTCACTGAACAACAGTACAGTGATCTTCAGAAACAGGACACCACTTTTAGTTCTCATGAACCTCTGGAATCAGAGTCGATCTATTTATAATAATGCTAGGACCTTCTCCCCTGGATGTCCAGCTCAGAAGGATTCATGTCTTGAGTAACACCTGAAGCAAGCAAGCAGGTTGCACATTGAAGTACTTTAACATATGATTAAATGTGCTTGCTCTGATATTCAGTTCTGAAAATGGTTTTACTTCCAAAGACAGACATTGTTTGTCCTGGTGTACTCTGTTTGATCAGGTGATCACGAGAAGTTTGTTGTCTGATGCTAAGTGCTAGAATTTCTTTTGGAGTTGTAGTTCAGTATGACCATAACAGACAGTAAAGTATGTACTTAAACACTCATTTAAAATTGAATCTGCAGCCTTAAAATGGCATGTAGAGCAAGTCTTTGACATCAAAGAGAGCATATACCCCGAACTTGAAATAATCACACCTCATCAGTGTAGGCTCTCTTGTGCAGGTGATCAAAACGTATGAGTGTCTGCAGAGCAGAAGGGCAGAGAATTGACAGATGCTTAATTGCTGATATTGCCATGCTGCTAGACGTTTGGTGTTGTAATAGCTAGAAATTTGTTCAAGGGAAACGTGTTTTCTTTTCATTCTCAGGAGCAATGTTGTAGGAGTGATCAGTTTTACTGTCGAAGTCATCAGGGATCTTGTTTTGTTGAGAATTATATCTTCTGTTTTGTTTAGGTTTTTCATGTTGACAAAATTGGTTTCAGCCTTCTTTGAAACAAGAAAATGCCATGCCTTGTTAAAAATACATCTACATAAAATTATTACAATTTTCCATATGTCTTATTTACTTTTTTCTGGTCAAAACTATTTTCAAATTTGCACTAATTTGTAGGCAGTTCTAATGGACCCAAATTAACATATCTGGAGAATAAACTATTGTTTAAAGATTTATTTTAACCAAACTAAGAATAGTATAGACTTATTTCTGTCACCAAAATCAGGAGGCCTAGCTGTGTATCCAGCAGACTTGCTGAGTAAGAAGGTGCCATTTTTATGTGGTCACATCTCTGACCGTAATTGCACTTCAATATAGAGTAACTGCAGGTTCAGAATTCCTGGGCTAACATCTGTAATTATGTAACTGATAATTTCCTCACCAGGAGATGGGAGAGTCCAGGACTGAATGTCACCCAGAGAGGAAATTAAACACTTCAGACACTGAGTAATTTAAGCATAGTTCTCATATTTGTGGGTCTCATGCATGAAGGACAGCTGGAAAAGACTTGATGAAAGCACTCTGGTGTGTGTATAATTATTGTACTGACTGGAGCTTTAGCAAAGGGATTTTGTCATGATCTAAATATAACTTCCCAAAACTCCAGGCACTGCAGTCAGAAACCTGAGCAATGACATTTTGTGTGCATTGATGTAACGGATGCTGTTGTGTTAATGGTTACTATTTTTAGTTTCAAGCATCCTGCTGTGTGCATCCAGGGAGCTGAGGAGAGGTGAGAGGAGGAAATGTAGGAGAAACTCATATATCTGTCTTCTCATTCTGTAACTCTCCAGTTTTTATGGTTGAACACAATCCTATGCCTCTCAGTTCCCTCTTTTGTATTGTATTATGGACCCAGCCCTGCCTTTTCCTGCATCTGGTGGTCAGAAGCCTTTGTTTCTTTTCGGCTTCCCTATATTAAACTCCAGTACTAATATGAACAGCTGTAGATGAAGGCTAAAAGTCTTGAACATCTGCATTCTAGCTCTTTGCACCACACTCTCTGTGGCTGTTGTTTTATTTGCTTTGTACCATTGTTGTTATGTTTGGACATAGATCTATTTATTCTCAATTCTTCCTTTGGAAGTACAAGGAGGGGGGAAAAAAAACTTCATCAGATTAGTGATAAACTAAACCCAAAAGCAATTTACAGTCTCTGAGCATGTACATCTAGCCATTGAGCATCTGACCAGAATGTCACATTCTGCTAAACTAATATTAACACAATTTCTTTTCTGTGTGACAATAGTGAAGGGAATGCCCAGTGAGTGCAGCTGTATTCCCATGGGTTCATGTTACTTAGCTCCTTTGGTTGGCAGTAGTTTTTTGTTTGGATCACTATGAGCTATCTTAACAGTAACTAGATGCTGCAGATCTCTTCAGCTAGCACAGGAAGCTCTGCATCTCTGGAGAGTGCTAGGAGTCCAGTCAGAACTCAACAAAAATTCACTTCCTAGTTTTTGGGAGATGAAAAGGTTCAGGTAAAATGTTTTCAGGCCAGGATCCTAAATAGAAAATTAATGATGTGAATGCCACAACAAACTCTGGAGGGCATTGTCTGTGTGGCATGGTGCCCTGAGATGCTGGCTCCGAAAGGCCTCACATATTACCCCTGGCAGAGTGCCATGCTAATGCACCTAAATTACTTTTGATATGCAAAGTGGCTTGTCTGAGGATCTCTGCATGGCACTGCATTGTGGCATAGAAGCCGACCTGAACCAGGAAAGAAACTACCATTGTGAGAAGCACACAAAAAATTATGGTTCTTTTTGGCTTCTGAATCATTCAACCTGACTAAAGCCTAATACAGTCTCCTGACCCCTGCTTGTATTCCAGTGAATGCAGTACTGGACTCTCGTAACATAGCTGCTGAAAGTTCATCCCTTCCCAACAACCTTGAAAGGATCAACTTGCTCCTTGCCTGATCTCAGGCATGGAAATAGTTGTTACTGCTTCTTTTGTGAATCATTTTAGTGTTTCCAAATATCTGATGTTTGCAATGGGTTCAGCATCTCTGATAATTTTAGCTAGAAGAAGTTGCACTACTGTCTTTGATTCTGGAGATTAGTAAAGCAGAACTTGGTACTGCCAGCTGACCCGTGTTTCTTAACAGAGGATTTCATTCCACTGCCTGTGCTAGTGGATGGGACGTGTTCCAGTGTAAATACCTCAATCTAGTTGTGAAGCTACCTTTCCTTTCCTTTAATTTCTGTAATATTTTGGTTATTTTGTCTGTATTTGATGAAACTCTTCCCTTTAGGGAAACAGTTATGGACAGCTGACCCACTGTTTACTGTTGCATTGAAATAGTGAAGTCCTGCTCACTTCAGAACATAAAGTGAACCAGCCAACTCACTGGGGGTTCCCTCTCAGGCCTGAAAGGGAGGGGATTTCCAGCTGGTTGCTTTGTGTTGCAGTTCCCCTCCAGATATCTGAGCTTCTTCCAGGCCTTGGTTCTTCCCAGCCACCTCTGTTTCTTCCTCCTGTAGGAGGGGTCAGCACTGCTCAGAAACGTGGTCCCCCTTGCTCCTGGCTTTACTCTGCTCCTGGCTGCTCAGCTGTAATATCCCGACATACATGCAGGTCTCCCTGAGATAGCAAAATCCATTCTTTCAACAATTAATATATTATTTCAGTGATGCATTAAGAGGAAAACTGCTGGAGGTCTCTGTGCTCAGAAAACTGATGTTAACTTAAACCAGAGTAAGATAGGAATTAGTGGAACACCTCTATATTATTCAATTTAGAGAAGTGTCATACTCTTCATATAAACTGCAACCCTAATGCCACTCAGAGTGCACACCCCTTTGTAAAGAATTTGGTATCAGTGTGACAAAATAGCCATTCCAGTTTTGTCTGAGTCAATAAGTTACTATGTTTTTCCTTGCAGAAAGACAAATTCTTTGTGTATGAGGAGTACTGTAGCAACCACGAGAAAGCACTCAGACTGCTGATGGAGTTGAACAAGATCCCAACAGTGAGAACATTCCTCCTGGTAAGCACCTCTCTAGCACTCTTGACTTAATAATCTGACTTTGCTCTGTACTCACAATAACCCTTTGGTATCCCAGGAACTCTGGGCATTTTGCAGGTATTACCCATTCCAGGTATGCAGCACTCAGGATGGGTAGGTGTTGAAATCACTGATGAGTTCAGGCACAGAACTAAGTACAGATCTGGTGTGAGTGATTTCAGTGAAAACGGAGAAGTTTCGGGGTTTTTTTTCTTTTTTAAAAAAGAAGCGACAGAAAATTTGAGCAAAGATGGTGAAAGGAGTGATGCAATAAATCAGCAGCATGGCTGTGACTAATTCCCAGTGGATCTGATTCCCTGCTCAGTTCCCTGACCAGTTCACCATCTGCAGACCCACCAGAAAAATATGGCCTACTTCTGACTCTCTTCTCCCCATGAGTCCAGTTGTGGGCAAGAAATGTAGTCTGGATGAATTGTTTTGACTGTGTCATTGCTGCTTGTATAAAAAATGACCCAACCCCCTGTCCAACCCATGATGTATTGGTATCTGTGTTGGGAGGGACTGTGGCCTACAGCCTTCAAATGCCTCTATAGAGGCTGGGCTGGTAGGAGAAACAACCAGTAGACAGTGCCTTCTGCCCAACATTCTTTATTTTTCTTTCTTTTCTTGGATGTTCCTCCTCCTGGTGTTTTCACCTCGATTCTGCCTGATTCCTGGATGTCTTAATTTCCTGGCCATGGATACGTGGCATTTGGAATGGGGTTGGCCAGTAGGTGAGGGACTAATTCAGAGCATTAGCTTTATTTCTTAGTAAATATTGTGAGGTAAAAGCAAGGCTGTCTTTTTGCAAAGGACCTGCTTTTCTCTGCTCTTCTTTTTCCTGTCTGCCAAAGGTCTGCTCTTTCCCAATATAGTACAGCAAAAGAAAACTTCTACATAAATGTCTGTCACAGGCAGGGCCAGAGCATTCTTTTAGCCACAAAATATAGGCCTCAGAGGGAGCAGCAGGGACAAACACTCATGCTATTGGACAGTCAGGATCTCTTTTCATGTCTGAATCTTAAGAACCTTGTTAAACCATTAGTTTGAGTCACGAAATGACCCTTTCTTTGTTCTTGAGTCCCTCTGGGTGCTGCTGTTGAGGGAAACAAATGAGAAAGAGGAGAGACAAAAGTACATGTAAACACCGTCCTTCCCAACATCCAGCGAGTTCTCCACTTCCACTGGATTGGCAAAAGCCTCCTGTCTGTGCTACCGGCAGCAGCTGGCAAACTGATTACGAAGCACATAAAAGATGTCACGCTGTCTGCAGTGGCTTGCTGCAGCACCTGAATCCAAGAGACTCTTAAAATAGCAGTAAATATGGGAGGAGAGGTTACACTGAAGTGTCTGCTTTGCTGTGGCTGCTGTAATTTCTTCCAGGCCTCCCTTCTCCACTGCCTCCTAAAGCCAATGCTATAGTGCCACCATGCTACATTACAATACAAAGCTTTGCTTGTGAGGACAGATTTGGCCCAATTGCCCCCTCACAGCTGCTGAAATACAGAATGTGGGAATGTGCTTGAAAAATCAGCAAGTGTTAAAGGGCAGTTTTGAGCCCAGAGCTCGAGAAAGGACTGAAAGAAGAGACAGGAAGGACTGAATCACTCGAGACTTGGAAAATTGGACAGGGACCATTGTGAGCTGGTAGCCAACGTCACAGTTCTAGAATAGCCTGGGGAAGGGTTATTTTACAGACAATTTTCTGTAAAAATACCATTTAGGACTACTAAGATTTATGTATGATATCTGTGAACATTCCTTGAAGAGGACGACTGTTGAACTACAGCCAAAAACCCACTAAATTTCGGAGTGTGTGTGAGCCACAGCACACGTTTCACAGGGGGAAACGCTATCAGCGGTGCCCTAAAGCAAGCACGTCTTGGCTGAACTGAATTTAAACTTCACCTTCTGTTGACAGAACAAGTTTGCAACTGGGGTGATTTTTGGAGCAAAGTTGTCTGGATTCATGGTTGAACTGGATATTCAGATAAACTAGTCTACATAGGAATGTAGAGTAGTTATCTGAAATAGATTTGAAGTCTGAGTCTACTACCTATTGGCTGACTACCAGCCAATTTTCAGGGAAATATAGAAAGAGCTCACAGTAGGTCAGTATTTGTTTATCACACAGAGATTACAGATTATTGTGGTGAAATAAGGACAGATCAAGGACTGTAGACTTTTTTTCGATGCCATACCCAATTATTATACTCCCCTTCCATGTCAATCCTGAGAAGTGAATTCCCATAATCGAATGGGAAGTTGAGCATCACTTGTTGTGAGGTAGTGTGTGCAAATTTATCTGTGAAATTATTCTCTTTGAATGCAGGGCCCCACCAAATTTGTGTGAAGTCATTGTGTGAGTATTGCAAGGGTTGATCAGTTGCTGCTTCTGTTCCTCAACTTAAAATCTATTTGGACTTGGATTTCTTTGATGCATTGGTGCAGTACTTGTGCTCTTCCTTACTGTGTTTAAACAACACTGGGAGAGTAGTAGTTTTTCTAGGCAGAGAAAAGCCCCTCACCTTCTTTCTTTTTGGAAATTATAGAGCCTCACTAAATGAAGGCTGAAACCCATTATTTTTTTTATTTATTTATTTTTTACAATGAGCATCAGAATTAATGAAACTTGATTTCCTTAAATTTCATTGCCTCTTGTACCTCCTACCTACATGGTAGCCTTGCCTGTGTGTCCCATAGCTTTTTTTGCTGAGCTGTGTGCTGGTTGAGAGCTACATGTGTGCTGGTTAGCCAGCCAGTGTGCCCATGCTGTTTGTCCAGCTGTGCTTAAACGTAATGTTTTGCCAGAGAATTGGTGGATGTGATGCCAATGACTCATTTGTTTCAATTCCATTTTGATTTCCTTCAGACAAAAGGGTTGAACTAGAGTTAATTACATGATTACCAGTTAGTAGGCTTTATTTTGACCTTCAAGAGTTTTCTGGACCAACAGTGCAAACTTTGGATAGCAAATGAAGAGAAGTGGTCATATTAATTGTCAAGGTAGACTGGATTCTTTTAGGTAATGGTGCATCTAGGTTTGCTGATTGTCATTGTATTGTTACAACATTTTTTGAGTCACCAGCTATATAATATTCCTCTGGGAAGATACCTTTCTACACAGCCACTGTTAGCCACAATAAATTTTCTGTTGCTGACACACAAAGAACTTTGGAGGCTGGATGGCTGTATTTCAGTGGTGAATTAAGTCCCATTTCCTGTATCTTAGGTGTGGCAAAGTGCTTTTTAAACATAATACGTGTTATAGGAATACAAAATCATGTTAAAGAGCTTCTGAAAGCTTTGTGTCTGAGGTAACTTTTGTTTTCTTTTTTTGATTATAGGGTTGCATGCTTTTGGGAGGCAGAAAGACGACAGACATTCCACTAGAGGGTTATCTGCTGACTCCAATTCAGAGAATTTGCAAATATCCACTTCTGCTTAAGGTAAACCAAAGCAAGTATTTCTCCAGATAGCTATTTTATTATTGGAGTGATTCTGCCCTGTTTTAGCCTTGACTTTTGTTGTCACTGCTACTCTCTTGGTTTGCATTTGGATCCTCTCTGGAGAAAATGGCTTTTTACAGGTACAGTCAAAAAACTGGCTAATGCTGACAGGCTGCTTAATCTTGTAGTGATGTGGGTCGACCAGACATAGCAATTTACTAATTAATTCCTTTTGACTTCAGTTCTCTTCAGATGTTTGTTAGGGCTTGAGTGCTATTTTAGCCACTTCCTGAATAGCTGTGTTCAGATATAATCGTATCAGTGTTCTGAGGGACTGGATGGTTCTGGGGACTGGAAATGGGGTACATCTTTCATCATGAGGTCTCTAGTTTGAGTGTGTTCAGGTCAGTAATGATCAAAATCCTGTATCATCTGACAACTGTTTGTCGGCTTGTTTGAAAACAGTTTGGTTGTTTCAGACCAGTTCCCAATGGACAGGTGTCATTGCAGAAATTACTGCTGCAATTGGCACTAATTGGCCCCCTTGCTAGTGTTCTTACCGCAGGGGCTAAAGAATAAAAGACCTAAGAAGAGCTAACTTGCTTGTCATCCCTCCAGGTCAGGGCTGGGTCACATGCCTGGTGGGGACAAGGAGGGGGAAAAGGAGGAAGCAGTTTCTGGGAGAGCTTGCATTAAGGGTGGCCTTGTAGCTACTCTGTGGCTAACAGCCATCAATCTTCAGTGTTGTCAATCTCGCTCAAGCAGAGTAGCATTACTAAAAGAAAATTACTTACTAAAAAAATCTAAGAAGAAATGGCCTCATATTTTGAAAGAGAGGTCCCTTCCTGAGTTGTGGAAGAAATTAAGAATTCTGTGATGAGCTGGTGCTGACTACATGAATCAACTGTATCTCCTGTAAAGCTATTGCAGTGCTGTGTCCATGCATTCGGCATGAATAAGGGTTTCATGGATATGAGCTGATTAGCTCGATACTGGTCTGGTGTTCCATTTAAAAATTGTTTCATCTGATAAATTTTCCTTTCCATCCAACTGGAGCTTTCAGAGTCAAATTTAAAAAAAAATGTTTTTTGTACAGGTGGAATCATTCTGTTGGCTATGCAGCTGTGCACAAACCCATCCTACAGCAGACATTTGTGCACTGTTCCGTATGGCCCTGGCTCCTGGGCTGTATCCATACACAGCTGCTTTATCAGTATGGTCAATCTATCCACAACGCCACTTGCAGGTTGCACCAACAAAAGTACACTCAGTTTAGGCACATAGCAGGAGAAGACAATGTGTGAGACTGCTGCAGACATGTCTTCCACAGTGTTAGTAATAGTCAAGGCAGGGCAAGGACGCCTAGATCAGGAAAGCACGTAAATGGCTCCAGCTCTGATTTATCTTTGGAGACGGCTGATTGTGTAAAGATGACTGAAAACCTAACCATGCCTCAGTTTAAGTCCACTGTGTTTATTTGGGGTTGGTGTGGAGAGAATTTGGTGCCTATTCAGTCTGTGGATCTCCATGCTGACTGTGAGCAACATCCATGTGCACGGAAAGGGAGTTTCTATGGCATCCAATATGGTAAACAGAGCAGGGAATGTGGGGACCTTAAAGTGTGCATTCCTGACCAAGTATTTTGATACTGTTTGTTTTCTTGTTTTCACTCTGTGATGTGTTGTGTGATTGTTATCAAGCTGTGTGTTCAAGACTGAAAATCTCAGATTGTTTTGATCCTTTACAGAGATTCCTTCTCTATTTTCCAAGAAACTTCAACCAGAGGATATAGTGGCTGGGTTCTTACTTTTGAACTGATCTCTGCATTTGTGTTGTTACTAAAAGGTGAAGTGTTAGTTTCCTTCAAGTTTCCTGTCATGGTTATCCTTTGTATGAAGGGAGTCCTTAATGGGTACAGAGCCTGAAGACAAGGTTCCTTCATCTATTTATTCCATGCTGGAAACATCTTAATCCAGAGTGATCAATATCTGGCATACCCTTGCTATGCTTATCTAAAAGTGATCTTTAACCAGTTTTATCCCAGTATTTTCCAAACTTTTTGGACCAACAGATCACTGTGTTAGCTCTCTGTATTTCTCATATTTTGCTCTGTGTCCTTGATAAGCTTGAAATAACTCAATATGGTTTCATGTATCAGATCTGACTACTCAATATGTGGATGACCAATCATCTCTGGAGCACAGTTTGGGGATCTCAGCTGTAAGCCATGCCCATGACTGTCTTAGGGAACTCCCTACATTTCTTCTGCACCTCAGTGCCTCTTCTTTTTTTTTTTTTTTTAGTGACTTGGTTCCTGAATCACCCATTGTTAATCAGATCTGCTTAATTTCTAAGATTTTTGGGAAAACATGCATACTTTTGGTTACAAGGTAGTAGTGTCATCAGTGCAATTGCATTTTGCTATTCTTCAGCTTAAATTTTCCCTTTCCTCTGTACCATTCTAGGGCAAGCCTTTCAGAAAGTATGGGATCCTGAATCAGGGATTGGAAGAGCTATGAATGGACCGGTTTGTCTTGGTTTTGTGTAAGATTTTGGTTTGCATGGTGGTAGTAAACAAAAGACTAGAACAGAATAAATATATCTAAACCATAATTCACATCTTTTCAAGTTCAATGGCAATTGAAGTCATTGTGCCCTGGGGATCAAATATTTGCCTGTGGAAATAAGCTGGAGGTTTCCACTTTCTCACGTGTGCACAGTTGTATATGTCAGAAGGCCTGCTGGCACAAACCTCCCTTCTGTGAAAGCCAAAACCAAGACCAGCAAGGCTAAGACTTGAATAGCATTTCCTGCCTTCAAGCCACAGCAGGGTAGAATAAAGATAAATTTGTCCTCTGACACCAATGCTGTTCCTGTCTTCTGGGCTGGAGACTCTGGTGTTTGGCTCTGGAGTGGCTCACCCAGACCCATGTGTACTCGTGGAACAAATATCCATGAAGGACGCGAATGGGAGGAGCTGTGACGGGGCATCTCGTGATGTTGCATTTCATTTTTCTAGGGATTTTTTTCTTTTTGTATACAGGCTGATATAAATCACGTGGTGTTTGCTACTTGAAATTTCCTGCACAGGAAATAAGAGTTTTATGAAAAAGCTGAGGGGAATTTCGTTTTGGTTAAGCAACAAATCAGTCTCGGTCAGGGAGATTATGCCATCACTAGGAGTTCAGCTCAGCAAATGGCTCTGATCATTAGAAAGTGTCGCTGATGCCGGTTCACGAAGGCAGTGAATTCATGGTGAATAAACTGTATCCCATTCAACACCTGTTTGATATTTGGTAGCACAAAATTACCAGAGTGGACACAAATAAATCAGACATGGGAACAGCTAAGGGAAAATACAGGCTGATTTTGTTTGTGCTGACCAGGAAAATGCAACTCTCCAAACAAGCGGGGAGCGGGGCGGAAAAGTACATTTGAAAATAGCACAACCCTCAAATTAAGTGTTTGCTCTTGCTTTGCTACTGAGCTGTAGTTACTGCTCCTGAAACAGCTGGTTTGTGTTCATGGGCATTGAATCTTATTTTATCTAATTCCCAGGGCAAACAGATACTATTCTATTCCAAATGAGTATAAACTCACAGACCAGAGCTATCCTACTTTCCTCTTTTACTTTGTTTTTAGCAAGAGTGTGTGAACAGCCAGGTATTCTGATAACTTTGATATGACCTTGTTATGAGTATTTAGTATAGCTAAGTAGTTAGGTCTGATAAAGGTAGTATGAACACAGTAATTCAGACTTGTCTGTGTTTGAAAGTCAACTTAAATAGCAGGGTAAGGCACATATTTAAAATACTGTAACTGTTTTTTATATAATACCATATGTGAGCATTCTTCTTCAGAATAATAATATCTGGCATGGAGTTAATTTGGGTTACTTCATTAGGAATAATATACTGGAATACCTCCAAATGCAGATACACCTTAAACATATATTACCAATGATTTCCAATATAAAGTATTGTATCCTGGAATTGGTGATCATATGTTTTCTTATCCTCTGATGAAACTGTTTGGGTTTTTATTTGAACCAAGGATGATGGAGACAGAACAATGACTCAAATGGTGTTGATTGATAAATATCAATTTTATTTGTAGTTTCCATTTTTTGTGAACCAAACATTGCAACTTTATAGTGGCTGACTGTAAACAGTTTTTTTGGTTGCTTTCTTTGAAAGTCTGTCTAATTTGCACGCCTTATATATGTTTTGAAGGGTGAGACTCAAACCCTGCCGTGGTGTTTCAGAATCTCTGTGCAAATAGAGCACTAATTATATTAATATTTTTGCCTGTAATACAATTTTTGTCTGCTTCAGACAGCATGCAAGAAGATTAGCACAGAACTTGTTGCTCAGTAAATTAGTTTTATCCCCAGTCCAAAACTTTCCTAATGTGACTTCCGCTTCTTGCTCTTGCTGTCGAAGTTCAGCAAATGATTTGGACTCCATTTGGGAATGTAGGAGTTCTGAATATTTGCAAGCAATGAGCTTCATTATAAAATGTCCTTAAAAGTAAGAAAGGGTCTTAGACAAGGCTCAAACAAAACAAAAGTGCTTGCTGTGATGGGTGTTACGATTTGGTAAGAAGAAAAGAAGCAAAGGTGATGCACAGACCTTGGGAGTGTATATTGTGTGAGTGACTTAAAACTCCAGGGTGTGTATGTGCACTGGAAGTCTTGCAGAGTAAATGTTTCTAACAGAATATTTTGGATTAAGGCAGCTTTGTCTCACCGGTAATAATTGTATGGCTGTATTAATTAATGTGAACTGTACTGCTTAAGAATAGAAGCAGCTGTTGTGTAAACCAATCTCTGAACAAAAATAGCCTTTTTCCCCTTAATAAAGAGCATTTATGTCAGCAAGAAGAAAACCCTGGGGGAGTGGTGATCATGAGTTAATCACACCATTGGGGGTGGGGATTCGGAGCAGTCCTTTCTGTCTCCTTTTTCCCAACACAGAAGGAATGTGCAGCACATGATAGCTGCACCCCGACAGAGTCCTGAGAGCCCAGTGCACGTCAGAGGTTTTCTTGTTTGATGTCTGTTCTCTTAAGGAATTGCTCAGGCTCCAGCCAGAAATGCACATTCCATCTCTGATCCTTTAAAAATACCTCATAATCTACACCACTCCATGGATGATTTAGGGCAGTAGTTATGTATTTCTTTATGTGATGGAAGAATCATTGGTCCTAGGAGGGAAGGAAAAACCTGGATGTAAAGAACTGAGGGACAAGGTTCACAATCCTCTTGAAAGGGAAAGCCCAACAGTGAGGTGCACACAGGCCTTAATAAATGCAGCGCTTGGACTTGGAAAGGGAAAGCTGGGAAGCCAGTGGTGTGGATACAGAACAGGATGAAGAAAGGTTAACTCACTGTCTCCCCTCTTTTCCCTCTCCATTTTTCTGCTTCAGGAACAGAACCTTCTAATTGGCCATAATTGAATGTCTTAAATCTTTGGAGGTTTGTTTTTTTGCCTTTTTTTTTTTTTCCCTTTTCCCCACAAGAAAAGCGATGTTGCTCTCAGATTCATGACATTGCCTGGTTGAAATCCAGCTTTATGTAGCACATTAAGAATTATATATACCCAACAGGGTTGTAAAGGAATGCTGCTAATTTATAAATCATACTTTTGTCTTCTACACTTTTATATATAATCACAGATAACTGGTGATATTTATAAAACTGGAAACATGTTTTTGTTACATTTTAATTTAGCATATGTTGTAGATTTTATGGCACATTGAATATAATAAGTTTTACTGACTTATCGTTGCTTGTCTAGGCTTTACTCTACAGAAAGATTGACATAAGTTACAAATTTTAAAAATATACAGAATTAAAAAAGCTGTTTGGCAGGTACACAGAGCCTGGTGTAACATTTATTTTCTGGTTGGTTTAAGTGGAAAATAAAGTTTAATACAATAAAATATTAAAAACTGTAAAATAAAAATATAAAACTCCTGGAAGCATTTATGTTCACAGAAAGATTTGTGGGTTGTTTTTGTTTGTTGTTTTTTTTTCTTTTTTTAAAAGGCATATTTTGGAGCTGAACTGTTTATTAACACATCTTTTTGAACTGATAAGCAAAGAAATATGTTGTCTTTGTTATCTCTGTAATCCTGAGATGTTCAGTAAGAAACCAACGGATGTATCTCTGAAACCATATTTTATGCATGCACTGGTTTGTAGTGCAAAGCGAGACAGCCTGGCAAGCAATGATTTGCACCAGTAAATGCACAATGTTAACACAGATTGCACAAAAATCCATGTTAAGCCATGTCTGAGCGTCCTCAAGAGTATAAAGATAGGAGGAAGGAATTTTTAAAATATAGAGACTTGTAAATTTCAGCTGCAAAACATGTGTTCAGTTGTCAGTTTTAAATATACAAGCAATCAGTTTTGTGTGGCAAGGGAGGACATGGGGAAGGATGACAGAGACTTCTTTTTTAAAAAAGATCAGTTAAGCAGAATAACATCCTTTTTTCTAGGAAATAATAAAATTGGGTGTACATTTAAAAACCCTCTAGTTTCCTCTGCCTGCCTGCATTGTTTGCTCATCATCCCTCCTGCCACCTCTTTGCATCTTCCTGTGTAATGTTCTTTATGCTGAGTTCTCTCCTTGTAGGTTTTTTTTGTTTAATTGGTTCACTTTTGGGGGGTTAAGCACAATTAGCAAATAGACAAATGTATGAGCAGCTGATATGTCTTTTTAGGTGATTTCTTTCTTATATTTAGATTCTATTGTTTTAGCACTCTTTTAGCCTTAAGCTATTTAAAGCTGCATCTGAGACTGAGATATTTAAATTGGAAATCCTTTTACTGCATTGCATAATGAAACACTGGCATTTCTGAGCAGATTGGATGCAGATATCCTGTCCTTCCTTTCTGAACGCTGTTCAGGAGGATGCTGCCAATGGACATAGACGTCTTGTTCTGTTACTCCCATTGCAAAACCAGTTGTGTTCTGTGCGTGTGTTTTATATATATATATATATATATATGTGTGTGTGTGTGTATATATATGTGTATATATATGAGTGGCACAACGTCAATCTTAACAGCTATGAAAGAGAAGTGAAATAAAAGGATAATTCTGTGCCTAGAGGATGCAGTTTTTGTTTCTATCTTAGTTCTTTAAAGAACAGATATATATAGATATATATATATATAAATTTTTTTTTCCACAGCTGATGATATGGAATACCTTTGCAACTTCCCCCTGCACCCCCCCCCCCAAAAAAAAAAAAAAGGAAAGATATAAAAGGCAGAGGATAATGGTGAAGATGATAGAAGCTGTGAAAAATACCAGCTGTTAGTCTGAAGGATTAACAGGTCTTTAGCTAGAAAGTAGATGTAGATGTGTTTTATGAATTAGTTTAAGAAACCCTTTACAAAGAATAGTTTTCTGCAAGTGGCAGCCGCCTCATTTCCTGGCCCTATTAGTACTCAAATTGCAATACATAAGATAGTAATTCCAGGCAACAATGTATATGAGCTTTATGGAGAACAGGACAGTCATGCCCAAGGCTTGCCATCTGGTCTGTCTCTCAGCTGCCTTTCAAAATGTTGTCAGATGCTCTCAGAGTTTACACATCATAAATCTGTTACTAAAATAAATAAGCGCCCAGAGCTCTCTGACTGTATTTCAGAAGCGCTAGGCTCTGCTCTTTTGGGGAATGGCAGTGTCAGAGCAGCACGGGTCTTCCTCAGATGGCTTAAGACGAGGCAGTGGTGGGACAAGTTCTCTGACTGTCTGTGCTGCTTATGCTGTGCAGCACCTGACTGCCCCAGCCAGTGTTCTCCCTGCCTTTTCCAGCCTCCTCTGCTGCTCCTGGGTCAGGACTGCAGGCAGCTAGCAGGAGTGGGGAAGATGCTGTGTTTATTGCATCAGGGGCCTGCTGTGAATGAAGATGTTCTTTCTGTGTCTTGGTGGTATTTCAGAAAGGGATGTTTAGACTGTGCTAGTGTATACATATCTGTTTCCAAAGCAGTGTGGGTGACACTTGAGCTGCAGAGTTTCATCGATTTTTAATGAGAGTCATGTAGCAAAAATTCTGCACTCTTGTTTTGGAGGCATGGAGCAGAGGCTGGTGTCACCAAGGTGCAACACCTCTCTCCTGCCTTTTGTTTTGGAACACTTGCTTTCCATGGCCTTATCTTTAGTAGAAGTGGGGCAAAAACTTCCATAGGGAATTTCATTTGTGATATCAACTGACATTTTTAGCAGCCAGCCTCTTTTTTTTCTGTGCATGTTTTACTCACTCTGTAAATCATCCAAGAGTTTAAGATCATTAACTCCACTCTCTTAATGGGATTCCCAGCTGTCAGCGTATTACCCATCTCTTCTGTCATCCATCTGACAAGTCATTGTCAATTTCCATTTATAATTTTCTGAAAAGAGAAATTGTAGCTATGAGTAAATTCTCAAATTACCAAATCTGTGCAAAGAACTGAATAGTTATATTTCATTGGACAAACATCTATCATTCCCATCCGTTCATTTGGGCCTTTCTGTCTCCAGGATTTGTCTATGTGGGAATAATTAAAATCCTTTGTACTTCTGTAACACTGGGTCTCAGGACAGTTTACTAGTGCTAGTGAATTAAGTCTTATTCCAACCAGTGTGAGGAAGCAGAGAGAAAGCACTGAGAGGGTCAGTGCAAAGGCAGGAACAAACCTGTACTACTTTTAACTCTAGCTTTCTTCTTTCAGATATGCCTTCCAATTTTGTTAGTATCTGAGCATCTCGCAGTCTATTTATTTTTTCTATAGTTATTCCTGCTAGTAGAAAAGTACAGAGAGGTATGCACATGCTAAAGGTGACTTTATAGAGTACATCTATGAATCAACACTAGGATAGAGAAAGTTCCTTGATTTGGCAGCTCAGAGTGTCTGGTTGGATTAGCATCTATTATAGTTACCATAAATTAATGCAAGCTTCAGCACAACTTGAATTTCTGCCCACATCCCTCCACTCTCTGACAGGCCTGTCAGCACCAAGCAAGACAGCATGGCACAAAGATCTTTAATGCCAATATGGCAAAATTTTGTGTGGTGAAGAGACACTTGCTTAGGTTAACATGCTGATGTGGAGAAGCTAAAGACAAATTGAACCACAGATTAAGCCTAGTTGGAGCCCATGACAGGCATTTGGGGATTGCAATCACTTACTTTGGATGAATGACAGCTGTAACAGGCTGTCTTTGCCCTTAGCTCTGGGAACTACAAATTAAAGCAAGTTAGCTATGTTCAGACCACAGTGCTGTGTACACTCTCTGGCTGTATCCAAACTCATTCTTGTGTCTCATTCAAAATGATGCAATTCAGCAGCAGTTTGCCATTTAGACATAGAACTTTAAAACAACTCAATAACATGCTGAGGCAAAACAGAGCATAGTGAGAAAGTTAAATATTCCAGGCAATCTAAAAATGTGGGTCTTAAACACCATATTATGTATCAAGATGAAATTACCACCGTTAGTTATGGTTTCTTTAATGTATTTTTATCCAATTGTGGCTAACTATAAAATACTGTTGGTCTAAAAAAATGATTAATTGTGAGTTGACAGTGGTTACCCCTTTTACCAAACTGGTTAATATTGTTGGGTCCCAAGTTTTCCCACTGCTGTTTTCCAGTGGGCAGTGTTTATCTGGGCTCTTGTGCATTGAATCAAGAGAAACACTTCCTTAGGAACTCCTTCAGAGCAGACACATTAGTCTCTGTTAATCTCTTCAGTCAAAACACGTGCCCCAACCTCCTAAATGTAATCTGGGGAGGAGTCTCTGCTGAACTCCTGCTGCTCTCTTGGCCTCTTTCCCACTCTACACTTTTTCCCACTCAAGGCTTTTGGGGAATCCTCTCCACTTGCCATGGGCCTGTCTCGGAGGTTAAAACACTGAATTGAGTGCCAGGAAGTCTTGGTTCTGCAAGTGACTTGCCATGTTGGACAAGTTACTCTTCTTTAAATGAATTTCCTCCTTTATAAAATTATTTTTACACTTCCTGACACATAAAAGCATGAGGCAGCTGTGGCTACTGCATTTCCCTGCAGTGTCTGGACGCACACACTCATCATGCACAGAGCTGTAGGTGCTTATCTCAACGTGATGGGTTGACCTTGGCTGGCTGCTGGCTGCCCACCCAGCCACTCTAACTGTTTGACAGGGTGGGGGGGGAAATAAAATGGAAAAAATGCTTGTGGATCAAGATAAAGCCAGGGAGATCATTTACTAATGACCATCACAGGCAAAACACTTGATTTATTCCAAATTAAAATACATTTGGATGGTGAGAAAAAAAGCCACCTTCCCCTGAGTCACCTCTGTTTTCCCCAGGCTCAAATTCACTCTTGCATTCCTGACTCTACTTTGCCCTCAGCCCTGAGCAGTGCAGGGGGAAGGGGGGATTGCAGTCAGGATGTAGCACTTCTCTGCTGCCCCTTCATCTTCACGCTTTTCTCCGCTCCAGCGTGAGCTCTCCTGGGGCCGCTGTTCTTCAAGAGAAACCTGATCCTGCGTGGGTCCTTTGTGAGCTGCAGTTCCTGTCAGGAGAACCTGCTCCTGCATGGTCTCTCTGCCTGCCTGAGTTCCTTCAGGGAACACCCACCCGCGGCGGTGTGGAGAGCTGCGCGGCCATAGTCCTCGCTGCACGGAGGTGCCCGCAGGGGAACCTGCTCCGGCGCCTCGAGCGCCTCCTTCCCGCCTTTTTCTCAGGCCGCGGTGCCGCCCTCACGGGGCTGTTTCTCACACGATTTTCCTCTCAGCCTCGCTGAGTTTTGCCATTTCTTAAACGCGTTTTCACAGAGGCACCGCTGGCTTCTGCGACGGGCTCAGCCGGGTCCTGCTGTGGGTCTGTTGTGGGACCGGCGGGAACCGGCCCGGGGCGGCCCCTCCGCACCCCTCAGAGAGGCCCCTGCAGCCCGCCCTGCCAGCGCCTGGTGCAGACACCCGGTACACGGAGTATCTGGGTTAGGAGAGGTGTCTCGCTGGGATCCCTCTTTGGTCAGCAGAAAGAGACAAGCTTCTCATGAGGGCAGTTCCACTCTTAGGTAAATGTGGTTTGTGCTTTAGTTACATTTTTCTGCTGCGTTTTTTGAACCTAGGTCTGAAAACTTTGTGTGGGCTGGGATTAATTTACACCTGATTGTGTCTGTAAGTGCTGTGGGTGGGGTATACAGCCTAGCATTATGCCTGTAAGGCCATAGTTCACAGAAAACCCCACTTCTTCCAAAGCTCTAGTGGCTCCTGATAAGACCTGCCATGGGCAGAATTTTTATCTGATCCAAGAGCCCGATCCAGCATCACTGAAATACTGGATGTGCATCGCTGGGGCCGGTACAGCATCTAGACCACAACTGGGTCAACAGTCCATTGCGTATCTTTGAAGTGAACAGTGTGTTTTTATGTAATCTTCTAATTTATTTGGCCTTGGTTCCCACTAGAAGCAAACATATGTGACAGCAAAATGTATTTGGCTTGAGTTCTCTTAGTTTGGCATATTTAACATGAGTGATTATTTCATTTATTTAGCAGTGTTCATATAAAATGGCAACCCAGCACAGATGAACAGAGAACATCTACAGTAACACGCTCACAAGTTCTCTTTAATCTTGCAGTGGTTCTGGCATTTTCCTATGGGATTGCACCTTTCCGTGAGCCACTTCCAAGTTTACATTGTGTGTTTTCTTTTCTTTTTTTTTAAAGGAATTGGCTAAGAGGACTCCCTCTAAGCATCCTGATCACCCAGCTGTCCAGAACGCATTGCAGGCGATGAAGACAGTCTGCACAAATATCAACGAGACCAAGAGACAGATGGAGAAACTGGAAGCCCTTGAACAGTTGCAGTCCCACATTGAAGGATGGGAGGTATGATGTAGGACTGGCAAGCTCCCTGGAGGCCATTCGCTGCACAGTTTAATGGGCTGTAGTTTAGTGACTCATGCTGTGTACAGGGATTTCTGTTTCTTACATGGTGTATAAATGCTCTTGAAAGTGTGGGCGGCATCGCTTTGACGAGTTTAGAATTTAGTGTTTGTTTTGGGGTGTAGGCTGCTGCTAAGTTGTAGCAGAACAAATAGATTATGAAAAAAAGAAAGGTCCTGGAGATAGAACATACTGAAATTTCAAATGGGCAGATCTCATTTGAAGGACAGATAGGTCTAGAAGATGAAATCAGGACTGGTCTAGATACCAGAAGTCTCTCTTTCCATTTTTACAAACCTTTAGTTTTTCTGCGAGCTTTGAAAGTTAGCTTACTTAGCTTCCTACAGATTTCCTGTATAAAAGATAACGGTTAGATTAGCAAGCATTCGAGTAGAAAGCAACTGGTGTATTTGTGTTTGTTCCAGTTAAGTTACTCGTGGATGCGTATCTAGTGATGTGTTTATCCGTAGGTGGATCTGTGTAGGTATTTACTATGGAACGGAAAAAAAAAAATAAGAGAGGGAGAAAACTAGAATATGAAGCTTGGGGGAAGAGGAAATCTGGAAGAAGAGCCATTCAGAAGAAATACTGGGAAGTCAAGATGGTGTGCAAAGGGTTGGCAGCTTATCTGGTGATGACTTTAGTTGATGTCCTTGAACCAGTGGAGTTGGAAGCCTCTGGGAGGTGCACCATAGGGAGCCAGTGGTGTTAAATGGCCTCATGGAGAGAATGGCGTCGGCGTTTAGTGAGACTGATATTTCAAATGTCAAGTCTGATCATTGCCAGCTGAGGATTTCTTAGCTGAGGACATTTTGTTAGAGGTCATGTAAACTTCCTTGTGTTTGGACTCTTGGGTGCTCTCCATGACTCTCTTTTGGGTTGTTTTTTATGTTTTGTGTGTGTTTTAAACCTTACTCATTTTTCCCCTGAAGGATGTTCTTGGCATCCAGCTAAAGATGTGAGAACAACCCAGATATCCAACTGTGTATTTTTTGGATAGCAAGCTCAGCAAACAAAGTTATATCATGTTCTATATAGCAAGACTTCTAGAAACAGTTAAAACCACTTCAGGTTCAGTGCAACTCATGAGCTGTCTAGGCAAGAGGCATGGTTTGAACTCCAGAGCCTGAAGCATGACTATTAAAGTGTCCACGATGCCATAAATGAAGTGCTATCCAAACTTAATCCTTTTTTTAAAAAAAAAGGCTTTAACTTATCTACAGCAACATTCTGGGGCTGAAAACCCTTTCAGATTTGTTTATACACACTGTTTTGTAACAAAGTCACCTAGGTCACTCAGCTCAAAATTGCAAAAAGAAAGAAGTGTTTTTCCCTCCCAGTAAGCTGGGGAATGTTTCTAAATGACTCTAGTGCCATATTAAAAGCAACAAAACTAGCTTTATACATCACAGATAGATGCCAATGCTCAACAAGATGGCATTTTTTATTTCTGTACATGTCAGGAAGTTTGAAACTGATCACCAGTTTCCTATCTTGAGTTTCCACAGTGCTAGGTATCTAGTAAATTCTGACTCTAGGTCAAAGTGCTGTGTTTGTAAATAACTGGTTTTAGTTCTTTCAAATGTATTGCACAGTTTATTGCTAATGAGAAGGGCTCCTAACTTCTGTCTATGGCACGATGTAATTACTGAATTAAAGAAATTTTTAGCTTAACAATGCAGTGATATAAGCCACTGAGCTGGCTGGTAAATTTATGCCTGTTTTTAGTTTTTCTGATGGTAATCTCTTCTATGAAATAGAAATTTTCCCTTTTGCATTAGCATGGATATGGATTCTGAAACACTGATGCCCTGTATGTACAGTTATATGGTATACATGCTAATTTGACAAGCCCTACAGCTTCCAACTGCTCTAATCCAAGGCATCTTAAATTGTCAAGAAGTAAAGATCAGCTTACCTATGACCAAATATTTTATGATTATATGGGCCGTAGGCTGACTCTGGGGAGTGTGCAAGCAGCCCAACATGAAGTTTGGTGTTAATTTGTTCACATAATTTGGAACAGGCTCCGCCATGTCTAATGTTTCTGTTTAGCCAAACCAGCAGTTTCAGTGGTTTCTATGACTTTGCACTTCCCTCCAGCTGTCCCAGTGGATCATCCTTGGTCTGATCTCCATCCTATTGCCATCAGTGCCACCCTCATATTTCCAGCATGAAGAACAATGTAATGTCATTTTGCTGCAGCTTGCTCTTGAGAGTAATCTGTAACTTCACTAAGCAGTAGGGGTTTTTTTAGAGCACTTTCTCAGTTCAACATTTTTTATTCAGTATCTCCACCCACAAGTCTGCATCTCCTTCTCTAATACAATTGTCACTGTCATACACTAGACATACACTGGCATCATCCTGTCAATCTCTTTTTGAGACAGATTATAATGAAGGGACATGTTAAAATAGGCCAAGTCTGGGAAGCCAGTGAAGGCCTGCAGCTTAGTCAGAGGTCTGTTCATCAGCAAGAGCTCTGCTCAGATTCATTCTTCTGGAATGCACAGAGTCCTTGGAGATGTATGTTATGGATTAGTCTCAGACAGGTCAATTTGATTCTGGTTAATCCTTCTAGGAAACAAAGATTAGTTTAAAAAAAGGGAAAAAAAAGTAGAGAATGCATGAGAAGACCAACTTCTGTATACATTGTATACAATGTTTTTGTTTGCCTTGTGAAGAACAAATTAATATGCTGTTTCTACTAATTCTATATTGATTTTTCTGTGGGGAGAGCTTCTCCTCATGTGTCCCTGTGAATTATTTTTACTGAACAACTGCTACATATCCTCAACTTCTCCCAGTCTGAAATGCATAGGGAAGCAAAGCCCACAGAACAGCATGAGCTGTAAGATATGTGTTAGTGCTTAGGCAGATCAATCATTTTATAGTTGTCTCTAATCTGCAGTTCCACCAGCTATGATGTTTTCTTTTTCCCCCCCCCCACCCCTAGCTTAGTCCCACTTAGAAAGGTGAGAAATCCTGTGTTTTCTTTGAAAACATCAAATAAATCTTCTTACTCTGTTTCTTACTATTTAAAAACCTATCAAATTAATATAAATAGGAAGTAGCTAAGTCAACAGGAAATACATGAACAGTGGTTAGATACCATCATGATGAACCTGATGGAAAAATAAAGATTCTTAGATATTAGGGCGAGAAGCAACCTTTGCAATCATTTGCTTTCACTTCCTGCACAAAATAGGCCAGATAATTTTACCCAGTGACTCCTGTGTCTGTAAAAGCTTGACTCCAGTTACTGATGTCCCTGTGCTCATTGCTTTTGCTGTTTTGAGTATCTTTCAGAAAATGAAGCACTTGGTGTTGAGGTGCTCAGAAGTCTCGTTTTCTCCATGGGCAGAGCATATGAGGAGCTTGCTTTTATGTTGTAGTCAGTTGGTTTCTATTCCTGTTTGTGTACATGCTAATAGGCCTTTGGGTCATAATTCTGAGATACAGTGATTTCTCTTGGACATAGTAACAGTTCATTTTCAAAATAACAAGTGCTTATTTCTGGACATGTATTAACCCTTTCTATAGAATGATTAAGAAAATAAAAACATATCAGGACAACAGACTATTGCATCTAGTTAAGTCCTGCATCATTCTGTCCAGACTGTATAGAAACACATATGTGGAACACAGAAATTGGTGTGCATATGTGGCAGCTTTTAAAGAATAGCTGCTTCCTTGTTAACTAAAAGCAAGACATGGACAGCACAGCTGGCAAGGTTTGATTTAGAAAGTGGTGTAATCAGAGGTTCATTCACACATTTAGATTGACTGCATTGCATTTAGAAAGGTTTCAGTTCAGTGATTTCCCCTTGAATAGCTTGATGGCAGCAGATTGTACCTTCCTCAAAAACAAAACAAAAAACAACCAAAAAACCAAAAAGCCAATCACTTATGCAGTGTCTAAAATCATTCAAATAAATAATTTTCTTTGGAAATCAAGCAGTTTTGTTGATAATGAATGTCTTGCAATCCAAAGTCAGTTCTCTTTTCCAGTAAGGCTCAAAGCAATGGGTCATATAATCTAATTTACTTCCTTATCTGTGTGCTGACCGTGGAAGGAAGTTACTGTTACCCTAAGTTGTTCTTCCTTCCAACTCAAAGAGAAATGAAAAAACTAGTAAGTGATCCAGAACTGGATGGTAAATGTTTCCAGTGCCTCAGGGTGTTTTTCTGAAAAGGGACCTTTATTGATAGGGTGCTCTTGTACCTTCAAAGTAGTACTAGATCAAGGAATAGTGCCTAAGATTATCCAAACCAACTTGTTTGGTCAGTGGAACAGTTGAGGAACAGATTCCCAGCTGTGTGCAATTAGAATGTGGGGACACTTGGAGTTTGCCTGTCCTGAGAGCAACCTGGGACAGTCCTATAGTTGTTTTTCATTTGGGCCCAACTGCTTTGGTCCTGAAGGGCCCCATTTAAAGGACTGTATGATTGCTTTTCCTAGGAATAATCTGAGTAACAGTTTGGGGGGTGAATGGTTCAGAGTCATCTGCTCTGGTTTTCAGCTTCTGGGCATCCTCATAGGCTAAGGTGTCGTGAGCACCAAGCTGGGTTATCTCTATGGCTGTTGTCTAGGGCCTGTAATGGCCTGCACAGAGCAGCTAGCACAGTATCCAGGACCCAACCTCTGATTTTCATAGCTATGTTTCTAACTTGCTTGTGTTTATTAGAACTCCAGAAAGGAGAGCACTTACCTATACTTCTAACAAAAGAGTTGGAGAGACATATCACCACTGAGGTGATATGAAAAGGTGGTGACATATCACCACCTTTTGCAGAGAGGTGGTTAATAGTGACCTATGTCAGTAGCAGAGCTACAGTGTTAGGGAAATACCATTATTCTTTTATAAAGCATTGGTAAAGCCCTCACTTGAGATATTTGCAATGATAGCTCAGGGTATGAAGGGACTAGCAATACAGCTGCATTGAGAGGGGAAGATTTATTCAGGAAAAAATCTCCTAGAATTTATTAGGGAAGATTTATCATAATGTACAAGGACTCCAAAAAACCCCAAAATTTATAATCCAGAGAAAACATGATGTGTTTAGCCACATTAAGAAATTGAGCACTTCCTCCTTATGAGTCCATGAGTTATTTCACAGCTTAGTGACATGCAGATAAAATAACAGTGTTTTAGTAAAACTCCTTAATTATGCATGCACACAAGGAGTTAAAAATAACAAATATATCTTTTCTGTGTTTCAGGGGTCAAATCTGACAGATATCTGCACACAGCTCTTGCTCCAAGGGACTTTGTTGAAAATCTCAGCAGGAAATATCCAGGAGAGAATGTTCTTTCTATTTGATAATCTACTGGTCTATTGCAAGAGGAAATCCAGGTGAGTTCCTCTATCCTTATGGTTTTATAATGAGACTATTCAGAAGTTTTGTAAGTAGAAAGCATGATCAATTACTTATCACACACTGTATTCCCTGTTGCTTTGTAGGGCTGAGTCACAGGTGTGACTTTCCTCTGTTCTTGACTATTGCTATTACTCAGACTATATGAGAAAGAAGTCACTATATGGTAGGATAAATATACCAGAGAGTAATGGGGTCCCCACTCCGAGCAGCGTGCGGTCCAAAGACAGAAGTTGATACAGTGCAGAAAAAACACAGAGTGAGTTCTTACAGCTGGAAAGTTTCCCAGAGCAGATGGGTCTCCAGGAGTGATGTGAAGGAGGAGGCTGTGCCAACTTTCATTGTGAGGTTATTCCATGCAGAAGAGAGTGATGTGAAAAGTGATATAAAGCCAAGAAAGGGGAAAGTGGAAGACTTAAGAAAACATTAAATAGGTGCAGGGTACAGAGGAGTAAGGAAGAGATGAAGATTAGCAAGTTGCTGTTCAGCATTTGCAGCCCACATGTTCCATGGTTCCATTATTTTAGTGACAGTTTTTGCATCATTCCACCTTATAAAACTTCAGCATTATTAACACGTACTGCTTATTGTTAAAATAGCATTGGCAGTGTGGAGGGCAATTTGCTTCTGCAGCAGTTACACTACTTCAGTTCTTAAGCTTTTCACCTTCTCAGCTCCAGTTTTATTCTCATATCTTGGTCTTTTCTGAATTTACAGTGCATCCTCTACAATCCAGATTCTCCTCCTACTCCCTTTGCTGTAATATTCTCCCCCTTCTTCAAGTTATACTTCTTTACTGGTGATGGCCAAGTAGAATGGCCAACCCAATTAGAACTTCTCAAAAAACAGAGTGTTCTCTCCAAAGAAAATGCTCATATCTCAAAATTTGGGTTTATTTCCCATTTTTTTGTTCAGTGGAAATTTTGGAACCAATTTTTCATTAAACCATGAAAAAATAATTTCAATAATGTTCAGACTTTTTGTGTGGATAATGCTGAAACTACATAACATAAATACAAATTATTATGTGAAACCTACATTAGAATATATTAGAATGTAATATAAACATTTAAATTAAATTGAAAAAAGTTTCAAAATTCAGTATTATCTAACTAAAGCATTCTGACTGCTGAAATGAAGCAAGAAAAATGAAACATTTCATTTTGACACTTTACCAGATTTGTCAAAATCCAAACTTTCATATGAAACAGAGTTCAGAACTTTGTGTCTTCCGACAGAAAACTATTCCTTGCCAAAAATAATTAAAAAAAATGATGGCTAATCTTGTACTTCTTTAGAGCTCTTAGAAGTTGGTTTTCTAGTCCAGTTTGTAGTTCGGGTTAGCCTAGCCCCTCCCACGCTGTCCCGGCACTTTTCCCAGAATACTAAGATTTAGAAAACAAAATGTTCTACTTAGTGCCTTTTAAGCAACTCTGTGTTTTTGTACAGGAGATGTTACTGAGCTACTCTGTAGTTTGGCTTGATTTTGGAGGAGGCTGCTATACCACTTTGATTTTCCCAAAGGCTCAATATTGTTTATCTTTGTCTAATAATGTAGCTTGAACTGATGAAATGTCTCAAATCTGATTTCCATTAAAAAGTAAAATATTTTATTAAGTCTGCTGGGAATTGCCTAATGTAAAAGATATATTTAGAGATTGCTGAGTGACTTTAATTTTGGGTATTTCTCCTGTCTAGCTGCTATTTATAATTAGTCCAGGATGGAAATGAATGTCTATCCAGTTGTGCTGGTGTGATCATTTGGTCAGCTGCTTGACAAACAACAACATGTCAGTGGGACACAGATTTTGGAAAAAAAAAAAAAGAAAAAGAAACAAAAAAAGCAACAACCAAAAACTGCCTGTGTCTGTTCCTAATTTGAAATTGAATGACTTGATTCTCATCTCACTTATACTATGCCTGTCTTGTAGAAATCACTGGAGTTTTTCTTGATTGAAAAGCACTGTCAGAATTGAGACCTCAATCTTTGATACGTAATCAACAATGCAGCCGTTTGAATTTCGGCATTATGTCTTTTCACAATAGCATAAGTTAGGAGTAGTGTTGTTGAGACCAATTTGCAGTGTGTTTAGAATCAGAATCAGATCTGTGATTTTTAAATCTAAGACTGCAATCTCATCTTTTGCAGAAGCTTAGGGAAGTCTGACAAACTGATGACATAAATTTTCAGGGCTGAGTATTGTTTTGTGTTTTTAGCAGGATCATAGACTGCTGTTCAAATTGAATCCTGATGTCAGTAATAATATGTTTCATGTGGGGAAATGGGCAGAGTATTTAAAGGGTTTCACCAAGGCTGCCAGGACAGCTTTTCTTTTGACTCCAACAGTTTTCTTTAGGAAATGATCTAATAGCTCCAAGATCTCAGTCCCTGTCATTCTGACTGGATGTAAATATATGATCATCACTAAAGGTATATTTGTCACTAGAGCTAGTTGGAAAAGGACAAATTGTTCAGAAAAACTTGGTGATTCTCCTCTCACCTCAGTTTATCACAATATGTCACTTTGACAGAAATTTTCTCCCCAGCTGTTTTTTATTGCAATATTCCTTGAATGTTATGAGCTCCTGGCAAGTTGCCACAGCAGTCCCTTCACTGTACAGAGTTTGGACACCTGCCATCTCAAATGATGATCATTTGACCAGTTGTGGTTTGGTTCACATAGCAGTGTTGTTCTTAGATATTAAACCTCAGCAGGTGTCAGCTGGATAGTTTTAAACCTATTCTAGACATAAAAATCAGAACATAACTAGCAATGAAAAGTGCTTTCCTGAAATTATTCAGATGGCATTTCAACAGAGACACTGTAAAGCTTATGGATAAGGATGTAAACCTTGAAGCAAAATCACCACAGCAACACCTTTACAAATAACACATACACTGGCATTTAACACACATATGACACACCGTGTGACACTAGCCTCTTTACATTTTTCATTTCATATTTGAAACTTGGTACACATACCACAAACTTATTAAAGCTGTAGCCAAACAAAGGAGGCAAATGTAACATTATGTCAGGTGATACTGCAGTTTTCATTCCAAAGCCACGTGCAGTTCAGTTGTACTGGCATTTCAACCAATTATTTGTCAAGAATGTAAATCTTGAAGGCACCCCAGTCTTCACATGATCTTGCAAAATAAGCTTTTTATCACTGTGCTGACACTGCTTTACACTTATCTTTGTGAGCTGATTGAGTATTCCAGTTATTTAACATCAGAGACATGGTCAAATACCACAAAACACTATATTGGAATCCTTTCCTAGTAGTCATATTTCAGCCTGATTTATGCACACATGTGTTACAGTATTTGCTGACGTGTTGCTGACAGTCTAAATCCTAATTGCAGAGTTACTGGGAAAAAAACATCTAAACGGACAAAGTCAATCAACGGGTCCCTGTACATCTTCAGGGGCCGAATAAACACAGAAGTCATGGAGGTGGAGAATGTGGAAGATGGAACAGGTAAGAGACCAAATACTGTCTTTTAACAACACAGCAAGTCCAGATCTTGCGTTAGAAGTTGGTACAAAAGTACTTGTCCATCTCCTTTAATGAAATCTTAAGTGAGCTGGGTAACTTCTGATGCCTTCATTATTAGACCAACTTACACAGTGAAAGACTGGACATGCTTTCAGGCACTAGTCCTTCA
Source organism: Caprimulgus europaeus (assembly GCA_907165065.1). The sequence continues at coordinate 9,394,385 of OU015541.1, forward strand.
TTCTGAAATGACCTTATGAAGAGTTTGTGTACCCCGAAGCTTGTCTATTTTTTCTCCTAATCCAAGCTAATTTAGTAAAAGATACTTTATCTTCTTCCCATCCTTTCTTTTCGTACATCTTAAAGCCATTACAGCTATAATAACAGAACTTCTGGATCTTCTCCTCATTTTATAATGCTACTAAATATTAGTCTTAGCATCAGATCAGTAGCATGGAATGTGGCCATGAACAAAATATGGGAATGCAGTTGTGTTACAGTTCTTGTGTTCTCACACGGGCAGGAAGACTGGATGGGTTTCTGATTTCATCCACAAAGGCTTTGCCAGCCCCTGCTCCTATTGTAATAAGTCAGGAATTAATATTATGTGCTTTAAACAGTTGACATTTAAAGAGTTCCCGTGTCCTGTGGACAAAAATCCTTACTGTGCAAGAAATTAGTGTGTCCCAAGAAAGTTCTGAACAAATAACCTGAACAAATATCATGGACTTTTTCACTGATGCCATTGTATTTAAATATTTTAGTTCTTCTCCTGAGGTGAAATTACAAAGTGTCACTCTTAGGACTGAAAGTCCTAGCCTAGCCAGGGATATTTCTATTAGTATTTGTACTTCCAGAGTGATAAGTAACAACCAGTCACATGGATGGTCAATAAGACTGATGCATGAGGTATATCTCCAGAATTCAAGCTCTTCAAAGATGAACATTTTAATTAAAGTATCCCACACTGATGATTAAAGAAGTGGTCCTTCTATTCACTGTGTGCATTGTGCTTTCGGTTTTTACAGCAGATTACCACAGCAATGGCTACACTGTGACCAATGGCTGGAAGATACACAACACAGCCAAAAACAAGTGGTTTGTCTGTATGGCCAAGACTGCAGAGGACAAACAGAAGTGGCTGGATGCTATAATCAAGGAAAGGGAGCAGAGAGAGAGTAAGTGAATAATGTATTTTCCAATGCACTGAATGAACTTGTGCACAAAGGAGAAATGTATTTGCATGTGTAAGTGCCTGAGAGAAAAAGAAAAGGTTGCAGTTTTTCCTCCATGGGCAGAGTTAAAATCAATTAAAATCCCAATGACAAAGAAAATCAAGTGATTAAAACCAAATATTTTCTGAACATTTACCTTGGGGTTTTTATGGACTTGTGTCAGTTTATTTATCAGATATTTTTATTTGCCAGAGTCAGTTTCTTTGCATTGAATTACAGTGAAAAAATTACATTTAATCAATTCATTTTTTTTGGTATTTTATTTGTAAATAAGATAAAGTTGTATTTGTATTTATCAGTAAAATGAGAGAAGAAAATCCAGCATGCGGCCTTTTTCAGAGGCAATGGCAAAAACTCGTTCTCACAAATTTGTCCCCCATGATCTTGAAATAAATAGAACAGTTCATGGGGAAAAACTCTAGAAGTAGATGACAAATGTATGCCAGTTTTTGTCACTTTTATCTTTTATTGTGGAATGAAATAAAAACTAAGCTTATCTTTAACTGGTATTGTACAATAGAAGCAAGCTCACAAAGCCATGAATCAGGGTGGGTGATAAAGGTCTGAGTTCCTCTAAAAGTGAGAACTATCATTCACAACTGAACCTGCTTCCCTGTTTGCTCAGTGGGAAAAATAATAGCTCATTGCTGAAGGAAGTGACACTTATTTTAAAAGATGCTGTACCTGCCCTTCAAAAGTGGTTCCCCTTCTGCACATGCAACTCCAGTAAAGGTGTAATTGCTCATCTGTGATAATTTTGAGAGAGGTCAGCCTCATACCCTTTTTTTAGTAGTGTGTTTTCAGAACTTGTACTTGGTAAGCAGTAATGCTTTAGATTGTTAAAGTATTTTAAGAAAGTTACAGATCTGTCACTGAAGTTTAATAAAAACAGAGAGTATAAATCCTTTAATGTCCTTTGAAAATCCAGACCTTAGTTTTTAAGTTAAAATGCTTTGCATCTAATCTGCCAAACAAAATGCACATGGTGATGTTATTTGTTACCAAAGAAATAAACCATTTCCAACAGACCTTATCATATATGAGCCCAAATATACTTTTTGATAATAGCAAGAATGCTACCTTCAAAATGTTGATTGGACATGGTGTAAATTCAAAAGAACTAACTGAAGGCAACAGAGAGGATCAATTTTGATTATTATTTTTTTTTAATTGAAAGGAAGTGTTTTACCATTCTTAGCTGATGATCTGTGCTCATTAGTCAGTTCTGCATCCCACTCTACTGTAAGGATCCTGACCTTCCACATGATATATTCTTTTAATAAAATACATTTCTTGGCTCTTACTGTTACTCTCCAAGTGCTAAATCATGTCTCTAAAAGATCCAGTCAGTCTCCATTTCATAGTGAGTTTTCACTTTGTGAGGTCAGTAATGCTCTGCGGAATTTCCCGTGCACCAGGTAAAATGTGTGAGGAGAGAGAAGGTTCAATGAGAAGTAAAAAGACAGGATTAGCAAAACAGAACATATATAAACAGGGAGCTTAGGAGTATGGGGTGGTGATTGAAATAAATATTAGGAAGGGAAAATAACTCTTCCTTAATAGAAAGTTTCTCAAAGTTTTCTATGCAGCATTGGCTAGTAGGAGTGTTTTTTTCCTGATGCTTTTTGTCATATAGTTTAATGATGTGGCAGCCGATGACAGGCACTCAGGACAAGCATAGATATCGTGGCAGACATTCCAGGCCTTATTGGAAAATCTCCCTTGGATCAGGGTACTTGCAAAGTCACGGAGATATCAGTGTTTGGATTAGAAAGCTTGGTGCGATTCCCGGTTCTGTAGGATGAGCTGGGCAGAATGTGCATTCCAGCCTGCCATTTACATCAGAGCCTGGGGAATTCAGTGATGTAAGAGCAGCAGGAAACATGTATACTATTACACAGGCTGCTTTCTGTCACAAGTGCACGTTGCAAATTAGCCTCAGCTACACGTGTCAGCATTCGCGTTGACTTGGATCACGGTATTGAAGGGAGAAGGGGATGGAAGAGGAACGGCAATAAGCCAGGGAATTTGCAGAGCCAACACATTTAGCCAGATATTGGACATATGAAAGAAATACTGTATTTGAAATAAAAAAATGTTGTGCAAGTCTAATTTTTGGATCGTGTGTTTCAAGCCTCTAAAACAAATGCATTGAGTGTTTTCAAAAAGCCAGAAAGCAGCTCTGATGACACAGAAGACTGTTAATTTATTTCAGTATCTTACCATAAAGCAACAGGATTTACGTCCAGTTGGAGTGAACTGCTCTTCCCAAAGAATGTACAACTTTCATTTTCTAGCCTTACACTGATCACTTAAATTCTGCCTACTGTCAATCTCTGTAAAAATTAGGCATGTAAGTACAGGACCAATTCAGGCTGCATGTTTTCAAGCTAATCTTAGAGATGCCTGAAATCTGTGCCCCTGTTTTGGACTCCAGAGTTACCTAGATTTGCAAGTTCTAGAATAACATAGCCAGAAAAGAAAATTATTTGTCCAGCCTAGAAGAGACAAAACGTCTACAGCAGCAAAACAGCTTTTCTCATATGCTGTCCTCCTAAAGCAATTTGCAAATCTAAAGGGAAGAGTGACAGAAAATGCCAGTTATGATGATAGTTGTAACATAGACACCTATTGTTTTCAGAGGTCATCCTCCTGACTGTAGTAATTTTCAAGTTAACATGAGCTATGTGGAAACTTATACAAAGTGGATGTGAAAATGTCTCTATATCCAATTATCTATCTTTAAATAATTCAGTATTTCTTTACTTGGCTGGATAATGTAATTGTTAAAATGTATTTTTAGCCTTGGAGTATTAGTAAATAAGCTAATTAAGAAAGGATGAGAAAATAATGTTCCTGTCTAGTTTTGATTTATTTAAGGATGTGAATTTTATTTCAGCAGTTTTGTATTTTTGGCTTCAAGTAATAGAACACTCAAAAAGTCATCTGCTCTGTCAAGCATTTAGCTTCCTTGAACAAGTCTTATGCCAGCAGTTATTTCAGGGTCAAAAATGAAATTGCAACAGGAACTCAGTTTCAGAAGGTAGATGTTTTATCCTGCTTTGTTTGGAACTTCTCCATGTTCTGTAGACCATTCTACTTTCTGTGATGTGATGTAACCGTAAGTTTAAAGTTACTTTTTAAAATGGAGAAGGAAAGCTGCAAGCATCTCAGTGCTAAACTCACCAGTGAGAGCTTTGTACTCATAAATGGCCCAATTTCTCCCTTATTTGGAAAATAAGTCAGTTAGTTTCTGTGTTTCTACCACTTTGTCTATTTGGTCTCAGCTTTTGACTTTGAGCAAATGCTTTATCTGATGATAAGGATCTGGAGGAATTTTGGCTTTGTATTCCAGGTTTGAAGCTGGGAATGGAGAGGGATGCGTACGTCATGATTGCAGAGAAAGGAGAGAAGCTGTACCAAATGATGATGAGCAAGAAAGTGAACCTTATCAAAGACAGGAGGAGAAAATTAAGTACTGTTCCCAAGTGCTTTCTTGGCAAGTAAGTGGCATTTGAATTGAAAAGGCCCTTTCATACCAATTAAAAGAATGGACTCTGGATTTTCTGGTTATGGCATTGTGAGGTCAGATCAGATGTGCTTCGATGCAGCTTCATGGAAAAGGCTGTAACCCCCATTACAGTTGTGATTTATTAAAGTTAATCAATGATTTCTACTTTACACCATACGCAGGCTATATAGTGACAGCTCATTCTGTTGTACAGTAACTCAGAACAGCTGTTTCAAATGAACAAAAGGAATAAGAAAAAATACCTTAACTCCCACAAGCTCAGGGCTGCTGGTGGCCTAACCTGTATCCTCTTCTGTGCACAAGCAAATGCTTACCAGGTGATGTTTCAATCCAGCAGAACTGTCAAAGTCTCCGGATTGAATTTAGAAGTTTCCTGTTCGTCAGTGTAACAGACACAAAAGAAATTTTGTGCATCAGGAGACCTGATGCCTTTGTTAGAAGTATAGGGGTTTATTGTCTGGAAAAAACCTCTTTGCTAGATATTACAAAATGATTCTTAAGAATGACATGTGTGAGGCAGTAGAAGAGAGACCCCGTGGATTAATCAGATTGGAGATTAGGTATGATAGCAGTGGGGCTGTTGTAGGGAAATGTCCTTTGTGGCACACAGGGAGACACATTAGTTGACCTGAAAAGACTTTTCCACCTCAGCTGTTTTATGATTGAAATGATCAGCTGTGAGAGGAAAAAAGTTCTGAGGGGCCAATTATCCATTCATTTCCCTTCCCTCCCCCTGGTCTCTGTAATGGCAGTTTGCAGGCAGCATTCCTTTTATACAGGGTGTGGAAATGATGCATTGTCCTTCTGCCTGACAGAAGGCAATCTGGTAGTGTAGACTGGCAATATTTCAGTTATAAAAAAACTTCCTTGGTTTTTGGAGATTTGATTGCTTTTTTGTTCTCACACACACCCCCCAGATCCCCCCAGTTATTTTACTGGGTTCAGATTGCAGCCTTTACACTCTAATTTTGGGGGCGTGATACAGCATTTCTTATTTTCCATGCAACAAGAAGTACCAGACTAGAAACTTACGTTCTTTCAGTGCTGCTGTGGATTCCCTGATATTTTGCTTAATCTCAAGTCTTACCTGGGATTTCCTGCTGCTACTTTTTCTTTTAAAACTAAAGAAAATTCTTATATGCTCCATAGTCTGTCCTTCTCATTGTCCTCAGTTTGCTTGACAGTCCAGTAGTGAGAACTTGACCTAACTTTGCCAATAGGTAACTGAGCCCAGACTGAGGTACCTACAGGTATCCTGATCTCTGACAAAACCATTATTTCTGCTAACATTCCAGCCTTCCCCATACAAGAAAACCCTGCTGATGTCTTTTCCACTTGTTGGTACAGTCCTGGACAACTCAGTTGAGTGCAACTCAATCAGTACAATCCAGTCATGACTCACAGACGTTTCATATCATTGCTGGGGTTTCCGCTGAACGATGCATATTGGCTGTGACCTATTTGTGTTTTCAGATATTCCTGCCTAAGGGAGTCAGTAATAACTGTGCTGAGATGTACTTAGTGGTTTTCTGCTACATGCAGCTGAGAGTAACACTAAAGCCACAAAAATAATTTTTCTCTTGGCCTTTGGATATCAGATAGCATCTAGTAATTCTAGAGATAAAATGTGCTTGCAGGGAAAAAAAAAAACATGAACTAATCCTCATATCTTCAGAAATACCACATGCATTTATTTTTAAGACTGTTTATTGACCTTAACTTCAGCAACTGACTTGCTTGAGAGCAACCCCTCCTCAGGTGTACTGGTATTCAGGACTGTGACTAGTGTTACAATGGCAAAGATGTGTGTTGGTGCCAGTGTATGTAAATGATATGCTTGCCGTGCTGCTTTCAGCACTGCACTAAATCGATTGCAAATCCTTGAACTGTGCTGAGCTTGTAATAGAGAGGATCTGTTTACCTCAGGAGATTCCAAACATATCTGATCAGGTTGCACAAACCTGGATGGGTTGGATTTTCCTGTGTATTTGTTGAAGACAAACCCAGCTGTTCCAAGTCCCTCAATTTCAGAGGTGTAGTTGGGAGATGGTGTCCTGACTTGCATGCCAGATGAGAACTGAGCATAGCAGTACTGGGAAGTGAGGATACTCTCATTCAATACCAGGGAACTGCTTAGGACAAGATAAAGAAAAAAATATCAAGCTTTGCCATCCACTTTTTGAGTTGGTGCTTTTTTAGCTAGAGTCCAGCATATGCCTAAAAATTGTCTTGGAATATTTCTGGATCGTGCACTTCTTAGTGCTTATAACGCCTTCAGAGCGAATGATTACTGTTTTTGTTTTTTCTTAGGAGTCAAATGCCACAGAAGTCTTAAAGTAGCTCTTAAGAAAACCATCCCATGGTTCTGAAGCTTCAGGGCTGTGAGAGTAGCTTTCCATTATTTTCCTTTTTCAGCTCGCAATTTCAAACATTTAAGAAGTTTGCCTTCAATTTACAATCCAAATAAACTCCAGGGACACAGTTACAAATAAAAGAAGTGGGAAAGCTAGCAGAGTAGCAATGTTCTGCTAAAGTTTTGGGCAGCTGTTTAAGTGCTGTAGACTGCCATAGGCACATTGCACTTGATGAAAAAATATATAGCCACTGGGCATCTTCCCTGGGTACTTAACGTGATTCCAGTTATCGGCAGCATGTCTGTGATGGGGCACTCCACAGAGTGTATGTCTTGCATCCTCAGCAATGAGTGTGGAGAATCATTCTTACTTCTCCTCCCTCTGCAGTTTATATTCTGTGTCAGCTTTTGAATACTTCTGGAAACAGTTCAGAATCACTGGGAAATTGAGAATGGGCTTTCCTTAGGAGATAGTCTGACTCATCACTACAGTACTCTGGCTTCAGGAGTTTTACAAAACTCTGCTGGTTTCCATGGGATTCCCCTGGCATAGTTGAATAGATTCTGCTGCTTTTTCTACAGTAAGACAGTTACAGAGTAGCCCCTCAGCAAACCAAAGTTTTCAGTATTGAAGTTGTTGTTATTCTAAAGGCAAAATGCAAATGCTACCTACAGCTTAGATGAGTCAGCTCTGATAAACATGAAGAGACTAAAAATACTTCATTTAGAGCCCACAAGTGGAGGCCTGGATACTGGTTTTGATAAGCAGCAACCCCCTGCACATTGGCAAGCACCCAAGTGGTTTATTGAACTCAGATTTTCCATATGTTGCTCTACTTTGATATATTCCTTTTGTTCTTCTCTATGAATTTAACACATTTCTAGTATAATCACTAATTAACTGGGCAAACAACTCAGCCCCCTAGGACTTTGGCAGTGCTGTATTCATGAGGCTTGCAGTGTCTGTTTCTCTATACTTAGTGTTTCTAATTGAGTAACATCCTACATATCTATCCATTTTTGGCTTTTATTCTGCCCATATGTGCAGCTCTGCCCCTCACCAGAGAGAAGCTTTGTTTTGTGTTGCATGAGCAGACACTTGTCACCTTTTGTCTATAAGTTAGAAACATTGTTTATGTATCTGCCAGGCACCAGCTCCAGTAAATAACTTTAAATTAACCTGTCAGTGGGACTTGTGCTCTCTCTCACTGCTCTGTGCTTGAATTCAGTAGGTTGAATCTTCTCTCCTAAGCCCTGCTGTGATTCCATTAAAGCTAGTGCTGGGGGGCAGGGGTGGGCGGGCAGAAATGGAACCCAGTGAAGAAAGGTGAGCATATGCAACTAAGTCACACCACAAACACTGCTTGGAGGGATGGCTTCGATAGAAGTAGCTGTTTTCTACTGTCCAACTGGTTGTTTTTAAGGTCATCAGTTAATCTTGATTTCCTTTTCCCCCTTGGATGTCTGGATTGCTCAATAAAATAAAGATTTGCAGCATCTTTATAGATCCTGCCAGGTCTTCTTTCCTTTTGTGTGCATGCTAATTATGATGAGCTAAGGAGAATGGTAGGAAAAAACATGGATAGGAGATCTGGATCTTCTGCAGAGCTTTTCCTCCAGAAATGTAAGAAATCGAGCCACCTAGTAGAGTTATCATCACTTACAACAGTTGTCATGCTTGCTTCAAGGAGAGAGTCTCCTGTGGTTGCCTGATGACTCGCAGAGGCATGTGTCTGCTTATATTCAGAGTGAAAAAGCTAATTGTTTCTGTTCTGCTTCCCTTTGCAGTGAGTTTGTATCATGGCTCACAGAGATTGGAGAGATAAGCAAACCAGAGGAAGGGGTCAACCTGGGACAGGCACTATTGGAAAATGGAATTATTCATCATGGTGAGTGCTCCATGCCATAAAGAGATGTCAGATTTCAGTGATGCCTGGGAAATGAGGGTGGAAAACTGACTGCAGCTGTTCACGTGATGTTCTAATACTTTCCTGTACCATACCCACCAAATCCTCAAATGTTTAATGACTTTTGGGATTAATAAGTGGGCAAATTTATGTCATGAAAACAGGACTTGCTGGGTATCCTGAAAGTGTAATGCCTGCAGTTGCATGATTTCTCTGCAAATGTTGTGGACTATATCTGGTATATATTCCCTTGTACTTTATGTGTTTGAAAATCTGTAGTGATCAATAAATACAGCTTTCCATATGAGATAGCAATACAGAGGATAGTCAAGCAGTGCTCTTTTAGAGTGGAACACAGGTATGAACAGAGTGAGGGGCTCCAGGTGATGGGTCGTTATTTCTAATGAGACTGCTTGTCATGAAGAAAAGAGATGATGGTGGGGTTGTTGTGGGATTTGTTCTTTCCAGCTCATTTGGCAAATAAAAAAATAGTGATGCACTGTATTTCTTCATTGCACCCAGCAGATGACCTTGAAGTGTTGTGATGAGGGGTATTTTAGAAGAGCATGATACTGCATGCAAAAGTGCTGCATGACCAAAGTAGCACAAGATGCTTGTTTGGAAATTTTCTGTGCTCTCCGTGTTTCTACTAAAATAAGGTCTTTCTCCAGATTATGTCCTTTAAATTCAGATTTGTCCTGCTATTTCATATTATTTTCGTATTACATTATGCAGACAGAGGAACATAGTCATATTTTAGTTAAACAGCAAATGCCCCAATTTCAGCTTTCAAGTGAGTTTAGCTGCAAAATGTACATCAAAGGAATAAGATATATAAGTCTTAAGTCACTGGTGGTCTATACTTCCATACAGTCTCTTGGAAACCAATCTAAATAGGGGAGCAATTTAACTAAGCTAGTCTTGCTTTAATCTCTTGGTAACTCAGCTCCACAAACTTGTATTTCAGGTGACACTAACACTGTTAAGAAATGATGTTTGTTATCTTCTTTTCATTAACACATAGAGAAACCTAATGTGAGCAGTACTGTAATCCTTCATGCACATGTACCTGCACCTCCTGTACCAAGACATACTTTCAGACACATTCAGACCATGAAAAGCTTTGAGCATGAGCTCAAAAGCACCGAACTCTTCTGAGTACTTGAGGGTGCTTTTGAAGCTGTAACTGTGGCTTTGGAGAACTGAAACACCTTGGCTCCAACGTGTAGGGATCCCCCTTTGGATGAAGAATGCTCTTCTGCACTCGCACCCTCACTTGCCTACGTTCTGAACGTGTGCACCTGCACTGTTGGTGCAAAAAGCTCTCCTGAGACTTGTGTTTTCATGATGACTCCCTACCTTGTCATAACTTCATCTTTTGACACAGCAATGTCCTTTTTCTCTAAACTCAGATTTACAGCTCAAAGGAAGTTGTGCTGTTATATTTACTGCTCCCCTTATTCAAATGCCCTGAGTAAGATGCATCTGGTTTGGTTTTAGAGTTCCTGATGTTAGTGTCCACAATGACAGTTCTTGTTAGACATTGGAAGGTATTTGCAGTGCTGCATTTTCTTAAGGAAATATCCCTTGAGATTCTGATCAATCATTAGATATGGAAGTATCTTATGATGCGGTTGCTAATGTAGCAAGAACTTAAAACTTAAGCACTGTAGTGAAGCCCTTACCTCTATTCTACATTAAGCAATATCTTTTATCTTTTGTTTTCACTTGGCATAACGTTACTGTCAGGTGAAAATTGCTAATCTCTCAGCCCGCCTGAGAAGTAGGGTCATAGAAGATTGCTAAATGCTGAGCTCTGTGTGTTTTATCACTCAGTTTCCCTTGTATCTCCTTTAATTCTGGCTGTTTTATCTGGCACTGCTGATGTGGATGTTCTGGTACCTGTCACAGAGAGCAGAAGCAATCAGAACCTGACCTGTGTGCCAGACACAAAAGATGCTTTCTCAATTTGATTTAGAAATACAAAATCCAGAGCATGCAGACACTCAAAAGAAGTCAATATCTTACACACCTTAGGGATACCACTGTGTACAAAAGGATATACATCAGATCCTGCAAATTTTGTTTTACTCTGTGAAATTAAGGGAAAATATCACCAAAAGCAAGAATTTTAATCAAATATTTGTGGACGAGGATGTCCTATGTAATGAGGTAAAATGGTCAGAATTTCTGATATCTGCTTTCTAAACTATTATCCTGCCCACTCTGCACGGAGCAGACTAAATCTCAAACGGTCCTGGTACCTCTGGGTCTGCCTGAGCTACTTTAATTGTCATTAGCCATCCAGTGCAATCAGTTTTCTCAGGTTCATCAAACTGAGGCTAAGATGCATCTTAAATAGCATAAACCTGTATTTTCTCTCAGTTCATCAAATGCTGTGCCTACACTGTGAAATACTGCATCCAAAATATTCAAGGTCTGGCCATAGTTTTGTTGTGTTGGCAGAGGCAGGAGAGATGCGGTGACTAAGCTGCCCCACCTTGTCTGCTGTCTGCTGTGCTTGCTTCTCTCTAGATTTCCTCCTCCATCTCTACGTAGTTGTAACTGGTCTCCATTAAATGAAGCTGTGAACAGTGGCATTTCTATACTACATACTGTAAAATCTGGAAGATACTTTATTCCTTATTTTGAACAGTCCTTGTCACTTTTTACTTACAATTACCACTTATTTACCAATCAGTGAAACAATTTCTACTAGTTACTAAGTTACTCTCTTCAGTATGAGGGTTTCCCACCTCCATGTTCTATTGATATACTTTACCTCAGAATAGAGATAGGATAAACCCACATATAATTGCATATAGACTTCAACCCTCTTCCAGTCTGGTGTATTGGATAAATTTGTTTGAAACTGGGTATGTTTTTTAACTCTTTTCTAGCCTATCAGTATATAGCATTACCCAATAAGATTTAAACTGACTTACTGTAGAACAGTTGTTTTGGGTGGAAAAGCAATCTCTCAAAAGTACTATTTAGTTTTTAGAAGGAACTCACTGGTAAATACAAGAACCATGGTAGAAGAATACCTCTAGCAGCTGTAGTTCCTCCAACCAGCATGCTTCTGCTTTTGGAGTTGCAGAACTTTGGGTAACTGCAACAATTACTTTAGTGCTGTGATAACTGTAGTGGGAATTTGCAGGCACTTTGTTCAGAACTTATCGAAAGAAGTCAGATGGTCCCAATTACCTTCACAAGGATTGTTTCCAAAGCCTTATGTAAATTGTATCTGGTGCACAGGGAAGACATTTCAATTTCATTGGAGCTGCAGTATTTTAGAAAACTGCTTTTTTTGGCAGAGCTATTCAGATATGCATGTAAGCACATATATACACAATAAGGGGAAATTTGAAAACCTGAATCCTCCCTTCAGAAAATGAGGTGCCAGCAAATACTTAGGTGTAGACATATCAACTGGCCTATGAGGAACATGGCAGGGGAGAAAAGACTTATTTTAATTATCATACTGGTGTTTTAGTTTCAGATAAGCACCAGTTTAAGAACGAGCAGGTGATGTACAGATTTCGCTATGATGATGGAACGTACAAGCCAAGAAGTGAATTGGAAGACATCATGTCCAAGGTTTGTATTATTGTTCTTAGTTGGAACCTTGTGATTTGCATCAAAAGAATTTGCTCTGCCTCTGAATGTCCTTGACCTGTTGTATAGGAGGTCCCTAATGCTGTTTGTCTTTGTTGTATTAAGCTTTACATCCTAGTGTCATAGGAGATATTCACTCTAGGGAGAGGATGCAGAACTGAGCAATAAATAGCAATACAGTTGTGACTGCACCCAGGACTGCTGATTACAATCCTAATATAATAACAAAAGGTCATCAAAGAAAACAGTAGGCCATAATACAACATGTCTACTGAAAATCTGGGCATTATGGTTCAGGGAGATAGAAGAGAGCGGTATTTAACTGTCATTCCTGATAATTGTATGTCAAATGATTTCTCTTGATCCCATATTTGCCCATATTCGTTTTAATAAATTTGATTTCTTCTTATGAACATCAGTTCATAGGTTAATTGTGAGGAAGGATTAATGGAGAAAATGTTGGAATGGAGGTGATCAGAGATAAAATAAAAGATTTTTTGGCTCCTGAAGTCAAGGGAAGAAGAAAGACTATTTGACAGAGAGGATAAAGGAACTGCTTTGAAAAACAGTTAATTGATAGGTAATTCCAGCTGAGTAGAGACATCAGTGTCCAGGTTTTGCTATCTTTAGCTAGTCAGTGTTTCTTTGAAAAGGAAAAAACCTGCTAATACCATGCATCTTTCCTTCTTCAGGGTGTGAGGCTCTACTGCCGACTACACTGCCTATATACTCCAGTGGTAAAGTAAGTTCACCTTCATGATCTCCTTGTATATATTATCTGGCTTTGTTAAAAGGATTAGATGTTACTGCTTAAACCTTTCTTATTTCTTATTACAAACAGTAATTCTCTGCATTTTCTTGGCTCTTTTACTACCCTTCTATCTCCACAGTTTAGATCTGTAGTTGTACTTCTGCTGGAGGATGTTGGACCTGGGTTCTGGGAGAGTGAAGAGCTGCTGTTACAGTCTTCCTGACATTTGCTTCCTCTGTCAGTTCATGAGAGCTGTTAGCATGACTCAAGTGGATTTGTTTACTCTGGCATTTTCTGTTGGTTAAAGTGGGCGTCATTAATAAGTGCCTACTGATCCAGGGCAGATTGGGCAGTGTGATTGTAGCTGCTGTATTATTTGGGTTGTAGAAAATGTAAACAAATGCTAAAGTGATGTAAACAGATTCCAGTGTGATGCTAGGATTCTTTCATTCCAAGGGCCTCAAACAAACAAAAGCCAATCTGAAGTGGAATAAAACCTGAAGCTGTAATTTGGAAAAACACCTTTAAAAATTTGGGTGGAATCTTCAGAATTTAGCTTTCTATAAATAAATGCTAAAGCATTTAGATAATCTGCAAGTGCTAGTTAATTCTTCCTAGATCCCAGGAGATGATTTTCAGATGTCGTTGCCTTACTGTGACATCGGATGAACATTTCTGGTTTAGGTGTTTATGACTGAAAATCAGGCATTTCCACTTAGGAGAATTTCATTTTGACATACAAAAAAATGAATGAGAAAAAAAATAGCTCTGGTGGGCATGACTGGAGCCCCAAATTCAATAAAACTGACCTCTTGCCCTGAGTTATACAACAGATGTTTCACTGAAAGGTGATTGTCATGCTAAAAGGAGAAGCAAAGATAGCTACAGTTCATCAGTGATAAATTTGCCTGATTAGATCTCTGTTTTTTTCCCAGAATAGCTGTTCTACAGTAGCATGTTTTGCAGTTGGCCTAAAGGGTATGGACAGAGCAGGAGAGATGCAGCCCACGATAGGCGAAATGGTTCTGTATATGCATGTGTGTATTTGCATATACACATTTCACCCCTTGAGATGGCAATTCACATGCAGAGGAGGAATAATGGCAAGTGAAGCTGAAAAAATTTCACTGACCTCAGGGTACCCACAAGCTGAAGGGGATGTAGTCTTATGCTTTAGGGAATCAACAAGGACAAAGTAACTACCATAGGCCTGTCTTGTGGTGTTTATCAATGTGCTATTTTTGTAATAGAATTTCAGCTGGAGAATCTTCTAGTATCAGAATTAATCTGTTTTAAGGGACAACATGAATCTAAACTGTGTGACCAGTGAAAACTAGCACTCTCAGAAATTTTAGGATACTTCCGGATAGACTTAAAGTTCTCAGTATGTTCATGCTCCTCTTCCTGCCATTCTCTTTCCTACTCACTCTTCCTTTTATCTCCCTGGTAGAAAACTGAATCTCCTAGGCTGACATCCTTTAATATCTTCTTATCAGGTCTTATTGCCTCTGGCAAGCCTAATGTTAGCCTAAAGGAGCCAGCTTTTAGCCAAGTTAGTTGTACAGAGCCTATTACTTCCTGCTGTGCCTTTGGACCGCTGCTTTATCTGGCATCTGCAGACTGCTGATCCCTACAATCATGCTAGCAAGGTTGATGAGGCCTGCTTTTCTGATGCAACCTTCCTTCTAGAAAATCATCAAAACTGCTTGGAGTAGCAGGTGCATGTGCCAAGAGGATCTGAAGGAATCATAAAGTTCAAAATTCAATTATTTTGCTGACAGTCTTGGAACATAATTTTGCTTAGTTGTCTTCCCTCAATCCATGTAGCCTTTGCTTTTACAGTTTTCTTTAAGTAAACTCTGACACTGATGTAGTTTGAGGATAGGATGATATGCTCCACTGGAAACAAAGCATGCTACTTTGAGGGATGATACATAAAAAGTAAAACATTTTGAAAAATCTTAGAGGTAGAGAAGGTTCTGAATATGTCTCTGATCTACTTTGTGGAAGTTGGGATGGTGGGAGAACTTGTTCACACTTACACATGTGATGGACAATACTTGAATGCACAGATGGGCTAGACCTTATGAAGAGCATGATATTCCTCTAGTTCCTGTGAGGCAGTAAGGTTCTGCCAGCATTTTAGTAGTTCCCACATCTGTATTTGACTATTCACCTGAAACTCGTGGTTCTGGATGACATTCTATGATCATGCTCTGCTCTTGTTCAGGCTATGTTAAAATGGGGGGAAATGTCAGTGAACTAATGTTGAAATATTCATCCTGACAAGTGTTTAACTACAAGCAGTGGAAGACTGGGCCTTGGACCAAGATCCTGATGCCAGCCTATTCAAAACTCAAGCTCTACGTCAGCATCTGTGTTAAAATGTTGGGAGTTGCTTTTCGCAATCTGGAAACCCCTCCTCATTAGTACTCAATATTTTAATGCTTTACTTTATTGTTCTGACATTTCAAAAGCACATT
This sequence comes from Caprimulgus europaeus, assembly GCA_907165065.1. Next base: position 9,410,023 of record OU015541.1, read on the forward strand.
TTCTCAAGATAAGAGTGTGAGAGGGAAAAACTGCCCAGAAAACTCCCACCAGTTTTGTGCTGGGTTTAGTACATTACTGTAAGACAAGTAGAAAAATGTGTGTGAGCACTATGAGGAAAGCTTTTGTTCTGAGGACACACATTGCTGGAAATGCTGTCATGTTTTGAAGGGGGGGGGTGAGGGGGGGTGGATTTTTTTTCCGAGTTCTGAAAGTCCCACTTCCCTTTCTAATTTTTCACACCCTGCATTCTGCAAACACACAGGCATTTCTGCTGCATTTGGTTATAAAAGTCAGTCACCACATGTTTGTATCTGTAGGTGGGTAGTAAAAGGAAAACATGAGTAGGATTAATTTTAGATGATGGTTTGATTTTAGATTTTTAGAAAAAAGGAAATATCAAATGGTGTGGTGCTAATGAAAAAGCTTTATTTGATAGAACTGAAGAATAAAGTCTCCTCATGAGCTGCTGTATAGATACATCCAGACTGTAAAACAGTCACAGTGGCTGTGAAAGTTTCCTTCCATAGTCATGCCAGTGGACCTCAAGCTTGAAATAGAAGGACCACCTCCAAGGGTGAGAGAGGAATTAATTCTTCATAGCCATTCAGCATTTGGCCTCTCTACTGAGACTCTCAACAAGAGGGAGCCAACTAAGGCAAATTAATTGTGGTAACAGCTTTTGTGATGTGGAACTAGGAACTGGATCAAGACCACCAAACTTATTTCACATGGGCCAGTAAACAGCCTTAAAATGGAAAGAGCTTTTCTTTCTCTCACGAGCTGGATTAAATCCAGTGACCTGGAGGTGAAAGGTGTTAGAGCCTAATGTCCTGAGCTACATAGTCCTCTTATATTTGTATCAAAATTCTTGAGAAGTATTTTATGAAAGACTAAAAACATCAATTATCTCCGTGGCTCTGAGAAGAGGAATGGAAAAAACTGCTAAATGCAGCAAGTTACAACAGGGTTTCTTTTCCTCATCTCAGGAACAGTGCTGCTCTCTGCGAGGGCTGTGTGTGAGATGGTGCAAGTTGTATTACAAGACCTAAATACAACACTTCTTTTCCTAATTTAAAATGGCTGAATTATCTCATGCCATAAAAGAACACTGTGTTCTCTATTTGTATCTGGCTGCTCTGTGATATTTTGCTGAAGGAAGTAAAATCTGAACAGGTGTGGAGAATTGGGAAAACCTCTCTTGACAGAGGTGGCTAAAAGGTGCTTAATTTAATGAGTCTAAGAAAAGAGGGCACAGAGGGAATATGTAGGGTCATTGTCCATGAATACATTAATGGGTAAAGGCTAGAGAAGAACTACTTAGGCTTATAGATAGGGCTGGCACTGAGACAATAAACATAAACTGGACATGAATGGATTTAAGATGGAAACTAGAAGATGACTTCCAGCCAGAAAAAAGTGATTTTCAACAGGACTGATGGTGGCAATATTCTAACCTGAGCTAAAGAAGCAGCTCAGCTGTGAAAAGAATGTCCTGGTTGCTTCTGGCAGGAGTAGGAGCTCCCTTGAGTTGTTAGAAAAGTTTAAAAACTAGTGCTTTCTTCTAGAGAAAAAGGATATCTGCTTCCCATTCTTTGTCTTATTTATTTGTGGCTGGGAGTCTCTCTCCCTCTCCCCCCATCTATAATTCTTCTTTCCTCAACTTCATAATAGCAGCTCACTATAGATGTATAGGTTTGTTATATATGTTATTATTTATATGTTAGAGTGTAAAAAAAAAAAAAGTTTACCTTTTTGTCCTGATTTTCTCTGAATTCTCTTTTTTAATTAGAGACCGTGACTACCACCTAAAGACCTACAAATCAGTAATCCCTGCAAGTAAACTTGTGGATTGGCTTATTGCACAGGTAAGAAAATTATAAGATACCACTATCTTTGACAAGTAGCTTAATTTTTCAGTTCCATTTAAAAGTAAATAAAGCACATTTATCTAGAGAGCATAATTAAGTATATTCTGATTCTTTGAACTTAAAATTTTATGCTTTCTGTTATTGTCATTTGGTGAACTTATTATTTGGCAGCATAAAGAGGAAGAAAGTTCTTTGTTAGCCTTAGGAGTGGTGAACTGGTTGTTCTCTGGGATCTTTTCTATTTATTGGGACTTTCTGAAGACTTTTAAAGCAATGTTTATTTCACTTAAACTTTTATAGGTGTGGTACATTTTTACTGAAAAATGAATCTAGAGTTTTACACCAAAAACTACACCATTGTCTAGAAATCAGTTTCCCCATATTTACCTTGTAAGTACAGAGAAGAGCCTGTAGCTTGGGAAGTTAAAAAATTATCTTTGATAGTCTAAAACAATCTAAAGGGAGGGTGTGCCATGTTGCTCACCATCATAGAGTAAAATGCACATTCTGGTTTTGTCTTAAATTATGGTCTGATTCATAGTCACATTAAGTTCTATACTGCCAAAATGACACAAAGGGAGGCTAGTTTGAATGAGAATCAGGCCTCTGAACACCAGAGATGTTGTCCTTCAGATATGTTTCCTGCAATTGCATTTGACATCCTCCTACATTAATAAGATTGATATGATTTAAGGTTGTTTTCTGCCAAATAATTGAATGAGAATGGAGTAGTCAATTGTTTTCCTGTTAAGAGCATAGAGGAGAACAAGGATATTAGTACTGAGGTTGTCATGTCAGTTACATGTGATTTAATGGGGTCTTATTTGTGGAAAGCTGAGGGGAAAAAAAGTCTGCTGTGGACAAAGAAAAGAGATGAAGTCAATCTAATCAACCAATATAATAATTAATCATAGAGCTGTAGGCTGTAGGAAGGCTCAGATAGCAAGGTTAAACATTGGCTCTTGGTCTGGAAAAGGAAGCTCATTTTCTTCTCCATTTTTCTTCATTCCAGTAGGTTGATCTGGCTGTTAGTTCTCCTGAACTTTACATTAAGATTGAACCAGAATGTACTGAAGCCAGATACAGAAATACAGAAGATTCTGTAATTTATATTGTGTATATAGGTGCATACATGTATGTATACAGATGCAAAGATGAGGGGAATTTCTTCTGTGCTCAGTTAAAGGGGAACATTGTTTAACATTTAAATCACTCTGTGACTTAGGTGAATTCCTGTCTATGTGGCTACATCAATCTTTGCTCACAGATCCTTACAAATAATAATTTTCATGGGGATTCTCTTGGAGTTTTCATGCTAGATTGAACTAGTTTCTAGCAACCATTCATACTTTGGCCATAACAGCTACAACAGGTTTTAGTGGAAGCTAGTGAATACTCATCTCTCTGCAAAGTAGTGCATTTATTTACTCAAGTGTCTACCTTTCAGTTTAACTTCAGATATCTGTTCTTGAAAATCTTAGGGATGGTGTCTGATTTGATAACTACCTGTTACACAAAAATGCTGGGATATACTTATTTCTGTTTCTGACAATCAGTTTGCATCATTATTTTAGTTTAGAAATGTTGCACAAAAGAAATGAGGACTATTGTTTCTGTTAGATTTAGTGGCATAGGGATGACTGTCTTGAAGGATAATCTCTCTCATTTCTGTTTTCAGTTTAGACTATAAATGCCAGTGGGAGCCCTCCCTAGTGAGAAAGCTGGTTTTCATTTTTTTGACCTTTACAACTATTCATAAGACTGAAAAGAGCAAAAGAGTAAGAACTTGTTTTATAATCAAAGAAACAGCATCAGCTGTATTTTGTACCCTGATCCTCCTACCTGGAAACTTTTGGCTATTATACTTCTGACAAGGATAAGTTGTATCCTCAACAAGGCTTAATCTTATGTACATTTGAACAGTTGTATTCAAATGTGATATATGTTATTATCCCCTATGTATTGTGTGCACTCAGAGTCTGAGACTGGATAGGCATTAAGAGCTCTGTTAATAGATGCACAGTGCATTTTTGGCTCTGTAGACATCAGAGATCTGCAGGAGCTGAGTATCTCTGTCAGGTTTATTAATAAAGTGCCCTGTGATATGCTAGCACAGATTATACACTGTGGGGGAGTTTTTGCATGTGAGAGAGGATGGTCAAGGGATTTCCTAATGACTTGGAGATTTAATGCTGAATTTGCTTGACGTCTTTTTATTGTTTATAGTTCTTTGCAATAGCTGGATTCTATTGCAGTTATCCCCATAGTATGTCTTAAGCAAATTGTGCATGAGACACTAAAAGAAAGCATTAAGTATGGTGACGGAGGGAAGCACATATGACTGTAAGTGCTGATTGGAGGTGGAAGTGTTTATGCCTCTTCTGGAAGCACAAAGTCAAATCCTGGAAAACATAATGCTGTGTTTGAGTTCTCTACATGCATTACTTCAGTGACACTTTGAATGTAACAGAGAAATAGTTTCAGCAGTCAGAACCTGAAAGGAAAAATATCTGATCTGTATCCATGGATTTAGACTGAAAGTGTCTGGAATTATATTATGGTCCCAATGTATATTTAGAGGTAATACTTGAACGGAAGGGGCTCATTCTTTCACTGATTTTGGACCCTCTCAACTTCACTTTGCAGCCTAAGCTTTTCCTCACTGCCAGTAGACTGAGAACAAAAAGGAACACAGACCTCGCTTATAAATGTCAGAGCTTTGGTATTTCATAGGATCTTAGGTGCTACTGAGAGTACACTGGAAGACTGCACTGGCACAAAAACAGTACTTTTGTGATCTGGCTGAAGATTTCTATCCAGACCTCCAGAAATGGTCTGTGATAGAACACTACCAGTTGAACCCTCAGTCCTAAGTCTAAGAAACTTAAAATGCTAATTTTATGAAAAGTAGAATGGAAGGAAAGGGACAAATGCAAATAGAAACCTGCTGGTAAGATTCTTTAGAGCTTTTGCTCCAGTAGGTCTCTTATCTCTTTCCATTCATCCGTCCTTCCATACCTTCCTTCTTTCTCTTGCAGTATATATTGCAGCTCTTGAGCACTGCATTACCTTAGGCTTCCTTCCCATTTGGAAAGAGCACTTCATAATCTTAAAACTCTCCTTTTACATGATATCAACAAAATATTTTAAAGTGGCTGTTTTTAACTTATCTGTGTTCATCTGCTTTTACAACCTCCTACAAGTAGGTTGTAAACAATCTAGGTCAGAGACCATCTTAATTGCTGAGCTTTTGCACTTCAAAACAATCAGCCATGGACCATGATTAGGTATTTAGGCATCATCTTATTGCCAGAACTAGACAACAGTATAATAGTAATGGTGGAAATAGTAATAATAGTGTGCTCTGGACACGATCCTTCACTATGGTACCGACTGTAAACTGTTTCTATAATGCTGCTGACTCAAATTCAGTGATTGTATTTGAATAAACCTAAATTATCTTGTCAAAACTAGTATATCTAATTTCACATCCAGTTTCTGTATGAAAGAGTCATGAGAGAGACATTCTGTCAAGATTGTTGTTTTTAAGTCATTCTTTTTTCTTAAGATTTTTGTTACTGCTTTAATTGTATTTGGATAAATTGCTACATAACATTTAGAAGTACTTACAGATGAGCTGAAACGATCTATTTTAAGTTCTATTTTATAATTATAAAATAATGAGAGAATGCTGTTTTGTTAGGGGAATGTTTTGAGGCCAAGTTAAGATCAACAGGAGTAACCTGGTTTAGAGCCTTCCTACACAAAGATTTTGTTGCCCAAACCAAAAGTAGATTACTAAAGGTTAAGAGAGTAACATTAGGAGGCATTTATCCTCCAGTTTATTTACAGTTGAAAGAATAAATTAGATTTTTAAGTCCCAGCCCCTGTAAAATAAACTACCCATTTATCCCATAAAGTAACACAAAGTGAGTGTTGAGAATTGTCACATGACAGGATGTTAAAAATGAGGAAAGACATAGCAAGACTTGAAATTAGTTTATAGTAAAAGTTAAACTTCAGGTTTATTAGAGCCCTTGTCTTGGCTTTCCTTGTGTGATTACATAATCACACAGTTTCTCCAGAACTGTCTTTGTCTTTTTCCTACCAAGACAGCAGTATTTAGTTCTTAATTTGTAAATGTCATGCCTTTTTTTTTCTCTCAGAAAGTCTCTTCAACAAGAGCCAGGAGTGCTGCTGATTGGCGAGAGCTGATCCTGTTTTATCCTGTATTTAAATAGTATCTTTACACCATAGCGATGTTCCTTGCCAGTATTTGCCTGGAGAATAGCTACTGCTCTCCTTAGTAGGACTTGAAGTAGGACTGGTGTTCTGCTGACAAGACCAGAAGACTCTTGGTCTGCAAGCTGCTTTGCATAAAACAAAGTCAGTATGCTACTCTGCAGTTGCTGCTAGAGCTTCAGGATATCTAGTTCTCCAGATTCAGGGAGAAAAAAGAAGGTGTAATAATTGTGTAGGGTACAGTTTCTAATTTAGGACTGAAATTGCTCCTCTGCCAAAGCAGCAGGTCTCTTATCTGTTGGAATGAGATGACCAACTGCTCTTAGTGAGATGGCAGATCTCAGGTTCTCTTGTGTCCATTTGGGGACTGGGAAACAGGTAATCTTGCCTCAAGTGACCGGAGTTAACAATGTTTTTCATCTGACTAAGACCAGTAATGCCTGCTGATTTTTACCAGCACAATTTAGAAGTTATATGTCTGCCTAAGGAGTACAACCAGCAGTTTGTAAAGTCTTCACTTGTGGCTGCAAATTAGCAGATATGCAGGAAGAGCTAGGCATTTCTTGAATTTAACTGAATTGTAGATGCAAAACTTAATGCTGCCATTTCAGGTACATTTGTAAATTTGCAAGTCACCTTTGGTACCTGTTTTGAAATATTACACTCAAGGCTTTGTGTAGTGAGAAACTGAAGCTTTTCTTCATAGGTCTGCTGTGTAAAAAAAGAATGCCACTGCAGCTTTAACCAGTCTGACCTTTGGAGTTCACATGCAGTGGGTTTACTCAGGTTTTTCTCCCTTTGGTTGAATATTCTGTATTCATGATCTCTCAACTTCTCTCTCTTAAGAATGAGTTTTATTGTCTGTGGCCAATGGGTCCTGAAGTCCAACACTACGATTGCAAATAAAAAAAATCTTTGCATTGAGATAATATTATGTCCTTTTGTGGGTTAAAGGGTTAAACAGCTGCTTTGCAGAATCCTGGTCTTTGTCCTCCTAGTTCCTGTAGGAGGCAAGAGATGCTATATATAGGAATAAATGGGATTTGGGCAACAGGGTAGCTATTTTAATTTCTTGCTATTGTTCCCTACAAAGAGCATCCTGCTAATTTCAGAGCCACAAGTTATGCAGTGGGGAAGGGGAATAATTTATCTGAGATATAATATTTATCCTCTTGTTTCTAGGGAGACTGTCAGACTCGGGAGGAAGCTGTCGCACTGGGTGTTGGACTCTGCAATAACGGCTTCATGCATCATGGTAATGCATCAATATTACTTCCCACAGACAATTAAAGGACCTCTTACTTCAGTCAGATTAGCTGACTATCTGAAAATCCCTTTTCTATAGGCTGTGCCATACATCTGACAGGTATACAATTACAGACATCCCAGCAGGTCATTCTAAAAACTTTGTCACGCCTTCTAGTATTTTATAGATCTCATTTCCTTTTTACGTTGAAAAGCCTTAGTCTGTTTAGCCATCTCACTTACCTTTAAAACAGCCATTTTACCCCTCTTTGCTCCTTTTATGGTTTTTTATTAATTTTGACATGGGAAAGGAGCATAAGGTATTGAGTAGCATGTTTCTTCCAAGAGTGTCTTCTGCATTTTATAGGCATTCTACATGCCAAGGAGGTCATACATCATATCATGAGCTACTATGCACTGTGAATAAAAATATATCCATAAAATACATTAGTAGCTTAAAAATATAGAGCTGAATAGCTGGCTGATAGGGATGCATCTGGTCTTTGTTCTGTAAAGACTGGGGAAATGTTTAGGATTTCCTTTAACTTTTTTTTTTTGTTTCTCTCTTTCTTTCTCTGTGTAAATGCATGTATGTGTTTCATATATACTGTTTCCAGTCCTGGAGAAAAGTGAATTTAAGGATGAATCCTTATATTTCCGCTTTTATGCTGATGAGGAGATGGAAGGAACCAGTTCCAAGAGCAAACAATTACGTAATGACTTCAAGCTCGTGGAAAACATCCTGGGAAAGAGTCTTCTGGTAAGAAATATATTATTGTAAACCTTGACATTTCTGTGAAGGGGGTATCGTTTTACACGAGAGGAGAATGAGAAGAAAAATTAGAGTAGAACTGAAATGGGGAGTTGCACCTCTAGCTAGACTTTTCTTCACTGCATAAATGCCAATTCTTGAGCTACTTTGCTGTAGAGCTCCAACTTCTGTAGCTCTGACTTTTCCAGCTGGGCAGATCACATAGCTTATTCTAGCAGCAAGGGAAATCTGTAAGTGGCAGGGTCCCTTCTCTAGCATGTGACCATTCTGCACTACTTGGGAGCTTTGGATTCGCCGCTCACACACACACATACAAGTGAAAATGCAAGTGAGTTCCTGCCTATTTCTGATAGGTCTCAAGAAAAGAGGAAACTCAGAGATATGACAGTTCCATCCAGTTTGCAGCCCAACCCCTTTTTATTCCCATGAAGCCCCTGATTGAGTCTGGAAGTGAGCTGGGAGCTGGAGATGTCTTAGCAGGCTCTGTATGTCTCTTGAGTTTTCTGAGTAGGCACCACAGTGTTGGTGTGGTGGAGGAGAGAGTAATGGGCACTGGTATCTTGGGATGCCATCAAGTTTAAACACTATTTAAAGACCCTTATATGTGATGTAAATTCAGATGCAAGTTAAAAGACTGATAAGAACACAGGTATTTCAGCACAACATTGTCTAAGTGATATGAATATGCCCTGCATTACAGGATCAAGTACGAGCTTTATTTTGTTTATGGAGAACATTTTCCAAAAAACACTGCTCTTCATGCTTTTGCAGCATCACTGTTATCTCCAGATTCCCACTTCATAAAATGCCATTACAGTCCATTCTGCATTGGGATTATTCTAACACTGTTTGGACTTAGTAGTCGGTTTGGTGCAAACTCTTTTTTCTCAGATCCTTGTTTACTGCCAGTGGCTCCAGGCCCATCTTTTTCTCCCTTTGAACCCTGGCCGAATGCAGGAGCAGGATAAAAACTTGGGTCAGAAACTACAAAAGCAGAATTGCTGGAAAAAATCCAGAGGTCCATTATATGGGAAAATTTTTCCTGTGGTTCGCACAAACTTTGCTGTCTCGCTGTTGTCTTGTCTCCCAGGAGACCAGTCTGTGTTTGTCTGAATGGCCAGAAGTAATATTTAGAGCACCACGGTCCCTCAAAATTATTCCTCTGTGCATCCAGTGCCAGAAACTGGAGTGTCAGGTTAATATGATTATCCTCATGGAGAGTTGCTGGATAAAGGGAAGCAGTTAGAAGGTGGTAGAGTTGTGGGGTTTTTTAATTGTGATTTGCAAAGCACTCAGAGATCACTTTCATGTAAGTTGGTGGGAACTGCCATTTTTCATGATTTTTAATTTTCCACCTTATCAAGGCAAGACAGTTTGAGCAAAGAGATTGACTAGTGTGACTTCTACTTTTTTCTGTCTGTTCAAGGCACTTCTGTTAAAATGCCACCACTCACAATGGTGATATGTGAGCTGTGAAATGAGGGATTTAAAGTTCTTTGATTCTGTTTTCTGTTAAGGTAATAATCATTTATTAGTATTCACTAAACAGAATGAACAAGCAAACCTTGCACATGGACTGTTTACTAGTGATTAATCATAATCCCTAATTGGTCCTTCTAGTCACTCCATAATTTGGTAACTGAAATACTTTAGGAATAATTTTAATCTTGCTATTATTGTAGTTCTGAAGTGCATCAGTCAGCCTCTGTCAACATACAGTCCCATCTCAAAAAGTAAAAAATCTGAAATGAGCAGCACATTTTGAATAAAAAATACCCTACTTAGAGGGCACAGATTTTTGTCAAATGAGTAGTGACCAGGCTAAAGTGATGAGCTGGCCTCATTTTCATAAATAAATTAGGAATCCCCGGAATGTTTTGCAAAAAAAGATCTCACAAATAGCAGCACAGTAAATGCATTACACTTACCCACAAAAAAATTCTGCCTTACTTCTGTGTTATTCTGTGTTTAGCAGTTATGAGCAACTGGAATCCTGAGGCTTTGCTTTCTATGGAACATCACTACTTGCCTCTTTACATTCATGATAGGGCATTAATCCTTCCCATCCCCTGATCCCACCATAGGAAATTCCATTAAATTTCCTCAGCTCTGGCTTTTCTGCTGCCATGAGATCTTAGCTGTTTAATGGACAGCTTCCCCTTCATCTAAGTTTTCTCTGTCACGGGAGAGCCTGCCCTTGGAAACAGAAAACAGCAGAAGCTTTGGCAAATATATAATTAGAGATGCCAAGGAAAAAAGTGCTTTCAGTCTGAAAAAATGCACTTCATATGAAACTTAATACTCATTTATTTGTGCAATTGTTTCTCATTGAAGGACATAAATCTTAACAAACTGAAAAAATATACAACATTCTTTGCATAGTTGAAGATAATTTTGATTTTGGACTGTCTCCAAGCATTGTGACTTGGTTACTGCAGTGTGCAGTTAACTTGTGATCAGCACCTCCACTTGTCAGCCCAAGCTAACCACAGCACAAATTAAAGCTGGTGGCTTGGACCTGAATGTCAGGCAAGGATAGTTGCCTGCAAAGATGGGCTTCCATCAAAGTTGCCCAAGGGGTTGAATGCACACACAGTGCTAGAGTCTCCAGAAGGCTCCAGTATCACTTACCTCATCTCCAAAGAAAAGCATTTCCATGCCTAAGGGTATGTTTTACATAGCATTCTCAAAACTGTCATGCTGGATTGGAGATCTGGACTTTTAAGTCTAAACCTCATCAACTTTCCAGACCTGTGATATCTCCTACATTCCTCCAGGACATCCCATAGTTCTTATTTTCAGTGCCTTAAGTCACTCCATGCCTCAGTTTACCATCTGAAAATTAGGCTGCTAAATCTTGTCTGTCCACAGGGCTTTACTACTGCTGTTACATCGAGAATCAGCCTTGAAAATGAAAATGCCCTTATAATTCAGCACTTCAGATATCAAGTTTTTAGATAATAGGTAGTATTTGACTTCATGTCTTTTCCGTTTTAAACCAGCTAATCCGATAAACGTAGCATTCACCTTGAAATTTTTATAAAACTATAGAACACATTTCTCTTATGAATGAATAAATAATAGTAATTTGTATTACACAAATAAAGCCATACTGGGTCCTTAATAAAAATCTCATCCATCTTTAATCATTCCAGGAGAATTATTTTTGTGTGTTGTGCTAATATTAAATGACCTAATTCTGCAAAATTTCAGCAGAGAGCAAAAAAGAGATTTCCCGTTGTTCTTCATTTATACTAGTGTACCACTGTCTATTGCAGCTTGGGAATTCAATGCATTGATTTAAAACACCCCTGGGAAGAGAGCCACTAATAAGAGCCCATCCTCTAGGGATTCCTGATCTCCCAAGGAGACAGGCTGGCAAGTCAGTAACACGAGGCATCCATCATCCAGGTGTAGGTGGCCAGATAAGGGCTTTGAGTGGATTTGGATACTAAAAATTACAGTGAACTCTGAAGTGACAAACATCCTTTAGGCTGTAAACCTTTCACTGTTCAGATTGAAAAGTTTGTTTTCAGTGCTCAGTTTTGAAGCTCACAAATCAGAAGAAACTTTGAGTTATTTTTTTATATATTAAGCCTTTTTTGCTAATGTGACAAAACATACCTGTGAAGGTAATAGCAGCAGAGCTGGCTTAGATTCTGGAGCTTCTCTTTGGAAAGAAATTTTGTCTTTTCAAATTCTGTTTTAGTGCCTCAGAGTTGTGGACTTTTGAAAGGCTGGGGAGACTGGAACAACCTGGGAAGTGAGGTGGAAGGGAAATAGTGTTTTCCAAATGAATGCCACTGAGGGCTGCAGAAACCTCTGTGAAGGATTCAGACTTGACATTATCTGATAAGTCACTGCTCCTTAAGAAATTCTTAACCAAGTCAGACTGTTCAGGTGTGTCCAACAGAGAAGAGTCTGTGCTGGAGAGATGTAGAGAAGGCTGTGAGAGAAGGATGCACATCCTGGACCCTAGTTTAGGAAATGGTGATTGCTCTGCCTATGCTACCTCTTCTGCTGCTGATGTCCCCAGGAGTTTAAGCTGGGTGTTCCTGCTTGTGCATGACACAAATGTAACAGACCATTCTTTGCATAGCTTTTCTTCTCCTCACTCCACCATCCCCCACCCCTGCTAAAATTATCTTTGAATATCTTCTGATTATGTTTTGATGCTTATTTCTCATGTGCTCTCATTTTTCAACATGGTTGTCTTTCAGTATTAAAGAGGTGCTGCCTTATGGTCAAAAAACCTGATTGGATTTCAGGGGCACAGAAATAATTCTTGTAGATGACAAGTTAGTTAATTGTTTTGGACTCCTTAGGGATGAACGGTGTTCAGCTGTGGAATTGCAAGGTATTACTACGTTATAATAAAGAATGAATCATAGCTTGCTCCAAGTATTGCCTATTGAATATATTCCATAGTCCATCTTTTCCAAAGAGAGTATCCCCAGTACAGGAGCATCAGGATACAGAATGTGAGATTTTTTTCTTTACAATATGGTGATAAAGTTCCCAGTGTTGTTTTAAATATCTTTTTAACATATGCTTTTAAAAATCCAACAAAAAAACTTGAACAGTCCCTTCAACTGTAAAATGAGAATTGGATGGGAGAGCTATTCTATTTAATCCCAAATGTGAAGTGATAGAAGTACATATTGTGTTGGGCTGAAATTCATTACACTTACAACCAGTGATATACCAAATTTTCTAAGCTGTCTTTTCATTAATCATGCATAAATAGCATTGCTTCTGAAAATATTTTGTTAGAAATATCCAAGAATGGCAAATTTACTTTGCACTCTTTTTACTTTCTTGTCTATCATTTAATCTGAACATCATCTGATAAGGATTTTTTCCTTACAGATATATTATGTCATGCATTATTTTAACATGACTGTATGGCTCTTGCAGGAAAGGATGATTTTATTTCTTTTTTTTTTCTAAGGTAAATTCCTATAAATGACAAAGTTTGTAAGTTGATGACATTGACTTCAATAGAAAAAGGACAGTTTTTTAAAGTAGTGCAGGAGTCATCAGAATCAAGGAAATAATTATCAGTATTTTTTTTTCCCTAGTGGCATGCTAGATAGTTTTATTTTTCCTTTTAACTCAATTATAATTTATCAGATGGTCTTTAAATGTGTAGTGTTTGCTCAAATGCAAGATATTTATCTGTTAGAATTTCTACTTGGCCATTTAGCAGTGGCCAGGCTTGCTTTATTTTTAAAAATGGGAAGTGAGTTAAGCTTTTTTTTCATAGTTAATATACCACTAGAAAAGCATGAGTGAAACTTATTTGTCATGGTTGATATGATTTTAAAATATATTTATAAGGCAAGTCTGTGTGACCTCAGTGCAAATAAGAGGAAGCAGATTCTAAGGAGCAAGAACTACCAAGTCCTCTGCCAACCATTAAAGGTGCAAACTGAGCACGACAAGTCTTGTATTTTTTCCCTAACACAAAGCTTATGTTCCTGTGCTTTAGAGGAGGGATGTATAGATGGCAGAAATTGTTCTCTCCTTGGTCCTCCAGAATTTTAGCCAGCAGACCTGGCTATATTGTGATATAGATTATGTAGTGTATGGTATTATCTAGGAGAGATAGGCCTGAGATCCCCAATTTGTCTGGAACTGGGACCCATGAAGGACTCGTAGATTGTTCATTATTGAGTATGTGGGATGTATTTTGAAAAATAAATAAATACACTTTGATTTGTAAGTACATTCACCAATGGAAAATACTGAATATTGATGAATTCCATAATCTGAAAGTGAAAAATTAGATGAAGAATGAAGGACTAGAAGTTAAAACCAAAAGCAGTTTCTAATAGAAGAGTTGATTAACCATTGGAACAAACTCTCAAGGTTGGGAATAGATTCTTCACTTCTTAAAGACTGCAGATCGTAACTGGGCAAAAATAACGAGGTTAAATTTTATGGCTTACCTTATGTAGTAGATCAGACCAAATGACCTAATAGTCCCTTTCAACCTCAAGATCTACAAGTCTATCAATTGTGTCTTGCAATTACAAGTCTGATTTCTCATCTCCATCCTTCAGCTTTTCAGCTTACTTCATATTTACGAAGCATTACCCTGTGCTCTTTTTCAGATTTTACCAGAGGAGGATGACTATGGGTTTGACATAGAAGAAAAGAACAAAGCAATCGTGGTGAAGTCAGTTCGACGAGGGTCTTCTGCAGAGGTAAGACCTGACATTCATCAATACTTTGGTTTGGGTTACTTAAGAAAAGGTGCAAAACCATCTTTTGAAAGTCTGTTTCATTTTAAAGGCAGGTAATAGAAAATTTGATATCTTCTACAATTCCTGTGGTAATAAACTGTTTCTGTAAATTACTGAGTGTTTTGGCATCTTTGGATGGCTTACTGAACATTTTTGATAAGTGATAGGACAACAGCAGTATCTCTGTGTGATGATAGTGTACCTCAGGTTCATTAGCAACTTAAATTTGAGGAAGGAGGGCAAGTAACATTGTTTTGGGCTAGCAAATATGTTCAATGAGAAACATGTTTATTTGAGTGAAAGCTACATTTTTAGATTTGTATTTTTTCCTTAAAAACTGTGCACTCATTTCTGCCCTGGTATTTTTCAAGAGCTCTACAGAATATATTTGCTTTGTTTCTTTGAGGCACGTAGATGGCCCAAATGTCACAGGATCTGAGTATTTCATAATCATTTGTTTATCCATACAAAACCCTTGAGTGGATAACACAATGTGATCTTACATTTACTGAAATAAGGCACAGGCAGATTGAATGTCCATTTTTTTTAAAGCTATTTAGGTCCATTTTAGTACCTCTGAAGATAAGAGAGGACTAAATGACTTTACAGGGTTTCACAGTAAATTGTGGCAGCACACAGACAGCGCTTCTGATTAAAAGTCCAGGATAACCACTACAGAATTAATGCCCACATTAATTTGTTGGTCACCACTTTAGGCTACAGATAACTCCTGGATGACTCACCCGATGCAAATAAACAGCTGAAGTGGACACACTGATTTTAGCAAGTTGAGAATGTCAAACGGGAAGGAATTTTGAACTGAAGTTTAAATTATTTCAGTGTTCCTGATTCTTGTTTGTTTTATGGTCACCAAAGAAACCAATCCTGTGCTTTACCTCATGCTCAAAATCAACATAGGTTGGCCAAAAATTTTATTAATCTAAACCTTTGCTGTAAACCATTGCCTGACAGATTATCCTTCTGCACTTTCTTTGGCTGGATGCCTGTGGAATATTCTGCAAATCTGTTGTGTTTTCAGACAACAGAAGCACACAATTTTCTAAGGAATCTTTGTTTTGATCTTCCAAGACAAACTGTGACCGTGAACCCATCTTTTCAACTTGATCTGAAAATATTACTCCAGAAAAGAACTGTCTGTACCTCTGTGAACCAGAGCACTGTCAGCTCGTTCTGGAAAGACCTGAGGTCCAACAATAATGCATTTCATTACATTCTTGGGCTTTTTTAACTGCTTTGTGATACTAGAAGGATCTCCAGCATGTATTTCTGTGTGGCTCAGCAGCTGAAGGCCATTTAGAGACAGACATTAAGAGATGTGGCTTTGTTTCACAGTGCCTATCACAGTGCCTTGCATTCATTAGGACTGGCAGACTTTAGGCCAGAATAAGACTCCAAGTTCACCACTTAAGTGGGAACAAATCTATTGCTTGCATGGATTTATTCAATATTAGCACGTTCTGTTTGAGTTTGGAATTGTGGTCTCTTTGTCCTAGTATACCTGGAAAAAAACTGTCATGCACAGGTTGTGGTGGCACACAGCATTGAACTTCATGCATGTGCAACAAGGGTCTTTGGGGTTTTTATTCAAAATCAGAGTTGCCAAGCATTGTTCTTTCTATTGTTGGTGTCTTTTTTTTCTTCTCCAGATTTTTTAGAAACTGTTTTGTGAGCTTTTAGATTGCCTATGTCAGAAATAATTCCCAAACTGTGTTTAAAAGTTGTTAAGAAAAGAATTGCTGGAACATCCAATTCCTGTACTGTGATAGGCTGCTTGAACTGCAGTTTGGGAACTCTTTGCCTGACGTGTGTGTGCAGCTTCTCAGTTTTGTCCCCTTGACAGAATAGTGCCCTACAGGACACTGCCCATGCACTTTCTCTTCTGATCCTGAATGATGAGCGGCTCTCAGCCCAGGACTCTCACCTGTGGGAATTGTCCCCCCATGTCCCCACGATGCTGAGCTGTGACTACTTGCTCAGCTGACTGAGATGGAGGGTCACAAAAAATCATAAAATTTATATAATTATTACTTTATAATAAACTCAGCAGCATAAGTAAATGCAAATAGCAGAAACATTTCCATTGAATTATAAACCAAAGTTTGTCAAATTCTATCTTAAGTTAACAGTCTCTATTGCTATTTATCCCTATTATCCATTTAGAAATTATTTTCAAAAAATAAAGATGAAAAATGTTATTTCCAGGTATACAAGAGGATGTTGTCAACTGTAGAGAGCCTGAGAATTAAATCAAGGAGAGCACATTGTAGTTTTTCCTTTTAACAGCTTTGATTTGAGGAAAAAAGTGTAGGTTTTTGTAGGTAAACTGATCTCAGACTTTCAGACCACAAAATATATTTAAGAAAAGCCAAGCCATGCATAGACATAGTCAGCAGGGTTTTCCAGTCCTGCATTTCCAGATTCATTTTTGCAATGAGTCAGTAGCAGAAAAGTACAGAGACACAGCCATTGAAAAGTAAGATTTATCTGTGAAGTGGCATATTTATACAGATAGTAGTGTAATCTCTTTGTTTTCTGTAAATGCAGACAACTTTAAGGGTGACTGATGAATTATTTGATGAACCAATGCTGTATTTACAGTATTCCATATGACAGTAATCCTAGGCATGTCCATATAAGTAGGGGACAGTTGAACCTTGGAGCCTGAACTTTCTGAGATGCTGCCAATAACCCAAAGTTTTCTGTGGTGTTTGTTTCATTTGCAGATGGCTGGCCTGCAGATGGGAAGAAAAATCTATTCCATCAATGAGGACTTAATATTCCTACGCCCATTTTCAGAAGTGGAAACCATCTTAAACCAGTCCTTCTGCTCACGAAGGCCACTTAGGCTTCTGGTAGCCACCAAATCAAAAGAGTAAGTGTCAAGACGGGTTGACAGAGATTATCTAGAAATGTTAATTATTAAATATTTCTTGTACAATTTATAGTGAAAACGCTGTAATCACTTTGCTATGCAGGAGTTCACTAGGAAAACAAATTACATAAATGAAAGAGATTCAAGAGTCACAGATTATTTTCAGCAGTGAACCTTGTGCTTTTAGAGCAATTTAGGATGTATTCTCTTTGTACTGCAGCTAACTTTTGTCTTCCTTTTGGACAAACAGAACTGAATCACAAAGATTGTCATTCCGTCTCAGGTGTGAAGCTTCTCAGATTAATATGTGTCCAAGGGAAAGCAATTTCCATCCCAGTGTAGCTTGGCTTATTTTTAGATGACTCTAACGATATCAGCCCTTAAAGTTTTTCTGTATCTTTGTTATCTTATCTTCTAATGAGGCTTGGCCCTCTTAATATCTTGTACATTATTAGGTTCTGTAATCCCAGAATTTGCCATAGTGTTGAACGTCTCAACAAGCACTTGATGCTAAATTCTAGTCCAGGATGTCTTGTCCAGTCTGCCTTTTTTTTTTCTTCATGGAAAAGGTCCTAAGCTGGTCTAAGCCAGCAGAGCTGCACTGTATTTTGCCTAGAAATGAAAGGGAATATAAATATCATAGAAATTTTCTGTCTTGTGTTATTCACTTTAAGATGTAAAATTTGCAAATGCCAAATTTAAATTAACAAAGAGAATCTCTCATAAGCTTTGGAGAATGAGGATGGAGTGGATGACTTCTTCAGGTCTATTTATTTGTTACTTATTTGTAAACTATGTGTGTACTTTCTTTAATCCAAAACATGGTTGTGAATGCCAGGGCAAGATGCTGTTAGAACTGCCCAGAGCTCTGGCAGCCTAATTTAAAACACTGCTTTCTCTTCTCCTTGATTTACCTGCAGGATTATTAAAATCCCAGATTGTCCTGAAGCACTTTGCTTTCAGATACGGGGAGCAGCACCACCATATGTTCATGCAGTAGGAAGAGGTAAGTAGAAAGGCTGTGGTATAGTTAAGCTTGGAGTACGGCTGAATATATATATATGTATATATTAAGTGTGTTTATATATATATATATAAATATCTATCTATATATATATCTCAAGAAAAATCCAGGTTTCATTGTCAAACTTGTTCTAAACAAGTTCTGACAACTTATTTTAATAACCATAATAACTAGGAACCCCTGTCATAGAGAAGGATTGCACTCGTATATAAAACTATAGAACGACAAGGTAGTTCCTGTCTCCCAGTCCTTATAATCTAAATAAATTCTAAGAAAATAATAATGTTATTATGAACTGAGTGCTGGGTCACTAATCCCATCAACACAAAGCAAGGACTTAATTCTATAGTAGAAGAAAGTTGGTGATGCTGCAGTCCACAGCACTGTGGAAAGACTCCTGAGAGAGCATTGTAACTTGAGCTCCTGCAAGCTAGAAATGTGCTTACGTAGTGATCCTAACCTTGTTTCTTCTAAGACTGCAAAGATACAGCTTTACAGTCACAGGGAATAAAAATTGAAAACTGAGGTATCTGAGAAGAAGTTGAGGTGTAATAGTGTCTGTTGTTTCCTCAGTATTTTTGCCTGTGGCCAGCCACAGTTCTGATCACTGCAGTTGTGAATGTGCTGTGGGATCAGCAGGTTGGCAGACAGATCATGTTTCTTAATGGACATCACTGAGTATGATATAATACTTGAGACTACTTCTCTATTTACATTGGTTTATACTGCTGTAAATTACCAATATAAGATAGAGGCAAACTGCTTTCCTTGGTCTTTTTAAACGGAGAAAACACAGTTTGACAGAGATATTTATTACTTCTGTAACTGAAATGTGAACTGAGCTGCAAACAAAGCATGGCTCTAACCTTTATTTTCAGCAGATGCAGAAAATACGACCTTTCAGACATGTACCACTTCCTTCCTTCAGAACAAATATGTATATCCAAATACGTGCAGTTGGTTTATAGACAACAGGCAGAGCCCAAAGGCAGCAAACAATGTTCTCAGGGAGACACATGCATTACACTCTTTTGTAACAGCACCTACAACACCTTTATAACAGTCTGCAGAGTGCAGACTGCAAGTGCCAGCTGGAAAGATTCTCCTTTTTCAGGATTTTGCTAACAAAAGACAAATTGCATTTGGAATAAAACTGTGAATTTTAAATGATGGTGCCATAAAAAAAAGTTCATCACCTTAACTGTGTGTTTCTAGGAGCTGGATTTGGGTCTGAGCCTTGTTTATGTGAATCTGGAGTGCATCTGTTGAAGTTGGTTATTGCATTCCAGATTTACTCCAGTTCTAAGTATGTCATAGTCCTTTTCTTAGACCATGGCAAATTGCGTGGCATAACATGCAAGTGTTCTGTATCTTCCAAGTGCAACAAGCTGAAACAAACACAACTGTTTACATTTAAGCAAGACCTCAGCTAATGTAATTGTAAGGCTAGAAGAGCCATCTAAGGATCCCAGATGATTTCCCACAGGAGTTTCAGTTTCTAGCATGAATGCATTTAGGTTTAGGAGGTCTCTGTTTTTCCCAGCACTACTGAAAATCCGAAGGAGAGGTGCATGATCTTTTCCTTATACAGCACAGCTCTCAGAGGCAGTACTTGGTAGCAAAAGCATGAAAGCATTCAACTAGCTTTTCTTATTATTATTCTTAACCAGAAACCCTTTGCAAACTTTACAGTTTTCTCTTCCATAGTCAGATGCCTTTACTGTCTAACTCCTCTCCTGTTGATTTTTCAGGTTCTGAGGCTGCAGCTGTAGGCCTTCATCCAGGGCAGTGTATTTTGAAAGTTAATGGGAATAATGCAGCACATGGAAATTATATGGAAGTTCTGGAGCACTTTACAGCCTACAGGACCAGACAAGAAGAAGCACTGGTATGAATAAAAACCCTCAAAGAAAGTGCATGAATTCCTGCCCTTCTTCTGTCCTCCCCTTCTTCTGTGCTTTTATGCTCACTAAATATTCAGAAAAACAACTTCTGCATGTCTCTCTTGATTTATTGACTCCCATGCCAAGATCCCAGTATAACTGAGGGAGCTCATTACAGTTGCCTATAGTTGAAAAGCATCTACAAGTAACATGTATGCCAATTTGTACACTGCATATGTACTGAATATTATTAACTTGCTAAAACTATAAGTTCACCCAGATATTGATCTAGATTTTATATTTTCTGAAGTTCAAGAATGGAGGAATGTTGATATTTTAGCCACCTTAAGATATAAAATGGATATCTATATTCACCTTTGTAGTCCAAATGTGTAGAGAGCAGGCATTTTTACTGAGGTCATAGCTGAAGCCTGTATCTCTTGAAAGGGATTGTACCAGTGGGTGTACAGAACACATGAAGATGCTGAGGAGGACAGAGTTCAGCAAGCAGCATCCACTGCATATCTGAATGGCAGTCATCCTGGCTCCAGCAAAGAAGACTCTTCACTGGAAGGAGGTGCAGAATTGGATTCCCTTCAAAATAGCCAACAGGAATCAGGTAAAGATTCTCATGGCAGAAGAAAACCTAGGGAAGATTCAGGGGCTTCAGGAAGGAAAACTGCAGTAAAAATATAAAGTGTAATTATTATTGTAGAATATCCCTTGTCTTACTAAAGCTTTGATAGAACAAGGTCTGCCAGAGGAAGTGCTCTGATGCTGCAGTTTATTAAGGAGAAGAAAAAATTGAAATACTCAGAAGTCATACCCTTGTGACCCTCTGATCTTTACCAGGGAGCCAGTTTCTGGAATGGAAAGGATCAGCATTTTTAGAATCATTTGGTAGCCCCTGCAAGACACCTCTAATGACTTACTTTGGTTCCAGCCCAGACACCACAGGCCATCAGCTCTCCACTGATTGTTGGTGAAGAAACACCTCTGATTAGCCTGACTGTGGATAACACCCACCTGGAGCATGGGGTGGTGTACGAATATGTCAGCAGTGCAGGAATCAAATCCTTTGTCCTGGAGAAAATTGTGGAACCCAAAGGTTGCTTCAATCTCACTGCAAAGGTACCTGAAAACATACATGGCCAGCTTCATTCCTAACCAGAACAGAGAAAGCAGCACTGCACTTAGTGTTTTGGTCACCTGTTGCAATAATGAGCCAACAGAAAACGTTTCTCTCATTATTGTTATGTCCCAGGAAGGTGCGCCAGAGCAGGTAACTTTGGCAGTGCACAGTGGATATTTTGATCCATTTCAGTTATTCTAATTTTTTTAGGAATGTTTTATAACTCTAGGAGTTAGAAAACTTGTTCTGAAGGCAGCTTTACTCAATCATAACAATATTGGGGGCTTTGCCACTTATTCAATGGAAGAAAACTGTATTTTCCCCTCACTGTCAAGTCTCATATCTTTGACATCCTGTCTTTTTGTTTAGATTTTAGAGGCCTTTGCTGCAGAGGACAACCACTTCGTAAGGAATTGCAAAAGGCTCATATCCCTTAGCAGTGCAGTGGCCACCATGCCCCAGTATGAATTCCGGCAAATCTGTGACACTAAGCTGGAAAGCATTAGCAGAAGGCTCACAAACTACCAAGAGGTACAGCACTACTAATTATTGGTGAGGTCTCAAGACAATACTTCATTGTGATAACTGGGTCTCAGTATTCTTTATTAATGGATCCCAACTGCTTTAGAGGTAGGTGTCCTAGAGGCACAAAAACAGCTCTGCAAGTTGTTGAAATTGCAAGTTTTGAGGAAAAGGGGCCTAATCTGTAAATCTGTCCTTTCAGCTTGTCAGAGCTGTGGCTTATATACTATTGCAGGTTCATTTCCACCATATCAGTGAATAAATATGACAACAGAATGATCAGTGTCTGATTCAACATGAACTTAAGTACAGTGTGTCATAGTGCTTTTTTGCACAGTTACCTGAACTGTTTGAAAAGAGAGTCCTAGAAGGTATCACTAATTGCTTTCATTTGTTGTTTTATGAGCTTTTTTTTAATGTGTTATTCCAGCTGCAGCAGAGATCATATGATTCTGGGATAGGAGGCAGGAAGAGAAAAAGATTGTCTGTATTGCATCATACTTTTTTGCAAGTGAAGTAGCACATGCTTGCTTTATTTCTCCCAGTTTGCAGATGAGTTGAAAACAAAGGTGAGCCCAGCCTTCAAACAAGCCATCATGGAACCACATACCCTCAACAGCATGGATTTCTGCCCCACCAACTGCCACGTTAACCTCATGGAGGTGTCATACCCCAAAAACACTACCTCAGCAGGGAGGTCGTTCAGTATTCGCATTGGACGGAAACCCTCCATTATTGGTCTTGACCCAGAACAAGGTGATAATTAACTTTGAAGTTATACTGATTTTATCTGCATAAAAAGTTATGTCTTTCCACTGCTCAGCAAGGTCAAAATACGTTCCAAAAGTCTTTTCAGTATCTTTTTTCCTCCTTAAAATTTTATAGTAAAATGGCAGCCTCCTTGTGTTGTCAAATAGTAGGGCCTTTAAGCGTGGAGAGGCTTCAGGACAAATGTTTTTACTACCTAGGCAGTGTGGTCATCTCATGATATGGTAATTAAGTGTCCTGGAGTATTGTTTGCACTCAGTAGAGGTGACTTACTGGCTAAAAGAAAAATGAATGGGGGCTAATACTGCTAGTGCTGTGAAGAGAGGCTACATTCAAGGGAAAACATGAGGCAATCAGATTGTAGTGCTGTTTTCTTTTGTCATTACTAAATAAATTCCATGCATTGGAGCTGAAAATCTCTACTCTGTCAAGGGGATCTATTTTCTGATAAATAGCTGCTATGTAGCATTTGTCCTACAACCTGATTATTTGAGTTCCAACATTTCTTCATCATGATCTCACCTAATTCTGATTCATTGTCTTGTGAAGGTCAGAGTGCAGGAATGCTTGGAAGAGACACAGGGAAATGTAGACTAACTAATCTTCTGAAGAATGGCATTGACTATTTAAAATGAGGTTGATAAAGAAGCCCTGCTTGCTTAGAGATATTAAAATTCCATAGTATTTTTAATGCAAGCTAAGGTGGTTAGCAAGCTACTGTACCAAAACTGTCAGCATTTTTAAATGAAAAGGAGTTTTGTTTATCTTCTGTAAGGACACAGTCCTATTTCTTTTTATATGTGTGTGTGTGTATAAATATTTGTAAAGCTGGAATAATAACACAGACCAGCTCCTGAGAACCTACATTAATTAACATTTCACAAATGCTTTTAGGTATTGTCCATGTTGTCTATATGAGTATATGTGTGGACACTTGCTGCCCCTATTTCTATATTATTACCTGTTTCTGGACTGCAGTCAATTCAAAACATCTAGTTGGTAGGCCAGGAAAAAAAACCCTCTTTTTTAAAGAATATTTTTGTCATAGAATATAATTATATAAAATGATTCTGAGAAATTTTATTTTTTCCTGTTAGTATTTCACCTATGCTAAACTGTCATTATTGGGATGAAGTGGGGAGAGTCACAAGAGCCCTACTAACTAGACCCTTCAATGTTTAGTAGGTACCTTAAATCCAGTCTCATATACTCAACATTGCATCACCACTATGGCTGCACCATCCTGGAGATGTCTGACCCCAGAAGATGGAGATCTCGATGGCAGCTTTGGCCAGCAGAATGGAGGAACAGTTCAGGAAGAAAGAGGACTCAGTTTTCTGCTGAAACAGGAAGATCGGGAGATACAGGACTCATACTTGCACCTTTTTAACAAACTTGACATTGCAGTGAAGGAAATGAAGCAATATGTCATTCAGATAAATAAGTGAGTACAGAACCTGTGTGCACTGCAGAGAGCAGTTCTGATAAAATGGAGCCATTAACCCCAGGAAACACATTGTTCCTGTCAGCCCCAACTGTCACACTCTTGTACTCACCTGTTCACACCTGCACTTGTGTGACAGCTCCTTGCTGGTTGTGTTAAACCTGCTCCTGTGCAGATCCACCAATGTTCATATGACTGTCCTCTGCTCCTAGAAGTCTGCCTGAATTCAGTAGCTGCTGTTTCACTTACTGTATGTTCCAATATAAGAATCTCTTTGGGTGCCAACAGCAGTTTTGGAATTCCATACAGAGTCCCTGCCCTTGAGATTTTGTCTGTCACAAGGCAGACTGAGCAAAACTTATGATTTCAGGCAGCTTTCTCCATGGCACCTCTGTTTTCCTTTCCTCTTTTTGTCCTTGTCTTTTTCTCTTTCTCATCATGGGTCTCCTAGTAGAAATAATGAAGGATCTGAGTAGCACATCTGTGTATTGTGTGCAACTGGCAGGGTTTTGGTAGTGGTGGCTGCAGGGGTTATATGTGTGGGAGAAGACCATAAACTGCCCTGAGCTGCTCATAGCCACTTCCAGGAATCCCAGTAACAAAAAAGAACAGCCCATCGTACAGCAAAACTTCAACTGAGTGTAAAGCTGTGGAGCCTCAGCTCAAACCTCTTTAAGAAAGGGCAGTAGGTGCTGGGTAGAGCCAGTGGGCTGAAGCACTGCCCCAGAGGAGAAACCCAGTGCCTTGGATGGAAAAAGGGAGGACTATGGCAAATTAAAAACAAGAGTCCTTTCAGGCCACCATGGCTACAGTGATTAAGCTGTACCTTATGGAGGTGGGGTACCTATGGAAACAGGACCTTTTGTGAACTGAGATTCATGGATGTCAATGAACCCGTTTCAGAGCTCTCCATTTTCCATAGCTGTAGTCTGTGTGAAATAAGGGCAAAGTTGCTTTTGATTTCACACAGTGAATTCCAGCCTTAGTCACTTCACTTCATTCGTGAGATACCCACCCATCCCTGAGAGCTGTATGTTTGACTTTTGCAGACTTCTGTCCACCATAACAGAACCTACAGCAGGTGATGCCTGTGAGCCACCATCTACTGAGGAGACATCCCCACCTTCCCTGGGAACGGAAGAGGGTGATCCTGACAAAGCTGAGCATGGTGGAATCAAGAAGGTCTGTTTCAAAGTTTCTGAGGAGGACCAGGAAGACTCTGGACATGACACAATGAGTTTCAGAGACTCCTACAGGTTAGTCTGAAGATTGTGCCATTTTTACCTTATTCATATAATGTTTTTGAAGCTCTAATCCAGGTATGGATTCAACAAGCAGGAGGACCTTGTGTGTGTTTTTACCTAAAACCACACAATTGTCACATGAACTCTAAAAGCAGCTAAAATTATGCTTTCTTCATCTTTGTCTGTCTCATTTTATCTCAATATTATAGTAGTAGATGACAAATTGATGGATCAGGATTCTTTTCTAGAGCAGATCATCCACTATTCACTACATACACAAGCAGGTACATCTTGCATGACTAAAATGGCCAGGTTTCAATCTGAATTTTCCAAAGTGTGGTACATGTGCATGAACATTCAGACTTCATGTGATCTTAATCTGAACAGTGTCTGTGGAGTAACATCTGTGAAAAGGAAGCAATCAAAGAGTACTAGATTGTAAGTAGGTTCCCCCAAGGAGTATCTTCATTCCTGTTACAGGTGTTTTCTCTGGGCTTTTCTTTTTCCAGGAATTCTTCTCTTCTTGGGGTTATGTGAACAGAGTTCCACATCAGATAAGAGGCTGCTGCACTTGCTTTACTTAACTATGACAGAATTCTCTACCTGGGCTGATGTTTGTCTAGTTCTGAACTGTGCTGCTCACATCACAACGAGCAGTATAGTAGTAGAAAGCACCAAACCCCATCAGATCTGACAGTCTTTCAGTGGACACTGGATTTTTGCTGATCTGATGACTCTCAGAACAAACTTAAGATGTCCTGATGGGCTTTTTGACAGTTGTTGGAAGTCTCAGTTGAGGTTTCCAGATAGTCTACATCCTGCATCAGTCATAGTGTCAGTTGTTCATCCCCTAAGTGAACACCATAGTTCTTTTCCCAAAGAAACATGCAGAATTAAACATCTAACTCTCTTGGTCCCTTGAAAATACCAGCCCAGAGTTCTAATCTTTCCTAAAGATTAGAACTAGTTTTTCTGAGTTTGATTTTTCCAGTCAATTATTCTGTTTTCCCTTAGAAAAGTTTTCACTAGCTATAGTTATTTCATTGTATTTATTCCCATGGAGACACAGCAAAAACCTTTTCTCATTATAATGTCAGAATACTAATGCTTCTAGAAAATGGAATAAAATGAAATAAATAGATCTGGTGTGACTTCTTTCCCTTTCCTTATCGTATAGCTGGAAACTACAGAGGATCAGCAGAGTTTGCAAACTGCTCAGTCTTGCAGTAGCCGCAGTTGTAAGGGAACGTTTCCTTTCAGTTCCGTACGCAATCTTCCCAAAGGTCTAAGACACTGAGAAACAGAAATGGACATTGAATTTTTTATTTTTAATGGGCCTTTGAAACCACAAATGCAAATGTTTATTCAGGTGTCTCAAAATCTTTTTTTTTTTTTTGGGACATGATTAACTCCTGCTTCTCCAGGAGTATTTGCTACCAAAGGAAATCTCACACTCTCCCAATCTGTCTGTCTTGGGAGGAAACATTTGGAAGCTCAGCTTTGGAAGAAATGGAACAACGAGTTGCAGCCATGTCCGACCATTGCAATTTTACATCCTGAGTAGGCCGTCTGTACATTTATAGTAAGGCCAGAGGACTTTGCCTGTATGAAGGAGTAAAGACACTTTACAGTGAGTTGGGAGGATTGGAGTGACCTGAATGAATGACACCTCTTGGAAACTTCCCCACTCTAGGTCTGACTCGTTACTTGCTGTTGGTTTTGTACTCGTACGAGCAGTAATTCGTTACATGAATGCAGGACTGCAGAAATGACAATCAGACCAGTTTACACTGGAAGGGTCTCTGGAGCCCACATGGTCCAATCTCTCGCTCAGAACAGGTCCAACACGATCGGTTGCTCAGGGTCTTGTCCAGTTGAATATTGAACATCTCCAAGGACAGCAAGTACAAAGTCAATAAAGAAACAGAACTAGAACTTACAATGTTGAGATCTGTGGCATCTATTTACTGTGCTAGATTTAAATCTGCATATGTGATCTGAAGCTTTCTTATTGCAGTGTGCTGTGTTTCTTTCATTGTTAATAGGAATCCCATTTATGAACACTGATTAGTTTACATGGTTTCTGTAATTGAGGCTAATCTATTCTGGGTAACAAAGTGACATCACAAACAGTCTGTGTGGGTCTGTCACTTGTTCCAAAATTTTACACATAAATGTGGGAAAGATTATTCTGTCTCATTTTTATTAGACAGAGGCAGAGAATTAAGCATATATTACAGATAATAGTTACTCAAGGGAGAATAAAATGTCTTTTGATGGTTTTTGATCTGAAAAACTACCAAGAAGCTACAAAAATAAGCTAATTACAGATAAGAAAATACCTTGTTTGCATTAGCCATGCTTCTTTCTCAGGAATCATTTGGAGGTGTAAGTTGAACTTCATAAGGGTTCATACTGCAGAGTAGTGGCCAATCTATTCAGAAAAAAATAGATTTCTTTAATAGTAGTTTAACAACAGAGGCAAGAACCCCGATTAGGGTTCTTTCAGTTGCTCTTGTACTTTTCTCTCATCTCAATGTAAAATAAAAACAGAGGAAGAGATAATAACAAGAATTTTGTAGGCTTTGTTTTGGGCTTGTACCATTAAAAACCCTCTGTCACTTAATTGGAGGGGGACAGACTGAGATCTGTAGCCTTTTGATTACTTTTATTAAGTTAGTTAGTGTCAAGTGAACTTTAAACAGAGGAGATTCATACTAGAATTTTCCAGGTGTGCATGAGCCAACGTTGGTGTGAAGCCAGCTGTAGTGACTCCTTTGCTTCCTGAGATAGTTTTAGGGTCCGCAGTGCCTGATTCTCTGATGGTCTAAAGTCCTTAAATTTCCTCTCCCATCTCCAATATCTGTGCTACTGCAGCTTCAATATGTGCTGCAGTTGGATGCTGTAATATCCTGAGAATTGGTAACAAATGCTGAGTTTAGTGGAGATTCAGTCTCATAGATTTTAATGATTTCTCCCCTACTCAGTGCTCACAGAGTATGTTTAATGATGTGACCCAGATGACATCCGTGGTGGGAAGTCCATTTCCATTATTTATAGGATCCAGGCGATATATTAAGCATTGAGTGGTCACTTCAAATGGAAAAAAACCATCCACTTACAGTGCCAGCCCCATTGCTTAATGGCTGTTCTGTATCCAATTAGTTTTTCTGTTGTGTATGTATATAACAGAATTAGTTCTGGGGATTGCAGTGTTAACAAGACCAGAATGATGGTCTATCAGGCTGGATGTTAGGACACTAACATCACTTTGCTTTTCTTTCTAGTGAGTGTAACAGTAACCGGGACTCCGTGTTGTCGTACACCAGCGTACGGAGCAACAGCTCTTACCTGGGCAGTGATGAGATGGGATCAGGTGAGTACACGTGCGGGTTGTGTGCGGATTTCTCATACCAGACCTCTCAGCAGAGCTGATGAGTCTTTGCTGATTATAAGCACTTGTGTGTTTAAGTTGCAAATGTGGTTTCTTCAAAACTCATCACAAGACCATAAAGATGGAGATTTGTTCTTTTTCTAATGAACCAGAGTAAATTTAGAATGTGGAAGAGGTGTTAGGCAGGGATAAGCTTCTTCAGTTATTGGACATTTGCATTATATGAAAAATCATGAGTATTCTGCTCTGTGGGTTAGAGCTAAAGCAGCAATCATTTTTCACCCACTCCAGTGTGAAGGTGTGCTTGTGTCATCTGTGGCCTCATCAGAGATTACGTCTGTGAGACAGTTAAAAGCTTTTCATCTTTCCTTTATTAGGAGATGAGCTTCCCAGTGATATGAGGATTCCTTTAGACAAGCAAGACAAACTTCATGGCTGCCTGGAACATCTTTTTAACCAGGTATGTAAAGCATTACTCTGACACAGAATTGCTTTCTCATATTTTGAGGGAAGGCAAACTATCAAGATTTTGGGGTACAGCGTAAGCAAGTTTATTGTTGGACAGTTTGAGGAATCCATTTTGTCAACGTTCAGGTTGCTTTGTGTGATTTAAGCAAGGTACACCTGCCTTATCTCAGGTGTTAGGCTACAGGGAAAAAAGCTTTCCTGAAAAAAAGGAAAAGGTGAACAAAATTCTAATACCTTGTATGATCTAAATGGATCACATTTACAGATCTTAGGAGAGACATCACAGCTTCAGCCAACAGATGTCTTTATAAATTCATAGCACCAGAGAATTGTTTTGTATTATCTTGTATCTCACAAGCATGTAGATCATCACTGTGCAAAATGCTGTATTCAGTGTGAGAGGCTCTTGAGGCCAGTCCATGGTTAGAAAGTCTTAATGCTGTTTGTCAGTGAGAAATCATTCCAAAATACAAACAGTGTAATGCCTTTTACACAACTCTTATCACAAGAGTTCTGTTCAGGTTTTCTCCTGCAAGTCCTACTAACACTGACTGAAAACATTCCAACTCTAGGTTGATGCGATCAATGCACTTCTAAAAGGACCAGTAATAACCAAGGCCTTTGAAGAAACCAAGCACTTTCCAATGGACCACAGCTTGCAAGGTAAAGAAAAGGGCTGATTGTGTTTAATAATGTGATTTGCTGGGACTCGAGAGCTTCGCATGAATGCACGTACGCTGCACGGCCACACAGTGACTGAACTCTGCAGTCTGTGCAGTGATGGCAGGTACCGTGTCTGACCATTGAAATCTTGCATCCTTAAACGGCCGTTTGCACATTAATTCCTTCTGATACACACAGAACACTTCTCTCTTATATGCTGCTGAATCCTCACAGCTCTTTCTCAAGCCTCCAAATCTATCCTTTGATGTGAACACAGATATGTATCTCAAAAGGCACAAGGTAGAGATAGGTCAGATCCCAGGCAAATGAGCACTCTGATAAGCTGATGAGGGGCTGACCACTGTAGATCTGAGGCACCAAAATGGTCTGCCTGAGTTTGCTTAATGACTTGTTCAGCTTTTCTTCAGATGGATAATTGCCAGAGTAAACTCATCCTCACATGACACTTATTTTGAAAACTGATTCCCATAGAGAGCAAACAAATTACACCGTGTTTTCTTTTTCCTCAGGGAGCATGATGAGACTTTGGTCTTAATGGTTTTGGGGCCCAGGATGTGGTTTCTTCTGTCACTGAAATACACAAGACTTTATTTTCTGAACATTTGCTGCATTTCCTTTCCCACTTGAAATCTGAAATGTTTGCTACTATTCCTGCTATACTCCAGGTGCTGTAGCCACGCTCCAACCTTTGACAAGCTCTGTTTTTAAGTTACAGTGGCAAACTCTAGAAGAGAGCTTTTTCTGCTTTTTTTTCACTGACCCCAGAAATAACTCCTGTGAAGTTCTGTTACATGAATTCATCTCTACAAACACATTCACATTTATGGAGAATATCTGTTAGTCTTTCCATGCACTGTTTGAGTGAAGTGAAGAAATAACACACTCCCTGTGTTCACTTCCTTTATTTTATTTTGCTTAAATAGAGTCTCGTTTATTAAAACTAGATTAATTAAACTGAGAGTCTTTTAGTTAACTGCAGTTAACTGATGATCCCACATTCATCACACTAAGGAGCAGACAAGCCCTGCTTACATTCAGCTGGAATCTCAGACCAAAGCCTCTGTTTAATAGCTGCCATAGACACCTTTCAGTGATGGATGTGAATTTGAATGCTCTCCTGTTTCTGTTAATGAGAGGTTATTTGGCACAGTTTTTTGGTGTTTCTCTGTCTGCTTACGCCTTATATCACCAACAATGGGGTATTTGGCTTAGCTACATAACTAAGTCACAGAGAATAAATCTTCCACTCTGTAATTAAATAATTAGCTTCCATCAGGTGAAAGAAAGCAGGATATTTCATAACTTCTCATCAGGATTATGGGGTGTGACAGCTGCAGCCAAAAAGTTGATCTGATTCTGCACAGCCAGAGACTCTAGCTCTACCCGACATAGCTGCCTGCACATGATTAAGGCAGAGAAAACAGAAGGGAATGCTGTGCTTTGTGAGTAGTGCACATCACCCATGTGCATAGCTGTGAATGCACAATCCTGAAAACAATGCTGGGAGCCTGCTGATCATGAGATAATAGGAACAGCTTTTTTTACCTTCTCTATTAGATTTACTGAAGTACCTTTTTCATTCACAGTTGTTGCTATTGATACTGTATCTCTGCTTTCATCTGTACACACATTATAACTCATAAGCCACTATCAGCTACATAGCATTGCCTAAATGACTAATAAACTCCATTTCTTGTAGAGTTTAAACAGAAGGAAGAAACCACAGTTAGGTGCCGGAATAATATTCAAGCCAGCATTCAAGAAGATCCCTGGAACCTTCCATTGCGCATCAAGAACCTTGTTGAAATCATACAAAAACATGTGGAAGGTCTGTAAATAAGGAAAAGTGTGTTATCGGCTTCAGGGAGAAAAGATCTTAATGTAGTCAGGTCTAGCAGTTCATTTTATCCTTTCATCTCAATTTGTAATAAGGCTGTTCTGGGCTCTAGAGAAGAACAGGTAAAACAGGTTATTGCTTGCAGAGGCCCAGTGCTGTATGGTAAAATCTCACCTGTGCAGCAATTCCAAAGAACTTTCTCTCCCTTATTTCATCACCCATTCAGACAGAATGGTATCAGACTGATCCATTTCCCTGTGCTTTTTTTAACCATTTTAGAAAATGGAGAGAGATGCATGGTATATTCCAAAATGAAATTAGTGCTGATCAGCAGTACAACATCCTAAACCACTGCAGTCTGTGTAACTGGAACAGGACCTGCATCTGAAGTTACAGTCCAATGCAAAGCACTGGACAGAAATCACCTCCATAGGGATTCATCTATAAGTGCAATTTGATTCCAGTAATTCATGGTAGTTAACAGAGTGTTTAGCCTGTAAAATTCTTTGATTTACACCTTGATTCTTTTTCAGTCATTAACCTGTCTGTGCAAGTAAGGACTACTAGAGTAATAGAAATGGCCACACAGGGGCCAGGGATTGTGGGGAATGAGGAGACTGTTAACCAAATGCAATCAAATCTGCCTTGGTATCATCTTGACTTAAGCATTTCTTTTTATTTGCTGTTTTAGATGGGAAGAATCAACTGCTTTTGGCCTTGTTAAAATGCACAGGTAAGGGGTTTTGATCTGTTGCAAAACAACTCTGTATATACAGAATTCCCTAACACTCACAGTTTTATGTGCATGCATAATGTTACGTTTTTCCTTAGCATTTAGGTTTTACCCTGACATTTTACACTAATGTTTCTCATGCTCCTCATCCAGGGCAACTTTTCCATGCGTCTGACATCTGTTCTTCAGTTTACAATATTTAAATTCACCGTAGGCTGCTTGTGTTACCTGGCTGGTTGCTGATGTTTCACAAGCACTGTTTTCCTTTTTACTTTGTCTTTTTTTTTTCCCCTTTGTACAAACCTCCTTCCCAGATGGCCATTATTGTTTCCTGCTGTGGTGAGAACATGCAGCAAAAATGAGACCTATTGCACAACTTTTTGTGAGACCGTGGACTCTGTCATCTTTCCAAACAGAGCAGGCGTGTGAGGGGTTAGGATTGTGTATAGTGAAATTAGCCAGGAGCAGGCTAAGAACCTAAATGTACAGGCAGCACCTAAATACACTGTGGACATCATTAATGAGTTACCTTGCACAAAACATGGTGCTCACAGATCAAGGTACAGGCCTTTCTCAGGAGCGAATGTGCAGTCTCTTTGTAGTTGAAACACCTGCTTGGTGCACTTCTGTTTGAAAATGAGGTAATGAACTGGAATAGGCTGTTGTTGTTGCACTGTGCCAGGCTTGATTCTCAAGTCTTCGTAGAAAGAAGATGTGAGATTTGGATGGCTCTAAGTCACCTCTCAGCTCCTGCCTGGGCTGGTCCATGAGTCTGTCCAAACCAGCCTGTGGCACCAGTGTAGTGTCTGTAAGGGCTGTTTTTACTGGTAGCAGATACAGTGGCTCCCTAAGGCTCTACCTGTGCCCATCTCCTGCAGCATTCCCATGAACATCCTCTGTAAGGAATGGAGGAGCAGATGGCACTGAACTGGCTGTGGCAGCTTTATGGCACCGGGGATTCCCTTGCCTTGAGGGCAGTCCTAAGCTCTCTGCCTTACTCCAGCAGTAAGAGGTGTACTGCTAGAAGGATTGGTTGCTCTTCAGTTGAGAATATGACCCAGGGCCTGGAGTGTATTAGTTGGTCTATTGTGTTCAGTGTTATAATCCAGATCTTCAAAGCCTCTGGGTGATGTCTTCAGCTTCTTTCTCTGGGGAACGCTGCCTTGACAATGAGAGAGTGCTGTACTGCAGTGCCTGCTGGAGGAGCCCAGGGTGACTGGGAAGCAGCTCTTCACTTATTCATGTGCCTCTTTGGCCTGCAATCCCCTTAAGTGTGACGAGGCTGATTTGATCAGCATGTGGCTGCCTGGCAGGTGGACTGGAAGCAAAGTTAACACAGGGGAAATTCTCCCAGGAAACATAAACCAATTGGTACCGTATGGGCAGGCCCAGTTAATGCATTAAGCATATGGGAAGCCCACAAAATACAGATGGATGGGGGAAGATGAATCTCTAATAGCCCAGGAGAGAAGTAATGTCAGAGACTTTCTTTCAAGAATTCTCTTGCTTCTGTAACCATAAAAAGAAGGAAATCAGTCCAGATACGGCGCTAGGAGTTGCAGCTCTTCCCAGTCAGAAGAATGAGTGGGCAGATGGCAGAGACAGTAACAAACAGGCAAGTGGACTAGAAAATTTTCAGACATGCATGTACTCCAGCTGTGCTGTCTTTATCTGTACACCCAGCTCACACAGCAAGAAGAGGTTATCTGTTAAGTCTGTGCAAAGCTGCAGCAGAAGCCAAATGTCATGTACACGCACACGCAAACTGCTTCTTTGGCAGTGAGATTAAAGACAAGTATCCTCATGGCTTCTTTATGCTTCTCTCCCCTTCTCTGGCAGATACTGAGCTACAGCTGAGACGTGATTCCATCTTCTGTCAGTCTCTCGTGGCTGCGATTTGCACCTTCTCAGAGCAGTTGCTGGCTGCGCTCAACTATCGATACAACAACAACGGGGAGTACGAGGAGAGCAGCAGAGATGCCAGCAGAAAATGGCTGGAACAGATCGCAGCCACTGGTGTTTTACTGAACTACCAGTCTCTTCTCTCCCCCACTGTGGTAAGATGAAGAGTGGTGGCACCCTGGGGTCTGCTCACACTTGCCTGTGTTCTTTGCCACTCACAGCACAGCCAGAGCCCTTCATTCTAGCAGCATGTCTAGACTCTCACTACAGCAACCTCTGGAGATCCCACTGCTGACAACCATGTGCCAATATTCCATATCCTGTCATTGTCATCTCCTCACAAATACTGGACCCACTGTCACACTATAGGAATCTGTCTGCCTTCCTATTTGGAGTAATGCTGCTGCATTTATGAAGGTTTTATGGCTTAGTTGTTGGTGACACATGTGTGGCCTGCCATCTCCTGGTGAAAACACACATTTCAACAAATAGCTGAAGAAGTTCTCAGTATTTCAAGAGTTCAGACAACTTGAAAATCTAGGCTTTTGTTCATACACTGGACACTTTTATAGACTGGAGAGACTGCAGTCTTCCACTCCTGTGGTGTTGGTAGTTGAGGCACTATGTCTAAGAAGGAGAGGAGCTGGTCTTGCGTAGCTCATTTGCACCCTAATGAACAGATAAGCCACAGCTACAGTAGATAAGCTACTCTAACTGTAAAAATGATAAGGAAAAACAGCATTAAAAAAGACAACTAGCTCTGACACTACAGAGAAGCAGAATTTATTTGGACTTTGTAAATATTGTAGATCAAGTGTAGGTTTGGTTTGGGTTTTTGTTTGTTTTCAAATACAATGTGGATGTAACTACTATTTCTTTACATTGCATGGAATGTATGGACGTGTATTTTGCAGTAACTGAAAGGCTCTTCTTCACATGTTTAGGTACAGAGTAAAGTTTGGAGAGGTATCTTCAAACTTATTCAGTCCTTAAACCTCTCTCCTCTCTGTGAATCCCATCAAATGACATCTAAGCAAAGGGCAGCTAAACTTGTATCACAAAGTTAAAGAGCCATTAGTAATCAGCTGGCTGGGATGGAGTTAGTGGGAAGCTCCACATTCTGCTCTAGGTCTCTTGAATTAAAGCAGGCCCATAACACCTTCCTGCCATTGATCTCTCTCTGGCACATTATAACCTGTTTATACGTGTTTCTTTGCTCTACAGAAGGAGGAGCGTACCATGCTGGAAGACATCCAGGTCACTCTGACTGAACTGGACAAAGTTGCCTTCTATTTCAAGCAGCTGGATGAAAGTCTTGTAGCAAGTGAGTATTCTCTGTTTCTTTGAAGCTCTTTTCTTCTTGTTTGTTTTATGGGTTAACATCCTCCATGATGATAAATCTAACAGGCCATGTCAGACCAGGAGAGCACTAAGCAGCTTCTCTGAAGCTCTGCTGCGTTCCCTCAGCTTCTGCTGCAAACACACAGCATAAAGAGCAGGACTGGCATCGTGGGGTGCTGGTGGCGTGTTCTGTGATTTGTAGCTGTGGTCTGTGCCAGTGTACCTGAGCTGTGTGACTTTGCACACAGGGAGGTGTGACAGATGATGAGCAGTTCCTGACAGGTGTTTGCCATTCACCACATTA
Source organism: Caprimulgus europaeus (assembly GCA_907165065.1). The sequence continues at coordinate 9,445,972 of OU015541.1, forward strand.
CCTAAGGCAGGAGGGGACTGTCTCTGCCCAGCTGTTACGTGTCCTGTGTCCCACCCTGCCAGATCTCTCTCCATCTTTACTGACTCTGAGATGTCACAAAACAAGATGGGATTTTAATTATTAACCGTGTTTATTGTATTAGCATCAAACAGCATGCTAGGCCATGCTAACTGTGTCTCTTTTAAAGTATAATATTTCCGAGCCTGCATTCTGTCCATAAAGGCTCTTCCTTACTCATCTAATGGTGGAGCTGTGAAATGTCATTAGATAATCTAACACACTCAGATAGCAATGGTTTCGCATTTCTCCTGCTGTGGTAAAGCAACGAGTGTTTTATCTTTGTTTCTCCAGATACTCATGTCTTCTACCACATCGAAGGCAGTCGTCAGGCCTTGAAGGTTATCTTTTATCTCGACAGCTACTACTTCTCCAAACTGCCTTCTCGGTTTCAGAATGGGGGAAGCTTGAAACTGCACACGGTGCTCTTTACAAAAGGTGTCTATAAGAAGCTTTCTTGAGAAAAAATAAGCTAACTGATGATGTTGAAAGGTTCAAAATAGTGACCATGGAGCTCTTAACATAAATAATGCAGCTGAGAACTACAGACATATTTAAGAAGCAGATGCTTGTATTCTAGGAAGACCTGTGAAGTGCTAGATTTTAGAATAAGACACAGTCATGAGAAAGAAGATATGCCTGTTTGGGGCTTTTTTATGCCTTCCTGTAAAGATTCAGGCCATAAAGACGTTATATTGGACTACATGGACAGTCTGATCTATGATATCAGGAGATGTTCCCAGGCTACAGAGAAGTGTTTTTTAAACACACAGCATGACAAAATCATCTGGGCTGGAAATCTACTTGATAAGCAAATATTCACAGCAAAATACAATACAGGAAATTTCCTTCAAGGAGTTATTAATGGGGAGTAATTGCTTTTAAATAGAATTGCTTTCTGTGAAACTCACCTTTGTGATAACACCACTGTATTCCCATACTGGGAAATGCTTTAAATATATGCAGTAACAGAATCACCCTTGACATGATCCAACAGTTATTTGCTGAGCAGTGGGGTGATACAGAGATAAATAAATAAATGACTAAAAAGAAAACTAATAACATGGGTTTAGTAAAATGTTTTCTTCTTCAGCTCTGGAGAGTACGGAGGGGCAATCACAACCAGCTGGCTCATCTGTAGAAGAACTTCCACAGCAAATTAACAGCATTTCACTTGAAAAAGTGCAACAATACTACCGTAAACTCAGGTATTTCATGCTTTTCCTTTGCCTTAAAAGACATTAAAAAGAATGCTCCTTGCTAAGGACCTAAAAATCTAACAGAAAAGAGATTCCGTTCCTGATGGTTTCTTGTAAAAATATGGTTTTGGAGATAGTATTTGTGTGGGAAACCTGTTAATTTCTTCCCATAGTTAAGCTCGTTCTGAGGTACCTCACTGTACAGGATGAAATTCCCATCAATTTTACATACTAAAATTACGTAAAAAGGAGATGTGGAATGCTTTAGTAGACTCTGTAAATTACTGCAATCAAAATGGTTCAGTAAGACAGCAGATCTTGAAGTACAAGGTTTTTAGCATGGCCTTCTCAGATGTTATATACAAGATAGCATGTGTATTGTGCTTGAAATGAGACACACCAGTTTAATGCAGTCCTTGCCGGCCTTTTTGCAGGACATTTTACTTGGAGAGATCAAACTTGCCCACTGATTCCAATACTACTGCAGTGAAGATTGACCAGGTATTGTTATTGTGTTTATTTCTACAATAAATTCTCTCATAGGAATAATATTTCTAATGTAAAGAAGTGATCTGAATTTCTCTGAAGCTTGGTTACAATTCTTTTGTTTAGAAGATGTGCAGAACCAGGGTAGACACAAAGCCCTTAACTTAGGCACCAGTAAGGCTCCACATCACCCTGCCTGCCCCTGCTAAATACTGTACCTGATCTTAGACAGAATGAATGACTTTTCTTCTCCCACAGATGCATGAAAATGAACAAATGTTCAATTTTCAAGTTATGCTTTGTTCACAGTTAGAGAAGAAGCCAACAGAACAATACTGCTTCCCAGCATCTCATGTAAAGGCAGGCTGACTAACTGGGGCAGGTGACATACGTGAATACATACATGTAAGGCATTACATACAGGGAAGACAAAATCAGAGACTTCAGAGACTGTCTTTGCAATTGTAATATACATGGTAAACAATTTATGTGATTTTGTGATAATTGCAAAAAAATTGCCCCAATTGTTTGTGTTTTTCCACTTCCAAGGTTGATCTGTGTTCTAACTAGCTGTGACTGTGTGGCAGTTACTCTTGTGTAGATTGTTGTGCAATGTCTTTATAACTGAGGGTGTAAGTATGCCACTGATGCATTTTTTTTATTTATTGCTTTGTTTAGCTTATTCGCCCCATTAATGCCATGGACGAGCTTTGCAGGCTGATGAAGTCTTTCATTAATACAAAGCCAACCCAGTCAGGATATTCCAGCAGTAACACAGCAGGAGCTGGCCTGCTTCCCATCTCCTCCGAGCTCTGTTACCGACTGGGAGCCTGCCAGATTACTATGTGCGGCACTGGGATGCAGAGGTGAGATCCAAGAAACCTACTTGTTACTGGTGTCCTTGCTAGAGACTGGAGTAGCAAGGTAGATTGTAAGGGAACATAATAAGGACCTAAATCTACTGCTGTCTTTAGGGTAGGCTCTGACTTCGAACACTTTTGTTACTAATTAGTATTGACACACAAACTTTTTTAAGTTTCAGTGCATCAGCCAATGCAACTGAGTGAGTGATCTCACTGCATCCAACTTTCAGTCACCATTGTGTTCAGTCACACACTGAAAATGTAGGAAGTTGCTCAAAACCAGCTCTAGAATCTTGGTGTGTGCAAGCATTGACTCTAAACACAGCACTGTTTTTCCAGTGTCTCAAAACCACTGAGTAAAGAAAAGATTTGTTGGTGAATAACTTTATTGAATCAAAGCAGAAGAGCAGTGAAACGTAGCCTGGTAGTAATGATGCTGGAGACCCAAACAGCTGCTGTGTCTGGGTGTCCTGAGACTGGAAATGCAGGACTGAGGTCATTTTATGGTTTTGTAAGTACAAAAACTAAAACACTAATATGAGAACACTGGCTAACAGAAGTCATACCTAACGGGCAAGTGTCCTGTGCCCATTATAAACAAACAGGGTACCTATTTATCCATTATTAAACATGGTCTGTGATTTCATACCTCTTGTTCCCATGTTCAGAAGTACCCTGAGTGTGTCCCTGGAGCAAGCAGCCATACTGGCTCGGAGTCATGGACTTTTGCCCAAGTGTATCATGCAAGCTACAGACATAATGCGAAAGCAAGTGAGTACTTGGATGTGTCTGCTGCGTGCTGTAATTTTCATTCCAGTAACATCACTGTGCAAACACATTGTGATGTGGCACTGTATTCTGTGCTTTACAGACCCATACAGACAAACTTCTATTGATGTCTGAATAGCTACACATATATTTGACAGGAACAAATTAATTCTGCATGTACAGCCATTCCAGCAGTTCAAATGTACGCCTCAGTGTACGTTATTTAAAGTGTGTGCCTTGATGGTTAGAAAGTAGAGACTATGCAGTATATTTAAGACAATTTCTGTATATAAAAACCTCAAGTCTCAATCACAGTGTTAAATAGTAGAAATTCCCCAGTGCTAGACAGCAGTGCTTGTAAAGTGCTTTGGGACTAATTCCATCTTTTAAGTAAACACAGATGACTAATGTATCCACCCAATGGATTCCAAATCTTCCACAAGTAGTTAATGGATTCTCAAATAGAAACCATATTCCCATTATAATATTTTCCCCTAAGGATCAGATGCTTTACCGATACTGTCAGTACCATAAATTCTCTGTTTCCTCAGGGACCAAGGGTTGAAATCTCTGCCAAGAACCTGAAAGTGATGGACCAAATGCCACAGTGTGCACCTCGGTAGGTGATTGTGTGTTACACATTTTATCTGAGTGCTGGTTTTATGTTTCTGTAACAGTGTGGAGTTCCTGTTGTAACCAGAGATCTCCTTAGCAGCAATAGTGGGTAAAAATTCCTGGTCTTCTTTCGCACTGTAGATTGATCAGCTTTGCTGCTTACAATTTTCAGGTCATTGATATCAAAGGTTTCTGCATTTTCTGAATAAGACATAACAGATCAGAGAAGGGTGTTTTTCGGACTGTGCTGTGAGTTGGCAGAGCTGGTGACTGACAGCCATCATGCTCAGAAAGAAAAATTCCTGAATGGCAAATCTGACTGCAGATCAGCAAAGATATTCATAGGCTAATGCTGTTGTGTGTGTAGAAGATCTTGAGTGTGTAGTTATGGCAGAGCAGGTTTAAGAGCACTTCAAGTCAGAGTAACCATATAGTAATGCAGCTCTAAGGAAGATCAGTTGCCCAGGGTTATCTATGTTTTTGTCTAGAAGACAACTTCAAAAAGTGTGGTTATTTTGCCTTATTAATGGCTGTACTTTACTGTTCCATTTTTATGACTGTAACAGCATGGTACATTCAAAAACAAACAGCTTTACAAACAAATCATCAGAGGAGGCATTTCTCTTCTTTAGACACTCTTAATCACAGTGACAAATTCCAGAACTATTTCCTTGGATTATTTCAGGGCAATAAAGCTCAGATACACGTGTCCCTACTGGGTTCCATCATCATAATGTGAAATAAAACTGAGGAAAGTTAAAAGGAGATCTTGTGAATTAATGTTAATTATCAGGATTATATTTTGTAGCACTGAGGTTTGTCAAACTCTGTAGTAGCAGTCTGGAAAGAGAAGTTATGAGAGACTTGAGTTTATTCAAATGTAAAGTAGAAAAATCCAAGAAAAAGCTGCCACAGTCGTGTGTGGCAGAGTGACAGTTAAGAGGCGCTGAGATTTAATGACTGGTCTCAATTTGCTAATCCTATGATTCAGAAAATTTCTGTGAATATGTGATTACTAATTTTAAAGTTTGCTCCACTGTGGCAATAAGCCAGTCTGTTCTTTTATCTGTTTGTTATCTCAGTCTGTCTGAAAATGCTGAACTGGGTTTAAAACAGAAGAAACAGAAAAAGAGAGTAGGGACTGTTGAAGACCCAAACTGGGCCAAAGTTAAAAGGAAGTGAATGAAAGTCTCAAATAGTATTTAAACAATGATTGTAAATACTTTAGTTAATAAATCATTAGTGGCACTTCTTAATTTGCAATTAATAAAATTAAGAATAGTGTTATTTTTGAGATTGGATTACCTCTAAAGCTTGCAGAATGAAAAAGAAGTTGACTCTTACATGCTATACCAGTAACTTTGTGTTATTATCCTTGTGGTATTTAATACTGTACTCTTCATCTGCCTTAAAGACTCTATAGGTTGTGCCAGCCACCTACAGATGGGGATTTATAGAAGTGAGAGACGCCTCCATCGCCTGCAGCGCTGTGAAAGCGTTCGACTGCGAGCAGCCCTGGCTGAGGCTCGGCTAACGGACACTGGTGGTGCTGAATCCAGAGACAAAGAGCTCGGGCCTAGCAGGAGCTGAACCTGCTGGACCCAGGCACCAAGAATCTGCCTTTGGACTCCTGCAGCACACGCAGGGATTCTTGTATTTCTTTGGCTTCTTGAAGAAATTCTTGATACAAACACCCTGGAGCTAGGGTGGATGTCACTGCCGTTTGCTAGATGCCTGCAAAAGTGACAAGTACATTTCAAGAAAGCGCAGTTTTACTGATCACTTCCTTGAGCTGCCATCTAACAGCTGTGGACTCCAGGATACAGACTGGTTAAGAAAATCCAGAGTGACGCGTATCCCTCTCCCTGTACTGCATCTGGCATCCATTTAATTGCCAGCATGATTTTGGTCAGCGTCCTTGAGCAGTAGCTTCATCAACACCACTTTTTCATGAACTGGCCTGCACTTCTGAACCACCAATAGCACAATCTGTATCTTATTCAAATATGGACATAAAGAATTTCTTCTGGAGTAATTTTCCACTTCAGCCCAGTGAGAACCAGTCTCTCTATGCTGCAGAGTATACATTCCACAATACTTCTTAACATTACTTCATTTTACTTACTGTAGCCTCCAGGTTTTTGATTAACTCTTTTTATTAATGCCCTATTCCATACTCTGGAAAAACAGTACTATTTAAGAGGAGAGAGTTGGAGTGAAGGATTTTAAAGCAAACTTTACAAAGGAAAAATACAATCTTATAATCTGATTATTTGAACAGATGTAGTTTTTAAAACAGGTCAGAAGAACTATACTTATTTATGTGGAGCAGAATATGTGTTTTCGATCATGTTATTATATATACAAGATTTAAATAAAAATTATATTGTTTAAAATGGGACCAATATGCTGGCAATTACACAGCTACTCCCAGTTTACTGAAAAAAAAAATCTACATTATTTAAAAATGTCAATATTTAAGTAGTCTTTAATACAGTTATTAAGATGTTTTAGGGATGCTTTTAAGTTAAAAGATAAAAGGAATCATGTATATAATGTACTTTATTTTTTTCTTGTTTGAAAAATTGTTCTCCATTGTGTCAGTATTATCCTAAGCACAGTAATTTTTTCCAAATTACTGTCTGAAACTAATTGAAACACGTCAGCAGTCTCAGGACAGAAATAATGTTCATTTGGAGTGAGTGCCTTAATATGACCGCCCATCCCCGAGGAATTTCAGCTGCAGCAGGTCTGGGTAGGGGGTGTACAGGAAACTTACCGTTCCCCTGTTTCTCCACAGCCTCCTTTAAACAGTTCGGAGTCTGGAGATCCAGAAGCGCTTTGCAGTGATGTATATTCTAGAAAATAAAGGTTTGGGGTTTTTATTTGTGATGTTGTTTGTTTTTTAGCTGGCTTAATTTTATTTTATTAACATCCAAACAAATTCAAAAACTAAAATTAGACTTTTTCTATTTGGATATGAAGGTCTCTTAATTTTTTTAATCGACACTTCCACACAAAATGGCTTCTGACAAGTTTGGGGATGCAGATTGTTCTGAACCTTGTTTCTTCAAAAAAAATATATATTTTCCACTCCCACACTGAAATAATTTTGGTGCAGGACTGTTTTGTTTAATCCCTTTTAACTGTTTCCTCTGACCTCCAGCAATCTGTTTCAGGGAACCAGGACAACCCATCAGTTGCCAGCTGTCGGACACAGGGGTTTGCTATGAGTACCCGTTCTGTACTGCAGACAGATGAGCAGATCATTATTTCAATGCACTTTTTGTTAACTTTGGAAGAGTTATTCTTGCCATTTGCTGTTTGAAAAGGAAATGGATGTTTCTTTACTGAATCCTCAACTTAAACTGTACTTAGTATTATAAGAGCTGTAGGAACACCCAAAAAGAAAGAACACATATGCCAAGGTCCTCACTTTGTCTACGTCAGCTGTGTTCAGCAGAACTGCAGCAATTTACAGAGCCTGGTGAGGGTCCTGGCCCACCCTCAGTCACTGCTGTAAACACTGAAGATGCAGAGAAGAAAATCTAAAAAGGGCATTGACACTGTGCACTGTTTTACACTGAAATGTAGATGTTATTCTCATTGAAAACATGATAGAAGTTTTTATTATTAAAAGTTGGTTTATATTATAAGGAAAGAAGGTATGATCTTATTTTTCTGTTATACCCTTTAGTTGCTTAGCTCTCTGTGTTCTGCTGAGCAGTTTAAGTTCTGATATTGTATGGAGCAGTGAGGAGTCAGAAGTTTGAACTCTAAGGGGCAAGTTGGTTTTGATAGCAGCTCAGACTGGCAGTGTAGAGCTAAACTCTTCCTGTTTATGCAGTGTTGGCTACAGATGTGGTTTCACTGCAGACTTCCTATTAAAGTAGAAAAGAAAAACTGTTTTGATGCTGTAAAATTGCAGGGTTTGAATCCAGTGCTGGAAAAAACACATTCAAATGGAAAATAAAAGGCCAGTGCACAAGCCAACCTGCAAGTAAAGAGAGTAGATGAGGTCTGCAGAACTTCCGTGGCTAAAAACAAAGTAAGAATCAGGTCTGCCACAACTGAGCAAGTGCAGATTTCATAGGTCTGGGGCATCTGATATGCTGGAAGTGTAGAAAATATGGAAAACACAGGCAAGATGGAGAAAATGGAAACCAGCATTATGATGATGAGGTGTGTAAGCAGCTGGCTAAAGGCAAGGAGGCAACACTGAAAAGAAAGTGGGGGTTGGGTGGCAGCTGGAAGTGGAATTTCTTATGTATCAGCCTTGTACCTGAATTCACTGTGCGCTTTCAATAATTGCTGAAGCACACAGACTACGAGGCTGGGTTGATGTTAAGTTGGGAGGCGCTGATTTAGAGAAGGATCAGGGTCCACAAGGAAAAAAAAAACCTGGAAGACTTTGAGCACTAAAGGGGATGAAATGAATGGGATGAAATTTCACAGTACAAATACGCTCATGCACTTGAGGATAAAGAAAGTATTTTGCTATATTTCTTGTTAATTGATAATAGAAGTACTTGGGTTATAGAGTTTGACACAAACTGACTCAGATGCAATTGTATAGAATCATTTTTCTATCACTTACTCAGAATACCCAAATTAGTTGCAACTTTTACTATTTCCATGGGGTATGTGTTGCTTCAAGTGCATGGCAGTCCAGCAGTGAGAATGAGGAAGTTCTGGCCAGCCAGCCAGACTTACCTCATCACCTCACTCTTCTCCTAAATGCCTCTTGCCTTTGATACACTCAGAGAGTTCCTATTTTAAAGACAGCTGAGAGCACTGACAAGCTATTTTCCTGTCTATCCACAGGCTTGCATGTAGAGAGACTTTCCATTTGCTGAAAGAATCAGCTGAAAAGATTAAATCTGCACACCTGGAAGGGTTCAATAGGGATCCATAAAAAAAGAAGAGAATAACATAAGAGTTAAATCACTGCATCCATGCCTCTGATCAAGATACTATGAATTGGGCTTCCCTCTCTGTAGCAATAGAGAGAAATATGTCAAAGGAGAGTTAAGAAACTGTTTTGTTTGTGGCTTCCTGTGCAGTGAAAAATTAAGTTTTGTCCCATTATTGCATGTTGAGATATGTTAGGGTTTGGTTCTTGGCCAAAAATCACCCTGTTAAATTCCCCAAGTCCTCAAACTCTTGTAGCCTGAACATTACTATCAGGCAAGGACAAGCCTCTAGTTTTTAACAGTGGGTTAATTTCCACTCCACTTTCAAGAAACTTGAAGAAGTGCTACTGGTTCAGCAACTCCCGAACAAGAAACCTGTTGCAGCCTTAAAAGAGCTGAATTTATCACAGAGGGACAGAAGCCAAAGACAAACAAACCAAGCCAACATGCTATGGATAGTAGCAATTATGGGCTACTCTCCAAGCACTATTTTATGTGGTGAAAATGACAAAAATCAGAGAATGAGGCAGTTGGTGCATCTCTCCCCTCTCAATAACAAGGTATTCAGAGCTGTGTGATCACACCTTAAGTTTTTTTGAGATAATATTCTGTTTCAGAGGCTACTTTTCCTACACCAGAGACAGAGGAAAATAAGAAAAATAGGGTAAAATAGGCATGAGGCAGTCAAAATAAGAAACAGAGATCTCAGCTACTAAGCTTTCCTTCTGAGGGTGATGCAGATCATGAAAGGGACACTGGAGCAGTCTTACCGAGTGCATTAAGATCCCCAGCCCAATGTTTTGCAACCCACCAAGACCTCAACATTTCCCACTTACTTTGTCAGCATTGGTTTTTATAAAGCTCCTGTCCTTTTCCCTGGTGAATTTGACTGGCTTTCTTTCCAGCCCCTTTCTCCTTGGATCCTAAACACCTGGGCAATCAGCTGGTCACTAGAAAAGGACTTCACTGCTTTCTTATTGGGAATCAATTGAGATGTCTGCATTTTTGTTTTCATTTTACTGTTCAGGAGAGATGAGAGGCAGGGACTGTGCCTGTGCCAGTTCTTTCCCTTAGAGTCTGCACAGCATGTTCAATAGCCTGGACTCATGAGCTGTCCAAAGCAAAGAACAAATAGCACCAGGGAATCTTAAAAAGGAGAACTGGTACTAGTACTCCCAGTACTACCCCATCCCTGGCTTACACAGAAGTGATATGAAGTAAATCTCTGCTGCCTTAGAACAATAGGGCAAAAGAATGAGAGTAAGTTCCTGTTCAGAGCAACAGGAACTACTTTTTGAAAGTCTGTGACAACTTTTTTTCCTTGTACAGCCACCAGTAACAGCGGCTCACCCAGGGCTTGCTGCTGCTGCTGCTGAGGGTGCCAAGGGCACTGCTAAAGACCGGCTGGCAAACCTGGTGTGCTGTGCTTGCTGTCTGCCCTCAGCTCACCAGCTGCTGTGATCATCTGCAGGGAGACAGCTAAGGCACAACCAGACCAGGACCAGGGCACCCCAGAGACCATCTGCTTCCAACCTTCCCCTGCAGGGAGACCCAGGCTTTAAATCTACCAGAGCAGAGGCTGCCCACCTCCTGCAGGCACAAGTATATGGGAGGAAATTCTGGGAAGAAGACCCAGTACTTGTCCCCTTTGCCCAGTCTCCACCTGGGCACTACATTATGCTGGGCAGGTTTTCTCTACAGCTGACATATGGCCTTAATCTTCAGCATTATTTCTTTTTTTTTTTTTTTTTCAATCATTGTCCTGTGCTCATTAAAAAGCTGGGAGTACTTTTCAGTGATGAACTGTTTTCTTCTTACAGATAGCTTTCTATTAAAATAAATGTCTCTCTGTCTTGTAGGGGTTGTTCTGTTTTCCACTGACAGTTTAACTAATACATCATGATTTCCCCCCATTAAGCAGCAAATAGCAGTTACTCCAGGCTTAGCCATTGGTATCTACACAGCTTCAATAAATCACTGCCCCCTCCTTTCCCCCCCATTTCAGGTCACTACATTTATGCAGAGAAAGGTGATGTTTGGACAATGTGTGTGCTGCACTGAACATCTCAGTTTCCATTTTCAGTTGTGTTATCTTTATCCCAAGGTCTAGTGAATGGCTGGCAGCATTTTGAGTCAATGCAAAATAACAATTCTCTATGGAGCAATAAGAACAAAGATTACCTTTTTGCTGGTTTTCATTCACAATTTAAACAATTCCTTGATGAAACTGCAGTTCTGCTGAATTGTTCAATCACAGTAGCTGTGTCCAGTTCTGCCTGTGATTAAGATGGATTCTCTGAGGAGCAAAAAGATAAGAGGGTGGGAAACTGGTAAGTATAAAAATGACAAAATGATAGTACAGTCCCTTAAGGTGGAGTCCTGGTCACCTGGGACTTACAAAGGACACAATTTGAGTGAGCCATTGAATTAGCTGCAGGAATGAGGGGTAAAATCTATGGGTTGGACTAGTCAGGATGTCAGACAATGGTTGTAACAATCCCACTGGTGCTTAAGAACCACTATCAGAAAAATGACTGATACAGTAATGTAATTTTTCTTGATATACCTACGGGACCACTTAGCCATTGGGTTAAACTCTTTGTAGTTACATATCAAACAGCTAGTCCTTTCCCAAAGGCATTTACAATCCAAAAGTTGGTGTTCTCCCCAGTTCCTATCAGAGGAGGCTGGCTAGCACAGACAAGCTAGACAGAAAACCCCCAAGGAAACCCCAGCTCCTGTGGTTGTAAGGCTCTACATTCCAGGAGCAAATCCTGAACAAATTGCTCAGATTCTCTGTCCATTTCCAATGTAACTGGAAAGGAAGCACTAAACCTCCTGGTTCTTACACTTCTAAACTGACCTAAGCTGTTCCCTGTCCCGGTCCAGTTTGTCTCAGTAATGCTCTGTGCTTTAGGATACTTTTGTTTCCCAGCTTACCCTCCTATTGCCGGTAATTAAAGGTAGTTAGCAGCGCCCTGGCTAGTGCCAATAGCAGAGTTACAACGACTTTTCCAGTCACCCTGGGGAAGCTGAACCGCAGCTCAGTACAGCTGGTTTTGCTAAGTCAAAGCTCCCTCAGAGCTCTTTAACAATCCCTTCTGGTAGTCATGATTCACCGTTTGAAAAATACTTCTCCATGCCAAAATAATGACTCATTTTGCAAAATGTCAATTAATGCCCTGCAGAGTCTGCAAAAAACCAGGTCTGGTTTTAATGAATTAGGATTAAAATTAGTAATTAATGTTTGAATCAAGTGATTATTTTCTTGATCCTGCTTAAAATTAAATTTGGTTATAAGCACTTTGAAAGCAATGAGCAAGGAACCATTATTATTTAATCAGCTTTAAATTACTTACATAATTACTTACATGAGTGACATATTTTCATCTTGAGATAATTAAAAATAATTAGTATGGCTTTATCACAGTTTTAATGTGCAAAAATCAAATTCATATTATTAGTGGTCCTTGAATACCTGTTTTTTGATGGAATTTAGCTGCAAATTAGTGCATGGAAGTTAATGAAGCTATCACATTAATGCATTGCTTGGAAAGAGTGATTTGGAAAGGATGCATCATTTATCTCTGATCCCACATGAACTCAGGTCTGGTTTATTTTTCAGGGGTTTTATTAAAGTTTTCTGAAATAATAGCAATTTTATAGCCAGTACAGCACAGTGTGTGTATCTTGTTGCAAGAAATAACAAACTTGGGCCTTATTTCTTTTGTCTACTCTGGCGTAAATCAGATGTAGGTTGCATGAATTCAGTAGAATCACAATGCTACAGAGCATATATAACCCAAACCCAGCAACAACCATCAGGTCTGAGTATATAACTCAAACCCAACAAAAGTTTCAACATAAGTAAACTGTGTGGACCAAATATTCACCTAATTCTGGCCTGTCTATGTACTGTTTCACAAACTATCATGCATTCTCTTACTAATAGTATATCACCAGTTCAGCTATCTAAAAGACTTGGCTTACATAGGAAGACAAGATTAGGAACTGAAGTATTTTTACCTTTTAAAGCAATCTAAATTGCCTTTTAAAGCAGTTTAACAGATGGAGATAAAAAAGAGGAGCCAGTATAACGTTATTAGCCAGAAGTGCTTTATGGACCACGTTTATTAATGTTTCTCATTAGAGAATTACACTAGGGTTTTGAGGTGCAGTCTAGACCATAGCTGTGGTTCACTTACTTTTATAAAGAGGAGATCATGACAAAGGTCAGAACAGAAGTTTGATAACTGTCCAGGATCTTTTGGGGTTTTCACAATTAGTTCTTATAACAAACAATCCTTATTGACCAGCACATTCCTCTAGCTTTAGCAGCTAGTGATTCCCTCAGCTGAATTTTTTGCCACCACCTTAGTAACACAGGGCTATATTTACTGGTGATCACGTATTTGATCTTGTTATGCATCCTCCTGACCACACTACTCTTATCAAAGGGGCTGCTGTGATGCCAACCTCTGCCATTTTGCTGCAGGGGAATAAACATTTTCCTTCCTTGCTCACTAAGGATATTATCTATATTCCTGGACCTAGGAGGGCCTCCCACCTCCCAGTCTGAGTGATTGCCAGCTCTGGGTTGAGATAAAGCACTCGCTGTATCTGCTTCTCCTCTGACTGCAGTTTCTGACTAGCTTGTAATAATATTGACATGTATTTATGTCCACAGCATCCCTATAAAGTAGGAAGCACTATTTCCCCACTGTACAGCTGGGAAATAAGAACAAGATCTCAGAGATTTAATTCTAATTGACATGACTGCATTAAAATTGTCAAAAGAGAAGAAACAAATGGCAATTTTCACTCAGATCTGTCTTGGGATCTGCCAGGACTTCTTCACCAGTTATTTGAAAAAGGGGGTAAATAGTCTCATGGAAAAAAATTTCAAATTATAAAATGATATTTAGGATAACAAAATCCAAAGGCAATTGAAAAGAGCTGCAGAAGATTGTTGCAGTAATGAGTGGCTGAAGTCATTAGATGGCATTTAAAATTCATTATTAGTAACTGTAGAGTATTGGTCACATTAAATAAATAATTAGGCATTGGATGTACAAAGTTAGGTTTTAAATTTGGTACCCAAGCTTTGGAAAATCTTTCAGAGTTTTTGTGGACCATTCCCTGGAAACATTAGTTCAGAGTTCTGTAGTAATCATCATAAAGAAACTGGAACAATGGAATTATTAGGAAAGGAAAAGAAACCATAGCAGAAAACCTTATTAGTTCCATGGTGCCCCTGAATCTTAAACACTACAAGAATTATTCTTATGGTTTACCCCTCCAAACACTTTTGAAGAACCTTGAGAATTTGCATGCAAGCAAATACCCAGTGTCACACACAAATTTTCTTCTGCTGCATAGAAACCACTCCCCTTCAGCAGAGCCGAGGCTTCCTCTGACCACTGAACTATCCTGACTTTAAACTCAGCAACTGTTCTTCCTGCCCTTCCTCTCTGTATATACCCCACCAAGCTTCTTGTTGAGAAGCTCTAGGCTTCTCTTTCCATCAAGTGAGTTTCCTTTAGTTTGAGGGTTTTTCCCCTTTAAAAAGTGTCTGAAATGCTGTTTGGAGTCTGCCTTGACTTGATAGTTGGGAGTCATAGGAGTCTGGTCTCCAAGTAATGAAAAAAAGCCATAGGAAACCACATATTTTTTGCTGCATTCCTCATTACCAGATAAGTTTTATTCATGGATACTCATAAAATTGTAAAATACATTAAATCTCATGGAAATACCACCATTTAGCAGCAGTAAGTAAAAACCCTGCTGGTTTCAACAGCCTTTTTCAGACATAAAAGTAGGCAGGGGGAAAGACTTTATGACAAGTAGCCATGCCTTACAAAACCACAGTCCCATTTAGTATGTCTCTGTTTGATAAAGGATTCAGGAAACGTTCCAGTTTCCAATTAGTAGTGGAATTAAAGCTACAATTTCAGCATACCTCTGCATTAGCCATCCGTGGCAACTACAGAGGCTGTGCACTTACTGACTGATAAATAGCCTTCTCCCTCTCTGCATGTGGGGAAATTAAATAGAGAGAAGGTAAATGACATGCCCATGTCAAGACAGCAAAGGAAGGAATGGGATTCATCCCCTTCTCAGTCGGAAGCTTTTTCTGCTGGGTCACGTCACCTTGCTTGTGGCTTCCAGAAAGTCACTGGTGGTCAGCACACGTCCCTGCAGGCTTTTTCTCCTCCTAAAATTGCCAAATACTAGCTAACTGTAGAAGTTGTGTAAGCTTTTATCACGGTTCACAGTGTGCTTCTGGATTCACGTTCAAGGAAAGCCATAGAAGGCCTCATGTATTCTGCCAGAGTAATGCCATGGTAGATATCAACCTGAAATGTGCACTGGCAGATTTTGAGAAATGGAAAGGGGTGCAGAATTCAAATTAAAAAACCTGTTAATCAAATAAATTTCCAGTATCTCTTTACAATCATGTTGTCTATATCTGAAGTGGAAAGGAGAATGAATTAAGAATACTAGGCCAGGTTTTCAGTGCTGTCTGGAGTAGTTGGATCCCCTAAAGAGAGAAATGTAGTAAATATTCAGTTAGCTCCACTGGGCTAAATGGGCTGGTTTTGTCAGTAGGACATTTCAAAAGAATAAACCATATAGCTACACACACACACATAAAATAATGAGCTTTCCACAACAGAGATACATATAGAACTCATCTTTTCTATGCAGAAAGATACAACAGACCCTGTAATGACAGAGCAGGTAACTTGGTTGTAACTGCCTTAAACTGGTCCTCCCAGTGATATTCTTTACTGCAGTTGAATGACACTCAAACAGATGTGAAATTGCTTCTTAACTCTAAAAGCCAGAGGAAATGAAGGGAATCTCTCAGAGTTTCTCTCTCTCCAAATGAATTTTCCCACTTATTAATAAGAGTAAGAAGCAAACATGCCAACAGTCACAGGAAATTGTTTTTGGAAAGCAATTTTTGATCGATACAACTGAATGATCCCTATTAAGGGTTATTATTAAAAATAAATTTCACTGTTCATATCTTTTTTGCACACAATGTCATTCACATGATTTGTTGCATAATATCACTTCAGTAATATTACCTTTTTTTTTTCCCCACTTGCTCATCTGGAGAAACCACAGATGATGGACTGCTCTAGAGACGCCCCATAACTAGCTTCAAACATGTTCAGCTTCATTAGTTTTAGACAGACCGGCCCATAAAAATCTTCAAACATTCTGAGAGGTTCCATGTGTGTCCCAAAACCAATATACACAGGAAACTGCAACCTGTATAAAAGTGCAAAATCCCTCAAAATAAATTTCACAGACAGCACAAACCTCTACTCCCACTCCTTTCACATTATTGCAACAATATGACCTGAATGTATTCAGAGCAGCATCGCCCGTAATGGCAGCAGTGGGTGCTGAAACGTAATGTCTTTTCCATACACTCCAATTACCTTAAAGTGGCAGAGGTTTGGGATGGCCAAACTATTCAGTTATTGATTGGCATTTAGACAGAGAGCGTTTGTTTCCAGTTTCTCACTTTAACCTTGTGTTCCATTAAACTCGCTACAGCTAGCACTCAGAATAAATTGCATTTTGGAAGATTAACTAAGTCAGATGCTAAGGCTAAGTGCACATTCTGTTCTCTCAGCAATCACTTACAGTTCATCAGCTTTTGCAATAAAAAGATGAGAAAGGTAAAAGCAGGGTTAAAAGGGGATGTTATATTTTAATCACCTGATTATCTTTTCCCCCTTTTCCACAAAACAGTGGATAGCATGGGACTGCAGAGGGGAGATGGAGACATTCTGTCATTTCCTGATTGAAAATGCCGTGAGAGATGATTGCTTCACAAAACCGTGTCAGGATGCATTTCTTTCCTGTTCCAGCCAGCTGCCTGGCAGGAAGAACGATCATTTGATATTAAAATTAAAATCACCACTAAAGGATCAATAGCTAATCCTACAGATAAACCCCATGAATAGTAGCTAAAAAGCTTTTAGCTAATTCTTTCTAAAATGTGTCTCCACTGAAAGCAGTGAAAGTACAGTCAGTATACAGGGAAGGAAAATTTGGTTCCCTGCATTCAGCTCACCCTGGATAGAGCTATTTCAATCCTGCAGTGAGTGCTACAGTATGAATTAATATGGGATGCTGTAGAAAAAAGATGGAAACATGCCAGATTGTAAAAGAATAAATTCTCTTTTTTCTATTTATAGTTTCTTCACAATCTTCTATCTTATATGGAAGAGATTTTCAATAAGTAACTGTCTTTGCAGAACCACAAACCCTCATCACTTCACACACACAAAAGTGAGAAGAGATAGGCTGGCATCCACCCATGGGATTGACGTGTCCTACAACACTGCAATCCTTAGCTCTTGTTTAGGCTTTCCCCAGACAAAACTTCTATGCAAACCAACAGATTTCTGTTCATTTAATTTAGTTCCTTGAAAATCCCTTCCTTTGATTCTAGATGCTGCTTGGAAAGCAGTTAATGTATGCTTAAATGTCAGGTCAGATGGGTTGGTTGCCTAAGAGCAAGGGTACACAGTGCACATGGAGAGTCACTGCTGCACCGTGCTAGCCCCGTCCCGCGCTGGGCTTGGCACTCATCCGACTTCTCTGTGAGCTGGTTCAGCTCGCTAACTCAGCAGAAATCTATTCATCCTTTCTCTGGTGTGTTTCCTGCTCAGTTAGCAAGCTGAATCAGCTCACAGCAAGGTTCAACGGATCAGTGTAAGGTGACAGAGGGAAGCGTGGGTCAGGAGTGGGAAAAGCAGGCTGTCCTCTTTTCAGCAGCAATGAGTCTTCTCCATGTTGTGTAACTTTACTCTGAGGCACTTCAGTAAGATCTGGTATTGACCTTTCTGGAACTCTGGACACAGACGTACTCAAGGAAAGATTTTCCTCCTGGCCAGTTGAGGAGTGCAGCCACAGGCACTACAGTCACTATGAAGGCAGCTGAGGATGTTACCATTGCCAGGGGCTCACCATTGCCTCCCTGCAGCTCAGGGCCCTGCATCTGAAGAATCAGCTCATGCGAGCACTTCTCATCTGCTCAGTGCAAAGTTCACTGTACAGCTCACTTTATCTCACCACTGACTGCTGTTTGGTAAACTTGGGCTGACTGTGACAAAACACACAATGAGCAGATGGCTAATCCACCCTGTCAGCTCTGCTTGTGCCTCCGCCAAAGGCACAGTGAAAACTGCCTGGTCACTTCCAGCAGCTCTTGTGTAGTGATGGTGGCCTTCAGATTTACACCTCAGGGGAGGGAAAGCTGAAGGGAGATGAGGGGTGTTGAGGAGATTCACCTAGGTGAAGGATCCTGAGCAAAGATAACAATAATGATTTCTTTTTCACTAGAAAGGAACACTGTGGAGCCTGCTATACACATGGCCCTGTACTGTTTAGAGATTTAGAAAGGTATAGTCTTGACAGTAAACCTTAAGGGTGAAAACCATTAGGATCAAAACCATTGCTTTTGTCCTTTACCCAACAGAAAGAACAGGAAAACAAGTGCAATCTTTCACTGACTCCCAGCTCAGCAAGGTTGGCAAGTGTTTTTCTGAAGTCAATTTAAAGATCAATTACGAAGTTAGAAGTGAAATATTTTCCAATTTCTATCATTGATGAGGTAGAGTATTCAGAAAGAATTCCTGTGTTAGTGGCACCACAACAGATCAGAACACATCTTCAGATGCTGTGCAGCAAGAAGATTTCACACGAGGGGAAAGAATACTCTGATGAGTCTCTGAAATTAGTGCCCTGCTGCTCTGCTGAATGTGGGCAAAACCCATTGTTAGATCTGCTACCACTGCTGCCTTGCTGTCTGCTGTTGCCAGGCTTTATATCAAAGACATGCCAAAATCTTAATCTGCATTCATCATGTATGTCTATTGAAGATAATTTTTAAAACCCCCCACAACTCACCGGGGTCAGGTTTGATTTTTCTAAATAGGCTTTTTACAACTATCTGTTCTGCTGCATTTATTTTTTCCTGTGCTATGAAACATTTGGCTAATACATATGATACAAATATGTACATCTTCAGGGCATAACAAAATGCTCCGAGATCATTTATTTACTAGAAACAGTTAATGGGATGAGCAGAGGCCTACTGAATATGAGAAAGAATGCCATAAATTACTCTCTGCTCTTTAAGAATATGAAAACCATTTAACACAAAGTCCTTTATCCTGAAAGTCCTACAGACTACTCGGTGGGAGGAAAAGACCATTGCTCCTCATTGCAAATATGAATGGAAAATATGAATAATGAAAAATAAGATTAAATGTTGCTCCTAGTCTTATTGTTGAGGAGAAGTGTCAACTTCTGGTCAAAATTTTTCTTGCATGCAGTCTCTTGGGGGAGCTGTAGAATTAGGTCTCAGGAAGGATGTGACCAAGCACACTGACTCTAAATGTTAAGTCAAATGCTGTGCATGGCTGCAGGCCTCTGGTCCCATTCTTTAAGGATTCTTGTAAACCACAAACCAAACTCTCAAAATGCTGTAATGGTACTTTGCAGATTTGCCTCCTTACTTACTAGTCTTTTCCAGATACCACAATGTACAATGCATACTGGCCTTTAGATCAACCTTTATATTTTACTGACCGGCAGATTCTCTCTGGAGGTGGCTACACTTCAGTGGCTTTTATAATTACTCCTACCTATGAACTCAGAGGTCACAATGAAGGCAAGGTATTGGCAGATAAAAATTAGGAGATGATAATTTCAAACTGATATTTGGATTAAAAAAAATTACTTAAGCTCGTTTACATAGAAGCCAGAATTTTCTGATGAAGAACTATCATAGATGATGTAATCATACCAACGATGAGATTCTCAGGGAAAACATAAATGCCTTACAGAAATAATTGTTCCCAATAAATGAAAGGCAGTCACTTTGCCCCCTTTCACATGCAAACACAGGAATATTATTTAAACAGTAAAGAAAACATAAGGCACTTACTGGTATTTATGACTAGTTGGGAGGAGCTGCTGACCTTCAGCTGTGCCTTTGGACATTCATCCCAACTGATTTTTAAGCCCTGGAATGCCCTGTGCTGAAATGGTCACTTCAGGAAGCAAAAATAAAAGTACAGATGCATTTTCTGTTGATCTGCCCCACAAAAGGGTATTGTTGATCTGAAAGGGGTATTGTTGAGGAAGTCCAAGACATTGTCTAATGAAAGAATGCTTAAACTGTCCTCCTTTCATAGCACAGATAATTGACTTATCTCCACTCACATATTACACTGATGATGGAACCATGTACAAATCTCAAACCAGTCAGGACCCATTGGACCAGGCTGCCGACCTACGAGGAGTTAAGTGTTCCCTTTTCTCTGAATGGTCAGATAAATAACTGGTACAATATTTGTACCAAATCCATGGGGACCCCCGCTGAAAACCCTGCTTCCAGGGAGTGGGTGACTGTCCAGCTCACAAGTGGGTGCAGTTATTTGATAACTCCCTGTCACTTGACCAGGAGATGGCGGCAATTCCCTTTGCATAAATGAGAAAGAGCCAAAAAGATGGAAATGCAGATAAGACATTAGGGGAGGGGAGAAGAAATTCTGACAACAGCCTGCCACAGCTAAGTGAATAAAATTGCATTGCAGATAACAGAAGGAATACAGCTAAGCTCTTTTTCTTGTTTGTGTGACTATTTTTACTATTTTAATTTTGTGTGTGTGTGTCTAAATGAAAGACAAAGTATCAGAAAGATACACAGCTCCCAGAGCTTTCTGTTTGGTATTATTTTTAGCACTAATCAGATGTGCATATTGCAGAAAGAACAACACATTTCTAGCTGGCATTCAGCAACTGTATATTAATGTTATTTGTGAAAATATGCTCACAAGCTTGTACATTAGAAAGAACTTGAATATGCAGAAGAGCCCACCCCAGGCACCTCCATGGAGAAATGCACAATATTCTTGTACCAGTGCTGGGATTCTAAACACACAGCTTAGCAGCACTCCTCCATGCTGTTGTCCCTTTGTGTTGTATCTCTATTGCCTCTTTATAGATGGATCACATAAATTATTGTGCTATCCTCAGAGCTTATCCTGGCTATGTTCTGTAAATCTTCTTCTGCCTCAGTCTCAGCCAACCCTTTCACTCACATTGCTTCCAAACTTCCCTTTGGAAATTAGCAGTAGGCCCTGTTAATTGTGACTTGTAACTTGCCTACGCCTGAAACTCTTACACAAAAAATTCTTTTTAAAAGGTTTACTTCCCTCATTTTGCTCAAGTTCTATAAATATTCTACAGAGAGAATATCCAGGCAGGACTGCTGAAAGATACAGTGAATTTGGTGTGGCTATTAAAAGGTATTAATGATAACCACATTTCAAAATCATATTTATTCTGGAAATGTAAGAGTTTAAAATTTATTAAATTACCATGACAGTCCCATGTGTGGTATAATTGATGCTGCCCCATTAATCTCAATCCAAAAGATATCTGTTGATTTTTTACTGAGAATCTGGCAGAATAAGTGGAGGAATAGAACATTCGCCCTTTGGCCAGTCAGAAGAGTTAACATTTCAAAAGTAAGGATGAACATTCCTGGCAAACAGCTACAGAAACTCCCATGAGAGACATTTTTTACATCAAATATTAATTACATCATTACAAATATACACCAGGTTAGTCAACAACGCTGTGCCAATGTAAGAAAAGTAAAAGTCTTTCTGTAAATTATGATATGGATTTTAAAGGACTTCTGCAGGACAGATTACATAAGGAAGAACTGTTGCAATAGGACCTTATCTGAATCTTTGTTATTTTGTTTTCTGTAAGTATTTGTGATTATTTTAGTGGTCTGTCTGAGCTACATAACTCTGCTGGCATCTGCATCTCATAGAAAAAGTATGTAACCCTGCCTTGTCAGGGATACTACCCTGACAGAACAACTCCTCATGTTATCTTTTTGCAGGCTGGCATTAGCTACTTCCATATCACCTCATGCTCCAACCCCCAGATACATAAATCCCAGTCCCTTCAAGGTTATAGTGTCCTTCAGGCTTACACTGAAGCACTGCAAGTTGTAGACCCTAAGTTCAATAGCTTTATGCTGAATCACACTATGTCAACAAGGTATTCTGCAAGTAAATGTGATCATATTCTGTGTGTGCTCCAAGCAAGCTGGCTAAAGTTTATTTCAAGCCAAGAAGCTGAGAAGTCACATTAGCACAGCCTGGAGCATCATGGAATAAATTAATGTGACAGGTATTGCACTTATAACAATAATTCTTGTGCATCTACAAAAGGTAGTGCAGTTTTAGCTAGTTGTGGATGCAACCAGTCTCCACTTAGGATCTCCCATTGCTCCCTAGTGGCAATGAAGCTCTGTGTGATGTCCACAGTCCAGTCCTGTCCGGGAGACTCCCAATGCCTTCAAACGAGCTAAACAATAAGTGGTACTGAAAGGCTTTTTGAGGAACCAACTTTTGAATAATTCCTTTGGCTTAAAAAGATCACACTTGTGTTTGGGTAGCAGTGGCAGTCTGCCACTAATGAGAGTGGCAACTTCTATTTCAGTCATAACACGTAAATTGAATGCAGCCTTTAGTCTCTTGGTGAGTTAAAAATACACGTCGACACTGGGTACCTCAGGTACAACAACAAGGATGAGGTTTGCATTACTGCTCTGTTAGATTTTTATCCTCCTGTCTCATTACTATTCAAAGACAGAGATGACAGACTTTGTATTAATATTTATTTGCTTTATAGTTTGTCATCATATGCACATTAAAAAGTGCTATTGTTAGACATTACTGCACTATTCGATCAACACAGTGATGACTTTTCTCCTATTAGCCAGTATTTACTCACACAGTTTGTTTAAAGAAACTTCCTAAAAGCATTTTTTACATTATTTGTATACTTTGTACACTTCTCTCCTACAGCTTCACTACCAGGATTATATATTGCTTATATATTGGTATTATAATTTTGATTATATATTGGCTTAGATTTATACTGTAACCATCTGATGAAGTTTTAAAGATTAATTTCTTCAGTGTCAGCTTGTTGGGTTTACCCCCATGTAGTCACAAAATTATCAAAGCAAATACAAGGTTATTTTCTTGAATACACTAAACAAATTATGAGTTAACTGTTTTTAGTGAGAGAATCAGTTAGTTCCAACAAAGACAGGTGCCACAGCACAACTCGAATATGTCAGAAATAATATGACTATCAGGGAAAATGAGAAGGTGCAAAAAGCCATTATCCATTGCTGTTTACTACAAACTAATCTGCATATTCATCAGTTTTATATGGTATATATTACTGATAAGTCTGGGAAATTGTATTTTTGTTGGATGTGATTACTATAACTGGAGTAACATGTGTCACAGTGACAGTAAATCCTCAGTGTAATCTTTGATCATTAGAAGGAACCACTTCACAGTACCTTATCTAAACTACCTCTTCAAGTTCTCCTTTAAAAAAAGAAACAGTTGTTTCCTTTTGTGTAATCAAAACAAATTGTGCTCCAGGTCTGTCATTTTCCAATATTTTGAAATCTGTTCCTCAAGTAACAAGCATAATTCTCCTTTTTCATTTACCCTTTACAAAAGCTAAGCTTTTGCAGTTTTGGCCAGATACTCGCTGTCTACTTCCTTGATCCTAGTCAGAAATCATATTTACAGCAACTATACATTCTTAAAAGCTTAAGACAAAGAAAACCAAACCCCATTAGGGTCAATGATTCCTTTTCAAACCTAGGTCAGGGCAGAGAGCCTCTAAAACTACTGGTATGTCATCCAATAAAATGATGTCCAATTCACCCAAAAGTTATAGCTCCAAGAGTAAAATAGAACATGGAGTTCTTCACATCTGAAAATCAGAATCATGCTCACACTCAACATCAATTTCCCTCCATCCTAACTCCCAGCTAACATTATTCCAGCCTGAGCACTAGCATTACCAGATATGTCCCCTCACTTAGCCATTGCTACTTTTTCCAAACAGCCTCTAATCTTGCTGCTTGTCAAGCTGCAGGATAAAAAAACCAATCTGTCAATAAACATAGCTTCAGCTTCCTAAGTCCCTCTGTAATTCTCATTCCAGTCAATGTCAGAGTAATTGCAGTTTCATATGATCAATGTCCTAGCCCAAGTACAGTCCTCCATCTGCATAAATATTTCCTGATCTGTCTTTTCACCTAGCCCTGGGAGATCAGTAATTGTTTTCTATTATAATTGTTTTACCATTTCAGTCTTTAGCCTCAAGTTCAAGGTGCCTCTGAGTTGCCATCCCTGTGAATGTTTTCAGCATAATGTCCTTCCTCATTTATCCTGTCATATCTCCTTCTCCTGTCTCGGTGAGAATTGCCTGTCCTTAAACTCTGTATCTGGGTAATGTAATATTACAGCCTATTTCCTGAACTGGCCACATTTCAGTTACTCCAATTACACCAGATTTGTCTTTAAGCAGCAGATGTCCTTGCTCTTCCAATCTTGTTTGCTCTTTCCCTCCTTGCTTCATCATGCCCTCCAGCACACAAAGTATTCACCCACTAAACAGTAAACAGAAGCTGATCTGCCTCAGTCAAGCATTTTTCATACCTGTCTAAATGGAAGAGGGGGTTGTTGTGCAGTTATTATCTCTGTGAAATAGAAATCCAGGATCTTATATCAGATAGGGATCAGCCCCAGTTCCAACAATAGGAGGTGCTCAGTAAAACCCTCTAGCATAGATAAGGCAAACCAGCGGTACACAGGAAGAGCTTTCCCATATTTGTAGCTCATGCAACTGTCATCTGTAACTTTTCCTGCCTAGAGGGAAGCCTGTATGTAAGTTGTAAAAGAGCATCAGTATCAGTATCTGGTCACCAGTTGCTGAAAGTGAGAACAACCAACCATCAATGTGCCTGGGAAAAGACAGGTCCAAAGCACAGAGATGTCTGTGGAGATTTTCACTTCACTTGTGTTTTGCTGGATCTCAAAGTCAGGCTCTTTGCCATGCAGCTTGCAACCTAGGTTTTGCCATTTATTTCCACAGATACGTCTGCATTAGCAAGAAGACCATAATATGTCCTTCCTTTGTCCTTAGGGTGGAACAATTACAGTCCATCTGTCACTCTGCCTTTTGTTCCCAAGGGAATAGGCCTGTAGTCTTATGTTCTCTGCTTTACGTCTCCAGGAACCCCGGCTGGACTAGCGCTACAACTCTGAACGCCAGAGGCCTTTCCTCTCGCTGCAGGGAAATACAGCTTTACACCCAAGCTCTTCAGCATTAGTCATAAAAATGGCATAAGGTTTTCCAGCTCACACACTCACTGCACATTTTATTTCATTTTTATTTTGCTTGAATACATGTATTGCATATGCATTACGCAGGCTATGCCAGAAGCATCTTTCCAGAAACTTATTTAACTTGACAGCCTGCTCAAGTGGAACAGCAGTGCTACTCATTACATATTGGACTCAAAGTCCTACCACAGCAGACACTTCCACTTCCATTGGAAGCTTTCCTTCCCTTCTCTGACCTACCAAGAACAGAGGAATTGCTCTTCTCTGCCTCAGTTCTGAGCAACACGTCACCATGTGGGATATGAAGTGGATGTAGGCAGGATATGACAATGCAGATAAAAGATAATTTTGTTTCTCAGAATATGCAAAAGGAGTAACAGTGTAATCCATTGTCTGCAAGTTCAATAAAAACAAACCAAGCTGTCTGAGTATGTTTGCTCTCACTAGCATTACTTCCTGAGCTATCATGGGTTAAGTTTAAATTTCTGATCTAACTACATTCAAATTACAGAGCAATGGCACGTATGAATTTGTTCTTCTGTAATTTCTTTCATATGAAAAGTACATTTCATATCCATTTTCTTGCATTTAAAAAAAATATAACATTTGGCATTTTAAGTGCCTACAAATGAGTTGAAAGGATGCCAAGAGGAATACATGTTGTAAGCATAATTAAACATTTTATAACTGAAACATGTAAAGTACCAGTGGCATGAGGTACCTACCAAAAAAGCATCACAGGGTTTCTATTGTGGCATCTGTGAGGAACAATAAAATATCTTGAAATCCTGAGAAAGCAGGTACGTGACCACTTAGTAACTTGAATTCAAGTACAAGTGAAAAAGAATCTTATTGGAAAGATTTTTTTTCTCTTCTTTTTACAAGTCTAACCAATTTCTAGGGCTGAAGAGGAGTGTAAGATAGCAAGGTCATGGATACTGTGAATATAAAATGTCTAACTCATATTAGCTCTTCTGTACTCTATAAATGTTAGTTAAATGATCCTCACAGCTCTCAAGCCAAATAGCCAGCCCAGTTTTACAAGTGGAAAAGTTCCACCCCAGATGCCCAACCTGACATGGGCATAGATATCCCCTTAGACACTCACCTACCTAGACTGAAGCAGAAGACAGCTGGCGTTCTCTTCACTTTGATGGATTCCACAGGTGCTAAGAGCCAGATCAGAAAGACAACTCTACTGCACCCAAAGCTGCCCAGGTTGCACAAGAAACCTCTGCCCTCCTAGCTCACCGTGCTGCCCAGGGCAGAGGAGGTCTGTGCGGTTTCCCTGAAGGTCATTCCTCGCAAGAGGGAATTCTGTATCACTTACATCGCTGTGCCCCCTCAGACTGCAACCACAACCCAAACTCTCACCGAAAGATCTAGCTAGCCTGCCTTTATGGATTATAGTGACCATTCCTAGTCCTAACTGACTAGAAAAGAGATGGCAAATGTCACTTTTACCTCAAGCTCCCAAATATTTTTTGTTGCTAGAAAGCAGATGTGGTTTCCCTCCTTAGGATAGGTGGTTTCCTTGGCTTCCTGGCAAGAAATGCATATATTTACCATACTAGGACTCTTAGTCAAGTATATGTTGCCAAACATTCGTGTTCTAGAAATACTGCTGTTTCCAATTATTTATTACACCGACTATGTATAATGCCATATGGACTTAATAACATGCCTGTCACTTTTAGAGAGTAATTACTTCAATTTTGGCAGCACTAATCTGCAATATTTGTTGTCTCTTTGGATGACATTGTAATGGTGCAATGCAAAAGTGATCAACATCTCCCAGGCTGTGAGAAAGGCACTGTCTGAACAGATTATGATTTAAACAATGCAAGGGCACTTTTATTGAAAAACAAGATTTTATTTTCACGAATGCTATTTTTAGGAATATTTGGGAATAGAGGAAGGGACTGCATTACTCATATAGAATTGGTAAAATCCTTCAAGATTCAAAATTTGAATATTAAAAAAGCACAGAAAAAACCCTACCTGTTTCCAGATCACTCTGAATAATATAAAGTTACAACTGCTAAATTAGAAAAAATAATTTCTGATTATATTCTGTAGTCAACAAACCAGCTAAGGACACCACTTACACTTGTAGTTTGAGTACAGATTTTAAGTCCTTGTACCAACCTAATTCTGGAGGATTCTAATTCTAATTGCTAGATAAAAGAGATGCTGTGGCTTTGTAACTGATTAGAGATCCTCTACAGGAGTCAATGAGCTGGATGTGGCCGCCCTCTACGCATTTCAAAACCGCTTCATAAATCTGTGAAGCATAAGTGCACATGTGACTAATTGCACATATCAGAGTAGTCTCAAATGACTTATGACCTGATTTGGTCTCATTACCCATGTAGTGAAATGATGTCTGCCACTATTTTGATTGCTTGCAAGTCTGAGAAGTGGAAACAGAAGTCAGAATTTGTTAACCTGCACAAACACCAAATAAAATGAACACGCTGAAAGCCTGGACTGATGTTCACTTCATCCTACGCATACAGAGACTAATATCCTGTCAAGACCTACAGCTGTTCTTAGCATTATTACCATTAGCATTCCTGCCAGTGTGAATGGAAGTAAAGTCAGCATATGAGTCTGAGAAGAACTAGAAGCAGAATGACATTGCAACAAGGCAAGAGAAAAAGCTCAGAGATAGTACAGGGCTGTACCATCTCTTCCTTGTCAAATCACTCATAAGAACCTGTGGAAAACCAATTATATCAATCACAGGTTTGATATATATGATTGTACTTAGAATTATCATCCTATGATTACACTTAAAATATGGGTGTGTAGATCCTTTCTAGGCAGAAAGGAAGTCCATCTGCTGTAAAAGACCAATAAAGCCTTCATTCACCATTCTAGTGTCTTCAGATGCTCAGTCCTGACCATAAGCACAAACCTCAGTGCACAAGCACTTGTACAAACTGCATATACTGAATAGCCTGGGTGCTTATACACTCACTCACAAAGTCAAGACCCATACACTTATGCCCATTTAACATACTCTATATGTTTCTCAGTGTATGGACCTGTTCCAAATATTACAATTTTTTTTCTTGGATAAATATTTTTACAGTCACTGTTCTATATTAAGTTTGGATAGATCCATGTGACACGCTACATTGATGCTACAATAAGCCATATACATAGCAACACAAATAATCCACATGCCACTGAAAAGGAAAATTATTAACACTATACCCTGTGTTAATATCTCAGTTGGACACACACTCAGAGGAAATCTCATGCAGAGATACAATTAATGTATTTGCACAGAACACAAGT
Organism: Caprimulgus europaeus; assembly: GCA_907165065.1. The sequence goes on from OU015541.1 coordinate 9,474,456, forward strand.
TAGTCCTCGTCATTACCTAAATACTGGTCATTACTCAATACAGAACAGCATCTCTCCATTGACAGGCAGGGAATTGGAATTCAGCTATGCAACAAAATTGCAGTGTTCCTAATGAAAGAAGTCACTTTGGATTTTCAAGGATTCCACTGAAACAGAGTGGTCTCTGCCCCTACAAAATGAGAAAGACTCAAACCAGGATTTGAAGAGTGGTATCACAGACTTTGCCTGACTATGGGTAAGGCGTGGGCTTATTTCCAAGCCCGGTAGTTGATTGTTCTATACGTCAATTATCATTTACTACGCACAAGAACATGATGATCCACTTTTACCTCCCACCACATATTTCATTATTAACAAGGAATAGAGACATTCCTTCAGCGTGTTCTACTTTTCACAAACTGCCACTCTGATTTCTGACACTATCATTACAGATTATGGTTTTTGTATAGGACAGAATGATTAATTGTTTTTGTGAAACCACACAAGCTGATAAATGAAAGGCAGAAGGTACCTTGGTATAAAAATCCCAATTCCCAGTAGACACAAGCCTACAAAATAAAACCAGGTTTTATTTTTATAGGATACACCATAACGTGTGCAGCAAGAGAATCTCTTTTTGATGATGTATGCTATGAAATTTAATGTCAAAATTCATATTCATTTCACTGGATGAGTCCCAAACAAAGCAGAATGCCTCTACTCCTTACACTCCTCTGCTGCTGCTTCATTGCTCTCCTCTGAGCTCTACAGAGTGCTCAAGGACACTGACCTGCTTTTCATATCCTCAGATACAGTCAAGCAATTCCTTAACAGTATTTCCATGCCATGTGATCTAATCCTGTGTAAAGATTTTAGGTACCTTTGAGCAAGAAATCCTGCACAGCGGAAGTCACATAATCGTATTAGTGCAGCTCTCCACAGGGGCTAAATAGCCTTGTTGAGAAGGACTTTGCTGAGCAGAGCTTCTCAATTCAAGCTTGGCAGCTCCCTGGTGGTAATTCAGGTGTCTGCTTTGTGCTGTGCAGACACCCCTTTGTGTTCCTTTACCCAGGGTCCAGAGCACCCTCAGCTTTGCTTCTGCTGTTTCTTTCCCTAACCTGACTGGTTCCACAGTGTTTTATTGCAGATCAAGAAATATACTTCTGATTTATGTATGTGGCTGCTGTCAAGATTATAAAATAATATTAACTCCTTCATTTCAGTGGGAAGAACCACTGCATAGCTAAAAAGTGAAGACAACGTTTCCACACTCTAAACAAGCAGGGATTGTGCTTTCTTACTAGCACTTGGCAGAATTTCTCATCACCCTTGTGAGAACTTTAACATAAAGAAGTAATAATCGTGCCCATCACTGCTCAAGGGGATGTCTGAGATCTTCCATTGATAATGGAGCTCTTTTTGACCCTTTGATCACTGAAATTTAGTCTGCTGTCAGAGGCAACATAATTTCTGGTTATTACAGAATTATTATGAAAGTATTGGTGAAATATTCCAGTCTGGTTTCCTGCCATAGAGTACACCATACCCTAGAAATATGCTGCTGAAATCAAGCCTGAGTTATCATTGGGAACGAGAAAGGACAATCCAAAGTAACAGTGTGCTCAGTCTTCTAAATGCAATAAGCTGCAGACAATGATCTTCACTGTTACAAGTCACAAGACACTTGCTCAGAGGGCCAAGGAGGAGAGGGACCTGCAACAAGAGTTCACAGGCAGGAAATAAAACGGCAGAAGGGATTTGGGGTACCTGCAGCTGGGTCCCAGAGTGACCAAGCAACATCAGTCTCAGCAGCCTCGGCTAGCTCACTTCTCTAACAGCAAAGATTCGGGATACCTAGCAGACCTCACTCCAACAGCACTGCTGTCAGCTCGTCAGGTAACTCAGGCCAAAAGGGATAATGCATCTGAAGTGCTCAGGAGCTGCTTAGGACTGCCTTTACCATTCTTACAGCAGTATTTTGTACTTTTAAGCCTTATAGGAAATCTGTGAATTATATAAATTATATAGGACTAGTATCAATATTTACAGAACATCCTGATTCTGCTGCATTGCTGGGAATCTCACATTGCTCTGTTCCAAGAGGCTGCTTAGAATTAAACACTCTAATTTGCTTGAGTCATTGTGAATTATCAGTTTATTCCTGCAACAGGTTTTGCTAAAAGTTTATGGTGTTAAAAACATTTGAGATGACACCAGCAAAACAGCTCCTCCAGCCAAACTGCTTGCCCAGAGCTCATTTCAGAAGGGTGGGAAGTAATGATATACCAAAAAAACAAGCACCAGGACATTTCTGTTTCTCTCTGATTTCCTGTTCCTTGCAAATGAAGATGGCAGCACCTACTGATGCAGTGAACCTGACAGAGGAGGTTCCTCATAAGGATGTGATTTAATGAAATGAAGAGTAATGGAAGTATATAATTTTTTCAGTCCTGTTCCTACAGTTGCTGGTCTTCTGAAAACTCTCCATTGGTCTCTAGTGCAGAAAAGATTACACAAATGAGGGCATAGGGCAGGCAGGTGGGGACTGGAAAACAGCATTTCCTAAAGAACAAAATTAAATACAACAGAACAAAGCTAAGTATTCAGAAAGTTTCAGGGACATAATTTTTGTTATTGAAGAAATTGAAAGGCATCCCCATGGATTTTAAAAACCCTGTCATAAAGATAAAGTCATTCTGATTGAATCGATCCACTCCAGAAATACTAGAGAAAACACACTCCTCAGGACTCAGATACAGAATCAATTTTCTATGATTTAATATTCACTATGCATCAAATACATACAACACTACACTCACCTACACAACAATTATTAAATGCATACTCTTAGCCAATAATAAATATGAGATAAATCAGTTAGAGTAAACCTTAGTGAAAGACTTAATTCGTTTGAGTCCATATTTAGAACAAGCTAAAAGAATGTGTGTAGCCTTACTATTATTCAGTTGTCATGTGGTAACTCATTAAGCCACAGTAACTCAATTGTGTATCAGCTCTTTAGTGCTCATCTAATTATGAAAACATGTTTAAATGCATAATTATCACTTCTTGCATGTTGCAACTGCACACTTTTAAATTAACAGTCCTTTTATCTTTCTAAATATCCAGGTGATAGAAAATTATAGCAAATTTATGTGAGAAGGTAGATTGTATCTTAATTTTTCTCATATGTTTCCTGTCCAAAACCAAATAATTTAAATGAGAATTCTATATCTAAGTAAAGAAATTCTGTCCCTAAATACCCTTGTGGTTCTGTACCCAAATTACTTTCTCCTTTCAGCAGTACTGTGCAGCCTTCCAGAAGATGGATGCAAGCACAGTGCTTGTTTGTTTCAAGGTTGCTATTAAGAAGGAACAAGATCAATCCTGTAGGTCAGGACAGGAACTGGTGGAGGAACGCAGCACCTGGGTGCAGGGTGTAGTTAGCAATATTTGTGCTGACCAGACTATTCATTCTCTATGGCCTGCAGTGTATATCTATAATTTCTGAGACAGATCTGCCATGACACACATCACCCAGTGAGTGCAAACAGAAAGATTTATCAGCACATTAACAAATGACTTTATGAAGATCAAGCAAATATTTCCCTCGGTGAAATTAAAATTAAATGTCAGTGCTATGGCTGCCAAATGTTCACCTGCACTCAAATTGGTTTGTACTGAGATCAAGGACCAGATACTTTTTCTACAATTCTAAATCTCCTGAGGGCCAAACTGCGGAAAGGGGACCAAAGGATGGATTGGTGAGTAAGTAAAGAAGAGAATAGAAAAGCAAAATAAGAAAATAAATGAAAGATTACTAGGATTAGCAGAAATCTATTTGTTCTGCAGAAGATTTTAAGGTATCAGGACCACTTATCTGATCATCAATGCCAAGTAAGTGCCATTGAGATTCAGCATTGCCACTGTTGTGTATACTGAGGAAATATGCTCAATTATGTATGATCTCCAAAAACTCTTTCAACTACTCTAGAGAACTATGGTCACAGATAAACGCTGACGAAGACTGACACAGTGGCACGGCGTTTGATTTAACCCCAGGGTCTAACCACTTTAGAGACACAAACACCTTCTTTGCAGCTCTTTCTGCAAGCTTATTCTTACACACATGAAAACCAGGAACAAGTTAAAATTGTCAGCTTTCCCAAGCTCATACTATAGTTAGGAAAGAAGAAGCATCAGGTGTTCTTATCAGTTGATATACAATACATTCACAAGAACGAGCCCTGCAGATCCTACATAACGGGACGGTGTCCCCCCAGTTGCTCTGTGTGAAAGCTTACTGGTAGCTTCCTCTGCTGGAAAACTGATTTTCTTCTAAAACTGCTCTAAAGTGAAATGGTTGTTTCAAATGTAGCAATGCACCATGGGTGCAATTTAACTTATAAAATCCCAGCTCTTTTCACGGACATCTGTAAATCTTTGCCCTTTAGACCAGAACTATCCCAGCTTGCTAAGCCCTCCTAATTTAATGACACACATTTATTTGGAAATACTGTAGCAGAACAGCTTCAAAAGCATTACTTTGGCATTATTACACTGTGAGAAATTATGGTGGTTTTGGGTCTTCTTGCCTAATTAGATTCCATTTTGTTCAGTCATCCTCAAATGAAACTTCTATTTTCAAAGGATTTTGTGAACAGTCTGCTAATGAAAGAGAATTTATAGTATTTATGGGGCAACAGTATAAATGGAATTTAATAGCCAAGTGTCGGCAGGGAACCATCTAATCTTTATCGAATGCTGATTAGTGACCAAGGATTTCTGGTGAGATAATGAGCCCTGGACTGGCTTCTATCCAGTTTTTGACACTGGCACCAATGTACATCTACTAATTGCTAGAGGAATACATATAATAACTGAACTTCAACTAATTACTAGAGATTGAACCAAGTCATTGAAGTTCACCTCTTTGAAATTCATAAAAATATCAGAAGTCGGATAATGACCACAGGCACTTAATGTACACCTTAGTTTTTCCTATGCAAATAAATTAGATTAATTTCCAGAAGTGGGTGACTCCGGAAGAAAATTAGCACTGCAGTGAAATCTGCCTATGAACTTAACTATCAGATCCTGAAAGCTGAAGTGACCAATCCAAAATCACTGAATTTTGAGAACTTTAACATCTTTTCCCATTGAGCCATAAACCTTAAATATCCTCTTAAGTGAGCAAGAAGGATAATGTCACTAATCAGAGCCTGTTAAAGAAGTGACAATAAAAGTGCAAATAATTTGTGGGTGTCAGGATAGGTCTGACTGACAGAAGAAAGAGTGAGACCACTGTCAAAGGGTTCTGCCCAGCGCTATAAGGAATATAGACCGAGGGGAATTTCAAAACACTTATCTGACTAAATGAAATTTGAAATTAAAAAAGGGAAGAATGTATGTTCCATCCAGCTAAAAAATCCACTTCCAAAAGACACATAATTGCTAAAAATGCATGCCTTGGAAAGAGATGTTGCAGAGATAATCAGCTTACATAGCATTCAAACCTCTTGTATTTATATCATACATAGATACACCTTTAATGGGTTGCTACTGATTATAACTACATCTCAATGGGTGAGAGAAACAATTACTTCAGATTCAACAGTACAAATCCCCAAGGCTGAAATGATGCATCTGACAAATCTCTTGATATTATTCTCTTCTAGATAAGAAATTCAGGTTGTTTTGACCCAATTCAAGATTGCAAAAAAACTGAGTCTGTATGAAAATGACAGTCCTGAGCAGGGAGACAGAGGGGAAATGCACAAGATGCAAGAGAACAGGGATGTTACCATGAGATTACCAATGACATAAACTGACAGCACTTGAATTAGAGAAGAATTCTTATATGGAATTATGTAAGAATTGCTTCTATGGAAGTTTTGAGTTTGTTAGTTGCAAAGGACTTTGAAGAATAAGCCACACTAAATTCCCTGTGGAATCGTGATAGATAAGCAGGAGGTTTGCTAACTCCCTGCAGGTTTTTCTTACTTGTCTTCCCTTTTGCTTATCTACCACTCATCCAGAAATAGAGATGAGAAACCAAATGATTAACCTTGTGCAGAAGATGGGTAAATAATTCTCTGCAAAATCTGTATTGATGGCATGATCTTCTATGGGCACCTCCTATAAAGAATCTTTCAAGCTCTGTCTCCTTGAAGTACTTAATTAAAAAAAATAAATTAGAATTAGTATTCACCTGTGTCCAAAAAAAGAAATGAAGTTTTATTGCAATGATGACCTTCTGCATAGCTCAGAAAATAAACTTTGCTTATGTATCTATAAATTGTAGCCTGCAGCTAATCTAATTTTTCTAATTAATTTATTTCCCATAAGGACTACAGTGACTAGGAGGAGGTTCTTCACCTTCTTCCAGCAGCAAGATAATGTATAGCAGGAGATCTATGTGAGCTATGCTGCTATTCTAGACACCATAAAAGGATTGAACATCAAGGAGATCTGTGCTCTCCTAACTCTGTCATGAATAGGGTTTTTTTGTTGTGCTCTTAGGAGAAAGGTCTGTTTGTCAGTGATTTTAACCTGTTGCCTCTGGAGTTTATTCTAATTGAAGCTTTTTAAAAGCACAGTAGTTATCTTCATTGCATGGAAGCACTGTGAGGCATGAACACTTTCAAGAAATAAAGAATTTTACACTTTTTACTTTCCATAGCCACATGTCTCATTCAGGAAAAAACCCCACAACACAACACCAAACAGTTCTGTACAAACACAGGTACTGTGTTGTTTTGAATCAAGCAGATGAACCAGTGCAATACACCATGTGCCAGTTCCTCTGCAGAGTGCTGCTTTGGGACTCTTGAAGTTGGATAGAATGAGTCAACTATTACAGCCAGACATAATTATTTCCTTGGATCACATTGGCACTGCTCTCTTAAATACAGAAACATTTTGCATGGTTGGAGGGTTGGGACAAAATCCACACTAATTCTTTCCTCTTTATAACTGAGAATTAGACTTCCAGTGGTCATGAATATTCATGGGTAACACAGGACATCTTCTGAAATCCCTTTTAATTTATCAAGCAGCACGGGGATATAGCTGGAGACAGTAGGTGGCAAAAAGTTCATAGCAATGGGTAGCTTCATGGGGTTTCTGGGTTTTTTTGAACTTCTATGACCAGTGAGAAACACCTCCAGTATAGAAGGACATGCATATAAGATGCTGTTTCATAGACTTTTGTCTTTTTACAAAAGCAAAAAGCCAGAATGTGTCTGGTGTGAAGGACTTGGATGTCCCTATTACTGAATACCATTCCTATTTATACACTGTTGGATATTTGCTTAACAAGTCAGAGCTGGCAGGTTGAAAAGCTACTGTAATGTAGCTAGTACGTGTTCAGAAAGTAACACCAGGGATGTAAAATAAGACTATCAAAGTATTAACTTAAGGACTTTGAGGATAAAATTAATTTAATTCTGTGTAACAATGTATAAAGGCTATATTATGAATTTGTAGTGGGTCTAAGGGTACAGGAAAAAACATATACCCTTTACACTTCCAAGAAGGTTTTTCTAATTTATGTCCAGGATTTCAGTGAGAAATAAGGATTCTCACCCCTTCAGTCTGTCCTATTCCATCTCTACCTGGGATTTCATTTAAATCCTTTTTAATGCAGAACCTTCCTCTACAGTTCTGATTTAGATTAATTTTCCCATAGAACCTTTGCAAACCACTTCCTTTTATGCCCAGTTCTGAGATCAAAGGGGCCTTGTTTCCCCTACAAAGTCACATTACAGGCATCTGAAACAAATGGGAGAGACTAGAGAAGAGCATTATTTTTTGAATAAAACTTTCTCAGTTTATTTTCCATAAATGAGCTGTTGAATAAATTAAGAGGTTGTCTCCGACTTCTCAGAAGATGTGAAGAAAAAAAATAGCAGTGAGAAAAAGAGCATATGAGCATATGATAATAAAATGGGTAAGAGCTACCAAAGGCAATTGTTTACTAAAATAATCCCAGCGTGGAAAGCTCAAGACAGATGAAAAGAATATATCACACTAGAGTGATCTCTGCATGCAAAGTGATAGAAGAAAAATAGATCCCAGGGATTCAATCATTATATCTACTGTATATTCAAGACCAGCATTTCTAAATATTTCCTATTGGTTTTGTATTCTTCCAAAGCAAGTGGAGAATGCAAACCTGAAAAAAAAAGAAAAAAAAAAGGAAAAAGAAAAACTATAAATGGTAAACATCAATTCTGCTGTAATTATATAAGGTCATAAAACCTCCCTGAGAACTGGAATGCTTTTGTCACACATTTTCTTGTTAATAGGATTTGAGTAGTGCTGGAGATTATATTTTAGATTAGATTTACCTTCAGTTTCACCTAGTCTGGAAATTCCTGTGTTCTGTGTTCCTATACTTAACATTGCCTTAAGAGATTAGGAGGACGTCAGCAAGTCAAAGAGAAAACAACAAAGGGAAAGTTTACAAGTGTGGGTTTTGCTAGGTTCATAATTTCACATTCATATTTTATTACTTTTAAAAAATATATCTTTGCTGTACACTGCACAAGGAAGTCACAATCCTAAATTACTAGTTCTGGCCCATTTTGTCTTTAAAGGAATGGATTGTTGTTTCTGATTTTTTTAATTTTTTTTTTTTTTATATCAACATATTCAACTGTTTTTCCTTCAGTCTTTCAGCAACTCCCAGTAACAGAATGACATAAAAATCTCATCAACATTCTTTTAATATATTTTCCTATTTTTACTGAATTTTTTTCATCACAACGGAGAGACTGTCAGAACAACGGATGTCTGCTGTATTTTCTGTTCCTGCTAGAATCAGTTGTATAACAATATGTTATCTCATGGCTATATAATCACTGATATTTTCCTGCTCCTGTGGCATATTATTATGACAAGTGCAGAAAAACAGCATCAACAACTTTCTATTTCCTTGGCACACTGAAAAATACTGAGCAGAAATGGAACAAAATTAACATAGACTACTAAGGCTTGGCTATCATATCACTGAGTTCTCATCCTCTAGTGACTCTATAGACTTATCTCCTGCCATATGTCCTACCTGCTACAGCTAGCTGAATAAACATTTTTTCAAAGCAGAACAAAAATGTACTATCTGTGTGCTGCACAGCCTTCAGGCTGCACTTATTAATTTCCAGGTCTTCACAGGAACAGTATATTTCAAGAAGAGTAAGATAAAGTAAGAAAGAATTATGAAAATACTCTAGAATAATAGTTTTGAACATTTCATTACTACTTCCTGAACATTCACTTTCATTATTAGATCTCTTCCACATTCATTGGAAAATTAGTTTTTTAAAAAATCCAACTGTTTTGAATCTTGTTTATATTATTGAAGGAGCACTTGTGGGGGAGGAGGGTGAAGATGGGTCCTTGTTCTTCAAAAAGAACAAATTTGTACCTTGCTCACATCTGAATATGCCTGCCACAAAGCATCCCATTAAAAGATTATTATCATAGATATAATTAAAGAATGCTCAGTCTCTTGTATACACATGCAAGACTTACCCCAAATTAAATCTCCTAATTCATCCTCTAGTTCAAATTTTTACTTTCAACTACCTTCATTTCAATCTTACCACATCATTAAGACACAAAACTCTTCACATAAATAAATGAAATCCGGTCCTCCCTGGAGATGTCTCCATCCTATTTGTATACAGAAGAGATGTAACCTGGTGGGTGACTTTAATGGTTGTTCTGTACACATGTGAGATTCAGTATACTCTACCTTCTTGGCTTGCTTAAGCTACCAAGGAGATCTGGGAAAAGCTGTTATGATTACTCGAGGCCAGAACTCAAATGGCAAGATAAGCTTCTTAAAATATGCATGCTTACTAGACAGTTCAATTTTTGCCTTGCCATTCTTCCAAACTTTATCAGCGTTTTAAAAATATTTTGATATTTTTGAAAACATAGGGTTATATTCATTTACTGTAATTGAACACAGAAATAGAATATTGATCTGCACAGACTAATTTGACACTGCCCATCAATTTACATGAATAAATGTCTAACAGGCACATAAAATTACAGCAAGTACGCTTGAATATTGGGCACTTAATTTCATTCAGCCAGGCTTCTGAAGGGATGGAAACCAAGGCTTCAGCTTGTAAATTTGTTTCTCCAAAATCTTTTTTTGCCTTGATTTATTACCATTGACAAAACATCTTAGCTTTGTTTATAATGTTCACTAAGTAATACAAAGGCCTGATACATATTCTACTTGAGACAGGTAAGTTACATGATAAATGGAGTTCATTTTTCTTATGTTGTTAATTTAAAGACTAGTAATGTATTGCTATTTCAAATAAGCTGCTGTGTTCTCCGAGTCTTTGACCATATATCCTTTGTATAGAGGTTATTTATTATTTCTATTGCACCACCAGTGTACATAGCTTCTTACAATTACTGATTATATGACAGGAGAAAGGTTTCAGTCAATCACAGCCAGGAAGAAAAATGTTATTTTCCCACCTCTGCTGATAGCTTTATTAGCATTGGGCTAAATTCATTCCTAGGTAACATCATTGATTCCAATGTCACTACAGCAGCAATGAATTATGGGCTCATATCCCATTTATTTATCTGCCCTTTCACAGTTAGCCACCACAGTTTATCTCTTCTATGCCCTGAAGATGGACAGCCCAATTTTTAGGGTTCCTTACTTAAGCAATGGAAAACCTCACCTCATTTCACTTTGTTCCAAACTACCTCAGTCAACCCTTTCAGACTTCAGCCTCAATATCAATAGGCTAAAAACTATCTCTCCTACTCTGCATCTGCTGCACATGTTTTAGTTATTAGATGAAACAGCCTCAAAAGGACATTCTTAATCCCAGAGTACCCCAAAACCAGCTGGGAGGGCATTCTCCTGCCATATGAGACATATGGATTAAAGGTCCTGCTACAAATCAGGCTGAGTCTCTCTCATCATAGAAGTACATCAGCCTCACCAAATTTTATACTCGGCTGCTTTCTCTGCAAAGCTCCCAGACAAAGCCCTGAAAAAAGCTATCAGATCGACTAACCGATGGAAAAGAAACACTGGTTTGAAAATCTCATGGGGATTATTTGTGAACTATTTCTTTAGGTAGGTTGGCAGTTTCAGCAGTTATAAAATACACGTTTCCTTTTCTTGCATCTAAGCTCCATGAGGTTTTTGCTGCAGAGAAGCATGTGTTTGGGAATCCCAGCAGTGCTTCAATGTTCTGCCCAGACCTGAAAGTGATAGCTAGATATTTTCACAGAAATCCAGACTTCACTGAAGTGTAAGAGCAGCAGTATTTGTAGATTGGAGTCATGGCTTGATTTAACAGCTTACTACAAAGGCTCTTAGCTTCCTATCCTCAAATAACAAACAATCTCCAGAAATTATTAAATAAAAAAGATATCCAGGAGACAAGATCTGCTGGTTTTTTTTGGTCTGGTCAGAAGAGCAAAGGTCTCTTTCTTTTATTAAGTCTAATACCTGTTATTCTGTACTGATTCCAGGTTAATTGATACTCAAGATTTGGAATTTCTTACCTACTAAACTTGACTTGGTGATGAACTGCTTATGGCAAGCTTAGAAATCTGGGTCAGTGAGAGCAAAAGTTGCTGGTGTTAATAGCAGCTTTTAGAATACAGAGCATTAGATCTAGTTCAGGTAGGGCTTTCCTTCTAAAGGTGTGTTGTCCATCCAGCTCTTTCAGCAAGACACATCCAGCACCTTTTCTTGAATAGCAAAATACATCAGCATCTTTCTTACTTTATTTGATTAATGTAAATGATTTGCCTACAGCAATCAGACTCTGTTTGTTAGGATAGTCATTATACAGTGACAGAGATTAGTGAGGTACTTAATCAAAAACAGCAGTGATTGATACTCCGTCACTTTTGGTCTTTAATCAGTGAAGCTTTCATCCAATCATCAGCCATTAGAGAGTCTCATTTATCTGATTACTTTTGGAGTATTGGACTTAAAAAAGAAATATATAAAGGTAAGCTATAGCCTTCCTATGACACTACCCAGATATATGACTGCTTTTTCAACTTTCTGCAGTAGGGAAAAAATAACCCATACCAACAATTATTTATAAAGGATGTTTGCTCAGATGGTTGGGATGAGGATAGGGAATTTTTCAGTTCAGCTATAGAGCAGTAGAAGAATTTAGCCTCAGGTCAACAATGACCAAAACTCATTTTCATTTTATAGCTCTTTAGAGGCCTACTGTAGAGTTGGTGGTCTCAGTCTGGTTCCTAGAAAGCAGCAAAGTTGCCAATAAATTTGTCATTTTTCATTTCTTCTCATAATGGCTGACCTAGATTATAGGACAGAGAAACCCACTGAAACAAATGAAATTTCTTTCAGAAGGTATATATAATATGTCACACAGCGTGAGTGAGCTAGCTCCTGGACATAACTTCCCCTCAACTTTCTCTGCACATTAGCAACATGTCTAATCACTACAAAAAGGAAGATGTGTTTCACAGTGTGTACCATGAAACTACATAACAAATCCCAAGCAGTTCTTCAAGAGCTTTAAGACTTTCCTAGCTTTGATGAATTATGGTATAAACAAAGCCTAAATTGGACTGTCAGGTAGTATAAGAAACTTAATGCTCAATTTTGAGGTATAGAGAGGTGCAGAAACAGCTGGTGACAACTGTGCATTTGAGATAGGTCCCCTAACAGGTAGAAAGGTAAATAAAATGAAAATAAAGCTGTGAGATTCCACTTCCTCCCAATAGTCACACTGGAATGGAATGGAAAGATAAAAACCATCAATTAAATAGCTGCAAGTGTAAAAGGTACTAAAAACACAGGTTATAGATTGACTAAACTCTATCACAGAATTAGGAAAAATATTATTGTTTTACATACTCAGAATTGTGCATTTTAAAAAATACATGCCAATATGTAAAATTAGCACAGTGCTACACGTACTCATGGCATCTCCAAGCAATACTGATGCATCTGAGGTTACGTGCTTTTCATAAGTGGAAACACATGGATGGTTCCAAGCCTTTAGCCAGAACAACTGATTCCTAAAAACTATACCCTCTTATGTATATGATTGGTGTAATTGCATAATAGTACATTAATTCACACAGGTGGAAAAAATCAGAGTATTCTGGAAAGCCTGGACATTCATATTAATTATCAATCAAGTCTCACTAAATTAGGAGCCTTGGAAGAATTTCTCAAAGCAGCTGCTTCAGCTATATATCCAGGTCCCACAGTAATTTGGCTGAGAGAACACAGTCTATTAAATATGTATCGTGCTCTTACTCTTGGCTCTGTGTTAATGTAGAAGAGATGCATGAGTAAGAAAGCTTGGTGCTTGAAAAAGGAAAAAAGGATGCATGTGTAGCAGATAAGTCTGGTGGTTTGGAGATTATCATGTTGAATATTGATATTCTACAAATTATAGACTTTATTCACATCAGTTATATTTCCACTGCTAGGATAGAAAAGGTGCAGAAAGGAAAGCTTGATTTTTCTATCACTACAATCCTTCAAAACAATTAATATAAATTGCTTTGAAAAAACCTCACAGTTTTTATTTTACTTTTAAGTTCAAAAAGGGTCTACTTACTATACATATTCCTAACATTTGGAATTAAAACTAGGCATGGTGACAAGAGTGACTGTAGCAAATCGCAATAGGACAGTAAACACACACAGTACGACTATGTTGGGTTGAATTTTAACCACAATAATAAAAAACAAGTAGTAACTGAATATTATCTTGTTCTAGACTTACGAAACAAAATTGACAGAACTCAAGTATACCTTCCAAACATGAGATCTCTGATCCACTGAATGCCAGAGCAAACCAGGACAATCTCCAATGAAGCTGGCAGCACAGTTATGCTATAACAAAAGTGGAAATCTGAATACTTCAGGCCCTGATTGTCAGGAGTAAAATGCTGAAGTCAATAGTTTGACTGCTTCACACAAACTATGGACCCAACCAAAATCTTACTCATCCAAACTCTCTGCTTTGTACTGGTAGGTGGCAGAAGACTATAAGAGCTTTCTGTTCTTCTGCCTTCCCCAGATCTGCTGGGGAACCTGAGACAGTTTTATAGACATACAAGGAGTACATAAGGAGTTTGCAGTTGCCAGCCATTTCTTCCCAGGTGAACCTCTCATTTCCTATGTTGTCAGACTAGCCCAAGCATAGTATTCTGTAAAGAACTGTATCTCCTTCAACAGATTTGTTTAGTAACCTACTAACAATCTGTGCTGTTACTCACCAATGCCTCATTTTCTTGCTGAGGTTCAAATGAAACACACAAAGTGATAGAGACTCAAAATGAAACACACACAATTATTATGCATATAGGCAACTAAAAAGGAGGGGGATGCACCTTTCTTTCATATCAATAAATCCTTTGTACAATCTCAGTCAGGATTTCTTCCTCAGATTTCTTAATGATATCTACCAGTTGTACAGAACTTTTCATCAGCAGACCTCAAATTGCTTTACAACGGGGGTCAGTGTCATTACAGCACTGGTCAAAGCCGAGCCTCAGGGGAAATGCCAATTGCAACAGGCTTCTGGTTCACAATCACTTAATGCTGGAACACTGCATTTGCTGTTTTCATTTCAAAGAAACTTTCCTCACTGTTCCCCCCACACACTCCCGTTATAAATTTTCTGTATTTTCCCCTTTCTCCTTGAGATAAGGGGAGTTAGTGCCCTCTTCCTGTGTGATCTCGTCTGGGTGTTCCTGCTCCGGCAGGGGGATTGGACTGGATGATCTTTCGAGGTCCCTTCCAATCCCTGACACTCTGTGACTCTGTGATTCTTGTTAATCGCCCTGGGTAAATGAACTCCACATGGTGATTTACTTTGAATAGGCTGTCCCTAAATTTTAATGGTCTATCATGCTCCCTAGCATGTCAAGTTACCCACCTTCCTCATGCCATTCTGAGTACAGTCTGAGGTACGTGAAAAACCAACAATGTTTATGTCAACAACATTGAATTTCCAGATTCCTAGATTACAGAAACTCTTCCACCCCATTTCCTCTACAAAAGCATCCCAAAGATCACAGTGTAACAGCCCTGAACATCTTCCTTTTTACTTTAGCTAAGGAATTTTCTACTTTGTTTAAATTATGATATAGTTGATCATCACTATTTCTTATACTATTCTTAAGGGATTGTTTATCATATTGTTGCTACATATGGATAGAAAGAAGATAAGAATCATACAGAGACACATTCTCTAATACTCCAATATATGGCACTTAACACTTGAAGAAAACTAAAATTTGAACAAACTGCTTGACCCAGTAGAACACTTAGTTGTCATCAGTAGATGTTGTCATGTGCATGGTTAAAAATAGGCTGAGCAGATTTTCCCCTCAGCCATCCAAATACACTGGCATTTATTATTATTATTGGCACAAAAATTAGGGTTGCTTTCTTTACGACTCTCATTTACATTTATGTACTTTCAGCAGAATTATTCTGAAAGAGTGAAAGATTCATAACAATCAAACAACGAGCTCCTAACGTATAGACTGGATGAATCATCTGCACTGGGGCCTGCTCTCAGCTGAGCTGCTACAGCTTCATAATAGCAGCAATAACCATAACAAAATAAATCCACTTCAGCAAACAATGTAACTGTATGCTCAAATTCTTTTACTGACAAACTACGCAACTAGTACTGAATCCTTAAAGTTCACTTTAAAACTGGCACTGAAACTTCCATGGGTTTACAACATGAGGTTAGTTTGGGCTGGTTTTGAAAATCCCATTCTTATACACACCCCAGAACACAGTTTTATTAGAGACTAAAAGTTAAGCATGTGCTGAAGTATCTTGCTAAATGAACACGATTCTGTGACAGGATTGCGTACAACAATGGGACATTGAATCCTGTGGGTCCCTGACAGTCTATGTTTAAATTAATTGTGACAATGATAAATAAATCCTATCAATCAGCTCGACTGTAAGTTGAGATACTGACTCCAGCTTGTCTTGCTGTAGATAGAATGTTCTTAATTTTGAAAAGAGGGAACAAAAGAAAGTCAGAGTTTCTGATGTCACAAAATGGCATGGAAAATCAACACTTCATTTCACACTTGTTTTCTTTCAAATGCCACTACGTGCCCAGAGACAACACGTTCAATATCTTTGCAAATGGCCACACACTATGTATGTCTGCTGACATACACTTACACACTACGGATGTGTGTTTGAAGTGACATTTCCTTCTCCAGCCAAGGGTGACATCACAAAATGCATTTGTAACCTGAAAGAAAAACATGTTTACAGATTTCAGATACGAATATCACTGGTCAGAGGAACTCTGTGATTCTGGCACTTGAGGTACAAATAAGATAGTACTGGATCTCATTAACACTGAGAAAACAGTGGGAGGAATTTAGCCTGCTATGAAGAGTCCAGGTTTCACCGAGTTCATGTGATTTTACTGAATGAAATTAGGTTTGCAATAACTATGGAATTTACAGGTATTTGCTCAAAAATTAGATTGATGATGTGGATTTTTTTTTTTTTTAAGAGCAGTTATGCCTGCAAATTTGACTCACAATTTGAAAGGCATTTCAAAGGAAATAAAGGCGTATCAATCCATGCTTTCTGAGGTTTATTCCTCAGTACCTTCTGTTGAATTTTTACTCAACAGCTAAACAGAACATACAGATTTTATACAACACACAATTCTGCAAAGGAAGTCAACTTAGATCATGATCTCCTCCCCATCTCCTCTTGATCTAGAGGCTATCTTTCAGTTTCTACACCTCATTTTAAAAGGACTAGTCCCAGTCTATTTTCCTAGATAGGAAATGTGTAGATCTCAAAGGCAGAGTAAATTTCCTGGAATTTCTGAGGATAGATTTTAATCAAATAGCACATCCCTCAGGACATGAACACAAGTGTTCTTTTAAGTGGAAGAAATAAAATATAACATCTGCTAAGCTTCTTGTGACTGGTTTTCTAACTTTCATGGGTCTGGTAGAAAATAAATGAAAAAATACTAAATTGATGCACATAACCCATGAGTTCAAATGCCAGTAACTCACGGTCATCATGGACAATGCAGTATTAAATAGTGATCTCCTACACGGGGCTATCATGCTTAACACCCTAATGGGTTCCTAATGAAAGAAAGAGGAAAGACTTTTTCATGGTTCCATATGAATGTACAGTATGATAGTAATCCAGTAAATTATTGTTTTTCCATTCACAAATATATGAAATTTTTTTATTTGAGGTTGCTAAATCCTGAAAAATAGCAACACAAATCTTCCAAAAATATCTCCTGAATCTCAGTAGAGATTTTCAGTGCTAACAAAGGATTTTCATTGTGATTTAAAGAAAAAACAAAGACACAAACTACAATCTCTAGCCATCACAAATATTGCTGTATGTTACTATCACTATAAAGTATTAAATTCACTGGGGAAATAATGTAAGTTGCTGCACAGCTGGAACTTTAGTTTTATTGATTGTTCCTCTAGATACATTTTAAATGCAAAGGAGATTTTATTTCAGTCTAAAACACTGTGGAAAACAACTCAAGATAATATATTGGGAACTTTAAAATATGTGCATAAAAGAATGATGCTTTTTGGGTTCATAGTTATTGTCATGTGTATATTTTTAAATTTAATCTTTATAAATAGATACATATCAGAATTCAAAATGTGGCTATTACACAAAGAAGTTTCAGCTTGACTTCAAAGGAAGTGAGCTCAGGGTGGAAGTATGTTAATACAAATACTGAGTCAGAGATGAAGGCTGCTCATTGTGGAGACCAAGAGCAGGTATCTACCAGGCCTTAGAGACATGGACTCCTAGGCTTGAAACACATTCCTTAAAAAAAAACTTACTCTAAAGTTATGCTTTTTTAAAAAAATCCATTCACTTCAGAGGGAAAAATTCTGCAGCACCAAATACATATGACAGCTATTTAGAAGACTACTGTCCAATATTCCAATACAGTCCAATATTGTCCAAAACCAAAAGACTAACAAGATCATATTTTCATAGCTAGCTTCGAAACTGGCAGCCATGTGTGTGACAGAGTGCAGTGAGGCACCCACTTCCTTAGAACTAAAGAAAAAGCTCTAAGAATGTTTAACACTAGTTAGTCTTCCTAGTGCAGGAACTTAAGATGCCACATCTGTACCTCTGGAGGATCTGTCTGTAAGACCAAAATATGCTTCAGCTCAGATATCTTGAAGGCAGAGGGTGTATCACTGAAAAACTCTATATACAAATATAATTTAGGAAAGTTTACTGGTGAACTGCTCTCATTTTTCATGTTTCTACCATGTAGCAGTTCAAAACTGTGATGATGCAAAAGCTTCTAAGGGCTCCCTAAGTTGCTACTTGTGTGCTGTACTGTAAACACTTAACCATTTGACATATCAAGGCATGCAGAGAGACAAGGAAAGCAGAGAGCTCAAATAAGGTTCCTCCACTCTACACAATTGTTTGTGAATTTAAAACTGGAACACACAATTTTGTATACCAAAAAAATCTACCTGTGAATGCTGATCTCAACCAGAACTGCTACAGGTCTCAAGCATGTTGTTCTGCTAACAATCTGCCCACAACTTTTGCTAATTCTGAATACTTTCGTCACAGTAAGTCATTTGTGCTGGTATTGTAGAAGAGACATGATACCTCTTTTACTAAAGCCACTGAATGGTCACAGGATCATAGTATATTTTAGGTTGGAAAAGATTTCATTTAGTTCAACCTTTCTTCTAGCTGAGCCAGCTACAAGGTCAGAACAGATTGCTCAGGGCTTTATCCCATCTTTGGTGCCTGACTTCAATAAAGCAGGCTTAAAAATTAACGATAAATGGGGAGATGGAAAGTATTCTCAAAAGAAATCTTGAGCTTGTAGCAACCTCAAAGCAGAGGACTCTGGATTTAACTGGATTCTGACTGGCGATGGCTTTGTGAGTGCAACATCTGTATATATGATTAAATCATGTTTGTTGAATAGGCTGAGTATTAAAGATAAGGAATAGAGGAAAACACTTGTGTCAGGGAGCTTTTAGGTTTATCTATGAGGTCTCTGAAACAACCAGATAAGATCCCTGTTCATTTAAGAATTTGAGAAGGACACTCTAAGCTGTTGCTATTATTCAATTGAAAAGAGACTTCTTAGATGAGATTTTGAGAAGTGATTATAAGAGCAAAAGAATCTGAAATATGTGACTGGATCAATTAAAAGCAGCAGCCAGATATGTATATTGTCACCCTGACAGAATTTTGACCTGGTAGTGACTATTGCCTTCTAGGTAAAAAAATTATGAGGAAGTTAGGCAAAATAAGTGATGATCTATGATAAGAAGATATAGACTATGGCATATACAGCAATTGAAGCCAGACTTCTCTCTGGAATTCTCATTTTTATATCACAGCTGACATCTAGAAATGAATGTGCCTGGGGAGATGCAACCAAAGACCACTCCTGGAGATTAATAGCTCTGGGGTTAAAAAAAAAAAAAATCATAAAGAAATCAGACAAAAGTTTGGAGAAAACAATGGTTAGATTGAGAGGTAGTGATAATGAACTATAACCTAAGAATGAAAGCACTACAGAATTTCAGGATATTGCTGACATTAGAGGTCCTTAAAGACCAATACAACAGGTGTGAATAGTTTAAAATCTAAGGGATGCAGAGTCCCAATGAACCATAACACTTATTCCATACACACTGCAGAAGAAGAAGAATCTCCATGCTGAGATGACTAACTGAAAATCTCATAAAGTTGAACAAACTGCTACAAATGGGAATATTCTGACTGTCTGGATACAACCCAAAACTTCCAGGGTCAAATTTTTACATTTAGCAGTCATCTACGATGAGAACAGACTGAATGTTAACATAAATCTCCTTTATATTGCCAGCCCCCTGCAAAAGGGAGTCAGTGTAAATGAGAATCATATACTTTAAATCAAAGGAACAACGGACTTAGCAAAATAACTTCAGTCACATCTCAGTGAAATGTATCTGAGCACACTAATTGGAGATTCCATTTTGAAAATTAACACTCAGAGAAAAGTCAGGACTATAGGAAAAGTACTGCAAGTGTCACAAAGCAATTTTCCCCCAAAAAGTCAATTTCACAATTATATGGGAAATAATTAAATTAAACAGAGCAGGAAAAGTAGGGGGGAAAAAATGAGTGAGAGCCCTAGGCTTATATAATAAGCCCTAGGCTCACATGTTCCACAACCAACAATAAACACACTAACATTAAAAAAGGGTCGACATTTATGAACAACCATTTGCAAAGACTAACCCAGCTTATGAAAGAGGCTTTGGGGAGGAATAAAATATTCAACAGCAAGAAGTTTGAAAGGACAACAAAATGAAGACATACTCATGATGGGAAAGGCTAAGGTAGATATTAAAGCATAATTACACACTGTTTAGAAAACTACTAGGGTATTTTCCTGGCATATAAAGAATGAGATGACAGTAAAAGAGAAAACTGGCTGTTAAGAAACAGCCTGAGTAATTTATTGAGAGTACAGAATGATTCTGCTAAAATAATTACTTAATTTTTATCTATGCTTGCAAAAAAATTATTAAAGATCATCAAATAGGTATCTCTCCCAAAGAAACAAAATTGAATTACAAAGGAGATTATCAAGAAAGACAGATCCCAATACTCACATTTGGCTGTAATGCATACAGCAAAAAGTTTCATGTGCCAAGCAGAGGTGTACTTTGTCCTTTGCTGCTGGGAACTGATTATAGCCCTCTCCATGTAAAATAGGACGGTGTCTGGGCAGCAAGATTTATAACAGCCTCCAGGAGAAGTTAAGAAGTCATTATTACAACAGGGTGTGAGAGTGCAGTACACTGTATTTGTCTCTCTTCCCTCTTTCTACTTCCTTGACAGGTAAAATTAATGCAATTGATTCCATATAATTCCTTGTCATCTCATTTGTTATTTCTGCATGCCACTGGAATTCCCAACTGTCCAGGAGAAGAAAGCTCAAGCAGCTTCATCAGATTACAGTTGCCAGTTTGTGAGATAATTAAAATTCTGTGCCCAAGTCCTAATTCTAAAGGAAGTTGCAGAGGCAGAAGGTATTGACTTTCAAGTGTTCACATATTAATCTCCCTTCTTTCAGGGAGAGAAAGCACCAGTGTGGAGAAATAAAAATACATCTTTGCTGATAGCAAAGATAGTTGTATACCCATTTCTAGAGCCATCCAGCCAATCTTCCCATTTTGCCATACGTTTGTCTTATAGTCAAGTAACTTATATGTGTAGAAATGCTGACATAATTTTCCACCCATTTTTACCTCACTCTATTCACAGCAGTGCTTATCTACCTTAAAGGGTCTTCTGAGGATTAGTTTGTCTACATTTATAAGGCACTTTTGAAAAGAGAATGCAATATCCAATGGAGATGCTGAGTTCTGTCGTTCTTGCTGTATTTGAATCTTACAAACCCCCCTCCCCCAAAAAAAATCACTGCAGAGGAAATTTTAAAACCTTTTAAATGTGAGTAATGTTAAATTACAAATTGCCTTCTGCTAATTGCCTAAAATACGTCTACTCAAGGAAGGTATATTCAAGGACGGCGCATCAATTGTGCCACAGTTCTTACACTTGACCTACACTTTTACTTATGCCACTGGCACACAAGACGTGCCCCCTAAATATTTAATTAGAAGTACAGTCATTCTATCATATTGATCTCCTTCCTTCCAGTTTAAATTATTTCGGTCTTAGATAAGATATAACTCTAGAATAATACATGATCATAGCTTCAGATGAGATGCTGTGTAATGTATCTTAACCTCCTACAGAACTGAAGAGCTGAATCAGTCTGTAAATCTGCCATGCCTTCGGGCTATAAGGAAGAACTGAAGAGGACAGGAGAGCAATATAAACAAATCTCAATTATTCAGCACTTACTGCAATGCTTTTTAGCTATAAATAGGAATAATACATGACAACTTTGGGAAGAAGTGGATTATCAGCCATCTCTGTAATACCCAAGAGGCATCACAGTCTGACCATCATTTATTAAAAATGAGGGAGGCTAAAGAGAAATTTCATCCACAACAACGTTAGCACAGTTTTTGCTCCTTCAGCAAAAGGAAGTTCCCTATTGATTTTTCAAGTGGCATGACTACCTACAGATCACACAACCTAGCCTGAATCACAGGGATAAGGCCTGGGACAGAAGTGGACCAGAAGCTATTCCCATAGCAAGCTCATTAACCACAAGGAGCACATTAAAGCCATTGACTTCGGCGGAATGACATCAGTGTCAATTAGAGGTGCACCAGCTCAGACAAGGCCACCAGATGGCAGATCATTAATAGTTTAGAGCCCAGTTTGGGGTCTGGTTATTATTTCACATTCTGAAGTTTTGTGAATATTAAAAGGTAGGGCTTCATTTAATAAAACAACACTGGATTTATAGAAGAATGAACTTCTTTGGACAGAAAACCTTGGATTTCTGAAATAAATCTAAATTTAAAAAAGCCTCCTGGCTGCAATATTTTCTATGCAAAACCTATGAAACACATACAGGTTCACAACTACCTGTAACCGCTGTTCCTTAGCTGGCATTTGGCCATACTGCAACCATAATCAATTTGAGAAGAGACTGAGAAAAAAAGACCTAATCAAAAAGCTTTGTTAAGACTTCATAGTGAAAAATTAGGCTTAGAAATATACAGTGAAGCTATAAATATAATTTGGTACAGAGTGGATACAATGGAGGTACATCCTCCCTGCTGTCTGTCAATAACAGATACACAGCTACTTATATTCAGTGTGCTAGGGTCGGATACTTCTTTATCCCCTTATTGTTTTATTGCTATTGGGAAAGATATTTAGCATGTGTAAATTGCAATAGTTTAATTTAATGGAGCTATAGCAATAGAGGCAAGACAGGGTTCCAGTTATTATTTGTCAGATTAGTAGCTTTCTTTTCTACAGTGTAGTGTGAGAGAAATCTCAAGTGAAAAATGCTCCCTCCTGGCAGCTAAGCAAACTAAAGCACCAGGCAGTCTATCACCATTACTGTGTGACCAAATGGACTTTGGAACTTCTAATCAAACCTCATCTCCCAACACCAAGAAAGCTTCTACAGCTCTTGAAGGTCCTGAAGTTTAATTTGTGGCAGTAGGAAAACTTCCCTTGTCTATAGGTAAACTATGTTTTACCATTCTTGTTCCTGAAGTTCTAATAATCATATTTGCATTTCGGATTTTTAACAGCTTAAAGAGGGTTTAGCATGGCACAAAAAGGAAAATGGTGTGGTAGCACGCATTTCTTCAATTTATTTCAATTCACAGGGGTAAGTCATACCAGAATTTGGGAAATAAGACTTTCTTTTCAGCACTTTTTTAAAAAAAAAAAAAACAACAAAAAAAACCACAAAAACAAAACAGAGCTGCTGTTCCCTAAACTCTAAACTCCAACCACCAGTTTCAGTGAGCCACTACTCTCCAGGAACTGAGGCAGCAGCAGCAGCAAGACTTACACAGCAAGCACACCCATAAGCAGTGTAGTTACAGGGGCTTATTCTCAGAGCATCCTTTCCTTTGTTAGAAGCGTAGGTATAAGTAGTAAAATACTGTAAAGGCTCCGAGCTGTGACTTTCACCAACACACTCTTGGAATTCAGTAAGAGGCTGCAGTTGGTATTTCTAAGATCTAGCCTTAACCTCTCTCATGGGCATGTGTTTCTTTCCTCTATGCTTCAGTTTCTCCACATGTAACGTAACAATAAAGTTTATCTACCTCACCCAGAACTTGTGAAGTGCCAGCAATCGGCCAAAACTCCAAATGGAAAGATATCAATGCAACTCAAAACCTGCAATGCAATGTAACAGTGCATTCATCTGAGCTGCCTTGTGTTGCTGGCTGCAAACCTAAAACTGTTCATCTCAAAAATCAACAACTTTGAGTCCTACAAAAGATCGATGGTCACGTTAGCGAAAATGAGGCAGGAAGATTAGAAACAAAACCATAACAACTTCACAGGCTCTTCTGAGTTTTAGTGCAAAGTCTTCATTGCTTTCTAAAGCAAGAGAGGACTAGCTTTATACAAAATATACATTAAAGAAGTTGCCAGAATTAGTGCTGAATTGTCAGATTCCTCTCTCAGTTATAACTGTGTACTGAAGCTGACACAGCTCTACCCTAAAGTGGTTAAATAGAAGTTTTTTTCTCGAGAGATAACCATGGTTATTTTTTCTTTCTATAGTTTCTTTTTTTTTTTTTTTTTTTTTTAGATTTCCATGTCATCAAAAGGTCCAAAGAGGGAATGGGTTATCTGAATCTACTCTAAGAGAGCTGGGGTTGTCCTGTGTTTGTAACCACAATATACTGTGCTCACACACACAGCAATTTATTTAGGTATTAAACTAAGATGGTTTTAATCAGCCTTCACCAGAGCTGATGTTCCAGGCTGCACTTTGAAAGTCAGATTTCAAATATATAATACCTATAATGGTGCATAAGAACAGTGGTGATGCTTTTGCTCAAAAACTCAAAATAAAAAGACCATTGAGCAACCTGCAGAATTTATTTTTTCCAGAAAGCTTTTAAAACCTCTCTTATGTAACTGAATCATAGCCAATCTTAGATAATGAATACACTGTAGAGTTGTATTTTTTTTGTGAGCAGCTGAGTTTATATAGATATGTAATATACATTATATGTACCATATACAGCTTTGCCATTGTGATGACATATTTCAAACCTAGGGACTAGAGTCCAGGAAAAGCATGTAATAAATTAATGAAACTTAATGAAAAAGTATACTTTTGCTAGATTTTTCTTTGTACTTGAATTTAACTAGTTTACTAGGCTCAGTTGAACGTCAGAATATGTTTTTTAAGCATTGACATATGAACTCTCTGCAGCTCTTGAGACAAGGCTTTCAAGACTTGCTCTCCCACTCCATTTGAACACCAGGACTGCAAAAGCAGCAATGGATTTACAAAATCCTGACATGCCAGGCAATGAAGTAACTTTTTTCCTTGCTCCTTGGGGAAATCCAGTGGGATTAAAAGGAAAATAATTGACCATGTTCTTATTAGTCTGGCAAGCATGAATCTCTGGAATGGGATCAGACATTGGCTGTCACAGCTTTAGTGAAGTTGAATAATGCTCCAAAACTATACAGCCGTCTCCAGGAAGGACAACGCAATATGAAACTGTTTTTCAAAACAAAAAGCCCACAATTTAAAACCAGGGTCTGACGTGAATGCAACAGCCTTCTGTTGGGTGTTACATGAGGGTAAAATTGGCTGTGTTACATTAATAGTAAGTGGATTGCTCATTTTAAAACAACTATCATAATTTAGAGTGAAGAACACACAGTCCATAGTTAGTTAATTCTAAACCAGTTAATACTGTGCCATTCAAGTCTTGATTTGGCTAACGTTTTCAGTTATGTCATTAATTATCACCCATTTCAGAATGGAAAATACTTTTCAAAAAAAGAAATCCAGCTTAACACAAATCTAAACTGAAGTTATTACTGCACAGGATTTCAATCATATCCAGTTTTATTCTCATTCCTAGCTAGACATAAAGGAACAAACAGCTTCCATGCCCTCAATGGTGCTTTGAAATAGTGGTAGAACATATTCATCATAAGCCAGCCAAAGTATTGCAAAGTTTGCATCTGTTGGCATGAAGACAGATTGATATTAGATAGGATTCATTACAATTTTACACCATTCTAGCCTCTATTGTCCCTGCTTTCAAGCTAAGTAAAGAGCTATTTCCACAGCAACTATGGAACAATTCATTTGTACCCTTTCAGAATACACAACATCATTACCTCTGTGCCAAAACAACCTTCTGATGGAAAGCCCTTCCAAATGATAAATTGCACATTCAAGAAATGTAGCTTAGAGGACTGCAGTTCCAAAACTGTTCTCTCTTGTATGCCTAACCTGTATCTGCTTGGTGAGCTGATGAGTTTTGATTTTAGTAACTGTATTTTACTGCTGGATGTACACGCCTGTTACACAAATACTTTCAGTAACAGTGCACACGTGCCTTGTACATTCAACTGCAATCAACTAATCAGGTACATTGGCATTCTCATATTTAGTTTCACTCACAGTCATGGAGAATGTACATACAAGTTAAAAATCATACTTTACTGTATGTATTTGCCAAGTTTTAAAAAATGCAGCCAAAAATGTGCACCTAGCATCACCTAAAAGGTGGGCCAACCATATATAAAGACATACATAAAAATTCCACAAACACTTCTGAATGTCAATTACTGCAATCAAACATTATTGAAGCTGCATGCTGCACGTGCAGCTGAAGCTACAGGAGCGGTGGGCATTACCCCTGCGATTAGCTATGCTCTTTCAAGTTTCAGATTTCCTGAATACACATGTACCCCAAGATGAATTATCAAAATCTAATTAAAAATTTATAAATCCCCCACTATTTAAGACTCTCTGTAGAGTAACAAATGGTGATAAAATAGAGGTCCATCAACATTTCCATTAGGAATTACATTGTTCAAATGTCTAAAAGTAATTAAACCCATAAAAAGTGCTTTAGTTATTTATTTGCATTTTTACTACTCTCTAATACCAGAGCACCATTCAACACCCCAGGTGCCCTTGGCAGTCTTTTGAAGAAAGTAATAAAAGATAATAATACCTAGATCCATATAGTGTTTTCACTAGTAGACCTTAAAGTCCTTTAAAAAGGAACTAAGTCTCTTGATAGGCTTTAGTTGCAGCAAGTGAAAATCATGTCTATACACATATATCCATATTTTGCGTGTAACGGTGGTGCACTAGTCACACATTATGATTATCTTAAGAGATAGTTCAGTTTAAAAATATACCTACTCTAGTTTATTTTACTCCTTAGAATTTGCTTTCCTGAAGGCTGGAAGAAATAATGAAAAACATTGGAGTGTTTCAGGACTATCAAGTGATGTATTCACATCCCTGGAGGCTTATGAAAGTCAGTTAACATTCAGATGTCCATCCCCAGATTGTCATTCTTTGGTGTCAGGTAAGAAAACATGAGCCTCTCTTGCCTACAGTACAGAAATAATAATTAAACCTCTTCAATGGATATGCTGTTGAAAAATTTCAACACTCTTATATTCATAACTCTGATTTCTCTACTCAGAGATCCTGTGGGTGAGATTTATGCATTAAACAAGAATTGTGATCACAACATAGTAACAGTTTTGAAACCTGACCCAATTGACTTCATGGAAGAGAAAGCAAATGCTTCAAAGAGGACAAGATGTTCAGCAGTTGTCAAGTAGTATTTGAAATTTAAAGAGAAATAGCAAATGCACTTTGGATCCTAGTCTATTTTTACTTATCTGTATGTTTGCCTTGTCTCATTCAAGTATGTACACAGTTTGAAATACATCTCCATCTGTTGAGAACTATAGGATGTTGAAAACAGTGCTTTCATGATGATTGAATGATCTAATTCAGATCTCAGCTGAAGACTATCATAATTACTCAGGAAACTCTAACTCCAACTTTCTTCAACCACATGTTAGGCTTTGGTTCACCTCCTCTCATTTAGGAGAGGATATGTTAATCATGAAATTTCCCTCATCTCAGATTAGGCTGAGGGTCACAGTGTAGTCAACCATATTATATCAGTTAGTCTGATATGCACCTGTACTTTTTTCCACAACAGCAATTTTGATAATAAAAGAGCCCTTCCTTCAAGTAACAAGTTATTAATTAGCAGAAAGCAAACATCTCATATATGGTGAAAAATGTTAGATACACATGGCTTTCCTCTTACGTTCACCAGTACCAACCTACTGGGATAACCAGTTCCTACAAAAACTTCCCCAGACTATCTTCCATGAAGTGTACCCTGCAAGTGACGACACCTCCTGATGTTTGACAATTGTTTTTCTTCTTAAGAAGACTAATTGTTTTACATCCTTAGAATCTTTTGCTTTCTGGACAAAGGCCTCAAAAACCACACAAATACATGAGTGCCTTATCTGGCAAACCATTTTCTTCACAATCCAATGTAAGGTTTAAAGCAGTGACATTCCACCCGTGAATTTCTACCACAGACCCTTGTTCCATACTCACACCATGGTTGCTGTTGAGCATTTCACGCTCCCTACTTCCCCTGTGTTTTGAGAACACTTCCCACCTCTGCCATCTTCCAACTCTCTCCCATTTTCCATTCCTCCCTCTCCCACAATATCTCCCCCTTCTCTTGTCCCCAGCCACTCCCAACCAATCCTGAACTGTCCTACCACCCACTCATACTCCTACCCTCTGCATTTCACAATAGCAAAGACTGGGCTTTTCTGTCTTTTCTCTCTTTTGCAATACCTCCCTGTCAATCCCTTTTCACCTGCCTCCTCTTTTCAACTACATTTTGCTGCTCAGTATCCCAAAATGCAGCAAAAGACCTATCTTATACTAGGTGACTCCACATACTTTGACACAGGTAGTGCACCTCAAGAGGTAAATCAGAATTAGTAATTCCCATTAGACAGTTGTTCTGTTGCAGTGGGTGCAGACCTTGGCTGTTTGGCCACTTGGCCCAACAGCAGGAACATATGTCCTGGTCAGTCAGACACTTAGTTGTGGTATTGCCTGTCAGTCCTCAGGTGAATCAAATAACACAGGCTGCCTCTTAACTGTTGATATGCCAAAGCAATTGTCCTGCAAAGCACACGCTGTGCAAGTCTGTCACAGAGTCTCTCTCAAAAACCAGGTGACATATCAAAGTTTCTAGATTTTTACAAAGCTTCATCTGTGGTGTTCACAACATTATTACATTTCAGCTCCCCTTCTGTCACAATCATATGTGATATATTATGTTTTATTTTAAAATATGTACAAGCCCTAACTTTGTTTGAGAATTCTAAATAGGATCTTTGCAATGCTACAGAACATATGCTTGCTTTTACTAATTGATATAAACTGTTTTCCCTTTTTAGAGAGCACTGTTCAAAATAATTCCAAAATAACTGGTTTTAAACCAGAAAAACTGTTTCAAGGAGGAATGGATTACAACAGTGTGCTGATTGATTGGCCCATTACAAAGGAGGGATCGAGATTAACTTGTGTCTAGTGATGGCATCTGTTGCTCCATCAAGACTTGACTATTAAAAGTATGATGCTTAGCTTCGTTGCCTGCACAAATGGTAATAATATGCCTATGTATTCTCAAGGTTTGTGATCAGATTCTAGCACTTTTCTATGGGTGATGAAAATTATGATCAGCCCACATTCGAATGGTTAAAAAAAAAAATGTGTGTATCAACATAAGAGTAAAATTATGCTATGAAGAAATGTTAACACCTACAAATATATGGATCAGAACTGACTTGCAAAAACAAATTTGCTAATGTAAATAAAATATGCTCTACAAAGTTAAATAAAACTGCATGGCATGTTTGGAAAGCATGATTCCTTGTAAGAAAGACCACCAATACAGCAATACTGAAGGATTAAATATCTAAAGAAGCAAACACAATCTTGGTAAATTTTTAAAATCTCCACTTGAAACAGACTACATGTTCTCTTATGCAATGAGTCCTTGTAAACCAAGTATTTATCAAAGGAATCCCCCATCCCATATCTGCAGCTTCATCCCATCATCTAAAGCAGGAGCTGCACTGGGAAGGGCAGTGGCATTCGACATGGAGGGCTGTGCCACTTACCCCAGTGTCTCAGTTCCCAGTGTTGTCAAGCATTTGAATGACCAAAAGGGCCCTATCAACTTGCCATACAGAACAAAACTTCAGGAGAATGTAGGGATACAGAAGTCATTGAAGATTTCCAACCAAGCCCCCAAAAAACAAATCAAAAGTATTTCTTCATAACAAATATCATCTTAAAAACGGGATGATCTTTCCAGGGGCTCAACATACTCTGGCTACAGTGACATGGGACCCTACAATACCTCAGTGGAGCCAAAGAGGCCACTGCTTTATATGACGATTGCAGACACTAAGGCCGAGAGAGAGCCTGTTCTATAGCCAGAGCTGTAGGAAACTTTAAATTACATTAATATAAATGGGTATTTCAGCTTGGGTTCCAAAATAAATGGTTACAGCAGGAGCAGTAAAGCAACACAGGAAATAAACGGATCCATAGAAACAAACATTTTGCACATTGGTAGTCTGATGCAACTAAAAGACCATGATAATCAAAGATCATTTTTTAAAAAGGAAAAGAGGTGAGAAAATTTCCTTGAACAGTGGCAGTTATCTGGAGTGGGTGGAGTAAAAGTCAGTTTTGGCTTCCTTGTAAATCAGCAGGGTTTACCCTGACCAGATGTGGAATAGGATCACACCCCAAGATAAAAAGAACATACTAGTAACTACAACCAGCATCACATAAGATGTCTCTAAGTTTCTAAGCTGTCAGAGCTGATAATTTAAAGGAAATTTTAATTAAAAACCAAAACAAAACAGAAGAGAGATGTCAACACCAAAACGATGTACCTCAACTGTTCTCTCCATTTCCCTCATGATGTTGTGCTTCCTCCTTACTTCAGGTGGTTCAAATAACAGGATTTAGGATTTGGTTTTGCAATCAAAATATACAGTCCCCACAAAACCAAGGATTAGGGCAGGAGTAGGAAGCATCTGTACAGAATCCTCTCCTCTACCTGTTACTCCCAAAACCACAAAGGAAAGCTAAAGCAAAAGTCAAACAATTACATCACATGCAAATTTTCACTTATAAGGTGCTATTTCCATTTTCCCCCCCCACAGTTGTTACTTTTAAAATACTGAAATCGACTTTATTTCTTCAGCTAATGAGTATTTAAACTGACTGTCACCATTCATGCCAGCAAAGTAATGGAAATCAACATTTTCACCTACAAATCCCTTCCCTCCAGAAGATAAGGATTACCAATATAAGCAGGATTGCCTACAAATGCAATGGAAGAGAAATATTTATGAAAGTGGTAAAGGGAACAGTCTGATGAACGATCAAAAGATTTCAGGGTATGCACAACACAGGAGCTGAGATTCTCACACATATGGAAATATGGGAGAAAAATGTTTTCCTGGGGATATGACCTCCAATCATCACATGGAGATGAACATAGAAAATACACTTTTCTATGCATGATTTTGCTTTGGAGTAGGAAGAGGGTTTTAAGGTAAATGGCAAAATAAGGTAAAAAATAATTTACGTGTTTTTCAGTAAATGCACATGAGCATATTCCCACTGAACACAACGTAAAGCACATAATATATCCCAGGCAACAGAACAACACACCAACAGGGAATGTGTCCTGCTTTATCAACTCAAATATTCACAGGCAAGAAAACATCACAGAAGAATAATTTACAATAGCCTGGAAACTGGTAATTTAAACTGTAAAGAAGAAAAATGTGTCTGATCAGCAATAGTGAATCTTCATCTAAAGTAGAAAAAAAAATGGGCCCTATATATTGATTTTCTCTTTGGAATCTTTGGAAGCCAAAGGTTTGCAGGATTAATTAGCAATCATGTTAATTAAGGAGTCAGGTCACTGCCACAGTATCATCAGGTTTGGCATGTGCAAGACTTAGCAACTCTTTTTAAATTTATGACCTTATTGCTTTTGGTCTGCGCTTCTCAAGCAGCTTTGATCTCAGAATTGGTCTCATGTTTAATTTAGTTTTCTTCTTGCTCTGAAATAGTGAATTTCAACTTGCTCTTCTATCTAAATATTATGGTGGTGCAGTGCAAGGAGATCTTTGCACAGAAATTTTATTTTCCAATTAATTGTTGCTGTTGTGGTCTTACCTGTAAACATTTAACCCACACCGAGACTGTCAGACAACTGCGTGAAGGGACTAAGACAAAAGTGAAACAGCATTTCCATGAGTCAATTATACTTTGAAAACAGTTTTGATTTCACCCTGTTTACAACACCACACTGTGTTTCCTCATGACAAACCGAGTTGTGCAGAGGCCCACCCTGGGTCAGAGGAAATGGCAAATTCTAACTCTCCTTCTTCCCCCACAACAAGGAATAAAAATTTTCCTCAGAAACTATTTTGACACCAGATCAGAAACAAAAGTTGAAGTGTAAGTGCTAAACTTGCCATCAGATAGGACATCATTCCATGAAGAATGGTTTGAATACACTGTCAACCTGGGAATGCAACATAGGAGGCTGTGCTTTCTGCAGACCTAGCAGATCTGAGATCTCATGGTATTTTAGCCTGGTTTAATCCAATTTAATAATGTTTTCACTAATTTCAATGATATTTAACAATCAGAAAGATGACTCAAGAATAAGTAAATTCCTACAACCTTAATGAAATTAAAGATCTGAGTAATGGAGAGAAACTGAAACCAAGTCTGTCCTAAGGGGTGAGGACTCTGCTCATTTCTCTCCACTTTAGGCCCCTTGGTTTGGTTTGTGGTTACCCATCACCACGTGTACACCAGCACACATTTAGCATCGGTCACGCACACGCTGCCTCTCATGGTACAGACAACAAGGGAATGGGAAGGAACCCTGGGTACGTGCTGAGGAGCAGGGAAACGTGGGATGGAACCGGATGCATTGTGGAGATGTGGGTTGTTGCAGTAGAGTTGGGACACAATGTCATTACGAACTAGGCTTCATTAATTCCAATGCTGATGAAAAATTTGTTTTGCTGTTGTTTTTAATCAACACAGCAGAGACCTTACTGCAAAAAACATGAATATGGAACGATTCATAAATAGAGTACTCAAAATGTATCACTACCAATGCAAAAACTTCATGCCATTAATCTTATTCATATCAGCCAGCTATCCCGTCCGAAGAAAGAATGCAGTGTTTTTAAAGAGGTAGGCTTTTGTCCTAAAACCCTACCTTATAGGAGATAAAGAATGTTAAAAGAATTTGATTAATCTGGGAGAAACAGTCTAATTACACTATTTTTTCCATAAACACATACGTAAACACACAAACACGCACACAGATTCTATCTGTGTACTCTTAATAGCAGTAACAACACAGGAAATTCAGGTCACCACTGGTATTACGGTAAGCCAGCTATGAGTTATTTGTTCTTTTGGAGTTGTATTTTCAGGAAATCAATTAAAGTAACAATTTGTCAGACAACTTTGGTAAAAGACAAATATTTAAATACTTCAATAGTAAGCTTTTCCCCAGACTCATATTCCATCTATTGCAGTTAAAGCAAACTAGGTAGTTAGTGTCCTGGCAGATCGTGAACCTGGAGATGTAAACTAAGTGTTAATTTTGTCCCTCCTCCACTATGTTTTGCACTGTGGTGGAATGCATTATAATGAAACTTATCTGTAATATAGAAGATAAAAATAACTAGAAGGAAAGCAGAAGTTCACAAGGTGATATTCCTCCTGCAGTGTTTTTGCACAGGTCAGAGTACAACAAAGCAACTTGGTCCAGCGTACCTTTTCACTGTACACTGTGGAAACTTTATGTAAGATATCTGGCGGTATTCCTCCTCCAACATGCTCAACTGATTGCCTTAAATCACATACTGGACATGATAGTTAATCATTCTCTGTAACATTTCTAAGTAATGACTTAAAAACCAATAACGTGTCACGTAGCCCAAAGACTGGAGGATTCTAACGGTCATTGAAAAGAAAAATATTAAGCAAGGGAAAACAGGTGATGGACATCTTGTCTTTAGTTTTAATTGTTATAGATATCTGTGATGCTTTTCCAATATTGCTTTATTACAAATCCATGTTTTCAATTTATGATGTTCTGCTCCTCAGCACTCTTACTGATGACACACACCTGTTCTGGATTTGACTTGAGAACAAAACCTTCAGAGCTCTTATTTCTCTGTATTTTATTTCTGAGTTGAAATTCTAGTTCTACACGAGGTGTTTAACTGGACATTTCTCCATATGTACAGACCTGTGTGGCTGCTTTATAGTACCACAGTGAGAAGACCTTTTGCTCTAAGGAAAATACTCTCAATACAGCTCTCTACACACAGGACAAAGTACATTGAAATGCTGAAATTTTGCTTTATAAGACTCAGTCATACGCAGAATATCAACCAGAGCTCTCCAGAATCAGTGGAAGCACTGTGATGAGTTAAGCATGTGTCAGAGTGCTTCCAATGAACCTCTGCACTGACAAAGGTCTTACACGATACACACGGATAACATCTGTGCTACCTGACTCAGAATTTCGCTTTGATAATGTTTCTGTGACAAACATACATGATATTTTTGTAACAACTCATGAGCTATAAGTGTGATTCACAGAAAGAGAGTGCTGCAAAGACATCTAAACAATGTAAACAGTCAAAAATATGGAATTTATTAAGTCTACCTTGTCCCTTTACTTTCACCCAGATAAATGCTTATTAAGGTGAAAGAAGGAGGAACCTATGAGGCACAAACATCATAATACATTTCTTTTACCATTCAAAGGTAAAGTAGAGAAGAAAACAAGCAGGCATGGTCAGGATAATCCATAGAAGTAGCTGCCATTTTATAAGGAAAAGTCTATTGGAAAAATCTGCTTTGTAACTATCATGCAGAAGAGAAAAATATCAAATCTCAGCTTTGTCACGGAGTAAAGAAAACATGAACATTTTTACTTTTGGAGAAAAAGGTCTTTGGTGTTTTATTGCTATAATCTTCGCCTCCACCACCACAACCCCGTGGTGCAAATAACTGTCAGGGTTTGTGTGGTCAAAGCCTGGTTTGGTTTTGTTATTATTGCTATAATATGTCTCGCTGGAATAATGACATGACTAAGCTTCCTGGAAAGTGAACTCTCAGATTAACACTGAACTGAAGAAACACGTAAGTGACATATAAGTAGTGAGTTACTGGAAAAACTGACTTGGAATTTATGTATTTCTTTAGCTTAAAAAACCCCATCAATTGGAGGACTTACACCATCGATCTTGCATACTGCCAGAATAAATAATTCAAAATATTGCTCTATATTCATGATGTTACCAGTATAATTTCTACATAATTTACTTTTGGATTTAATTGATAATTAAAAAAGAGCAGTACCATGTGATAGATAAGAGTGTCTTACCTGTGGTGATTTCATTGCAGTTCCTGTAAATGAGAAGATGAAATGCTTTTTAAAAAACTGACATATGACTGACAAGATCAGAATTTAATAATATACTTTTGTAGACAGCAATCCTGACCAATGGGGGAAGAAAATGCCATCAATTTTTTGTTGAGAGAGATGTGAAAATCTATTCTGCAAATGCTTTTCCATTTAGGAAATACTGATTAGAATATTTATTTATAGGACAAGAAACAGGATTCTAAACCTAAAGGAAAAATAATACCTTGTATGTCTATGTGTCTACTGGTCATAGAATTTTTTAAGCTAAATATTTCCATGATTTAATCTTTTTTTATTATGCCAAAACAACTGTACTTTATTTGCATAAAATTACTGTAAATTCATGGCCAGATTCACCATAGCTGTAATGAAACATGGCATTCTTGAAGGGTGCAATGAAAAGCACTCCAAGTGCAGCGTGATTTGCAAATTCCTTTGGTGTTGATTAAAATCTCACAAAAGCATAATGACGTCCATAGTTTTTAGCATTTAATGTGTCATTGCCAAAATAATAATCCTGCTTTCATGATGACTTATTGTGAACAAAGAGGTTTATTAAAACAAGATGGTGAATAACACAAAATAACACATCTGCATCAAGAAAATATCATCAGAAAAAAAAGTACATGAACCAGATTTTCAAATGCAGGCATACAAAATATCTTTATGTACTATCTTACAGGCAAACTTTTGAAATGCTGGCTCTGAAAAATAAAAATTACATTAAAAAATGGTATTCAGTTCTATAGTTCATGGCATAAATCCAGGAAATATCTTAGATAATGGATCCACAGCCAGGAATCCTTCTCCAACTTGGCCTATGAAAACTCAGGGACAAATTTCAGAAAGCAATCTTTTAAAACACGGTATCCCAAAGCTACACACATAAACAAGTGCACTATTTTTTTACTCCAGTAACCATGAAAGTTATTAATAGAATCACTGGAAACTCCTTGTGGTGTTTCCCTTCGTTAGCTGAAGCCAGGTATTTCATTTACCCTGAAAATGGGCATAATTCACATTAGCAAGCATTCGTTACTGAGAATTCTGGCCCTTGAATCCTGTCAGCCAATTTAATCAACCCAGGTGGAGAAGAGTCATCATTGAAAAACAGGGGGAAACAGAAATGGCAAACATAATGAAAAGTCAGAATGGTCAAGTATGTCCCTACACACAGTATGTTCCATACTCCTTGTCACCTCTGAAAATATTCGTAAAATGGAACTTCTGTGCCAAACCCTTGAACTACCAACTGTCAGTATTAAGCCCTGTATTTTCTGGGGTTTGCAGACTTAAATTTGTGAGTAGCAATTCCTTTTCTATTCCCCCCAAAAATGTTTTCTCTCTGTAAATAATTGTCTGGAACAATGAAAAGGCATTTCTGTAGTTTAAAGAGTTTCTTGACTGATGAGAAATATCAAACATCTGTTTGCAAATGGTGCAAAGTGAGAGCTTCTCAAAAACCTCTGGGAAGTGTCAGGTAACCAAATACAGGTACCAGCTTCCTCACAAATACTAGCAGAAAGAAATAATTTGATACAAGTTAGCTCAGATTTGCAACTATGTAACTTTTTTAATATGCTGAGATATATTTACTTACTATGCTATACACTTGAACCAAGTGTTTCCAAAAGTGTATACCCTAATCTGTGGGATTTGTGCATGAGAGAGAGCATGAGGTGACACCAAATCTCTGCAAATACGATTTTTTTCAAGACATAACAAGATGAGCTGATATGCAGAATAGCTTCACAGGAGAGACAGGAATAGAATTATTCCACCTTTTGAAGTGTTCCACATAAATGGAAAGGAAAGAACAGTCTTGTAGGCACAAAGTAGTAATTCAAAGCCACAAGGATTGATATTGAGGTCAATAATCCTGTGTACAACTGAAACTTTCTGGTAATGCTAAATATTGCCTAGAACAAAGACCCTTAAAACACATTATCACCACTCAGGCACACTGGCATAGTTTTAATCTTGGCTTGTAGCTATTCTCTACTGATCCTATTTAAACATCTGAATAGAGAATAGGAAAATATTATGATATATAAATATCTAAATAAACTCAAATACAACATAATTTATTCAAAACTTTCACACCTATAAAGCAAACTGATGTTTTCTTAGTGCTTTCAGTGTCATTTACCAACTTAACCAAGGAAATCTGAAAGGAGATGGCCAGGCAATGTATTTGCACATCTGGAGCCCGAGGGAGTTCATGATATGAGGTTATGACTTCATGTCATATCATGTTATACATTTGAGGTGATTACCATACCGAGAGCTTAATTGTACCTCAAAGCTGCAATGGCTTTTTACTAGGAGACAAACTGAGGAGCTTTCCATGATTATGCCAAATGATAATTTCCTTATCTACCATATTTCACATATATTGCATACCACTAACATGAAATCCAGGAGATCTGTCTTCAAGTTTCCATTTACTACAAGATGTACGAACATGGTATTCAACTATATTCTTAACACATACAATCTTTATACATAATAAAATCTACAGAAACAAAATACTGCCCTGGTATGTAATTTGGTACTTTTGAAAAGAAGGAGAAAGGAGAAAGACTGAAATCAGGTAGCACAGCTACAGGTTCACAGATTTTCAGGTTAATCAAGTGTGCAAATACAGGCTTGTGTATCTATAACTGCAGCAGAACACTTGTACTGCAGTGACTTGCATCCCTGGCTTGCTCATGCATCAGTCACTCACAGGTATTTGATTCCAAATGTTACACATCATACTCACAGGCAAGGCCAAGAGGCACAATTCTGTGGAAGGAGACGGTTGCTTCTCTCTTACAGGGCAGGTAAAACAATTTAAACAGCTCTACAGAGAACACAAAAGGCTTCTAATTCTTCTTTTACAAGATTTTATCCGTATTTATTTTACTAGAGGATTGAGTACACTGAAAAGATCCTAGCTTTCACTATATGATTGTTTAATACAATATTTGGATAAAATGAGCACATCTTAAAGCCAAGAGCTCTCTTTACATGCCTGTGTGACTACTCAGCTGAGTTTCATGCTGTGTCTGTGAGAGAATCAAACACATATTACAGCTCAACTCCAGTGTAAATATTGCAGGAGAAGACGACATCATTACACATGCTATGCCTATGGTACTTTTTTTTTTTTTTACCAGCAGCTGTAGCAAATAATTCATTACTTGAAAATGAGCTCTACCTGCACACACAAATACACAAACATCATCTAATGTTGACTGGCTACAAGATACCAGCTTCTGTGGGTTAATCCCAAGGAGTGTTTTCATTAACTGACAACACTAACTTTTCTTCACTGACTTTCCACAGTGTCAGAAAATGCTGAGGGCATGCAGATACTCCTGTACCGTGGCACTGCTTGCCCATCATTTCTCTGTGCTCTCAATGTGAGCACAGAAAATGTTCTCCCTGTTGGTTTCTTCAAATGCTCTTTCTAGCTTGCACTCCTCTTTCAGCTTGTTTACTGCTGCTTTTATTTTATTGACTTCATGGGGGTTTTTGGTTTTGACTTGGCTCCACAGTACTATCCATCTGCTCAGCTTGAACTTTACTGCTTGTAACAGCCAAAAACCTCATCTCTAATAAAATAACCACAGTCTTTGAGAATGTGAATATAATAAATACATTAAGCTGCATGCTTAATTCAAATGCAATTTATCTGTGAAAAATTTACGAAACAGATTCCCAAATGAAAAGTCTGGGCTGTCCCAGAAAGGTGGTACATTTTGTCCTTTCACTGGGACACATTCTCAGCTGGTTTAAGTATGTCCAGATGCATTTACTTACATTTGTATTAATTCCCAGCACCAAAAGATATAATCCTCTTCACACAGAAATCAAATCAGATGTAGACAGTTATATGTATGTATATCCCACACTCAGATTTACACTCAACACATGCAACACCAGACCTGTACACATTAACTTCTGTTACCCTGGAAGTTAACACATAATTTAGAAACCACAAGTTTTAAAGAAATTCCAAGGGACTTTCTTTGCTTTCACAGTATAGAGAAACAGTTCTACAGGCATGATTCTGTACCTGGTAATAACCCTATACATGAAATTACTATCACACCTAACTACAGGGACACTCCGAGTGTTGTGCTATGCATGGCAATGGCAAACTGCTGCAAGAAAATACTATCACTTTCACAAAACTATTAAGTTTCCTCCTGAAATTTAGAATAGAATAGTTCCAGTTGGAAGGGATGTCCCCACAACCACCATCACTCCGACTTCTGGACCAATTCAGGGCTGATCAAGTTAAAGCAGGTTATTAAGGGCATTGTCCAAACACCTCAAGCACTGACAAGTTTGGGGCAACAACCATCTCTCTAGGAAGTCCGTTCCAGTCTTTGGCCACCTTCTCGATAAGAAATGCTTCCTAGTATTTCCATGAAAAAAGCCTGAATTTTGCAATGGTATCAACAACATTTCTAGAACTAACAACATCCATTTTATCAGTGTCTAGGAGATAATTTTTACTATTCTTTTTTTGTTTCTTTTATGATATAGCTATGCAATAACTCTACTTCTTGGTCTGATATTCAACCCTGTAATAACAACAGACAAACAGACCACTAAAAATAGAATCAGAAGAAATTAGTGGGCAATAGATAGAATACATTTAATTTGCACAATGTACTGCTCTGTAAAAGAAAAAGATACTTCAAAATGAAATGCAAAAGACAAATATAGAGCCTCCATTAGAACACGGCTCCCATGTTGATGCCTGCCTTCTGACACACCAACACAGAATATGAAATCCATGGCAGAAAGACTTAGGTTTTCGCACCCTCATTAACCATATTGCAACACTGACTTGGATACAGGGGAAAAAAAATAAAAAAATTCTTCCGTGTGAGAGAGAGACAGAGAGGATCCCTGCTGTTCTGGTGTCATGCTCCAACATAGATTACCATTGACATAACTCACATTTACTACTGAAAAGCTGTTAAGACTGTAGGTGACCTTTCTCCTACAGATGAAGATTGATGCTCCAGTATGACTTTGATCACAAGTCATATTGCTTTCTGTATCCAGTTATTCCATTCTCAATGACACATAATTTTAATGAATTCTGCATAATTTCTTCTCCCAGAGAACCTGTAAACACTGGATAAGAATTTTGGAGGAGCTGTGGCTCTTCCCTGCTCCCTCTCCTTTTTAATTTAAAAAACCAAACAAACCTTAATAAACCTAATGAGAAAGGTGCAACGAGTTTGAAGTTTCACTGAAGATGTTTAGTGCTAGGTTTGTATAATCCCTGCTCTCACATTAGGAAGGTTTGGATTACCATAAGAATCAGTCAGTCACACCTTCAGTACAAGAAAACAGAGCTGAGCTGAGCAAAAGGACAATACAGAAGATGAGTGTGACGTAAATGAGTGAGCTGAGAAAACACTGAAAGCAAACTAAAAGCCAAAAGCTTCCCTGGTGTAATTTCAAGGGAGTTAACAGAATGACAACAAGGATAAATTTGAGATTTGGAATCAATGTACAGATGGCTGAAAAGGTTCTACCTTAAAGAAAAATTGGGTTGCCTGAATCGAACACTAAGAAGTTATGCAACAGGTTTCTGTTTCTGTACAATTGAAAGCTGCCTTCTGTTGGTTTCCTGTTTTCATTTGACCCTTCATAAAAGCCATTCAGGGCCTGTCACTGTCAATGTAAAAACCAATTCTAGGCACAAAGCTTTGACTATATGAGCAGATGGTGACCTTATCCCTGAATATTAGTTCACCAGGCCGTATGCAGCAGGCTTTCACATTAAAATTTAATCGAGATGATCATACAGATGTAGAACAAAGCAGTTTCAAACAAACACAAAGCAAACAAGGAACATGTCTAAACTGTGGAGGCTTGAATGGCTGAAAACAAAACAGCTTTTGACTCACTCTTAATAGTCTTGTTCAATTGTCAGAACTAAACAAAAAATTCCCTCTGGTAGTTTAATATACATAGCACTAGCAAAAGCACATTCTCAGTTTATAGACACATCAATTTTTTCTTATTCACTCTGGCATTCTTCAGATGATAGTATTAAGCTGTGTATCGATACATCCTACAAATCCTGAAGACTAGGAAGTTTTCAATCTTCAGCTTTTCAGAATTAACCTTTTAATAAAATAAAAAAAAAAATCAAAACAACTTTAAAGGAAAAAAATAGCAACCCGGCCATAAGGTCCACCACCTAGAGCAGATACAAAGTGAGCTGGAAAGGGTACTGAACGCTTCACGAGATCAGATCAGCACAAGTACAGTCACTCTATAATAGAGTTGACCAAAATGCACAGTTCTTAGGTGGTACAGTGCTACATAACACAGCTGGCACCCTCTGCGAGATCTCTGTCTTCCAGGAGACAAATGAATATCCTCACTCATATATATCAGAACATACACACACATGCATGCACCTATTTCCCATGAGTCCCAACAAAGCTGCAGGTGGAATGCTGTGATATTGATTCAAATTTATTAATACAAAGCATTAAGTCTGATGTTTTTCATAGCTCTGTTCTAATCATACCTGCTGTGAGATGATAGGACATGTGAATATATGTTTACCCTCAACCTACATCTGAAGAGGAAGGACTTCTGGTGCTGCAAATTATTTGAAGTGCTATTTAACCTTTCCTGGTATTGACATCATTTCCTTTGGGAGTGGAGCAGAGCCTGTCATAGGTTATAGCTTTTATTCAGCACAGTAGATCTCATCTAGTCTGGCAAATGTTCTTCTCCAGCAATTAATTCCATGTTTTATTCATCCCAGAATTCTTTAAAGCTGCAAATCAAAATGCCACTCTGTGCACTGCTAACCACATTATGAACTGACGGTATTGCAAATAAAGGTGCTTTTTGCATAGCAATCAGATTGCCTTTTTTCAGAGAAAATTAATTTAGCTCTGTATTTATCTCACTAATTGCATTCACCGTATTACAGACAAAGTATCACCCGCCTCAGATTTACATTATGCAAAACCTAATCTCTGTAAGTTATTAAACCAAAACTGAGCCACACGTTTACTCCCGAGACACAGAAACCAGTGTTTGAACTGTCAATCTATAGGCATTAGATTTATCTGGAAAAAAGTTTAGATACCATAAACGATAAGAGAATAATCACATCAGATCACATGTGTGCTGTAAATTCACTGCTTAGGAGAAAATAGGACAGCTGACCAACCACATGTTGCTGAATTTATGTCCCCCCAATAATTATAAAAGTGAATACACAGTGTCTTTACGTTCAGTTAAATTCAAGAAATAATGTAACATTCGGATGGAAAACAGGGAGTGCTCTTACAGCTACCCCTCACAGCTGCCCCCAGGGCTCCAGTAAGTTTGTGTGTAAGGTTAGTCAGTTTTCATTGTCCCACTGCATGCTTGAAAAATTAAAATCTTCCATAAAGATGTATATAAAAGCGTGTCCCAACTAGCAGGAAAATTATGTTACACAAAAAGTTACAATTCAGGGGCCAGAATCTGCTGCTCTTATTTAGGCACAACTCCCATTGACATCAATTGCAACTTGCTTGAAGTTGTTCTGAGTAAAAACTGAGAGATTGAACCCCAGGCTGAAATGCTGGAGCTAGGAAAAAGTCTACAGAGTACATTATTGTAGCTAAGTATTGCCAAGGGTTTTTAAGTACTGCTTTGTGCTGTAATTAGTGTTCCACCTCCTACTCTATTAGCTCTATCAATGTGCAAAGCACTCTTCACAAATTTCTACAACAGAACAGATTGAGACAGTGCATTACAGGCAGTGTTTTCATACTATGACTTCTTTTCCATTTTTAATTCTTTGAAAGGTCCCTGTTCACTGGAGTGACTCACAAGGTTGGTGCATTATTATCCCACAGACCTTCTTTCAGTGCCAGCAGTTTAGAGTTTTGAGATGAAACCATGTCACACCAGAAGCAATGCATATCGTTTGTGAAGTCTAATTGCAGCTTTTTCAGAAGGACTTTGCATTGACCTGTGTCTGTCTGGTCACATTATGACATAAACATGAGAGACTGGAGGTCACTAAGGAGAATCCAGTGCTTGGATATCCACATATATGCAAGACAAGGCAGTAAAATCGATCTGTGTTTGGACACAAAAAGAAGAATATTAAAACTGAGATTACAAAGCTAAAAGAACATAAGAATGGCAGCAAAGGTCCAACCACAAGCCCAGGTATCCCAGCACTGTGCCTCTGACTGTGGTCAACAGCAAAGGCTGAGTGAAGCTTACCTTCTCAAAATACCAGTTTATCATATTTAGACTTCCTGAGTGAGAACTGCTGTCTTGGTATTTAACAGCTTTCAGTGGATTTTTCTTCCATCAATTTCTCCACTCATTTTTAAACCTACAGTACTTTGCCTCCAAGTGTCTTCTAACAAGGAGGACAGCTTAAGTTGCATATGCAAATGAGATTTTCCTCTCTGTAAAAGCATAAACTTCTTCCACAAAGGTTTAAAAATGTGGCATCCATTATTTATCACCATTGCAAACACTGAGTGAAGTTATCACTATTTTCTGTGGCACTCACAAAAATGGAGAGCATCACGAACACTAATGAATTTACTTTGAAACTTCAGAAGTAGATAGATCAATATCTTAATTTTCTATTATACCATAAAGAGACTGTTTTCTTCAATATGTCAAATGCCATTGGTAGTGTGAGGCAAATCCAACAGCAGAACCTAAGTCATCAGCTTCCCTATCTGTTCTCTAAAGTACAAGATAAGGAAGCAAAAGCATAAGAAGCTACAGAAAAAGAAAAGATCAGTACTGAAGAGCTTTTAAAAGCTTAAGAATAAATTCAGATCTGAGTTAATTAAGCTGAAAGGAGTTGTACCCATTTTTCTCATTTTTTCAGTATTTGTACTGGTTCTGATCTCCACAGCTACTAGCTTTGTAGATGAAACATGTGTGGTGTTCTGTGCTCTTACAAAATATCTGTATTTCCTCTGTACTGACTTATTTCATGATATGCCTCCTATTTTGAGTAAACCATATTGCTTTTGCTTCATCACTGGCTAAATGGAGTTTTGGAATATTTCTGCTTGTGGAATATTCTGCTTATGGGATAAGCCTCCTGGTCAGAACCTTTGCAGATGGTTCCCTGCAGAACAGAAACAAGTCCATGCCTTCTGAAATGCAATAAGCATCTTTAATAATCCTTTGCAAACTAAGAAAGAGATGTTATAAAATCATCATTCATCTCATCTGCTTTAAAA
This sequence comes from Caprimulgus europaeus, assembly GCA_907165065.1. The sequence continues at coordinate 9,518,774 of OU015541.1, forward strand.
GCCAAAGGGAAAAAAAAATGACAAACATTGCACAGTGACTGAGATGCTAATTCATTGTATTTCATTGGCATTTGATTCTGTCTCCAAAGCTCAACGACGGGTAAGGGGGGAGGACAGGATGAGATGATGTGGGGAGAAGGCCTTAAAACCTGATCTATACACACTTCTTTTCACAGTATAACCAGGAGTACTGAGAGGAGGGAGGAACTGCTTGTCTAACAGTACTGAAGAGAAATTACATAAGAGTTTTTAGACCAAGGACAATATTGTCTCAAATGGACCAAGATGATATAATTCATACAGCTGAACCAGGAAAAAGTTTTGAGTAGTTGGTGAATTTCCTTCCCATCAAACATAACATCTCTTTTTTTGTGATACAGTGATATATACAGGCATCTGTCAGCTGTGAAGCGCTGAGGTATATTCATATTAATAAAAATTTTCTCTCTCACCCATACATATATATTTTATATGAATGTCTGGCTCAAAAGTTTATTTTCTCATACTACAGAGAAGACACCACTGAATTAGGAGAGGTACAGCTTCTATTATTCCATACAGAAGTACACAGGATAATGATACCTGCTCCTTTGTCAGTTCTTTAGTGTCTTTTCTCTCTTCATATGTTTGTAACCCCGCTCACAGGCACATGAGTGTCTCTTTCAACTGCCCAATGCAGACCAGAGCTGCCTCACATGCATGTATGCAATGTCAAATGCCTCATCAGTGTTCAGCAACTAATAAACAGGAGTTAATAATAATAATAAAAATTTCCTCCCATAACTTCCTTGTGAATCTTGCTTATAACTTTCTCCAATGAGAGAGAGAATAATACTGGATTCCAGGTCTGACATTTAAATTAAGAGGTGAGTTTTGGTGGGAGAGTTTGTTATTTTCTATCCAGAGAAGTAAACCTGATACAACAAAATCACTTTGTAGGTTTACGTTACAGTTTTAGTAGGGTAAATAATTGTATAATACAATGGGTCCAGTAGAAGTAAAGAATAGGTATTATGTTGTTATTAAAATAAAAAACTCTGGACAGTTTTTTCCATATTCAGAAACTACTTTTAAATTCATTTCATTTTGGATACAGACCCTGCTGGGATAACCACAGTGATTAAAGAATCAATATGGCATAAGCTAGCCTGAGGGAATCGGGGCCTGCAAGGATACCCTAGGTTCAGAGCTCACTCTGCAATGACATGTATCAGCGTAACGAATCTCATGATGACAAAGAGAGGAAAACCAGATGTGGTGAGAAATACCCAGATTACTGCTATCCCATCCCCCTGACCTGCTGTTGCTGTATGTTTTGTCTTCCTTGTCACTCATTTAGCAAAATTTTATTTTCTCTGTGCCTCTCCTAAGTGTCCACTTCCATTCCCTGGTATAATATATAGTACCAGAAGCTTATATCAAAGTCCTTTGGACAGAGAGTCTTCTCTCCTCAGAGACTAAACAGAGAGAAAAACACGAGGCTGAACTTTTCATTATACACCTTGAGATCCAGGACTGATCCCTCTGCTCAGTAAGAACACCATTCTATTGTAGCCAGCTAATGTTAGCTCTGCAGCTCAGATGGAAGGCATCTATTCCATACGTATGGGTTTCCCAAACTTAACTCTGCTGGTGGTGTAGGATGGGAAAAGTATCATCCAGATTTCCCTTTTAATCTTAGGAACACGTACCCACACGTACATGGACACAATTTCCAGAGACATGAATCCTGCTGCAAAGTCGAGCACTAGAGCATGCAATCTCAATTCTGCATCTTTGAGTTTCCGCATTATGAGAGTCTTGAATCACAATTTAACATGATACCTATTCCACATAATCCCTTAAATTCAATGAGCAGCAGACTCAAAAGACTATTAAGACTGCACAGATCATGAATAAACTGACATATCTCCATGTATGGTGGATTTTCCCTACATATATGCACAACTTTGAACTGCAGCCTTAAAAACACTTCTGAAGGTATTCTTCATGAACTGAGAAACAGAAGTACTTCCAGCTAACTGAATCCAGACCATGTTACTATTAACTAAATGATATGCAAGAGATCAAAGGAAAAAATCCCTAATCAAAGTTTGCAACATGCCTCTAGCTGAGGACTAGAAATAATCACAGGAATCCACTATTTTCACTGTAAAATATTTGTGCTAGTTTCTGTTGTGCTTCTGACTCCTGAAAATGCTCCTAAAACAAGAACAGTTTTTCTACAGCACTCGCAGGAGAGGCTGCAAGGATTCAGTCTCACACTCTTTGTTGGCCACTGGTGCCTTTCACTGCCTGGGAAGGTTGGAAGGCATTATATCCTGGCTGTAAGAGGAGTCTTACAGAGAAATTTTTCTGAAAGAGGCACAGAGACTCAGAATTGCCTATTTCACAGTTCAACTACCTTTTACTTTAGGATCTGAAAGAAATTTATCATTAATTTTATCTAACAAAATATTAGGAGTGCTACTTGGGTCACCTGGCAAAGAACAGAGGGTGTATGAAATCGCCCATTTGGAGAGAAACACTGTTAGTGTCAAAGCCATCCTCGACCTTGCCTGTGACATGCCTCAAGAAGCACAGAGAAAACTACCTGAACTAATTTACTGTTGGGGTTTTTTTAAACCTTTTAACCTTTATTTAAGTTATACCACTGTAAAATTACTCTCTCAAATTTACATCTCTTCTCTAAAATCCTGTTGCACAAGAGAAAGGATTGATATGCACCAGCAATTACAGATCAATACAATGTTTGTTTATCACTGCCGGGGTAGAGCTTTTCTCTCTTTAATGTCGAATGACTGAGGTTAATTTTCTAATCAGATGTGCATTTCCTCTATAACTGCGTTTTGCTGAAGACAATCATTTGGATGATACAAGACATAACAAATCAGTCATTTTTGCTGTGCCATTTTCAATGTTAACATAGTGACTTTGACTCCAGTGAGTGCCTTGCCCAGATGATCCCTATCTGGTTTTGTGCAAGTTTTGCATTCCTGCAGTTATAATGCAAAGCCAGATGGTTCAATCAATCAGCGCCTAGCAGGTGGATCCTGCTCAAAAAGTTGGGGAGAATGCCAGCATTCTTGACAGCATGGATGTTCTACCATCTCCACCTCTTGGCTTGAAATTTATCAGAGGTGAGAGTGATCAGAACTACACTTGAAGTCTGCACGCAAGCGGTTTTGGCATTGCACCACAGTTACAGGAAAAACAGCCAGGCTGAATGCTTGAGTTATGATCTTGCTCTTTCCCCTTCCACCTTCCATTGCCAATTTTTTCTTAATGTCCTTTCAAAAACCTGGCACCATAACAGAATGTAAAAACGTGGAAAGAATGATGTTCAGATTCCCTTGAATGTACTACTTTGGTTGATCCCATCCACAGTGAGCAAGCTGCCCTTGGGGTTGTCAAGCTGAGAAATAGCCTCACATCACTTTATTCTCTTTTCTTTCTTTCTTTCTTTCTTTCTTTCTTTCTTTCTTTCTTTCTTTCTTTCTTTCTCTATGATTTTTAACAAATTAAGGTGTGATTTGTCTTTACTGTTGGTTTTGTGAAGATTTGGATTATAAGAAATCAAAACTAGGGGAGGTTTATTTGCTGATTCAACTCAAAATAAGCCTTCGCATTTCAGCACCAAGAAGCATCATGAATTGAAAGCTAAACAGGTAGGATTTGAAAGTTTTGGTCCACATTTGAAAAATGTAATAATTCAAAGATTTTTCTCTAGAATATAAAGCTAGAATATATGTGTGGTAGTTTCACTTGGCTAGTAGCCAAACACAGCTGCTTACTCCCCACCTCAGGGGTTAGGGAAGAGAATTTGAGGGGTAAGGGTAAGAAGACTTGTAGGTTAAGATAAGAAAGATCTAGTAATTAAAATTAAATAAAACTTCAAACTAATAATAATAATGATGATGATGAAGAAAAAATATGCAAAATCTGCAATTGCTCACCACCAGCCAACCAAGCCCAGCCTGTTCTCTGATAACAGTCCTGGAGGGGCAATGAACCCAAAACTGAAGCTGCAATCCCGGAAGAGCAAGAGCCAGAGAGACAGCAAACCCCCACAAGAGAGAGACCCTCATTAATATACTGAGCATGATGTTATATGATATGGAATATCCCATTGGCATACCCAAATGCCAATCTAGCTTATTAAATTTACTATTTCTCACTCCCCCTAGACCTGGTACCTGCAGACTAGCAAAACACAAAGCCCTTTGACTTCTGGCATCAACTGAAAACATTAGCATGTTATCAACACTCTTATAATAAATCCCATACTGAAACCAAAACACAGCACTATTTAGCTACTAAAAAGAAACCTAATTCTGTCCCAGCTAAAAACCAGGACAACATGTCAAGAGATTATAAATTCATTATCCTAACCTGATCCAGGATAATTTATCTGTATAGAACAGGGACTCACTTGTTTTCTTTCATTTCTCAAATAAACAAGAGCTAAGACAGGCTATCGCAGTACAAAAGCCGGACTCTAAGCTGAGCTGAACTCCACACCACTGTCCTGCTCCCCTGGGCCAGCAGGGCTGTGTTGGCCTTCACCACAAGCTAATAAAGTTTATTGGTTGTTCTAAAGTCTGGCAGTTGAAGGTTTGGTTTATACTTCAGGCCCCTCTATCATCTCCTGTGTTGGGAAGTGAGTAAGAAGTGAGAGGCTAGCCTAGCTGGCTTTGTAACAGCAGAGAAGCATCTCAGTCCTCAGAAGTCCTCACAGGTTGTGTTGTTTTGATGTAGTTTTTTGCCATTTTATATGTTTGCACTGCTTCAGCTGTACAAATGGAACTTGGAAACAAAGGATAATGCTGCAAACTATATTATTTCAACAAATTGTTCTCATCAAGGTTTTTGACAAGAAACTCAATGTCTTCATGGCCTAGCCTATTGCTATTGATGCCAGCTATCAACAATAGGAACCCTAATGACAACTTAAGCTCAGCAGAACCTCCCCTATGCCTTCCTTTTACTGCTTAGGTAAAGTACTTAGGTTCCAAACCTAGATAAAGAAACACTTGTATAGAAGCTACACTGTAATGAATATAACTGAGACATCACAAGGTATTCATCAGTTGGTCAGAAATACAAATTTTTGGTTTTTTTCTTCTTCCTTCAGCCTACCATCTGAAGCAATCACAGTGTCCAACAGCTTCTTCTGTTAAAGCTGATATTAGACATCATTCATTAGCTATTCTGATAGAGTAGGAACAACACAATTAATCTCAAGTACTTCAAATCCTCTAGAAGATAAAAGGCAAGTAATGGATACTACACTGATAATAAATTTATGATTTTCAAGCTGACTTAGTTAAAGAGACAAAAACAGAATTCTGTGCTTCTTAGCTTTTTCCATCCTTTATAAGCATTCACAACTGGCTGAAATTAGGTACCTAGTTTAAATACAGGAGTCAGGAAGCTGGGCTCTCTGGGACCACAGAATGATCAGTGAAGAAAAACCAGGCCTATTAGAATTCAGAGTAGAAATTTCCACATCCTCTGGGGATCTTCTGAAATAAGCTGTGTACAATCCAAAATTTCAGTGTAGTTCCTTTCTCATAGATAATTCTCTATAAAGAAGAACCCACCCCCTCAAAGAGGGGTTCTATGAAAAAAACTGTTAAATAGCTCCACAGAAGCAGTTTCACAACTAGTAAAAGGATTTCACACAATTACCCCATACTCTTTCAGAGGATTTATTTTTTGCTGGCAAATATGGTCCACCACAATCACTTTCTTACACACACAAGAGAAGAACACAGAAAAAATCTTGCAATTAGATATGGAAGGTTTTTATCTGTAATAAACTATCTATGGCAAGACTAAAACATTTGTTCATCGTTTTCTGCAAACAGACTTTGGTATTTATGAAGCTGTTGGTCATGCAGAACTTTATTTGTAAGTATACTACAGCCTGAAAGCATCTGAAAAACTATTAGTTTTTAATTGATTTTGTCTGTTTGGTACTTCGTGAAGCTGCTTGTGAGTTACATGGTCAGTTATTGTTTCCTCCAAGCTGTAAATAAGTCATTAGTCGCTTTTTCTTAGCTGCCTATTACATAGGCACAGCCTTTCCCAGGAACTGGGATGAACAAAGGCCTGTATGGATGAAGGCAAAATGAAAAATAAAGTAGAAGACCTGAGTGTGGTTGAACTGAATGAATTTGAATAAATATCCAATGAACACAGCTCTACAGTATTTAGTTAGCTTTACCTTTCAGCTTCATTTTTTCCCAAGGACTAATAAGAGAGGCATATGCTCCTGCAGTATAAACACAAGAGACATCAGTTATGCTCTCTTCTAGAAATTATATCCTCTTCCTACCACCTTAGACTTCATAGCCATTTCAGATATTGTGACCCAAAATGTCTTACAATAGCTCTAAAAGAAGCAGAATGACAGCAAGAAGCATAAACACTTCTGCCTGCAGCAATCTGAAGTGAAGCCTGTGCTCAAACACTTGCTTGTGTCGAATTTTCAAGCCAGGCCTCCAAAAACAGACTTGCCAGCCACACTGGTCATTTTGTTTCCAACAGTAAGTGTGCATGCACGGACACATCGGGATGTTCCGCCTAAAAATTAGGCTTTTGGCTTGAGCTGTCCCTTCAGTACAAACATATTAGCCCCCTAATGTTTATGTATCTGCTTGACAACTCTCTAGCCATGAGGATGGAATTCTGCCAACCAAAATTTTCTGTTTCATCCTTAATGTAAACAGTTGCTTTGAAGTGCTCCAGGTTTATTGAATGAACAAATAACTTGTTTATGTAAAATATTCAGGGAAAAATTCCACAATCCCTCAGTATATAATTGCAGTTTGCCTTCACATTCATTCTGTATATAAGCAGGTCTGGTTTTATATGTATAGAGGCTCTCCTATATGGTACAACCATATAAGTATTCTGAGAGATAAAACTGAGTGAGCAGGAAAAGCTGGGGAAACCAAAGCAAGCTGGCTTAAGCCAAAATGTTCAAATTTAGACACCTAAGCTTAAGCACCTGAAGTCATATCTGCATACCAGTCACATAAATAATATTTTTAGAAGTGACTAGACCTTTAGAGGCATGATAAGTGGCTTTCCTGACAAAGATAGTACTGGTAAATCAGTTTATCTTACAGTATATAATATTGATTCTTAAGAAGAATGCAATATAAATCAAGTAAATATCAACTGCGTAAGAATCAATTTCACTTGGTAATTCTATTTTTTAATGCAGCATGTTTTATTTTTCTAATTGAAAGGCAGGTTCCATTTATCCTCTGCTGATTAAGATAGTCTCCTTTGATGGACAAACAGCAAAAGTCTATAAATCCATTGTATGCTTCTGAAAGTTATTATGGCTTCTTTAGTTTCTTTGCCTTCTAAAAATTTTCTTAATCTGGAAGAACATAAACTTAAATCAAAGAAGTCAAACCTATTCTGTCTCTAAAACCTCTTTTCAGTAATTTTAGATTAATCAGATGATACTGTATTCTTAACATATGCATGCTTCTACAGCATTTTTAAATTCAAATATTACTAGACTGTATGAAGTATTTAGTGAGTGAAGTCAGCTGCTACTGAAGTTTTAAATCCAGAGGTACTCTTGTACAAGCCTCACTTTTTAAGAGCACCACCAGTAAACCAACCCCTGTTCCTATGCATCCCATTAAAGTAGCACTGGAAAATCTATTTCATTTCTGCCAGCAATGCCTGGATCCAGAGAGACCTGGAATCTCTCAAAAATCTGGGAAAGAAGCCAATGGGGAGTCCCAAAAATAGGTCCCTCCCAAGCAAAAAAGACATTGTCAAGTGCATCTATCTACCAACAGATCAATACTTGTAGACGTACCACATCAGAATATTGTCTTTGATGACATTTCAGTTCTGACTTACACACATAGCTTCTTCTCTAACAGAAGGTAATTTCTAGCACTTGGGATACCAGCCACAGGGTAAGACTGTTCTATAGATCTTGTATTTTAGACCACTTTTAAAATAATTCCTATTCTCATACAGCTGATACAGATGACTAATATGCTCTATTATCCATAGTAAATACATTTATCTCATTTACTAACAATAGTGTCATGCTTATCCACATTACATGAAGAATAATCTGAATCCTTTTAGAAACAAGAATCTGATTTAGATTAGGAGCCTCTTCTGCATTGCTTCTGTAAGAGATAGTGGAGGAACCCTCTCCTTCTGGTGACTGTACAGGAATCCAAGGGAGACTAGTCTGTTCACTTAATTTTTTGAACCAGATGCTAACGTTAAGCTGTGTGAGAACAATCATCTTACATGCTCACTTTCACCCTCACTAAATTAATGGGCAAGAATTGCCCTTGCTCTGTTCTGTCACTTTCATGCACCAATAACACGAGTTAGACCTGCAGTCATACATTACCCTTTAGTCCGTTTGCTTAGTACTGAGGCACCTCATTATTCAGCCACAGGGTGGAGAAATGACAGTTCCTGCCAGTAGGATGACATTCATTCAAACACTTCAGACAGCTTTGAGAAAAGTGCTGGATAATGCTATGGCCAAAAGATAGCTGCATAGACATGGATGATTAAGATCAGGAAAAACAACATTATGGTTCAGAGCTTATTTACAGACTCTCTTATCTAAATTAGTAGCTCAGCACAAACCGAGGGGAGAAGAGTGGACGATTGTCTCTTTAGTTGGTTTGTCTTTCACTAAAATATCAGGAACTGGACAAAGCTATAGACAGAATGTTGCTCCAGGGGGATCAGTGATCCCATGTGCTACACCAAATTTGGAAATCCCATAATCAGTAATTACATTACTAAATAATGGTAAGTGGTTTGAATACATATGTGTGAACAGCTGACCTTATTTCATCACTGACCTGGAAAACAATTATTAAGAAAACTAGTTTCACAGTAATTACTCAAATCTTCTCCCTTTTTTTTTCTCCAGTGAACTAATATTTTTTTATTGACTTCAGACATTAAAATTTTTAATTTGCTGATATAAAATATGCTTGAGGTGTTTAGATTTTTATTTTCTCATTTAAAAACTGAAATGCCTTGTTTTCTGGAGAATCATATAAATTTTTTACCAGCTTCCTCCTTCTAATGAAAACAATTCTGCAAGAAGCATCAAAAGTATTTGGTCAATTTAAATCTACATTTTACTAGACAAAGTTTTGACCAACCAACTCACACAGTTCTAGCTTGGATAGATTTTCCCTCTTAGGAAAAGGATTTCTCCCTCCTGTACCATCAAGGGGAAACACTGATTCTCATTATTTCCTATTCATTCTCTTTCTTAATCCTATAGATATCATGACAACCTCAGTCTTTTTCTTTCCTTCCCTTCTGAATGTTTTCTCTTTTTCATGTGTTCTTAATCTTTATTGATTCTACCCCTGAATTTTCCTCTTTTTCCCCCAGTGATCCCATTGTTTATTCGCTAGCTTTGATACTATCCACAATCTCTGCACAACTAAGATGTTCCTGTGGTCAGCTGCAAAAGAAGTGATGGCGGGTACAGGATCTGTTCATTTCTGTACTAACTGAAGCCAGGATATTTCATCAGGAATGCTGCTCCCATGTGCTGCCTCACTCAACCCTTCTTCAATCACTACCATCTTTGGAAAAATTGAAACCACCGCTGAAGTGGAAGTGATTTCCAATGTCCCCTGGATCTTACTAGCTGGGATGCACCCAGGATCTCCTTAGCCCCAGAAGAGGACTGACTGCTCTGCAAACCTGTTGCTGTAAGTCTCTTCCTGCTCAGTTCAATTATTTTCTTGTTCTTCACAACTGAATCACAGCCTATCTGAAGTAGTTCAAGCTTCCAGGGACTTGCCTTGATTTCTGAAAAGTGCTCGGGCAATATCTGAGTCCCTAACATACAGCAATGACAAAAATTTGGGGCAAATGCTGGCATCTTTAAATAACTAGAGGATGTGTCAAAGTGAGGATTAAATACCTGCTCAGCACTGTGAATGGCTGCTCAGCCAATGTCAAAGTAAGTGAGTTCCACTTCAGCCAGCAAAGATGCTGCACATATAAAGTCCAGCTTACAAAGGTCTTTCTGGTCTTTGTCAAGCCCATAAAATAAAAGCACACCATAACATAAACCAAAAGGAATTAAAAATTTCTCTCTCTCAGGCTGATAATAAAGGCCTCATTTCAGGTCAGCATTCCGCGCAAGAGCCAAACATGGCAAAGTACCAAGAAGAAAGGAGATGGACTCTCCCTCCCCCAGACCCTTTTATACTCAGTCATTTTAATTGATTCTTACTCAGTAGCCTCATTACTGGATTCTCTCAACTGGCCTTATTTTGCCTGCTTATCTGAAAGGTAGGCAGTAAGTTCTTACTCCTCATAAAGATTTAACTTCTCTGCCCAGCCCTGTGTCGAATTCATCCCCCCACTTCACAGCCGCAGCACGGACTTCAGCATAAGATGGTGAACTCAGCTGCTTATTTTTTTGATACAGACAAACTCCTCCCTCTCCCTCAACCATGCAATTTTCTCACTGACTTTAACTTGCTTTGACTGGGCTATAAACAATTATTCAAATAATTTGAAAAGCCAGTATCATTAAATATTTTCCATTCATCAATCTAAACTGATCTCTCTGGACATAACTGAACTGTGCTGTCTTTACATGAGGGAAGTGTTGCTTGGCTCTTCCTCTGTGCAATCTCTTCCTCAAAATATTTGCTCTTCAATAGGTTAATTGTTTTCCTCTGCTCACATTGAGTCTGTCAGGAAGGTAAATGCACAGCTAACCTTAACACACACTTTCCCAGGAAAGAGAGTAATTTATCATCGCAAGAACTATAGCGGATCTAGGAGACATTAATAGCTCACCAGCCAAGTGACCTACATATGGCAGGGGAAGGCTACAATCAGCACAAGAAATCTTATATACACAAAAGAAGCACGACTCCATCTGGTTCGAGTTGCCATCTTACTTTTATCTCCTTTTGCTGAAAGTTTTGACTGCTTCTTTGACTGAGCATCTCTTTATGTTGGACCCTAACAAGAGAGCAATTGTATGCAGCAACACAGAATTCTCACACTGTTATGATTATGTGCTAGTGGGAAGGTCTGGAAAATCACTAAGGGTGTATAAAGAGCAATAAATTATTTCCACCTTCCTCAAGGGTAAGTGTAAAAGGAACAGTGCAAACGTGTACCAACCTATTCCTGAAGAAATCATAAAGACCTAGGGGGGTCTTTTTGCACGTCCATCACACCAATGACCACTGTTCTTGTCATGTATCAACCATCATCATCCATAAGTATAGGACTCTTCAAACAGCATCTACCTCTAATGTGCTGGTTTGGACCCCTCTTCCTGCTGAAAACCACTCTCCATGGCAGTCATCACCAGGTGGCACTATCACACAGTCCGCCCAGCACTTTTCCCGGTGTGCAAGCAAACGGCCATTCTTTGGAAGACATTGATAATAGAATTGTTGATTATATTTTTTGATAGATAAAATTTTGCCTTGTCAAAGACAGGATATTTTGCTCTCTGCTTTGCTCTTTGGTGGAAATCAATCCTTTCAGGCAAAGCTATTCCTTGGCAGTGGGATTCTGTAGAAGAGGGCACCCATCTACTCTTTGTGACTACTGGTCCAGGACTGATGTACCCTAACAAAACAAGTTACATTTAGAATACATCCACACCATGGCACTGTTTTCTCCTCCACTGGGAAGTCAGCTTAGAAGGTCCCACATATGTCTACCACAACTGAACAAAGGAAAACCACTACTCTGAATGAAGCATAAGGCTTCAACTAATCTGAAATTTCAAGTAGACTGAAATATGACTTGGATGTAGCCTGCACCACTGTGTCTATATTGAAAAACACAGAAGTGAACAAAGCACACACATGACTCACTTTGAGGCACTAAGTTAATTTTTCTTAGTTCAAAATGGGCAGAGTGAGAATTCACACAAAGTTTGTGTATATACCATTCCTTATACTTCAACAATCACTGTAAGTTGCTTAAAATCACATTCTGCTGGATTCCCCTCCACTGGCAAGGTAAGGAAACACATTTTTTAAGAAGTCAAATGAGCTATGTCTTGGTGTGTTGTTAAATGCACACATCTTAAAAACATTCTCCTCTGATTCTATGATCTCAAATAATGTTAACATAACAATGCCACAAGCCGTGCAGCAGGCATTACAACTACTATACAATTGCCTTTTTCATAGGAGGAAGGGAAGAATTTGTGAAACATAAGTCCAGAAAATTCCCTGGAAATACAGAGCAGAGACTGAATTAATAAATCATATTAACCCTTCATGTTCAGAATACATAAGGCACACAACACTCACCACTGTAGTGGTGACTATTTCTCACAGCTCTTCCACAGAACTGAGTTGCTAGAACATTTCTGTTTTTCAGAAGTGTTGACCATGCTGTTTCTGCTGGCTCCCATTGACTTTTTGACTTTCAAAATAGCAAGTGGTATCAATGCTAACCACGGAAAAGGGTTCAGGCACTTTTGTTTACAAATGGCTTGGATGGATAACTGCAATAGTCCTATTGTTACATGTGGGTCATATTAAACTCCTACTTTCTATGTAAGAATACGCAGATATCAGTCTCGCGTACTGTGACCTTTAGATTTCCCTGAAAGTCACACTATTTAAACGAGCACTGCCTTCACTAGTCTATACAGCAACCAATAACTTTTCAACACCTACCAAACACTCCAGCACTTAGTGTTATGGAAAGGGAACCAAAACTGTTTTCAAAACAGTAAGGCACACAGCCAATGCCTGTGATTTTGTCCTGTTGCCTTCCTTGCTTCTCCATGCAGCACCTTTGAACCTCTCCTGCCTATTCATCAGTGAACAGAGTACAAACTGCAGAAATCTACCACTGAGCATTTGTGTATTTTCCTGGCATTTCCTGATTACAATAAGAATTTCAGCAAGCAGGTCAGGTGCAAACAGGCCAATATCAAGCTACTCATCTTTGTGAATCAGAAATAAAGAAAGAACCTAGTAGTGACCTATAAATATACCCACTCATTTATTGAAACTTCGATTGGTCAGTACTTGTTTTCAAGACTTCCAGATTAAATGGGAGGCTTTGCAAGATATGTTTGCACTTCATTCTGTCAAAATCTACACTGAACCGAGTGAGAGTCTTAGTGGTCTATTGTACAAACTGTGAGATGTTCTACTAGTTAAATTTTGAACTAAGTGCATTAAACATGCAGACTATACTCACCCTCACCAGGAATAACCCATCAGGGACCCATTTGGTCCAGTATGTAATAATTTGCTGTGACCTTTCAGTATCTGATTTTGTCAATTGTTTCTGAATATGAACTATGTAACTTATAACATATAGCAGCGGATGGTCAGAGCACATAAAAAGACTGCTTATGACACTGTTTATTTGCTTTTCTTGTTTCAAAATTGTTTTGATACACTACATTGGTTTTACATTTTATTTGCAAGCATAACAGAGTTTGTACTACTTGCTGAGTTATAACACAACTAGCATTTAGCAAATCCTGCAATGGTGCACTATTACACAGAATTAAACACTACTAAAACCCAATGATTGTTTCTGTTATCCCTAGTGTGAGTGATAATATTTAGTACCATGAAATATGCTAAATTACCAGACTCCCCCTTTACCCATGAAAGACGCACGACACAGGCAGCCTGAAGTTTAAACACTGGCTGGCCCTTACCAGCACGCCTCATGTCTGACCTAGAGGTGCTTAGTTCAGCCTTCAAATTCCATTCAGTCCTTGACCTCTGTGCTGAGACTGTCATCACAGGTGCCAATTAGTGGCAAAGCAGTTTTGCTGGGGGATTCTGTGATTGACCTGAGCATGAAGGGCTCTGCATCCCATCACCTCTTCCTGCACAAACCGCCTCTCCTTTTTCACCTGCTCCTTACTAATCCTGCTCTGATGTGCTGTAGAGATTTAATTATCTTAACTGGCCTGTATTTGTGCAGTAAAGTGACAGTTCTTTACCACACCATTGACCTGTTCATTTCTCTACAGGTCTATAAGTAAAGCAGTGATTAACTTCAGCCATATCAAAAGGATATTACCAGGCTTTTGGAGAGGCTTTAGAAGAGTTATTTTCAGAAATACTCACACTGGGCCACATGCCAGCCTGACCCTGAGCTCTGGGCTCATATCATGAGTCGAAACGATTGATGATTTTAAGAAGATTAGTATTGCAGAAACTATCACTCACTGCATTTATGGGGGATTCTGATTTAGAGGTGTCCAGTCATAATCCTGTAGACAGCAGCCTTGCTCCAGTGCCTCCTCAGCCAAGCACATAGTGTGTGTCAAGATTCAGAACCTGTGGTTCCTCTTGTATTGAGTAGGAGTTTGTCTTTGAGGAAGTTATCAACAAGATGGAGTCAGGCTTCTTAAAGCCCTATGTGGCAGTGTGATAAGAGACAACGGCATAAACTGAAACAAGGAGATTTTGTCTGGATACAATGAAAAACTTTTTCACCATTAGGGAAGTCGAGCATTGGAATACTTTGCCTAGAAAGGCTGTGCAGCTTGCACCTTTGGAGATTTTCAAGGCCAAACTGGAGAAAGCCCTGGGGAGTCTGATCTGTTCCCATTGCTGACTCTGCAGTCATATATATATACACATATATATACACACATATATATACATAAATAAATATATATATATATTCAAAATGGATTCCATTCAGTCTTTAAGCTTTAGCTGATCTTTACAGTGACTGCAAAAAAACATGTGCACAACCTACTCTCCAGGATACAGCCAGGAACTAGATTGCTTTAGAAACTCATGTCCTAGCTGTATTTTAGTCCAGGTAATAAGATTAATTCTACTAAACTCATCTTGCAAGATATCCCAGCACAGACTTGTATTCTACAGACTTTAAAACAGATTCTGGTGCAGATAGAGCACATTGATACATCAGATTTCATTACACATACTCTACCTAACCTCAGCCTCTCCATGCATTGTAGAAACAGTTGCACAGTCTGCAAAAGTCACCCGAGATGCTAGGCAAATGCTCAACAGTCATTGTGCACAAGCAATACTCCTACTTAGCCACTTTAAAACCAATTACAGTAACCTTGAGAACTGCAGCCATATTTTGCTTACTGCATAGGCATACTCATTCACGCTACTCACACAGAGGAGTATCTTACTCTGTAAGTAGTCTCAAATAAAAGAATGAGACCATTTGTGGAGTAAAATGTGATGTGATAGTGGCTCTTAATTACAGAACAGCAAGAACTAGTGTAATCACAAAAGAAAATGTGCTTTAAAATGAAATTTGAGGAGATCTGGAGAATCAATGAACAGTACATTAAAGCCTATAGGAATCACAAAGCAACTCCTTACACAAAATGTATGAAAGGACAGAAAGAAAAACACAGAAAATAGGAAAAGTGAAAGGCAACTAGATATGGATCTATTAAATGACACAAAGTAAATGTGCTGAGAAAAGACAAGCAAAGCAGGAAGTTTTTAATTAGGTAAAAAAACCAATCTTCCTTTTCCATCCCTCTCACAAATAGTAATTATTAAATAGTAAATTTTAAACTTTAAAGGTTGACAGGCAAACTTCAACTAACAGCAGATCAAGTGATCCCTGGAATAATACAGAATACAGATCACTTCTTGTGCTTCAATGTTCTGGGTAAAAAGCTGTGTCTGCTTATCTTCATAAACAGTATGAAAACTTGCTACTTACACAAGGTTTCCTCCAAACATCATGAATTATTTTCTTGGTTAAAAGCTTCCTCATTATTGTTAAATTAGATTACACTGAGATTCTGAAGAGTTTTTGTCATTTCTATTTTAGAAGCACACTTAATGAATAATGTTTCTCTGTTTTTACTGTGCAAACATCAGAACAAAAGCTATCTACATAGTATATTTAATAAACTGTATCTCTGAGAACAAACTGTTAATTAGAGTACCAGCTGCATCCAGTTCCATCCTTTGAGTGTAATGAGGAAATCAGTTAGGCATTTAAAAATCTATTTAAACTTGATTTAAATGTTTTGATGGAGACAAGTGAAGTGTGAATTCCAAAATGTTAATTTTGGTAAACAATTGGCTAAAGCTTGAAAAGAATCATAGACTATTGTGCAACAACAAACAGATCTCATCATACTATATTAGTGGGAGAAAAAGCCAAGTTCAAGTGAACAGCAGGTGGTAAGAGAAGTTAACAATGACAAGCCAAGTTTGACCATAAGTCAGTTTGGATCTATGTATTAATTTTTAAAAGAGCTGCTCTCCTCATATCAGCAGAAATAATGTATATGGCTTTTGTTTCCTCTCATTTAAACTCAAGACCTTGTTCCATGGTTGTCTTGGAACTGAGATGCCATACATTGCTAGAACCAATAAACTGTGATCTGTGTTTTCTTTGGGTTTTTTTAGTCATGAAAATAAGACAAGTGTCTGCAGAAGTAATGGCCTCTCTGTAGATCAGCTCTTCAAAATACATGTGTATCACTTGTTTCCTGGGAAGGCTGAACACATCAAATGAAAACAAACCAAACGGTGGTTAGTGAATTTCAAAGGCCATTGTTTAGGTGACTGAACTGGTTAAAATAATGACTTCATTTTGTCTTCAGCAAATTTCAGCAGATTCTGTCCCTTCTCCCTTATTTTCTGATAATGTGTTCTGTATTAAATAACAAAAACCTTGGTAGCTTGCTAAGTGCTGCACCTCAGCAATGCCCTAGGCCCCCCCAGATTCATCTTTTGACAGCAGAGAGTGTCAAACTCATTAGTTAATGGCCAGAAGAAAAAAAAAAAAAAAAAAAGAAAAAAAAAAGGAGCAGCTAATGTACTAAAAAGCCTGTCATTAACTGCAGGAATGCCCATTCCTCTTATTGCAGCAGTAATAAACCATATTCAGTGGATTCATAATCCCAGAAATCTACTAGACAGCTAAATACTGTTGGGTGAGTGGAATATGAAACTGCACAGAGTTTCATTTGACATCACATAGCTAATGAGTTATTTTCCTCCCTCAAGGTAAGGTAAAATCTAGTCTTCCTTTAATAACTAAGATCCAGCTAGCTTAATATTCTGTTTTGGTTTTTGGTTATTTGTTTGGTGGGGGTTTTTTTTAGAATTAAAACACTACTTGCACAACTTATAGCTGAGATTCCCCACTGAAAAATACAACTGCCTCCAGTCTGAAAGTGGGGAGTTCTTAGCCACTGCAAGAGCTGCACTTGAAATCAAGCCCTTTGTCTGTAATTCTTTCAGTTTGTTCTCATTACTTGTCCAGATTCTAATGGATTGAAGAGGCATCTGGTATCTTGCCACAATGGAATTAAAAATCATCTGGGGAGAAGGATGACTGCATAAACCTTAACAATGCAGGTTATATTGTCAAAGCCTCCCAAAGGTTTTGCACCATTTTAATAGCTGTTTAGACCTAAAATTCACATTGCAAAATCTGAGTCTATTAGAGAGATCTTATAAATTACAAATATTGATTCATCCTGGATGGTAACGGAGAATGAAGTTATATGTCTAGAATCAGATTTGCAATAACTTATTAACAGGTTATAGGGAAAGAGATGGTTGCAAACTAAGAAAAAATATCATCCAAGATGAAATACTTCTTAGGGATTAACACACAAACAATAATGTATAAATCCTTTATACCAAGTTTTCTACTTACCTGGCTTCCCTATGAGTTAGGTATTAACATAAATCAGTATATTCTTACCTTCAATCTCAGTAATAGAAATATAACTGTCAGCAGCTTCTTTGACTCTATCAGTTCAGCATCTCTTCCTCCATCCATCAGCAAACAGCAGTGCAGTAAACAGAGACACAACAGCCTAACTTAGCTATGAATATATAACCAAGTAAATCAGCTGTATCAATTTAAGTTAAATTGTTATGGTTAGCAAAGAAAAAAAAGACATATATAGTCCCTGGAGTTCTAGACCTAACAGCATGACATCCTGTTAGGTATGCAAGTAATGATCTTCATCCTGGGAACAGGAACAGATTAAACAGCACTAACAGGTCCTCAGCTATGCAACAGGTGCTGGCACTTTGGAGATCACTACCCTCAGTAACCTCCCCTTTCAGCTGCAACTAACCTACCTAATAAGGAAGCTAAAAAGGAACCCATTATAGCTTTCTGGCCTGAGTGTGGGGGAAGCATTAATATAGACTCATGGTTGGCATCTAATAAAGCAGCCTAAGGCTTCTGTAACCTTTTACTATCTGGTGCCTGGGTAACCACGCTCACTCAAAGAGTTGTCTTGTGGGAGTTAAGGTGGAATTGCCAACCACACCATCTCCTTTGGAAGGACTTTGAAAAGTTCACCTAACTCAGGACAGTTTTTGGAACTGTGAACTTCATTCACAAAGAGGAGCTTTCTTCATGTTCAGAAAGAATATGCAAGTCCTGATTCAAAAGCACAGCTAACTGTCCTAGTATCTCCTAATGACTAGATTTTTTTAATTAATTAGGCTGCTAGGCAGATGCATAAGGCAGCTAGCTAAAGACAGATCTATAAAACCTTTTGCAGACATGGAAATCAAATCCTACTTGCACTAGAGACCAGCAAAAAATGAACTGGCTCTGAAAAAGAAGTCATGTAGACATAAGTAAAAAAAAGGCAAAGCTTTATAATTAAAGCACCATGACTATGCAGCTGATGGTTAGAGAGAACTCAAACCTGGACAGCTTACATCACAGACAGAGCAAATTTGCATCTGTTTGCAAACATGTGTGCAGACATACCCTAGGTACATACCCAGCTGCACTGAGCAGATGGACATCCAAGATCTTGTTACTGCAAAGACTAGAGTTTTAGCACATAATGTCCCTTTATGATTTGTCCTTAGTTTCCCCATCTCTTGTGAGTTTATCAGTACAAATATGAAGATACTATTTTACCTCCTATAGACATGACTTTTAGGTTCAATACATTTAAATTTCCAAAGTGTTTCAGGAGGTTTTTTACACTCCTCCCCATTTCCCCTCTCTCTCTCTTCGATTAACACTGGGCCTTTCTTTGTAAAATATCCCACTCTGTTTGCACAGTTTTTCTCTCCACATAGGCTTTCCCAAAAACACTGAGGGCAAGAGTAGAACTTTCCAATCCACAGCATTTGGAATGCTTCATAATTAGGCAAAATGTGTTCACTGACACCTCTAGCAATTGCTCATTATGAAGAAGCTGAGAAAACAAATGAAGGAAAAAGAATTAGGGAGGTCACTAACTACGGAGCCTTTTGAGACTTCCAGGCGTAATGAAAAGCCTCTGGAACAAGAGCACTCCGGCCACACAGACTGCCGCCTTTGGTGAGCTGTTGAGACAGTTTATTTCTGTCATTCCTCTTGACCAAAACCAGGTAAACTAATGGCTTTCAAAAGGTGGAAATATTTTACATGTTTCAGTTAAAATAACTATTTAAACATGAAATAGGTGACCTGGGCAGACTGTCAAAATGGGTACAGCAAGGATTTACCTCTTGCAAACTTTCCCCTGATGTGATTTTACTTAAGGACATATGCTTTCATGTGGATCCTGTGGTTTCTTTTTTAAGGGTAGAGAGAAAGCTTGGAGTGCAGAAAAGTTTCAAATCCTGTAGTTAGGGAATCCTTTAGAGAGAGTAACACATGGCTTTCATTGGCTTCACTTTTCCAAAAAGAAAGCCTAAGAAAAGGAGAACAGAGTGGAAAACCAGAAAGCAGCTCCATCCTAGAGCTACAGCAAACCTCATCATAAAAGTTTACATAGACACCATAAAAGTTTACTTACAGACAATAAACAAAATCT
Organism: Caprimulgus europaeus; assembly: GCA_907165065.1. The sequence goes on from OU015541.1 coordinate 9,538,584, forward strand.
CGTATCAGAGCCAAGTTACAATTAAAGCAATGAAAAATCAAATGGCTGGAAGAAACAAATTCCAGCATATACAAATTAATATCAGTATTTTACAAAGGAGGAGGTGGGGGGTGTGGAGAGTAGAAGTATCTTCAAATTGTATCTTATTCTTTCCAAAACACTTTACTCATGTCTTGTATTCTGCCCTTCAGAACACTGAGCAATCACAGCTCTCAGAAAAGTACAGGACACCTGGTTTTCAGCACCTTGCAGAACAAAAATATACTATTGTATTGCATTTATGAACACAAACACTAGCCTTTCAAATTAATGAACCAACACTGCAGATTTCTGAGAGCTGTACAACATGCAGGCTGGAGAAACTGAATCTGACCCAAAGACAATGGAATGATTCCTATCAGTTTCCCTGGGACTGGGATCAGGCATTTATGTGTTTTGGAAAGAGGCCAGACTGACAGCCCTGGAGACCATAAGTTCTGTTTATCCACATAACAAGCACAGCACAGGCAGGAGCATGTGATCTTAACCCACACCGAGTCCCCTGACAGGCGGCCTCAATCATTCATTGGAAGAACAGCTTTTTCAGGTGAAAAGGGAATTTACTCTGGGTAGCCCATTTACCCCTTGGCCTCTCTGCTGAAGCTGCCAATTACAGTTAAATGTTGGCAGCTTATTTCTCCTTCCTCAAACTATTGTCACCTCCGGTGGTGCAGATTTAATTGAAATACTTTTGCTACAAGTTGAAAAGAGGATTTGTAACTTACTCCAGCACAGCTGTAGCTAACTAGACCAACTGCCTTTGCAGACATATTTATTATGTTATCTTACAAAATCAATTAGAAGTGTCAACAACCTTGACAAAGCCCTGAACTTGAAGAGAAGGTAGTACCCTCTTCTTAAATTTGCATTTATTTGTAGGTACAGCATGAGAGCGAGAACAGTCATTGCTCACATCTTTGGTTAGGACAAGGGGATTGATTCTTGTGCAAAGGGCCAGCACAAATACAACCCTGTTCTGTTGTCAGCTACTCACTGAAAAGTTTCAGCCACATTAAATTTATCTTCTTAAAGGAAATACATGAAATAAGGCATTTAAAATATGTCAACATAAAAATAGTCTCTGCTAATCTGCTATATTTTTCCACCTAGAAATTATTTCACTTTCTGATGTGTATATATTTCCCACCCTGTGAACTTCAGGAAAGACTTCCACTATGGAAAAAAAATCTAAGAAAACCCAGGCGTTACTGAAAGTCAACAGTTATACAGATGTAGCTCTAAAAATCTACAGAAGTAGAAAGAGGGAGCATTCTGCATAATTTTTTTTTAAAGAACAGAACTTCACCATATTGAACTCTCCAAAAGGAATAGTGTTGTTTGATTAAATTCTACAGCATTTCCTAAAAAGGCACTAAAACTCATGTAATTTTCTTTCAGTTCTTTCATCATCTAAGTAAGCATTTCGAATAATACCATTCCTGCTGAATAAAAAGTTTCTTCCATTTCCTCATTTATCCACCCCCAGCCTTCAGCACGCTTCCACCTGCCCTGTCCCACAGGGCTGCAAACCACTGGCTCAGAGGTGAAGAATGCAGGTCATGTCTGTGTAACCCACAATGGAGCTGACAGAGCTCATGTGAGGTGTGTGAGAGTCCCAGCTCTGCCAGGGGCTTTTGGGCAACTGCTGTGAAAATCAGCCCTGCACAAGGGTGTAAGTGGTTTCAAGAGAGGGTCTCTGCTAATTTTCAGGATGTCAGCTAGCTCTCTAAACACTTACCTCATGCTATCCAGCCTTTTACCACCTAGCTTTGATACAATGCACACATACACAGAGAAAGCTTTGCAGCTCAAGAAACTCTTCAGCACATACAGATGAAGTCAGCCTAAATAGTTTTCCCCCATTCTGACTCCTAACTGGGGCTAAATTGTTCTTTCCTTTAAGAAAGCTACAGAAGGGAAAAAAGCCAATTTGTAAAGTGAGGGACGTGCAAAAAAGTTCCAGTCCATCCTCTCCTGAGTTTACAGACATGCCAGGCTCTTGAGAACAAGGGCCAGGAGAATTTCACAACATGGAGAGGTCTGGTCCAGTCAGGATCCCTCCAGAAGCTTCCCCTGATGTCATTGCTCCACTGTTAGCAGCATTGCCACTTTGCACTTTCCCTTCCCTTTCCACACTGGCACACAGCAGAGAAGGCAAAAGAGAACTTAACTGTGTCTAAAGTAGCCTTGACACCTAAGCATAATACTGTGTGCAAAACTGTCGATGACAGTACCACATACTGTAGGGATTACCTTGCTTTCCTCCATTGCTAAAAATTTTGATACAGCAAAAGTGACACTTGCCACTTCAGGTCTTACAGTACATGAATGTGACTGGTGCACAAAATCCTAACAGTCTTCATTATGTTTGTCCTCAATGCCTCTGCATGGCAGGACAGTGCTTCCATCTCAGTTTTACCAAAAGAGACGTATAGCCCAGAGATTTGTGTTCAGCCCAGACAAAACTGCTTAAGTGTCTGACTTCTGCTGAAATCAGGGGCATGTGAATCAGAGGTACTGAACATCTAGGTCTAAGGTTATTTGCATTAACTCTCATGGGAGGTCTGCAGCAGACTCATAACAACTTCCATTTTCTTCATGCCTTGCTTCAGCCCCCATTTGCCTGCCTATTGCTTTAAGAACAATTTTATGACCTAGGCCAGAGTCCTCTGTGTGGTTCTGAAAGCAAATGGCACGATAAAAAAAAAAATTAAAAAAATTTCCTGCTTCTTTCAATTCTTTATATTCCTCACATCTGCTTTTGTTGCCCTCCTCTGGGAGATACAGATGAGCTCTGCCCCTGACATCTCTATGGAAAGTATATAATATTAATATAGCCTTTTAATTATTATTTACTTTTGAAATGTGGAGCAGATTTCCAAGCTGGCAAAAAGTAGGTCTGCAAATACTTGCTGAAATCCAAACTTAGTTTTCTTTGCTTGTCTGCACCACTGTGAAATTGGAATTACTGTGTCACAGGAGCACTCAACTGAAATCCAAATAGATTCCCACCTCCCTCTCAGGATACTCAAATTTTCCAGAATCCATTACTAATTTAAGGATTAACAGATCTTTGGGATCATGGCCCAATGTAAAGAGGGGGCCCAACATCTAAGCCAGGCGCAGCAGGCAGCTGTGAGTCAGAGTCTGGAGCAGAAGGGAAAGTCTAGCTGGCACACCTCAGAGCTGATAGCTCCTGCCTGGCTGGAGGCCTAATGGTAAGGAACTATAATTAGGACCTGAGGGGCTGTGGAAGGAGACTTACAGCATCGTCCTAAAGTCTGTGTCACTTTTACCTGAGGGAAAGGCAGAGGCTGAAAATCATCCCATTTGAGGGATGCTAGCTGGCTGCCTATTACAGGAGAAGAGCCAAAGAAGCAGAGCCAAAACCTGCACCTTTGTGTTCACAATGCCAAGTCATGTACAGCTTGTAAAAAACTGAAAGCAATATGCTGTGACATCTTGGTGACTATCACATGCCTGTCACCAGGCTGAGAAATCCATACCTTTCTTCAGTCTCATGTACAAGCACATAGACCAGGCACAATTTCTTCAAAATTAATGACATTATAGTCTCATCAAAAGTAAGGGGATCAGAATAAGGCTCAGCACTTCTGAGGAGGAATGGGTTCACTCCAAGATGACTGGCCTTCAACACAACCACATTATCAGCACTAGACAAGGAAAGAAGGAATAATCCTACTTACATTTCTGTTGACTGAGGAAAGAAAGATGTCCTTCTGATTTAGCCAGGAGTTACAGACTGGTCAGGCCTCTCTGGATGTGGTGAACATATGCAGGGACTCGTTACCACTGAACTGCATTTGGCATAATTACTGAATTCAGTGATTTGGATGGAATTGTCTAATCTCTGTTCCCTGTTCCTGGTGTTCCATAATAAAAAGTCCTGTTCTCACATCAGCTCCTTTCTACACATAATAGTCTTTTGATCGCAACACAATTTAAAAATCTAATATATTTTGTCAAACATAATTTAGATTAAACTCTTAAGGTGGCATGCCTCTGTTATCTATCTGAAATCAAGCATTTGAAAACTCCCTCCAAAACAAAGGCACATGTAGAACTTGAATGCTCACAGTAGGTCCTCAGTCTCTTCCTTGTTTAAACAAGAGACCTAGAAAAGAACCTGAACATGACAACTGCACATCTCCAGAAAGATTCACAGTGCCTCTAACCTTGGCTTTTGTCATCTACTGGTTGTCATTTAAACACTTCCTCTCCAAGGAGAAACACTCAGCTACAGCATAGATGCACACAACGTGGCTGGCAGTAAACTACATCATGGAACAGAAAAGGTGACACAGAAGTGACCTTTTTGCTCAATGAAATCCCAATTACCTCAGTCAGCAGAGAGAATTTAGACAAGCATGCAGAGGTGTGATACCTTCCATCTAAAAAAGACCCACAAATGCAAGCACAAGTCAAAACATTGCAATGACATTGTTGCCTTGGCACAGCAGTGAATTCCAAATATTTCTGCATCGCCTCAGGATACAGCTCCATTAATACTCTGTCACCATCCTTCTGGTTTTTGGCAACTGATCTTTTTACTGCTTCGTGTCTGTAATTTGTGTTCTAAAAGCTACGATGAGTCCCAGCGCATACATTCTAAAAACAGCAAATGAAATCATAGAGGTTGAAATATATCTTTCATATCAGAAAATATATTTTGATTGTACTTCAACTCAATATCACTGAACTTTACATATGTTTGTCAGCATGAGAAAAGACAAAAGAAATAAAAAACCCCTTTGATCAGAGAGTAAATCATGCAGGATTTGGTCTGACCCTTGGTTTTGAACTCTGTTTTCATCTCTTTCCCCAGCACCACTCTCACTGGAATCAGTGTCAAATATAGCAGAAGACCTCTCAAAATGGAATTTTAATTATATGAAATCTCTGTCATATTTTCAATGCAAAGACAGAATGTCTGAGCTTAGCACAGAAAAAAAAATTAAAAATAAAAATAATTCAGGGATGCACCAGCACAGGCTGCATTGTTTTCTTTCCCGGCAGTCACTGCCCCTCAGTACAATACAGGACACAATTATATCCACTTAGTCTGCAGATCATCAGAACTGTGGTGGCTCAGGATTCTCCTGTTGTCGTTATCTCCTTGCTCTATGCAAGCCTGAGAAACTTCTGTAACAGCAATTCCCAATTTGTGGTCTACATGGAGCTGCCTTGCTCTCCTCCTCACTTCCACAGGAAAGGAAGAATATGCCCCAGCTTAGCTCTTGCAACATAATCAGATGAGGAGATCAGCCAGCTGGAAGCTTCCCTATAGATTAAGCAAGAAATGAAAGTAAATCCAATAAGCACCAACTTGAGGCCTGAAGCTGCCAGCCATAAATAAGAAGAAACAGTCTTCAAGTGGAGAAAGAAACAACACAGCCAACTGGCTGATCAACAGGGCAAAGAACAGAGAGAATAGAGTGAAATAAATGGAGCACAAACAAACTCACACAAATTATTTTCTCACTTCAAAGGTCTGCCTGTACAGAAACAAAACTATGACCCTTCACAACTGCTGCAGGCATGTTCACAATGAAAGACAAAGTGGTGTCCATGTGGCATTTAAGAATGGCTGGTCCAAAAATTCACTGAACTGAGCTTTAGAACAAAGGTTGAAGAAAAGAGGTAAGTAAAGATAGAGGGATTATAGGAATGAGATAAAATACAACATGGACTGAGCCACAGTAGGTCATGCCAGACTAATCCGACATCTTTTTCCTAAGGTAACTGATGGTCTAAGAACATACAGCAGAAAAATGCAGCAGGCTTAATCTAGCAAAACTTCAAGGGATAATTTAATAAAATGCCATATCAGAAATATCTTACTAATAAAAATAGCAAAGATCGAGATTAATTAAACTGCTGAGGAGCTGCCTGAAAACCTTGATTTGTGTCCACAAAAGCTCCAATTTTGGACTGGCCACTTCATATTTTCATTAACATTCACAGCAGAAGAGTGAGGAATGAAACAACAGAACCTGCTGATGACAAAAAGTTGGAAGGCCTCATTAATAAGAAGAAGGGTTATCATACAGGAAGAATTTGGTAACTTGTGACTGGAGTGACAGAATTAGGATGTAATGTATCTCGCATCTGTTATTTATTAAATCTGCTATGGATTTTCATACAAACAATTTTCAAGCAGTATACCTAAATGAACTAAAAATTACTAGGACAGATTTTCTTTTTCAGCTTCCCCAGCAGCTTAGTGCAGACCCGGTGAATACAAAACATCTAAAGCTTTAGTTTTAATCTTGTGATTGTCTGCAACGTCCCATTGGAGCCAGGGGGAATGGGTGGATGACCGTGTGGTCTTAGCTGCCGGCTGCAGTTAAGACACGTCAGGAGAACTGCTTTGAAAGTCAAACTAGCATGGATTGAAAACACCTTGTGAAATGTCTAAATTTAGACAACAGATCCAACAAGGCTTCAGCCTTTGAGGTACAATTGTGAAATCTAAAATGCCACGAAGTTAGCTTGCAATAACATGATGAGACTTCTGAAGTACGGGGGAGGATGAGGAGAAGAGAGGTGACAGTGAATGGAGAGAGAGAACTCTAAGCATTGTAGGCAATGAAGCCATGGGTGGGTCTTATTTTCTTTTAGAGGTTTCTTGGAGTTTCACCTTTTTTACGTCTGTGAAGGCATCACAGAAATTGGCAGAAGAAATCATGCCACCCACACAGGATTTCCACATTTCACAACATCAGAAATGCCAAGATATCTTTCACAATTTTAATATCAACTCCAGTAAGATTTTCTTTGGTCTAGCAACAAGATAAAAATAACTGTTCCACTATTAAATTTCAGTTTGATTTTCAACATAAAAACCTGCCATTTTCAATGCAAGATACTGTGGTATAGAACTGATAAACAATAATTTCCTCTAACCTACAAAAAGTAAAGATGTAAAAATACTCTATAAAACTGCTCTTCATAATACCATACTTCAAGAAGGAAAAACGAAAAACAATCTCCATATGGCCCCGTTCTCTGCTATGGATCTGAGTTTAGCCCAAACTCTGTTTACTACATTGCATCTGTCGTCCTTCTGACTGAGCTTCCATGTGCATTACGGGAAGCCCAGGAAATCACATACCATACAAAACTAAGCCCAATCACAGTTCAGTGCTTCACAGAGATGACTGGAATTTGTAATATTTAAATTAAAATTTGTGGGAGACACCACAGTGAAAATGCAAACCTAAATTTAGGGGAGTATTCTCGTGATCTTTGAGAAAAAGCCAAGGGTGTACGTGGAAGGTGGGTCTTCTGATCAGTCAGAAAAACAATTTCCTGGCTGTTGATGGCAAATTTTTGAGGAAGAAGTCTTGTTAATCGTGCTTTTAGACACCTTTTTATGAATATTTCTCTGCTGAGCATTCCTCAAAGAGAAGACTTAACTTTTATGGTGTTTAAGGCCTTGATGATTTAAACACTTACGCACAAGAACAATTCTACATATACAAATGGCAGCCTCTCGTTAAATGGGATGTTCACTTGCATGAGGTTACTGATGTAGCTCTTTAATATTGTACCTAAGGTTAAACTAAAATGAGAACTGGAGGAATTATGTGTATTTGAGAACTTGAGCATGCTATCTTTTTTCCTTCAAATAATTATTCATTTACATCATGTTCTGTGAAGAATTCTGTGAAACACATGTTTTGTTGAGCTCATGCCTGCTTCTGGATTCTTCCCCCACCATCTGCTCTATTTTCTGCTATTCACTTTCACTAAAGGATTTGTCATCCAAGTCACTGTTATTTTTGCAGTGATTTGGCTTTTAAAACAAGAAAAAACAGGTATTTCATGATGGCTATGTAGTGTTTCTGAATGAAATGCCTTGAAATGTATGTTTGGAAGGTACACTTAATCTAAAATCTGAGAATAAAAATTTTATTAATTTTTTTTTAAAATTAATTTGAAGACATCACAGTATTATTCTTCTCTTTAGAGTTAAATTTTATTTTTTAAAAATTGTAATTCCCCAAAATACTAACAAAGCAAATCTCTGTCCCTTACAGGAAGATTTTTTTAAACTAGCTTTAATCTAGGGAGCATTTTCCTAAATGATAGCTTGAATTCACACATGTGAACTGAAGAAACTTATTTGGCTTAACATGAGGATCTGTGCACGTTCACGCTTTGCTCTTTTGTTTCACATTATTTACTTAATAAAATGAATCACTTTATAAGGATATATTCATCCCTGTGGCACTTGTAAACAAATCATGGTCTCCAGAGAAATGGCAGAAAAGGGAAGAGTCTTCTCCCTTTCCCAGTCACTAGGAGCCTTAAAACATTCACACTGAACTCTGTCATATGCATCCTATGGCCAAACTGCAGTTGCTCTGGGAAACAGTGGTGGATTGTAAAAGTTCATGAAAACAGACAAGTGCAAAGGAATAAAAATATGACAGAAAAATATTTTCCAATTAATGTCAGTGGAAACCTAGTCAGTGATCCTCCAAACAAGGAACAGAAGGAATGTCATATGGTTCGACTGCATCTCCTGAATGTTCCCAACTAATAACACATGCTCACTGAACAAATTGCAATGACTGGTGTGTTTGAGACAATGAATGAAGCAGTTATAGTGAATTACCTGTTTGTCATTACTTAAAATGTTAATACAAATTAGAATATTTTAAACTCTTACTAAATTCCTAGTGGAACTACAAACATCCATCACAGTATTCAGGAATCTTCACTGAAGGATCACACAAAGAATCCTTTGCTGAAAAGACAAGGGAGAAAAACAGTCTCTAGAGAATTCTGTCTGGTTTGCTTCAAATATTCTCCCTGCAAATCTCCATCTCTGGAAGACAAAGGAGGGGGAATCTTCTCCCTGATGCTAGCGTGAATTTAGCTTGTGTCTTTGTGTCTCCATGGAGACAATGTAAACACATCTGTTTTCTTTTTGCACTTGTGATGGAAGCATTCTACACAGATTCATCCTTGTGGGGAAGGAAAGCATTCTCTCAGGGCAGAAACAGGCAGGATTCTTCACCACAGTGACCAAAGCAGACCTGGTTTAGTTAAATTCCACCGATGATCAGTCACCAGGGAAAAGACCAGTGAGTATAAAGTCACAGCATAAAGCTCAGGGCTTGCGGTTCTTGACACTTTCATTTAATGTTTAGTAAAATAGTAGATAATAAGCTAATCTTGCAAAGGGAGAAAAAGAAATATAAATGCAGGATATTCAAGGCCATCAGGTAAAATGCAAATTTTAGAATTCTAAAATGTCAGTGTGCTATTATAAGGTTACCACAGCTGCTATACACTGTTGCCCCTTTGCATAGTTACTACAAATGAGTAATTCTCAAGATGACAACAAAGCTTCAATGTAGAAACTATTTGTAACTTTATTTTACATTTCCCCCAACATGTACTCATTGCCAGTTAATGAAAAAGGAAAATACAATGCACTGCAATTGTGGCAAAGTTATCTGTTCATCTTGTTAAACAGATTTCAACTCCAGAATTGGCAAAGGAAAGCAAAAGTTTAAACCAGCACTCATTGTTTCAATAGCTGCGTATTCACTCAGTGCCTGAAGCGCGTTAAACTGGTTTTTACCAGTCACAAGAATGTCCCATGCTCCTTGTTAATGCATGAATATAATGGAGTATATCACTCCCAAATGCCACTCTCCACAAAAGGAGGAAACATCAAATAAAGATATCCTACCAGAATTTTAGTATTTTTAATAAAATCATACCATTTATTTTAGAAAATATACCACAGTTACCACAACTACACAACCTTCAATATGCATTCCTAATATGCCAGCATTTTATTCCTCATTCCTGGTTGCAAAGTCTTTAGCCCTCTATATGAAATAGTCCCATAATGCATTAATCAGTTTTTGGCTGTGACTGCAAGCCTAGAAATAAGTTCTTTCTGTAAAGTCCCTTCGCTTAAATAGAAGTGATTACTCTTTGCCACACAAAATCCTCACAGCAGTAAAGAAACAGAAACGTTGTTTTAAAGACATATATGAAATTGTAAATACCGATCCTTTTTGTTACGGACTAGTAAAGTACTAGTAGTTTACTTTAAAAAAAGGTTAATGCATATGCTTTATAGGGGGTAAGTATTAAGAATATAGAAAGTAATTAATTTGGATATTTAATAGCTTGTCATTTTAAAGGCCCTTGACAGGTCTATGCAATAAGCAATATAATGTTATCCTCACTCATGACAGAGTGTTCAGAGCTTCAGATGCTGGTAAGTACCGTCCACCACGGGCTCTTCCAAAACACTGACTGAAGATGGGACTTTGGTATCTCTGCTTTGTGCTACTAAATAAGAACCATTTCCCAGACCTCAGGGATTGCAGGAAATGTATATGTGCAGCCCTTGTGTATAACAGCATATTCATTCATATATGAAAGCTTTAGGCCCTTTCATTAAAAGCAAGAGTATATTTAGATAAATCATATCATTTGTCTTTAACTAAATAATTGCCTCTCATGAGATAAGCACCAAAAAATGGAGCAGGCATCCATCTATTCTGTGCAAGCCTCTAAATGAATTACACTACCTGATAGTGTTTTGCACTGTTTAACATTGTGGTTGTTATTTTATTCCCTACTAAAGAAAGCTATAAAATTATGAAGATAAAGTTACTTTTGCAGCACTGAAATGACAGAAATAATTCCCTTATCATGAAAGTCTCTTTGCTTTGCAAGACAAGTGGTGGAGTTAGACATGCAAAAGCGAATAAATAATTTGAACTCTTGGAGCCCCTTCCCCTACTTTTCTCCACCCCAAGCTTCTTCCTTTTTATATCATATAATTAAGATAATAAAACATCTCATATGACAGGGTAGAGATGACGATAACAATAAAGAAGTAACAAATTTAGAAGACAGTGCTAGGTAGCTGCTCCAGATTACTTATCTCAGTACAACAGTCACTTTCCTAGGGAGCTTTCAGCTGCAGCTGTTTAAGTTCTTGCTGTTCTCAGGGTGTACGTATTTGTACGTTCACAGAGGTTTGAAAGAAGGTGTTCCACATCATGACTCACCAAGGAAAGACAAAGAACCCGCATGTAGAGAAGTATACTTGAACAACACTCACCAGTTGAACAGGACAAGCTGTAAACCTTGCTCCAGAGTGAAAAAACCTGACATCTCTATTGACTTCAGTGGAACAATACACTTGGCATGTGCAAAAGGACTGATTCTTGGAATTTATTTCATTAGTATCCTCCTTTGAAAAACCCTGTAGGTATGTGAAATTTATTTACAAAGCCTCATCAAAATCTGATTAAAATGAAATAAGTCCTCTGTTAACTTGGATGAATACTGAATCAGATTCTAAACCATGAGCACAAACACCTGCAAACTCAATGATTAGATATTTATTGTTCTGCATTTTAATTTTTGAACAATGATAATCTGCTATACATGGATTAGTACAATTCTTCTTTCCTCGGAATTCTGTTCTACTGTGTTCATTTCATAATGTTTATTCTCCCTTTAGTGACAGCATTTATTAAATTAGGTAGTCTGATTTATATCTAGGTCTCTTTCCTACTAAGTTTGTTACATGCTTCATTCAATAAACTGTATAGCCAGTACCCTAAAAATAAACATGTTTACTTCTCAGATGTCACCTTAAAGGATTTAAATTCATCTGACAGAAAAGAGGTAATTGCATATAAGAGCCTAAACTTAGGGTTTTGTCCCTTTCAATCTCAATACTTCAAATTGTCCAGAAGCTCCCATGAGATTGGGTTCTGGGCACAACAGACATTTGTCCGAGCTTTGTGCACCACTAGTACTGAACAGATCCACATTCCTGGGAAGGATTATGCCTTCTTGGCAAAATAACTACTGACATCATGAGGAAGAGTTAAAGTAATCATATGAAAGAAAAGAAGGTTAAGCATAAACTTTCTTTAAGATAACTATAAAAATAGTGATATTTATAGCTGTCTGCAAAACACCAAGTAAGTTTAAAACACATGGCTTGGAACCATTTTGGTGACAGGCACAAATGAAGAGAACACATGAAGTAGTAATGTGAAGTGCACTGCCCTTACACTCACAGAGAAACAGCCTTTTATATATTTTCTGTTCAAGCATAAATTACCTCTACCTCTGCCCTACCCATAAACCAGGCTCACCTAAGTATTTTCTTTCACAAGTCACAGACAGAACACACACCTTCTGGCTTCCTACTCTGAAGGTGAAACTATTCATATCATGTCAATTTATGTTTCTAACGAACAGTACCTTACATTTGGGTTTATGTAAAAACTGTCACAATTAACACGAAAAGGTCTTTGACATCAGTGAACTTCGAACTAGTCTTCAAACTCTACGCTCAGCACGCAAGTGATTTGGGAGCAGAATAACTACCTCATATGCAGGGGCAGGCAAAAAGAAAATCAAATGTCTAGAATTAGACAGCACTGGGGCTAATGAGGAAAACTCCTTCTTTTTAGGTGAGAAAAGTATCAGATCCTTTGTTTGCTAGTTTTTTGATATTCAGGCAGGTTTCTAAAAATAAGCTGTTGCTTCAATTTGCTTTCAAATTCCCTAAGAGAAGAATTTTAAATCATACTACAAAGGTTTGGAAATGAGCTTCCCTGAGCAGCAGAAGCCTAAACAGCATCCAGCTTCTATCTAATTAACTCAGCAAAAAACTGGAAGGTGAGACTCTGCTAGTCCAACCCTAACATATAAAGACTCTTCCTTTCTAGGACAATAAAAGACACTTTGTAAAGAATTCATACTCTTGTTTCAGTGTTGGACTTATGCAGTCAAATGTTTCACACTTACTAGCTCTGCAGCTGCCATTTCTATGCTAGTTAAACATCTTAACTTTCAGTATTTATTTGAGAAAGGCATCAGCTACCTCACAATGGGAACCCCCAGGCAGGAAGAGATGTTAGCTTTCATGTTGCAATTTAAAGTGCTTAATTGCTAACTAGATATGCATGATGTCCCAGAGATGTGTCACAGAAAAGATGCACACCACGTCATCTTTTCTCAAAGGACAGGTTAGATGATTAAAGCTGAAGCCATTAGTCATTTCACAGCTTGTTTGGGTTGGCTGGGATTTTTTTATGCCTTTCAGAATACTTAGCTAAGGAATTTCATGACATGGCAATACTGAAAGTGAAAAGGGCATAGTAATTAGTTCAAAGCATGAAAGGAATTTGATTTTATAATGTCATTTTTTTGACTGCATAATGCATAATAAAAGGAGCTTGGAAGTTTTTGTTTGACAAAACCACAAAATTATCCTTGGACATGTTGTGTTCCCTTAAGTTTTTGCAAGGTAAGATAGAAGTCAAAATGCCCGAGCTTCTTCTCAATAAAAAGACAATGACTTCTGTCATCCCAAGGTAGAAGTCTAATGACTAATTTACTAATTTACTAAGTCCATATTTACTAACGATGCTCTTCTTCTGCTACAGCTGCCCAGCCTGGGTCTGACAGAGCCCAGCTCTGGGCACACACCCAGCTGGCACCTTCGGATCTCAATAGCTCTTGTTCCTTTTTCAACTTTGCTGGCAAAGCATCAGCACAGATCCCAGGGATGAATTAATCTACTGTATAAATATATATTGTGGAATCTTCCCTTGGGAAAAGAGTCCATGTTCACAGAGAACTGTCATTCTAATTGTAAGTTGATGTAGGAAGTGGTATTTAGTTACAATTTAAGACACTTACTAATTTATTCTTTAGCTTTTCCAGGAGGACATTCACTAGAAATGGCTTCCAAATATCAATAAAGAAGAACATAGAATGTATATTTTCTTGATATATTTAAAACATTTTAATATTTCAATGTTTTTATATTTCATTCTTTCAAAACATCAAAATAATATTAATTTGGAGAAAATTCTAGAATTAAAATGAAGTTAAAAGGACTGAGAAAACTTTTGGGCAGTGTAGTTTCTTCCTTTTTCTCTCATTATTCCTCAGTTTTCAAATGGAAACAACTAGTATGCTTACTATTTACAGATTTTTAAAACAGAAAACAAGTATACAAAAACACAAAAACACTTTACTCTCTTTCTTCCTACCCAGCCAAAGCATAAATACATTTTCATTTTAAAAAAGGAAAATTGGCATAGAAAGTGAAAAGAATACAGTAGGTCTAGAAAAAGAATTCAAAATCCTTCAAGCATTCTAGCCCAAATCCATTAGACCAAGTGACACTGCTGCTTATTAATTTCAGACACATCGAATGGAAAATTCAGATTGGCATCTTCTTCACTACAGTAGTGCTTTTGCTGGGTAACACTATGCAATTTCGTGTGACACTGGTAATAATTTGGAGTCTGTCTGTGTAAGAATTGACTGGTATTATGAATTACTTTTCTAATCACAGTGAAAAATGATGAAACGTGTGAAATCCATGATTTCCTTATAGATATTTGTCACAACTGCTATTCTCCCATGCAGAAATACAGTAACACACATTTTTCTTCTCCCTCCTTCAAATGTGAGCACCTTAAAACAATGAGATGAGCACACATTTAGGAAGTTAGTTTTCTCTTGACTCACCACAGAAGACAGACAGCAGAACACAAGAAAACATTCAGACAGAAATAAAATTAACCAAGTATTTATACTGAGTGTCCAAAGCCACAGAACAAAAGAGAGAGAGCTCTGAGACAAAAACAGGGAAAAGGTTCTCAATGTCAGGGCCCTGAGCACATCCTTCCCACTCCTGGAGGCTTGGCTGCCTGGGCTGAGAGCCAACAGCCAGTGCAGCTGAGGGCTGCCTGGGTCTCTGGATGCAACCCATAAATCCTGTGCTCAGAGCTGGAGGTTCAGCAGTACGTAGGACTTTTCAAACCACAAGGCCTGTTTCTGTGAAGCAGGATCAGATTTTCTTGATTGAAGAGCTATGCCAGAGAGAGAAGAACAAAAGCCATTTGCTGGACCTTGCTGAGATTCAAGTGTGAAAAAGCAGTAAGTTTTAGACACAGCAACTGGTGGGGTCCTACCATGGAAGATTTCTATCAGATCCACGCCAAAGCATTTCTGTCTCTTCTGAAATATCTTGTTATTGCAATAGTGTACATCAAATCCTAAGGACACTGAAGTCAACTGATATACCAAAGTCTTTCTAAACGTTACCTGTATGGTAGGTGGATATGTATTATGATTTTCACAAAAGAAACAGCCACTTTAATTCCTGCCATCTTGTAATGTTGATAGAAAAATATCATATCTTCTGTTGCTCATAGTGATACTTAAAATGCCGCATGTCTTCAAAGGAGGCTAGCCTTTGCCCCAAAAAAGCACATGCTATATTTAAACAACATACGAGAACCTGATACTGAGCAAGTATATTGTGTTTTAAAAGCAAGACTTCCCTTCTCTTCCAAATAGGTCCTGCACAAAATCAGCATCCAGTTAATAATAAAATGTGGTAAATATTTCTGATCCATGTGGAATAGAAGTTAGTTGTGCACTGAGAGAGCTGAACACTCTGTGTACTCTTCCACAGAACTGATAGCACAGCTGCATCTCACCAGCTGCTGTCAGTATGAAACCTCCTCAGTGTGACTTTCTAGCAAACACGTTGTGATTCGGAATCCATCTGGCAGTCAGCACTATATTGTCATCAACTCCTGCTCCAATACAGTTTTCTCTTTGAATTCAAAGCCATCACTGTGGCATCATTAATTTTAAAAACATGGATCTCCAAACCTCTGGAGAAAAGATTCAAGTAATTTTTTTTCTGTAACAGGCTTCTGCTGAGTCTCACCCATAAAATAACTGATCATGGCTTCACTGCTTGGAACAGAAGCCAAGTCAATGAAACCCTATGTTCCATTAATGTAAATCAGCACAGTGATTGAGATCACTGTGGATCTGCCCAGTACGGTTCTAGTTGTGATGATGAACATTAGGCAGAGTCTAAGCAATCAAATGCAACATACAATTACTATGAACAATAATAACCAATTTTGGCCCTTTGTGTACATAATTAATTTAGATATTTAGTTGCATACATCAATATCTTTTACATCCATTTAGTTTATTGTGTAATAAAAATCTATCCACCATAAAATTAACTAAGCACTTCAGAAAGATGAGATTATGTAGAGCTCTTACATAGCAGCTATCTGAACCTCAGGCTTTCAGAAATCAAGAGCTGATGCCTTTTAGGGAAAAAAGTATAAGAGAAATCTAGAATGGCATTTTAGAACTGTTAATCAATTTTAGATTTTTCATTCTCAGAGTTCAGAGCTTTCTTAAACTCCACCCAACAGTTATAACATCCAGGACATTTTTTTTAGGGAGGCTCCAAATTCTGTGTAAATAACTGTTTCTAACATCTAAGACTGCAAGCAAAACCACGCTTACCAAGAGCAAGCCAGGAAGGAGATAGGTAATTGCATAAAAAGGAGAGCTTGCCACTAGGAAGTGTCAGTTAGAGCAAGCAATTCAGTTACTGTTACTAATTCTGCAAGCCATCATTTAATCCTTACATCATTCACATATAAAATAAGTAAAATAATAACAACACTTCCGCTTCCTCACAGAAGAATGTAATGGAATTAATCATTGCTGTAAAGCCCTGTAGAATTTATTTGTGAAAGGAACTTTATAAAAAGCAGGATATCATTATTCATGTGAGAGCATACACATAAAATCAATTACTGCTGCATCTTTTTTAAGTCATTTTGTTGGTCATGAATTCTAATAATAATATTTGGTGTTCTGCATATTCTCTAAGGATCCCTGCCTCCTCAGTATGCATTAAGACATGAGCCTGATAATTATCTTCCACCAGAATTAACTTCTGATGCAAGTTGGGCAACAGGCAATTTAGAGAGAAAAGAGCCCCCTTTTCACTTCTTTCGGAGTCTGCAGTCAACATTCCAAAATATTCCTGCTTTTTAAGAAATAGTTTTTTATCACAGTCACAGAAGCATTAGCGAGTAAGGGGAGAAATTACAATCAAGCTAAACAAGTATGTCAGAATTCAGGCTTCAACCTTGAGCAGATGATGTCAGAACTGCTACAAACCGAAATAAACTAATAAACTGCTAATAAACTAAAATAAACAAAAGAAACAGATGCGTCTACTCACTGATAGAGCAACCTTTCCAAAGGGAGACCAGCTGCAACACACGTAATGCAAGCCATGATCCTGCATCTCTGCTCCATGCTGCAGAGCGAATCTAACTGGAGGTGTGAAACAAAAGGATACTGACTCTGACACATTACACAGATCCCTCTCCATCCAAATTAACATTGACCTAAACATGCTACCAGTCAGTAGAGATTGCACTGTGCTAAGGAAAAATTACTTCCACCCCACAAAGTTGAGGCACTGGGAACAGGACTGAGAAGTGAAGACTTTGTACTAAGTGCCAGCAGTGGCTTGGGGGATCAGATGAGAACAGGGCTACTGAAAAACCCACACACTCAAATACGGGAATTCAGTCCTCAGAAAAGTTCTCTGACAGACTTATTAAGCATTCACAAAGAATTAATCCCTAGGCTTCAGTACAGAATAGTGTAGGAAATGCTTTTCTGTCCTGTAGAAATCTGGGATTTAACATACTTTTTAATTTCAAAATGGAAAAAAGAAAATTGGACAAACACACCAAATAGAGCCTGAAGTTGAAAGCTGGCCAGCTGGCAGCTCTTGAGTCACAGACAGTTTGCAAGACATACACGTGTCATCCCACAGCAGCACTAAGTCAAGGGATCAGCAGTGAAGCCCTACTGACACAGGAACTGCTAAGAAATTCAAACCCTCATGCAAGTAAGCCAAGTAAGCTACTGAAACCGACATCAGCAGGATCAACCTGCTGGAAATCAGCAGTACCACTAAAACAAAAATTCAGAAGCCTTTAGGATCTTTTTCCTGGAAACTCCTCTTTTGTCAATGCCACTGAATAATGAGATGCAAAATTCTGTAGCTCTGTTTCATACATAAATTTTGGTAGGTGGTCCTCAAGTGAGAAAAAGTTACCCACCCTACAAAAGTTCATCAGTTTAATTCAGTATATGGAAAAGCAATACTTAAACCTAGGAGAGCAGAAAACTGAACCTAGGCCGCTCACGTCTTGGAGAACAAGTAGGGAGAACCCTGCCCATTGGGCTAAAGGCTTATTGTGCTCTAATCAAAGAAAAATGGGTTTTACAAACAAAGTATTTCTTCTAGTTTAGAGATTAAAAAAGTAGCTGAGAACTGCAACAAGAAAGAAACTCTTCATCTATAAAAGCTGAAAGCTAGAAATAAAGTGAGAATTGCTTTGTTTTGAATTTTGTTGCATCCCTTGAATTTGGAACTCGTAGCTTTCCTCAGGGCTCAGTTTGCTAGACCTTGCATGTTGCTTGTGTTCAGTAAATCTGGGTATTGAACCCTGTTGTGGCCTTGTGATTCATCCACATTGCACACTTATGTATTATTACTCTCTTCACATTTGATAAGAAGAGCAAAAGATAAGAGCCAGTGCCTTCACTGGTTTCCCAATACAAGGATACACTGACACAGAGTGAAAGCATGAGCCTGCTCCTCTGAAGCTTGAAACTGCAACAAGCACAGAAACTGACTCAGCTGGGTGTTTTCACCCACACCACAAATAACTTAGATAATCCTCATCTTTTCAGAAACACTTGAAAGAATGTACTGATATAGTGCACACCTTAGGTAAATTACAACAAAAAAAAAGAGGTATAAGGAATATGGCACTAGAGTAGAAGGAGCAGGCAACAGGGGAAAATCAGGATACAAAGGACTGATAAGGCAAACTGGCTTTTAGGAAGCAGGGGCAGGAAGGTATCAAGGAAAAGAGGGCATGGAATAAACCACTCACACAATACACATTACACCTACTGCTACTCTCTCCTTGTTTTGTGAAAATATATTTTTAATAAATGGAAGAGGAAATAATATATTGGGCTATTCTAGATAAATGTCTAGTTGAAGTTTAGTTGAAGAGTAGCCCACCTACAATAGGAACCATAACATTGCATACATCAAGAATAGCATAAATAGTGAAGATAAGACATGTTTTACTAATTTCAGTGAAGAGTATTTCTGCTGTGTGCCCCAAGAGTTCCCAGGTAACACAGAAATTGTCCTGAGGTGGATGATCTTCTGTAATCTCAGAATTACTAATGGTACAACATTCTGTGTTACAAACACATGAAAAAAAAAACAACAAAACCCTTATCATTCCCTGATGTACCCGTGCAAGGCTCACAGACTGAGCCGTACAGAACCACCAAGGGACTAAGCCTTGCTTAACTCCGAATTACTCTTGTATTAAGAGACAAATGCTAAAGGACTGGTATACGTCTTCAATGGAAAATGCTCAAGAAGGATATATAACCTCTGAGAAATGTTCCTCTGTCAAACAGCAGAAATATTTTAAGTGGGATCCTTTCGGTGATGTTCTAAACTCAATTTAAAAAATATTTTCTATACCAGTTTGAATAATAAGTATAAAGGTTATAAATAGTTATAAAATCTGCCTGTGACACCTACTTTAGAGCCACTGCAAACATTTCAGAGAATAAGCTGAGAATTCAAAATTATCTTGACAGGTTGAACAGAATCTAAACTCTATAAAGTTAAAGTCAATAAGGGTAAGTGTAAAATACTATACACTTAGGAAGGACAAATGAAATGCACAAAACCAAAATGGGGACCATCTGGCAAGGCAGGAGTTCAGTAGAAAAACATCTGAAGCTTATGGTGAATCAATAACATGATGCTCAAATAAAAAAAGCTAATCTCATTCTGGGAGGCTTTGTTACAAGGGTTGTGTGTAAAACACAGAGGTAATCCATCCCACTCCACTTGAGAAATGAGGATAGTGTTTCCAGTTTGGGGAACCAGATAAGAAAAAAGTAGAAGAATTGGAGAGCAAGAAGCTAGAAGAGCAGGGCCAGCAATAGACATGGACACAACTAGCAGAGAAAATAAACATGGGGCTGTCTAGAACATCATGTAACACAGAGAGTCAAGAGTTAGGTAAAAGGTGCCCCTGCAAGAGATTTCACAATAGAAATGAATCTTATTTAAGGACAGATAGTCAAGAGATCTTTATCCAGACTGGCAGACAAAAAAATAGCTACCCATATGAAAGATTATGGATTTTAACTCAACACAAAAACTAATTGAACTTCAGGAGAAGGCAGCCAAAGTTTTCCCTGATAAATGTATAAAAATAAAACTGCCTTTAAAGAAGGAACAAGCCCGACACCTTGCACAGCCTGTTTAGTACATACTGCAATATTTTCAGAGGGGAGGCAATTTAATAGAAGAGAATGAGGTAGCCCTGAAGTGCTAATAATAAAAAAGCATGTGAGTGTTCATATTTGTGGTGATTCCAAGTTTACCATTATCCAACGCTGCCTGACATGTTATTTCCTTTTTGTAATTTAGAGAATAACTCTGCCCCGATTGCTGTGGTTAACGTTGTTCCAGCCTCAGTGAAAACAGCCTCTAACTTATTCTCACGTTGGCTTTTAAACAGGAGAGGTAAATAAGCACATGAAGGCACTGTGGGCATTGGGCAGAGAGCTGCAATCTGCACTTCAGGGAGAGGGCCTACTGGAGAATGCAAGAGCTATGGTCCCTACACCTCCTGGTTAGGTCTGTGCCTAATTATGGCGGAATCACAGATACAGTAGGCTCCTTTTAACTAAATAAACAGAAAATGCCAGGCTTAGCTCTATTTACTTACTGTTATGCCAGCAGGCTTCTTAAACACAAAGATAACATTTAAAATTTTGCAAGCTATATATAGGCATTTTGGCCAGTTATATTATCATCAACTGGTCAGTTCAATCTTTTTTTTGGAACCCTAGATACACCAGTCTGTTTCCACGAGCAAACCAGTTACATTAACTGGTGTTAAGCATGAAGCTCTCATTTTATTTCATTCCATTCCTGCTTTGATCATTTTAGGGAAATAGCATCCATTGATCTGATGAAGAGAAACAGAGCCCAATAACTCACTGAAACTTTTCAATTTGTAATGGTGACCAGCACTGAAGTCAAACTCTTTCTGGTTGGCACAGAGACCTCAGGGAAAAAGGGAATTGTATAGGCTGATGCACACTTTTGATAGCAGATAGATTATTGCTGTTCCACTGCAAGTGGATTATTAATCTTCCTGTGAATTTACAATACTCAAACAATGACCAAATAAATATTGGAGATATTTATGAGCATATAACTCCAGAGAAAAACGTGCTCTATGTCATTGCTAGGATCCAAAATACACTCCTCTACAATGATTTGGTATTAGAAAGAAGTTCCTGTATCTTCCTTTTTCTCTGTGATAAATCCACCCATTTCCATATCGTGTGTTTCATCATCTGGGTTTTAATTTTCCAATGTCTCCTAGTGTGTTTGTGATACTGAATGACAATACAGCAAAAACATGATTTTCTTGGCATCACACATAAGAGGCAAATGTTTCCTTGCTTCAAAACAGCACATTGCCAATGACAAATTATCCTGCTACTATACGTACTATAAGGGGTGAAGGAAATTATTAAGAATCAGTCCAAACCTCTGTTTAAGAATCTTTTCCCCTCCACCCACCCACTTATTCTGTCCCTGGGAAAATAATCTACTAAAAGCTGAAGGGATTCTCTCAGGTAATAGGGATGGACTTCACTCTTTTGATTTTCTCTTCAGCAATAATGAAGACTAAAATTACCTTTAGTATGTACAAATATCAGTCCTGTGATTCCCTGGGAGAAGCACACACAATATCCCCTGTAAACTGCACTCCCAAAATTCAAAATTTAATTCACAGCACAATGCCTACTCAGGACAAAATGCCAGACTCCTAAAAGCCTTAGCATTCTCTCCGCTCTGCTGCTGAAGGATTGCTATTCCTAGAAGAATTCAGCTCTGTAAGATAAGTGTTAATACATTATTTCTGTAGATCTCCAGGGCCTGAAGTTTGAATTTAATGTGAACTGAATAAAATCATTTGCTTTTTATCAGCATGGTCCATGAACCATGGTTTGAGGCCAATATGTGACTCTAAGGAAAATGAGTTTAGCTCCAACTCCCTAATCCCTGGATAAGATAATAAAATCGCCACACATCACTCAGTACTGTTTAGCAAGAAATGCCTGCCTCTGTAGTAATAATAAAAAACCCCTGAATTACAGTCACTAGCTCCTCAAAGATGATGGCTCTTGCAGGTTCAGGTGAAGTACGTGATTGTGTATGGAGAGGATGGAGTGCAGCACATACAGCACAATAACCTCCATTTCATGCTGATGTTTGATTTCTGGAAATTTACCCAGAAATCTACTTTCAAAAAAGAACTATTCTCTTGCACACTCTTTCTCTGTTAAACACACAGATACTCATACTTTTATGCATAATAATTATGAATCAAACTCTTGCTCTGCTGTAGGTACAATTCCAGAATAAATGTGGGAGTAACTCCTGATGTAGACTGTTGTAATAACAAATTTAGTTATGATTCATTCAGTTTATTCACATGCAAACATGGAAACTCAAAAGTAGAGACAGTTTCTGAAACAATTAGTGGTTTTGATAAAATTCATGGAATTACATATGCTAGAGAAGGAAAAGACTCATGTTCTAGTTTACATGAATTCACTGTTATTTCAAATATTGGTGCCACCTCTTTTGATTAGATGCAAATAATTTCACTAAATAGAAAATTTAGTAGCAAGAACAACTAGCAGGCAACTAAGAGTAAATCAATAGCAATAATTTAATTAAAATAGAAAAGTATATCTAAATTTCAACTCCGTGACATGCATAGATACTAAACATCCAATAGGAGAAACCTGATGGTGCCTGTGGCCTGGCATGGAGCAGAAACAAACTGACACAACCAATTACAACTAACCTTCACGTTTAATAGGTGAAACCTAACCAAATGAAACACTTCTGACAATTTGATGGAATAATCTTGCATGACAAATAGCCCTGAGAGAAAATGCAGAAGGAAAATACTCTGAATACATTATTTCTTTCCATTTCTTCCCAGAAGCGCATGAGCTCCTTTAAGATGCTTCTCACAGTAAAGGATGAACTCAGTAGAACATTCTCAATTTCTCTCTCTGAACCAAGCTTAAATATTTTTTATTCCATCATGTAAGCTTTTAAAGAATCATCTCTCTGAGCTCAATAGACTATGAACAAAACTGTCAGTTAATAGGGTGATAAGCGTTTAGAGAACAGCAAATAAATAGACCTAAGCCAATAAACTGATGGACTCCAGCACTGCTCAGATATTTTTTGTACAATTCAAGCAACTACAATCAAGCACATTCTACTCTGGGTAGCTCGCAAGCGTCATTCTTAAATTCAGAACCATTCCATTATTCAGGCTTAGACAGAATAACTCCAGATTTACCAAAAGCAGAACAGAACTTATCTTGTTTGTTCTTAGACGGCTATACAAGCTTAATTTAAGATGCAATTTAGCACTGGTGTTTTAAAACAAAGGGGCAGGAATTGCTAGTTTGACCACAGTCCCATGTAAATCTGTTTGCACAAACAGCAAACTAGTTTAGAATGTGAACAGAGCTGTCACACAGCTATCCACATCTGACTGTCTATTAATTCAAAGTTAATTAGAAACATATTTAAAGTAAGCATATCAATAAAATCTGAAATAAGAATAGCTACAAAAGAGTAGTCATAGTGCTTAAACTAAACTAGTAAAATTCTATGTGTGTAGATTAGTTTAACAGTTTCTGAAATTTCCATTTGAACTCAAGCACAGTGAATTATCTGACTCAACCTCTCATTAAAAAAAAAAAGTTCCCATTTGGCACAGAAACTTTAGGCAAGAATGCCAGATCCTGACAGAATGTGTTTGGACTATCTGTGCATGAATACCTCTTTGAAATGGTACTAAATAAAATGTCAACCTTACTTTAAGAAAAGAATTAAACAAAACAAAACACCCAAACTGACAGTGATGTTCAAATAGTAAGAGTTAGACAGTGATACTTTACACCCTGGATTAAACTGAACATATACTCATCTGAAACATGTTCATACTCAATAATTCATCATTAAGTATTAATAAGTTATTATTATATTATTAAAATTAATTATTCAGTGCAGATGTTCTGCAGCATTTTCTTCTGGAAGGATTCACAGGGGTCCAGCCAAGAGATTTTCAGTGCTCTTTTTTCCCAGCTCCTCTCTGACAAACAGTAACATGATCATCATTGCCTTAAACTTTGTTTCCAGCCAAATATTTGACTCAGTTTCTCTCCTCAAACTTGATCACCTCCACTTCCTTGTTTGACCTCTGTCCTAGTAACTTTTGAATCTATATTTTATTCCCTTTCAACTTTTAGTCACTTTTGTTTCCATGCTTGAATTTGTACATTTCCTGCCTACAGGAAATGCCCATAGCCAGTGAAATCCTTCACTCTAAGCATGTATCTGTTGTTGCCCCTCGGTACTCTTCAATGAGCTGTGACAACAGGTGAGAAACAAGACTAGAGTTAACCACAGTGTGTAGGGCATGTGGACAACTGTATTAGAGATATCCCAGGTGATGGGAGGAAAATACTTGTAAATCTCAATTTTTTTACAGATGGAGGAAAAACCCCTGCAAACACAAAATTTATTCACTGACACAGATATACGAAACTGTCAGTGAATAAGCATAAATAGGAAATAATGATGCATGGACTGAAACAAGAGTGAAGCCTCAAAAATGCAGGATTTTTTTGAATGTTCATTTGAAAATTATTGCTAACCTCTCTAAAGTGTATTCCAGCTCAGAGAGAAAACATCTGTAATACCCATCAGCACTTATAAAAGAAGTTATACTAACCCTGCTAAAATAGCTTCTTCTACATTTGGTTTTGGAAAGTGGGAAGAGACAGGGATTTTTTTATTTGTTTGTAAGAACTAACATAGTCCTGCCTAAAAATTCAGCCTCACTGAAATTGTGCCAGGGATATATTTGGATCCCAAAGACATCAGACCATAAATGACAAGAAACAACTTCACAACATTCAGCTCAGGCATGGCAGCAGAACAGGAACTCAGGGGAATAAGGAATATTTTCTTTCAAATGTAAATCTACACATAGCAGGTAAAGTTTTGTCATCTGATGAGAGACCTCTCCTGCCATTCAGTGCATGTTTCCAGTAGGAAATAGGTAATTTTCCTGCACTGCCTTTTGGGACAGTTTGGGTTTATATTCATAGTGATAAGCAGAGAATGCATGTTTGTTGACTAACAAGACTGGAAACAGCAGCAAAGCTACAATTAATTCCCTGCTCTTTGAAATGGGATCCAAACAACAAAGGGCAAAGTAATCAATGTGACAGTCTTTTTGTCTGTGGACAAGACTGATCTGTGGGTCATGGTGATATTGCTGCAGTGCTAAATTTGCACTGGTATACAGGCAGGGCACAGTCTGGGAAAAGTATCCAAAGCAATGGGAGTGAGAAACATTGACAAAAATTGCCAAGTAGGAAGCTTGGACTGTTATTGCAATACCTAAAAGATAAAAATTGTCTCGATGGTGAAGTTAGGACAAAAAAATATTTTAATTGCACACAAGAAATGTGACCCTCTGCTCTGATTTTAAAGGACTGAAATCAGTACATGCCCCAAAGTGGATATATAAGCTCCTACCCAACAGGTATTCAAGGAGGCAGTTATGTACCTAGGAAATGCAGAAGCTTCTAAGTTTTTATTGTAGCTGATAAAATGGGTTTCAAGGATAATATTTGGGTATCAGGAACATAGAGCAAGTCCTTTGAAATCCAAATGTAACTTACTTGACATGAATACATGTAGTTCAGTGACAGCCCAGGGCAACTACGAAAGAGAATCCTTCAGCAGAGGAGAAAACGAAAAACCTGGGGAACACTCAAGAACAACTAAAAAATATTTTCCCCAGGAAAAGTGTTTAACACATTAACATTGTGGATTTACAAGAAGAGTTTAAATTATTTAAAGAGAGTTTAAAGAGGAATGATAATGCAGAGAAGTCATCAGAGAGTTATGAAGAAAGCAGAATGATCCATGTGATTTCTTCTGCTCTGCCATTAATGCTTTAAAGCAACATGGAATAACTCTTTCTTGATTAGGGTTAGAGGCTTATCTAATTACAGAATCATAGGATCATAGAACCATTTAGGTTGGAAAAGACCTTTAAGATCATCAAGTCCAACTGTTATGAATTATTATGAATTATGAATGATTGTGCCTCTGATGAGACATCACAATGATCAAAGCTAAGATATTCAACATAAACGGCCTCTGTGGATGTCCTATTTGATTTGCATATTTTCAAATTAAAAAAATAATTATGCTCAATTCTGCTGGCGTTCATTCCTAAGCCTTCCAGTTTAACAAGGTTGCCCACTAAAACCATTGATGTATTTATTCTTGCCTATGAAAAACAAACACTTTACTGAAAACAAACACACACAAATGCTTCCAGAGCCACCTAGGAAACAAACTGTGGATTGAATCCAATCAATAAGTGGATGCACCCTAAACTCATCTTCATCTGAATGGAAATGGAACCCTCATGCACCTTGTCAACCTCTGTGTAAATACCTCCTACAAAAATACACATCAGACTATGAGCTGGCCGACATGACTGAACTGAATGTCATCTACTGCTGCACAGAGCCAGCTCTTTCCATTTTTTCCCCATGTTACTGATCCTGTTGTTGCCTGATAAGCAAATTAAATCTCTCACAACTGCTAAGTAAAACATATAATTAGGATTTCTGTACAGCAAATCGCTGCCAGCCCACTCCACTAGTTTCAGAGCTAGGAATACTCAACTAATAAATAACTCTTCTGACACTGACTTTGGACCATTCCCACAATTAAGGTGCTACTTAGCTATTTCACAGTGGTGGTATAAAGTCTCAGCCATAACTTGGAAGACAGGAGCCTAGTAAACTAGAGCTTTGCTGGGAAACATGTGGGAAAGGTGATTCACCCTTGACTTGGCCAGTGTGTGCCTTTGATAAATGAGGAACAGCAAAACAAATCCTGTGGATGACTTTGCAAAAAAACAAGTGCAAAACAGATCAATCAGGTCAATCAGGTACTGCTCTCCTCATTAACAAACATTAAAGATGAGTCTGTCCTAAACCTTGACAGGAGATTAGCAATCCCTGCATTAGCAAATACATGTCTGGTATTTCTTTGGATTGCTATTTTGTTCGTTTAACAATTATTAACAATTCCCATTATCACGTAAGGGAAAACAATTTAATTATTCATGTTGACAGGTCAGGGTGTAATCAAACCAAATTTGTTTCCCTTAAGGGTGAGGAACCAAAAGGTCTTTATTGCAAACGTATTAAGGATACTGTTAAAAAGAATGAATCAATACTTCTAATTGCACAAGCTTTCTTTAAATGGGTAGAAGCATTTGCTTGAAAATTAATGTACTACTGGCTGCTAATGTCATACTATAGCCAGTACAACTCATACTAATGGCAGGACAAGTTGATCTTATTTAAATCAACAAAGATCCAAGCTACCAAGTAATTATATTTTACAAAGTATTTCAGGAGTACTTTAAAACACTGATGAGTTCAGAAAAAAAGCACATACCCTATCAGTTCCAGTCTTTGGACATATTAGAGCTTGTAAACTGGGCAATTAAAACTAGCAATTAAATGCTATGTTTTTTTCCGATAACAACCCCCTGATTTTAATGCAACTGTCCTATCTGTTACAAACAAGAAAAGCTGAAGTCTTTGTTTAATAATGATGCTGGTTTAGGGCTCTGTAAGGTTTTTAGGATGGAAATTGGAAGTATTCTAGGGTTAGGGTCTAAAGTAACATTGTTTGAAACAAGAAAATAATCTCTTCTAAACCAGACACTAGGAATCTCTAAATACAGATTTACAGACAATTTAAAAATAATTTTGTCAGTAGACTTGAAGCAGTTTAGCTGTATTAATATGAATCAACAGAACCTGATGATTCATCGATTGCCAAAATGTGTGCCAGGAATTTCTATGTTGGCAGTTCGGACAGCAGCAGGAAAGATGAAAAGATCTGTGATCAAAAGAACTCTTCATGTAAAAACATTCTAAATCCTAGGCACAATAACGAGTAACTATCAAGAATTTCCAAGAATTACCAACAAGCTCAGTGATAACTTCAAACATCTAAAATTATTTCTGGGACCTTAAATATTATGAGACCATTCAGACAAACTGATCTGATAGTGTACTAGGGAGTATACTGCCTAGTATGATTTTACAAGTACTAATATGCTACCCTATAAGACTAGAAAAATTTCAGGAAATTAATCAAAAGGAGAGACTGTTGAGGTATGCTGGAGAAATAATGACACAGTTTGGGGTAATGGGAGTTCTAAAAGAGCCTACAAGAATAAGATCCAATGACTAGCATGAACACTATCAGTCTATGCCTATGAACAAGAATCTAAAGTAGGTGTGCAGGGACTGTTTACTTCCAAAACTAAAACAATTTTCAGTTCAAACAAGAAACTAAATCATATAGTTGATTTGTATTAGCCCCATTTGCAGAATATTGCCCTAACTGAAGGGTCTGCTAGTGGCTGTATCACTTTGAGTTTTGGTTTTCAGTTTTAAATTTGTTTAACTCATGTACTGAATCAACGTGGATGCTGTAAATACAGCACAGTGGCCTCATTTAGTCTTAGGAATCCAATTTGTACATTGATACAACACATTTGGCATTACATGTTACATGCTTCTGGAAGTAACCAGAGAAATCAATCAGAAAACCCTTGGCCATCAACTTCTGCTGCATGTCCAGAGAAGCTTACTAAGTGAAACAAGACTAACAGAGAGAATAAGATATAGTATAAACAAGTGCCATTGCATGATTACTAAAGACTTATAACTTTACCATGGTTGCCTTAATTGTCCAGGCTCAATTCTAAATTCCTATTTGGTTTTCACTAAGCCTTGGTCACACAAAACTTTCCCATTTCTCATGCCGTGCCTGAGCTGGAATAACGGCAGGATCTGGAACCTGTGGAAACCCAACATGTTAGCACAGAGCTAAAATCAAAGGTTTCAAGGTGGTTCTTGAAACCTGCATCCCCCTACATGTCTTGTAGCAGCTATGCTATCCAGATTTCCCCACATCTGGGTAGGTTCCTGTTCTCCTACTACCTAGCAGGTAAGAAGTTAACTGTGTACAGAATAGATCTAAGTGCCAAACCCAGTTACAGACTGATCCAAAGGCTCCTGAGGCTGAACCAGTTTCTTCTTATTGTGCATCAGCAGCACCCAGTGCTTCTTCAACTCCTACTGAATGGGCAGATGGACAAAATGTAGGTAACACCTACTAAATTACCAGTGACTTAAATGGGGAGAAATTAACTTGGTAACTGCAACATATTCTGTCGGTGAGTTTGATGGCTTAAGTCCCTACTGCTCTGTAACAACTTAAGTGCAAATTACTAGGTGTAGCAGAGTGAGGAACATCTGCTCATTATCAAAGGTTACTATTTTGCCAGGGAAGACAACCAGTTAAAAAGTAGCATTCTTCATGCTGGAAGACTGAGAACCACAGCAGCTTAGATCTCCAAATTAGTACACAATTTTGTCATGTCAGGGTTCTCTGTTTAAATGTTGCAAACATTTATTAATATTAATTACCATTTGTTCCAGAAGAGCTGTAAATCAGTTAATTAGTAAGCTGTCATCATGTTTATATTGTCTAAAGGAAAATCTAAACCACAACAGAAAATGAAATTAAGTTAAAATTTAGTCTACAATCACCATTTATAAATACATAAATTGGTACACTCAGAACCTTCATAAAATATGAAGTGATCCGTTTTTTCTTTTTTTCTACTGGTCATATTTTGATCTAATAAATAAATACAAAAGCTGAAAAATACATTGTAATGCCATTCCTTTAACAGTTAGGCAAAACACAGATCAAATGGACCAGTTTTGGACGCTCAGCTCAAAGAGGCCAGCAAATTCAGGGGGTGCTGAATTCAACAATCTGAGAATTACAGAGAATGAGCCCTTAAAATCAGCAATAAAAATAAATTACCCATAAATACATGATACACTGACAAATAATAAAGGCCCAACTGTCAAATATTTAACATTGGAACTTTACCTTCTTTCAATATTTATTAAGCTAATCATTTCAGTGTTTTATGAATGCAAATTGCTCTTTCTCCATACTAAGTTAATTTTGTCTCTAAATAATGAAGTCTCTTCACTGATTCACATCACTTATACTCTGGATCATTCATATCCTCCAGACAGCAGTATTTATGATTTATGTTCTTCCCACAGAGTTTGGGGAGAATATAGTATATATAGATTGGCAGAAGTGTAACAAGAAGTCCTTTGAAATATTTGTCTGACTTTGACCCTTCTGTAAATATTTTGTGTTCAAAAGAGGTTGTGCAGAAAGGCTCCGGTATAGCCAAATGTGGTTTTCATTGATATTTTAAGATCCAGAAATTTTACCTGTGAACCAGACTCTCCCTAGGTTTTAAGATTTCTCACTGAAGAAGGCATATAATTTAAGTCTGATAATCAAGGGGTGCAAAAAAAATCAGCAGTGCCTTTAGTAAGTAGCAGTCTTAGACTGTTAACTCTGACTTAGTGAAGTTATTTCAGTGCACAGGAGAAAATTACACGTATGAGGGACAAACCTGTAACTGTCTCACACTTGAATGCAAACCTCTCTAACAGGGAGAGCGGTGAAGGAGACAAACCTAGCCACCAAGAGGAAATAGAGTTTACTACACAATCTTCCCCATGTAGGCAGCTTTTTAACTTTAAAATACTTTTGATGGATACCCACTCACTCTTTTTCTATTCATTTGCAATTAAAACTTGTATGCTTTAAATTTCAACATTATCAGAAGTGCCTGCAAACACTTCCAAAGCTTCCATGCAGCTGATAGCTAACACTAATGCCTAAAATTTTACACATTTCTTCATGAGAAGTATCTGCATGTAAATTTTAAATCATTTCTTCTACTTTTATGCAAATGAACTAATGTAGGGCATATAACTTAAAATAAAGGTTAATTCCTTCTCTCACACATTTTATGACTATTTTGACTTATGTACAACATAAAACAATGTACAGGGTGTTTCCCTGTGAGTTAAAGTGCAGTTGAAGTTAATCACTGCTTTCTCTTTTTTGGGGCCACAAAGTCTCAGCTCAGTGGTCATCAATCCCCAGGAAATTCCTGGTTCCTGAAATCATTATTGTTTAATTGAAAGGATAGCAACCAACACAGTAGAAAACATATAGCCTTCTACTGGGAATGTATGAAGTACAGGCTCACACTGAGGAACTCTTTTCTTCCACACCCTCAGATCAGGAGTTGAGAACAACCTGGGAGGGGAAATAAATCTGAGGATACAAAGAGCTTCAGCAACAACCAGCAGGTCATAAATAAAATTCCCCCACAAATGCCAAGCAGTTTTGTGTTTCTTTTCTCTCTTTCTTTTTTTTTTTTTAATCATTATTCACCCTGACATGAATCCTAATTAAAATTTTACACAGTGTGTCTTTTAATTAGCCATGGCTGGAGTGGTGAAAGCTATCAATATTTAGCAGGATAATTGTATGAAATGACTTTTCAAAAATGAACAGCAGGCATGAATCCACTCAACAGCAGGGGGTTATTCAGACACACACTGTGCAAGATGGGGTGTCTCAGATAATGTGTGAGAGATAATAATGCACACAGGGAGTGACACATGCTGCCATATTTTGTGCTTCATTGGTTTCCTGCAAACAGCATTTGGCTCTTGTTGCACTCAGGACATCAGGGTTCACACAAGCTTCAAGCTGGTGATTTTTATCTTTATGTTGTTGATTTATTTTATCTTAAATAGAAAGATGTGTTTTCTAACACACACACAAACAAGAGACAGACACAGCTCCGTGTATGACTTAGTTTGATTATACTTTGCAGAGGCTAACAATAAGCAAGATCAAGAACAGGCTTTCCTTCTTTCTTCCTCTTTTTTATCAAAAAGAAAAGAAAAAAGCTTTGCCCACCCTGACAGAATACAAAACAGTAAATTAATTTCTGTTTTGCAAATGCATTGAGTAAATGTACTCAGCTTTATTTTGAAATAGCTTTGTAACAGTTCACTTCTCACCTAATCTTTCTCTCTTTCACAAAAGAACTGGGATAGGCAAGCTGCAACGCAATATGTCTGTTATAGCACAGCAAGAAAAGCAGGAAACATCTGCAAATGTTTCCCACATGCACCAGGGAAATATTCAGTAACATCACCTAAAATGGGGTTCTGAGGCAGTTATTCACAGTGCAAGCAGCCTGTGGGACAAAGTCCTTGAGGAGTTATGTACTCAAGAGTAAGGACACAAATCCCAACACACAGAGCCAGACAAAGCCCAAACGAGAGCAGCAGTGTGCTTATTCAGGTGAAATGTATGCCAGGTTTAGCTTAGTTTTAGAAGGTGTGAATGAGCATGTTTCTACCATTGTCTGCAGAAATGCTCTTGCTTTACCACCATGGCAAAGACGATTCCCTCAGCTTCAGGTGATTGCCCCATCTACTGCAACTAGGTAGTACACGCTGGTGTGTGTCCAAGGCTCTTAATAATACTAGAACTAAATGGAAAGGGCCAAACTGGTAGTGATATTTCTGCTTATCAGTAAGGCAGCAGATTGATGACTAAAACCCAAATGGATTCTGTACAAAATGATGGTACCTGTATGATTTCAGCACACAAAAAAAACAGCGTGACAGACTCCTAGAATGCCATAACTTCAGTGTATACTTCCCTTCTTCTCCCTCCGCCCCCAGCTTTCATAGCACAAGATGAACAGAAATAGTCTCATCCCACAATACAGTATTTCAGCAGAAGCAGTAACTATAACTTAGATACAGTACATAATGCAGCATCAACTGCATCCAAATCTTTCTCATAATTCTTTACAGCCAAATCAGCTATAAAACTCAGACCTAGATATACAGCCACATTGTATATCATCTCAATGCACTGCATACAAGCAACACAACAATTATAAAGCTGCTAATGGAATTAGATTGACAGAAACATGAGAGGTTTACAAAGTGAGACCAGTAGGAAAGACTTTTTTTCACAACTTAACAGCAGTGTGAAGCGCTAAGGCTTCCAGCACAGCAGCCATTTGCAATGCTGTACCACTGATGGATTACCCCTTCACAGGCTCTGATCTAAAGCCCTGGGGAGCTGCAGGAGTCCCTTAAGTCTGTGTGCAAGCCTGGGAATTCAAAATCTTGTTCTCAATACTGTGAGAGATTTGTTGAGTGACTTCACCCTGTTGATTTCACCCTTCTGTGCTTAGTTTCAATTTAAACTGAGAATCACAGCAGTTTTTACAACCTCCATTGAGTAACAGTTGTAAATTTCTCAAATTCCTGGGAGGTGGTACGCTGGTGCTAAGTATTTTTAACACTAAACACATTCCTACGTACAAAGTTGGTACTTAATGGTTAAGCAGGAAAGACAAGAGGCACTAAACATCCAGAGAAGTAGAAACAACCCCAAGTACCCTAAAGTTAAAAAAAAAAAAAGTTAAAACCCAAGACACCTGATTTACCCAACTAACTGCTACAGCTCTATATAAATACCAGAATTTACCCTTCTCTAAACACAAATCAGATCACAATCAGAATTTGCTTTGTCAAAAGAAAAAAGGAGGACAAAATATGAACTTTGGGAATTTCAGTTCTTTTTTCAAAGCATGTTATGAGGCACAGTATTTAAATTAAAGCACTTTCCCTTTTTTTTAATCTTTACAAAAGCTGAATTGATTCTTATTTTTTAAGCAGAGAGCTACATTTGGGTGGGTATTTTTATCTGGTGCTATTAATTTCAGAGAAACAGAACCTCTCAAAGCAATACTGAATTATTACATTCTGTTTTTAAAACAATCTAACCTAAGCCTGCAAAATCTGCAGATAGGAATGAAAATAATCCACTTTTCAAACTTTTACTGACTGCTCTAACAACATCTTCATTTTTCAACTTATATTCTCTATGAAATGCATATATTGAAGACAGTAATACAGCAGGTAAAGAATGAAATGTCTCTCCTGCCAACAGTGACTCCAGAATGTGCAAAAAAAAAAAGTACACTATGATGAAAAAGTACCAAGCTTGGCAAAGAAAAGAAACAGCATAGTTTTAATTAATTTCATATAAAAAATATTAATCCATTTTATATTGTATAAGGGGAGGGTAAAGGTTATGGAAGCAAAAGAAACAGGCTTTCTGATGAGTATGATGGATAAAATGAATTTACAAAAAGCAGTTTGACATACAATTAATAGTGAAATTGTTGGGTGGGGTAATTGCATTAAAATAATATCAACTATTTTGGCTTTCAGGTAACAGTAGAGTATCAGTTTATACACAGTAACTCTTAATGTAACACAGTGGAATGAGTGCAACCGACAGCAGGGTAGTAACAAGACAGTCAAAAAGTACAGGAAAACTGAGTGGCACAGCAGCTATAATAAAAGAACCAGTTTCACAGCTATGTAGTATCAGCGTTAAGGAATGACCAAGGCTGGCACCATCAGCAGGCTGATGCTTGCCAAGCGTTTCAAAGAGGAGAAGCTCTGGCTGAGAACTGGAGTTGGGGTAGGGGCACTGGTATCAGAAACTTTCCTTCAGTTAACATAAATCAGCAAAGGAATTAAGTTCTCTGCCAGTATCTGTTACCTACCTCAAGGGGTACAGGCTGGTCTTCAACATGGTCACACACTCTTGTCCCCCTGGAGCTCCTACAAACCATCACCCTGACACTTCCAACTCCCACACAAATAAATTAGAAAAATAATTACATGCAATAATCTATCTAGACCCAGCAGCATCTGGATTGGGTGAGTAACCCTAGAGATCTTGTTACACATTCACATCATTCACAATACATTAATCTGGCTGCCAGTACAAGTAATTGCTTAAGAATTAACTTGGGTATTTCTAAAGGCACCTTACCCTTCATACAAATGAAAGCTCTGTCATTTAGTGAGCCTTACAAAAGATACAGTAACTGAAGGGACATTTGGATTAAACAAGAAATTAGTGTTAGACCCTAAGGGAATGCATCTGCCATAAGTAAAAGAGATCTAAACATAAAGCACTATGATAATTTATAAACAGAGAGGTTGCCTCTCCACAAAGTTAATAGGTAACGAACACTAAAATTTCTTGTTTTGAAAAACTAGTTACTAAATAATGAGGCCTAGATTTCACACAAATTAAATATGTAACCCGTGCCTGAGCTATGCCTCAATAGCAGAATAGTCCAGTCTATTTTTCTGAGGACAATGTGTGACTCCAACACTGCAACAAAAGTCATTCAGTTGGGTGTAACAGCAGTCTGAAACGTTGGCAAGTTTGCTGTGTGTTACATAACACAGGGCTTTCAATTTGGCTTTGCTTCCATCCAGAACTGGTGAGTGGTGGTGATGTTATGAACGAAATGAACGTAGATTTATTTCTCCTTGTTTTCTTTTAAATACCAATATGCGTCATTATTCCTTTTACAACCACCAACATCTTGTGCTATGATACGTCCCCTTGCTTTTTTAATAAGAAGCAAATGTGTTACAAATATTCCAAGCACAATTTACAGACCTTTAGTCTAGAGAGCAGGAGAGAGAAAGGAAGTGAATTAACATTTATGTCAGTTCCCCTTCTCACCTGTTTGCATAAATGCTCAGAGGGCACTGCAGGCCTGATTTCAAGGGGAATGATGGTTGGAGAGGCAGGGAGGCAGTCATCTGTGAAAGCAAACACAAGATAGGGATGGGAAACCATTCACTGGGAATAGCAGTGAGATGAAATCACTGGTGTGTAAGTAAACTGCAGCACCCACTGGGGAACTAGGAATCACCATGGGCAAGCTGAAAACTATAAAGAACTGACAAAAACAGGATCATCTCAGCCAAAATGGAAGAGAAGCTTGGAAAAGAAAACCAGCTGTCTCTGCAGCTTTTGTTGTATCTAGAACAAAGTCATAAGCTTATTTTCTTGCGTTGATAGAGCCATTTCAGATCCTTAAGAAGTAAGCTGCGACAGGAAACAATATCTCCTGGCCCTTGTCAGTCTAGGGAGCAAAGGGCACTATGATCAGTGAGTGGGCAGCTGCCATTCAAGTAGAACACATGGAACTTAGGTATTTGGGGAAAGGCAACATAGATCTGCACACAGAGATGGACAGACAACCTCTTTGTCACTAGCAGGAGAGTGTGTCCACATCCAAATGCATCAGGCCTCTTGTATCTTTGAAATCTAGAACCAGGATTTCAGACCCCATTTGATTACAAACTGAACCACTGCTGGACAAGAAATAATTTAAAGACAGCCTGTGGATTATTACCAGTAGGATATGAAAAACTTCAAAAGTTCTGATAGCAATAATTCTTCAATTTGTCCAATATTCTGTTTTTTTTTACCATGTCAGTTTTACTCATAATCACATACCATAACAGACTTCAAAACATAGTAAGTCACTTGGGAATTCTTCCATCTAAGGGATTAGCAGGGGATGTGCAGGAACAACTCTTGGAACTATTAAATAAACTAAGCAACAATCAAAAAAGAGTTTGGCTTTGATTTTAGAATATTCCCTCCTCCCAGAACATCGTCCCTATGCTTCAAGAGAATCATAACCATGAATGGGAATGAGGCATCCAGATTCTTTAATTGGCTTCAAGGTCTCAACCTGAAAGTCTTAGAGTAATTTCTTCCTAATCCTATCAAATCGTACTGAACCCACAGATTTTTACCTGTATTTTGAAGAAAACAGAAGGCTGGACTTTAATTTGCAAGCAATTGCATTTTACCTGGAAAAGATCTGTGACAATAACAAGTTTTCTACATATACCATATCAACTTACAACTTTCAGAGTCAGACAATAATGATGTACAGTATCTGAACACACTGCAGCACATTCTCAATGAAATTTACAATATGGACAAGCATACATAAGAATCAACTGTAGCATGCCAAGTCAGGCACACGGTCACAACATTCTGCAAGGCTGCAAGCACACTTACAGACGCTCCTATTCAGCCACTTCATGTGCAACTACCTGACAGGCACACAGAAGAGCTTTGCTTGCAAACTGTTGAAAATTCTTCCTGCTAACTACAACCAAACATATGACTCAACTTTTTTTTCTTAAGATTAAATCTTATGCAAAAATGTTTCACAACATAAATGTCCTCAAAAGAATCAATAAGGATCATAATTACAGTCATTATTTGTAGCCTGACACCTGAAAAATTTCAAGAATATTTATTTTATTGTTGGTTTAACTAAGGCACAGAGAAACAGTTAATATAAAATCAAAGTAAGTCAATGGAAGACTCCTAAGTGACTTCTTGGTGACCTAAGGGCTATAGAGTCATTAGTCCTCATTCCCTTCCCAGCAGTAAATTATTCTTCAAAAGGTAAAAAGCTAACTTAAAGCTATCATGTCCCTGACAAGGGTAATATCCTTTATGTAACCTCTTCAGTTTGCCTATCTGTACCAAAAGCGCTGTGTGCATCACTGGAGCCTTTAAAGAGCAGGAATGCACAGAAGGTCAAGACCTAAAATACATGTTTCTCTCCAGCCTGCAGATAAATGAGAGCAAGTTTTCTCAGCACAGGCTTAACAGTGAGCCCTCTAACCTTTATCCTTCATATCAAAACCAATATAAATTTATAGCTGGGACACGAAGATGAAAGGAAATTAAGAAATATTTCTAGCATCTCCAGAAAAGAAGAAAGTGTTTACTTCCCCAAATAACTGCCATCAAAACATAAAGTCATGGAGGAAAAACACTGAACTATTGTAAGAACTGAGTTAAAAACAAGATAACGAAAGTGCAATACTTGAGCAGGTGAAAATATTGTTTAACACCTTAATAAGAGTTTCAACCAGATTCTAAAGTTCCCACAGAAAAAACTTTATGAAAAAATGCATCTAAAACTGTGCAAGCAATGACAACTTTAATTTATAAAGTATTTTTAGTACCTCCAGAATA
Organism: Caprimulgus europaeus; assembly: GCA_907165065.1. Next base: position 9,576,673 of record OU015541.1, read on the forward strand.
ATTTTTATTTGTACATTGGTCCAGAATTTTCATGTCAAATATTCTGAGAACTAAGAACTTCCATGCTTTCACAGAAATGTTTTGACTTTAAAAAATATCTTCTGGAGGGATAAATAAGATGTAGAAAGCTTTCTTTATAATAATTTTCATTATAATGTTAATAGCTATTCTGTTGCAGAGGAGCTCCAAACCTTAAATGCATGCATTTTTTAATTTAAAGTTAAGAATAATTTTTTTGCTTCCAAATTAATATTGGAGCTTTAAGCAAAATTCTGCATTAACTTTCTTCTCTGAAAGCTTCGCCATGATCTGTCCGAGAACAAGATCAGAACTAGAGTCCCTGCTCCAAGGAATTTGGATGTATTAACATTACAATGTCTATGTAGCACAGATAGAACTACATAAAATTATATTATTTCAGCCACATCAGGTGAAACTCACTATAGAAGACTTGAATGACACCAGCCCTCCAGGCAGAGGTGAGTTTTACTCACAAGTCTCAGGTTATTTGCAGCACTGTAGGTTTCTTTTTGATACCTTCTGGATGATTGCTTAAAGCTACTTGCTTTAAAAGCAAGAACACTGTGGAGAGACAGCTGAGGAACTTTATTAGAAACCACTCAGCAAAGCCCAGAAAACACGTATATCAGTTCAAATAACGTCACTGGAGTTTCAGTGCTTAACCCAAACAGGTACGGAAAGAGGGTGTAGGGTGGAGATGATAGAAAAGAACACAGTGTGTTCTGCTCTTTCTTCTTCACAAACACCCTAAAATCTGAATGTATGAAGACTACAGAGGAGTCAATAACTTTTTTCCCTCATATTTAACAAATAACATATAGAGCATGTTTATACTAGAATTATTTGTCCCAAACAGCAGAGAGCACACCTGTCACACAACATCTGTGCTGCTGCCTTGTGCTGTTGCCAAATGGTGTCACGTTTAACATCACAGCATCATTGCTCTTAAAATAAGTGCAATATCAGGATACAAGTGTTGGTCCCATATGGAAAAATCCCTAGAATTGAGAAGCTGCAGATCTTTTTATAAGTTCTAATTTGCTTTTCTTCTACAGATAAGAAAAATAGCAAGTGAGGTAATAACAGCTGAGGATGAACAACCAGTGTAAAATCACTGCATCCACTGAAGCCAGAGGTAACTCTGCTTTGAAGTAGCAAACTTTCCGTCATACCACAGTAGTACTCGATCAAACACCGCTCAGGAAATAAAACCCCATAGGTCAAAAAAACCCCAAACATCCCAAATGACAGTATGTTTTCAAAGATTTAATTCATCCATGTTTCAGTTCTATTGTTTTATGCACCATATGTTTGCTGTTAAATAAGATAATAGAATTAATTTCAATTCTTTCCTGAACTGAGTGGAAAAAAGACAATATTTATCCATCTACAAAGAACAAAATTTTTAAAAATGGCTGTCAGACTTTAAAGAGGGTGAAGAAAACACCAAGCATATAAAGAGAGGAAAACCCTCTATAAAATATGTCTTTAAAATGGCTTTGGGAAACAAATCTTCAAACTAATTTTTTTCTAAAGAAAAGGCTTATTCTGCACATTACCCCTGTAAACAATACAGCAGTCATGGTGTTGTACTTATTTCCCCCTATGATGTTCCTTTTGCTGTGATTTGCTAAAACTCTTAAAATGTGTGTGACTTACTGTCAAATTGTCCTTTGTTGCCTTCTCTCTGCAATGGTTCACATATTCAGCAATCTTAGGAATTATTTTGCCAGCAACACAAAGCAGCAGCAGAACTCTGCCTGTTGAACTAAAAGAACCACTTGATCCCATATCATATGGGTACAGGAACAGTAAGGCCAGATATTCTGGACATATAATTACAGTGAAACAAACACATTAATATTGAAAGGGCAATATATGGGATCTGATCTTGGGTAAGCCCCTGTAGATAATTATATGAGACAAGATGAATTTTGAAATAGAACCAAAGTTCCAAATCCCCAAATCACTGTGAAATGAATCCACTTGGCATCTGTCAGGAATACTCAGTGCCAGACAGAATGGACCGGCATGATCTGAAAAGCTAAATACAAAATTACTTGAAAACTTCAAGTCACTCCTAAAGAGATACCAAGGTCGATGCTTTGTGAGTCATCTGATAAGGAAATGAATCAGCTTAGCACCCTTACACACCAGAAAAGTGTGAGAAATGGCATTCCCATCACGGGCTTTTTCACTGCAGTTGTCAGGTAATTTTGGACATCATCTCCAGAACCAATATACCTGATATTATGTGAAAGCCATGTAAACCGAGTGTTCAGGAGAACAGTATCTACCAGGATAAGAAACATCCAAACAAAACAGCACAAAGAGTTTCCAAATCAGTACATTTTCCCAGCACAGTGCTCCTTACAATTATTTAAGGACAAAAAAGTGCATCTTATCCTTCACCTGATGCCAAATTTTTTAGGGTTGTACTCTGCTCAGAGTTGATTGAGCAAAAAAGATTCTTGGTTTTGCCTTACAATTTTTTTCCAGTAACTTGGGTAAGTTTTGAATCAGCTCTTTAAAAATAGGGAATAAAATTAGAATAAAAAGAGCAGCAGAGGAGACTAGCTGCTACATTTGGAACACCTTTTTTTTAACTCAGGAATTAAATCACAATTGTTTTAGTATTTAAGCATGAGCATAGATGAGCCGTCATCCTACTGGCTGGAGATTTTATTTCCTAAAATAGCTTCTCAAATGGAAACACTTAAAATCCACTTTGAATGCACAGCTGAGTCATAAGTATGTTTATTCTTATTATTTTTGTCATAATGTACCTTAAAGTTGAAAAATGCTTGTTGAACTATTTGTACTGGGATAGAAATAAAGAAATGGCTTTTTTTGTTGTTCTTATTCCCTCTGGTGATCACCTTATTCCAATTTTGCCCTGCAATCCCTCTGCTAGCTTATCAGCATTGTATCTTTCTAAATGAAACTTGTTACTTGTCTTCCTGGGGGCAATTAATTTTTTTCTTGTTTGGTCTGTGTTTAAATAAGCTATTGATTTTATTTTCAAGGTAATTTAAGGTGGGAATACAGTTCTTATTTGATAACTACCAACCTAATGTGCTTTGAGTAAACAAATTTTATGGTTTCAATTTGTTATTTTTGTCATCAAAATCGACCAAGCAGCAACTACTACTCATGCAGCTGGATTTGGAGACTAAATGTGCGTAGTAATAAGCAACATTAATAATTCAGTAAAGTGTTACCCATGGCTAAATAATTACAAGAGATTGGACATAACACTCTATGGTGGTACAAGAAGCTTGTCATTAAAATATACCCTAAAGCAGGTGACAATGGGGTAGCTGCATACACAAAATTAAATACCATACATTTTTAGAGGCCATACTTTTATTATATGAGACTAATTTCTGCTACAGGTGCTGTATGAGGATGTCCACCTGAATAATGTTTCCATCAGCTGCTGGATTGCTCAGAAGTCAGAAATAGTTTGCACAAGCTGTCCTTTTGAGCACCTGAAGGCAGTCAGACACAAAAAAGGGTGGAGACAGACCAAGATAAACTATCACTATGCACATTTTTAACCTCCATGTTTTCTACAACTTTAGAGGTCTAAGCTGTTCTCATTTTCCTAGTAAGTACTCCTAATATCTATGTTTGTCTGTAAAGCACATTTTTAAAGTGTATTACTAATTCTAGGATAGGTCTCAAACTGCCTGAAGCTTTTACATGCCATAGAATGAAAAGTAACATCCTCCACACTACCAGACTTTCCTTTTGGAAAATAGTAGTAGCTCTTTAGTCCATCTTTAACAACACGTTGCTCAGTTTTTCAAAGAAAAACAGTAGAATCCTGTTTTTCTTGACACTTAAGCATGGCCTAAAACAAACACCACCAGTAAGCATTTTCAAATGCTATATTCATATTTTAAATTTCTTCTTGTAAAATCATATTATTCCAAATATTCATAATGTAGAATTAAAGCATCCATAGTAATGATGGTATTGCCTGCATGGTATTGCTTAGCTGCTGCATCGAAAGCCTGGAAGGAAAAGTTATATGAGCAGCTCCCTTTTCCTTCTCCTCATGCCTTTAAATGACATTACCAACATCAGCCAGAGTCCTCCACCCAACTGTTCTATGCTTGTCCACAGTGTTGCCAGCTTATCACACCATAGCACGTTAACACCACACTTCTGAGAGTGGTAGGGAGAGAATGAGTAGGCATACTCATGAATTTTCAAGATGTGGACTTGGCAATACTACCACTTTCACTTTAATTTAGTGCTTCATACTAAACTCCTCACACAGGCTTAGAAAATGAAAAGGCTGTTTGCGAAAATAATATCCTTTGCAGCAAAATTCCAAACTTTTGAAATAAAAAGGATGTTATATTGAAAACTAATTACTGCATTCTGATACTGCAGTCTGACTAGTTAGCAGCTTAAAATGTGACATTATTGTAAATAAATGCATAAAAACGTAATCTGAGAAACACAGTTGTCTATAAATCTGAAAGTGGTAATGAAAATGAAATGAAAAACAGAGAGGAATTTGGAGATTACATAAAATCTTAAAGCTGCATTGAAGTTCACTCTGCCAACAATCTTAGATGAAAGTGACCTTCAAGGATAATAAGTCTCTCCCCTCATCAACAGGTGAGAATTTTTTATACTGAAAAGGAAAGAATGTAATCATTATGGCTACTTTTAAAAATAAAAAGTTAAGGAATTTGCCACTATATGTGGAAAGGAAAATATTAAATAAGTTGCAAAGACTGTGAGCTTTTCAGGTGAAGGACAGTTTCAATAAAAAAGTAATACCCACAGTACAGGTATTATACGTCAGGTCACTCAAACTTGCTAAATTGAGACATTCAGGTGACACAGCTCATCTGACTATGTCAGAATTGGAGGCAACTGGTGCCAGTGTAGTTTGTGAAACAGTAAAACAAGCTGTAGTAGACATGGCTTTGCTGTGCCTCAGTCAGAGTAGGTAGCTCTTATTAAATAAACTGAAAAGCAAAAAGAAAGAAAAAGCTTTCGAAAGCAGTAGTTGTTAATTTTGTTGTCCTTTGATTAAAAAAAAAAATCCACAAACAAAAAACTGAGATGATAAAAACTTTGATTTCATGGAGATTGATCTTATCATCATCTTACTCCTACCTGACATTTGTCTGGGAGAAGAAAATGCCTGAAACGTAAGTAAATCTGCACACTTAGTGTGAATCCTTTCATGAGAAAATTCTGTTTCCTCCCAACGTTTCTTCCTTCTATTTAGTAACAAAAAAGCAGTAAAATTTTATAATCATACAATAAAATTTTAGAACCTTTTCAATAACTAGCTTTGCATTTAAAAAAAAAAAATGAAGCCTTCAGTAAGGTCACTGACATTTAATGAATTATGAAGTGGTTCTTTCAGAGCATTCCAAGCTGGTTGTCTTGCTAGCCTCATTAGGATTTTTACATCTAGAATATCAACCCTTTGATAATATCTACTTAGTCTTGTTTTCTATCTGACAGCTGTCACAGAGGAATGAATGGAATATTTTAAGATCTTTACTGGAGACAATTTTCTTCACATCATTTTGAAGAAATTTCATGATTTGTTGGGTAAATTCTATGCTCACTAGGTTCTTTAAGTGGTACTCTCATCCAATGCAGTCACTGTAAGCATGCCATGAATGAGCAAATGTTAATTACTCTACAGAGTTTTTGAAGACCAGATCTTTTGCCTAACACTGTACCCTGCATGCTGTTCATTATCAGACATAAAACTGGAATAGTTCTTCGTTATGTACTAAGCTGCCAGCAGATTGTAGTTAATCACCCAGAGCATTTTAAGTTTGACTTATTGTCTTTATATGTAAATATAATATAAAAGTTAGAATATAGATGGTAGCTAAGTTCAGAGTACACAGCAAGAACACCAAAACATCCTGCTTACAAAGATGTCTGCAGCCATCAAATCATATTTTGCTATAATGCATCACAGAATCAGAGTGTCAGGGGTTGGAAGGGACCTCGAAAGATCATCCAGTCCAATCCCCCTGCCAGAGCAGGAACACCTAAATGAGATCACACAGGAAGGTGTCCAGGCGGGTCTTGAATGTCTCCAGAGAAGGAGACTCCACACCCTCCCTGGGCAGCCTGTTCCAACCACCATCACTCAACCTCCATCAGTCCTAGGTATGCAGATGTATGTAACAGTTTTTCAAGAAAACAGATGCTAATTTACTAAAAGCAAGGCCATCAGGAGTCACAGTTACATCTTCAGAAGTTTTCTCACTCCAAATGTTTACAATAATTTTGTAAATTCCATCAATAAAGGATTTATCTTTGTATGCATACATACAAGCATTGCACACATTCACACATGCAAACTCACACTTTCTAGTTAAAGTGCAGCTGCCCTACCTGAACGCTCTAAGTCCCAATCAGCGTACAGTAAAACTGCAAGAATTACATATTTCTGCATTAATTTTGCAGCTGATATGCTAAAGAAAAAGTTGAACAATATAATAATGCCTTATAGAGACAGGGCAAGCACTGTGTGAACCTGGAAAGCAGTGGGAAAGAAAATGAAGACAATTGTGGATGGTGGTTTCCTTCCATCACACAGGTTTTGACATCAGAAAAAGGCTTGGTTTAAACTACAGTTTGCTGGGAGTTCTGCTTAAATAAGAAACAAAGTGTAGGCTGAGGTTCATCTATCATGGAATTGGCAAATGCTGCATGGAAGAAAAAATACAGTTTCTTCAAATAAGGTCAAAGAATGAACATTAATGAGTGGCATGTTACAAAGGCAATTCCTTTAAAAAGCTATGCTTTGAAAGGAAGACTTTCAAAATTGTTCAGCATTGATCCACACTTGACTTCATAAAGTATCAGTTCAGTTTGGATGAAATAAAGCCAGATGACCACTTCTGAACATTTCAGACTGATTTTCTTACAATATAAAGGTGTTTCTGTTGGCTGTCAAATAGAGTTCCTATAGTTCTAACACTAAGAGTATAGTCTTCATAGTTTTCTGGAATCTTATATGCATGCTTATACAGTTTCTCTGATACACAAGTGCATATTCTTTCATTTATTATTTGTAGATATTTTAAAGGATCATAAAGAGGTGTGGAAAGACCACAACCTACAGCTGACTATTTTACCAAGGAATGCACTGGTTGTGGAGTACTCAAGATAAAATTACAACGATAAGGTGGATGATGCAGTCTTGAAAATGTTCAGCCAGTAGCCATTCATAGCCAGGAGACTTGCAAGGACAGTTATTAAAGTCACTGCAAAGGCAACTAACAGCACCAGGTAGTTCTGCATTTATCTGTATTATTCTCCTAACATGCTTTAGTAGAGTGGAGAAGCAAGCAAAGGACTAACAGCAAATAGCAGAAAGGCCAGGTAGGCATTCTTCTTTATGTACCCAAAACCATAAGCTCCCTCTACTGGTACAGCTGAATTAGCAGATGCTGATAATGGTCCCAGATCCTGTAGATTTAGCCCTACACATAACACTATTGCTTCTGTGTTGTCACAAACAACGTTGACTTTTCACTTCTACAGTTTTCTTTTAATCCTAGTAACAACAACAAAAAACAGTCAATGAAAGGTCGTACAAATTTCAAATCTATTTCCCTAACAGATCCATAGATCTTCAGCATTTGGACTAGCTATCCTTTTTTTTTTTTTAAATAATGTTTATTCCCAAGACTCTATAATGTTTTCACAAATGCTAGTTTCAAGTTCACCAAAAAACCAGTGATGCTTGTCAATGATAAGACAGGGCTCTGTTATCTGCAGTACTACTGAAAAACAGAATCTCATCCAAATATGCGATAGCACAAGAAGCTGATAAAGGGTAACATATGTGGTCAATTCAGGTCATTAAAGTTTGTGAAACATTAGTTAAGCCAAAGAGCAAAAGTACCAGTTAAAATAAACTGTAAAAAGCTCAGGCAGTAGCTTATACACACAAGTGTATATTGCACAGTGATCAGTCAGTCTTAAATCAAGATTTTCTCCAAACTCTGCCCCCTACAACCAGTCAAGCTATTCATTCACACAGATAGGAAAATACCCATACCTTTAAAAAAGCCAAAACTTTTTGCAGTACTTTTTGCTAAATATTGTACATTTTTACCTCTAAGTGAAGTAGTCTGGTCCACTCTTGTTAGCCTTGTATCTTCAAAAGCATTTCTAAACTTACCTTTTACTCCATAAAATACGAGGTGCAAAGTCTATAGTATGTTTGATCCTCAAATTTGTGCCTGGAGTCTTTGGATATCCCTTGTACAGCACAGGCACAACGCGTGAGCATCAGGAGTGCCGCAGCACAGGAAGTGGTAAGAACACTGCCAGTGTGTATATCAGTGAAAACTGGCTCTGCAAGGTCTGAATGTGCTACCTGGAAAGCTCCACCCATTGATGAAATAGGAACAAGGTGGCGCTTTGGTCCTCAAACGCCTCTATATGATTTGACAATCACCACAATCTATTTTGACAAAAAGCAGTGGAGTTGAACAGTATTAAGCTTCTGTACAACCTCAGACAAGTGAAAAACCATAGGATATTTATATAATTTGGTACCAACTGAAGACAGTTTTACAGCTCTTCCAAGCCTCTCCTGAGCAGCACACCTGGCATCCAAAGGTGTCACTTAATAACACAACAGATAAAAAAAACCCTAGAAAATCAGAAGACAGCAACAAGTTTAGGTGGAGGATATAACAGTCACTCCAGATTGCTATCAGTGCTCAAAAACCCTTCCACAGACCACGTGCGAGGAAGAGCTAAAATATAGCAAAGCATTCTTTAGGAAAGCATAAAGGAAGCATTCAGATCCTTCAGCAAACACATTGGTTCCCAGGGCTTTATGACACTGTCTGATTATAGGACTCTGGCAATGAGTAGTGCCCTGAAACAACATTCACTACTGAGGTGGTTTTCATACAAAGTGAAATCTTTCCAGTGCCCCCAAAAGAATGGCTAGGAAGGGCTTGCCTGACACTACAGTACTATTTAATGTTATGTTGAAAACCTTTAAATACCTTATAATATGTAAAGCTATTAGGTTTTAAATAGTCACTTTATTCCCTAGAAAAATAATTTATGAAATACAGCTCATCTTAGAAGTTATTTCCTAAATACTGATGTTTTGGACAAAATCTTTCCCATTGTAATTCGGATTCCTTTGTGGCATGCTAGCTAGAGGTTATGGTCATGTCCTAAGCTTTCATCTAAAAGAGAGATTAAGTCCAACTTTTTATTTTCTTAAAGGTAATGACAAGTAGGATTTGCACATTTTTAATCACTGGTTACAAGCATTTCTTTATAGAGGATATTTGCCTGCTTTGGGTATCACAGTAACAAAAGACCCACACAACACTTTCCTCCAGACTGTAGTATGGAAATGATAAGGAGCGTTCACTATGTGCCTCTGTGATAATGAATTAAATTTTAGCATGGAAAAGCAAAGCATTTAAAGATGAAATTACTTTTCCAAGATTGCACAGCAAATCACTAACATAATCAGAATTAAGACTGAGAATAAATTTTTCAATCCTAAGCCTCTGGAACATGTGTTTTTGTGGTAAACTGTGACTCTACAGCTGCATAGCTCACTGGTACTGTAACAGTCCTCATTTACATGCAGCATTATTGACAGGAAGAGGCAGAGACTATGCATCTGCAGCTCAATTCACTGGACTTTCCAAATAGGCCAATAAAAATATGGTAATTTTATCTACATTGGGAATTAAATTCTTAGACAATTGGTATTCATATATTTTGAGAGCCTGACAATATATATTTAAGCAATTCCAGCTAATGCCAACATTATTGCATAAGCTGTTCTGTCCATAATTTACTAAAATTTACAACTATATATACAAAAATTAACTAAACAAAAAAAAAAACAACAAAAAACCTTTCAGGCAAATATGAACCTAGCAGACTCTAGAGAACTCTCAAGAAATTTACTTCAATCATATTAGAACAGTTGCACAAAAGGAACCACATGCAGTGGCATTAACTGGTAGGTAATTTATACATCTAGAAACACACAGATAGAAAAATTACGTATTTGATTATTTACTTATTCAGATGTTCTGCTTCTTGCACGCATCTCAGCTCCTCAACAGGGTACCAGCAAAGACAGGTGGAGAAACAGGCACCATAACATTTACAGAATATAACAGTTCTTATTTTTTTTTTAAACTTCACAATAGCTTAAATTATTTCTACACTTTAGTACTGATGTACAGTTCCTCCACATTCAGACTCTGTACCCTGTAGCTTCCTCCAGACTACATGTGGTAAAAGAGTGACCACCATAATCTGTCTTTCATTAACATGCAGCACAACAGTAGATGCCAGAACTTTGATGGGGCAGTCATAAACGTCAGTTCAGCCTAGTGCCTGGAGGTTTCATAGTCCAGTGCCAGCATGAACTGATACAAGAAGCATAACTATCTCCAGAAAGAAAGACAAAAAGATGAAAGAGAGAGAGAGAAAGAGAGAAAAATGAAATTAATAAATGAAAGCAAGCAAGCAAGGAAGAAAGAAAAGGAGATAGAAACAGAAAAATCCTGAAGTCTACACATTAAAGTTCCCTGAGTCTTCTGTACATCATGTTCTGGGCTTGAGCTCATAATGTTAGAATTTAGAGTGTTATGACAGAAATAGAATGGTGTTGGCTATATATGCTGACATTACTTCAAGAAATGCTACACAAAAAACCTTTTCTCCATTTTTTCTTCAGTAAAGAAAACACGCCATATTACCAGTAGGACTTGATTTCAATAAGATAGAGCTTGTTATTTTTTTTTCCTCAGCAATAACAGAATTCTTGGCGTTCCTATTGATAATAACAAACAGCACAAAATCTATGTCTAATTACCAGCCTGAGTCTAACATGTTTTTTCACTCATTACCTCTAAAGGTAATTCTAAATATCTGAGACACTCACCTCTCTAAGTGAATCCTGACTCATAAACCCAAGACCAAACACATTGTGTGACTACCAAGAACTGCACCATTTACCTTCAAAGTCCCTGGCCATAGTCCTTTCACAATGTGTTTCACTTATACCTAAACAAATAAAAAAATCTCCGTAAGAAGATGCAGCTTTTGTTTCTCCTGTTAACACGTGATATATTGAATCTTTAGAAAACTAAAACATGGAACAATGAAGCCAGTGTTCTGTTCTGTCTCTGACAGAAAGAGATCCTATCTGTTACTGGCCAACTTCCTTCAACCACGTGACGCTCTCTTAAATTATTATTTCACATAACCTAATCTTTTTTGCCTCATTTCCTAAGATAACACATTAATTTGGGTAGAATCTTTCCTAACCAGCTGTCCACACTGAGTCAAGCACAGCAGAGCCATAGCATTCTGAGGTACCACATACTACTTTATATTTTAAAAGTCTTTATATTGAAAGTCACCTCATACCACATTTCCTGCACGTAAGACTGTAAAAGCTATCATATATATTAGTTTAAAACTAGTATGTGCAGCTTAACAAGTAATTTATCAGGCTTTTAATCACTGTACTATGTCTTCCATTCATTCTGCTACCCTGTAGGTACTTGTAAAATTTTCTTTCTATTTTCTTATTGTGATTAGGTAGAACTTAACAACTCATCTGGATATAGCAAGTACATCCAGTCACTTGTAGATCATCTGGAGAACACAGTGTTCTGGTGACAAATGCAAATCTTCCTCAGCTAGAGTAGCAATCACCATTTCTTGCTCTCTAAAACACAGATTGAAGCAGTACCCCAAGTAAAAAGGGTATCTTTATAGATATTACAGCTAGAGCCATAGCTGAAGCAAGTCCTTAGCACCAGCAGATAGATTTGCTCAGGCTTTAATTAAGGACATAGCTCATGACATTTAGCAAATAATTTGCTCAGTGACACAATGCATTTTAAAATTCAGAATGCATATCTGAAACTGACTTTTGATACACAATAATTTCAAGACTTTCTATAGTTTCTGTGTTCCTCTCAAATACTAAAAATGTCAGACAAATGGCAAGTGAATGCTATGGTTATGAATAGAAATCTGGAAGAAAAAGTCATATAATCAGTAGCCTTAATGACGACAACCATACCCGATCTGGAATCAAAACCAGAGCTCCTGTACCTACATTTGTCACTTTTCCAATTGAGAATCTGGGGTTGTGTTTAAACAGCAACATTCCCTAGAGGATACTTATGTGAAACAGAGATCCCTGGCATCCTATAGGGAAAAAAAAAAGTGTATTAACTCTCCCTGGTAATCACATCCAGGCTGATGCAGCAAATGGACACTGTTCACTCATTTCCCTCCCAATGCAAAGGGTACTTGGGATTGACAGAGTACTGCAAGAATCTTGGCATTGTGTTGCCTCTTTGATGGCAGGATATTGCCAATCAGGTTATCACTGGAAGAAAAATAGCAGAAAGGCTTAATTTTGGAACTATGTGTATGAGAGCAGAAAGTCAATTGTCAGGGTAGAAGGGAAGTGTATGACTACAAAGGCATGGAGAAAGCAGCCAAAACCAGAGGAGGCCTTATGCTCTAAACCACAGTGACTGAGCCCTGAAAGAATCAGAAAGATTCACTTCAGCTTTTCTCCATAGAGAAAGGAACAAATCTTCTCAAATATGCGATGTCCCAATTCAAAGAGTTCAACTAAGTATATATATCTATAAATAAATGTTTGCATAATTTGCATATAATATATGTATGTGTGTGTATATGTATAAAAATGAACCAAGCAATCGTTCCTGAATATTTCTGAATTTCTTTGTGACAGCTTGAAGATCTTATTTAAGGTACACTCAATGTTACAATGAGATGTTTTTTTCTCCAAAAGACATGTTGAAGAAACACAGTCACACCCAAAAATTCTACTGTTTGGAAAAGATGACAGCATACTGCCTTCATTTGTAGTAGAGGTTATGAGGTTCATCCTTGCAGTTTCCTTCTAATGATGTCATTCAATGGACCCTGAAACAGTCATCAGTTCAGGGATTTCCTAGCAGCTCTTTCAAACAAAACCAAACATGGCTGGCCATAGAAAATGCATTCTGGGCTGTTTATAAGTTTTTTATTCTACCTACTGGATTTTATAAAAATCCACTATAAGCAGTGTAAGTTTCATATCTCCTGACAGGTATGGCAATGTTGCACTGATCATCCACATTTCTAACTTGGAAATCAACTCAAAAACTTATGGTCAGTAATATAGATTTTGTTATTTTGTTTGCACCTATTACCTCTATTTTAGTAAATCTTACATTTATTAATCTCATACTGAAAGTTGTGACCTCATTATACCAGACAATAAAAAGGGCAAAAATAGCATGTGTCAGAATTTTCACAACACTGTACATCAATTCCCTCACAGACCTTAAATCATGACTGAGAACATTACTTGAATCCTATGAGGAAAACTGTTTTTAGTTTCACAACAAAAATCCTTCCTGAATGTATGTCACTGCAATAAAATGCACAACTCTGCAGAAATGCTTGAATGAGTTCAGGTGCTAAAGTTAGCAACATTGCACTCCATACAGGTTAATTACCTCTGCTGATATGCTGGAAAATATCTGATTTGTCCAATATCAGCCAAATATGACAGCAGTCTCTAATATGTTAACTATTCCCAGACATATCAAGTGAAAAATTCAGGCACTGAGCAAAGAGAATATAATAAATTATATAGGTGACATCACTTTATCGCAATGACGAAGCCAATGATGCATGCAAATGTAAAATTAATTGTATTTCAGTAGTGCTGAGCTGTGCTGTATAAGCCTATAGAGCAAATCTAGTGTACAACAGCTCAAAGAGGAGGCCATAAAAGAGCCTGTTACTTCAGAAGACATTTTGAAAGCTGTTAAGACTGTAAACTAAAAATAAAAATCTTTAAGAAAAAAAAAAAAGCAACATAGCTCTTTTAACAGCCCTGCTGACTGTACCAGCTGAAGCTCTACCCACAAAATGAAAATAATAAACTTGCACAAGACTTTCAGATGCCATTCAGTTTCAAATCATTTAACTTAATGTGATGTGCCACTGATACAGTGAAAACACCTTAAACTAGTAAGGAAGGAGTTACTGTTGTTTCTTAACTATAAAAGCTTAGAACAGCAGGTAATGTATGAGGAATAGAACTTCTTTTCCAACTTTTTAGCAGAAAGCAAAGGTAAGGAATTCAGGTGAGACAGCTACCTCTTGGCCACTGAAACAGAAAGGGTTGGAAATACCAGCACTTGATTCTGAGCAAGACAAAATATTTAACTGCATTGGCTAATATTTATCAGTTCAACAGCAAAAGCCAAGCAGTTCTTCAAAGCTTACTCTCCTGATCATACATCATAACAAATTAAGCTGTAGTAGGAAGAATAGCTTGACAGTATTACCCTGAGTTTTTCAATTTACCCATTGATTTAGGGAATTAACCTGTCCAATATACTACATATATATTCAGCATTGTCTATAAACTTCATGATAAATGCAAATGTTAAAGACACTAAAACCTCAGAGTTTTAGTGCTGCAGAGTCAGTCATACATTTTCATTTTTTTTTTTTCCTGGTACAGGTTTCAACTGCATACAGTACAACAGGACAAATCTCAGCACTCACAAGGATCATTCCAAAGAGGTGAAAGACATCAATCAACAAAAACTGACAGATTTTGTGAGAGACACCTGTCAGCAGGCAACAGACTTTGTGGCAATACGTGAGCAAGAAAACTCTCAGTTTGGGTAAACAGGTGGAAGTTTCACTTCCTTTGGAACAAAAATTTTAAATAGCAAAGGAGAAGCTGTAACTGGGAGAGTGCTGGTATCCTCCTGGGAATGTATTCTACAAAGGTAGCACTTTGCAGTCATTCAGATTTTTTGAAAGGCAGCAGAAACGTCAGCAAAATGACACTGGGGGCGGAGCGGGGGCAGGCATGTGGATATATGTTGCTCATTCATTAAAGAGCAAGAAGCTAAATTACTCAGATTTTTAGCAAAACTACAGCTTGGCATGACAAGTCGTTGTTGTCATCAGCCCACAACCAGTTTCTTCTTGCCTTAAACTAGACCATTGCAGTCTTGACTTCTATGCTCTGGGCCACGTAAAGTTATAAACAAGATACTGCTGTTAAGAGTTCAGGGTTTTTTGCTGGCAGATACAGGTTATGATCCACGTTTCCACTTTTCACATAGAAAAAGATGAACAGATTAAAAAACCCCAAAAAACTCATCACTTTTTCTGAGCAGAATAGTATGCAGATGGTATAATGCTGATCATTATAGAGGCATATAACACCACAAGATTCTTGGACTAAGAACATAACAAGTAGATAAATTAACAATATGGTTTGAATAGATGATAGCTTACTCAGGTGTTGAGGCCAAATTGGAAGATCCAGTCATGAAGTTCTCAGGTTTGTTTTGTTTTCAAAATTATAAACAATCTCCATCCTAAAGTCTGACAGTATTTTATGGCAACTATCCAAAACGTTACAGTTTAATTTCTGAGAACTGCACACATCTGGGATGATTGCTGGAACATGTTGTCATGCTCTGGGGGGGGATGGGAGATAAAGAGGTCAAATCTGAGGGATTTGATTTAAAGGCTAGTGAAAGGAATGAGGAGCAAATAACAGATCAAGGATAATAATTCATGTTTGTTTGCAATACTGCTTAAACTTTTAATGTTATAAACTGTAATTTTAGCCATAATATTTCTGCTCATGTTAATAAAGTGTTAAATTGTAATTTAATATTATAAACTGAAGTAAATCAGCAGACATTAAAAAAATCTCTCAAAAATAATTCTACAGAAAATGGATGCTTTGAAATAAATTCCAGAAGACTTTCAAGCTGCACAACATCACATCTGGCAATTTCTTTCTAGACACTTAAACATCTTCCCAATATGATTCAAATCCTAACACTCCTTTTATGTTAGAAAATATGCTTACAGTCTCCTTTTCCCTGGGCTAAACTGTCTTTTTTTTGCATTTTGATGTTAATTTCAAACCTTAGATTGATAAATGCCTCTGCACTAAGTCAGTAGAATGGTAACAACACAGCCTACAATTAAACCATGGTTATTTGGTACTGAACTGCTAGCAAAACAGCTAAACTCAGCACATTTTTAAAGAAATTTGAAAAATTCACAAATATAATTAAATAAACCTGAAACCTGTTCAGCATTCATCATCTTCTCTGTCCTTTGATGTTTTCACACAAAGGTATAAAGTCTCATTTCTCAAATTCTTTTCCAGCACAATGATGTCATCTACTCCTCTTGTAGCTCTTACACTGCATTAGCTGCAGCACAAGTTTTTTGAGTTTTTGACAAAAGGATATACACATACACCATAAGTGCAAGATTTCACTTGTGCTTTGCATCATTCCTATTATGAAGTTGGTGTTTAATTTACAAACAAATGTTATGAATCTAAATATGGGATAAACTGAAATTCAGTAAGCTCTAGCTACATCCCTGATAGACATGTTTTTCCCTTTGAAATAGAACATAAGTGTAGAGATAGCTTGGTTCAGGTCTTTATTATATAGTCATTTTCCCATTAGCTTGTTTCCCAAAGATTACCAAATGGTAGCAATCATCAGATGCGACCTACTTGGGTCAAACTGATTTGATCCTCATGTGAAAAAGTCTATATCTCATTCCCAACCTCTCGACCCACATATTGGGATTTTTTTTTTAATCCAACACAGATGATCTGTAGCTAGTATTAATCCAAAAATTCAATCTCTCCCTTTCATTTTCATTTCTTCTCAATCAAACAGCTCTGCAAAGGGAATATAACAGGCTTCTGGCTGTGTAATTGTGAAGAATAATACACAGAATATAAAAACTTGACAAAGATGAAATGCACAGTGAAGTACCCCTTCTGGGTCCATTAGACAACATTTTAAACTATTTTAATCACAAAGAGGACTATTTGGCTGGAATATTAATGAGAAATGTTTTAATGGATTGGGACATTAAAACCACCTTAAAACTACAAAGACATCTTTCATTCAAAAGGCTGGCAGGAGATATTAAAGAGTAGCTCATGTCTTCATGTGAAAGACAGAAGACAGTATAAAGAAAAATCTTACCATGGCCTCCCTTTCTTCTACGGGTTTCTACAGATTTTGAATGGTTAATTAGAAGTAGTTTACCTATGTTCACAATTAATATATGATGATTTTAAAAATTTGGACAAGTACAAAAACCAATAAACTACAAACATATTTGTAGTGAACACTATGAAGCCTTCCATTAAGTAGCTGGAAATGGGCCAGATTAGCTTTAGCTAGGGTGACAAGGACTTCTCGGCATAAAGTGTTGTCCAGGTTAATGGCAGAATATGTTTGTTCCTGTATTTGGAAATAATCATCAAAGTTCTGAAACACTATATACAAGGTCCAAATTTCTTGCTTTTTTAAATGAGTATTTCTATACAGAAGCACTCCTTTTTCCTGCCCTACAGCTCTGGTACAAAACAGACTGATATCTCTCAAAGATTTTTATCTTCCACAACACCCAGATTTGGTCCTTGGCACTTTGAGTTTCACTGAACATGTCATTAAGGGTAAGATGCCTCAGGGATTAGTAGAGAAGTACAGAAATTTTTCACCTCTGTTACCAGAAAGCCCAAATCATAAGCAATAACATTACCAGTGCCTGAATTTAAGTTGTAATAGAAAAAAAATTACAACATAGATCAGGAAAGGGTATGTTGCATAAATGGAGCTACATCAACATTCAGAAGCTGAGGATCTGTCCCAAACATCTCACGGTATAGTATGTCACAACCTTTCTACCTTTCATAGTAGATACATTTACAGAACAAATTAGTTTATCCATGTTACAATGCAACAACATCATAAGATATTTATAGAACATAAAACACTAATAAGTGAGGCCATTCTCAACACTAATAAGTGAGGCCATTCTCCCAGACTGGCCATCAGGGAGCAAGAAGTGTAATTAAACAGCTCAGTTGGGGATACCGACAGATTAGTGGTAAACCACTAACCTACAAGCAAGGATAGAGCACAGTAATGCCACGGGCTCAACTCTGAAAGAAAAAGCTGGTAATTCCAAGTCAAATTATTTGAACTAAATTTATCTCTACCATACCTGCACTGACCAAATTTAGCTCTAGTGCTATTACAGTGCCAAGACAATTTCCATCAGGAAAATTCTTAGTGTGGTCCTAATACACTGATGCAGAGGCACCACTGAACAGCCCCATGGAGGTGAAGTGGCTCTTGATGTGACACCATGATGTGAGCGAAATCTGAAGGCTAAAATGTTTGAGGTTTGTTTTGGTTTGGCTTGGGGTTTTTTGAGGAAAGTATTACTCTAGTAAATAAGTGTAGTTTAGAACACCAGTTTAAAGAGCTCTTATTTGTAGGTATATAAATATGTATAAATACATGCTTAGGACATATGCACAGGGAGAAGAGACAGGAAAATTCAGACCTAGTTAAAAAATAGTGCAAGTCTCCATGTTTCTATGGGAGGTTCAGTTTTGAAGGACGATATTCCAGATCTCTGTCTTAATACCAGTTGGCACAGATGGAAGCCAAGGTGGCTGTAAGCCAGCTCTACCCCAGCCAGGGATTCCCTCTTGCAGGAGAAATCTCAGCTGCCAACTCAGGAAAGCTGTATAGATCCTTCTAGTGCAAAGGAGCCAGCACACAGTCAGGATATAGCTTAATACTTTTTTTTCCTAATAAAGTCAATTTTATGGCAGTTAGTACATACAGAAGACCCTTGCCAAAAAAGCATGTTGGTAAAAGACTGAGTCCCATATTCAGAAATTTATGTGGAGCCACCAATTATTTTTCCACCTCTGATTCAATTTAAGCAAAATTATTAGCATTTAGCTCTTCATTCACAGTTTGTTATGACCTTGCATAAATGTAGTAATGGTAGGAAAGGAATAAGAAAATTTAAAGATTCTATTTCTTTTAACAGATTTTCTTATTTTTTGTCCCCCTCATTCATATTTTGCTCTTCTTTTGTCCTTCCACACCATTCCTTACATACTGAGCTTTATATTCTATGCTTTTTCATAGTCTCAGAAGTCAACAGGTGCCTATTAGGGTTAGAATGAATGAAAGAAATGGAACATGCAATGTCCAGATAAATCCACTGCAAATCAGATCATCTCTACTCCAGACGAAAATGTGCCTGAACGCTTTTAAAGCATCAGAAAGTGGTATCTCCAAGGAAGACCTAAAAGAGTCGAGTCTGATGATTTTTACAGGTAGCAAATAAAACACACATTAATAACTCTGATTAAGATGCTAGCCTATGTATTTATTGCAGCATAAATTTGTGAACAACAAAAGGATCCTGTTGCATACTAGGGATAAACAAAAACTTGGAGAGGCAAGAGAAAAAAATGAAAATCCTATACAAAATGTTACTCTTCTAAAATAGAAGAACATACCCAAGTTCTGCAGCAGAAGATCCTAGTTGTCTTTAGTACAACTGGGATTTCTCCTTTAACCTTATCTGAGATAAAAAGAACATTACTTCATTCTAAGAAATAAACAAGATGGAAAATAAACAAATACAGCTTGTCTTGGATTGACCAAGTCTTAAACATCATGGCAAAATTGAGGAAAAGCCTCTAGGAGACTTTTGGCAGTTAGTTATGCTCAGTCTTTTGTTACTATCAAAAGCCTATATTCAGATAAATACATAAATCATAAAGCTGCAAATAACAGAGTAACTGGAAGATAAGACTTATGAACTCTAGAGTGAAGTAGACTTAAAATCAACAGTCACTACTGCTGTGCTGTTCATTTCCAGAAAATTCAAAATGTCATCTGTCAAAACTTTTAGATTATGTTTCAAACATATTACTCTGTATTACCCAATATTCAAAGGGCACACCATATGTTGGAAAAACCTGAGGGACTGACTTTTAGATCCATTCTTCAAATAATGGAGCAATCTAAAGATGCATATGCAACCAGACATAATCCATATTTTCCGGTTTTATAATTAGGTCAGCTGACCACAGGTCTTAAAACTCACACTGCAGCCTCACTTTAACAGCAGGTGATAAAAATGGAGAGCTGACTTTTCAGTTTTATAATCAAACAGAAGGAAATATAGAATAGGTGATTTGTTTACACATGCCTGCTATTTTTCATCCACAGTAATTTTTGCCTGTTGCAATCACAAAGTGAGAAACACAACAGATGCAACTAAAAAGAATGTAATATAACTTATAAGCTATTATCCTTCATATTCAGTTCTCTCATGCATTATATTAAGAAATAAGTTAAATAAACATATAACCAGTGCGCTCAAGCAGTGGGATGAAAGTTCAAATGATAATTAGCTCTCAGCAGGAATAAAATACAAAATAAATTGGGAATTTTATTTTTAATGATGTTTTCCTACATGCAATTTTCCTGCAAAATTATCTGTTACAAATAAAAATGTTTCATTTAAGGAGTATTATGATTTATTGTTTATGCTAAAAAAATTTCAAGAAAGCATCACAAACATGTCACAACTCAGAAAAATCAATCCCAGAAGTAAGTCCACCCACCTAATGACAGGAATTAATGTGAATTTTCTTTCTAAATCCTTATTGCTTTAGATAATGTTATTACTCTCTGTGATTCTCTGTGATCTCTTTGCACTGCTTTTGCTCATTGTCTTCTATGGTTCAGTAGTCAGAACACCATGATTTATGTGTTTTAGGGCCAAATTTGAATGTGTGGATTTCAAATCTCTTGTCTTGTGAGTGCTCAGTTCCCATACAGATTTAGGTTGCAAACAGCATGGAACAATTTTGTATTTTTTGTAGTTATTCTTAGTTATACCATCACAGCATAGAAATAAGTATAATTAGAAATAATTATAAATGTTCAAGTTCACATTCTGCCTGTAAAGATCATGATCCTTGCAGCTGCTGTGCTAGGCATATTAAACTAACTTTTGCTGTATAATTTTTGGGGATATAAGAATACTATTTAGGTTATTGTATGACATCATATATTGAAAAAGGATCCTAACTGGCAAAATCTGTTAAATAAAAAAGATCTCTGCTTCAATGAATTTTCCAGACAAAACTTTGATCCTTGTGCAAAAACTAAAACATGTTTTTTCACTCTGAGAAACTTCAGTCTACTTTGGTAGGATTTAATCTGAGTGAGGAGTGGGTTAAAAACCAAACAATAGCCTGGGCCTTTATCCCACAACATCGTTTCTTTCATGAGAACCGTATAATAAAAACCTCTGGGTGAGATTGTCATTTGCTGCTCCTGCTTCCTTGAAGCTGCACAGCTCAGTCCCTTCCCCCTTCATATACACACACAGATTTCTCTACACTGCAAATACAAAATTAAAAGGCAAAACCTGAGGATTCATACAATTAGGGGTTGCACCACATCATGTCACTGTCATGGTAGCAGGAATTTCTTTATATAAAGAAGAAAACTATTGAAATTGTTTATTATTTCTGATGCTTTATATCAACATGCCAAACAGCAAGAAGAGCACAGCATGGGTCTGTACATTTGCTTTCTACCTACAGAAAGGGTACGTGCAAAAAAGGATGTGTTATTGTGATGTCTCATTTGTGCCAAATACCTGTTTTATGGTTGCCAATCTGACTTATACCTAAAGCTGTTTGGCTTCAGACCAACACTTGCCCATCCTTATTCAGACACACATTGTCCCAGGACAACAGTTACCTATATACAAATTTACAACACAAAACCAGTATATATAAGTATACATTCAGTGTACACATTTGAAAAGAGTACAATCCAAAATAAATTTTGCTTTTGCAAATACTATCTGTTCCCTAGCACAAGCAAATATCTTCAAGTCTACTACCCTTGAGACCCTGGAGATTCCAAATACGGCTTCATACATATTGAGATACATCTCACACATGCAGGTCTCGTTTGAGTCCAGATATTAAGTCAGAAAAGTCAAATGGCAGTTCTGTTAGGCATTTTTAAGCAGTAAAGTCTAGCAGCTAAATCCAGGTGTGACTATGGTTCAAACTGCATGTCCCAGGGGTCAGAAAGTGTTTGATTTTAAGGCTCAATACATAAAAACACACATGGCATATGTAAGTAAGATTCTGCCTAGCAATAGCTGTGGTATTGAACAGTTATCATAGTGGAGACAGCGGTAACCAGTGAAGCTTGAAAGATTTGCTATATAACCAGAAAACCAGTGCCAGAAGATCAAGTTAAGCTGCCATAACAGTTCCTGCTTTTCTTAATGTCTATGAACCTGTCCTTGTGAGGCCTAGCCTGCAGCTGTACTGTTTACTTTATTATATCTTACATCCCAAACACGGAAGCATGAAGAAAATGTTTACATACAGCTTGTGAATTAACCTGTGTGATTGAAGACAGTAGTAAACCAGTGCTTGCTGCTGGTGAAGAGTGAAACTCAGATTTGACTTAAAGTCTTAAAGAGTACATACCTTTCTGTTGTTCTCCTCTAAATTACAGATCCACTGGTTAATATACAAGCGTACCTGCAGTAGCACTGTATATGTGTAATACAACTTAGATATCATAAGAAAAAATTCCCAGTGATAATTGTGTTAAATTCCTCACCTATTTTTAAGAAGGCAGAAATTGCATTTTTCTTGATTGATATTACTTTAGAAATATAAAAATAATAGGAAAGAATCATAAACTTGTAACCAGAAAAGATGTCACATGCACATTCAACCCACACCAAATGTAAGTATTAGATCTAGGCATAAATCTGTATATGCAACAGTGAGTAATTTCACAGATGCCCTGTGCTCTCAGGCTCATTTTTAATTTGCCTTGTTCAAAATGAAATAATCAATCATGAGACCTGTAGCATATTTTACAGAATTATTTGAACTTTCCCATTAAAAATACAATTAAAGCATGTCACTCCTCCATACACATTGTGTATGTATGCACAGACATGATCTATTGGTACAATCACAACTTTCTGACTCTGGTGAAATTGCAAAGCTTCATTAGAAGGGAAGAGACATAGAGCCCTGACAGTTTTCAGATCTTTAGGGGGTCATTTATTATTGTAATAAATTTCATTTTTCCAACTGAAGGGTAGAGTCTAAACACTGTAATAGAGTAATATTGGGGTATTTATTTTACCTCATTTTTTCTTCAGCTGAAATGTTAGCAAGGGAGTGTTTTTCAGCTTGGCAAGCAGCCAGCCATTTCTCAGTAAATAATGTGAACTCTATCCTGCAGTGTAAAGCTGTACATCTTTTAAAAATGTTCAGTCCCCTGCTAGATCCTAAAGAATCTTTGCTTACAAAGTGTGTCTGCAGAAGCTTCTACAGCAAGCAACTTGGCAGAAATTTCTAAACTATTTAAAGTTCTTTCTCCCTCTGTCTCTTTTTTCCCCACTGAAATGGCTTGGTGGATTCCTCTTCCTCCTTAAGATGCTTTTCTTCAACATACTAGAGGAAAAAAAAATATCTTCTATAGTGTAGCTAAGGTGTCTCAGGCTCTGTCTTCCACCCAAACCCTGAAAAAATCTGCTCTGTAACGTCTACTGCCAGATTCACATCTGTATCAAAGCAGACATCCAAATATATACAATTGCTCAGACAGTATCATTGGCAGGGCTCCATTATAACTATGTATACTTGAAGTACATAGTGAGTGTGCTATGCATTTCAAATTAAGAAATTTGGTTTAGTTGCCAGTAGCTCATGTTGTAAACAGCCTCTTAAAAAGTTAACTTTTGGATATGTATCCTGAGATCACTCAGGCTACCAGCTGACAAAGGAAGGATCAGTGTTCTTAGGCAGAAGCTGTAGAAGGTATAGGCCAAGGAGTCCCATTCTTACCTAAAGTGAAGGCAGTCATGAATACAAGCGAATGCCTCCAGACAGGTGTATCCTGATGAATTGGACTGAGAAGGGAAACTCCACTTTACAAAGGGATTGTGACTAAAATTAAGTTCATTTTAGGTTAAATGTAGAAACCAATATGCCAAGTTTTGCTCTTGCACACGTATAAAGTCAGGAAAGTAATTTGTGAGGATGTGTGGGTAGCAGAAGGAACTCGGTGACTATGATCCTTGTGTCAGCACAGTAACCTGCCTTTATGTGGAACACATCAAAGAGAAAACCTAACTTGTGGAAAGAGATAATGAGGCTTTTTTTTTTTACCTCTGTGTATCATCTGGCACCTCAAGAAAGGAAAAGATTTACAGGCACTGCTAAACATGTTCCTTGTAGTTACCCAAACAGCAGGCTTTCAGCAGCTGTCACTCCAATATTGCCACTTTGCACGTGCTCTCTTGCCCAACTCAACAGCACAGTTCAGACTTTAAAAGCCATAATAAAGCTCAACTGCTTAGTGCAAGGATTGCATGCTTCTCCAGAACTGAACACAGAACAGATTAATTAATCAATGTTTGCAAAGCCCTTTGAAAAGCGTTCTGGAAGCTACAGACTGTTACTTCTGAACTCCTCCCTGTTAGCACTGGAGTTATAATCCATTTCCCTTAATGTGTTCTGAGTAAGGGGATAGGAAACATGAGATTGCAGTTATCAATTACCACATTTATCAAAGAACATGCAAAAACTCCCTTTTGACAGTTGTCTTTACACAGAAAGACTAATCTTGGAGTCAAATATTGACAACTGTCTTATCTTAGGAAGTTTAGACAGCTGTTTCCTTACATACTTGCACCTTTTCTTACTATTGTTTTTCCTTTTTTTCCCCTTTCCCTAACAGGTACAGTTGTTTGCCAGCAAAAGACATGGGCCAGGGTAGGAACATAACATTTCACTTACCATCTGCTGGCATTTTCGGTGGTTATCCCTGTCCATCCATGTTTTTGTCTTCTCAATAGTGTCAGCACCTAAGTGACATTGCAACTGGTTTCAGTTCTACAGCTTCTGAGATTATTTAGGTAAAGATGCTACACTATCTAAATCTAGGCTAGGTCTTGCAACGTTTGAAATAGCACAACCATTTCCATAACAGTTCCTGAGTCATGACTGGCACATAACCAAAATAAAACAACCCCCAGATTTCAACAGTTTATAAAAAGTGGCAACATTCCCACAAATCTGCTTTGTCTTTATAACAAAGCAACTACTTTATGATGAAGGCTTTAAGGTATGTTTCTGATTAGTTTATTCAACCCTGAGGTATTTTTTCCACTGGGAACTTAACATATTTCACATGGAAAAAAAGGGGGGTTTAAAATTCTGACTCTGTCCTTGCACTCACATGCTGAGTTCCACTCTCATGGTTTTGGCTGGCTCACTCCAGAGAACAGCCCGCTGCAAGATCTGGAACTAAATCAGTGGCCCTAGTTTGCAGTATTTGGATCTTAGAGTTTGTTTTTGCGTTCATGCTAGTATTTAATTACTGATGCTATTAATGTAACTTGATATATCTTTATTTGGAAGAGGGCAGTTGGCAAGCACAATCAGATTTGTTGGACTGATTAAGGTTAATGGATATTCTAAGACACTAGGGATTTAAAAAATTTGATTATTGCAGCTAATGCATATCAATATTTTTGACTCTACTGAAAGCATCAGCTGTTTCACTCAACATTGCATGAAGAAAATGTGGGAAAAAAGTTACAGGGTAACTACATGTAATATGTATACACAATCTCTTGTTGGAAGTGACTTGAAAACACCCACTAAAACCAAAACTCTTAGTGCAAACACATAGTGTGGAAATACCAAAAGAAGTTGGTTTCTGAGCTTATT
This sequence comes from Caprimulgus europaeus, assembly GCA_907165065.1. The sequence continues at coordinate 9,602,435 of OU015541.1, forward strand.
GTGGTGATGAACACCTGCTGCACATGGAAACCACACCAAAATAGTTTTTGAATGGTTTTCTTGAAGGTATCAGACACTAGTTGCATTAAACTCTTATAATTAGGCACTACAATCTTTTTTCATTAAGAAAACATACTGCTTTTCAGGGATACAGTGCTCTTTATCATGAACTCTGTGGAAAACTGTTTATTCTCCCTGTCTTTGGTCTCCTGAACTATAATTGCTTGCAGCTTTACCTCTGCATACACTGTTAATGCACTGCTTGACCAATTAGAAAAATAGGCTTATTCTCTAAAAGACTTTCACATGGGATCTTTGATGATTTTAAGGTGTTTGCTATGGTATTTAACAAAAAAATATTGCCTAGTTTTTAAACCCCACTTTAAGCACTATAGACTGCCAAGCATATGCTGCTTAGAATGAAGCAGAAGAAAATAGTGTTATGATTGATAATGATTGTATGTCTATATTTAAATATGTTATTTACTAGTTCATTTTTTATACATAGAACACTAAACATTATTACTAATAAGTGCACTTCTTCAAGTATAACTATCCCAGGTCTCACAGATAAAAGAGTAATTCACAGGCAAGTTCACAAATTGCCCAAGGTCACATACCAAGATAATCGCAAGCAAAAATACATAAAACCCCTGAATTGACGGCATGTTGCTGGTTTAATTGAATCTTGACCTAATCACATCCATGATATACATGATCCTGATGATGTATGCATGCAGATTTTGTCATAATTTTAAATATACAAGCAAGTAATAAAAACTGTAATGATCCAGGGGAAGAATACATATTTTAAAAAAGGTAAGACTGCCTTTCTAGTAGGCTTTTTGCTTGTGAAACAAAAGACTTCATAGGGAAACATTACTTTGAGACTTAATGCATAGTTTTTTGTATTTAACAGCAGTATTTATTACAGCAGTGGACAGAGACACCACTTACCTGCATATGCATTTGGATTCTGCCCATATTTCTTGTGCAACTGAACAAGTTATTTATATTTTCACTGTTTCCAAGGCCAGTTGTTTGCCTATGGATTGTTTTATTTCCAACCATCCTTTCTTTGGCTTCCATATACGACAGCAGCAGGCAAAGCATTGAAGTGAAGAGGATCTTTTTATGCATATATTGGAACCTAGGACAATTGATTTAAGATGTTAGATGGAATTTCCATGTATTAATAAAATAAATAATAACAACATTCTTAGAGCAGTAAGACAAAAGCTTGTAGTAATGCTAGAAACAGTATCTCACAAAATTATTATGATGACCCTTGGTTAGAATATACATGGGAATAACTTAGGCTTGAGAATAACTTTGTAAGATTAATGGAAGATTCACTAGCTAATTTGTCATTTTAGTAATTATGACTATATAGAAACCATTCCTTAAAAATATCTTGCAATGACAAATTCTCCCTTCAGATTTATAGGCATTCCACAGTATAGATGAGGGCAAAATTTCATCCATCTGGAGTCTCATAAGAAAAATCCAAATCATTTTAATTTTGAGGTTTTTTGAGACTTTTTTTGTAATAGTAAGCTAAATCTCAGCTGTGTTGAGGTCCTTTAATACAAAGACAAAGCCTTCCTAGTGGGTAAGAAATGCATCACATCTTTGGAAGTGTCTATTTGGAGTACCACATTGTACCATTTACAAGCCACTTTATAACAGCATTGGTATGGAACACAGCTGGTTGACTTTATTTCCAGAAATCATATTTTTCTTAATAAAAGGACCTATGATTAATTTAATTACAAGACTATCCAGCTATGGATAACATACATGTCAATGAGAAAAGATAACTTAAAATTTGCATAATAGTATATCTCAAATCCTGCAAATCATATCTGGTCCATACTCTGGTTTTAAACCTGTAATTTAGTGACACTGGTGTGGTGAAAAATAAGAATCTGACAGCTTCAAAAAAGCACAAAAATTCATTTAGAACTTCTGTTAACACATACAACAAAACCACATTTTTTTTCCTTTCCACAGCATGCATCTCAAGACTATTTTGTTAACTCTAAGTTGTTGAAAGTTGAAAAGAATTTGCATTATTTTCTTGACACATCTTCATGAAAATATTACCCTGGCACCTGCTGGAAGAAAGTTTGCTTCTCATTCCCTAGATTTTCTGTAGAGAATCAACTGAAAATGTAGGAACCCGACTTAAAAGCATGATCAAGAAGGTCCATAACAAGGAAATTATTAATTAGAAAAAAAAAAAAAGAAGTAAAACAAGAACCATGGCTCTGCTTTTGGGAAAGTTTACGCAAACAACTGAACTACTATCACCTGGCACGGAGATAGGGACCCAAAATGAGGGACTCTGCATGTAGGCTGTCCTCACACTCATGAAAAAACCTTCAAATTAGGGATATGAAAGTCTAAAACACAAAACCATTAAATAGTGAAAGAGACTTTTGACTCTTTTGGAACAGCTTCTCCACAGGACATGTTAAGAAGTCTAAACACAGACAGATTTTAGCCTTGGCTCATGCCCACTGAAGCAGGGTGAGGCACATTTTTCCGTCTAACACCGCCGGCCTCCTGATACCCCATGTGGAGAAGCCCGATTATTAAGTGGGAAGTTCAGGAGTTTTATCAGGTCAGGACTTTATCCCCACTAACCTGAGGAGGGTCAGACCCCACATGCAGTTCTTTTCCCCTGACCGACACTCCCCACACACCTTCCCCCTCGCTGCCCACCTGGCACTCCTAATGGGGGGCTGCCTGGGGCGGTGCCGCAGCGCCCTCAGGGCACCCCCAGCCGTGCTCCTCTTCCGTCACCCCTCAGCGGCTGCGGGGCTTGCGGGAAGGCGACCGCCCTGCGGGGAGGGAGCTGAGGGGTGCTGTGCGGAGAAAGGGTGCGGAGAGGAGGGCGCTGAGCTGAGGGGCGCCGGCCCTGAGGGGGCGGCAATCCTGAGGTGAGTGGGGGAGGGGAGGCGGGTAATGACCGCGGCCCCTGAGGGTGCGAAGGGCAAAGAGCTCCTCGGGGCGGGCCTCCAGCTTTCTCCTGGCTCCCCACCTCCTCGGCGGGGTGCTTAGGCGGGAGCCCCCCGGCAAGGGAGGCGGCAGCGCTTGGAGGAGGCGCCTCGCAACAGATGGTTAAAGCCGGCTCCTCGCTGCGGCCCGCATTGGCCGGCGGCGCGAGCCGGGCGGGAGGAAGGGCGGGAGGGAGCCGGCCTCGCGCAGGGAGGGCGACGGCAGCGGCTGGAGCTGCGCGGCCCCGCGGCGGGGAGCGGAGCGCAGCGCCCTCACTCCGGGTTACTCGCTTCCCGCGCGAGTGCTGAGGCGACCGAGTTCCCGGGGCGGAGGTCGCCCCTCAGCCGCTGATCGCCGGCGGCTCCGGACCACCTGTGAGTTTTCCGCCTGGCGGGTGCTGTAAGTAACGCCGCCTCCGCGCGCAGCCGGGCTGGGGCCGCCGGGAGGGCTCTGGCTGTGGGGGCGGGAGGCCCGGAGGGCTCGGCTCCCTCGGCTGCTGAGGGCAGGGCGGGCCGGCCGGCCGGAGCTGCCGGCTTCCTCTCCGGTTTAACCCGAACAGTAGGGAAATAGCGAAGGTGTGGGGGGAGACCCTCCCCTGGGCGGGAGGCTGAATCAATGTCGGGGAGATTTCTATCACCTGTAAGTGAGGAAACCCCCGCTCCCATTCGCCCCCCTCGCCCTTCGCCGGTGCAGAGGCGCTTGTGAATAATGACCGGGTGTTCGCCCTCAGCGCTCTGCCGAGGGGGAGGCTACCAGGTGGGGGGCTGAGATGCGGGGGAAGTGATTTGCCCAAGGTCACGCAGTGAGGCAGTGGCTGAGCTGGAAAATAACACGCGCTGTGCTAAAAACTTCTGGTTCCCAGTCCTGTGCTGGGCTGTGGAGCAGCACTGCAGGGCTCCAGGCATAGACGTGGGAGAGTTGTAGGTAGGTCTCTAATTAGCTTTTTTATTGTTGTTGATTCCCTTTAAAGCGTTATGTGTGGATGTGAAACCGTGCGGAGGTGCAGTGTCCCTTGCTTTCTCCAACAGGCAATCAGATGAATGAATGCCTGTGTGCTCTTGCTTCCTCTGTGACTAACCTCGAGTTCTGCAGATTGAAAACAGTAATGTTTGGTGAAAATATGATGTTTTTTTCTTCACTTTTATCGTAGCAATAAGTAATGTCTTTGCAATTAACAGGGAATGTTTTCTTATGCTATCAGACAGTAGTTGTGAAGACCCCTTTAGTTGTTTAGGTGTCAGCTGCATTCCAAGATTAATCTGCAGTGCAATAGCTTCTGTGCTCAAGGTATGTGAGATGTAAAGCATAGTGGGCCATGCTTTAAGAACTTATGCATTAGACTATAATGTGATTAAGAGTTCTCCAAAGGATGCAACTGAAGTCATTGTTTTAGTGCTAGCTACATGCATAATAACTCTCTCTGTATTTTAATTCTAATATAAAGATGTACTTCTGTAGTTTGTCCCTGCTCTTATATTCAGTGTTTCTCTTGAGCTTCTCATCATGTGGAAGTAAAATTGACACAGGTAAGGATATTGTTTTGATTAAACATATTATGAGAGTCCTCTAAGTCAATCCTCTTCATAGAATTTGATTGATTCTTGCAGTTCATGATGTGTCCTGCAGCAGTGAAACTTAAAAGCTTAAGTATGCTGTTCAAAAACTAAACTAAACCCTCTATTGTCTTTCTCAATTTTACCTTAGTTGTTCTGGTTGGTTTTGGGGAGTGGGGAAGTGGAATATGAACGAGGTTTAGGAAAACAGAATATTTGCATAAATAGGACAGCTTTATTTTTAATCTGTATTACAGAGTTCAGGTGAACTCTGGACTCTCTTCAGCAGAAATCATGGAATTCAAGACAAGGTTCCTGGCATGGTAGGGATTTCCTGCTATAGATATTTTGTGGATTGAATGTGGAGGGTACTTTGTGTGCTGCTTTTATCATATTCAGAAAATATAGTGTTATTCTCAAAGTATTTAATCGACTTTTTTTTTTCCCTTGGACTTTAATATTTGAAAAAAAAAACTTTTTTGTTGTGCTTGTGTTTTCTGATTCCTAGCAGAGAGTCTTGTTTCAGGTAATTTCTAGCTAAAATTGTTTACCCTTGCTATATAAAACCATCTTGATTAGTCTGATCTTTCAGTACCAGATCCTCCATCATTTCTTCTAAATAGATAAGAAAATGTTTGTAGTTTTTCTACCTAAGTAGTTAATATTATTTAATTAAATAAAATTTTAAGTTGGAATAGATTATGCTTTGTTATAGCTCTGTATGTTTTGCTTTGAATAATGTCTGTGTATTCCACTGTTGTGATTTCCTTTCAAACATTTGTTATGAGCATCCCAGGTGACAAAAATTATGGCTACTCATCTACAAAAATAGAAATTCAAATGGACTTGGTGCTGCCAAATTTGCAAATACAACAATAATTATATGAATAAGATCCTTCTCTGTTGCGGATGAGAAAGAAAGTGATGGAATAAAGCAAATATTTTTGCTGTGTTACAGTAGATACATATTTTTTATATTCTAGATTTAATATTTAATATTTCAATAAGCTCCAGAGTTTGGAAAGGGTGTGAATTTATATTTTATTTTCCATCCAAAATTGTTTTTAGAAGTAATTAATTTGAATTCTAAACAGCTCTGATTTCTTGCTCTGTAAATAACATAGAATGATTAAAGTATTTTCCAAATAATTGTACCCCCTTAGGGAAACACGATATTTTTTTTCTCCTTTTTCCTCTCAACATCCTTTCCTTGACCACTTGAAGATGTAGCCTTGCTGTGAAATAAAGAATAGAGTAAAAGTAAGTTCAAGAACTACTACAAACCTATCAGAGAATTTTGGTTAAAGATGTTGGTGAGATTGTGCTTCTGTGGAGAATTCTCCATGCCTTTCCCAATTTCCATGTAGAATAGATAAGACCTGCCTTTCTAACTTGCAGTATCCTTAACAGAACGCAGTCTCATTTTTATCAATATGCTAGGACAATTTCTCAGGCTGGAGTGGACGTTTTGGCGAATGAGATGTAGGTCTACATTTCCAGTATAAAAATGGATGTTCCAGTATGCTCATGTTTTTGAGAATGTCTTGGGTTCATTCCAGTACAAGCCCTGATTTAATCTGAAACCTGAAAAGCTGTAATGAGTGGAGTTTTTGCTTTTTGTTTATGATTTTTATTTTGCTTTGTTCTCTCCCCCGCCCCCTAGTATTAGTCTCTAATAGACTTGGGTTTTTGCTTAAATTTTGGAAATATTCTGAATTTCTCCATATAGCTTGTTGCTGGTTAACTGCCTCTACTCTGCCCATCACCCCACCCCTCAGCCAAATGGTGAATGGGGAGAAATTCTGGAATGATAGTGCAAGTTTGACAAGGGAGGGTTTCAACTAATTAGTGATTGATCTATGTAGGAAGAGAAAAGATGTGTAATATTTCTGAATTCCATTAAAATGTTACTTTGGACTTGTCTCAATACTAGAGATAATTATGCCTTTCTACAAACACAGATGCTGCAGGTGTAAAGGTCTTCAGCAAGAAGCAGCGTCCGAAGAGGTGTTGCTTCTGAGGCAGTCAGAATGTCTCAGGGAATCAAAATCTTTATCCCCTGTCTTGTCAGGAGTTGTACGTGAGCTGTAGTGTTCTGGTAATATGTGAAATGTCTGCTCGTGTTGTGCAGATCCCTGGGATCCCTCTTGCACAGATTTATGTGATCTTTGCCTGTTAGTGTCTACAGTTGTCTGTGTCAGAGTTAAATGCAAACTTCTGGTTTCTGTGTTAGCACAGTTGTGTATACACTTGAGCAAGGTGGATTTTTTTTTTTTTTAAGTAAATGCAATAGTTAAGACATTTTAACCTAGACTGACCTCTGTGTCTGTGTGTGTATGTATGTATGCATGTGTGAAAAATGCAACGATGTGTTCTTATTTTCTTACTGGTGAACAAAATTTCCAGTTGAAGTGTTGGAAATAGTGTCTTCTTTCTGCAGTTTGGTTGTGGTAGGAAATTCATTTTGGTGCTCAGAATGGAATCACACTAAAGAAAATTAACTAGTGTGAAAGATCCAACAACAGAACCTTGGAAACTTTGTTTAAGTGAAACTGTAAAGCTGAATGAGATACATAAAGCAGATAGGACTTTATTGAGTTTTACAACACCCTATTTTATACCTGGAACCTTTGTAACACAGATGAAGTTCCTACACCAAACGTTTTTACTACCTAAACTTCTACACAATGAACTGGAGTAGGTAAATGATGATTTGATGATGAAGAAATGCATACTGTGGCGTGCTGACATCTGTAATGCAGTCTTGTTATAGCAGTGATATTTTTTCCCCTGTTTGAACAATGTATATGTTTTTAATGTGGTTAATATCTGCAGTGAAGATTATTATTTTGTATTTCTCTATATATTTTCTAGCATTGGTTCACCTTCCTCAGTAAAATCAGGATAGCAGCCCACAGTTCAGTGAGCTTATACAGTTTGTGATGAAATTGCAAAGTTTTGATGTGTTATCACTAGTACTAATTAGCCATGTTTAATGGGTTGTTGGAAGAGAGTGTCAAAATAAAACGTATTTATTAGGCTGCAGAGTTGTCTCCTATCTGCATATAGTATTCTAAAACTAAGGTAATTCATCAGATTTTATTTTCTCCTCTGTTCCAGTACCAGCAGCACTTTCTAAAGAATTGGGCTCCTTTACATCATCCTTTCTTTGTCAGAGGAAGTGCATAGAAGACTTCAGTGACTTAGAGAAAAACTGTATGGTTCTGCTTTTAGAAAGCTTTTTTTCACAGATGTGTGGAGACAAATCACATTACAAAATGTAACAGTTGGGCATAGTACTGGCTGCTAGCCAAGGGCTAGCCCGGTGAAACTATCATAATAGAGAAGGGTGAAAAAGCGTAATTGCAACTGAAGACAACACTGCAACATGTCTTCTGCCATCTAATTTGGATAAATCTTTGGATCTGGCTGTACATCTAAAAATAGCATGATGCAATGGTTTCTGTGATCCACTTGGATTCTTTTTTGACTGCTCCAAACCTAGCACACTAATAAAATGGAGGCAGCTGAAAGAGTGTGGATAAATGAGTTCCAATTAGCTCCTGTAAATCTCTATCAAATGATCTGTCTTTAGTCACACTTGTCTGGTAGTCTAACTACAGAATCAAAGCAATCTTTAAAAATTTTATTGAATTTCCTTGCATGTGATATCTTTGTGGGTTATCTTCTCTGTGCTGTCTGAGGGAGAACAACGTGCAACCAGTAGAGCTTAGCTATGATACAAGGCCCTGTAGGTTCTGTAGCTGTTCACAGTGTGACATTAATGGTGTTAAATTAGCAACATCAGCGATATTAACTAATTTCCTCATTCAGACTGTCACACTTGTTTGGTAAAAGGATCATTAAACATATGTAAACATCCTATGTGCAGTAAAAGGTCTTTGGGCCCTGACAAATGATAAATGAGAAAATTACAGGTTGTAGGAAAATGTAAGTATCATTCTTTGGAAATCTGTCCTCTGGCAAGACAAAAATATTCCCCTTTAAGCAATGAAGGATTCATTATATTCTTTTCACATCCGTAAAGAATGCTGGAGACTATTTTACATACTTAATGCATATCTTGATGTCTCTTCCTTTCTTTCAGGCACTGCTGTTGAATTGGGATTTGTCCTGGTTTTGCTAAGCCAGTACTCCAGCAGTACACTGTAGAAATGTATTGTAGCCTCACTTAACTCCTCCTATAATCTTCTGGATAATTTTGAATATATTTTTTTTTTATTAACAGCTTTAGATCACTTTTTAAATCAGCTGTTATGCAAGAGATTAAGGTAGGGGCTCACAAAGTGAGTCCCTTTCCATCAGATGACTACATGTAATACAGACTTGTGTGTTAGCTGATGAGTACATTTACTGTGGCTTTGGGGAAAGGATTAATGTAGATTATCTTTGTGACTTTCTTACTCTTCCTGTCTGTAGCTGTATAAGGATTTGTAGTGTCAAGTTAGAGTACTAACATCACCAGCTTCAGAATATAAAAGCTTCAGCAATTTGCAATAGCTTATTACCTGGTGTAATTCATAAGTAAGTTTTCTAGTTTCTGCACCAATGTTCTCAAGTGTGACTGAGTGCAGTACAGGAGCCACTGCTGTTTATCTCCTTAAAGCCATGGCTGAAGTTGCTTGCTATCAAACAATAAAACTAAATTGTGAGTTCATCCTGCTTTTATCTTGTAATAACACTGCAGTTTAAAAAGAACCAGACAGACCTGATAGTTATTGTCATTTTGCAAATCACAAAAACAGCTTTCAGAGACTTCAAAACTTTTTGCCAATCTGTGCAAGAATGGAAATGTTACCAGTAATTAGAATATGATTTTAAAAAAACCCCAAAAACTTAAAAATGTCTGAAAGATTTAATTTTTTTTTTTTAGCTAGTAGCAGTCTTTCTTCCCTTCCTCTGGAAGCTAGATTTGTAAATAGCGACCCTATAACATTATTAAAGGCCTGTTAAAAAAACCCCAAACAAACAACAGCAAAAAACAAAACAAAACAAAAAAAACAGTCAACCAAAAAAAAATCAAACGCAAAACTACAACACAAAATGAGAATTCAATTTTTTTTTCAAAATTGGACCAATCAATTCCATTGACCAGAATGCTCGATACCTCTGGTTTGGAACGTGGATTCTTGATAATTTTTCTAGGGTAATATTCCCAAGCTATTAAGGCATGTAATTTGATGTATGCCAAGATAACTCATAGCGAAGCACAGCCTGATGCGTTCATGGTTATTTGGATGCAACTGAGATGTACTACTATATAACAAACTTTTAATTCTGACTCAGAAACAAGTGTTTTAAGAAGAAAATGTTCTCCAGCACAGCAGAATCTTCAAAAGAGTGAAGACTTTGATTTTTAACCAAACACTTGCCAAACTGTGGAAAGGGAGAAGAGGGAATGGGAATAGAGCCTGAATTTGGCAAGTTTTGTGCAAAGCATCTTATATGCCTCATGATATTTGGGAACCAGGAGATGAACAGAGCACCTTGGCACCAGTAACGCTTAAAAGCTGAACCTGAAATGAAACGCTTCCCTCATTTATGTCTGTCTTCATTTCTAGAGATTGAGGATCTATTTTTTATCCCATATTGTTGGGAGCTGTCAAATATCAGCATTTTTTCCTTTTAAGGATCTATCCTGAAACATAACACAGGAACTCCCTAGGAGGAATCTAGAGGGAAGGAGTAAAATAATCTAAAATATTTGTTACTCTAGTAAGGGAAGACTGAATTAGTTGTTTTCCTTAATCTAGAAGGTTGAAGATTGCCACAAACAGGTCAGCTTTGTGTATACTGTGGGTAAGACAAGGTAGCCAAAATTGCAGCAGAATGGGATTTTGGGAAAGTGTGGGGCATTTTGAGATAAAACTTTGGACGTTCAACTTGTTGTGAGAGGTTGAAAGAAAACTCTGTCCCAGTTGGCAGATGATGTTTTGTGATGGCTTTTTATTTTGTAATTCCATGCATCGTGGCTTTTACTGGTTGTTTGCTGGGACTGGTTGTTGTTGTTCCCTTTGATCTCGGGGGGAACAACGGAGTTCCCAACTCTGCTTCTGTTGGACTCTCCACCACTCTAATGGAGGTGAAATCTTGAGCACTGGAGGGCAGGCAGAGGATTTGGATATATCTTTTAAAGGTAGATCACACTCATGCTTTTGCATAGACTGCCAGATTTGAGACTGAGAGATTACTGCTTCTATGGCAGTTGGCACAGACTGTGGACAAAGGGAACAATTACATGATGGAAATTTGTAATATCCATGTTCCTGGAATTAGATGATAAACCAAATGGAATTCCTTCTTTCTTCACGACCGAAGACTTTGAGAAAGCCTATGATTTCTCTTCTGTCCTCTTACAAGACAGTGTGCTGTGGTACTTTTTCCTAGTGATGTTGGGCAGGGGATCCTGTTAATAAGCTTACAGCATTTAATGGCCTGCAGTATGAACGTGCACTATGTGTTTGTAGTGGGGTGAACTTGGTCTTCTACCATGTGGAATTCAAAGAACAGGAGTAGAGTACCCAGTAAAGTTATGAAACCTTGTGAGGAGTTTAACAGGTTGGACAGACATCAGAGAGGGAGAAGAGCTCTATGTACCTCCTTTCTCCTGTGGAGTAAAGGTGTAGGCTGGCTGAACTCCAGTGATCCCTTCTTTTTGAATCAGCCATCTGTGATCAGGTTGGACTTGAAAGGATTGCTCAGGTGTAAATGTATAATGCTTCCCATGTTGTTATTTAGAAAGTGTAATTACTTCTTAGAACCCCATATCCTCTCATTAGTGTTCAGCAGAGTTGTAGTGTGAATGTTAAGTTTGAAAATAAATCAGTTCCAAGACTTTCTCCATTTATCAGTTACCTGCTCAATCAAATTTCTGTACAGAATTCTCTGAATGAGTATTCTTTTGAGTCTTTTGATATATTTTAAGTATTTCTGCTCTATGTCTTAACAAAAAAAGAGTTTATGGGGAATTATGTGTCATCAACATAAGGAAATAGGCCATTATGCTTGCTGAGTTTAACTGTTCATGAATTTACAAACTAGAAAACTTGGAACAACTGGCACCAGACAAGATAAATAGCAAGAAGGGATAGATAAATATTTAAGATTTAATATTACTAAATAATTTAATATTTGTCACTGTCCAAAACCTGTTCAGACATTAGTTAATCAACCATCACTGCAACCCAATAAATATTCCTAAGCCACATTTAACACATGATGATTCTTAAGCCAGAGAAGCTGTACTAAAAATTTTTAAATGTGGGTAGAGTTTCTGTTCCTTTTGTGACTGATGTCTTTACTGCGAGGGTGACTGAGCACTGCCCAGAGAGGTTGTAGAGTTTCTGTCCTTGGAGATATTAGAAAGCTACCTGGACATGGTCCTGGGAAACTGGCTTGGCGTGGCCCTGCTTGAGCAGGGAGGGTTGGACCAAATAATCTCCAGAGGTCTCTCAATGTCAGCCATTCTGTGGTTCTGTGACAACTGCAGACTACTTCCAGTTCTGTGCTAGTCACTGTGCTGAGTTTGACTACCTTCAGCATTGTAGTTCTTTTGTGTTACAATTGTGTTTATGTACTTGAATTTTGCTTAGAAGTTACTGCAACAGCCGGTCACTTAACTTGTAGAATTGAACTCTTTTGAAAACGCCTAATTAGTAACATTGCTGTACAAAAGCAAGGACTTTGCAAAATGGGGAAGGGAGAGCTCCTGGAAGAGTGCTGAGAGGGTGCTTTTAGATGGTATATGAAAGAAAACTGGAAACTGTACTCAGACCTTAGAAGTCTCAAGTGAATTGCTAAAGGACCACAAAAACATATGCTCTCTTCTGAATATTCTTTGTCTTTTTATATTAGGTTACTGTTTACCTGGCAGATGTTCCCAGACTGAGAATGGCATGGAGTGGAGGACGCTGCAGTAGAAGTGGTTAATCCCTCTTTCTTTGGTATGTTTTCACTTTTTGTAGTAACAAAGTATGTTGCATTTATAATATGAGTTATTGCAGATGTATCTGCAAAATAATGACTGGATGCGAGATCATGGGGCTTTCTTTATAATCACATATGTGATTATAATCCATAAGCCATTATAATCACAATGAAAAAAATCAGCTGTTGCATTTTTATCACTTGATGGCTTGTTTAAAAACATTTTGAGGAGGCAATGACTGAAAGTCTTGCATTCGTTGAATAATTATGATTAGATGTTAAGCTAAGTAATGTGGTGCTATAAATCCAGTGCTCTACCATTGAAAGCATTTTGCCTGATGAGTTTACCTGTAGGAAAACATTCTGGTTCTTCTCATGGCATTAAAACTTGTATTTCTTCTGTGGTTCAGAGGAGCTCTAGGGGGACTGACTTCCAGGTAACTTCTGAAATTCTTATACCCATTGCACTGATTTAAAAGTATGTGCATTGTTAAAGAGGAAGTATGTGTACATTGTCCATCTCGGGGAGAATGCGGCTCTGGAGATTGTCTTAAAGTCATCTTTCAATGTGGTCTAGCCTTTTGGAGACTGACATATCTGCTTCTTAGTGCTAATAAAATAAATACTTCAATGCATAAAACCCTAAACCCCTTAGTTAACAGGAAAACTAAATATATGTCTAAAGGCTGTGGTGAATTTTAGCCCACTGCTTTCATGGATGCAAACTGTTGCAGAAAGATTCTAGTGCAGCCGGGCACAAATCTTAAAATATAAAAGGTTCTGATTTACACAGGATGAAATGGAGCTTAAAGACACAGGCACCTCAAGGACAAGCATGATTGCCCTCTTTGCAAGGAGTTCTTTGATTATTTTTTTTTCAGTCAAATATCATGTAATTTAGTATTGTTCACTTTCCAAAAACCCCTTGCCACAGGTGAAGCCAATGCTACCAAAGACAAAGAAAGTGAGTATTTCCAGATTGTGTTTGGTGAAGTTTATTTCTTTGCAAGAATCCAGCATGATGCCAGTTTTCTCAGTTTCATCCATTAACAGAGGGTGGTATTTGTGCTTGGACAGTCAGCTATCTGATTTGCAGACAAGACAACCTCTGCTCATCAAGTATCATCATGAATTCCATTAGGAATTGGGACTCAGAGCTTCTAGAGTTCTAGGGCAGGCTTTCCTTGCATAAAGTCTTCACTTCTACTGTGTTGTAAAGCAATCATTTCTGAGCACTGACTGTTTTAAGCCTCATGCTGAACAGCATGGCTTTTTCCTCCTCTTCCTGTCACTAATACTTTTACTTGAATTTGTTATGGTGGATTCAGAGCCAGCAGCGGAACTTGACTGAATTAAGAGTGACAAATGTCTGATTCTTGGATTTTCTATTATTCAAATACTTCTAAAATAATTACCCCTAGGCCAGATGCTTGGCTATTCTAGTTCCCTGCCATTCCTGTTTTGCTTTAAGGCAAGAAACAAGGAGCTCCCTTGCATAGAAAAATGTCCAGCGTAGATCTAATGCAACATCCCCATGTTGGATCTACTGCCTCAAATACTGTTTTCTCGTTTGCCAAAGATGCACTGGAGTATCTTGGAGAAGGGTCAAAAATGATGTGTGTTTTGGTGAGGCTGTCTGCTAAAAGGTTCAGTTAATGGGAAGGAGGATGTCAGCACCATTTTCAATTGTGACTTGTCCCCCTGCTATTTTTTGTGTGCTCTCCTCTGCCCCCAGTGTTGCTTGGACACTCCTGGGAATCTAGCCTTGAATACTTGGATACTCTTACTGGTCTAGCCTCTGGGTCACCAGACATACAGCTGCTCTGCATAATGCAGTACAACTAAGCTAGCTCCAAAGGAGATTCCTTGAGTACTGGAAGCAGTGTTCCTATGTCAGTGACCTGAACAGAGCTCTGCATTTACCTCATTTGGCAGACCTTGGGACAAGCATGGTTAAATTACTTTGAGCTAGTTTGGTTATCTCTAAACTGAGCTATGGTCTGTGGAGACAGGTAGGCTGGATTTTGCAGACTTTCTGCACTCTTGGAATTAGCTGTTGTACAGCAAGTTAATGTGGTTTTATACACTTAATAAATATATTTGGATATATCTGTTTACATTTTGGAGGGGAGTTGAAAAGTCAGTGAAGTTGTATTGATTTCACTGAAAGCAGAGAGCTCTACAAATTGGACCAGTTAGGTGTCCAAATGGAATTTCAGAATTAAGCCACTTTCAAATTAGTATATTTTTTATTTTCTTCTTTCCAACCTACTAGTTTAACAGAGTAATTTTTTTTAATAATATCTGTGAAGACTTTTGAAGATAACCAAATAAAAAATATGTTGCCAGTAGTATTCTAAGAAAATAAAACACTGTGAGGCTTTATTTATTTTTTTTATTTTACTTTGGATTACTAAAGATGAAGTAGGCATTTTCTGCCACTGTAACAAAACAGAAACCAAAATTTTTTGGGTGTATAATGCAGTGTTGCAGTTGTTAACTGTTGACCCTGCCTTCACACTAGAGGAATTTTTGGAAGTATGAATGAGCAGTCAAGCAGAAGCCAAGTTGAAGCAACAGCTCTGATGAATGACATCTCAAAGCAGCAAGAATGTTTTTTAATAACTTAAGGCATTGCCTGTAGAAAGGGAAAACAAAGGATTTGCAGTCTATTCATAATCTTAATTTCTGGAAGAGGGGGAGGTGTGCATGTGTGTGTGAACGTGTGTTAAAGGTTTAAAGTTAATTATGGAGCCCAGAGAGAAAAGAAAGTGAAGCTGAAACTTCCAAGGCTTCTGATGTTATCTATGACTGCTGTGGTGGATAAGCTAGGTTACTCCCTTGCTTTAATGGCATGTGTGAAGAAGTTTAATGGAAACTGAGTATGTGGCAAGGCAACTTTGTATTAAAAGCAGAGAAATTATTAACACTAAATTCGAGCTCTTTATGTGCCTATTAGTGTATAGTTACTAGATAACTCAATACAAGTAGTCCTGTAGAGCAAGGTAGTTGGTGCTGAGCACCCAACATCCATGCTGTGTTTTGTAGTCTTTTTCTTTATAGCAGTTCTAGTCTGGTCCTTTCAGCTGAATTAGAATTAGCATTTGTAGTAGGTTTTAAATGGGCCTCTAAGGTACATCTTCCAGCTTACTTTAATTCAAAAAGTGTCCTGTTTGTGTGCTTTGAGATGGCTCCACAGCATAAACCAAAGCACAGTAAGTGGGGGCAGCTGGGAGGTTTGTTGTGCATGACAGGTGTATATTCCTACTAAGTTATTTAACAACTTCCACTAAAACAAATCACATTTTTTTTGTATTTAACTTTGCACAGAAAGCATTCCAGAATAGGTTTTGTTTTCTAAAGGAGCAGTGAAATCAAACTAGAAATACTGACTGCTGGAAAAATGTGAATTTCTAAAGTGAGTGCAGTCAAGTGATCACGTCATCAATTATGTGAGCAAAACCATTTCAGAAATGTTGCATTAAAAATTAGTTATGCTGCCAATGTGGAGATAGTCTGTTTTAATTTATTTATCAGCTTTTACATGGCAATAGCTGCTCAAATGTTGGAAGAAAGAGTAGCAGAGTAACTTTTTTTTCCCTTACTCTGGTGGTGAAGGGCCCTTCCTGCACACATGATGACATGGTTTATGTAACAAGAGTGTTCAAATGCCCTTGAAAATGTGACCTATGAGGAAAGACTGAAAGCTCGTGTTTAGTCTAGGACAGGCAAGACTGAGGGTAGACATGGTTTTTCAGGTGCCTCAAATATCACTGCAAAGAGGAAGGGAATAATCTTTTCCTCATTGACTGGATAGAGGACATGAAATAATGGCCTTAAGTTTCACTAGAGGTTAAGGGTAGGTAGTTAGAAGAGCTTCTTATTTGCAAATATGGAATAGATTTTTGAGAGAGGTTTGAAACCTCTGGAGATTTAAAGAATAGGTAACAAACAGGTGCCAGAATGTCTCGGTGTAGCTGGTCATGCCTGGGAGAGCTAGCTGGAGTGGACAGTTTCTTGAGGAAAGCCCTCTAGATCTATTCAGTGATGGCTAATAAAACATTAGTCTCTCTTCTGTGAACAGTGATCCATGCTTTTAATTCTTGATGTGCAGTGTGCAATAGAAACAGGGTGTGACTAAAATCTTATAGATGACAAAGGCAAACTACAGCAGAGTTCAGTCTAGTGAACTAAGAACCTGATTCCTTTTTCTGTATCTGACGGATTCCAAACTCTTGGAAAGTGACGTTGATTTAAGACAAACTTAGAGATCTGAATTTTCCAGTGTACTGATTGTCCTTTTAGAAGTGTGTTTGTCAGCCTTATAAAGTTAAGTATCTTGTTGACACAGGTGGATTTGTCTTGGTGACTCAGTTCATTTGGCTGTTGATCACACTTTTAATTCTTTTTGCTGATGAGATAGTCTCAGTTGGAATTAGCTAAACCAATTTGCAGATCAGGATTTAAAAAAAAAAAAAATCAACCACAATATACCAAGTTCTAAACTCTTGACTTCTCCCATTCCCCATGCTTTCCTTATATGCCAGGAGAAAATGATCTGTCTAGTTTTGATTTATTTTGCACAACACAAACTAGGCTTGTTAAGTCCAAGTCAATTATAATGAAATGTTTGAGCATATGTCAGCTTCCCAGAAAATTGTATTGTGTAATCCAGCACTTCACTATTCTGACAAGCTGAAGAAATGTTTCCAGTAGAGGAATCAATCAGAAGAAATGAATCATCATCTGTGGGGAAAGGAGAAGGAAAAAAGAAAGCCAGAAATATTGTCCTCTATGAATTAGACTTAATTTACTTTGAAGTGAACTCAGGCTACCTCTAGAAAGGTTATAACCTAGAACAGCCCATGACATTGCAAAACAGTGTTCAAGCTGGTTTTTTGTATGTACCTTCTGTATTTGGCTGACACAGAGGGAAAAATCAGCAGCTGAGGAAGTAACTTCCCCTGAACCTTTGATCCCAAATTCTGTTGCTGCTGCTCAGTCTTGGCAGGAGTTATCTCACTTTCTCTTACAGTATCCTTAGGAAGAGTAACTGTCAGACTTCTCTTGCCTTAGTGTTGCATTGTGTTCTGAAGGAAATAGTCCAAGTTTACTTGTTCATTATATTACTTCTTGTTAAAGGAAAAAATGTTTAATTTTTTTTTTCTGTTGTCCTATATCCTTTGTTAACATGTGTTCTGTAGAAAGCTCTGATAACAAAAGTTATTGCACTTTAAGTGGAAACCTATGAAGATGATGTCAGCTGTTCTTTGTGGTAGCAGCATTAAATAGAGTTCCAAGGTGAAACTATTTACTGCAGATATGAATGTGCCATTTTATTTCTAAAGTAGAATTTGATCACTATATTACAGTAATCCTATTCTTGGTGCATAAGTTGCAGAAAATACAAGGCTGAGATCAAAATAACTTTCAATTCAGTATGGTTCACTGCAAGTTCTTCTGAGGTGTCAAGATTTAAACTTCTACTTGAGTAACTTCATTTGCCTTTGCTTCTTTAGAATAACTTGTTCTTGTGTGCCAATGTCTAAGTAGGTGGTCTCTTTAAAGGATAGTAGAAGGAGAGGTAGCAGGAAAGTGGCTACTGTGGCGTCCTGTGTTCTTATTTATGTAGTTGGGGTTGGGAGGAGAATGTTACCCATTTCTGCCTTACTAAATAGGGCAATGAGGTCACATAACTGTTTCAAAACTTTATATTTTGGAGTGATTTTACAAGCAATACTATCATGCATATACTGAAGGTGGTGATAACATAATTCAAACAGTGGAGTACCTCAGTTTCTTTGAACAGAAATTGGAGAATAACTTGTCATGTATTTTATTGGTCTACTTGAAAAATATCCTTAACCTTAAGTAAAAATCGTACTGGGGGCACTGAAGATAAATAACACTCTGGTTTAATCCAGTACTCTCATTCTCACAGCAAGGCAGTCAAAGATGTGTCAAGTCCAGTGTTCTCTTTCTGGTTGCAGCCAATAATAGGCACTTAAATGTGTAAGAACACAAATGTAGAGAGGTATGCTACTGAGAAGTCCCTCTGGCTAAGCAAGTTCTGCAAGTTGTACTGTGCCTACACTGTTGCAATTAATAATCTTTGATTGATTTTCTTTGCCTATAGAGGTATCTTTTCACTAAGTCAAACCTGGTTTACTGTTTTAACAGTCTTTGAGAATTAGGATTAAAAAAAATAGGATTGTGAGTTTCAGCAAGAGACCTCCTCAGCCATGTTTCTGTAGCTCTGCAAGAAGTGGAGAAGGAAAAATGTTAACATTCCAAGCTCCTAATGCAGGTGCGATATGTCTCTGAATTCTGGGAAAGCTTCAGGCTTATAGTGAGGTTTAAAAAATTTTACTGTAGAGAATTAAAAAAAAAAAAAAGTAATGAAGTTATTTCTTTGGTTTTATTTGTTTATTCCATCTCATCTTGTTCAAAGACCTTCAGATCAACCCACTTTAAAAAAAAAAAAAAAGAAAAAAGAAAGAAAAGAAAAAAACATATTTGGTTTGAAATCTATTACACTGAAGTGCAAAACCAGATAGTGTTATTTTGCTTTTATTCTTTGAGCTATTTAGGTACAGATTTCTGAGTTTTTCTACAGTTGTGCAAGATAGAATTAAGTGTTTCATGAGATCAGTTTTTTACATCTTGGGTAATTACTAGCAGGTGGACTTTCATAAAATCGCCAGCAATGCAGTCTGCCTTTGCAAAGATTTGCAGACCTCTCTGACACTATGGCTGCTGTCTAATGCTGAACTATTGCTTGACAGCTTTATTTTTTTGAGCAGTGTTTTGTTAATATATTAGCTGCACAGACATCTTGTTGTGCAAAACATGATCATACATCTGTATGCAGTCAGTTTGTTCCTATAGCAAATTGCACCTTTTCCTTTTTGCCTTCTAGTGTATACATCTCAGTGTTCTATTCATGGCCATATAAAGCTTTAAACAGAGCTTGCCGTTTGTGTCTCTCATGAATCATGCATTCATCAGTGTGTGTGATACATTATTAATCTCTAATCTGAGGATTCAAGTGTTGTCACTGAAAACAAGCATCTTAGCCTATTTTAAAATTACCAACAGGAAAAAACAAAACAGTTCACTACACTTATGAAGGTTTAGCTGAAACTCAAATTGCTCTGTTTATACTTATAGAAGCTTATATACTGGGACACAGGTGGAAAAATAATATTTAAGGAGAGAGGTGGGGTACAACAGTTGCTTGATTTTGGCATTGTTCTGCCTGTAAGAAACACCTGCTCTTAGTTGGAGCTTGTGCACTCAGACCATGAAGTTCACCTTTTGTTTCTCTAGGTGTATTGTAAGCAATGCCAACTGCAGAAGGAGGAAAGATTGCTCAGATTTTGGGAAGCTTCAGTAGAACATGTTATGGTGTATTGAACTGTAATAATGTCCCCTGATTTTAACATTCTTTTTGTTGAGGGTCAAGATATAGGAAAAGAAATGGCAAAATCTACAATACTTCTACAAAGCTTCCAAGAAATTACCTAGACCATTTCTAACTCTGATCTTTAGTTTAGTTTACTCATCTGACACAATGAGTGAAAGAGAAACAGAGATTAGTTTGTTTCATCATGAAGTTGTGTGGCCACTTGGATTTTTTGTAAGCTGGATCTTTGTAACCTGGTTCAGCCAGGTTCTGATTCAGTTTAACTTTGTTTGAATTTCTTCCTTTTTCTCAATGTTTACAAGGTAGACTTTTTTGTTGTTTGTTTAAAAAAAAAAAAAAGCTATTATGTGGCCTGAGAAGCCCAGTTTATGGCCAGTGGGGACTATATAGGGAGAAAATAAATTCAAATTCAAAAGCAGTAACATGGCTGAATTTTGCATGGTTCTAAGCTCCTTTAGTGAGTTGTTGCAACTAATTGTAGTAGGAATTAGTTGACATCCTTATACCTGTTTGTTACTTTTACTGAAAAGGTAGTATTTCAGATTAAGATGGCCTCTTAGAGATGAAATGATTGTTTTCCTTCAACCTTAAAATCTTAGTGCCACATTACACCTAAAATTTTGATCCATACACTCCCACCATTCGACTGCTTTTGTTTGTTTTCTGTGTGTAATTACTGGTGCATCTTGTCTGCAGCCACTTCTGATGGTTTTTTTTCTTATACAGCCACAAAAGAGGAGAAAGTGTTAAGAGCAGAAGACTAACTGTAGCCATGGAAATTAAGGCAGTTTTAGTACTCCTAACAGATCATGTTGGTTGTCTCTTAATTAAACCTGATGTAGCTACAGCTTTCTTGATAAGTCATGCAGTCTTTCTGAACCCTCTTTAGTGCAGACTTTCCTAAAATTATGCAAATCTATTGGGTACAAACTAGTGCTAAATTTTTACTCTGTTTAATATTGCCAGTTCTTGCAATGTTTTGGAGACGTATACTCTTCATAAAAGACTGTATTGAGACAAAATACCTGTAGAATTTTTATTTAAGTCCTGATCAAACTTTCATGAAAACCTAATGTTTTGGGCTTTTTTGTAACTCATATAACATCCCCCCTGCCCCAAGACTTGTGTATTAATTACTTCCTTGCCAGCCTTGTTTTGGGAGGGAAGGCTTACTTAAATATTTTCTGGGGGAAGTGAGGAGGAGCAGACTGTAAACAATATTAATTATTCTGTATTTGTGAGTGTTTGCATACTTGCATTCAGAGCCATTTAAATTATATGCATGTGTGTGTATACACTGTACTTTGTTTCATCAAAATAATGTGAAATTAGTTAAAAGTGGTATGAATCATAATGACAGACTTGGTGCTTTTGGTATCCAAGATACGTTAACATGCTGATAAGTTACTTGTTTTCCTGCTGTGAGAACTGGTTGCTGTATTTGATTCTTTAGCTGAATACAAACTAAATTAAATCTTCAGTGACCTATATTGTGCTCTAGCTAATGACCCAGTTAACCTCTGGTTAATTTTCTGTCTCTTGGTGTCCTGGGAACAGGGACATGTTTACTTCAGTTGCCACAAACCTTTAGAAATGTGCCACTGGCATTTATTATTCTAGAGCTGTGTGTTTTAATAGAAATTAGCTAATGGGCCATGGGGGTCTGCAGAAGTTGTAGAATGCCAATGAGGAGTTTTCTTTCATTTTTCCTCCACCCTGATTTACATGACTAAGCTTTTAGCTTTTCTTGGTTTTGGTTTTGTTTCTTGAGTATTGATCTGTCTCCTGTGGAGGAAACAAACTATTTGCTTAACGTGCAGGAGGACATTATTGTTGGCAGCTTCCCAGAGACTCCCCTTTTCTGCATGTGTAAATTAAACTAGAACCAGTACAGACATGGGTAGGGAAGTTTGCAGCTAATGTAATTTTATTATTACATGACTATGTTATGCAAATAAATCTGAATATAACTGTGAAATAATAATAATAATTAAGATCTTGTCTAAGGGCAGATCTGAATACCACTTTGCTGATGCAAATAGGATTCTCTGTCAGCTGGGTGGGCTCGTCTATGAAGGATGTGCACTTTTTCAGGAAGTGAAGTTACACTGGTACAACAACTGGCAGAGTAAGGTGCAATGATTATCCACGCTCATTTGTTGTAACAGTCCATGCTGTCTGTATCGTGGATCTATTAAGTACTGCATTGTCCAAAACAACCTGAACTTTTTCTGACATGTAGAACATCTAGAGCTTACAGGTAGAGGCTGTGAGAAATGGCTGTTACAGAGCGAATCCTTTCTGCAATGTCTGTTCTTTGAAGTTTTTATCACAAATTTCCTTTGGAGATTAAACCTTTCCTTATTTTTTTGTTTTGCCTATGGCAGCCACAAGAACAGGTAGGAACAGCTTACTGAGTGCTCAGCCTTATGCTGTAGTGTAGCTGCTCTGCAAAGAGCAGATGGAAACTGTTCTACAGCAATCCTGAGTCCTGTGTTGGCCATGTAAGCAGATGGATTTGGGAGGGGAGTAGGGAAGCTTGGACTGTTTTCTTGAGCTATAGGATGCTTGTTCAGACACTTGTTAGTTTTATTTTGGGAATTTTTATGACCTAAGAATGACTAATTGATGATAATAGTTAAAAAATATTCAGTGCTGAGAGGGAGAGAAGAATTTTCCATGAACAGATTCTTGGGAACTGGCTCTGTTCAGCCAGGTGGCTTAGAGCACCACACAAAATAAGCAGTGTCTGTGCTGTGTGTTTGCCTTGGGTATATTCTGCAATTTAGCTAGAGATCAGCTACCTCCACCAGCTGAGGAGAACTGCCATTTTCTTTTTATCTGTCTTCATTTCCTTGTTACTTATGGAAAATGTTAAACATGGAAGAAACATTCCTAAGGTGACTGCCATCCAAATAGGACTTTGCATATATTCAACCTGGTGGTTAACCAATTTCTTCCTCTCTTCTAAGAGCCTGTCTGTAAAGGATCCACCACATCATATCCCACTGGGCATTGCAGCCTTTGTCCTCCTCATTGTAAGGGGGTGAAAAATTATGTGACTCTGTAGAAATACCACTGAAGGTGTGACTTGTTATGTTGTTGCAGTGTGGCTTTGTGCCTGAACTTAAATGATTAAAGAGTATCCTGCATTCTGGTTTTTTTTGGTTGGTTGGTTATGACAGAGAAAGAAGTGAAATACCAACCTCTGTGTGCTGTTTTTCTTGAAAAATAAGTCTAAACAAAAGGAATTTTAAGTCACAAGGTAGTAAATCCCTCCCTCTTCACCAGCTGGAGCATCTTGAAAATGAAAACTTTTTCTGTCAGTCATCAGAGAGTACAGGGAATTCTATGTACAAAGGGAGCTACAGTGTCCCACAGCTTAGTCCCTAGTCCTTTCTGTTTATGAGCTTATTCTGTCAGGGTCTGTTAGTTTTGGTATTGTTAGCGGTTTAACAGGATTTCAGACTTGTTGGTGGTCTCCATGGGTTCTTTCCTTATTTCACCTCTGAGTATTCCTACTGCTAGAGGAAAAAAGCAACTGTGACTGAGAAGATTGGAATTACACACAGTGTAATTCCCTTTTTCAAAATATTTATAACGGAATTGCTTCTCTCGGTTATTGGTTGAGAAGAACAAATCTCAAGCTGTTGTAAGAGTGGGGTATGTACTTTTCAGATATTTCAAATCCTGAGTTCAATGATATCTCTTTATTGTCTTCTCTTGTGTTTAAAAATAAATCAATGAGCAAAGTTATTCCTGTGTAGTTGTATGTGATGTTTCTATTAATTTGTACAAATCTGCAATCAGGACTATTGAGCCAATATAAGGAGAAGAACTTGTTCAGATTGAAGGCCTAACCTGAGTTCCTTCAAGACCACGTAAGAAAAATATATTGAATAAATTATACTCTGCTCTGGATAATGTTCTCGTGTGGTACGTGTTTGGGTTAAGTTTTGTGATTAAAAATAGCTTTGCCCTCTTGTTGAAGAGGCAATCTAACATCATGTATTAATCTATCACAAGTAGTTTTTGAATACCTTACAATACAATGCAATGAATTGTAATCAGCTTTTGAAGATGAAGGTATGGTAGCATAAGAAAGAAGAAGGAAAAAGGTAAAACACTTCTGAAAGGATTTCAGAAATGCTGTTCACCGAATATGACTTTCATTGCATGTCTGTTTGCAAAAAGGGGAAATGTTTTGGGATTTTTAAAAATATTTTGAACGATCGCAAGAGATTTCATATAATACTTGATTAAAATCATAATAAAAAAATTTCTGAACTGCTTTTTTACCCTCCTAATGGTTTTTTATTTCAAATACTTACCTGAACTTTTCAGAGCTTCTGCTCTTGTGCTTGATTTCCTTTTTCAGTGCACTTTTATGTCGACACCTACAAGAAACTTAAATGACATTGTCTACAGTGTGGACTTTTAAGGAGAATTTAGGTATTACCTCTGTTTGTCTCAAAGGACTGAAAATACTTTGCATAATTAGTCTGTGGCATAGGTATGGTATGAAGAAGGTCATCTTGCATCTTTGTGCTTGAAAACAGTTCTTTTTGAAGTGTTAACGCTAATGGAAAAACAGTATGTTATTTTGGGACTAAAATTTTATTTAAAGACAAATGTGTGAAAAACCTGAACTGGGTTTTGATCTTGCAAACACGACTGTAAATAGTCTATTAATGGTATTCATGAATCTGCTTGTTTAGCCTGGTGGATATAATTTCAAAAACCTTCTTCCCAAATGTTAAAATGTAAATTGCCATATAGCTTTAGGGGTAAGGAATGCAGGATGTTAGTGCTGGCTGTTTATGGAAATTGGTTCTATTACTGTCCCCAAGATGTAAATGCATATTTAGTGTATAGAAATATCTCATGTTACAGTTTTCTTTTTAAATGATATACCTAAAACCTCTGAAACAAGATACCAAGCTTTTAATTATAGTCTGCTTTTTTTTTCTTCTTGGTGCTCCCTAATTATTGTAGGCAGGACAACAGCTCATTTGACAAGTAGTTTTCAACACATACTGCAGAAATAACTTGCAGTGTAACTTCTGTTAAGCCACTTTTCTTCAAGGCAGAATTTAACAAGACATTATGCCCTCTCCAGGTAGTGCAAATGCTCAAGATAACACTGGTTAAGGAAATTTATCTCAAACTACAGTGTTTCCTAAACCACAGTGATGCAAAAGCAATACCTTACTCAGAATGTTTATAGAAAGAATAAAGCATGACTGTGTCAAATTGTGTCAAATTAGTTTTCATAGTTTCAGCCCTTGAATATATATAGAGTAATTTGAATTCTTTCCCCATCCAACTGACTTGAAGCCTGCAAATGTCACTTTTCCATAACACTTGACTGTCAGAGTGAAACTCAGCAAATGGAACAGAATATATATTGAAAAAATATTATTGGTTTGGATGATCAGGGGAGAGGTAGCTGTTAAGTCCGTGAGTTTAAGACCAGATTTCATGTGTTATTTATGTCATATTCTATTCTTGCCCTGGTATTAATTTGGATTCAAGTGACTTCAGTACTGTTGCACTAGGATACATCACTATGAAGAGAAAAGGCACTTAGTCTTACCTCTTTAGACCATTTCTCTTTGAAGATGTCTTGCTTACCATTCAGGAAAAAAAGTTGGCATTCAGGCAGATACAGTCGACTGTATTTGTTGTTGATGCTTGCACCACAAGAAAGCCTCTTCCTATGTGTGTTTGTGTGGGGTCTTCTGGGGTTTTGTTTATTTCACAATTATTAAAACTCAAGAGGGGTAATGATAGGAACAAAAACTTTTTTTTTTTTTTTAAATTCAAAGAATGAATCTTGAATCATCAGAAAAGGGTGAATATGCCACGTACCCAGCCAGATGGGCTGTAGGAGCTACGCTGAAAGGCCTCTGCTTTTGCTCAACTGTGTGGCCTTCTGAAGGGACACCGAGTAGATCCAGGAGGTAGCACCTCTCCCTTGCTGCTGCACAGTGCCGAGGCTTCTTTTATTCTCAGATGCTGTGTCAGATGTAGCTGGTGAATTTTCTGAGAAGCATAGGAAAGGAGAGACTGTGATATCCTATAAACACGAGGTCTGGGAAGCTTTGGCTTTTAGCTCTGTAGCCACTGGGTCGGGATGCTTGACTGAGCCACAGTGAATGTGTGCATGTGATCCCGGTGTCTAACTGAGGTGTAGAGTGGAGGGAACAGCCTTGTCAGCCTTTCGTTGTTGCTCTACCTGTCATCATTTGTCCAAGGGATCCATGTGTTTCAATGTGATGATGTGTTACGGAAATTTGGAATTAATTATTTTGAATTTACTATGAAGTGCTATTAAATGAGTGCACGAAGCCTATAAACAATTAAGATGCAAATACGAATCATTCACTTGCATATTGAACTTCAAGGTTTAGCTCTACCTTCTTTATTCTGCATTTTTTTTCCGATGTTGGCTGCAAATAGAATTCGGAGATTTCCAGAATTTTAATAAAATGTGAAATCAGAAACTTTTTCAGACTTGTGGTATTAGGAAATTCCCCAGTGTTTACGTCAGATACGACCTTGCCATGCCTGAGGTGTTAGATACACACTGATAGAGAGAAAAGAGCTCCATGTTCAATATAAATGTAAAAAAGCTTTAGACACTGCTGATTATCTGTCGCTTTGCGTGAGTAACTACAGCAGCTTGCAAATACGTAGGATTTGGCAAAGAGACCCGAATTGCAAATCCTTTGCAATAGCACTGCGCTCAGATTAATTTCCTATGAAATCTTTCCTCAGTCACTGATTTCACAGTCCAGGTATGGAACCGTGAGCAGTTATATGCCATATAAATCTTGTTTTAATAACAGCTTCCTTGAGCTTTAAAATGTTTTTAGGAATTGTTGCTTTTTGATAAGGAAATAGTATATAATGCATTTGTAGTAAATACTGTAGGTTGCTAGATGTTTTATTTTACAATTGTAGCATCTATGACAATTTAGAGAATGTTGAGAGAGTGAGGCCCAAAATATATTATTCTGACAGTGCAAATTCTATTTACTGTGGCAGGAGTAACACTTAAAGTAGCTTATTAACATCTGTTTTATCTTTATTTGGAAAATAAAACTTGATTTTGCAACATCATTTTATATGCAACAGGAAAAGGATGTAAAATTAGTAAAGCAGTTTGTGTCAACTTTTATATAAAAATATTATATATCTGAAATTGCTATTTGTCATATGGGCCTTCTGTTTTTAGTGAACAGAAGTAATAGAGTTCATTCTTCCATCCTAGGAACATAGCAATATATTCTTTGTAAGGCAACAAGATTTTCTTGCTGTCAAACATCCAGTTAATCTTTACTTCAGTCACTGAAAAATTCCTGTTCTGGCTCCTTGCTTCACGTGTTACAAAGTGAGCAGATGACTGCAGAAGTTCGTATTTAACGTTCCTCACGGGTTGGTTGCCTTATGGACTGGTGGTGTAGCCTTTTACTTGGTTGGAATCTGTTTCTTTTCTCCCGCTACTTGGGCTGGAGGTATAGATGTGAGAAGTAAACAGTACTTAAGGTTCCAGTAGTATGTAGCTGCTGGGAGAGATTGGTGAGGTTATAGACACTGATCTGGCAGTATCATAATCCTACAGGTTTCAGATTGAGGAGTTGAAAAAGTGGCATAATGGACCTGAATAATCTGGACTGTCTGTATTTACCATTTCTGAACAGTGTCTAATTTAGCCCTTAATCTGTATTTATGGGCTGCTTCAGCTTTTCTTTTGCCTTTTTATTTTTTACTTTTGTGCTGCACATCTATTTTAGGAAAATGTTCTCTCTAAATCAGCTGAAAAATTGGCAGTAGGTGTCAGCTCTCACTTCTATGGGTTGCAGGACCATGATCTCTTCTCTGATGTGGTGCATGGCTGGTGAAATTTAATGTTACTTCTGTTAGCAGATGTTAGATGAGGAAGGATCTTGCAGGGAGCTAGATGTTGAAGTAGGTAGGCTCTTAATGTTAATGGCCAGGCATAGATGACTTGTCTGTGAAACAGGTCCTTCTCGCTCTGCCTTTATTTCTTTACTCGGATTTTAAATAGAAGGGGAAAAAAAATTGCTTGTCTAGTCTGAGCATTTAATGTTAGGAAGTGATGAGATGACTAAGAATGAGGAAATAAATATAGGACTAGACTTCCAGACAATGTACTTCTTGCTGTGTATTACTTTGCTAATAATACAAGGAATATGTGCAGGGCTTTTGTTATGTGGTTTGGTTTTTTTGGGGGTTTTTTGTGTGTGGGGGGGGTGTTTTTTGTTTTCAATACCAGTTGTTCCACATCCCCAAGATGTAGGTCACTTTGAATTAAAAATACCTTAACTGTATAAAGATTGCCTTACTGCATTTTCTTCAAGCATTCTTGTTCATTAAAAATATGAAATCTAAAATACTTATATAGTAAATTTTAAAATGTGCTTCAGCTATTTATCTCTGGTATATTAGACCTACATATATTTTATTAAAAAAACCCTGAAACAGATCAACAGAGAAATGACAGCAAGGAATACAACTTGTTATAATATAAGCAAAAGTATCTAAATTACTTTGTATATTACATATTTCCAGGCAAATGCCTGGCACAGCGTGCAGTTGCGTGCACTGAATTAGGTTATTCATCATATGTGGAATGCTATAGAGGAGATGTATTGTTTTTTATTTATTTACTATTTTGTATAATGTGGCTTTTAAATCTCCTCTTTTTTTAAATAGAATTGAAGATGCACACTGTATGAATGATAGTGCTGCAGCTTAAAATATCTGAAATATAAATATATTTTAAAATCAATTCTTTTTAAATCTGTTCCTTTAAATAGACCAAGCACCAACACTTTTATGCAGAGATGAATGACAATTTAATCTGCAGATTATTTTACTGTCTTTGTATCTCAGAATGCAGTAGAGATTTTGATCACCTGAAATTGTCTTGCAAAGTTACCGTAATTGTGGCTGCATTTGTGACAATTATTTGTTCAGATGTGAGTCTGCACTTATCACAAAGTTCAGGTGTTGTGCTCACTTGAAGGTCTGGCTAGGAAGTTGTTAGTCTTGAGCAGTAACAGTGATTCAGTTTTGTGCTGCCAATGTAGCCTCCAACTAAAAAGCAAGAATGTTTCTATTTTAACTTATCTTTCAACTAGAGATTTTTTTTTTCAGTTGTTTCAATCTGTGACGGTTTTGTTTCCACTCTTTGCTGGTGCTGTAGTCAGAATGGCTATATAGACATAGTTTCATCTTTCCTAAGAAGCTGTGACATGCTGGTTCCTATTTTCAGTGAAATTCTTAAGAGGAACAGTATTTATTTCTTAGTAAAAGCCTGAAGCAAATTCCATCTATAAATTTGTGATGCCACCTTATATTAAAGGAATTTGCAGTGACATGTCTGTGCCAGAATTCTGCTCTTTTTAATGCTAATTCTTTGTGTTTCTCCAGACCTTACCTAATGTATATCATCATGTATGATGAATTATGAGAGTTTGAATGAACTATGCTTCAAATTCAAGGTGTGCTTAATTAACTGCATAAAAATGTAAGAAATTAGAGAAGCCTTCTGCTTGGACACCAGATCTTTTCAGAATTCCTTCTGAGCATTCCTGTAACATTACATGAATTGAAAATCAGTGACAATTAATAGTTTTTGTTTGGAAATAAGATGCACTAGATTCTGCTTTGTGTAGCTTTACATGCACAAAATACTTTGTGCTTCTTTTGTTGGCCTGTACATACCAACAACAACAACAAAAATATGTAATTTTATAGTAAAATACAATCTTATGTGGTACATTTTGGCTATACTTCTCTATCACAGAATAATTTAGGCTAGAAGGGGCCTCTGGAGGTCGTTTAGTTGAATTATTTCCAAGCAGGAGATGACTTTAAAATTAAGTTGTAATTTATTGCTCCCGTCTTTTGCTTAAATATAGACTGTCTCCTTCCAAGTGAGGTGCAGCTCAAATAATATTATGTCTGACCTATTAATTCCATCCAGTCAAGCTCTGTTATGAAGATGAGCATCCCTGATGTCTCTGTCTGAGTGCAACAGAGTTACCTGATTGCAATGGAGAGATGCCTTCATCATGTGTAAGTTGGAGAAGTTACTAGGGAAAAATCTAGAGTGCTTCCTGTACAACAGTTCTCTACATGACAAGTCTAGAACATGCTGCAGATATTATCTACTCACCAAAGCTTGTGCCAAAGAGAATGAGGAGATAACTTGGCTTATGTGGAGATCTGTGCTGTTACAGCTGATTTATTTAACAGCCTAACAGAGGACAGAGTCAGTTTATGTAAGTTATTACCCAGCCTGAAAAGAGAGAGGAAGCTGAACTAAATGCAGTAGAGGACACAAAATGGGGTACTGTAAGCTCTTTGCTTTGTTGTTTTCTAGTTGAGGGGATCAAACTGAGTCATCCTGTCATCTGTGTCTGGAAGGAAGATGCTTAAGGTGGTTTTGGCTGGCTGAGTCAGTGGTAACAATGAGGCTGGGGTTACCCAAAGGCTGCAGACTATTTTATCCACTTTGTCCTTGCTTGAATTTATGTGCTGCTTCCTTGATAGCTCCCGTTCTTCTCTGCTAGCGCTGCTTCAGCTTTTGCCAGATTCTGTGAGAGCCTGTTCTTATTGGAACTTTATTTTGTACTTAGCTAATTTAGCCATCAAACATATTTCATCCTGGTGGCTAAAAAAGGAGTTATAGCTGAAAATTGTTAGCAAGGATAAAAGATTAAAGAAGACCAGAATAATGTCTTTTCTGTTCAGTTATTGGTATAGAAGGAATGTGATGATTGGAGTGAAGGTGGGGGCAGGGAAGTTCATGTGTTGTATTTTTCAGATTACCCATACTGGCTCTGATGTAGAGGCCTACATTATACCTCTGTTCTTTCTTATTTAAATAAAATGGCAATTTTTTTAAGGTAACAATGAAAATGAGAAACTGCAAATGACCTGTTCTGCCTGGTATTAGCACCTTTTAAGCTAGAATCCTTCCCACCTGCCCCTACCCTGTCACTTTGTTTTCTGGGATCTCTGTTGCAGTTTCTTGCTCCCATTAGTTTTGAAAGTACCTGCCTTTCACTGACAGTTTACTGCAGAGAAAACTGTATTCCAGGTGGTCCCACAATGTTTACAAAAATGTGATTGATAACGCAATTCATTGTCTTATTTTCTTCAAATGTTATATTATCTAGAATCAAATAGCTGTGTAAAGAACTTAGCATCAAACTTTTGAGAGCTCTACATTGGATCTTATAATATAAGCACATTCCATTTTAAAATGAAACTTTGCAATAGCAAATTAACGACAAATAGCAGACAGTGTCCTGTAGAAGACCAGTTAGAAGTATTTTTCGATTTTGGAAGACAAATGTCTGCTTAAGAACAACAGTTGTTACAACTTGTAGAAAGTAAGATAGGCATTTGTTAATGTCCCCAGAATAATACTGATTTTTTTTCTCCAAATTAACCTTTTTTCTTAAAGGATTTTTCACAATAAAAATATCATACTCAATAATACATTTATTTCAAAATCAATGTGCAAAGCATGTGATTAAAAGACAAGCACTGTTGGCATTTGAACATCAATTTTAATTGAGGCTGTTCCTACATTCTGTACACTTGAAGGAAATTAATGGCAGTGTTGCAGTCCTTCAAGAAAAAATAATTATCCTTGCTGATTCCCAGTTCCCTTCCTTCCTTCTTAACCCCATTTTCTGATAGCCCAGCAGATTTGAAGAGCTGCTGTTTATTTATACAGAATATTTCATTGCTTTGAGGGGAGGGTATGGGCATTTAAAAATTTACCAGCTGTTTCAGGTCACTTACAGCTTAAGCAGCTCTGTCGTTTTGAATGATTTATTTAGTTGGCCTCTCACTGATTTGTCAGCAGTTTGCAGAGACTGTAACCATGTGAAGAAAAGATCCTAATTTGTCAGCTTGCGAGAAGGGGGGTTGTTTGTAGTCAGAGAGAAAAAGGAATTAGTTCATTTTGTGAGTCTGACATGTTGGCTATCCCCAGATGCAGCACTGAAGGAAAGGTGGCTGTCAGCCATGTATTTGTGATTAGAGACTGAAAAGAGATGAAGGGGTGAGTGTGTGAGGTTAAAGGAAGGTAGCAGAGATTGGAATAGGATATTTCTTCTGAAAGATGTGAGAGAATGTACATGTGTGCATGTTTTATGCCTCAGAGGAAAAACTTGAGGGAGTTGTCAGAACTAAGAGCAGATAGGAAGAAGGAGCTGAGCTGTTCCCCAGCTTGAGAATAAGGTGGTATATGACGTTAAAAAGAAACAACTGCAGGGTGTTAAATAAGATATGGCTGTGAAGTACATACCTCTGAACTGGCTCATCTGCTGTGGCAGTTCATGGCAGTAAGAAGAATGTCAGATGTATGGTGCAGTTGCATTTAAAAAAAAAAAAAAAGAGCTTGGTAGTAATGCTGAAGTAATTTGAGGCAATCCTCATGCAGCAGATGTAAACTGATATTTTCTAGAAATCAAAAAAGAATGATGTGTTTCACCTCTGTAAATTGGCGTGCTTTGGCTGAACCTGTGTTATCAGGGCAATAAAGGGTTTCACCTTTTTCTGAAATCCCACATCTTGGCACTTGGAAGGAGTGTGACAAGAGCAGGATTAGCAGATGATGATCCCATTGACATAACACTTATTTTAAAATGTCTATCCAGAAACTGGTTACATTTCAAATTGCTGATGCTGGTCCCAATGAATAACAGTAGGTATTGCTGGCATGCTTGTAGAACCTGATGTAAGCAATGCTATTGATAGATGTCTATAGTTACTATTTGTATAACATTTAATATTTTATAGTGCTAGTGTTCCTTAATTATATTATTGCCTCAATTAAAAGTATTTTCATAAATATCTGCTTTTCTTGCACCTACAAGTGCTTTGTATAGAATCACCTTAGCACTGATAATGCAGACCATATTCTGCAAAAACACAGTTTGAAAGCAAACTCTTTCCTGTCTGTGTACTCTCGCGTTATGGGAACACACTGAGGTTTCTCCAGTTACCCTCTGAGTGTACTGTAACCACAGGTACCTCAGTGCCAGGAGGTTTGGGTTCTTTTAGCCGTGGACTTTTGCTATAGCCTAAGGCTTCAAAATTTGTGTTGTATGTTTCATGGGTGTTGTGTACATGCAGACAGTTATTGGTAGGGGCAAATGATATTGAGAATGAAGAATGGGTACAGATCTAATCTGTCAGATACCCATTGTGTGTGTATATATATTTTATGTATTTTTTAATAGATTGACTTACCATAGTCAGATTAAAAACAGGAATTTAGGGATTTTTTTCTATAGATGTGTTTAAATTTGTCTTTCTGTGTCCATAGTACATTGATCTCTACTAATTGGTGTTTGTTATTGTATTGGCAACTTCATATACAGTATCTAAAATGATTTGTATTAGCAATATATGTATAGCTATCTGTTTATAGCCTACTTTAGTTAACGAATCTATATTTAAGACACATAGAGGTTAGACTTGACTCAAATACCCAGTCACTAAAATTAGTATAGCAAGATTGTTCTGTATTAGATGTGCAAGAACTGTATTTGTGATTGCACTGCTTGAGTAAACATTCTGTTGCTCCCTGGTATGTATTGTATTTTGGTCTCTTTAGGTGCCTGCCTTTTGTTCTTCTTTTTCAGTCTGTTCAATGTGTTTTCTGCACAGTGGTAGTAGAGGAGACAAAGACAAAACAAACAACTTTTGTGAAAGATGGCACTTGTCACAATACATAGAAGGGACAAGGAAGGGGAAATAAACCAATGTGCAGAAAGATAAGTTGATAACATCACCAATTAAATATTGCTTTCTCTCTGAAAATATTCTTATATCAGGAATTTTTTAAGAAAATGTACCTGTCCTTATATATGAGAAGTATTTGTTGCACCAGAAGCCATTTCTTAACAGTATGGCTAATCTAAATTTCTTGAAATAGCCAAAAGACAGTGGATGTAAGTTGCTTTCTTCAGTATTGCAATGACACAAAAAAAGACCAGTTCTGCATGAAAGTTTCAATTAGTTTTTATGTAGATTTCAGCTCAAAGTTTTCAATAAAAGGAGAATCTGGGAAAAAATACATACTCTTTTAACGAGTGAAAAATAAGTAGTAACTTTATTGTTTCTAAAGGAAAGTATTTTTGCAATCAAAATATAGCATGAATGTCAAGGATTGTCTGTACGCAGGTCTAATGTGACCCTTTCTCAGTAGAATGCAGTGAAGAATTTTGTTTCCAGCAGGACTTTTTTGTATAAATGAAAAGGGATCAGTGTCCTTTTAATAAATATTAAAAACATAATTCAGTCTGTATGGAGTAATGCAGAGTATCAGGTTGTGTGTATATAAATAATTGTGCTTACTTTAAGCCTCTGGTGGAGTTGCAAAGTGCACATTCTGAAACGTGCACAGAGAGAGGTATCTGGCTCTTGGGACTAAATTCTGCAGTGCTGTGGGGGTATAACCCACCTGCATCTGTGGGAGTAAGGAAGTGCTGACTCTCTTGTTCTCTGGGCTCGATGTATAACTACAGCGTGTGTGAAACTACTGTATTCCTGTTCTTGAGGTAATGTTTTGTTCTGATTAGATGTGCTATTTCAACTTTTCTCTTAATCTCCTACTCATCTTTTTTCTTCTCTGATGTATGTGTTTGCTTATGTATTTGACCATGCATTCTTTTACAGTTTCAAGTCTAATTTTTCTCTCTTCATTCCTCCATCTCTTCCCCCTCTCAGCTCTCCTGTTCCAAAAAGTAAAGACCGGTGCTATGCTTGTTAATTTTCCTGTTCCCTTTCAGTGCTAGGTTGTGTGCTCAGCAGCTGCTATTTCCTGACTAGATTCACAGCCACAGTCTGTCTCTATTTGATGTACTCACACTGATTCTGCTTTCAAGGAACTGCTTAACCAACACCCTTTACTCCATAGAAGTGGAGGGGAAAAAGTGGAAACAGTAACACAGTTTCAAACTCCACAGTTACTACATCTCTTCTTGAAATTTGCAATGGTACCCGGTAGCTTAGTAAGGGAAAAAAAACTTTTCTTTCCTTCTGTCCTCCTTTAAAAAGAGTCTTTAAAGTGATCAGTTAATGGAGTTGTTTCCTAAATTATGGTTGCTTTTTGCTGTATCCTGGCTTGTAGAGAAGAAAAACATTCACATGCCTCTTCTCTCTTCCTGGAGATTTTTCTTCAGTGTATATAATACTGCTGTGACTTGTTGTGATGAGCATTCTGTGATGAAATTCCGGGGTAAAGAAACTTACCAGCTATATAAAGCAACTAGTGAAAGTTGCTGAGGTTTAATCTTGAGATGACTGTGTACAGACAATGATTCAGAATAGAATTTCAAATCTGAAAATATTTTTCATTTGTGGCCACATGAATGACAAATATTTGTCACATCTCTACCTTATCTCTATGCAAACTAATGACAGAAGATATGAAGAAATCTAATCACTTCTTTCAGCCAAGGCTTCTGTGGAAGATAGTTTCTAACCTCAAAATTATCAGCCAGTTGCTGGGAGGTGTTTGCTTACTTGCCAGAGAAACCCTGATGATATGAATAAATAAAAATGATCAAGGGTTCTACCAGAAAAACAGTTTCTGAATTCCTTAGTCCTCCACTCATTAATCTAGTGAGAAGATTTAATCAAACCTTATACAAGTTATAAAAGTTAGTAGCATATTTCCTCCTTATCATAAATGTGATCTGCATAAACAATTTCTAGTGTGCTGTGTAGCATCTATCTTTGGAATTAGCATGCCATGCAAACTAGTTCTGGGGCAATCAACTACAGCAGTTCAATTACTGGCTGTTGAATTTTTCATATTTTTGTCAAATCTTAGCCATATATATGAGCTTTGTTTCTCAGATTCCATAGATAAAACATTTAACTGTGGGTATGCAGGATGATATACAGTTTTATACTATCACGCCTACATATCTGTGGAATTTCATTTGTTTTATTATTTCCCTTTTTAAAAACTTAGTCTGTGCTTTATGATATAATCAGGGGTTTTTTTAGCAAGTGTGGGTAAATTGTGTTGTTCTTTGTGTTGTTTTGACTAGTTTGACTTCAGAGAAAATGAGGAGAAATATACTTGTTCGTAATGAATATAGTAGGTTATTTGGTTATTTGATCATAGGCAATACTATCATCAAACAGTCTCATCACCAGATACTAATGATAGTCTGTGCATTTTGCAGCTGCTACAGCTCTGGTTATTCTAAATAAATTTTGAACTTGAATTTAATTCTTGAGCTTTCTGTCTCTTACTAATGCAGCTGGTTGGCTTTCTTATGCCACTTGCTACAGCTGTGCTAGAAATCAGAGGTTGTTATGAGAATGGTTAAGATGGGAACGTTCCCCATTTCATGACCAAG
This sequence comes from Caprimulgus europaeus, assembly GCA_907165065.1. The sequence continues at coordinate 9,638,797 of OU015541.1, forward strand.
AACATCTGCAGTACTGGTGTCTGAGATGCAATATAGTCAAACTTTGAGCAATGTCATCTTGAACAGGTGATATATCATAGGGCTGCATGCTCTACACAGCTTGCAGAATACTTGAAATGTTTCTGATGTTGGTGGTGCCACAATCTGAAATTGAAACTTCTTAGCTAAAGGAAAAGAGACTAATTCTGAATATATTCTACTTGTAAACAAGATATTCATGAAGCATAGTAAAAAAATCTAAACACTGTAATAGGCATCTTAAATTTTGTCATCCTTTTATTTCTCTTTGCCTCATTAAGCGGAACTGGGAATAGCATTTAGAATGAAATAATGAGGACCTGAATGTTAAATAAAAATTAGCCAAAAAAAAAAAGTGCTAGAGAAATCTTTGTATGTATTGTATTTACTCTTGAATATATCATACAGATTTTCACCCATTTTATATTTATATCCCCCCAGTATTATGCTAAATATTTACCTGCAGATTCCTTATATCAGGATCCATATGTTTAGTGGACTGACTTGGTAAAGATTTCTTCATAAACACTTTGCCAGTCAAACTGTAGATAGATGGGCACAAAGCACCTTGATTACAGAGGTACTTTTCTGTAGTAGAACAAAGTTAGGCTTATTAATTGCAAACTTACTGTATTGTTGAGCTGGGACATTGATAACTTCAGATGTCTTTGCATAATTTATTAAATATGAATAGTAACTGTGGCACTGGGCAGGGGGAAGTTCACGATAGCTGTTCTTGTGCCAAAATTTTAATGAAACTAGACCTTCTGCTTTTAAGGATGTGATATACTTAATGGCTGTTTATAAGTAAAAATTTTATCTGGGATGGAATAAACTTCACAGACAAGTACCCATTAAATAATTTTAAAACTGACTAATAATTGAATGATCTTCTAGTGAAATTTATTTTGTAATCCTATGGTAACCATCCTTGAAGTTAGAAAAAGTGAAATACTTGTAATGCTTGTACTACAGTGCGTAGCTTCTGCACGTGCAAAGGAGTGAAAAGTGAGAAGTTCAAAGCTTTGCATGAAAGTCAAGAAGGACAGATCCTTGTGGAGGAATATAGTAATCACTGTGAAAGAGATGAACAACAGGTTTTAATAGAGAATTTTGTGTCTTTAACTTCAATTAATCAAATGTGTAATTTGTTCTTGTGATAATTCTTGGAAGTTTTAGTGTTTAAAATCCCCTGTAGTAACAGTCAGGTTGTGATACAGCAGAAAGAAAATAGTGACAGCCATAGTGTTCTCTCCCCCACCACATGCCTGAAGGTGGCTACTCAAAGAGTGGTAGGAAAGGTATGACAAGAAGTAGTTTGCATTTGGCAAAGTAAAGTGGTTGAAGTACCTACTCAGTACATTTCAAATGCATTTGACCTTCTTTTGCATTTAAATATTTTAAATAAGACAGCTTTTATGTAGTAGTTTCTCTAGTCTCCATTATTAGATGCGTTGTTATTCATTTTTCTTATAAATAAATCTTTAAGTTTATGAATTGATACTAGTTGTGATCAATTTAACGTGTGTCAGGCTTGAGTTCTCATCAGTCTGTCGTGTCTCTTCTATAACTCTTGGAAGAACAGCATAAAACCTTAAATGGAAAATTTCGCTTTCATACAAAAGCACCTTTTTGTATATCTTCAAAAATGCAAAAGAAAGCAGCTCTCTAAAGACCCATGAAACAAGAGGGGGCTTAGAAATGAACTTAATTACATTAACACTCTTTGAATGTTAATGGTTGCCATCTTCAGATCTTGCCTTATCCTGTGATAATGAATATTGTTGGAGAATAAAGATAACAGGAAGCCTTAGTTTTATTATGAACTGTTTAATTTCTGTATCTTAAAGGATATAAACTAAAATTTAGTTAATAAAATTTTTGTTTATATCTAACACTAGATTATCATTAGGAAAAGTTCTTGTTGTTTTCTGCTGGAATGATTCAGCCTCTTTGGCTTGTATACAATAGATTGTGTGCAATTTTCTCAGCTATGTATTTTTCTTTCCCCAAAACAGTTATTAATCTGAGAAGACTATCCTTTTTCATCTTTTCCCAGCCTAGCTGCAGTTTCTGTAGATAAGACCCTTGATGTGCAGTACAGACAATCTTAGCTCTCATGGATCATGTGCAACATTTGCTTTTATCAGAGATGTCTCAGATGCAGGCAGGACCACAGAGTCTTACTTGGAAATAAAACATCAAAAAGGAAAAATGGCTACTGTTCCTAGTTTTTCACTTCTGAGTTTATTTTTTTTCAACATACACTGCCGAGTCAAAGGATATGTACATCTTATCCACTGTATTCCTTAGGGCATTTTGGACATGATTTGATAATTCATACTAACTTTGAAATTCCACATGAAATACATATTCTTTGTTCCTTAGGTGAGTGTTTCTCCTGGTGTGAAATTTGTATATGTCTTTGTTAATTTGTTTTCTAACTTTATGTGTACAGTTATAGGAAATCTCAAATTTCAAGACTTAAGACTAAATATACTTCCTACAAAGTGTTCTAAACATTGTAATTTAGATATCCATATCCTTAGGTTTCTGTACTGAAAGGTTAGGAAGTAATATCTATTTTAGGAGGAAGGTATACTTGGAAAGCCATGCTTATCCCCGAATTGAGGTGCAAGTTATATGTATAAGTTAATACACACCATGGGGGAAGAAAGAAAATATTAACAGCCACCTCATTTTGTTTACTGTGTTATGGTTCAGTGCTAATGGTGCTGCTCCAGAGCTCCATAATAAGAGTAATAAGCCTTTTGACCTCTGAGCTGAAGAGTCTGCAGATAATAAAAACTGAGAAAACAGTGACAAAGCACCTATACTCTCTTCATGAGTATAATGTAGCACAAAAATGAGCTATTTCATATTCCACTTTAGGAGTAATTCAGGAAAAACTTTTTTGGGAATCTTGGATTTTTGCAAATAGAGACATCAAATCTGTAAGAAGCAGGACATTATATTAATCTCGTCAGTTTACAATGCCATCCCTCTTGATGCTGAAATGATACCAGAGCTGTGCCTTGAGACAACTACAAACATTGTGTCATTCTATCTCTGAGTCAGATTCCTGATTCTCTGAGGTATCTTAGCTTTTCTTCTGATGCTGAGGGACTAATGATAACCTTGAGAATGTCCTCAGAGAAAGGAAGATGAAAGATTTATAATTGCCTCATAAAAAAGGAGCTCAACAAGTTTGTGAGAATCTATGAGTAACTGTAAACAAATGCAGTTGGTTTTACTGTATTTCTGAGAAAGCAGGGTTTTTCCCTGCCTCTGTTCTATATTTTCCAAAGTATCATCTTGTGAGGGATGAGGGCTGACCTCTGCTACCATAATTATTTTCTGCTGGACAGTTTTGCATGTTACCTTTTCCATCTCTTCTGGATTTGAAATTTGAAATCTAGACTTAAAGCAATATGATTTACTTCATGCTAACCTTATTTGCAAAGTGTACAGAAACTCAAAGTGCTACTTGAATCTATGCAAAAGTTTCTGAAGCCCTATAAATTTTAAAATAGGTTAAGCAATAGCCAGGGCTTCCTTGCTTATGGCTAGAAAATAAATTGCTTCTTGTAACAAGCCCAGTTCTCTCTCAGGATATGGAAGAGATCATAATTTATTTAGGGTGTTTAGCTCACCATCACACAATAGGTGCTTACTGTTGGACTTAAATTCTATTCTGGCATTAATGCAACTGAGCTTTTATCAAATTAATGAACTAGGATTTTCACTGTCAAGGTGTAAAACTTTCACTCCTTTTTTCTTGGGCACCATATTCCTCCACGTCAACAAACGCTGATCATGAGCTGCTCCCTGCTCCAAGAAGTTTAAAGGTGTAGGTGAGACAGGGCAAGACAATGAAAAATCAGTTATCAGACTGTTTATGCTTAAAATACTGTGACCTGCATAATACCTGGTAATTTTAAAGTGAAAAATATTCCCAAAACTAGTGACTATTCAATGTTCCAAAAAGCAAACATGATATGAGAGTCAGGGCAGAATATGTTTTCAAGCAGTATGAGTTCTGTTTGCCAGCATCACTGCTAAAAATGAGATTCTTACTTCATTCTTAGGACTTTTAGTATACTCTACCTTTACCTTTAGTATACTCTACTCTAGTGCTTAAAGTTTTACTTTAGTGAGCTTTGCCATCAACATGTTAGAACAATTCCTTTGCAGTGTTGCAGAATACGGCACTGAAGAGTTGAGAAGTACTAGAATAGAAATTACTGCACGCAGTCTGGGCAGGTTACTTAATTCAGATTTCTTTGTAGAAAGTTTTCATCATTCCCATAAAATAGCACTGTAATACCTCTCCAGATTTAATAATTTTCTTAGTGCACTTTTTGAGTGGAAAAGGTTATAGTTGCACTTCACAAGTGATGAATTGAGACAAAGATAGAAGCCAAAAAGTATCCTTTGTGTGGTTTTGTTGTTGTCGCTGCTTTGGTGGGTGAAAGGCTGCTTGGTTGGAGTTAGTTTACTCGCATACAGCCTTTTCCACCCTGCAAAGACACTGACTTCAGCCACAGTTCTAAGTTCTCAGCAACTTTCCAGAAGCCCCAGCTCAATCCTCCCCTTCCCCTTGCCTCTGTAGAGAAAATTAGGAGCACGCAGTCATCAGCTGTGAAAAGTTTGCAGTTGGATTAATTAGCCCTGCTCAAATTCAGGGCTCATTGATTGTGTTTATCAATGCATTAGCATACTCATTGTGCTTGCATTTCTGAAGCTAGTGTATTGCTGCACTGCACTGCTGTCTAAACACATCCGCCCGATCAGACATAGCATATTGTACCAACCAAGCAGACATGTCACCTAGCTCCTCCTAAGACATTTCTTCTGTTGTGTGGGGGAGAAAAACAAAACAAAACCAAACAACAACAAAAAACCCACCTCGCTGACAGACTAGTAAGTTGTCATCCTCTGTTAGAACTAGCACTGTCGGAGGATGGGATGCACAAAGTGCTACACACACGTTTCCTGGCTCTCACCATTCCCTTGTCAGCAAGCACAGGTTTGTTCTTTGCTTTTCTCTGGGGACGATTCAGCAGCAGACTGTCTGAATCTAATGTAGTATCTTGTGTTTGCCTCCTGCAATGATTTACTATAGTAACAGCTGTGTAAATAGTGAAAATACATTACTGCTGGACAAAAATTGTAAATAGAATTCATGGAGTAATCAATGTATTATATCTTTTGTAATAGTGCAAGTAGATAGCTGGGTACAGTTTACTACTTTGCTCATGAAAAGCTGTAAGTGCACAAAATAAAACCAAGAGTATAAGTAGTATAGAAACTGGAATTTGGCTGTATACTGTTTACATCTTCCTTTTTTGAGGAAATTTACTTAGCATATTAATTATATATTGCTTTCAGTTATGCTGGTTCAACTTGTGATCTTGTTAAGACACAAGAAGTAACAGATTTATCAGTGTACTGCTGTGGTCATACACTATATAAAACTGCTTTTGAGAGACAAAATGGATGTCAGAGGTTTTACTTATTTAGTTCTCTGGTATTTGTCACTAGGATAGGACAAATTGTAGCAAAGCTCAACAAAATTCGTATTAAATACTTCACCCCCAAAAAAACCATTTCATCAGTCTTTGCTAAGATACTTGGTGTTGCTTTCTGTGGAAGTTGTGGTAGATATTAGTTTCAGTTCTTATTGGAACACATTTGTAAATTCTTTGGGTTGTTTTAAAATCCAAATTCTTTGTAAATTAGTTTTATTCTAAGGTTTTTCTTCTTTCTGTGGACACATTATTGATGACATAATAAAATGAGTTAATTGTGCATGTCGTCTTTTATTAGATAACAGGAGTTTAAGTTTAAAGATCCAGGCTGAGTAGTTCCCTACTTGTAGGGTTTGTGCTTTGAAACACAGAGAGGAGTGGCAGTGGGTGACTGTGCAAGTACAACATGGCTTAATTGGGATGAAAAAAATACAGTTTATACAGGAAGCATGCTATTTTTGGATGCTTATGCTGACACAAATCCCTTGTGAATTAATCCATTTAATATATGAAATGGAAAAAGTCCTTCTAATCTTCCTTTTGAATGAGCTGTGAAATAGGATCTGTGAAGAGCCTGAAGTGTGAAGAGGTTACTATGGCTTGGTTCCAATATTTTTTATAAGATATTGAAAGATTTGCACTAGCTGGGAGCCTAAAGGAGAACTTATAATCTTTTATAAAATAATGCAATATGTATCTGACAATATGTCCATTTTTCTTGGCAAAAGCTTTCAATACTCTTTCTGCAAGTGATTTTGATGCTCCCTAACAATGTATAATGTGCTCAACTACAAGGTAGTAGAAAGTAAATAACTGTGTTTGCTCTCTGTAGTTGCACCTCTTTGTCAGGAAGAAACAATGCTCACACTCCATAGCTGCTGTAATAGACACTAGAGTGACTACAGTTAAGAGATTTCTATCTACTCAACTTTGTTTAAAAAACTACCTATATTAATTAACTTTTGGTTAAAAGTCTTAAGTTTGTGATACAAGTTTCAAGACACTTGAATAGCTGGGATTTGTATCATAGTAAGCTATTTTTGTAGTGCATTAGTTTCTTAACATGGTGCAATTTTTTAAGCTTTTTTTCCTTTCAAGCAGCATGTTTTGTCTGACATTAAGCTGTTGCTTCTGGTGTGCAAATTAATACTATGGTAACTTTTAAAATGTCTCTTAATAGTTGGTATTAAAAAAAATTAAATCTTCCTCTCCGTATAAACAACTTATTCTTATGACGACTTGATTTAGACTTAAAAGCTAAGCCACAGCAGGTGAATAATATGAATCACAGTTGCTTCTTTGAACAGATTTTTAATGATCTGTTCTGCTGACTAATTATAGCTCTACTTCCCCTATCTGCAAGTTTGAGACTTCAGCACTTTTGAAAATTCCACTGTCAGAATTTCCCGAAATGGCAGTGTCTGTGTACGCAGCTGCATTTGCTCCACCGGCACCGCCGATGCTGCAGTGCCCCAGTGGGGCCTATTTCTGCTTTCCTCAGGTCTGTGCAGACAACACTATAACCAGTACCATCAGAAATAAATCACTGTATTTTTCTCCATAACAGTAGAGATTGAAAATTCTACGTAGGTACCAGATCCAGAGGTTATCCTCATATGAAAGAGTCATAAGGAATATGAAATGTGTTAGGATCAGACTCCTGGACTTAAAGAAATTGCGCTGTTGGCATATGTTGGAGTCACAGCCTGCAAGACTGCACGTGCCCAGCAGAGACTGCAGACTGTCCTGGCAAAGAATGTCTGTCTGTTTCACAACTTGTATTAGTAATAACAAGTTCAGTAAAATTTCAATTCTTCTTAGATTTCGTTAAGTACCATCAGTACTAAATATAAAGTCCATTCAGCATCAGTGGTAGAAGAACTTGGAAGTAAGCAGAGTAGCATATCAGTCCTTGTTTAGTGCTGGTGGGACAACTGTATGTGGGAAGTGTGGCAGGAAACTAGCTAATAGTACTGCATACCAGGAAAAAAACCAAACCAAAAACAAAGCCACTTTGGTGTTTTGAAAAAAGAATGCCTGAGAGACCAAAGTTATGAGCAGCGTTTTCTAAAACTAATTCCACAACAGGGCAATAGAAGACTGCTTATGGATAGCTTTGCAAAGTGGTGTGGTTTCTTTGGCGATGGTGTTCTCATTTCTGCCTGATGCTTTGTCCAAAGAACTCCATCATATCCGTATTTACTTAATACTAATTAATAGTTGCATGGAAGTCCTTCCTGCAGGTGTTGTGCAGAGTGCTGTTAGTAGTTTAACAGGTAATTTTTCATGTCCTGAATAAATTAGTACTTAGGAAGAGGGAATATAGCAATGCTGTTACACTGTCTCTTTGGAGGAAACCTTAAATTAAGGTGTGTTTCATGTGTTCCTAAAGTCTGATTTTAATGAGTGGACTGCTTTATTTATGTGTGTAAATAGAAGCAAAATTCTGCACACTAGTGAATCACCAATTTGCTCATGGTAATATTTTACAGCTGCTGATACTGGAAAGCTTCATTACTTGCCTCAGTGTTTCTCTATAGAAGACCAATTACTGACCTTGTGAGTGTAAAACTCTCTTGTACTATGTTAATTGCCTGGTCTCTGTGGCACTTAAAATTCAGTCATACATTCCATGAGGACATTTGTAGACATATTCAAAGTTTATTTACTGATGAGTAGTTTTGCCTGAGGAATAGAACTCAGTTTCCTTTTCGTATGCAAAAAATAACTTTATTTTCAGTTTCTAGGAAGTCTCTTTTGCTGAATAGTGGAAAGCAAGTGTTTTCCTGACAGTTGAAAAATTGTCAAGTATTTTTCTGATGGTTGATCTTTACAGAAAGTGCTGCTTTTCTGAGATAACTTGGGAAAAGTAAATGTGATTGCAAATCAGTGTAGTTGTGTTAAGCTTAATAGATGTATTGATTTCTGACAATTGATGATCTGGTGTGGGCAAGATGGATTTAAAATTCTGAATATAGCTCATTGATACTGTGGCTTCTCAATCGAGTAGTACTAAAATACACTCTAGACTCTATGAAACTATCAGGTTTGTGGTTCCAATGTTCTAAGTTGTTAAAATAATCTGCTAAGATACAATTTTTTAACCATGTTGCATTTGCTTTGTATTGAAGAAGGAATTGTGTCCAATATTCTATGTGGAATACTGAATCTTTTTCATGTACTTTCAGACAATTCCCTCTTCAGTTTAAGACCTGCGGTCCAAATCTGAAATTAAGGCTGTGAGAGTATGATAGTATGTACCAGCATGATGTAATAGGAACATAGTCCATCTTTTTCTTCCCTGATCTTCACTATTTGCACTAAATGCTCTTCTTCTCACATACCTCTCTGGAAGTTAGTCTTGCTGTTAAATGTCAGACTCATGGAAGGATGTTACAAGAATGACTGTTATGAGTAAGATTGTTGCAGTACATCAGCCCTAAATGCTGGTCTTCACAATAAATTCAGATGACAGATTGGTGTAATTAATACTATAGCTGAGCTCTTGGCCAGGCTGGAATCTTTAAAGCATGTCCTATTTAAAGATCAGTTCATTTACCTTTTATTGGAGCAGAGAAGCAAACATCTGTGCTGCTTTTTTGCTAATTACCTCTGATGTTTCTGTTGAAACAAGCTGTTCATATTCCCTCTCTTCTGTACTGCTCGACTTCTCTCTCCTGCACTTTGAGAGGTCTCTTTTGTCTTTGTCACTCCCTTCTCATTGCTTTCTGAATACTCCAAAATTCAGTTTAGTATGTTTTCTCTTTCTGCCCTTTGCTCTCTCTTTCCACTCCTTGCTCTGTTCTTTTACAGTTACACTTTTAAGCAAGAACCTAGTAACCTTCCTGCTGTGCTAATGTAAAAGAACATTTTGCAGGGTAAATGCACGTTAGGAGGTAGAGGGGAGTAACCACCAGTGAATGGAAGTAACTGGCCTGGGAGGTTGTGCTATTGCCAGTCTGGAGATTTGGCCACCCATTTCTTTCATGTCTGGAAGTGTTCTGTGGTTGATAGTCCTCACTCACAGAAGGAGGAGGTGAAGCTTTCTTATGAAGAAGTGACTAGATGAACTGCTCTGTATGGTTTTCTGTCCCTCTTTCCAATGACCCCAAAAGATTTTTGGTCTGTACTCACAAAATTATTTTGATGATTGCTTTATTTATTTAATTATTTTTAATATATAGTAGCATATATCTATAAAGGACAAAATATGCCTAAACTCAAATGCAGCCAATCATTAATATTAGGGTATTTGGACTTTCTTGAATATTGGACTTAGGGCCCTGGTTTTTATTCATTGTTGCCATTGTATATATCTTTGCCCCTTGTACAGAGGACTTCTGGCATAGAAAGGTTCATGTTATGCTTCTGTTTAGAGCATGACTGAAAAATTAACCTTAAATATTGTTTAATTTTGATATAGTGTTGGCTTCAGGATTCTAGAATTTTGTTTCAACTAAATGTGTGCTCTTAGCAATGCATTCTTATTAATCTCCTGCAGAGTGTCCTTTATGTCATTGTCTAATGAACAAATCTCTTACCTAGTATTAGATATAAACAGTTGTGGAGTATGGCCATTAGATTTGTGTACATATTTTTTATTTGGTTAATATTTTTTAACAAGCCCTGTCTTGTGGTCATAAAAATTGAGCAACTCTCTCTACTATTTTTTTTAAAGTTCTCTATTGCAAGAAGTGGAATAAACATGAACAAACTTTACCTTTCAAAACTTTCAGTGAATATTTTGCAGAGCTTGAGTAGTTGTGTTGTAGACCAAGGAAGTAATTGCACAGTGTTTGATTTTGATTGTACTTAAGTATATGGATAATGAGAAACACCGCAAAAGCTCTCTAATTAAAATAAAATAATTTACAGCACCAGCAGCTGCTAGGTGTAGTGGCTGCAAAATTCTTTATAGCTGCTCCAATCTTAGGAATTTGGAGAATGTGGGATTCAGGCTTTTGGCAGTAATGTAGAGGCTATTCTCAATCCTTCATAAGTTAAAGAAAGACAACAGAGTAGATTTAAGGGGCTTTTTAGGTTTTGTTATGGTTTGGTTTTTTCTTGTATAAAGCAGTGTTAGGCATTTTCTTTGGTTGATGTACTTATTACTGCTCCTAGTATGATACAGTAAGAGAGGAATTAAAAATTGCTTAGCAGTTCACATGTCAGATACTAAAGAAATCTCTTACAAGCTTAATTCTAAATCATCCAGAGACACCGCTCTGCTGACCTTGCTATTGTGTGGAGCTTTCAGTAGGACTACATCTTTATTATGATTTTTTTCCTCCATTGTCCGAAGAGCCTGGCTTTATCTCCCTTTTTAACGGGGAGTTTTAATGGAAAGCAGTGGTACCTTTGGCTCCCATCGTTGACTTTTCTGCAGCCAATAATGTTGCTAAGAAGAGTTACTCATGGAGAAATGTGCTGCTCTTGCGTGCACAGATTCAATTTCATTCCATGTGTATGTGCTCCTTGACTGACAGCAGAGGGTAGGGTCCTCAAAAGCTGCAACTTTGTGCTCACTGGAAAATTAAGGTGAAAGGGGTGGGGGAGTGAAAATGGATTGTCACTGAAGAAGGTTGATGAAAGACACAAATGTCTATGTGTGTAATTTTTAATTTGCACTGCTTGTGAATGAGCATCACAACTGTTTTGACAGCTGATGTTCTGCTGTAGTTGAATACACACACATACACCTTTTAAAGTTAATTTTATGCTTGTGAAGTTGAGCATTCAGGTGTCCTTTTAGTTAGTCCCTTGCACAAGTATATTATCATTATATGTGACCATGTCATGGAGGTTTTTATTTTCCCTCGTTCAATAGGCAGGACAGATGGAGCTTACTGCATCATGTAACAGCAGCACTTCTTTTACTGTCCTGCTGCCTGGCTTACCTGAGTGCAGAATTATTAACTACTTCGGTTCTTCTACACTGACCATCAACATAATATCTAAATACTGTGATCAGAGTAATTCCAAATCCAATATTGCCACCATTTCAGACAAAGGGAAGATAGACACAACATAATTTGGATTAAAAAAATTGTGATTGGTTTAGGAATATGGGGGATTGATTTATCTGGATGACTTTGTGTTTTTATAGCATCACACAGCATAATTGTCATAAGCATGTGTCTGGCTTCATTTGCAGTTTGGCATGTAAAACACTTCAGAGATACTCAGGCATCCAGGAAATGGCAGCCATTGTAATCTAAGCTATCAACTGTGCCTTCATTTAACTTATTTCTCAGACATCCAATGGAAATAATAAATAGTTAAATGTTAGTGTAATGATTTACAGTTAAACATGCTTTTAGTGGTGGAGGGTTGTTTTATTACTGCTTGGGATTTTTTGGGTTTGTGGCAGGCCACTGCAGGCCAGTCTGTAAGAAGAGTGATGGGAACCTTCAGGTTCGTCCCATTGAGCGCTACTTGATGACTGCAGCGGGTGCTGTAGTAACAGCTTGATGTCCTCTGTACATGAGCCAGCTGCATGAAAGCACTGAGGTGCATCTTGCCAGCAACCCAGATAGCTTTTTGCCAGCAGAAAGGGGGCTTCAGCAACTGAAGGCCTCTAGGTCTACTTTCAAGTTCCAGGGGGAAGTATACAGGTGTATTTGAAGGACCTCAAATTCTATTCCACCTTACCTATCTCTTACTATCAGCCTTTCATCTGGCTCTTAAACATAATTAACAGCAGATAAGTGCCTCAGGTCTAATAGAAGAGGGGAAACAGGTTAAAGAAATGTGACATGTTGGCTCTGTGCCAGTAAATTTATGGGGCATTTTAGATGAGTTCTGAGGATAGCATATAATAATATAGTTCACTAGAGACTAGTTAGAGATGTGTACTATTTCAGAGATCCATTAGTAGGCACTTGAAAGTTGAATTATGATAGATGCATTGCAAGCCACAATAAGTTTTGCTTTTCATTCTATCTCTTGTTTAGTGATCCCATATATTAAAAAACAACACTGTGTTTAAAGAGGAAGAGATCAATTAAAGATGACTGGGACAAATTACACTGTGACACTTGTACAAGTAAATTTATTTGATTGTTTAACAGGGTGCATGTTTGTTGTGTAAGAATTATGATTATTGCTGTGCTTGAGGGCAATCATTTTAATGTTTTTGTACCTTATGAAATATAGTATTTAATAATACAAATACCAAATTATTTCCTGCATCTTTAGTCTCATTCAATTACAACACTGAACCCAGGCAAGGCTGGGTAGTCTTCAAGTAATCTGCAATAGCGTTATGTTTTGCTGAACTCCAAATATGTTATACCTGGTGTAAATAGGTTGCTACTGAGATAGCAGGCAGGTTAGCCATTTGACATTATTTTAACCGATTTCTAAGCTTGCTGATATTGAACCTTTAATCTTTGGGAAAGGGAAATAAGATTTTGTCCAAAACTGACATTTGTATTATATTTGTAATGGGGTTTGACTGACTGAGAATAGAAAATATTCTTGTACAATGGGAGACTCTACCAGATGAATTGAGTGGATTATCCTGTGCATAGTTAGATGCAGCAAGATAGAGGTTGGAGGCTGTCTCAGTGCTTCTGTGTCCTTTGGGAAGATGAACAGGCCGATGTGCTTGAGGAGGATTATAAGGGAGACTGGGGTGTGATGTGCTGGGCCAGGAAGATATTTGGCTTTTGAAAAGAAGTGGAAGCAACTGGCACGAGGAGCTTTATGGTTTTGATGAGGTGGATTGAAGGTAATAAGAGATGACAGTAAAACCAGAGGGACTGAATTTTACAGGACTGTGGATCAAAGTAAGCTACGCTATGTGAAACTCCAGAATATGATTTGTGTAGTTCCCCAATAATGGCGAGGGGATGAGCTGAATGATAATCTAATATGGGACAAACACAAGTCATGGTTCTACCCTTCAATTTGAGCTGAGTAGAGATTGGTTATAAACACCTTTTTTTTTTTTTTTACATGATTTTGCTTGTACCTTTGCAAACACGTGTTTTAATAAAAAGCTGAAGTTCATCCAGTGCATTGTCTCAGACTTTACACAAGGAACTACAGTGTTTATGCCACAATCTAATACTACCTCAAAGGTGTTATGCATATATTTCTGAGACTATCTGGGTAGTGATGTAGGCCTTGCCCTGTTGAAGAAGTGCAGAACCTCTTTCTTTGTTAATTTGGGGTGGATTTTTCCCTTTCAAAGTATCTGAGTATCTCACTAAAGCACTGTCTATGAAGCTGTAATTAGTTGTGAAAGCCCTGCCGGTGAAGTCCACTCTGTTCTGGAACATAAAAATGAGCTGTTTGTTACCTGTAATGTCGTGACTTGTTTCCTTGAACAGTAATTGATATCAATTGTCAGTGATGTCTATGAACTTGAAATTGTGTTGTTTATCTGCTAGGGACCTTGAGAGTCTGATCTTCGAACTCAGTCACGGTGGTATAGATTACATCTGTAGTGCAAGAATTGTCTAGGGACATAAATTACAGCAATTAAAATTAGCTAGAGGAGAGAGAATGATGCATTATTAATTGGCATAGTCATTAAAAGGCTGCAAAGAACCTAAAAGAGATACAATGTCAATACTTGAGCACTAAAAGTGACAGGCAGTGTGCAAAGACCAATGATTACATTCAAAGCCTCAGGTCATTAAGACATGGGCAATTATGTGGAATTCTATGGCTTCGGGTTAAGATCACTCCAACATACTAATAATATGTTAAAATGGAAATTTTTTAAGAATTATAATATTCATAGTACTGCTCTGAAGACTGGAGTGGTGCAATTAATTTCTACCTGAAGAATATGTAGTGTTTTATTTTAAAGAAGCTGGAAACAACAAAAATTGTGAGGAAATCCCATCAGCAATCTGGTGAATTTAAGCAGAAAATGAACATTTTTCACTATTAAATATAATAATCTGAGCTCATATAAAGAAAGATAAATCTTGGTACACTGAAGAATAAAGGTTTAATTAAGAGTCTCTTTATACTACAGAAACAAAGTCTTGCCTGTGTCATGCTGAGAAATATGGCAATCTGAATAAGAGGCTCATGGTAATGCAGCTGTATATCAGCTACTTAATTATTCATAAACCTTCCTGCCAGTGAGTTTCAGTGATTTACGTATCTCAGCTAATTTGCCTTATTGGAAATACTGCTTGTTTTATAAAATAGTTCATTTATAGTGCTATAAATGAGGAATAAATGCTGAAAAGGAAGTGTCTTTCAAGAGAGAGAAGTTTTAATAATTGATTCGCAAAGCAAAGTAAACTTTAAATGCTGGAGGTGTTAGGACAGTGATGTATTTGTTTTGACAACTAATGGAAGAATGTCTCTTTACTGAGTGGAGAGTTGAAACTCCAAAGCAAACATCTCAATTTTTGCCTCATCTAAGGGATCCTTGGAAAGTTTTGGCTTTTTAAAACTTACCGGCGCTTTCCTATTCTACTTGCTAAGAATTCAGATTTCTAATTCATCTCGCTGTCTACCCCAAAGTTTAAACCCTGAATGTGGTTAGCTTTGCTGTGCAGATGCTGAATTGAATGGTGTCTGTTGATTCAGAGAAGCTGAGTAGTGTCAGAGTTCAGTTACTGTGCTTTCAGGAAGGCCTCCTGTTGCCAAAATGAGCTTTCTTTTTTCTTTTTCCAAGCTGCGTGCCAGAGTCTGCATCAGCATGCAATGGACTCAAGAAAAGCATGTATGTATAGCCACTGAAAAAGCAGTACAAGTGTACAGCTACATCTTCTCTGAGAGCAGCCACCCACACATTAGTTGCTCCATTAGTAAGTTAGGGGGCTCTCTGCCTATACTAGACATGTACCTGTTTGCTTAGATAATTGTTTTTGAGCAGTTAGTACCCTTCTGGGCACTGAGAATCAGGTGTGCCATGACTCTGGCTATTTAGGCTTCAAGCTACGGTTAAAAGTTATCATGTCAGAGCCTTTCTCCTGCTATCTCTGAGGTTAGTTCTGTATTCAGTGTAGTAGAAGAACTTACCTGTTCCAAGTATAATCATTTAGCACTGTCACACTGAAATGTGTCTAGGTTATTATATCCAGCACTTTATTATTTTGTCTTGATACTTGGCTTATGTGTTACACCCTCAAATCTCTGCACTGGTTTGTAGTCACTGCTTGGTAGTCAGAGCAGGTGTCGTATGGTGCCATGTACTTCTTCATTGGTTTTGTTCTCTCTGGATGTTTCTATGATTCAATGCACGATGCCAACCAGGAGCTGTGGAATTCAAGGTCCCTGGGGTCTAAGTAACTAACAAGCTTCCATTGTTCCATTCCTGGCTTCCATTAACTTTGCTGCTGCTCTTTTCAGACTTTTAGGCTGTGTGGGGAACTCATTGCTGGGAGGTATCATCATGACAATCATTAGAATTGAACCAGAATGGTGAATATTCATTTTAAGTCTTATAGGCAGATAGGTTTGGCTCATGTGTACAAACTGTTTGACGTTGGGAAACAGGGAAGGGACAGCAGGGAAACAAAGAAGTCAGAGTTCTGGAGAGAGTTTTTCCAGAGTATAGCAGTTCCAGAGGCTCAGTGAAGCACTATTTGTGCGTTCAGCCACTGTGTAGAGATTTGCAGTGTAGGATAATAAGTTAAAAAGTGGTGGTGACAGATTATTTGCCCTAGGACAGCAAGCAACAGACCATACACTGAACTGCTTTACTTTGCTTAAAGCAGCATATTGCTGTTCCTAGGTGTGAGTTTACGACCGTTCCCTCTAGTTGGCAGTAATGAACCAATCTGAGAGGATCGAGGTGGTGTGTTAGGATCACGAAGGCTTCCAGTGCTGTGTGTAACTGGTACCTGCCAGCGCCCTCAGCAGTGTGAGTGCCGGGCAGTGTCTGCTGGCTGAGCCAAGTTACCAAGTGTAATCGCAAAGCAATTGTCAGGAACCTTGGCTGTGGTTAGGAGGCTGATGACAGCTTTGCATAGATGAGGTTCCTGATTGGAATTTGAGTCGTGTATGTCCATCCTGTATGTCACTGGAATAGCAGTGGTCTAATCTTACTGGAAAAATAGACACCCATTCAAAAAGGAAATATGTGCCCACCATCTCAGCTGTGTTCCACCCTGCTCCTTTGGTTTAGATTTTCCTCAGTGCAACATAAAATGAAATCAATTGCACAAAACCCAACCAACCAAAAGGCTTTACTATTTATCTATTAAAAAAATAACTTTTTAAATACAAAATAGCAGTCCAGATTAAACTGGTTTTACTGATATTTACTGCTGCTGATTGGTGTAAGCACTGAGCATTTTGCTTCAGTTTATTCAAATTATTAAATATAATAGGGAAATAATTGTGTTCTCTTACTGCAGTGTAGTATACTCCACAACATCTGCCTGCAATAAAATGGCAATACTTTACCACATCCTATCAGAAAAGTAGTTATTGTAAGCATTGGCTCGATCTGCTTCCAGAGCTGTTTTTGATGTTAGTGGGGAAAATCATGCAGAACACAAATTGATAGGATTATTAAGGTGGAGACACTTTTATTTTAAGAATGAAATATATAAATGTTACAAATGCGCTGCAGTGGTTAGTGAGAAACATATTATTTATATTCTTCTTTTTTTTTTTTTAATTTGGAACTGGGGAAGAACAATGAAAAAATTCTCCAAAGCTGTCTTTCTCAGTCAGTATGTGGTGACCCTTATCCTTTTCATCAGGTCGCATGCAGCTGTGGAGCCAATTGTTACTTCCCTGTCATTTGCTCAAAACTCCTGCACTGATGTTGATTACTACGAGCTAGTCTGACTACCCAGTCAAATTAAGAGAGCTCATGAAATGACTTGATTGAAGGAAGGTTGGAAGGTGATGCTGAACTCTTGTGATGCCTGTCAGAATGGTTGCTAATCGCAGATATGTAGCACCATATGTTTCCATTTGAGTAAACAGGAGGCCCTACTGCTCAAAATTGCTGTAAATAATGATAATACTTAGGAAGAAAGAGATATCAGATAAAGTCTTGATACTATAAATGTAAGATACATTTTTAAAGTTCTTTGAAAGCACAATTCTGATAACAATTACAGGACACAGTCATACAGTTCTCTTGATGACAGACCACAGGAAATAAAACACGTTATTGCTTCATTTCCTCTGGTTCTTATAAGTGGTAAGAAATCGTTCCCTCTTCACCTTCTTCATGCTTTTATAGATTTTTATCATATACCCCATTATGTTTGCTATTTTCTATTCTGTCTTTACAAAATCCTGGTTTATGTCCTCCTACAGAAGGCATTTCTTATCTCTGGTTATCTTTTTTTTTTTTGTTCTTCTCTGTACTCTTTCTAGCAGTACAATGTTTTGAAATGGGAGGAGAACAGAACTTCATACAGTATTCAGGGTGTGCTGTTTTGTTCTATAGTCCATTCCTGTTAATATTTTCTGTTGTCTTGTTCATTATTGCTGGGCATTGAGATTACTTTGTCACAATAGTATCTTTCACAACTGAAAAGAAAGTCTGTCTTGAACGTCAGTATCTACTTAAAATTTCACTGAAGTATATGAATAGTTAATCTTGTTTTTTTCTATATATGTTACTTTACATTATTGACTTTTAATTTAATGTTACTTTATTGCCAATTACTTAATATTATGAAATTATTTTGCAATTTTCTGTAAAATTTGTCCTACCCTGAAAAATTGTGTGAACAAATGTTGTCATCTCACTTTTTCATCTGTTCCTAGGACATGTATTAATGTATTTTATGGTGTGGGTCCCAGTATACATTCCCACAGGTCCCTTCCAAAGGTCTTCTCCACCATGTAAAATAACAATCTGTTTTGACCTTTCCTTTCCTGTTTCGACCACTTAAATCGCATGCTGGGACTCCTGTTCATCCCATGACTTTACTTTAAAAACCTATAGCTGAAGTAAATGTGTCAAGAACTTTTTGGGTATCAAATATACTTTGTTAATCAGATCATTTTAATCACTATGCCCACTGACTGCTTCAAATGGTTTTGATAAACTTGTGCAGCAGTGACTTGTGGCTTACGATGTGCATATGGATTGCCTTCTAATATATCATATTTATCTGTGTGTCACTGGCCGTGTTGTTTTCTAGCTTCTGTATTCATTGGTTCAGCCACCATAGCTTAACACTGGCATAACCCAGTGAAGAATGAGTCTCAGTGTTTGTGCTCTGTTTCACCAAGCAGAGAGCAGAAGCAAAACTGAGAGAAGAGAAAATAAAATAAGTATTAAAGGGGGGGGGCAGGGAGGAAAATAGCATCATATCTCAGAAGAAAAATGAGCTGGGGCGTCACTTTGCTGTAAAAGAGCAGGTGCATCTTCAAAGTCCTTCAGGTGTTTTTGACCACTACAGCTTTGTTTAAATCATATCACTGAAACAATGACAGTTCATTTCAGCCAAATATCTTTCTGCTGGGTATTTGGGATGGCTTTAGCCGTTTCTTCCTCTCCCTCCCACCCCCATATCTCTATTCTTCCTCAGCCTTTGGTAATGATGCTATGTGTGGCAGAGACATGGGGAATAGAATTCTCTCTATTATTGCTGTAATGTTTAATTTTAAGGTAGCATCTTATATGTGCCATGCCTTGCCAAAAATTCATCTGTGAAATAGTAGTCCTGTCTCTTTTTCAGACGATAACAGAAGATCTGAATGAAAGACACTAGCCTAACTTTCAGAAGTGCTCAACATTTATGGTGTCAGTTATGCTTGCTGGAGTGCTCAGCATTTCTGAAATATGGTCTGTTAATACCCCAAACCAACAAGAGGAAGTTGGTATTAGAGGAAAATTAATTTTGAACTGTGATTCCAAGCAAAGCTCTTTTAACAAAAAGTCCCTTAATTATTAACAAAATTATTCAACTCCCAAAATACTTGTTTTTTCTCATTAATGTTATGGTGGTCATCTTGCTGCTACATTTTATGTGGGCAGTGATATCTCTTACTCACATTGTCAAAGGTCAAAAGCTTACCACAGGAGGGAAAATGTGTAAGTAGCTAACTCCATTCTTTTGGGTTGAAGTCATCTGGAAACTGGCTCAGAATAAGAGTGAAATACCACTGTGTGTGATAAGGGTTTGCTGACTCTTGTCTCAGGTAATGTGTGTGCTACAGCTCAAAGAAGAGCTATGAGCATGAGTAACCTTGTTCAGGATCTTGCTTTAGTTCCATTCAGGTATTTCACTTGAGCCAAGATCTGTAAAATAAGAAATTGGCTCAGCCTTGTGTGTTGTGATACCTTCTTTATCACAGCAGTTCTGACTTGTGTGTGATGAAGGTTACACAATGTGATTGCATTTACATGGCTGTGGATATCTGAAATGCAGGATAATCAGTTGGGAACTTACTGTAAAATGTGGAGTTCATACAGGTGATGTACATTTACATGGGAATTAGTAGGTGATGGATAAAGTCTTTCAAGAGAAATAATGTGGATAGGTTGCTTTAACATTAACAGGAGAGGCCAGCATGACATGCACTACTGGACTGTTACTGTCTGCTTATTTATCTGACTGTGACTCTGATGTAACATATCTTTGCTGAGATGATCTGTAAAATCCAGAGCAGGAGAGGGTAAAATGTGTGAGATAACTAGTTCAAGAGATACCTGCTACTTGAATTTTTAATTTTGATTTACATTTTTTCTTCTGACTGTATAACAGATAGGTAAAACAGTAATCAATATATATTTTAAATAAGCAAATGAAAAGCCCCCCCAAAAAAAATCCACAAAAACAACAACCAAAACCCCACACTGGTTTGATAAGGCACAATATTCTGCACTGAGGTTAGTGGAATTGGGATGGCATAACTTAGGACAAACAGGATGATGATTAGAAGGGCCACAAAAAAACCAACCAAACAACAACAACAAAACCCAACACCACCATAAAAATCCCCACAATCTTATGCATTTTTATTTTTTCACCTCTTTTCTAAAATATGAAACCAGCATTACCATGCTTTTGATGCAGAATCTTAGATTTACTGTTTATTGCATAATTTGCTAGATATTGTAGCAGAAGTTAAGGGTTTCTTTGCACCTTTTTTTTAAAAGTATGAATGGAGTTCTTTTGACATTTTAAAAAATCTCAGTTTTCTGCTAAGCAGAAAATAAGCCAGCTGTCAAAATATTCGATCGTGTCTTATTCTTGTTGCATGCTTGCTAGTGGGGTGCTGAAGTGATGCTTTGTTTGAGCAAAGATGTTTATAAGCAACTGAGAATATACTTCAGACAAATTACATTATCTGACACTTCTGCAACAGAACATGGCTTTGCATTTTTCTTTTTGTGGGAATTGGAAGTTGTAAATCTTCCTGTTTAATCTTAGTCTCTTCTTTCCCAGAAATATGGTTTGCTAAGCAGAGGAGTGCTTTGTACTCTCTGGTCTCCTGGGGGTATCCACTTTAATTTTCAGTTTATTATAATTTGCTTTCTTTGTTGACTCGTAATTTCATTTCATCATAACTTGGCACATTGTTTAGCTGCTATTTCCCAAGGTCTGCAGCTCCCCTGCCCTGGTCATGTCACTTTTGATTAAGCAGTCGCAAAGCCCTTTACCCAGCTTCTAAAGGGTAAAAGTCAAAAATCAATAATGTGCCAGTTCTCCCCAAGTGCAGTAGCAGTCAGAGCTAAATGAATGATTAAACATGATGAATAACAGTGTAATGGAAGACGCAAAGTGGGGAAAAGTGCTCACTTTAGCCTAAACTCAGAGATTTATTGCTGAGTACTACAAATAATGGAATCATCAATCTTCCAAGGACTAAAAAAGGCATCCACTGCAGTGAGTTTAAAATGCAGTGAAAGAAATCTTACCTCTTCATCATTGCCTCTTGTGGTCCAGTTACTCTGTAGCATCGAATACATGCTGCATAAGGAAATCGGTGTGTAAACTTGGTAGTTAAAATTGAGTGCTTCTTGTACAGTTTAAAGTTGGTAAGACTCTGGCAGAGAAGAAAAAACAGCCAGTATCAATTACTAGGAATGTGCATATAAGGATGCCAATATTCAAATGTTTAAATGGTACTAAATGGCAGACATAGATTAGTTTTGTAAGGTGGGACTGAGATGGTAATTCTACTTACTAAAACAGGGAGGAAAAAAGGAATATTGTTTAAAGAGTGAAAAGAGAAAGTTTTTGAGGAAATAAGGCAAAGAAGATAATTTAAAAGTTAGAGCTTCTATGAGATAAAGGAAATAAGTTCAAGATAGATGCTCAACAGTGCCTAGTGTTTCTAAGTTAATTCTTTGCTTGGCTACTGTTGAAGGAGAAGACTTTTCCTTACCTGACTGGCCAAAGAGGAGGAAAATATATAGAAATGGAGAGTATGTCAGTATTACATAATTGGAAAAGGTTTATTGGCTGTTTGTAGCTGCTTGTGGCTGTTTGTAGCCTCTCAGTTAGAAGTAGTACATTTTGAAGATAAAACCCTTCCAGGACAGACTAGCTCCTGCAGGAAACAGTGCTATGGATTTTGGTTAAAATCTTGTATTTTAAGAGTTTTAAGTTTCCAGCCTGGCAAAGAGTATTGTCTAGGGTATCTTCAAGCCACCCCTACACACTGAAGTACGTCTGCCTTGCAAAAAGCGTGTGGGTGTGAGCAAGCTCAGGGGAGCACAGAAATCTTTTCCTGGGGCAGACACAGTAGCAGGAAGTCCCGAAGGACTGTGTGGTGCAGCACAGAGCAGCATCTCCGTAGATGTGGAGCAGCAGCCACCTCTTCCTGTGAAGCAATCCCTTCTGGCAAACTGAAGACTTTTAAAGGCTCTTCATTTGCTGGGAAGAATAGGGCAGTGGTGAAGCTTCTGTTTTTTCTTTCTACCTTTGAATAAACTAAAACTTGGTGTTAGGACTTTTTCTGTCTTAGTATGAGAAGTCTTGGGTAACTTCAACTATTTTGAATTCAGGAGCTCATCATTATCTCAGTTTTCAGTGCTGACTTCTCACACAGTTGCATTCTAGATGCTTAAATTCATCCTGTGGTTTTTAATGGGATGCATCATCACTGTTCTGGGTTTCATTATCACCATCTTGTCTCTTGAGTATGATTCCTTGCTTTTTCCCTATAAAAAATCCTTTAACTTTGAGATCTCTTCACTCCTTATGTTTCTGATGACCTATTAGCTCTTCAAAGAAATTCCTACTCTGATCTATTACTCTTTTGTACTCTCCTCACCCCAAGTGCTTCTGTGGAACCCACTTGTCTTATATGTATGTATGTCTTCCACAGAGGTGTGGAATCCACTTATACAGATCTCTTCTGGAGGATTCGTGTCCTCTCTGTGGAACTTGAGTGATGCTGTACATTTAGCTTTATCTAGTGGTTCTGATCTTTAATTCTCTTTCACAGTGAGGTCAGGAAGCTGGTACAGAATGGCCTGCAGCCGTCTTGGATCCCTAGGTCCCTTGCCCAGTGACACTTCTCAGCAGTCTAGCAGCAACCTCTTTCCATTTATTACACATGCTATTAATTTGCCATGGGGTCTGGTATTGATCTTTCAGTCCCATTAAAATCAGCTATTTTATTTTTAACCCTTTTTTCCTTGGAAGAACAGAACTTGTATCCTGAGGTGTTTCCCAATTACTCTCAAGTAGTTAATCCACCCCTTTTTCTGTATCATTCTTAACTGAACTACGGTGCAAGAAATAAAAAGAAGCTTTCTTGAAGAGCTTGCAAAAACGCTGTCAGAAACTGTGTTTTACCAGTACAGAGAAGGAAAACAGCATAAACAAAGGCTGTGACTGATTTGCTTCCCAGCCCTGCTGAGTAGGGTGTTACCTGTGTTCCTGGGCAGGTTTGGTACGATCAGTCAGGCTGCATCATTAAACTCCTAGGTCCATTTGAATGGGAACTGCACTGCATTAAATTTTGTTCCATACAGTCTGCTGTTTCTTTTTGGCTTTCATTCTGTGCCTGATTCTCCCTTTCTCATTTTTTCAAGCTTTTGCTACCTTTTGGAGCTGTTTTGGGGGAAGATATCTAAACACATGGATTTATTTACTGTCTATATGGACAGTTTAGATTTATTTGATCCATCTTAATTATTCCTGCCTTTCTGCTAGTTTGTAACAGCTGGAACATATATCTTCTGGCATACACATTCTTGGGTTGGCCTTTTCTCAGTGAACTAACATCAGTGATACTTTTGATGTAAAGTTATTTATTTTTTTTTAAAGACCAAATTTAGATGTCTAATTTCAGAAAACAAAACATGCTTATCCTGCTGTAGTGTATCTCATCGCTCTTCCCTCATAGATGTGGAATTTGGAGGTGGTTCTTGCTAGAGACTCTGGGACTAAGGCCCATGCTGCAGCTCAGGCCATCAAATTTTCTGCCTTTAGCAGTGAAATAAATTGCCAGCTGAACTTCTCTCAACTATTTTGTTTTTTAACCTTTATTCATTTGATTGAGTAGTGACTTCTTATATGAACTTCCACCGATTTTCTTCTGAGGTGAAGAGTGACTAGACAACTTTTGCTTCCTGTTTCATTTGGTACACCGCCTCTATGCCTCACTGCAGTGGCAGAGAAGATGGGAAAGCATGGAGTTAAGTCAGAGGGCTATGGGCACTGTTAAGATATGGACTTTTAAGTTGGACACACATGGAATTCCTCAGGTCTCCCGAGAGCTGCAGCTCCATTCTGTGCATCTGGATGTGAAGATTCTCACAGAAAGAAGACTACTGTAAAGCAAAGATAAGTCTTGTGATGTTGGGCCCTGCAAAGACAGACCAGTGCTGCCAAGCCAGTGACATCAAAATTGGACTGTGGATTCTATCTTCCTATTATGAGGAAATTTTCTGTGGCTTTTCTTCTCATAGCAGATCTTTCAGTGGCTTGCATTAGAGTCTGCCACAAATCTCACTTTTCACAAATGCTTGGACCACTTGTGAAACCCAGTGTTGGGATTTAACAGAACAGTCTGACTTGCTCTTCATAGATCCTCACTTTGAGGACTTAAGAGTCTGACCAGGCAAAAGGAATGTGTCTGTCTCTCCTCTCAATGGGCTTGCTCAGTATTGCAGTACAAAGAGTGCTTCAGGCAGTCTGTGACCCAGTGAAAGGCATATGAACTCTTCATTCCCTGTGCAGCTGAATCATCAGGGAATTAGCCACATAAATAGGAAAACATTTCTTACATTTTAATGTGACTGTGATTTATCAGGGCTCAGGTGAATAGCATACAACATCCTGTGTGAAACTAGCCAGGGACAATCCTGCACACTGCCACGAGGGGAACTCCCCTGCCCAGTTCTTTCTGGAAAGGCTGTCAGTGCTTTCTTATTCAAACTCCCTTTGAGGATCTCGCAATATCTAAATGAGAATGTATAGTTTTAAAGAAGTTTTATTAAAAAAAAAAAAATATTTTGCTTTCCAAGTTTGAGAAATGGGAAAAATATGGGTTTTCTTTTCCTGAGGTCACACACTGATTCTGTGCAAACTGTCCTTTCTCACACAGACACTGAGTAACAATCACCAGTTTATAGAGTTGAGACAGAGAGGAAGAGATTGTTAGAGGACTTTAATCCTTTAATTCTTATTCCTGCTCTGAAGTGCTCATGTTTCTGTGCTTTTTAGTAGAAGATCACAGGTTGTCTTCACTCTGAGTGTCAGGTCTGGGGAGCTGGAGAGAGCCTGTGACACTGCACAAAGGACGGTGTGCTCATCTCTGCCAACGGCTCCATACTGTGGGAGCACGTGTCTGTTGTGTGATATAATGCACTGGGAAGGAAAAAGACCTTTTTCACTTTTATCCTGAGGCTGCTTCTACCCTTTTTTATGTATCTGAATTGAGAGGGGCACAGGGAAGTCCAGGGAAATATTAGCTAAAAATGCAGGCAGAGCTCAGCCCTCGCTATCAAAGGCAGCATCATGTGTTGCTTATCTGTGCTCACACCTGAGGAGCATTGGGATGAAACCACCATTTTACAGGGAGGTCAGTCTTGATGTCTAGCAGCTGTGGTAAGTAGTAGCAGTAATAACTGGGTCCCGTTAACCTTCTCTGTCATGAATACTTGCAGATCTACAATTAAGCATCTTAGAAATACAGGCATAGGTTTTCCTTGTGTTACTTGGCAAACACCTTTATGATTAAGTCTCAGATGGTTGATATGTCAACTTACTTAATTTTAGATAAACTATACCAAACTTTGTGATTATCATTACCTGTGAAACTTGAATCTGACTTTTTTTCCCCCCTGTGGTCATGAAGAATATTATGTCTTTTGTCTGCAGCAAAAGTTGCTTGATAGCAGCTTCTTCTCTCCTCTAGACAAGTTCTTTCTGTGCATACTAGGAAATAATTCTTCATCATGTTATAACCCTTACTGCTTATTTGGAAGTATTGGCTTCATGAAATCTCAAACATGGTAACCACGCCAATCACATCCTGTTCATCTTGCTCCTCTCAAAATGAGTCATGACCTCAAAACTGCTGCAATCAAGTTATTGAAATCATTGAGCAGTTGGCATATGGGAGATCCTGGAAATTTCTTACAAAATATGAAACAAATTTCCTTCCTCAGAGTCCGATTGACAAGGGTTTGTATTGATGTACTTCTCTGTAGAGCAGAATGAGCATTTGATCAGTTTATGCTGTTCTGTCTTCGTAGACAATAACATTTTATTTACTCAATTTATTTATCTCCTCTTAATAGAATAGTCTCATTCTGTGTACTCTTTATGAGCCAATTTCATTGTGGTTTGTTATCTTGTTTTACTGATTTGCACACACCTTCAAAACCAGGAGAATTTACAGTTCCAAGCTAGATGCCTTTTGCTGTTGAATGTCAGCTGCATCGTCACTGCTGTTTGTCTCTCGGGAGCTGCTTCAGGAGTTCCTGGTGTTCAGCTGTGTGGTGGGTTGACCCTGGCTAGAGACCGGATGCCCACCAAAGCCCACTCTATCACTCCCCCTCCTCAAATGGGCAGGGGGAGAAAATTATAACGAAAAGCTCGTGGGTGGAGATAAGGACGGAGAGAGATCACTCACCAATTACTGGCACGGGCAAAACAGACTCGACTTGGGGGAAAAAATAAATTTACTTTATTACAAATCAAAATTAGAGGAGAATGAGAAGTAAAACCAAATCTTAAAACACCTCCCCCATCCCTCCCTTCTTCCCGGGCTTAATCTCTTTCCCGATTTTCCACCTCCTCCCCCCAGCAGCACAGGGGAACAGGGAATGGGGTTGGGGTCAGTTCATCACACGGTGTTTCTGCCGCTGCTTCCTCCTCAGGGGGAGGTCTCCTTCCCCCGCACCAGCGTGGGGTCCCTCTCACGGGAGACAGTCCTCCACCAACTGCTCCAACGTGAGTCCTTCCCATGACTGACAGCTCTTCACGAGCTGCTCCAGTCTGGGTCCATTCCATGGGGTGCAGTCCTTCAGGAAGGGACTGCTCCAGCGCGGGTCCCCCACGGGGTCACAAGTCCTGCCAGCAAACCTGCTCCGGCGTGGGCTCCTCTCTCCACGGGCTACAGGTCCTGACAGGAACCTGCTCCAGCGCGGGCTTCCCGCGGGGTCACAGCCTCCTTCGGCATCCACCTGCTCCGGCGTGGGGTCCTCCACGGGCTACAGGTGGTCATCTGCACCACCATGGACCTCCAGGAGCTGCAGGGGGACAGCCCGCTTCACCCTGGTCTTTCACCACTTGTTGGGGGGGGGAATCTCTGCTCCGGCGCCAGAGCCCATCCTCCCCCTCCTTCTTCACTGACCTTGGTGTCTGCGGAGTTGTTTCTCTTACATCTTCTCACTCCTCTCTCTAGCTGCAAAGTGTGCAGCTTTTTTTTTTTCTCCCTTCCCTTTTTTTTTCTTAATTATGTTATCACAGAGGCGTTACTGATGGGCTCGGCCTTGGCCAGCAGCGGGTCCCTTCTTGTAGCCGGCTGGCATTGGCTGTGTCGGGTCGGACATGGGGGAAGCTTCTGGCAGCTTCTCTCACAGAAGCCACCCCATGTCCCCTCCCCCACTGCTACCAAAAACCTTGCCACGCAAACCCAATACAAGCTGCCATCCTTCAGTGCTGACCTCAGCTGCATTAAAAACATGTTGGAACAGACATTGTTTCAGAAATCCTTAATGATGACAGCACCTTTTCTCAAATGCAACATCCATTAATCACACCATGGACGTTATTTCCACACCAAAGGCTAGAAGAGGGTGGCCACACATCTCCATTGTGGCTTATCTGTCAGTGTCAGTGCACCAATATCCATGGTTTTTACTCAATATGCAACAGTAGGAACCTGTATCAGGAGGGGAAGGCTGTTCCTAGGAATCTCAAAGTTAGCTTGTCAGGTCCCTTATTTATTTTTAAAAAGACTGTAAGGTTCTTATTCTTTGAGCATTATTTAGTGAGTGCTCAATTCATGTTAAGATTTTTTTTTTAAATCTTCTGAAGCCTTAAGTAATTAAGAACAATCATTTCAACATGTACCTATTGACTTTCTAGCTACTACCAAATGACTTGAAATAAATAAATCATTAAAACAGCCTGATACTTCACAGAGAAAACTGTGCATTGATGAGGAATGAAGGAGTTGATTCAGTTAGGGGAGCAGTGAATTCTGGTGGAAATGACAGGTATCTGCAGAAATGCAAGCCTGGCATATCAGGTTCCACTCTAACAGATAATTTCGAAGGGCATTTGAAATGAGTTTCTTTGCAGGTGCATTGCACCTTCCAGCTGTTAGGATTTTTTAATAGTATTTTATCTTCTAAGTAATTAATTTATATATCAGAAGAACCAAAAGAGACTGTATTTTAATCAAGGTTTCAGGATGCTAAGTCCCACAGAAATGCATAAAAAGCTGCAGCCTCTGATCTTATCTAATTTGATTGCAAACAATAAGGGTGAGGCTGGAGGACAAACACTAGAGGGTGAATTATCTGCTTTCTCTGTGGCTTTCTACATAAACCAGCCCCTTAACAAGGCTTCCACTGCGTTTTCTTTCTTCTTTTAGGGTTACAAGGCTCCTGATTAGAGATGTACAAAGAAAGTAAGGAAATAGTCAGTGTATAAAATGAATGTGCTGAAGTCAGGGCGTGGACAGTAGTCTATCATATGGGGCTCCATGGTTGCCTCAGAAGGCCTGTGTATGTGCTACGCCTGCCGTTGTGCCTGCTCACAGCGGGATAGTTTATAGGAGTATAAACACATTAGTATCTTTTCTCTAAAATATCCTGCATGTATTTGCCATACAAACCCCTAGAGTGCCTGATAAATATGCAATATCAGGCTCATTTCTTTAAACAGTGGCACTTAGTCCGTGATTTTTGAAATAAAAATCTTTCCTCCTTAAGCTCTTTAAGGAAATGACACCCAAAACTTTTCTTTTAAATATACCTCTTTCTTACATTCATAAACCTGGCTGTTCTGTGATTTGTCTCTTTGTGTGTGTTTGTTTTAGAAATAAACAGTTTTGCTAAGGGTTCATTTCTTCTCTGTCGGAACTTTCCAAGCTACAGTTTCACAAAATATCTTGCGTACAAACTTTGGCTCATTTATTGAGCTTGTCAGGGCGTATTTCCTTTGAAAGCTCAAAACAGAGTCTTGTAGGTGCCATATTTTCCCCTCAGACAGTGCAAGATGTGATGATACGTGTTCCCAGAGAGGTTCACAGGACAAGCTATGATTCACTTTTTTTTTTAATTTCACAACAGATGTGAATGTCATTCAGCTGCTTCTAAAGTGGAAAAGTGCATTTGCAACTATTACTTATACCTAGCTATCCACCTAGCTAAGGAAACAACCTTGGGCTCCAAAAACACAATGTTATACCTTGTAACCTAAATGAACAGCAGTATGAAACAGAAAAAAATGCTACAGATGTGCAGTGGGCACACTTCCTAGTATTACAACAGAAAATTGCTCTACAGAGATCAGAATAAAATACTAATTACAGCTCTACTGCTTAAATTCTGTTGTATGTTGAAAGTACCTTCTATTCTGTTTTCTACTTTTCAGGTGCTCCTTAGTTTGGAAATTAAGTGGTTGGGCCTTTTTTCCAAGAAACAGTATCAAAGGCTTGAAATTTGCTTAGTTTTGCAGTATAATGCATATGAGTGGGGGGGAAATCTTGTATTCTAGGAACTAGGTATGTGGTTGATTTTAAAAATGTTTTACATTCATGCATAATTGTAAAGAAAATTATTTTATAAATGGCAAGTGTACTTAGGATGGCACACGAGTTTTCATATTAGATGAATGACAATCAACTATTCAGCAACTGTAAGCTGGTATTTCCTAAAATGCTATAATTTGAATTAAGGCCTGACTGGAGGAATATGAGCTTACACAGTGTGGGCTCTGTGTAGAATACTCTTTTTTTTTTTTTTTTCCTTCATATTTTTTATTTTTTAACATGAAAATTCATGGATTCAGCGTACTCTGAGTATTTGCAGTGTACCCAACATGCTGGAGAACAAAAAGAAGAATAGAACTGAAGAATAAGAATACAGGGGGAAATGTGAAAGTACCTGACTAAATATGGTTAAATGCTTGTCAAGGCATTCTGATAAGGTCGTCACTTTGACAGATAAAGATGAGATAACATCCACAGAAGTAGAGTTCATATGAGCTTTGTGCTGCAAACAGGCAGTGCACCAGTTCTGGGTGTACTGTAAATTTATGACTTGTCTAGAAATCTGGAGCAAGTGAGTTGGAAAGATGAGATCATTTGTCACATCCCAGAATGCAGCAGCCTGGTAGCCGTCGGGTTTGCTGACCTTAGGTGACTCAAACTTTGGAATGGCTTTTTGACGTGTTGAAAACATTCTGTTCCTTTTGGATTTTCATATGATTTGGATCAGCATAATGTCTTAGCATCTGGCAGTATGCTGTCACATAACTAAGAGTTGTCCTTTGAGTTAATTCTCTTGTTCATCCTCACTTTAGGTGGAGAAGTGGATATGCAATACAATCCTTGGTTTCAGTAGATTTGTGTGTGTGTGTTTGGTTTATTTTTATTTGAAGATGCACTGGATAAGATTTTTATTATGAAAAAGAAGTTTGACTTGAACTTTTTTTCTTAGTGGAGGTGAGGTTTGAATTTTTTTCACCAGGGAAAGGTTTTGTCAGAAAAACAAGAGGAATAGGGAATTCTTGAATCTTGTTCCCTGTTGCTCTGCATGTGTATGATTATTTTTGTTGGTATGTGTGTAAAATAAGATGGACAGCATTACCTGTAAATGTTTTGCACCCTATTACTTAACTGCTCAAAACAGAGATCAGGTATTTGCTACTTTCTAATTATTTAGGTGATTTTGAACAGATAACCACCTTTTTCCCCTGCTCACCAGAATACCAGGACTGATAACTGGGTTTCTTAGCTAACTGGTAAATGAGCAGAACTGTGTAATTTCTGAGAATGAGTTTGAATTTTTCAAACTTGAAAGCCTGGGGTTAGTCTCTGCTGCCTGTGTTTGCTTATCTGCTTAAACTTGTTTGTTGGGGGACCAGTGCTTTAGAATTTTGAGATTCTGAATTTTTGCTTTTTTTTTTTTTTTTTTTCTCCTCTTTGCCCCTGGAACTATTGATAAAGACACTGAATCTTATTTATGAATTTCTGACCTATAGTAGTGCTTCTTTTAAAACTTTGCTGACAGAAGAATGTGGTAAGTATCTATTTAGATACCACTATGTAATACTGTTGTACTGGCAAAATCGTATCAGGTGGGTGGAGAAGATTTAGTGAGTGTTTTCTGCTGTGCTTGAAGTGTATGAAGAAATACTGGCAGCGACAAAGGCAGATGTAAACTAAGATGACACTTTAGTATTCCATTCATTTTCTTTTAAGCGCATTCTATGTAGTCTAAAAACATTGAGTGTATATTTGATACTATTTTCCTAACCTCTTCCTTTCACAGAAAATCTTTAATCATACGTATTATTTCAGTTGATTGAATGAGGAAGATGGCTAACTGGAGGGAGGAAATTCAGGCTGCTAAATACTTCCTCTCCCTGCTTATCTAGATCTAGTTGTCTTTTTTTCTTTTTAGGAATATTTACTTACCTAGTTCTAGTTGACTCCTCTGTCTAGGAATATTTATTTCTTTTTCCAGCCCGGTTTTCCTGTTGCAATTGCTTGCCTTCTCTTTTAGAACATCCTGTTTTCCCACTGCCTGCAGACCAACTGAGGGAATGGGTCCAGTACCAGATAGTCAGAGTGCACCCAACTCTGTTTCTGAATTATGGGAAGGTAGATGTGACAAGGACGTAAAGTGTGAGCTGAATGGCAGTGCACATTATACTGGTATGAAACATCTTGCGTCCTCACGTCTAACTTTAAGGGAACTTTCAGAGAAGGAGATGAAAACAGCTTGACTTTTACCCAATCTGTATGTTACTAGTGGCTATCAACTTTGAAAATTACTTTGTGTTACTATTATGTTTCTCAGATTTGCTGGTTGCTTTCTGTTACTGCTTTCTGACTGTATTCTAAATGAATTCAAGGCATACTGAGAGATCAAGGTGCCTTTTGTGGGCATAAATACCTGAAGCAATAATTTAAAATCAGAATAAACAAACACATCTTCCTGCTTGAAGATGCTCACTGAGGCACCCACTTAAACTTCACCCGGTTCTCCAGAATTAGTTACTTAATAATCTGCTTGACCTTTGTGGTGAGTCGTGGTAAGGCTGTTCCCATGTATATTACTAAGTCAGGAAAGGTAAAAAGGAGTATTAATAAAGTTGTAAATATAAAAGGTACTGGAGAGTGTTTGCAGGCTTTTGAGGATGCATCACTGTTGATTTATGGAGTTACTGAAATGTAATAGCTGCGAAATGCATGGGAGCATTGTCCAAATTTTTGAAAATCATTTCTTTGTTGAGATCAAGATAATATGAGACCTGAGTGTTGCCTCTGTTTGTCATGTATCTTCATATGTGCATTGAATTGCAGAATTGTCTGAGTATTGGTATGTGTGAAAGTGTGTGAAAATGCAAGCTTCAAGTTACATACTTTTTAATTGTATTTGAAGAATTCACAATGCTGTATTTAATTTGTCTAATGTACACAAATTCAGTCTTTTCAATTTAGGAATTGCTGCAAAGCTATTCAAGTTACTTGGCATTTATCTTTAGAGCTGTAGGTCAGCAAGGGAACGTCTAATGCTCTGTAATAACAGAGATAGTGGTCTTATGCTTCATTCTAGCTACCAACATCAATCTCATGCTGCTAATATTATGCCCCTAGGCATAGCCATCCTTCCTGTAATCCTTAGACTTTGCGATAATGTGTCAGAAAGAGGACAAAAGATTGTAATGCTTAAGTTAAAGAAGAATTCATTTTCATATAAACACAGATGTAGAATGACCTGTAAGACTATTTTAAATGCAATACACTTCAGGTTGTTAAAAACAGAAGAGGTTAGTTATTCTAATCTTACATAATAGTGCTGCTAAACATAAACTACAGTTTCATGTACATGGGCTCAGACCAGTGTAGTTGGACCATTTATATGATAACAGGTTGATTGTGTCACAGAGCTGGTGTGGAAAGGGGACAGTCTGGAGAACTGACATATATTTTAAGTAAAATTAGAAGCAGCTAAACAACATAAGGTTTAAAAATCCAACTGCAGGTAATAGTATCTCTGTCTGTGCTATAACTGTTTGCCACAGTACTTAGTTCTTCCTTTCTATTAAATCATCAAGCCACTAAGAAACCTAAGGTTCTAACTTACCTTCGTTCATGACTGTTATAGTCACTGGGGCAGGTCTAATGAACTTCTCCCTGAATTCATTTTTGTCACACTTAACAGTGAGAGGATAAGGAGATCAGCACATTGCAAACTGAAGGAAAAGAATTATCTGCTATAAACTTTTTGAGAAGGCTTGCTATGAGGTTACTGGTGTTAAAGGCCTAAGGAGCTCCTGCTTTGTAACACAGCTTGCTAAACAGTTTCAATTCTTTGCTTTGTGTTTAGGTCTGATAAGCAAATGTTAACACTCCCACTCCCTTGCTCTGTTTTAAAGCAAGGAGAATAACATTTGCAGATTGCATTTGTGATTACATCTGTGCACTACTGGATTATCTGGAAATATAAACTGGATTTAGATCTGTCTTTTTGCTAGATTGGACCAAGCTCATGATTTATTCTGGTAAACTATGGGAGGAGAAGTGATACCTGATCTAGCACAAAGTCTCTTGGGATGAAGTTACGCCAACAACATTTTTGAACATGTCTGAACTAGCAGAATGGCTTAAAGTCAGCCCTTTTGTTATTTGCCATCCTAAAGTTCAGTAGAATATTTTTTTCTTTTTTAATCATGGTTCCAACAGCTAAGAGTTTTCTGTCACTCAGCTTGTGGTTTGTACCTCTAGACTTCTCAACCACATGCTCACAACTGGGAATGTGTGTGGAAAATTAGAACTTGGAGAAATTGTTGAGGAGGAGAGGAAAGAAAAGATGTGGTACTTGAAGAAAAAAGTTATAGTCTGAAAGAAATGTTTTCAAAAGTCAAAACAAGCCCTTGAGGTTTCTCTGATGTTCAAATTTGATCACAGGGTAAAAACTGATGAGCCGTGCTTTCTAGCTTCAGCTGCTGTTAGCAGCAGTGGAATGGAGTCTCTCACTGATTTGAAGAGAGTGTGCACGACACGTATGTCAGCATCCTCCAGGCAGTTTGTTGTTAGGTACAAACTCGTAAAGCTATGCAAATTTTGTGAGTTATCACCATTGCCTATTACCAATTCTGCAACAGACAAACCTGCTTTATGCTTAAGTTTTAATAAATATTTTAGTCTCAAGATCTCTTGCAGCAGAGGCTTCAATTAAGGACTGATGAAAGGGGCTAAGTTGGAATGTGATCTTTTCTTCTGGATCTTGAGCACTCATCTGCAAAATTTTTTTCCGTCTTTTTTTGTTCTTGTGCTCAGTGCCTGTCATCCTGTTGTGGGTTAACCCCAGCAGCAGTGAAGCCCTGTACCCTGTACCGCTTGCTCACCCCCCGCAGTGGGATGGGGGAGACAATGGGAAGGGTAAAAATGCAAAAAAATGTGGGTTGAGCTAAAGACAGTTTAATAGTTAAAGCAAAGCTGCATGCACCAGCAAAGCAAAATAAGGAATTCATTTGCTACTTCCCTCAGCAGTCGGGTGTTTAGCCGTTTCCAGGAAAGCAGGGCTCCATCGCACGTAACAGTTACCTGGGAAGAAAAATGCCATGACTCTGAATGTCCTTCCTTCATCCTTCTTCCTCCAGCTTTTTATTGCCGAGTGTGATGTCATGGTATGGAACATCCCTTTGGTCAGTTGGGGTCAGCTGTCCCAGCTGTGTCCTCTCCCAACTTCTCGTGCACCCCGAGCCTGCTCACTGGCAGGGCAGTGTGAAGAGCAGAAAAGACCTTGATGCTGTGTAAGCACTGTTCAGCAATAGCTAAAACATCAGTGTGTTGTCAACACTTGTTTTCACCATGAATCTAAAACACAGGATTGTATTAGCTACTATGAAGAAAATTAACCCTATCCCAGCCAAAACCAGTATAGATCCTCAGGAGATCAAAGTAAACAGACTACCTAAACTATCAAAATAAACAAACTAAGCTATTGACTGTTGTAGCAAGAGCCTTAATCGTGATTTTCCATCATAAATACATTGGTATTTTCCTACTTTCTGGTTTGTTTGGGTTTTTTTCCTCACAAACTGGACAGGGCTTGGATAAGTTTTATAAAGTTATATGATTGTATCAGAATCCTAGTTGTTTACTTCTTCTTTGAAACTTCCTGTTCTAACTGTTTACATCATGGTTCCTGAGCCATTGAGCACTTGAGCATTGTGTCATCTATGTAGATGTGTCTACCAGAATCTTCAGACAGCCCAGAATACCAGATATGGAAAGTATGAATTGCTTTACTAAGGTTGTGTTAAGGAGTGGTTTTGTTTTAGTTTTAACACTGGTTGGTGTATAGGTCCACGTGCTGCATGGGAAGGTTGTTACCACCTTGTATCCTGTACCCCACCATTCCCATTGTCTTCCTCCTTTTCCCCCTTCTCTGCCTCGTCGTGCCCCTCAGAAACACACGTGTGTATTGCCCACTGCAGTAAGCGCTGGAGCATGCCTTAGCTGACACTCCACAGATGCATATGCACACACACACACACACACACACCTGGGAAGAGAAGGTTCCAGGCTTAACAGTTTTGTCTCTAAAAATCACAGCTGAATATATAAAATGAACATATATCATTCATACCTATGCTCTTCAGGCCGATTTTAACAAATTGCTGACTAATCTGAGAACGCTTTCAAAATGCTTCAAAATTCTTGGTGCATAATATTTTTAAACAGAAGTATTTCCATATTTGGAAATATTTGGGTGCTTTGGCTTTTGACTACTTTAAATTTTGGTAGACTAGATAGCTATCTGCATGCAAAAATAAATAAAAATAATAATAATAATAATAATAAAAAAAATATTTTTTAGACAACACTTTATCCCAATTGTTAGTGAAAAGTCTTTCGCAGTCTTTATAGGGCATAAACAATATGTTGAATGATCTGGACAAGGAGATGAAATATTACTTCTAACTTCTTATCATTCCATTTTAATATGGTTCAAATAAAGATTGGTTTTAAGAGATATTACAGTCTGTAAAAAATTAACATGTTTTCCACTGTTGTTAGCGTTTGAAGTGTTATCAGCTTCCTTCTGGCAGATGACACACTGCTTTAAGTTTCAAATATCTACTAATTCATGCAGCATTTAAAAGGCAGCATTCTAAACAGGTGCTACCTGATATAACTCATTTTGATTTTGACTTGATGAGCCTGAGACTGGGATATTATTTGCATATATTTCTCCTTTTTCCGTATCTCGGATACGGAAACCACCATGTTTTGCAAGAATCTTATGCCCAAGATAGTTTTTTAAAAATTAAAATTGCCCAGGGGATTTTAGAGGTTTTAATCATAAAACTGAGAATCTGGAATAGATTCTCATTTAGCAAGTGTGTCACGGTGCTTTTAGTGAAATATTTTTCTGTTCACTTGAAATACTTCCTTCTTGGTAAAATATACCAGGCTATTTCTGTTACTTTGTATTAAACTCATGCAAGTCAGGACAAAATTCAGTCTGTGATATGGTGCGCATTTAGAAATATGCAAACCAAAAATCTACTGGTGGGTAGGAAATCTGCCTTGGAATTGCATACTACTGCAACCAGAGCTTTGTGGATAAACCATCCCACTTCACAAAAGATTTTGTCTTTTTTAAAATCCATCCAGCTGGAAATTATTGAGCCTGAAGTTTATCTTGACCTGTTTGTTTGCTAGCAAATAAAATTCAAAACATTGTAATCTAAGCCATGAACATTGGTTGGTGCTTTACCATCCTTCGTACTTGAAGGACAGTAGTTACATTTTCTGGTTTTACCACTGTCGCTACTAAAAACCTCTGTGATGACTTGATAGGTACCTCCAGGAGCTTTTTGCTGATACTACTTGGCTTTATTCAGAAAAAAATGAAGAGCTAAATCTGCAAAAATAGCTTTTTGAGTTTAAAATCTCATTTGAACAAATTGCTCTATATCTACAGTTTGCATATCAGCGTTTCAGTGTATGGTAAGAACTTCTTCCTACTAGGAGTATCCAGTCTTGTCCTGAGAATATCTGAGTGTATTTCTTCAGAAATTGAAGAAACTCTTTTTTCATGTCAGAAACTCCTATTTGACAAGGGACAGAGTTGATCCCTGTTATACTTTGGGACTAGCAAGTTTCTCAAGAATTATTACAGTACTCAACCATGAGGGTGATGAGGCATACAAATAATGGAAAGCTAACTAAAGTAAAATAAAAAGGTTGCATTGCCAAGTGTCAAGAGTGTTCAGCTACAATTTCAGGACCTAAGGAAAGCTACATAAATTTTCAGAACTGTTTCCTGTGGGTGCTAACTGCTTCTGAAAATCAATTCACTCCATTTTAGGTGTGTAAATGAGACTTACTATGTGTAGGATATCTGACCTGTAATTTGTTACTCATTGGTAATGCACAAGTGTTACAGTGATAGAAGTATAGACTGTGCTTGTACTAAAGTTAGTAATAAAATTCTCTCTGAATTCAGGATCAGATATAATTTTCAAGGAATGATTGAAATCAGAAATAATACATAATCTAAGACAGAAAGGGCAGCTGTTATATTTAAAAAGAAAAAAAAAATCAGAGATCAAAATGATGTTTAGAGGGACCAATCAGGCTCAATTTGTTCTTTGCCAAATATAGCTGTAGCCAGCTTTGCTCCTACAATGATGATGAGTTAGAGATTTTTTTTAAATGGCAAATAGAGAGGATGCTGCTTGTGAATAAAATGGCATAGAACAAAGTATTTTTCTCAAATGAAAAGATAAATTATGATTACAAATAATAACTCAAAAAGTGATGGTATTGAAAAGCAAAGGGGCTCAGTTGGATCTTGCAATATGCTGTGCACATGAAGAAAACACAAATATAAATCACCTGGAATGGGTACTTATATGATAGGAAAGACAGAAGGTTGAAACTAAGATAATTAGGCAGAAGGCCAGGATGGTAGCCAGATTACAGCACTGGAATCTTTTATCTTGTTACATAAAGTATGAAAGAAGAATGTAATTGCCCAGGACTCTGAACACAGACAGTATCTAAAGACTTATTTATAGTGCTTTAGACAACTCTATAATCAGCCTGAAATTTTTGAAAGATGAACAAAAATCAGATCTATTTATACAAATGTATTAAAATTTAACACAAAAGATGAGAAGAGGAAGAAAGAGGGTTGCGGGGCACATTTCAGACATCAGTGAGTCAGTGGCTGTTAGTACTATAGTATTGCAGTCATGATCTAGGTTTTCTTGCGTGCAGGAATTTTAATTCTTACTTCCTTATAGGAAATTGTAAACTCTAAAGGTAGGGAAGTGATGCTAAAGCTCACATGTAGATTCAACTCTATTTTTAACTTTCTGGAAATGAAAGTAAAGCATTCTTTAGCAGAGGCAAGACATGTCTCTGTTTCTGATTTCTCTCATTGTCTTGAATGAAGTAGAAAGCATCTGGATAGCTTTAGTGTCCTTCAGACACGAAATAATCTTTATTTATATAATCTTTGCCATTGGGACCTAGGGCAAAAAAATTGAAGTTGTTGATTTGTAATTAAAACCCAACTTTTTAAAAATATAATAACTTCTATTTTAAGAATGTATAATGCATTAAGAATGTATATGCATTAAATCTTTCAAATGACTCATATTACCTGTACCGAGAGTAGTGAAGCTACTATAACACTATCAAAACTGCATATCTACTTGCTGATATGTCTCTGTAGTCCCCAGAGGAAATAACCTGCATAACCAAATGACCTTACAGAAAGTGAGTCAGGAAACCCCCAAGGTCCTTGCAGATGATCAATAAGTAAGAGATGCCAGGGACTGGTAGGTGAACATTTCTCATAAAGTAACCACTCTGTCTGATGAATCAGTCCTGACCCTCAAGGGACATCTACAAAGCACCTTCAAAAGATAGGCCTCAATATTAAAATTCATGACTGTTAAAAGGTAAAAATTACAGACTTGTTAGAGATACTGGTTTTATAGGTATTATAATTTTCTTAACCTCTCTTCTTATTTCTCCTATATCCCCTCCACAGTAATAAGTCTGCATTTTTCAGGAGATGAGCTACTTTGTTTTAACAGGTGAAGCTCTATCTCCTCTTTCTTTGTTAGCAAGCCTTCCTACATCAGAGATACAAGCTACTTTTTTCACATGGCTTGATTAACATGTTAGTTAAACTCAGAGCAGTTTAGCTTTGAAGATTGCTGCTTCTATTTCAGACCTGAAGAGCTTGATATGCCTGAGGGTGTGCCTGTTCCTTCCCACATGTAGCAGTTAATCTAACAACAGGTATCACATCCCACCATAAGCTTTGCCTCACTTGTGCTATTGAGGCAACTGAACAAGTGAATGACTTAACCTTTTGCTCTTCTAATATTTCTTAAAATTGTGCATTTGAAGTCCAGCCTAGAAGTTATTCAGTCACATCTAGGTAGCTATAATATTATGAAAAGTATTTGAGGTAGAGAGGGAGAACTGCTAAATAGTAATAATTACAAGAAATAATGAAAAGCAGAGTAAAGTAAACAGTAAGCTGTAGCTTTCCTAATGGAGGTAAAGTCCAGGTGGATCCCTTTGGACTTTGTGCCTACAGAATAGGTCTTGGTAAGTGAAGGTGCTTCTGCTGGAGGTACAACAAATTCACCTGAACCTAAAAACCACACACCAAACCCTTACATGGCGAAGAGTGCATAACGTACACCAAATACCTGCTGCAGTCTGGGAGCTGTTCAGAGGCAGGATGTGAAGGTGACCATTGTAGGGTACCAGGAGTGCTCTACTGGAGATGGGTGCAGAGTGTGGCCACACAGATAGATCCTCGACTGACATTAAAGGCACAGTGGGCCACAGAAAACAGTGACTATTGTAATGTTATATTCAGATGAGGCCTGCTGCTCCATCCATCCTCTATCAGTTGATCATACATTTTTCTGCTCTAATACTTTCAAATGAGTCCATAGTTGGTTTTAGATACGCACAGATTATTTTATCATTATATACTTTACTTTTTTTCTTAGGAAATGTTATTTAAATAAGGGCAATGGCTATTGACTTCCCTGATAGAAGTTTTAGTAAGAGTGAATGTCTTTCACATTTTGCATCACGTAGTGACTTGTGCTGAGATTGCAGCTAATCATTAGTTAAATAATGGTTTTAGTTGATTATTATCCAATTGCTTCATGTCCATACATTTTCAACATGCAGGTATCGGGACAGGAGGCAGGCTGCGTACTATTCTCAGATGTGTTGAAAGCCTACAAGGGAAAATTAGATCAGGATGTAAAAAAAAATTTTTTTAAAAAAATTATTTATTAAAATAAATTATCAAATAATTGCTGGCTTACAAGCAGCTGTTCTAAGGGTAATTTATAAATAGGGAAAAAGGAGGTCTGTTTTTTTCACTACTGTTCTCTTTTCTTTATGTGGGCTGTGAGACCAACAGGGATTTATTGAATTTACATCCTCTGTATAGATTGTCAGATGTATCTGTGAGCCTTACTGTTAATGCTCAGAACACATATATTGATTTTGTATGTGAAATTCAGGATCATTCTAATAGTATTTTCTTATGAATTTCTGTTTGGCTTTCCAGGAAAGATTTGAGTTTGTTGTCCAAATAGATAAGCTGTCACTTCTATCAATGCACTGAGGTGTTACTTTTGTTACTGTTAGAACTTCCTCATCATCTTTGCTGCTTCAATACTTCGTGAAGTAACTTGCATCCACTGTTGTGAGTTATGATCAAAATTAATTTGATTTATCTTAAACTAGACTTGTATTGTCTTGACACACTGTAAACTTATAGTTGTAACTCAATTCATATTTCTTTTGACACTGAAGAGTATAATGCTTGTCTTTGCTTAGCATTTGGATCAATCAAGCAAGGTGAATTTTTCCCTTCTCCTTTGCTTTTCTTGGCTGTGTTCCCCTTTTCCATTTTCATAGTACCTCAAAACAGAGCAACCATTTTCCCTCATAATGTGATTGCATATTTATAGAAAGAGCAACTTTAAAAGATAAGAGTGGAGCAATTGCCCACAAAATCTTACTGAGCAGGAGTCTGCAAGATAAAACGCACACAAGGTGAGGGTTCAGGGAGCCGAGCGTTCTGTGCTGCTCATGCCTTCCTGACAGCGCTCGGGTTTGTTGTTGAAGTGGTACTGACACGCTTTATGCAACTGAAATGCAGTTGGTTAAAGAAGTAAAAAATTGAACTGTATACTGCCATAAGAAGGGCTCTGGCCAGTGTAATTATTGTAACTTTGGACTGATTACTGTAATAAATTACAGTGAGGAAAAGGAAGTGAGATCACACTCGTTCTGTTGCTGGCTTTATTTCTAGGTCTTTGAAGATGGCTCAGAGCATGTGTGTATACACTAAAAAATATGAAACGAGAGAGGAGAAATCAAAATGACTAACGGTTTGAGAGGTTTATCTATGATGAGTTACTCTAAAGATTAGCAAGTCTGAAGAGGAGTTGGAAGGCATTGACTGAACGATGTAAAAATGTGAAAGCCAGCCCTTCTTTCCTATTTCATGTAACACGAGAGGAGAACAATATTTGAGTTCTGAAAGCACAATGTGTTTGGCAACAGTGAAAAAAGACATTCTTTGCGCAGCATGTTGCCTATCTTCTATTTTTGGGGTGTTTTTTAATTACTTTGGACTCTCTCTGACTGTTTTCTCATTTCCCAGAAGTTGCTTCTCTACTGCTGGCATGCTGCTCTTCCTATTGTGCTCTGTTATGGGGGGACAATTCCCCATGAGTGCTTGTTACACCCTTGAGGTTCAGCTGTGACTTCCAAACTGATGAAAAGATGATGATGTGGATCCTCACTAACAAAGTGGCTCCCCTTACATGCAAATCCATAGTTTACTTAACAGTCCAACATACGTAGTTCAGTGTATTTTTCTGTGCCATGCTATTTGAAAGTAAAGTGGGCAGAGGAACTGTAGACTCCATTTTTAGAGGGATTTATATAACCAATAATGCAGTTAGATGTACGATATTTAAAGAAATATCTACACGTCTGTTTTCTCCTAATTTCAATAGGTATATCCTGGGATTTGTTTAGACAAATTATTTAGATAATAGGCAACATTTGTTATTTGAGGTACAGTAAAATAACTTCAAGCTGTTAAAGGGCATACTGTGTTAAATATCTGAAATGTAGTTGTGATACACAGTGAGAAAGCTCTGATGTGGGAATGAAAGGGAATGGTCTTGCTTCTTCATTTTATCTTCTGATCTCCTGATCAGTTGTGATGATCCATATGCACCAATGGAATCCTTTTCTAGTCAGTGAATGATGAGGTCTGCATGATTAAAAAACCGGATACCTACAAAGTTCCTTCCCCATTGCATCA
This sequence comes from Caprimulgus europaeus, assembly GCA_907165065.1. The sequence continues at coordinate 9,681,301 of OU015541.1, forward strand.
GTAAGCTTTCAGACCTTCTTGTTTTACCAGTAATTTCACATGATTTTGTTGCTCTAGACTTCAAATAAACCACAATGTTTTAAATACCTCTATATCCCTCGAATTTTTGGCAATAGGAAAACTAACTGAAATCACTAAACTGCTTTAACTTTGGAAACTGTTCACCAAGTATGCAGAATAGTTGTTGTCCATCCTGTTTTGTAACAGTGCCAGAACAAGTTCTTTTGAAATGCATGAGATGGAAACCCCACTCTCTTCAGGAGGAAGCACCTTTCACTTTGCAGGGTTGTCTCAGACCAGGGGGTACATTATCCTCTTAATGCACTTGCATAACTGCCATTAACATTAATGGAAATTACATGCAGTCACTGTGAGGAGAATATAGCCTTTTGTTGAAATGAGAGCTCTATTGCGACAGATTTTTTCTGTGATGTTAAATCAAATTTAGATTGCTATACTAACATCACTAATACTAATTTTACTGTCTTTGTTGCTTGTAGTGTATATTAATGAAAATTCACAATGTAGCTTTGTATTAGGTTGTGTGTTTCTTATAATGGAAAAACCCATTTACAGTGCTCTAGGAAAATTACATTTTAAACAGGGAGCTTGTCCATTTCCTTCTCCAGTGTAAAATGTGGACCACTGTGTAGCAAACTTTGAATTTTCTTTTGGCTTGGTAGTTACTGTTTGCAGTCCCTTTGGAGATCATAGGTAGAGGTTGTGCATTGCAGATGGCAGACTGTTGGCCTGTGGTTAGGACAGAGGAGTGCTGGGTTCCTGGTTCTGTTCCTGGCCTTGTTGAAAGTCTCTGGGTGACTCAGCTGCCTTATCTGACACCATTTCCTGCCTAAAATGTGCAGAATCAGAACATTGTAGCTCACAGGTGTGTTTTAAAGCTTAATTGTCTGTAAATTGTTTAACTGTGAGATGATTTTTATGGGCAAAAACTGGAACACCAGAAGTTCCATACAACCTTAAGGAAAGCCTTCTTTACTGTAAGGGTGATGGAGCCCTGGGCCAGGCTGCCCAGAGAGGGTGTGGAGTCTCCATCTCTGGAGATGTTCAAACCCACCTGGACACTTTCCTGTGCAACCTGGTGTAGGGAACCTGCTTTGGCAGGGGGGTTGGACTGGATGATCTCCTGAGGTCCCTTCCAACCCCACCATTCTGGGATTCTGTGAAAGTCAGTAGCAAAAGGTCAGAAATCAATATAATAATTTTATCAAATGTTATCAAGATGTAGCTCCTGGTTTACACACAGCTTTTGTGTTAGTGTAACTCCCTGTTAGGGAGCAGTTTATTTGTACCAATACAGTTATACTGGTGCAGCCCCTAGTGTGGATGCAGTTGTACTGACATAAACGGCTTCATTTGTATTGTTTATTCCTGTCCGCACACGAGCACACTTTTGGTATCTTAGCAGTGACATACCTGTATGTGGAGGGACTGTGCCATTTCATTTTTTTGCCGATTTAGGATCAAATCTGTGTGTAGGCAAAAATGCAGCCAACAATGAAAAAAGATTCAATACAGTTGGCTTTCTCCAGCTAAGTCCAAATTAGGTCATTGGAGGCAATGCTTGTTTTTTTTAAAGCAGAAATCAAAATAAATCTTAGATGGAACAGAAGTATTTACATATATATATATATATATATGCATATAAAATTGCTTTTCAAAATACTTCTAGAACTCTTTACGTAAGTCTCTTCTGCTTTGGCTTTTTTCTTAAAACTACAACTAGTTCTTTTCCTGTAGCATTTTCAGAAACCATTTTATTTCCTTGCTGGTTCTGCAGCTGTGTAAGTGTGTATTTTGGCTTGAGTAGAGAAATGATAGAATCTTCTTTTTCTAATCTGTTTCTTACTCCTCCTCTTCCACTGATTGTTGTTATTGCACAGGAAAACTATATCCTGTGCATTGTCAACCACATAAAGCATTTTCACTGTAGCATCATTTTATTATAAAAATAGTGGCTTAAAGTTTGTTTTTTTTGGTGGGTTTTTTTTGGTGTATGTTTTCTAATGCATATTTTAAAGATATTAATTCCAAATAAATCCTTACAGATACACTAGAATTTGTGATCTAAGGCCTCCTCCATGGATAATTCAGTATTAGATGTATTCTAAGTGTCAGGAAGTTCTGAGGGAACCTGCGTGGTGTATGTGACGCTATCAGCATAGGAATGCTAGAAGAAAATCTTACACTCTTATATTTTTTTTAACATATGAATGTACTAGTATCTTTGAAAGATATGTATTTAAGAGGTCCTTAAAGAATCCACTGAAGGTATTGTATATTTAGATATTTATCCAAACACGCTAAGTTCCAGGAGTGGAGTGTAACTTCTTCCAAGTCGTGTAGATGACACCTGCTGTAAGCACAGTCCCTACCTCAAAGAGCTTGATTAAGTTTTTCTTAATTACTAGTGAATATTGGGTCCTTTGATTTCAACTGCACAAGTGGAGTGGGGTCTGAGTTACCAAGCTCTCTCTCCGCGGGTGTCTGGATGCAGGCCCCCGGGCAGACCCCAGCCCCTTTGGCCACAGCCCCCTCAGGCCAGCAGCACTGGGGGCTGACGAGCAGCGAGGGGCTCGGCTGTGCTCCCCAAACGTTAGCGATCAGAGACAGGAGGAGCATAAAAATATTAATTTAAGGGCGATTAATTCACTCCCCTACCCTTCAGCGGACTCTCCCCTTTGCCTATAAAGGCTTTGTGCTCCCGCCGTCGACCCCTTCCCCTCGGAGGAAGCTGCCGCTGCGGCCTCCCCGCATCCCGGAGCGCGCTGGGGTGCGGAGCCGGCGGGCAGAGCCGCGGCCCGCGGAGCTGCCGCTGGACTTTGAACGCGGCGGGGGCGGGTGGAACAGGTTCCCTCCCTGCGCGCGCCGGGGCGTTGCGTCAATGCTGGGAGGAGGATCCGCGAGGTAAATGAACTTTTTAAACGGGAAAAGGAGAAGAAGCGAGAGGAGGAAGAAGAGGCGGGGGCAGCACCCGCCCGAGCGCTTCCTCTGGGCGCCTGTTCGGGAAACGGGCTTCGGCCGCTGCCCAGGGCCGCGGCCGCAGGATGCGCTTTCTCGCCCCGCCGGGCTCGGGGCTCCGCGGGCGGGCTGAGGGAGCAGCGGCCGTGGTTCGGTGCGGCTGAGCGCCGGCCCCGCGGGTGAGTGTGCGGCGGCGGCGCTGCCAGTGCAGGGAGCGCTGAAGGGGTGTCTGGAGCCCTCCCGGCCGCTCGCCAGCTGGGCACGGCGCGGAGCCTGGGAGCGGCTGGCGCCGGTGCCCTCGCGTCGGGCCGAGCCGGGCTGCCGTAGCGGGGAGCCCGGGCGGAGGGTCCAATGCAGCAGGCAGCGAGCAGGTCTGGCAGCGCTGCTGCTGCTGCAAAGGTGACGGGCGCGGCTGGAAGTTGAGCGGGGTGTGGGGAGAAGGGGGCTCGGGGCTGGGAGGGCGGGCAGGAACCGGCCGAGGCTGGAGGAGAGGCGATGCGGGGCGGTCCCGCCGTCGGGATGGCTGCGTCCCCGCTGCCCCTGGCCAGCTCCGTCTGGCGCGGCGGGCGCTGCCCCGGAGCGCTGTGGCCCTCCCGCCCCGAGCTGCTGCCTGCCCGGGCACGGCGGCGTGGGCGCCCGGTGCCACCCTGGGAGCTGATAACTCTGCGGGGGGGACGGTGCCGCCCTGGTGCGGGGGAGGAGAGGGGAGGGGATGGTGCTGGAGGGGCCGAGTGAGTGTCCCCCCTCGCCGGATGCGTCCCCGTGGTGCTGAGAGGTGGCCGCCGGGCTGTGGCTGTGCGGGAGAGTTTCCAAAGACCGCTGATGCCATTGCACTTCGGTTCTCCCTGAACGAATTACCGTGCGCATCCGGGTAACGCGGTGTCTGCGCGTCGGTGTGTTCGCACACACACCCGCACAGCGGGATTCTGTTCTGGACGAAGCTACAAAAAATTCTGTTTACTTGATATAACGTATTTGTGTGATGGTTAACTGCTTCTGCCTACTTTTTCTGTCATGAAGCACTTGCATTCATTCCCTTCTGCTATTTTCTGAAGTGAAAGTCGGTGGTTATTACTGTAATTAATACAAGTTAATATAATTATCTGTAAAGTCCAAGATGTGTATCTTCATAAATAAGTGAGGATAATAAGTATAACAGGGAAATAATTTTTAATCTCTTTCAAGTTGTTACTGGGTTATCATTGCATGTGGTGCAGAACAGTGTGGTTGTTATTGTGGATTTGGGGGATCCACATAGCAATTTAACCTATCTGAGGACTAATTTCCTGTGTATTACTGGGAAGCTCTAATAATAACATGCAAGCAGTGAACAGAAAGAATAGTATGGATTCATGGAGAGTGTATTGTGCTGTTTAAAACACTTTTTAAAATGTCCGGTCCTAGCAAAAAAATATAGCTAATTTATAATTCAATTTTACTTAAAGTTATAGAATAGGGAAGAGATTCTGTAATGCAAATAAGCTTCCCTGTAATAAATATTTAGCTTTGGTATAGAGTTCAGCAGCATAAGGGAAGCGAGTCAGAAGAACACATCTGAATAGTAATTCAGTGCTCTAATAAGTCTGGAAGCTGTGTTCCTGACTTCTGAAGAAATGGTGGATGCTTGCAAATGAGAAATACTTTCAGCCATAGTTTGCTTAGGTAAATCAGTACAACTGTAACAGTTCGCACTGGGGGTTTGATTTTGTACTTTCTCTTAAATTTTTGACTGTCTGGGGAAAAAGAAATCAGAAAGTATAAAACTATATGAAAACACAGCATGTTGTTAGATTACAGCAGTAATATTGATACCAGACTTCCCCTGAGAACCTTGTTTGATTGCAAACAAGATTCTTCCCAATCCACATAGAAAAATGTATTTATCTCTTACAAACAAAATAAGGTTTCAAATGATGGTTGACCGTTTCAGTGAAAAAGGAGTTATCATAACCAAACCTGGATGTATAGGAGTGACTCAAGAGTTAAAAGGACAGCAGCACCGCTGAATCCATTTAAGTGGCAAAGTGGTTTTAATTGGGTTGGTTGCTAGGGAATGGATCCAGCACCCTGTATTTCAATGAATTTAAACATTGGACAAATGGCACACCTAAGTCTGCTTAAATAATACACCTGGTGTTGGCTCCAGCTGCATTTAGAGCAGGTGTGCATTGCTTCTTGTGAACCAGTTTTCCCTTATTGTGCAGTTCCACTCTGTGGCTTACATGCTGTTACTCTGGCAGCTGCTGAGCAAGTTGAACTTGCCATATCAATGCTGTATTTAGTGTTTTGCAGTATCCTTATTTAAAAATAAATCAGTTAATGTATAACACAACTAGAAACTGCTTTCTAGAAGTAGACGGGAAGCAGAATTAACTTACATATTTGATGCAAGAATTAATTACACGTCTGTGCGTTTTCTGTTACAGGGTCAGATACAGCTCTTGATTATATTGGAATAACTTAATTATTTTACTTCAGTGAAGTTGCAGTAGGCTTGTGCATGAGACAGTTGTGCTAGGACTTGCATTAGCAAGTTTGGGAGCGCCAGTGTGTGCAAGCCACTGTCAGTAGTTTTGCATGCAGTGCCTGTTGCATCCATGCCAAGCAATGATCATCAATAGCATGTTAAAAATACCATCTGGGGGTAGATCTGACACCAGTTATCCCTGTGCATCCTGCCTGTGCTGCAGAAGAGCTGACATTAATTACTTGAGGGCAGTATTAAAAAGAAGTCTTTCCTTGGTATAAATGCTAGTTGATAACAGAATATGGCTCCATTCCCTTATAAATAGAATAAACGTACTGAAGTCTGGCTTTATCTCTTCAACATTTATAATGTGACTTAGTGTAATGTTCTGTGTTGCCACACAGGAGAATTAATTTTGGCTCTATTCTCATTCCCCATACTAGCAGGAGTTAAGAACAAAAAGAAGCAGCTGTATCTAATTCAGGCTAGGAAGGGAGTCAGGGACTTGTTAAACTCAACCGGAAACCATAGAAAATAAGAGGAGCACACTTTCTCTAAAGCAGCCTGCTAGGAGGTTTCATAGGCTTCATAAAGCTCAGCTAGATGCCCCATCTGAAGAACCTTTCATAAATTTCTGATAGCACTTTCCTAAATATAAAGCAGGAGTGACTGGACTTGTCAAGTTCATATGTGTAATCTGGGAGAAAATAAGAGACATACCTAATTCTCATGAGAGCTACTACAGATTAAGCATCTTTAATATTGGAGGATGGCCTGCAGAGGCACATAAAGCAGTGGACCATCTGTACCACTCAGATCAAAATGCATCATTGAAGAGGGTGCTATATTAAAAGTGAAGGCAGATTGGAGCACTGCTGTGGAACTCTTCTGGCTTTATCTGTGAGTTGCAGATTAAAGTTGTTGACAGAAATGGGGAAAGAACTGTTAATAGAGACTTTATGTCATATTTATTTCCTGAAATTCACTGAAGACTATGGGTTAAAAAAAAATCAATTTATATTTGACCACTGGCAATCCACATGAGAGACTTTTCTGTTGCTATTCTGAGAACTATTTAAAGCTGACTTTCAGATTTTACTGCATATATGTGTTAGTTGTGGCATGTCTGTCTTTTTATGAACACATACTTCAAGAAATCGGTTATTTTCTAAAATTGCTTTAATTTTCTTACCTAGTTATTGGTATGAGTTTTGCACATAATTACATACTTTGAGTTGGTTCCCAGCAGTACTTACCCTGATAATAATAGGAACATAACACATCAGAGTAGTTGAAAAATGTTAATCAAGAAGGGGGTTGAGAAAGAGATAACAGGTTTGGTAGAAGCTGCCTGTTGTACTTGACATGAAATTCTCTCCTCCACCCGCAGTATCCTCTCAGAGATAACTAATTCTTGTAACCATAAATATACGAGTGTGGATAAAATAGCTGTGGAACAGCAGTTTATGTACATCCCCAAATGTGGTAAGTATTTTATAGATAGATAAGCAGCTCTCAGAGCTGGGGACGACTTCTATTTTTAGATACAATGGAGAGAGTGAGGGTCAATAAATTGTGAGGAGAAGACGGGCTGAGGGGAGAGAGGCAGTGAGGTCCTGACGTTACTCCATGCATTTGTTAAAAGAAGTGAGAAAAGTGCAAGGAAGACTGTTACATGCACAATACTCTACAGTGAGTGTAGTTATGACCAGATATAACAAGAACAAAACAGGCTTCTAAATGCTGCAAGAACATTCAGTGAATGCTATTATTCTGAGAAGCTATTGGCTAGTATAGAGCAGAAAAAAAACCCCACATTAACTTCTAGACTATCAGAAAAATGTGTGTAAAGAAAACATTTTGTCAGGTTGTTTTGGTGGTTGTTTTTTGTTTGTTTGTTTTTTAAACTGAAGTACATATGGAGTAATTTCTGAAGAGTAGCAGCCATTTCTCTACCCCTTCACCTAAAAAGCCGGTGTCCAGGAGTATGGGCCTGCTAAACTAACTCTTTCCTTTTTTGTTTCCTTTTGAAACAGGTCCAAGTTTGCCTCTCAAGCTGCTCTTGACTACTCTGGACAGTAGCAACACATTGAATCTGACATGATTCTTCCCAGTTGTACTGCTGCAGATGGAATTCCAAGTACAAGGAATGAAAATTGATAGGACTTGTCAGTGTTCCTTCTGCTATAGCCTGGCTAATCTCTGAGCAGCAGCAGAGGTACTAAAGTTGTATTTGTAAACTTAAGACGCTGGACTTCTCTCTTTCTCTACTCATTGGAACAAGTGCTAGGATACTTAAAATTGATTTTTAGTTTCTATGAAAAAAGTTAATTTCACCTACCTGTGAAACTCACTGGAGAAACTAGTAAGGAAGAAGGATTTTTCATTTCCTCAAAACCCTATTAGTGTTCATTTTTGGAAAGCAGCCTTAGTAAATATTGCATCATCCTATAGTTACATATCTGTTGACTTATATGAAAATTCAGTATGCATTTCTTATAAGCGTAGAAGCCGAGTATAATTTTTCAGACCAGTGATTTTGCCGTTGCATGGGAACTTTCTTAATCAAAGTTTATCTCAAAGAACAGATGCTGACAGAGATGAAGTAATAATGTGGCTATGAAATAATCTGCTGGCTGAAAAACTGTTTTCCCAAGTGGCTTTAGGGACAATGTATTTCTCTGGGTAAAACACACTGTGCTAGGTTCTTTCTACTCAGACATTTCTGGTCTTTACAAAAAGCAGATAGTCTCCCTTGTGTCATTTTTAATCGATTTTTCAGTGCATTACAAGAGATCCTTGGCACCAGTCCAGGAAAAGGCAGGCAGCAAGTAGGGAATTCATCAAAAACTGGCTCATTGATCACTGGATCTGATTAAATAATTTGTACTTGATATTTTCAATACAGTTTCATACTGTTATTTTGACTTCTGAAAGCAAGAGAAAATCCCTTTATACCAGATCACTGAGCAAAACTATGATTTCAAAAATTCTTGAGCACGCTTATTCATTTTTTGGAATCTCCTTGTAGGAATTGCTAACAATTTTTTACTGGCTCATTAACAGGAGCAGTAGCAGTTAAACGTGCTCTCTTTTGCAAACAAGTCAATTTTGGGGCATTGTAGTTATGACTGAGAGAAGTCACAGGCAGTGAAAATCATTTTGGTGCATCCATTCCCAAACACTTCCAGTAATGGGCCTTCAATTGTGTTCATTAATAATAATAATGATATTTTAAAAAAATAATAAACAGAAATGCTGAAGGGATATCACGCTAACATCAAAGCTGTAGTAGACTTCAAACAGTATCATGCCATAGTTCCAAGATGTGGGCAGCTCTGCTTTCTAATGAAATTTGTAAGATAAACTGCTTTATAACAAGCCTTCTGTCTGAGGATCCTGTATGAATTTGCAAATGTGTTGTTAATTTAGTAAATTTTATTACAGTCCTGTTTAAAAGTATGGATAAATGTGGGGTTTTTTCTTCAACATCTGCATTTTTTGATGCAATAAACAAAAATGTCATCTCAAAACATCCCTGAATCTTAAGGAAGAAGGTTGCTTTTTATAGGTATCAAAGCAAAAGTAAGAGTTTGATACCTTGCTAAATCCCTGAACTTGCTGCCAGATTTAAGCTTAGAGTGAAATTTAATTGCCTACGTTTGTAATGGCTTATAAACTACAAATTTTTCAAGTTTCTGCTTCCAGCTGGCACTAGAAAAACATTCAGTTGCTTTGGTTTGTTTGATTGTTTTTTGGGTTTTTTTCTTAGTAGTTAGATTATTTCAAGTATATTGCTTTCTACTTCTTTGGAGAGCACCTTGCTGTTCCTTTGGGGGCAGGAGGGTCAAGGTATAAATAAATACTTGTTTCTCTCTCCCTTTCAGAAGACCTGCAAACAAAAAAGAAATAGAAGCCATTAACCTACCTTGTTCAGGGAGAACACTAAATCAGCACAATATGGCACAGCATAGTATTGTCCTTGGATTATTCATGATGGCTGTTTTATCACTGTTGGATGGAAGCTCCGCTTTCCTGTTAAATCAGCGTCTGAAGGGAAGATTTCAAAGAGACCGTAGAAACATCCGCCCAAACATCATCCTTGTTCTTACTGATGATCAGGATGTAGAACTTGGTAAGAGCCCTACATAAAGAGAATTTTAACTAACCAGTATGGCACTGCTTTTCCTTGAAGCTAGATTCTTGTGTTCAAAATAATTACCGTCTTTTTTTAGTGTGAAAAATGATAGGAAGAACAAGTGGAAAAAGTTTAAATCTACCTTTATGTAGAAAATACTTTCCATCTGCATGCAATTCAAGGACAGGTAAAGTTAGTCTCACCTTAAAATGTCAGACTTCCTGTTTCTTTGGAAATATGAGATTCTTGCCTATCTGTCTTTATCTAGACACCTAAACTATGCTTCTGGCAATTGCAAGTATAACCTGGGAAGCTACATGCCAAATCAGGAGGTTTAAATTCATAACTGATTATTGCACCATGTAATTACCCAACTTTTTTTTGGTGTAATTGCAGACATTCATTACATATACAATTTTAATTTTAATTACTTAAATGTTACCTAACATAGTCATACTGGTTTTGGTATTGTCCATTGAGATGTGTAATTAATTACTGACCAAAATCTTTTAGTATGAAGAGGTTCTACTGTATTATTCAACCCTATGTTAATTGTTGAAGAAAGGGGATGAAGATTAAATACATACTGTGCCTAATGGTTTGGAATAATGAATTAACTGTCAGAGTCTGGGTTTTGTTCTGTTACCTGGACAAGCTTATATTTACCAGATGTTGTCTATAGTTAGAAGTGATTAACACAAACCACTTCACATTAATAATTTTGCATTAGAAATATGCTTTTAAGTGAGTTTAAAGCCTGGATCATCTGAAAGACAAGCGCTTGCATATGTGTGGTCTGGTGGGGTTTTTTTGACAGTTACTGCATCAAATTTCTGGTATGGATGGGAAAAATTGGAAAACAGACCTCACAGAACCTTTACAGAACCCAATTGTAAAGTTAATCAACTCGTATTGCTCATACACTTATCTAGTTGAGAAGTTAACCACAACAACGTGGCAGTGTTCTTAGAGTTGCTTCCTTTGTATCAGTATTACTGCACGTCTGCAGTATCATAGGTGTCACGTTCTTCTCACGTGTGATGAGAAAGGCTGCTATGGTTGTAACCCCACCAGATACAAATTTAATTCCAATTACTAGCATCAGAAGATGTGTTGTTGTAACTTTTTTTTTTTTTAATGGTTATTTGGATCACAAATAAAGCAGTTTCAATAATGTATATCCAAAAGAACTAAGTACATTATCTTGCAGGCTCAGAAGGTGGTCCTGAAAAATTTATCATCTTCTATTTTATGCTAGCATGCTTGTTTCTGATGCAATTGTCTTAAGTCCTTTGGGCAGTATATTTCTCTTCTCTGATAATCTGATGCTTTCCAATTTCAAGCATAATGGGCATGTGTCCACACAAATTAGGATCTAACTAAGGAAAATCCATTTGATGAAGCTGAGATTTGCTATTTGTTATTGGCCACTAATGGCTTGGTGAGACCCGATGTTTGTTTGAATTAATTTTTATTCTTGTCTATTGTCTGTTGAGGTGTCCAAGTTAATCAAAATTGCTATTTGTAGGGATTGTGGTTAATGCATTTAAGAAAGATGAAAACAAGATTTGGATTACAAATAAAAGCTAAGGAAAACTTGGAAGCTCTGAAACTGTATCAGAGAAAGCTGTGCATAACTGAGATTTCATCTGTTTCTAAGAATATTCTGTAACTGATGGGTGTTGTAGCTTTCATTGTTCTTTTGTGGCTACTTTTGAGGCAAAAGGGAAGACAACACAATCTAAAGTGCTCTTAAGAGCCTTTCCTTTATTTATTTTAGATAGGTTTAACCATGTACCAGTGGCACGTGGAGTTTGCCAGAAAGAGAATGTCCTTCTTTCCTGAAAGAAGTGCATCTTTTAGTTTCTTTTCTCGTTTCTTTTCTAAACCTCAGCCTTGTATTGAAAAGGAAAAGACTGATGAGGGACTGATGAAAAGGATGCAGAATCTCCAGGTCAAAGGAGAACGAGTGTAAATTGTAATGGATACAAATGGAGAAGACAAATGAGAACACCAAGAACTACTGAAACATACACACTCAGCTGACCGTCTAATCAAAAGACAGACAAGCAGAATATAAAGAAGAGGAATATACTGACAAGAAGAAAGAATTAATTAGAAATGAAGACTTCTTTTCCCCCCTTAGAGCCATTTAAGTCCAAGTTGGTATAATGCTGATGTCCCCTGTGTGATGGACTCAGCATCTCCAGTTTAATTAGGTTTGCCTACCATATTGCTGTGGTTTAACAAACCAGCTCATTTCATTATCTCATAGTTGGAGAAAGATCTGATTATTTAGAAGATAATCCAACCATGTTAGAGAAATCTGAGTGAGAGGTGATTTGTATGTTCCTACATCTTCCTCTGAAAAACCACAAAAGTAGCATGGAAGGTAGTTTTTCTTCGTTTTCATACATGGAGATTAGGACCTTAGAGCTTCATTAGAATTAAATATGGGGAGGGAAAAAAAGGAAATGGAGATATGAAAAGGGTGTCTAGTGAAGTTCAAATAGGACAAACATAGAACACTTTAGGGACAGTTAATTAACATTCTGGGGTTCAGTTAACTTATCTGCATATGGATACCACCTCTTAAATTGTTCTTCAGAGTAGACTAAGTCACCTGGGACTTAATACAATTTCTTCAACAGCTGGAGCTCCCTAAAACTCATGTAATTTATGACCTCTGACAACAAAGCTCAACTAATGAGAAAGTCAATATTAGTTCACAAACAACTGGTATATATTCTCCATTAATATTAGTCCAAATATCAGCCTTATCCCTAAAGTGAACTGTGAAGACACACTAAGCAAAGTTATGGATACCACACAAATTTCAAGTGGAATTTCAATGTCAGTTTTGCTTCACTTTGTTCAGTGAGCAGCTTGAATCCGTCAAATTGATTAAACTCTCATATTTTCACAGTAGTCCAATGGTTGTTTTTTAAAATAGCTTAGAAATTTCAAATTTAACTGTTAAATCATTTTTATTTATTATCAGTGGGTTTAGACTGGTAACAGAATATTTTCTGAATTAAATATTGACACTTCAAAGCATGACTTCCCTTGATACATCCACTGATGAAACCCCAGAAGGTTTTCCAACTCAAAAGGTGATTTGGTGAGGTTCCAATTGCTGATTAACACATAAGCAATCTGCCACAGAAAGATCAATTTCTGCTTTTTCTCACAATTCGCATGTGTTGGAGGCAAGCTGAAGAAAATAAGTTTCGGTTGGCTGATTTAATGCTGTTTAAAATATTTACAGCTGTCCTATTTAAGATTGTACAGAAGAGTATGCTGGATCTTTACCTTCCACTGATCTGTCACTCTGTATTAGTTCTCAAGCTGGGAAAGCAGATTAGATCATAAGTTTTTGTATTAAAGACTGTTGATACATAAGGCCTTGTCATTACAGCAGTTTTATTAAAGGAGGTTACTGTCCCCAAGGGGAGTCTTAACATGTACTGTTATTTATGCACAGATGCCTCTGTCATTTAAAGGGGTTGTTAAATTGTATTTTAATATTGACATGACAAAACATTCTTTCAGTCTGCCTGTTTATGCTTGGGCTAGCTCATAAGACAACACAGAGGAAACATCCACAGTTTGCAGGCTCACATAATGTATAATTGACTGTTATAATTGTTAACTGTGTTGTTAGTGCCTTCGAGCACTAACACTTATCCCACAGTTATGGGAACAAAAAAATCTTGCTCTCTTCACAAACATCTTTTTGATATGTGAAGTTTAGTGAGTTCTAAAGGGGGAGTATGATAACCTGCCTCGGTGGTTCTCACAAAATGACGTGACAGAGATGTGCTCTGACTTGAGAAATGTGCAAACAGATTTTAAATTTTTTTTGTATTAATTCCAACAAATTGATCTCAAGAAAACCAGGGCAATTTTTAGGTGAAATGACCTACAGTAGCAGTTAACCTTCCTTCATGGTACCAGAGAGTCGAATTTCCTATGTGGCTTATGACCATTTTCCCTCTAGGTTTTGACTCCTGGTTATATCAATGTGCCCTGTATCAAATCGACTTACTGTTGCAATTTCATAATGAAATCCCTGCCTAAAGAGCTTAGAAGAAACCTAGACCCATTATTGACAGAAAGAACATACAGTTTGTGCCAGATGGTTGTAGGATGCATTGATTAAAGCTGAACAATTAATCCAACTCAAACTTGGGTAAGTTAGCACCAACCCTACTCCACCATGAACCCATACCTTCATCTCTGTGTTGTTTATTGGCTTTCCCTGCTCATAGTAAGAAGGGACAGTTGGTGATGGAAAGGTTCACTCTCCTTTGCAAGGTCATGCTGATGACAGGTACCATTACAAGTGCTTTGGAAAATGGAAATTCTTCTTAGATCAACTACAACTCACTCTGCTGCAGTTTTAACTATCAGGCACCAATAGATGAGGGGAATTAAATGTCTTTTTTCTTCTCATCCTTAGTGTTTCTGCATATAGGAAGAACACTGATATGGATCCATGGTAAAGACTTTGAACAAAGAACAGATATTTGGCAGTAGTGTGGCTTTTCAAAATAGTTGACAAAAAGACTTTTACTCCCATTATCCCAATTCATCCAAGTCCCTGCCAATTAAACTGACCTGTTTGTTCTTAGATGGTGGTTAGAAACTACATGGGTTTTATCCATCCCAAAATCTGATTATACAGAACCAAGCCTAAAAAAATTTAGAGTTTTAGGTAACACTATTATCAAAATGGATCAGGTGGATAGATAGAACTCAGTGAGCTGGTTATGGAAATTATTTTGAGGGCTTTACTTTGTTTTTGGTTCAGTGAAAGTTCCAGAAATCAATACCTGCTAATACCTCATATTAGGGAAAAGAACATTCTATCTAAGGAACAACTCTAGCAGACCCTGCTTGAGCCAGGGTGTTTGGACTAAATAATCTCCAGGTGTCCTTTCCAGCCTTAATGGTTCTGTGATTACATCCCTCAGCCTTTTGCAGGAGGTTGGCACAAAAGGCAATGCATCAGGTATCTTCTGAAACCAAGGATTAAATAATGCTTAAGGAGTCTGTAAACTTTGGTCAGAGTTGCTGCACAAAGTGAATTTCACTGTCTGGCCACATTGTCTCAGCCTAATTCATGCTGGTTCTTGCCTTCGGCTACTGGAACAGTACTAGCAGCTCCAGAAAGGCTGCACAGATGGTGCAGATGGTTTCAGTGGTAAATCTTGAGGTTAGAGAGAGAGAGAAGAAATAGAAAAGCATTCTGATTTATCTCAAAAGGTTTGAGTCAAATCTTAAATTACAACTTCAGTATTTGGTCCTTCTTAAACAATGGGAGAACTTTGCTAGAGGGGAGAGAATAATCTCTTTGGATTTAGGTTCACTGAGATTGCAGTGCTCTCACTGCCTGTGCTTTATTCTGGTCTCTGATACAGGACAGGAGCTCTTGGTTAGCTCTTGTGACTGAAACAAAAAAATAATTCTGGGATGGTTTTCTTCTTCCAGGTTCTATGCAAGTGATGAATAAAACAAGGCGGATCATGGAACATGGAGGTGCTCATTTCATCAATGCCTTTGTGACCACACCCATGTGCTGTCCATCTCGCTCCTCTATTCTAACGGGGAAGTACGTCCACAACCACAACACTTACACCAACAATGAGAACTGTTCTTCTCCATCCTGGCAGGCTCAGCACGAAGTACGTACCTTTGCAGTGTACCTCAACAACACAGGCTACAGGACAGGTAAGATCAAGACTGGCTCCATCTGAAAGCTTCCTGAGACTTATTAGTACAGAGGCTAATGTATATAATATTTTAATTTGTTCCCATAATGAGTTGCAGCAGTGCAGAACACCAGAGCTTCAGTCATGCATGTGGGTTTAGCTTCCTTGTACTTTTACTTGAGGAAATAAAAATAAATTTTTAAAAAAGACTTTGTTCAGAGGCTGGGAAGAGTAAAATAGTGTGCATGCTTGAACCAAAGGCACAGCACATGTAGAATATGCCCTGCAATTACCTGAAGTACATAGAACAGACAAGAAAGATGCTGTGGAAGGGAATTAGTAGTTTGAAGGCACTGCTCTTTCTGTGCTTTGGGGCAGAGCTGTCAGCTGGATTAGTTTCTCAAGACAATCCATTCCCAGAAAGATGTTTAGGATAGGTAACGACTGAGGAATAATCAGCAAGATCAAAACAAAAGATCCTCTCCATGCAGTGTTCCTTAGGAACAAAGTTCCTGTAGAAAGGATTTCAGAAAATATGTAGCATGTGTTTTGCATCTATTTCCTTCTTGCATTCCCCAGACATGAGATTTAGGTCCTTGCCCTGTTACAGTGGTCTCGTTACATTTCTTGCTAATACATTTTGTCGTGATGAGAAACAGACATAAACCTGGTTCTGTTTGTGTTATTTATAGGATATGTACGCTGTAGTATTGTAGTATAGTTGTTATTGATAGTATACATTTGTGCTTTGAATTTATAGTATGTGAGGTTTCCAGAAAGTAGGATAAATCTTGAATAATAATTGTAACAAGACCATTATTTTCTTTTTAACTATTCACGTGAATTTTACGTGTCATTGCAGCAAAGTCTCCATCTTACAACAAATAGGTAATTTCCTTGTTTTGTTTTGCTAAAATAAGGACCTGAATTAATCTAGAAAGAAATAAATTAGGGGAAGTACACATACTTTATTAATTAGTTGCTGTTTCCCTCCATTTATTGTTCCTGGCACCACTACCAATGATCATATGAATACTACACCAAAGTTAATGTTTTATTCTTCATAGGTTATTTGGTTTGTGTTTACTGATGTTTGTCTATTTAAATAATTTTTATATTTAGTGACTATATTTCGAGCACCTGCAATTTCTACTAACTTGCACAGCTATTGCAAGTATCCTGCTATTCATATGTCATATTTTTACATTAACTTAGTGTTTAAATTTAGACCCAAATCTTAGTGAATCTATATTACATTTTCAGTCTACCTCTCTTAATTTGCAAACTGAATTTATTGGAACACACAGAAATAGTACTTTTACAAGTGCAAAGTGATCTTCAGGTATAAATGAGATCCTCATTCATGTAGTTAAATATGATATGCTATTATACAAATTTAAATGGGAATTACCATTATTGGAGGCTAGTATTAATTTCTGATCTCCGGTTAAAGTCTTGAGTTATGTACTGTAAAGGATGTTACCTGTAAGAAGGTATTCTTTTAACTTTTTTTCTCCCCAAGATCTGATCAGATTTACCTGCTTCAGAAACAGCAGGAAATTGTACTTTAGGACTTTGTTCACTCAGATTCTCAAGTTTCAAAAGTAACCTGCTAAGGAGAGTATTTTGGAGGTTATGAATACAGTTTCTATGAAATGCGGAGTCCTCCTTGAACGTGAGTGCAGTGAACAAAGGAGGATCTGGAAAGCACAGGAGTTCATTGTTAGGGGTTTCTTATTATTTTTTGAGCTCTATGGTAGTACTGGTTTTCCCTGCAAACACACAGTTTAGCTTCTTTATACCTTTTTTTTTTAAGAAGGAGAAGAAAAAGAGACCATGAAGAATAAAGCTTTTTAAGGCTTGCTTTTATATTTAAGTTCACAACCTTGGAGTGAGAAGGCTATTATTTTGGAAGAGTTTGGGTTTTTTCTTACTTCGTAAGCCAGGCCTTCTCCCTGTTTTTCGCTTCTCTTTTCTCCTTTGTTTAAACTTGAAGGAAGAATTTGCACTCTCCTACTCCGCTTAACCTTCCTTCTGTTTTTCCTTTTTGCCACTCGTTTCACATCTGTTTGCCCTCTTCTTTATTCATTGTGATCTCCCTGTGTTTTGTTCTGTTGTAAAAGATGATTCAGCTGGGAACCATTCTGTCTGTGTTGTAGTATTTTCCCTGTGGTGGTGGCATTTGTGGGTTGGATCTATACAGACCCGTGCTGTTGCTGACACCTTTGGGAGGTGTGCCAGTGGTACATGAGCAGGAGGGAGCAGTGTGCTGCAGGTGTCTCTTGCACAAGCTGCAAGTAAAAAAACATGAAAGAAGATGGAAAAGGTGTGTCTTTCCTGTAATTGTTTCTCAGTTTGGTTGTCAATTTTCTATTTTTCAACTTTGCACTTTAAAAAGTTTGACCAACTTTGTTAAGCACCAGACTTGGCAGAAAAGAGATGAAAGGGAAAAGCTGAGCTCAAGGGAAGTTCTGTCTTTGCCTTCAACAGGCAGGATTTTGATCATCATGCATAGGGCTCACTGTCACTTTACATGGATCAATTAAGATAAATATGACAAATGCAAAGGATGGGTTTTTCTTCTGCAATGGAAGCCATTGAGGAAGCAGGTGTTACAGGTGTGTCTTCCTCTGCATTAACCTGTCTGACAATCTAAAAAGTACCAGTGTCATGAAAAGCAACTGAAGGGTTGTGTTCTCTTTACATAGCCACTACCATGTAGACAAGAAGTTCACAGTCTCAGTACATTAAAAAATCACTCTGCTTTTTTTAAGACCTTCTTACATCATTGTCCTATTAAATATTG
Organism: Caprimulgus europaeus; assembly: GCA_907165065.1. Next base: position 9,699,405 of record OU015541.1, read on the forward strand.
TGGGAAATTAGGCAAGAAGGAGAATTTACATAAACAAACCAAGTCAATTGATGAATTAATCTTTAGAAAAGTCAGTGTAAGCAACATCTGAATCATCATTAACTTAAAATAGAGGATACTAGTACTTCAGCTTGGAGGAGGAGATTATTAGAATGGAAAAGAAACAAAGAGATCCTGTGACAAGCATTTCTGAATGTCAGGGAGATTCTCTGCCAAAGATCCCTGTGTAAACATTTACAGAAGAAGGTTCTGTTTTCTGTGAACATACACATCTTCTTTGAGACAGCTTTTAAAATGCACAATGCATTGTTGCATTCTTGGGTCCTGCAGCAACAAATACCAAGGTGTTTTATTGGAATACAGATTTAAACTTTCCCTTAGACATTACTTAATGAGAAAAGCTTCTCTCTTCCATTTGCCTGGCTGGCTGAATGATTAGGTCTTAAAATTGGTGACTGGTTCCAGAATATTTTGTCAGCCTTATCTGCAGTCAGGAAATGAAAAGACATGTTTATCTTATTAAATTCAACAGAATTAGGGATGGTGGGCCAAATTCAGCCTGGCAGACGGACACTTTTGCTTCAGTGAATCTTCTGAGAGAGTTCCGTTAATTTATGTTAGGGCTTAATGTGGCTCAGTATGCAGCAAATGCAGTACACATTTTGGCTAACTTGCCATCCTCGTTCCTGTTGAGCAGTACCCTATAGTACAGCTAACTATTCAGTTAAATGAACCTATTAATAAAGGAAAAAGCTGCTACTTGTATGGTAATATGTCTGATGGTAAGTCCATACCTGAATTATGCAAAGAATTAATAAATGCCATTTTGCACTAGTCATGCATTTTGAACCTAGAGAAAAGTCATCGTGGGAGGTCTGTCTCTACTGTTATAAAAAATTTTGTGGGAATAAAAGTAATAATCATTCTTGGCACTTTCATGGGGCTTTACAATAATTAACTAATGAATTCATTAAAATTCAGTGACAATCTTCCATTTCTTCCTATTAATATTAGACTAAGAAGATACAGTGGCTGACTGCATTCAAATAATTATTTTTCCACTTCACTGTCTGAGCCTTTGACATTTTAAAGTGATTTCAACATTACATTGTAAGAAAGAGGAGAAAGGCTATTGCTAAATGTTTATTAAAGGAGGAATGAACCTGAAAAACATGTGACCAGATTTTAGTATCTAGATACATGCCAGGAGGAAAATTCTTGGATTATCAGTTCCCTGCTGTAGAATTTGGTATCCACAATAGTTGCTGGTTGCTATTTTTTATTACAGAAATACTTAGAAATTTAACTGGAGTTGATCTCTGGGTATAATTACTTGGTAGGGAATAATTGGTGACCTAAAGAGTCAAAAGGTAGACAGAAGTAGAGACAGAATAGTGAAGTACTTTCTATAAGGTCATATGCAGGTGAAGAGCAACACTTGAGATGCCAGCTGTGAGTCACAGCCACTATGCCATGCTGTACTACTTCTCTGTCTTGTTACGTGCGTAAAGAGAAAATGGATTATCCAAGTCAGAGTAACATCCTATATGCAGGACAGATAGCTTTTGCAACTGATGAAAAACTGAATGTCATTTTTAAAAATAATAACCAAGTGATTCAAGAGTAAAACATTTTAGAAGTGATTTGCATGATTAGGAGCTGAAGTGTTATGATATTCACCTCCAACACACCTAGGTGACTTTTCAAAACTGAAAATCAGGTTTCTGAATTATTTATCTTGAAGGTAAAATAGTTTCCTTAGATCTGTTCCTCTCTATATAGAAATATTATCTTAGCAAGGTCTGTCAAATTATATCTGTTAGGTGGTTTGAGGCCATTAGACTTGGCAATTGTGTGAAAGAAAGACTCAACATAGTGGCTGTATCATGATAGCTGTTACTGCAAAAGGAAACCCAGGGTCCGTACTGGAAGAGTCCTGGTGTATAGTCCAAATCCACTGACTCTGGCCACGTTACTATTTCTGGCAGGCTTGGTGCATGGCGGGGAATTATTGAGCTGAAATATCCTGCAAATATTCTGGGGAATGACATTTTCAAACAAAAGACAGTTCTGCATTTCCTGCCTCATATGTGTTAGACTTCTTTTTTTTTTTCCCCTCCAAGCTCTAACTTCAGTTCTATACTGTGTGTTGGTTTCAAGTCAGACATGCATGTATCTTTTCCTTCTGTTTCCATGAATTGAGTTCTAAGCATCAGTAATTTCACTTTAAACATATTATAATATATGATAACTTAAAATGAGAACACATTAAGCAGAGCTGTGGTCTCCTAAGGATTATGCAGAGGTTGTAGAAGTGAACTTATCTATACAGCTACTGTTTCCTCACTCGTCTTCTGCATTTATCTTTACATTATTTAATGCACATTTTAACTGTCCTGAAGAGAGGAATATATACACTTCTGTGAATAACTCACTGAGTAAAATCCACAAGATAGCCTGCAATCCAATAAAACTTTCCCAGGAGTCTGAGATGAAAGCATCCACAACTACAGAAATAAGCCAATGTCTGTGGCTCCTTTATTTCCAGTCATATTTTGTTTCCTTCTTACACTCTCTTATTTCTTCCCCTAAATCTATCCGTTTTCAACATAAAATGTTGTAGATTGTGAAAAGCACCTCATATTTTTCTTTCTCCCTACTATAATATACTCTTCTGATAGGATGCCAGTTCTAGCATTTTAAGTGTAATGGCTTTGTCATACTGACTTATCGTTTCAAGCAAGAGGTAATTCATAACTTTATATTTCTTCTGAAATAGGATTATCATTTCATAGCATTCAAAACAGCTAAAAGCTAAACAGAATATTTGCTCATTATGAAAATAATTTTAAAACCTTTGTTAGTTTAGATATTTTAGGATGACAGTACCTAAAAAGTAAAAGAACCTATTGACTTATTTTTTCATGTTCCAGTGCCATTTGTGTTCAGTGTTAGGTAGTTTATTAGCTAAAAATGAAATGAGGTTCCCCCCTTCTCACTCCAATTTAAGATCTTTTGTTTTATCCAGCTAGCAGTTTAAGCCCTTGTAGTAACTTCTTGCATTTTTTTTTCTTTGCTTTTTTAGAATGCTGGGTTTTTTGCAGAAGTCTTTAAAAATCATAAAATTAGTAATCTAATTGACTGAATACAGGTTTCCTGAGTTGTCTTTGCTGTAGGCCCAAAGGTTCTGTGTGGCATACACAGTTATATATTTGCCCTGTACAGCAGCAATACACAATTTAGTGGGCGCTGGAGAAGCTTAGGGATATGGAAGTTCAAAGATACAGTAATAAGCTGTATGCCGTCTTTTAATAGAATGCTTAGGAGAACAGTGATGATCTCAAAGGCTTGCCAGTGCCTAGCAGACAGGTTTTAATTCCAGTTTCTGGAAATTTAGTTACAATTTCTTTTTATTTCAACATCCTCAAGTCTTTTTGTTTGTTTTGGTAGCGTGAGTACTGCCCTGAGACCTTTGTCTCATCTTCCAAGTTAGATATGATAGCACTTCCCATCCTCGTGTATGTTGTGTGTGGGAGGACTCTATGTGTTTTTGAGGTGGGTGTATTTCAGGACTTAAGAGGTGACTGGTTATTTACCAAAAAAAAGGGGTTTTTTTGTCAAAAGTAAAAGGTAAATGTACAGACAATAAACTACTGTAGAACCTGGATTTCTTCTCTTTCAGTGAATATCTTGTTGAAAAGAATTCTGTGGTTGTATTGAACAAAGGTTGGACTTTTCTCTTAATTAGATTCAGTAAGACTTTATTGTTTTTATTTATGAACTAATGCTTTTAGCAGTGTTCTTCCAAGTTTATTGCTAGGTGGAAAAATACAACTTTATTAAAATACAGCAAATATTTCTTCTTGCACAATATATCTCAGTAGCTCCCTGAAACTTAGCAATCGGGTTTTCTTCTAATCCTATAGCCAAAATGACTATAAATGAAATTCTTTTGGAGTTAGCCCAAAAAGCATAGTGCAGACTTTGGTATTTTAGTAAAGATTTAGCATTAAGCTAAATAAGCTTTTGCTTAGGCTGTTTGTTATTAAAAAAGGTCTGACAATGCACTGTTGGGACGGGTTTTGGTTTGTATGTGTGGAGGAGGAAATGTTGCATGTGATGAGAGGAGGATAAATCGAAAGGTTAAGATTCTTCGGTGACCATGATACGTAAAAGGGGGGAGTGATACCCATGGTAAATTTTTAATAAAATGTCTCATTGTTGTGGTGGTTTTGATGTTGGGAAACATTTTGTGGAGAATCTGAATGGTCAGGGTTGGTCAACAGGGAATATGAGCAGACTGACAAGCGATGTGGGCTGTATTGTGGAGCGGTGCTCTAAACCACGTAGCCAGCCAGCGCTCCTGCTTTCTCTTGTGCTGCCCAGTGTAGAAACAATGCTGTTGTGATACACTGAGACATCTTGTCCTGAGTTGTAATAAAGATTGATGATATGCACATTGCCATTTCTAGATTTTTTTTCCTTTAACTTTCAGAGGGTGTGTGTGAGAGGGATGGTCAGAAATATATTTATGCCTTACAATTCTAGTTGTGTTTAAACTTTTGCAAGCTGTGCCATAGGCATTAGTGAAAGGAGGCTTTGGCCCCAATTCTATTGGGAATTTGCTTACCTGAGAAAGACAAGCAAGACTTGGCTCACCATCAGCATTCTTCAATTTGATTCCTTGTTGACCATTTCAAAATATTTGGTTTAAGCCCTTTTGTTTTATTTGGCTTCATCTGCTCCCCTTCAGCCAATTCCCCTGATTCATTAAATAGATCTTGGCACTGATCCTTGGCCACAACTGAGGAATGTGCAATGCAAATTCAGGAAGAGGAACAAAGGTGTCATAAAGATTACTCTGCATTGCCTTTGTCCTGCTAGATATCAGACTAGTCCCCTGGCATAACAAGAAAGCCTGTAGGCTACTCTAACTGCGGTGGTTACCGCTCACTGTACAACATGGTTTTTACAACTATTATGTTTCATGCATTGTAATGATAATTTTTATTCCAGTTACAGAGAAGAGCTGTAAGTGCAAAGGCTCTCGCTTTTAGTACTACTCTTTTTATGTCTCTCTGATGGTGGATGGAGCATGTGATCTTAAAGAAAATTTTGTGCTATCAGTTAGGTTAGAGAAATTTGGGCCGTCATGTGCAATAGACTAAAATTTGTGTATGTATACACCTGTACTTCTCTCCTTACTTTAACTGGTTAAGTACTTCAGTGGCTTAATCATTTCAAGGACTGTTGCAGACATACAAAAGAAAAGAAATAGCAAAAAAAATACTCAAAGTCCAGTGTTCCTCAGCAGCCTGAAACTGATGGAACTAAAGGGATCTGAGAACAGAATGTGGTCTTAAGCCCCTCTTTTCCTCCTTAAAAATACTCTAACATTTAGGAACTCATTGTATGTTTTATGCAATCCATTAGATTTACTGCATTTACTGAAGCATTAATACTAGTGCCATATCTTCTAATCTTTGCAGTAGTGTTATATTTCCTGTTGTCACTAAAGGTGCCAGCTGGGACCATTTTGGTCAGGTGACTTCAGCACTTAGGAATTACTGATTTTCAGAAAATCTGGTCAGTTATTTTGATATCTTATGAGAACTGATGTCTCTTGAAAAATCTTCCCCATGGAACAAAATTTAATACTAAATTACAGGATTTTATCTCAGAACCCCCATACTTCTGCTGTAAATCCATTAATTTCACTGAGTTTATTCCATTGCACATTGTCAGTTCAAGAGTATATTTGGCCATGATGTGAGTGCAAAGCTGACTTGACCTTTGGGCTTACTGCTTGTTGCATGTGTACTTAGCCATGCTGAGAGTGCTTTCTCATCTGCTTTCCTCTGATTGTCTCTCAAGAGGACAAAAAGTACTGAAAGTAATTTTTGCTAGATAAACAGCAGAAATAAGATCAGAAATGCCCTCCCCTTCCCTCAGTCCAAAATGAAGGAATTGCTCAAATGTAGCCAATTGTTCAATTCTGAGCTAGGGAAAACTGTTATCAGATACAGAAGTAAAAGCTTTTAGAAGGGTAAACAAATCCCTGTGAGTAACTAAGACTTGCAGCTCAAAACCTAAGTTAATACCTGGAAAGTTGTCTGTTGAAATAGGTAGGAAAAACAGTGCTTTAAATACATCTTTAAGGGTCTTAATGCACAACATTGGTGTTAAAATGCAGAGGGTTAATAGCTTAAAACATGGCTTTAACATCACAATCATGGTGGTAAGTGCAATTTAATGGGGTGCTAGTAGGTGGATACAGCATAAAGGATATGAAGGGGAGACTCCAAGAGGAGGGATGTGTGGTATAAATACTGAGCTTACTGTCCAGGAGTAAAAAAAAAAGCTGAATTTTTCTCAGCTTCAAGATTTATTATGATAGCATGAATATTTACAAATATATTTCTGAATTCTGAAATCCTGGAATCATGTATATTCAACTGAAGATGGGCCTCATAAGTCACTTAGTCCATCACAGGATCATAGGCTAATTCAGGTTGGAATGAACCTCAGGAAGTCTCTTTTCCACCACCTGCTCAAAGCCTGCCCCAGGCTGTATTGCTGAGGGCTTTATCCAGTCCAGTCTGGAAAAAGGACAGTCTGAGCAACCTGTTTCCCTCTTTGACACTTCTCTTTGTGAAAAAGGTTTTCTTTACATCCCAGTTGAACCTCACTTGTTTCTATCTGTGCTGGTTCTTTCTTGTCCTACCACCAAGAAGATCCTGCCTTTTTCTTCTCAATAATCTCCTCACAAGTGAGAAGGTTATTAGGTCCCCCTGAAGCCAGGCTAATGTTGCTCCATGGAGTCTATTTTTCTAGTGCATAGGCTGACTTGGCTTTACACATAGAAAGAACTTTATTGTTCACTGCTTTCCAACAGAATGTAACATATCACTGTCAGGAAGTTATTACCAGTACTCCTCTCATGCATTCCTTTCTTGAGTTCCTTCTTACTTTATTTAAAATGCACATAAACGCTATGATCACACTGTTAAACAGATTGTTAGTGGAATGGATAAGGGATCCTGGCCAGTAGTTAACAAAACTGTGCCTAAACAGATGATGGAGTATGGTCAGAAACAGAGCTGCCAAATCAAGGCAACTGAATGAAAGGCTGAAATTGTGTCTCATTCTGATCTGGCAGCTTTACGCTGGCCGTCTCTGTTGACTTCCACTGGGTTCCTGTTTCTGGTTTGAGAACTGAAAAAAGTCTTATATCCTATTCCCAATATTGGGCAGTCTGTATGGAATAAAAAGGACTGAATGATCCCCTGCATCATTTTATTGATGCATCCTGAATTATCTTAATTTTCATTTAGAGCAAAGTTTTGTGAATATCCTTTGTAGATGCATTTTAATTGTGTTAAGTATTTTTAGGTAGGTATTAGGAAAAGAATCAGTGCTTTATAAAAGGGGAAAAAAAAGCCCAAACCCAACAAACTTGTAGAGTTTAGTAGATGATAGAGACAGATGATGGAACCAGTCTGAACATTTCCAGTGGTGGTAAATGATGACTTGATGTCAATTCTTTTGATTGCTTTTACACTATGGTTGGCAATATGCTAGATCTGCTTTTTAAGCGATGAACTGTGGCCTTGTTGTATCTGCACTTGTGTTACATTCAAAGCAGACCTTTGTCTTGATAGCACTGGGAAAATTCTTTTGTGTGCAGGTTGTTTTTTTTTCCCTACAGGAAGAGTATAAAAAACAAAACTTCTTGTAAAAATGCCACTCTATACCAAAGAATTTTCCAGGTGTTTATCATCGACGGGCGAGACTCTGAGCAAAGAACCGTAGAGGGTTATGAACCCCTGCGGAAGTGGAACGGTGTACAAAGGACTCAGTTCTTGCATATCCTGTTTTATGTCGTCTTAGGAGAAACTACGTTGGGTAGTATTTAAAGCAAAGGCAAAACACATTCTTAATGCATTTATTAAAAACAGCCACTTGAATATTTTTAGTGGTTATTTCATAGACTGAATATAGGAGCGTGGCTGAGCATCTCAAACAGCAGCTTTGTGAATGTTTATTAATGAAATCTTGGAGTGGTTTGAAATTGGATGTACCAAAGGCACGTTTACTCTAGTGAGCAGCTGTCTCTGGTGGTGAACAAATCTGATGAGGGGAAAAATTGTGTTAGGGAGAATGTTTACAATCCAAAATAAATTTTTTCACCAGCATCAAGAGAGCTTTATTGTAACCCAATATTCTGTACAGTGGAGGAGTGACGTTTAAAAAATTTTTGAGTAACAAACCTTTAAATGGCTGAGAAGGAGAGGGAAAAGAAAAAAAATGTGAAATAGAAGATTGGAAAAAGCAGAGAAAATTATTTAAAGCACTTTGACATCCATGAAAGATTATAAAGACATCCTGAATGTACAATGGGGGGTATGCAAAAGGTGCTGGAAGGAACTTCCGCCAGACTTTCCTTCAATGCCTCTGCAGAATAACAATGAAGTAATTCTTTACAGAATGCCTCTTTCCTGAGTTCTTCAGCTGGCTCAGCCAAAGGTTGGTTCCCCCTGGCAGAAATGCCAAATATATCTCTATTTGAATAAAATATGTTGAATGGGGGACAAAAGGCTTTGGACTGCCCTGCAGCATACCTGCTACTGGAGGCAGTGGTCAGTGTTTCAATCCTGTGTTCTTTGTTACTAAGACAAGAAAAAAGGTGCATCTGTATTGTTTTATTACCCATAACCACTGTGAGTTGCCTTTCATTCTTTAAAAATTAGAAGTTAATAAAGCACAATCATTTGAAAAAATGTATATAGAGTATAAATGCAGTATAATCCCTGAATAATGTGGTAGTTTTGACCTACACTGGAGTAGATTTTGCTTTGTTCATTGCAGACCCAAGAGCAGAATTTTGCTGTTAAGCTTTAAAAAAAACTAGCTAGACAGATGGAATCTTCCAGTATAATTTATCCTGTAATTGCATAGTCATGATATAACATATAAACTAATACTGAAAAATATATTCCTTTATTTAAATTTTTACTAGACTAGTGTGAAAGCATCATTGGGTACATCATGTGCTTTAGAGAATTTGATTTCTTCTCATAGAAATCCAATACTTTTTAATTTTCCTTAGCCATTTTCCAGAAAATAATTTGTGTCTTTACACTTGTGGCTTATAGAGCAAGGCCAGCATATACATAGCTCCTTTGGGAGGAGGGCTCAAATCCTGCCCTGTGTTCTGTAAGAATCCCTGTGCTCATTCTGCACTCCTTCTGCCAAACAGACTGCTGCTTCATTTCTTCTGTGCAGCAAGTTTAAAATCTCATCATATTTATGGTTCTCATTTATCATCCTTTCTCCCAGGCCAGCCTCCTATTAGTGACTTCACTGCTTCTGCCAGTTCCTTAGGTGGAGATGGCTTAAGTGGGTGTAACCAAAATGAAAAATGTAGCTAAATTGGATGATTCAGGGTAGGATGAGATAATGTGGCAACTGGTACTATTTTAAGCATTCTGTTTTGTTCCTCTGGCTCTGAATGTATCAGGCACTAAAGAAAATATAATGCTAATTGTGGTCCAGTTTCTCTCATACGTAGTCAGATTGTAAATCAAAAGATCTGCATTATGGAGCTCTGGAATAAAGAAACACAGCAAACTTACAGCTCAGAACTTCTCTCATATTAAATGTGTTGGAATGACAAAAACAAAGCTCCTCTCAGAAGAGACAGAAAGGAAAGAGTGTGGTTAAATATGGTGTCTTTGAAGTGTTTCTGTTATGCCTTCTTACTGTGCTTCTGCTTTCTCTATCCCTAGCTTTCTTTGGAAAGTACCTTAATGAATACAATGGCTCCTATGTGCCTCCTGGTTGGAAAGAATGGGTTGGATTACTTAAAAACTCTCGATTTTACAACTACACACTCTGTAGAAATGGAGTGAAGGAGAAGCATGGATATGACTACTCCAGGGTAGGTCCTTTGATTTATTTCTATTTTTTTAACATTTGGACGTGACTGCAAGAAAGCTGAGCTTTTATGGTTTCAGCCTAACTAAAGAATTCCTTTTGTACTTGAAAGCTGCTAGGTGTAACCTCAACTACAACCCAATAGGCTTGGTGTTTGGGCTTTTCCTTATCTTCCATTCCGGGAGGGTCATGTTACTGAAAACACTGTTACCAGCAATGGAAACAAACAACATCTCCGGAGGCAGTATTATGAGCTGAAGATGTGAAAATGGATTTAAATGCTGCCTGATAACTATTTCCGTGCTTTGTACATTATTATGTGATGAATCTGTCATCTGTTAACGCTGGTATAAAACTGACTCCAGTGGAGTTACACAAGCTTAAATGAGATAAGAATCCAGTTCCCTCTAGCTAGACCCATCTTTTTATGTTAGTTTAAGGAACTGGTTTCACAGCTATAATATGATGGAGAATTAATAATATCGTGGTATATCTTACAATAATTCTGAATGAGTGGGGAATTTTAACTATTACATTTATATCTCCCTGCATTGTTACAGGCACACATGTTTCCTAATGTCCTTGCAAGGATGTTATATCCTGGCCAAAATTACTGAAATACTTGATAATCATTGTCAAATGCAGTATGATTTTTTTTTTTCCTCATCTAGCACACGTTACAGCTCAGTTACCTGTTTGCAGTCAAGATCACGTTTATTTCAGCCAAAAGTGTTACCTTTCTGAAGGAACCAGCTTTGTGAATTCCTAAAATGGCTTGAATTACCTATGAAGTATGATGATAAATAAATTTATCCATTAACTGCTGTAGTCTAAGTAGTGTATAACTTGAGGTTATATGAGGTTGACTCACTCTGGAGTGATACTAATTTGTAAGGTGTATTTGCTTAACAGGGAGTCGGTTCACTTTCTCTTACTGAGCACAAATCCTGCCTCTATATTTGTGTTTCATTAACAATGTGTTCACAGTCAGTTTTTCCTTTAAAAGTCTGATGTCTGTGTGATTTCCCCCTTCCTCTCCCCTATTGGCCATTTTTAATTGAATTTACTTTGTGTTGAAAGATAACAACTTAACAGGCTTCTAGGGTTTCTTTTTCTATCGCCAGCTGCTAAGGGGGAAGGGGCAACTGATGTACAGAATTATTTGTCCTTTATTTCCCTTCTGATCTGTGAAAAATGAGAGAGCTAATCTTTACAGCCATGTACCAAAAATGTTATGGTGGAAATATATCTTACATGGAACAAAGTAAGGCAAATTATTTCATAGAGCACTGTTCCCCATTGTGCCAAGGAGCCAACAGGGAACGTTATGTTCCAATATCTTCAGCTCTGTTTTGTGCATGCAATACTTGAAAATGTTTAGGTTTTCACTTGGTTTAGTTTTTCATACTGAGTTTGGTAATAAATAAATACAAAAAGTCTGATGAAAAGATAAATGTTTTTATAATCTTCATGTTCTTGCATAATACACAGCTATGGTAATAAACAGATGATAGTGTGCAGAGCAACAGCACTTGTTGATGTTAACATTGGAGTTCAAATGAACAAACAGAAGCTGAAATACAAGACTTCTCTTTCTTTTCTGCCTTTTTTGTTGCTGGAAACATAATTTTTCAGCAATGAACAATATAATTAGATTCTTTTTTAGCCCTATCTACTTGACATATTTAATGTTAATTATGTGCCAGTGGAAAACTAGATGATTCTGTCCTTCAAAGTGACTGCTAAGCACTTATTCTCTGAAAATCAAATCTTTGCAAATTCCTTCAGATCTTCTAACAGGATATATTCTACTTTGATTTTCCTTTTTCAGTTTCTGTCAACTTTTTTAGATGAATTTTTAGGGGTTTTTATGCATTCACACAGTCTACTACCACCTCTACAATCTGGAGCTTTTTAAAACAAAAAAAGATCTCAGTTAAGAGAAATGTTTCTGTTTGGTCTTTTGGTCTGGTAAACACTGGTTTTGCGATGTTAAATTTGAATGATTTTTACTTTGACCAGGTGAAAAACTTTGTCTTCAAATTGAAGTTTGAAAACTATGCTCTTGTAATGTCTAAATCAAAGATGAGTTACAAGAAAGTGACCAACCAGCTTAAAGAACCAGGAACACTTTAGATAGATGTCAGTGCATTTTTAAGTGCACTCTAGTTTTCTCTCTCAGCTATGAGTATGGTCTCAGGTATTGAAAGTATGTTCAGAAGTCAGTTTTGCTTTGGTCTGGCTTACTGTACATTCTGTCTGCCCCTGCATGTGCTCGTGAATGGAGGTCCTTCAGTTAGCTTTGATTGCACCTGCCTATTTACACCTGCTTTCATGAGTGAAAATACCATAATAGTCATAAGTACGGCAGTTTCATAGCAGACATGCCTCGTATTGCGACCAATGTGTAAAATGATGAATTGAGACTTTGCCAGCCTTGTTCTGGGATACACAGGAAATAACTTGGGGAAAGTAAATACAGTCAATGAAAAAGTCTTCCTTCGATGAACGATAAGGTGACTTCTCAGATCAGGGACATCGGCAGCGGTAAAGAGCAGCAAGTGTCTGAGCCACGGCCAGAAAGCTGTGTTTAACAGGAGATGCAATCCAATATGTACCACACCTTGTAGGTGTGCAGTTGACCAGGGGCAGATATTATGTCTGATTGTACTTTCAGCTATGACCTGACAGTTACTGTTTTGGTTTTAAAAGGTGCAGTTTTATATCCTACTCATGTTTGAGGAGTATTTATATTTGCAGCATTTCCTGTGATGCAGGCTAATAGAGAACATGGCTTGTCATTAAAAATACTGTCTTCAATCCATGTAGTTCTAACAGAAGAATGATAATGATGTTTGTTGGAAAACAAAAAGATAGTCTGTGTCTTCCAAAAGAAATTTTTATTTGATAGTGCTTTATCTCTATCAGATTGTCACTGTATCTGCAACACTGAATTACATTTTTGATCCAATTAGCCAAGCATCTTGTAGCTTTAGTGACTTCTGCTTCAGAGGAAGGTTAAGAAAGCATCAAGCCCTTTGGATTTTCACAGCATTTCTATGATGTAAGGTTGGACTATACACCTTGAAGATATTGACATCAAAAAGCATATAAATTGGCCTGTAATTTTCTGTTTTTTTAAATTGATACTGTTCATTGTATTTAGTATTGTGACATTCATAATGTAATTACACACCCTGGGAAGGAATACTGCTATTTGATCTTCTTTAATGTCATTCATTTCTGAGAGGAAGCTGATGTTTTTCATATTTCTAGGAAGTGAAGAATGATCTGGTTTTAGTTTCTGAAGTTTCAACAAATGTAACTTACTCCCTCCTCCTCCCATTCTGAGAGAAGTAGCTTTTTTCCTGTTTTTTATGATACCTCAGACCTCCCTTTCCCATCTCAACCCCCAAATTGAAATTATTTTTCGAGTCTCTCATTATACTTTTACTTCTGCTTGCAGGATTATCTAACTGATCTGATTACCAATGACAGTATTACCTTCTTCAGAATCTCAAAGAAGATGTACCCTCACAGGCCTGTGCTGATGGTTATAAGCCATGCTGCTCCTCACGGCCCTGAAGATTCAGCCCCTCAGTACTCACATCTCTTTCCTAATGCCTCACAACACATGTAAGGAAAAATAAAACCCTTTCATTTCCAGATTCAGGAGTACAGAAGTCCTGGGTATCTCTGGGGGAAACAGTGTTTGCTTTATAATACTCTTGGCATAAGTTTGTCACAAATATATAAGAAGAGTTTCAAGATCTTTTGATATTTTTTTTTTTGTCTTCAGACTAGTACAAGTATCTGGAGAATGGCCACTGCATCTAGAACTCAGAGTTGTAGCTCACTGAGATAAATGGAAAGATTCATATTGAGTTCTTTGGACACTGTTACAGCCTATTTGGAAAGTAAAGCACTGTTTTGAGCAAGGGAATCAAAATCTGGTTCTTGGGCTGTAATCTCTTCAGGGGAAGAAACTATTTCCCTGTTCTTATGCATAAACTGTATTATTTTTTGGCTGTTACCACAAATCACATAGTGTGCAATACTTATTACTCCTGTTTCCTATGTGGAAAGCAATGAAATACAGGCCTGCAGCACCAAATTAGACGAGCTGTTTCTGAATGAGCTGGTATGTCTGTACATGACCCAGTACAATGTCTTGAACAAGTCCCAAAAGTGGTATCACCCAGTTCCTGAGTTAACTTGTTCATAAGCCCCATGATGAGATTGTTCTTGTTTATAGCACAGAGATATTTTACAGGTATGGCTCTGTAGTGCTCCATTATAGGCACCTCTTCCCATGCTGATAAAATGAATGGTTGTCCCAAATCTCCTTTTGGCACAACTGGAAACGTTCCAATATTTTTCTAATTATTGGCTTCATGGCTTAATTGTTGTTAAACATTTGTAACTGTCTTCCTATGTGCTTTATTTATGTATTTATTTATTTTGAGAATAAATTAATAGGGGAATTTTGTTTTATTTTGGATTTGTGAAGGAACTGGGAACTGGTGGAAATAATAATCAATTGGTAGCCAAAGCTGCTTAGAGCTAGTTAAAAGTCCAGTGAAATCCATTTGAGCTTTTTCACTTTATTTAAAATAGCGTCTGAGAGGAAAAGCTTCCTTTGTTCTGTTGTCTAGGTAATGTGTGACTTAGAATTATATATTTCATTATTTTGTGCTGTGCTACCAAAGAGAATCTGTGTCCTAGATCTAGAGCAATGCAGTATTTCGTGTTTGTTTGCCGTCTTACACTCATTTATTTTCTTTGAAATGAAAATTACAGAAATGCCAAATGAGCAGTTTCTCATAGCTCGTACCCAGTATTGACCTCAGTCTTATTAGAAGCTCTGTTGGAAGGCATTCGTATCTCAGAGATGATAATCTTTTATCAAGCAACATTCTGTAGCAATTTAATTATGCTAGTTACATAAAAAAAAAGTAGAAGGATTTGAGGAAGGCCAGCAATGAAAAATATAAACTACATCTATTTTTCTTTTGCTCATAGTTTAAGTTTTATTTTTTACACAAACTAGGTTTATCTTCCTGATTATAGAGTAGTTACACAAAACTATTTGTAACGGTAGGTGACTTTTCTTAAAATGATTACAGTTGTACAGGAAGTGTCTCTGTGGAAACAAGTTTTGTTTGTAAAGAAGCAAATTATCTCAGCAGATTAAGGAACTGTGTTTTTCGTTTAGATATCAACATAAAATAGGATTTTAAGTACATCTTGTGCAAAGGAACTGCCAATCTTACTCTAAATAATTTTTCACTACATAATAACAATCTGTAAAGGTTTTCATTGGCCTGGGTTTAAGATTAAACGTAAAAATGCAGAATGTGCATCATGCCCTCTCTATATGTATGAATTATTTGTCTGCTTTCCGTTTTTTCCCTTGTTCCCACATTCCAGGAAACCCCTCAGTGACAGGTAAATCTGTCAGTGATAAAGGGGTGTAGGCAGCTCTCGCTGTTCTGTTGTTGTGTGGCTGTGGTGGAGAAGGATCACAACACAGGCAGAATACTTCTCAGGAACTGTCCTGTAGCAGTAAGCAATATCCTGACCAAAGTCTTTGCCTCGTCCCAGTCAGGAGGCAGTGCACCATGTGGCATCTCTCTACCTCTTCTTGTGGCAGCGCTGACAAAGCCTGCAAGCAGATTCTTGAGCTATATCCACAAAACAAAGTGAAGGTGTGACTGTAATGCTTGCACTGGTTGCCATACATACTGTGCTGTGTAGCATTGCTGGTAAGAGCTAAAAGCTAGTGGTATGGATTTCAGCACAGACTGACAATCAGAGTAGTTTTTGCTTGGGAACTCTGGTATGAACTGCTATTGTTCTCTTGCCTCTATCATTACATATACTAGCTGGTATGACCATGCCCCCTATACTGCAGTCTGCCTCCACCTTGTTCTGTAGAGCTTCTTTTTGTGTGCATCTGCAGTATCTTCTTGTTTGAAAATTATTCACATGAACCAGCATTTGCATCACAAATCCCTAGGCTGTGTGCCTGGTTTTCCTTTTTCACTGCCCGTACTGATAGCTGCAGAGTGCAACATCTGGGCAGTTGAACAGTGATCGGAAATGTTATTTCTATAGAGGGTACATTTTACCACCCATCTTTTCCAAGGTCAAATGCAATCAGACTAGGACTTATCTTCTGAGTACATTTGAAGAGGTTATCTTAACCAACTTCTAGGAATGTTATATTTATGTATTTTCCCCATAAGACGTACAAATCTGTTAAGTGTAAGAGGGTTACATTTGTAGTAATCAAAGAAAATCACAGGCTTTGGCTGGATTAAACAGCGGGAGGTTTCAAATCAGCCAGGAAATCACAAAGTAAGCTGAAAAGGAGTTTGCCAAGCATTTTTGATTCATTCTGGGCATCACATAGCAACAGTTTCCATAACTGTCAGCATTTTCAAAGGAGCAATGTCATTATTTCAGCCACAATAACATTCTGAAATTCAAGAGTCTATTAACAATACAGAGAGAATAAACACCAGCCCTTTCCTCCCTAGATGAAGAAGCCTCCATTTGCCACCTACACACATTTTTCAGATAGCATCTAACAGAGGCTTTCGGCATAAAACATTTCACTGTCAGATTATTAATTTCATATTTATATTAAACTCCTAAGGCTACCTGTCATGTTCAAAGATACATTAGGTACACAGTATTTTGAGAAGTTTCAACCTTTATTACTGCTTATGTAACTGCTGCTCTGTTGCATACACAAAACCAACAGTAGATATTTGCCAAAGAGGAGCTGAATTTTTCAAGAAATTGTGTATTGTAAAGAAGAAAATAACTGAATATCTACTTTTTTTTTCTCTCTCTTACTGTGTCACCCTCTTGGCTTGCACATTTGCATCAAATGAGTTTATTGCTTTGAATGAAAAAAGGAAGTCTCAACAAATCACTTAGGAAAAGTAATTTTTAATATTTTAGACTCTGCAGGTGATGTGTCTCAGCCAGGATATGAAGAAATTGACAAAGGTGGTTCTCAATCTTAAGTAATGTCAAAATTTTCAAGAATAGATATAGTAGGTAAAAATAATATTTCTTGCAAATATAAGCTTTCTAGTGAGTTGGTAATGCAGAGAGTCAACATCATGGTAATGATATGCCAAAATAAATCTTATGCTTAGATCCAGCTCACCTAGAGCAATATAATTATGCACAGAAAAGCAATCTCGAATTGCCAACTACATGAAATTAGGGACAATCAGTGATATTTTTCCTCATCACTTTAATGGTGGCACAGGATCATGAGAACTTGAAGGGGCTGTGAGATTCCAGGAGGACATTGAATCCAGCTCTAGGGATTTTACAGGGACTTTAGTTAAAGTTTCTGATGCTCACAAAGGAGTTGGTGGCTGGAAAGTGTCTGCAAAATACAGTCCTATTTCCCCTCACCCCTGCTTTTCTTGGCAGGTCTTTAAAATCCGGCTATGTATCCACTTCTGCTTGCCATGAGCTCACATGCAGTGTGATACCACCAGGTAGGGTGCCTGTGCTCCTCTGGATACATGAGTATGAAAGTATTCAAGTAGCCAGTCATACTGAATTCAAAAGAGCTGTTAAGGAACATGGTAGAACCTTTTCAGCAAGTTCTGTAGTTACTGTTAAACAGCTTGCATAAGCCATAATATTTGGTGCTAATGTGGGCAGAGTGAAAGCAAAGCAATTATCTGAGTGGGAACTTTATAGTACATGCTTCATACTTGTGGAGTTAGACTTCTGAGGCTAGTCTCTTGGCCTTGAAATGTATTCATGTTAATCTGAAGACACTTCAAAAACAATGTGTATTTACTCTTTTAATAGATTTTATTCCCACAGAGTTGTTTTTGATTTCCTATCTTTTGTATAGAACATAAAACTGTAAGACTTTTCCAATGTAAATCTAGTATTTTCTTGTGAACCTCAGCAAGTAAGTCCTATAGCATTGATCAAATAGAAATTATTGGTATACATTACTTTGGCTTTTTTCTACACTGCTAAAACATCCTGGTTTTCTCTCTGTTCCTTAGCACTCCCAGTTATAACTATGCTCCAAACCCAGACAAGCACTGGATAATGAGATATACAGGTCCCATGAAACCTATACACATGGAGTTCACTAACATGCTACAGAGAAAGCGCCTTCAGACACTCATGTCTGTGGATGACTCTATGGAGATGGTAAGATTAGTAGTCACTTGATTTTGGCTGAACAGGTGCTTCTTTCTTGAGATAAGCTCCAAGCTCTGCTGTATCTGAAGATAAGGGGGAAGGAAGGAGGAAAAGGGCTGCATCAGTTTTTTAATAGTGTGTAATCTTTTCACCTCTGAGGATTTTGTCCTTTTGTAAGGATCCTCATCTCCTAAAGACAGATACCTTGAGTTGGGTGGTGTAAGTGAGCTGGTTTGTTGCCACAGAGCCACTACTGGTTAAGGGGAAGAGGGAGATATCACCTGAAAAAAGTGTACATCATAAATTCTAGAAATATATCCTCTGATACTGAAAAGTCATCCTACAGCCTGTTGGAAATAACAACCGAACTGTGAGCCTGTTTTGATCCTGTAACACTGAGTTTCTGAGGGAACAGCAACAAAAAGTGATGCTACAGGAGTCCTAACTGGAAAAGTCCCATGGTAAACCAGGCTCAGGGTGTCAAATGTTAGAAGTAAAAAAAAAAAAAAAAAAATTAAGTCTGCATTATGTAACAATGAAATTTCTTAGTGCAAGCTGGGCATCTTCAACAGAAACATCTGAATTACCTAAAAGCTACTCTGAATGGGTTTCCAGTTGTTAGAAGGCAGATTGCAATTTACTGCTTATCTCTTGGCATTCTTACTCAAGAAATGTAGAACATAAAATAAGAAGAGTCTTGTAAGGCAAAGATGAGATTATCTGGATGGCATTGCATCAACTTGTTAGTAATGTCTTATAATTACTGATTCAGGCAAGTATGATCTCTACTTCATATTAATGAACCTGTTTAGATGGATCAGATACCAGCATTAGGGGAGATTGGCTATTTTACTACACTATTTTGATTTTCTGTTTAGCAAAATGGTTTCACTTTAGGTAATACACTTCAGGCAAAATCAGTTGGGTTGGTTTTTAGTTGTAATCACCAAGTCATCCTGATCTTTTCTACTGAATTATATGCATCTAATCATCTTTCAAAATAAAAATTAAAACAAAAAGAACAAAAAACCCCAAACTAACAACAAGAGAGTTTTTCTTCTGTGCTGATGTGTTCTGGATCTGTGTGAGGCACCACTTTTGTGGTCCCCCACTGCCTTCATACCTTTGCAAGTGAAAATGTCATAGAAAAATTGATCTGTGGTGCTTAAGTTGGTACTTTTCACATAAAGATTCTCATGTAAATCTACTGAAGCAGCCACAAATAGAGTTAAAGCTCTTAATTCTCCATGTTAGTTCTCTCTCCAGCGAGAGAGTATGACTGAGTGATATTTATCTGGAAGAGATTTTGCAAATACTCTGCATAATGGGGACTCATTTGTCTGAAGGCAAGGTCATTGAGTGTTGCTTAAATAAGTGTGAGATTCAAAATGTTGTCATTTTATTAAAACTGTTTGCTGCAGGAAAAGGATAAGGGTAGAGAGAAAACTTCAAAAACTATTATCACCTTGAAACTTTTATCTCTGTTACTGTATGTATTTAGTATTCTCTTGACAGCTCTCATGCAAAGGACTGAACCCAAACACTTTCGAAAGTATGACATGCTAATATGTTTGCTTTAAAACAGAAAACAGAAGTTTGCCTTGTAATAGCCACAATATTTGGTTAGTAAAATTATTATGCAATTATGGATTATTCTGAATGGTTCATTGTGATAACACAGTGCCATCCTGAACTGTTGTTATTTATTTGTATATTACACATAGGCAGAAAATTATATCCCATATTTTACATATAGTACCACTCAGTGGAATTAAATTTATATTTTGTTTTGCTTTTTTCCAGATTTACAATACATTGGTTGAAACAGGTGAACTGGACAATACATATATAATATACACAGCAGACCATGGTTATCACATTGGGCAGTTTGGGCTGGTGAAAGGGAAGTCCATGCCCTACGAGTTTGATATCAGAGTTCCTTTCTATGTCCGAGGTCCAAATGTGGAGGCTGGATCTTTGTAAGTTCTTGGCTATTGTGTGTGTTTGTAGTGATCAGAAAAATCCTTTATGTTCACATCCTTACTTATATTGTCTTGGCATTCAAATGGAGGCATGAAGTTCTGTCCATCCTGACTGACTTCCTGCTCATTTTTGGCAGAAAAATATGTCTGCTCAGGCAGCAGGTGCTGGTGTAACATGGTCAAGGTTTTATGCCATTGCCTCTTTGCTTGCACAGGTGTGCAGCACAAACCACTGCACTTCTGTGGATGTAGTTGAAAAAGCCACTTTGAAATATGTCTGATCTAGGAAACGCTTATTTGCCTCCTTTTGAAGGGTGCAAATAATACACAACTATGACATTTTCAAGGTAAAAAATACGTTGTGTAATGTCCACTGACACAGTAGATAATTATTGCTGCACATTAAAGTGGAGTCATTTGTTTCAGTTTATAATCAGAATGTACATAATAGTTCATATATTATCATGCAGAAAAGATTCTTTTTGGTTCATCCTTTGAGATTACATGGTTAGGGCTGTTTGTCAGATGCACGCAAGCATGCAGAATATGCCTGTTAATTAAAATGGTAGCTTTGATCAGCTAAGAAATTATGTAAATACACTTTCTAAGTAATTATTTCAATAGCAAATATTTGCACTTAAGTAATGATTTTGGACAGAGTGCCATAATTTGCTGCCTTTTATTTATATTAGTGTGCATGTTTTAGCATAATTAACACGCACAAAGTCTTCCATGCACAATGTTTTTCTTTACCGCAGAGGAACGGATCTAGCGTGCAATACGGTAGCAAATAGTTGTAAAAAAAAATCTCATTCTGTTTGCTGGTTAAATTCACTGATCCACATTATCAGTAGGCACAGAAATATTAAATTCTGTAGATATTGCACTATGTGTCTAATTTATTTATAAGTTATGCATGTGAAATAAACACTATTACTTCTCTAAAGGGCAAGGGAGGGATTCCTCAGGTGAAATTAAACATATTACTTCAGCACTGAAAGAGGTTTGTCTGCAGCAGCACAGAATTTCAAGTGAGCTGGATTAGCCTTCCAGGAACCTACTCTCTTTCCCTTTGACTGCAGGTTTTGGCCTTAATGGAGAGACAATGCAGATATGGCCCAAGTGGACTGAGAGTTTTTCTGGAACATGCAATGCTAGAGACCAGCCACCTCATGCCTACTCTAGTTCAAGAATCTTTACACCCAGGCATACATAAAATCTATGAAAACTTCCTACTGAATTTTATATTTCAGTGGTTTCTGAAGATGAAAAAATATTTGCATTAGAATCAGAGGAGTCAGCCTGACAGAGTCTAACAGAACAGAGCCCATCACAGTATAACAAATAGGAAGAATAGGATAAAATACCTTGGGGGAGAATATATCAGATAATAAATTTCTCCTCCCTTTCAGACTGATTTTCTTTAAATGGTAGAACTTCAATCATCCATGTTTTTCATGAACCTTGTGTTTTTCCTGCAGAGTAATTGTCATGACTCCCTTTTGATACGGACAAAGATTTAGTAGCAGTCACTGTAGCAAGTCATTACTAAGCTCTCATTTCTATTACCAAATATGCTACACCACAATTATTAGTAATTAAAATCAAATTAGGTACATCAATTTAATTCATCATCCATGCTCTTGTCAGTGCCTGTTTGCTCACTCGCTCAAAAATGTAGTAATTTTTGAATGGTGTCTCATTAATTAGCGTGAATTTAGCAGCTTTCTTCTGTCCTGTATTTGAAGCTAGAATTCTGCACTGACATGTATAGCAGCCCATCTGGTCCCATCCTTCCTTTGTGCCTGCAAATCACAGCACACTGATTCTTTATGTTCAGCACTGTAGAAGACTGTCTGTATGGCAGTATGCTCACTTTGGTTTTTGCCACTTTTCAGAAACTGAGTGCCCTCCTTGATTTTTTTTAAAGAAATAGGAAGATAAATAGTACGCAGCTGATAAACTGGATGTGTATATGTAATATGGTGCATAATTACACAACAATGTCATAGACATATTTGAAACAAGTTTGTAAGGTTCAACATAAACTGAAAATGCTTCTGCAAAACCAGACCCATAGTGAAACCAAGTCACATGATGAGAAATTTGGGCATTCATTTGGCTCCTGTGTGCTGCGCTGTGCAACCAGATCCTCTGAGCCGCAAACTCACTCATGTTGTGCTGTGGCAGTTCAAGGGATCTGGGGGTAGGAGCTGTCTGTATTACTGAGGAGTTGATGCCAATGTTTTAACCAAATTTGAAGTCAGTTTGAGTTCAAATATTGTCCTGCTAACTGGTGGCTAACGAGCATATGCCATACTCTACTCAGTAACAGGGCATGGCTGTTTCTAAGTGTTTGCAGAATGGATAACTTGGGAAGACATATTATTTCAGTTAAAGCTGTGCTTTTGTTTTATCTCTCTCTCTCTTTTTTCTTTTCTTTTTTTTCCATAACTGCTTCCTCTTTGCTTTCTCTTTCCTGATCTCTTTCCTTTTTCTGTCTCACACTCTACTTTAGCAGCAACTTTTAGTTATTTCCTGTAGTGTCTAGCAATATATTTCTCATCATATTCTCTTCAGAGCATGCTTATTGTGATATGAGCTGAAGTACTTGCTTCTACAGCATATTTTGAAACAGATGTGCTACCTGCCAGATCTACTTTTTAATAAAGTCATCAGCATATTTGGCAGACCCTTTGATTCTGTAAGACATCCAAGGAGTTTTTTCCAATACCTTCTCATGTTTTGAAAGACTTTTGAACCCTCTTTTGCAATAATTAACTAACTTTGCCTTATGAACTACTTTGCTTTCTCAAAAATGTTCTATGCTGAAGTTTTAAATCTTCATATTAGTCCCTCTTGTTGTTGTGCAACTTACCTACATTCTACATTTTAATTCCCTTCATGGAAAGGAAGTGGATTTTGTTCTCTTATTTGCAGGTGTCACAAAATAAGCCTTTTCAGATCCCAGGTCACTGTGGAAGAGCTAGAGTTGCTTGCTATCATTGCACAGACTTTAAACCAGGCTCTCATTTATATTTTTTCAGGAATCCTCACATTGTGTTGAATATTGATCTCGCACCTACAATTCTAGATATTGCTGGTTTGGATATTCCATCTGATATGGATGGTAAATCCATTCTCAAGCTTCTGGATTCTGAGAGACCAGTGAATAGGTAAGAAATGTAACTGTACATGTAAACATGCATGTGTTTGTACAGGCAACTGAGCAAGTATTCAGCAACACACAGCAAATTTAAAGGAAAATATAATAAAATTACCATCTATATGACTACATCATTCACTGGAAAATCTAAAGACCTATTTGGCAATATGTAACTGACTTCAGTTACTCATTTTCATTTTGTCAGGTTCATATACTAGATATATGGCATGTATGGCATCTGGATATACTAAATGTAATCTGTGTAGCAGTGAGAGGGCTATACGTGAAGGTCTTTAGCTATATGAGTTATAGATTTTAAGTGTCTCTGTGGCATCATTTGTAGCAAATCATTTCATATTGAAAAAATTGTAGAATAATTGAGTTGAAAGGGTTGATTGTGTATCAGACTATAATATAAAGACAGACTAGCACTCAGAATTGCAGTTATTATTTCAGACCTTCCATCAATACTTTCATTGGAAAAAGACTGAGGAAGAGAATTTGACTGGATGCTTGCTAGAGAAAATCAGCAGAAAAAAGGAAGAAGATGATTTGTTTTACAAGTAATTGGGTGGAGGGAAGAGGGGAAAAGGAGCAGCTGCTTTAGAATTGGATACTTTGGGGGTAGTTTGCAGGTTAAGAGCCCAAACTGGAGTCAGGAAATTGTGATTTAATTTGCAATACTTTGTGATCAAGGACAATTCATTTAATCCCCTGTGCCTTAAACATGCTTATGTTGAAATAGTTGTACTGTGTGCATCTGTTGTGGATTTTGTCCCTGTGAGAACAAATCTGTTCTATGTTTGTTAGTGATTTGCACTGGAGGGGCATGTGTGCCTGCTTCATAAAGCTGGATGCCCCCTTGTGCAGTCATGTGTAATGTTTCTCATCTGAATTGAGTGGGATTTGATTTGATTACTGGTTTTGTGCGAATTGCTTCTTCCTTTCCTTGTTTACTCCTAGGTTCCACTTAAAGAAAAAGATGAAGGTGTGGAGAGACTCGTTCCTAGTGGAAAGAGGGTAAGGAAAGTGTTAATCACAAAGCCCAGTCTTTTTAAATAGAAGTATACTGAATAGCTAAAGCCAAAGCAGCTCTCTACCACAGACCTAGAGCCATTTAGCTGTGCCAGCAGGGACACGGCTGCAGTATGCCTAATGGCAGTGATTGTGTGATGGGAGGGAATGTATGGCCTTTGCCTACAGCCTGCATAAATGTGCTGTTGAGGAGGGGGAAGGGGAGTTCTACTTGGATTGAGAGATGGAAAGGCATCCTGTTTTTTCTTTCAGCTGCTGCCCCTCGACCTTCCCACTTGTATCATGGGAATATGAATAACCCTTCCTCTCTGTGTGTTCATCTACTGGCTGTTCCCTCTGTGCCTCTGCCTTAATAGGCAACACAAGGCAGGAAGGGTTTGCAAAGTGCAGCCCTGCAGAATGAGGAGGATACGGTCTCTTTATATTGACTGTTGTTACTGCCTGCCAGTCGGACATGAAACACAGTCTTGGATTTGTATGTTCTTGTACACTCCCTGAGAGCATGATGTGAATAACTGTGTTATCGGAGATGATAATAAGTGCTAGTTTCTACTGGACTATTAAATTTTGGCCACCAGTGATGCTATGGACTTGACTGATAACCTACTCGCCTGGGCCTTTTCAGCAAACTGTATTTATATTTTGGAATTAATATTAATGCAAAAATACACATGGGTTGTTTTGTTTTGTTTTGTTTTTTCCCTAGTAAACTGCTGCATAAGAGGGAGAATGAGAAGGTAGATGCCCAAGAAGAAAACTTTCTACCCAAATACCAGCGTGTGAAAGACCTCTGTCAGCGAGCTGAATATCAAACAGCTTGTGAACAGCTTGGCCAGGTAAGGCATTGTACCCCTGACTGAAGACAAGCAGTTGTAGCTGGGCTAAGCTTAACACCTTAACTGTGACAGTGTCCTTCACTTTGTTATCAATGGCAGCTTATAAATCAAATGGCTCATTCTGTGGCCTTTGCTCAAAACTGTATTACAGCATTTATGAGATTGACTGTCAGTCAGGAAATTGCTGATTCAAGTGCTTCTGTATTGATTTCTGACTACTGTTAAGAGAACTGCCTAGGCTCTTTTAACATTTCATTCCCCAAACAGAATGTGGTTTGGGATTCATTAGCAATCAGAAGCAACAATGAGCCTAAAAGATGGGCTGCCTCCAAATACATATACCTCCCTTGCTTTAAATTCTTAATTTAACTCATTTTGTTGTTATTGTTTGGAATTGCATATAATAATGGGAAACTAGCATTCTGTGAACTCAATAGATCCCTCTTGTTAACAGAAATACACTATGAAAACGCACATGTGATGTATGATGTGGGCGGTCTGTGTGTGTACGGGCACCGCGCTCACCGTGCGTTTGTGCAGATACGAAAATACGTTCTCTTTCGATCCAAGTTATGGGGAAGAAATTCAGGAAACAAAATTTAGAGTAGTATCAATACATGGTCTCAGCACAGGAGAAGGTTTACAAATTTACCAGAGCAGTGTGAAGGCATAGCAAAGCTATCACCAGCAGCTCCACTCTCGAGGGAATTCTTATCCTCTGTGAACATGGCAAAATTGACTGTGTGCCATTGCTTTCTCATGCAGGTACTGGTCAGAGTAGCCCCTTCCAAGGGCTGTCACACATCCTGTCTGTGGACGTGTGGACAAGGGGGTGAAAGTAGATGTGTCCACGTGGTAACGTGTCTTATGAGACTGGCATTACTTGGCAGCTCAGAGGGCTGTTGGAGTGTCAGTCTGTGGAGTATAACTGTTCTGGCAGACATGATCTGAATGTCCTACCAAGGATATAGTCAGTAATGGACTACTTAGGCTGCAGTAGTTTGTTTCCTGCTGTCAGAGGCCAGACTCCCTGCTTCTGGCTCTACTGATCACAGGTTCAGTGCACCTGTGAAATGAGTCCATTCCTCCCTAGGTTTTTGGATCCAATTCATATGTATAAACATTTTCCAGATGTTCTCCTCCTCCTGTGGCTTTTTTGTCAGATTTAGTATACAGAGGGATTATAATGCCCTGTTCTTCCTAAAAATACTGAACTGCAGTAGTTTATTGTCTTGAGCTGAAATTGATGGGTGGGAGCAAGCCATTGTTTTTCACATTTGCAGTGTTCTTTGAGAAACTGTGGGAAAAGTCATTGTTTCTGCTACAACATAATGTAGTAAGTAGTTTGGGGAAATCGAGCTTTTCTTTTTCCATCAGTATTTTCCCTTTGAGAGATGTTTCAACTTCTTCCTTTTGTCTTTGTCTTCCCAATTATTTTGAACATTATTGTAAGTACAGAGGGGAAGAGAGACTTTCCAAGTCCGTGTTGTCACTGAAGCTGTCTCTTTGCATAAGGTAACTTAGCTACATTCAGGCTTTCTTACTCTAATTACCACTTGTCTCAGTTATGGAAGAGAGAGGGAAGGCCCTGTATTGTCTACACACATTCACAGGCTTATGTTTTCTTCCATGGATAATAAAATATCTTTGACATGTGTAAGAAGTGGGCATAAAATGTCAACTCTGTACTCAGAGTTGCCAATAAATTCTGAAGTGAAGGTGTGCTAATAAGAGATGCATGTGCTGCATCCTCATTGTCAGGAGACAGAGAGGAGAGGAATTGTTTTGAGCGTTTGAGTCAGACATAATTGGAAGTGATAGGATGAAATTGAGCAAAAAAGAAATTTAAGTTGGACATCAGGAAAAATTGCCTAACAATCAAGTCAATTAGAGTCTGGGAAGGGCTCTCAAGGGAGTCTCAATCCATCTAACCCCTGCTCTAGAGAATATGTCCTAGCAGTCTGTCTAGACAGCAGGAATAGTAGGAGATGAATGTGCTTTTTTGAGGATAAAGTGTGTCTAAATATGGGTGCACCCAAAAGTCTTTTCAGAGTAAAGCAAGACTAACTTCTCAAATGATAAATAGGTGTTGTCTGTTCGCTGGTGCTGTTCACAGCTCTGCACAGTAAGTAGAATGAGCCCAAATGAATAACATACCACTGCCTTGGGGGAGTTTATGCGATACAGATACAGTGGTTATTTAACAGATGTCTCCTGATCTGCAGGACACTTTATTATTGTGCATTTAAAAGTATCTGGAATGTTCAGTGTGAAAGGTGAGTTTTCACATCCTGATGCAAAGATGAAGTCTATATAAGAATTAGGTGAAAGTTTGCTAAAGTCATTGGGACTTTCTTTTGACTCAAACAAGTTTTGGGGACCTGCTATTCCATGCACAGAGAAGGCTGAGCAGTACGAGGGAATCTGAAATGTGAGCAGGAGACGAGGAGCACAAATGGAGGACAAAGATTCAGAAAGGGAATGAATGAGAAGAGACAAGGACAGAGCTTAGAGTGAAGGAGAGGTAAAGAAAGCTTTGAATGTGAGATGAAGAATTTGAAATTGTGCTTTGTGAGCATGCAAGTTTGTGAATACAGTTCTATCGCCACAAAATGCTCTTCCTTTGCAAATCTCTGTCACCCTCCTTGACCTATAATGGTTTTGATAAGAGAGCACCAGGATCATGGAGATGAGGCTATTCACACTGTTTAAAACCTTGTTTCAGAGTCCATTATGTGGGACTTTTTTGGCCACACTAATATATGTAAATTCTTCTGAGTGCAATGGGAATCTGTGTGTTGCCATGTTTTCTTTTTCAGTTAGTAGGGTTTGGTCTGTGTTAGTTATTTGCATCCAACAAAGGGTGACTGTAGGCTCAGATGAAAGAGCAGCTCAGCATTTATATTCGAGGATTTAAAAAAGATGAGCTCTTTCTTCCCACATGAAATAAAAAACATTTATCCTAGTACCTAATGGCTTCCACACAGATTTTTTTCTCTTCAGTGTAGTTCAGCCTTTCATTCTAAACTGGCTGGTAAGTGGAAGCTGACCCACTTTTATCTGGCGGCCTGCATTAATGTGCTTTTGTGGAAGCCAATTATGATATCAGCATTGCGCTGTAGAGTATTCCCAGCAACTCCACAGTATCATAACAACAGCTGCACAAAATCTCCCTCTAACTAATTTGCCAACTTTGTGTACATTTTTTAAACATGCAATACCTGCAGCACTGCTGATTGCTATAGGGAATCTATGCTGTGCATGTTAAAAAAAATAATATGTGTGTGTGTGTGTGTGTGTATATATATATATACATGTATATATATAAATTTTGTCTTTAGCAGGACCCTGGCATAGTACAATAATTTTACTAACTTGTGGAGAAAAAATAGTTATCTGAATTCACATTATTGCCTTTTCAAATCCTTTTTATTTTCAAAGCTCTGTTTATGTGCATATCTGATACAATTAGTATTTGACTTTAAATAGCACTAAAAAGTGTTAGTTTATATGACAGGGTTTTTTTCACCAGGAAAACATTCAAAATGCAAAAATTTGCATTTTGTCTCCTTCAGATGTCCTGCAAATAAAAGGTTTAATGCACAGTCCTCCCTTTGATTGCTTTGTGCTGTACCAGGATCATGAAGAGATAGTCTCTTTTGTAACTGGCATGAAGATATGTCACTCACTCAATTGGTCCCCCCAGTTCTCTGCCATGGCAGGACATAGCAGTGACAAAAACTGTTCTGATCAACATGTGCTCTCCAACAGCAGTTCCTAAGTGGATCATGTTCCTGCCACCATAATGGTTGTTAGCCATTGCCTACTGCCAAAGGTACAACAGGAGCAAAAAATTGCTTACTACTACTCCTTTTGCTGAGGGCACTGTAGCTTGAACTTACACTAGCCAGACCTAGGGAACTAAATCAGGTTCTGTAAGGAATTTCTTTAAAAACTGGGAAGAAAGTTTTTGATCTGTGTATCTTTTGCGGTTGCCCGGTTCTTTTGTACCCAGCAGAGATATCTTGAGGTTACTAAAGAATTTAGGTTCTGCTGTTAAGTGAAGCATATCAAGCCAGATAGAATCCATATAATTTTAATAGCTCTTCAGGCAGATCTTTGGAGTTCCTGAATTCTAGTGTGAGTTGCACATGCTCAGCAACTTTCAGGATCTGGTTCTTAATCTGTGATTGCAACAAGAAATGACTTGTTGATAACTTCATACATTAAAAATTTTATCAGCCCTCAACCTGATAACATGAGGAGACAGCAAACTATGATAATTAAAATCATCATGATTTACTAAGGGCTGTTATTCAAGGATTGTATTCCTTATCAGGAATTATAATTAACAAAACTGTTCTCCTCCTCTAGCCAGAAATAGCTTGTAATGATTTCTAGAGGCTATTTTCCTTATGGAGTTTTTTTGCTGCTGTTACTTCACAAAACCAAGAAATTTCCATCTTGTTAACTGAGATCTTTAAACTTCTTGTCATTGCAGTAGTGGAGGTTGCAAGTAGCTTGCCAAAATCAATACCAACATTTAATAAAAACACCAAATTTTTCAAATATCTTGACATGAGTAGCAGTGTTGTTTAGTTCAGAAGACAATGAGCTGGAGGTCAGGAGACTGAGTGCAGCCTCAGAACGGTTACAGGCTCGATGTGGGACCTCAGACAAATCAATTCCCCTTTTGGTGCTGCTGTTTTATTCCTCCACCATTAATGTAATTTCTGCTTAGGCTGCACTCACTCCTTAGCTTCTGCAGTACCTAACACAGCAGCTGGGACCATTTGGTACCACAATCCAATTACTATATTAATAATAAATGAATTATATCATTGTAATCTTAAATTTAGCTGAATACCTGATTTTTCAGTGGTGTGCTGGTTGATTGTCCCATCTGCCTCACTTCAGCTACAGTTTGGGGCATTTAAAAGCCCTCCAAATTGTCTGTCAATAAATTGTTCATCCATCTTATACTTTAAGGTTTGAGTGATGTATTGTGTGACAACTGAAATTGAGCTGAGAGCCCAGAGGTCTGAATCTCCAAAAATCGTGAGCCAGTGTAATGAAATAACGTCCAGTTGGAATGAAGACCAAGCAGGGCTATTTATATACTGATGACATGAAATAGAGGAAATTAGACTCATTCTTTGCCAATGGATAAAATTGAAAGAAAGTACAGAGAGGGGGGAAAAAAACCTCAACAAAAATGTCAAAAGATTAAGAACAGAATGCCTGTTGGGAAGAGTTAAGGAACTGAGCATATTCAGTCAAAAAATAGCTGAGGAGGAGAGGAATCTGTCTGCATGATTCAAGAGATGCTGCACAGAGAACATGAGCCAATTATTTTCTGTCCACAAGAACAGAGAGGTAGTAATGTGCATGAGACAGACAATGGGAAATTCAGGTTGGCTCTTTCCTAGAACCTGTGACAGCTGAGCAGTAGGATAAGCTGCCAGCAACAGCAGTAGAAATACCTCGTGTAGAGAAGGGGTTTGCATCCCTCTCTGGATTTTGCTGTTTTGTCCTCATTAGTCAAATAAAAGATAACACAAGGAGGAAACCAAAGCAAAAGATAAGAGCTAACTAAACTGTAACTTCAACTGTTCCCTACTAAGTAAACTGTAACTGTACTGTTTCATACAAGAAAAAAGAGTGTGTCCTGACTACCCATAAATGAATTTAGACTGGAAGTTAGAATATTTCTAGGCATTAAAGCAGTTTGTCTCTAGCTCACCATCCAATGTGGCAGCAAGAATGGGGTTCAGAAAGCATCCTCATACTAAAGAAGATGGTTATGGCTGAAATGTTTTTGTCAGGTTGCTGGCAGGGACAGAGGACTTTATTATCCTGCAGAAACTTTGATTCCTAGAGCCTATATCCCT
This sequence comes from Caprimulgus europaeus, assembly GCA_907165065.1. The sequence goes on from OU015541.1 coordinate 9,730,447, forward strand.
AAAAGTGTTAGGGAGGGAGCCTTGCTGGCAGCTAACTGATCAGATAGTTTCACTCTTCACTTCTCTGTCAAACGGAATGGAATCTCTTTGGCTTAACAAAAAGAGGAGCTGATGAGACACAGCATGATGATTTAGGGCTCAGCTCTGAAAGCTGTATGTTTCAACTGGAATCTTTTCTTAGCCAGGCTTGTGTGATCAGCCCTTTTCCTCCAAAGAAAACAGTGTCAATTGAGAGAGATGCACTGAGAGAAATGAGTGAATGGTAAGAAAAAATCCTACAGGGAAGGTCATGGATATTTATTTGTGATTGGGGCCTCAAGGAATGACTTTGAATTAACATCTGTGATTGCGGTAGTGTTAAGAAGACATTGATGCACAATAATGCAAAAACCACTTCATGGTGATGGGGGCTATGAAGGAAATAATGGGGTTTTGACACACAGAAAAATATGTGCCTTTTTCTGCAAAGGGGTCATTTGCATGTTCAAGGTGAATAGTGTTATGGGAGGGAAACAGGGCATCTGCTCAGTCTACAACTGCTGCTGTTAAGATTCGTGTTTCATAAGATACTGAAGTCCTGATTTACTCTTGTTGATACATACAGCAGGTAGTTTGGGCTGGAGGGGAGAATATATGTTACAAACTCCTTTTTTCACCTTTGCAGTGCAAACAGTAGCACTAATTTCTCCATTAAACCAAAGCCCAGACTCTTCTGCTTTGCAAACAGATAACTGAGTAGCATGTGTTGTGCAGTGGGAGGTAGGGTAGAGGATGGAGTAGAAGTGTTAGAACAAGCCCAGCACAGTAGGTGGCAGAAAGCACAAGCACAGCATCTAACTTGGCCTTGCCTGAAGATGGTGGGAAATCTCCAGCTGGAACAGCTTTAATGATTAAATGAGGTGTCTGGAAAGTTTTGCACAACATGAGCCTGATGGACTTCAGGACATATTGCAAAAGCCATTTATTTGATGGCTTGAGTAGCTGTTCTGCATGGCTTTACAGGAGGAAAGACAGATTCTTCCTTTGGAGTTTTGTTATGAGCTGAGATAAGATTGTGTGGGAGTCTGGGTTTTCCACTGACTTTTAGTTTGTGTTAAACTGCCCTCCCTTTCAGGATTTAGCTCTTGTGAGATATTACGAGCTATAGAACTTGAATTAGGAACACATCTTTTGGTCTAATGAAGAAAAGACCTGAAAAGTTAGGGGCAAGCAGTGAACTAAGGGCTCTTTGTTTTCTTGACTGGTTGAGTTAATCCACTATTCACATGTAATTATGTTTTGCTACTGGATGGTTATCATTTGTACCTGTGAGCCAAAGTATCTCTGGGGCACTCTGGAGTTCTTCATATAGAGTTAATTATTTGAGTGATTACCTCTTAGAAGATATTTTAGTTGCTTCCAGGGTTGACACAGGTTTTTGCATGACGGTATGCTGTGCACTAGAAACTAATTTAAAATGCCAGAATTCACAATGTTTAAACTTCTTGACTGTCAAGCAGAGGTGTTCACAATTCCCTGGCAGTTACTGCCCTCTTTCCCTAAGTTTGAAAGCATCCTGTGGAAATGAGTACAATTAATACAGCTGTGATATTGACCTAGAGAATGAATCTGTGTTTGTACACAAGCAGACTAAGGGTAAGTTGTTGGTTCCCAGACACATTCACATACATGCCCATATCTGTTTTGGGGGAAAAAAGTAAGAAACTTTCCCCCTTTTTTTCCCTTTTTCCCTTTTTTCCCTTTTTTCCCTTTTTTCCCTTTTTTTTTCCCCTTTTTCCCCTTTTTCCCCTTTTTCCCCTTTTTCCCCTTTTTCCCCTTTTTCCCCTTTTTCCCCTTTTTCCCCTTTTTCCCCTTTTTCCCCTTTTTCCCCTTTTTCCCCTTTTTCCCCTTTTTCCCCTTTTTCCCCTTTTTCCCCTTTTTCCCTTTTTCCCTTTTTTTTTCCCTTTCCCCCAGCGAGTTCAATGTTTGCTTCTAAAGTCATTTCTGTAGCTCTGCACTGCAGTCCTTGGGCAGTGGGCCTGTTAATGCATACAATGTGCCCTTACAGCAAAGCCTTTAAGAAGTTTTCACTGCAGCATACAGCTGCCTTGGAAAGATTTAAACTGCAACAAGAGTTAGAGGATTTTTTCCAGTTCACCTGGAGGGGAAAAATGAGCATCACTTTCTTGACAGGAGATGAAAGAAATAGAGGAAAAAATTTTTTGGGCCACACATCAGAGCACTTATTTACAGTAGTTCTCATCATGGCAGTTAACTTGCCTTCTGTTGCATCTTCATTTTTCATGTATCAGATACCTACAGCATAGTGCTCTACTGAGCAGAAAATGCAGCTTGTTCATATGTTTTCAAAAATAAGATTCAGATTAATTGAAATGGGAAACAGCAACAAAGTTTTATATCTTTTTCTCATTTTGAAAGAAACCGTTGCTTATTCTAATAAAATAACTTTTACTTCAAACCTCAGTCTGTGCATCAATCAGTGCTAGGCATTTATGAAAAATAATAATAAAATTAAGACTCAGCAATTTGTTCTTCAAAGGTTGTTTTTGTTCTATACCCCATTTAGGTAAGTGTGTCCTGCTTTACAGATGAAGACAGTGATGCAAAGATGTCCGATTCAAATGTCTTATTGTCAGTATCTCTCGCTGATTTGCCATGATTCCTTGTGCTGAAAGTTAAGCCAGGTTCATCTGCATCAGTGCAAGGCTTTGATTGTACAGGAGGTTGGACACAGTATCTGCACTGAGGAAGTCACCATAGCTCAGGAGACTTGGCATCCAATTGTCTGGGGAAATAAGTGGACACACCATAAAAATCTGATAGTTTTAAATGAGAGAATCTCCCGTGGATGTAAATAAATCCACTGTAACTGGCCAGTTCACTTCCAACTCCTGTTAAATGCTTTATAATAAAAAGCACAGTGATACTGTTTTCTTAGTTTGCTGTCATGCAAACAATGGAGGGAGTTTCAGTGGCAAGTGTAGGCTTTGTTGTGCTAGCCTGGGTGCACCTTTCTGTGGGAACTGAAGTGACTGAGTCTCTCTTGTAGAGCTGCAGGCTGCTGTAAAATATCATCTCACTTGGGAACTGTTGCTGTTTCTCCTTCTGTTCTTGTATTTGGAAAATTCTCAGTATTCCAGTGAGTCCTGGAGGCACAGACTTAAGATTTTGTAATAGGGGAAAAAGAGGAACGCCTCTCAAGACTCAGCAAAAGCTGAAGTGTTTCTGAGAGCTTCTATTTAAAGCAGTAGCAACTGCTGCTGTGAGGGGTTTTTCTGTATCTCAAAGCTGAACTCTGTAGCTAGTCGTGTGTTGGTAAATAAAGGAGTAGGTGAGGTCATTTTGTGATGTATCTGGGAAGTGGGTAAAACTTCTGTGCCAGGTTGAAGGTGGCTAAACTCCCTTGCCCTTGGCACAGCTCTGACAGCAGCACAAAGGGAGCTGTAAGCAAGTTACTTCAGGTTTTGAGTAACAAAAGGATTTGGAGATTAGAGATGAGATTTTCTCTAGTTTGAGTGGAAGAGGGAGGGAATTCACACTTCCCAGGCATCCACTGCAGCTCACAGGCATCACCATTGCTAGTCAAGCCCAAGGGTGTTGAATGGGAAAAGCTATTAGAAACACTCAAGATGGAGATAAACTCATCTTAACTACAGACTTGCATAGCTGATCCAGCCACACTCATGCTTTTAAAAGTCAGTGAAGAGAAATAGGTGCTTCTGCAGGGCAATCCTTTTCCTTATCTCTTTTATATGGCCACTTGAGGATGAAGTGAATTACACCCTGGAAGTGACTGTTCCTGTGCTTTGACTGTCGAACAGTCTGGATATCCAGTTCAGACTAGATCTTTACAGGAAGGGAATCCACAACTTGGATAAAATCATCTCATCCTCAGGCGTAGATTCATGCCAGCCTGACAAACACACTTGCTGGTAGGCAGGAATTCTCTTCAGATCTGTGAATAAGATTTGAATGTCCTTGGTTTATGCTACAGTTACGCTTCTGAAAGTTGTCACTTGTCACCTCCATGTTTTTAGCTGTAGTATTGATTTTGTTAACTTTCCATTCTTCTGCCTCCAAGAAACAAATGCAAGAGTATTCCAAAGAATTCCTTTTTTGTCTGAAAATGGGAGATTACAAAAAAAATGTGTTTTGGTAATGGGTGATAGATGAGCCCTAGCTTACTACAGTGGGGAATCTGATAGATCCCTGTAGTTGGCCATTCAACAAAGCACAGCTGGGACACAGTTTTAATGACCAATTTTTTCTTCCAGAAATGGCAGTGTGTGGAAGATGCCAGTGGAAAGCTCAAGCTACACAAGTGCAAGGGAATGGCGAACTTGTCAGCTGCAGGGAACAGCAAAGGCACCTCCAATATTTTGCCCAAGTATTACAATAGGAATAGTGACGACTGCAATTGTGAAGAGAACGAGTACAAGCTGAGCCATGTTGGACGGAGAAAGAAACTCTTCTCCAAGAAAAGTAAGCGAACCCCCTGTACCTTCTGTCTCTGCCTTAGAAAACCACAGTTTGTTTGCTGACACACATAATTGTCCTGATTTTCATGGGCATTGAATTCTATCGGCATATTTACTGTGTATCTAACTTTGAAACAGTGTCTCTGTAGGAAGAGGAGTGTTTTGATCCAAAATAGGGTCTCAAATTTACGTCTTTCAAAACTGGGAAATGCAGACACTGAAGTGACAAGCAGCACATCCTTACATAGGCCATGAAACATGAACAGTGTTTTACAGCAAATACTCCAGTTTTCAGTAGGTACTGCAATGCTTGGAGCTGTTACTGCAGTAATTTATTTTTAATAAGGATGTGTGTGCTTTGTTACAGAAGCTGCTTGCTTCTAATATCCGTTCCCTGTGCTCAGTCAGCAGAGACGAGGCTGACTTTTAACCAGACGTGATGTCCAAAGGAGGGTGACTGTTTCTCGTTTCCTTGGCACAGATCAGGTGCTTTTTCAGAAAGCCCATTCCACTGGCTCTGTATTGAACCTTAGTCAGACTAACATCTATATTTGAAGTACCTAGTCTAATTATAGATTAAAGAGGCAAACGGCAGCACAGAATTATTATTCACTTGTAATGTTTCTTTCGTCTCACTCCACAAATACAGAGCCTTAATTATTTAGCAGATTAGTCTTTCTGTATAATGACCTGGCACAAGCTTCAAACAGAGAGTTTAAATTGATTTTCTCCCATTATATTTGCCTTGCAAGCTGATTAGTACCTACTAAGCTAATTTTTAGTTGAAAAAAATTACTGGTTCCAGGATGAAATTACCCAACTATACTTGCTATCTAAATATGTGGCACAGCAGATAATCTTTAAATAACACCAGAACTTGCAGTTCAATTAGCTTTTTTTTTTTTTTAAGTCACACAGAAGAAAGTTCAGTCATGGGGAGTCAAATAACAGGAGTAGATCGAAGGCACTTAAATAATAAGAAGAAAACAATTTAAGTGAGGGCAACATAATGCTATCTGATAATACTTAACACTTACTTAAGTACTTTTCATCTGTGTCATGCTTCCTAAACATTAACTAATTTTCACAACATCCAGAAGAGGTGGTTAAGTGTATAATTACCTTTAGTTTATGTATGAAGGAGGTTGAGGTAAAACAAGAGAAGGTTGCTCCCTCTAGCAGAGGGATCAGAATGGTGGGTTTTTCCCATGTTCTGCTCAGAAGAAGCAGAGTTTATACTGTACCCTTCAGCTCACTTGCCTCATTGAACCACAAGGCATAAACTTTATCAGCATAAGATAGGACCTCAACAATTGTGTTCCCATTGCTTCTGTCCTGAGTAAAATAATTGACTCCACAAATGCTTTGTTTTTCCTCTCTGCCCACATCCAGGGTGTGCCATACAGTGGAAGAGATTAGCTTGGACCTATTGATACAGTCTCTTTGATTTGGTGTTGGCTATTCTTCTACGTGCACTTATCTAATAAATCACACACAGGATCAAACGAGCACAAAGCAATACAAGTCAAAGTAACAAACCAACATTCTAAACAGCTTACCTAGAAAGCTGGATCACTGCATCGTGAACAGGAAGAGGGGGACCTGAATACTGATGATGTGTATTTGGATTTTTATGGCCTGTTTCATGAGACTTGGGATAAAATGCAGTCTGTGCTGGGTAGCATAGTTCTGAGGGCACCTTTGGGGTCTGCTGCTCAGAGTTTGATGAGTGCATGGGATCATACTGCAGCCCTACTTGAATGTCAGTAAATGCTATTCATCAGATTGAACAATAGCTAAATAGAAAACAGAAGTTTCAAACTGGACTAGGGTCACGTCCACATTAATGCTTTAGTTCCCAGCAGTGATGTAGTTTGGAAGGAAACGTCCTGATCACTCCCTTCTATCATGCACATTAGAGATGGATTTGCAGAGCAGATTGGGTGGATTCTAATCTACAGCCATTTGTAGAAAAGTAAATTGGATGCCCTGCTTCTAGGGTGCATCAAGTGTGTTGCAAACCTTGATGGGGGCATGAGGATTAGTATTTCAGAAAGATTAAAATCAGTCGTGTAGTTGAGACCAGACTAAATTGCTGATAGAGGGGCTGGAACACCAAATGTTTTAATTAAATAATTACTTTCTAACGTAGGCATGGCCTAGACCCATTGTCAGGTGCACCAGTGCATTTAGCAGGCAGCAGTGTTTTCTAAATTGAGTCAGTTCAGTCGCAAAACAGGGTCGTGTCATGCTCATGCCATTTGGGTCAGGTACAAATACACAACTCACCTGCAAAGCTTTGACATGCTAGAAACATGTGAGCATTAATACTGGGTACATCTGGGCTTGGGTGCCAGGAATGTGTGCATTTCTGTGTCCTCTTTATTTTCTTCAGTATGGTTTTATGTTTATAAGAAAGATGAAACAAAGCTTTGCAGTAGGAAAAAAGTTTAAAGTAATATTGAGCTTTTAAAATATTTCTCTGTGTTGTGGTCTGTTATGTTTTTCTGGCTGTGGATTTGATCTCCTCCTCCTGTGATGAACAAGTGCATGTGATTAAAGGAGTTATTAAGCTGCATGTAGAGAAATTATGATAGGCCACACAGATTTGTAAACAACAAACAGAAGTGTATACAAAGGGGCTAGTGCATTTTTATTCCAATTTTCATGTCATTTGTTTTTTCTTTTGAGGTAGTCTCAATGCTGGAGCAAAATGACCTTCTTTGGGTTTTTTCTAAAAAAAACAAAAACCAAAACCACCTCACCTCAAAACTGAACATCAGCTGCTTTAAAGATAATGCATTTGAACTATAGTTTTTAATGGTAGTTGCGATAAACTGGATGTTAAAAAGTTTTTTGGATTTTTTTTTCTCTTTGAAATATCTAAGGTTGTATTTCAATATATCTAAGGTTATATTTTATTCAAAATAAGATTTCTAGAAATCCATAGGTACCTAATGCCCAAGAAAAAACACCTCTAAACCTTTATCTGTATTTCTAGACACTTGGGGTATTTTCAATAATTCTACTTCAAAGTGCCTAATTTTCCTTTGGTGTCATGGAAAAAAAATGCTGCTTCTCTGCAAAATACTGGGAAATCCATAGACATTACTGGGAGATGTCAAGCAGGAATTCATGAGGGTAGTGGTGGATATTTTCCTCGTGGCACTTGTAGAAGCAGAGTCCTTGCACACTGCCTTATTCTATCATCATTGTGATGCTGGAAAATACATCAGATTGAAAATACCTACACAGAGTAAGGGTCACCAGGACACCAGGAGTTCTTTGTCTTCTGCAGCATTCCCAGTGAGCAGCTCTGGGGAAATTGCCATCCGGTGGTTATAGTTGGTTACAATCTTCTCAGTTATCCCCAAGAGAAGGAATCGTTTCCAGATGATCTCACTGTTAAATCACTAATTTGGCAGCTGCAAAATAAGTAATAAGGCTTGAAGGATGAGGATGTGACAAGAGTTAAATATGAACCTGAGGGCTGGACATGTTTATGTCAGGAAGTTTATGGTTTTATCATACAACATTGCTTCGCTTTATTCAGTTGAATAGTAATTTTGGATGCTGCAGTTTGTGCTTTCAGTAGACAGTGTTGAAACCTGAGATGCTACCAAAAAATAGCAAAAAATCGGCTGTGTTTGAGTCTCTCGGTTGTCTGGGGAAATCTGGACCAGAACAGTGTACTTCCTTTCAGGCTCCAGCGAAGACAGGCGTGCTTGTCAAGTGGTCCAGGAAGTCACAGCTGGATGAGTAGGGCACTGGGACGTGGGTAGCTGTCTTAGGCTTACGTTTCCGTTTTCAGACTCAGTTCTGAGGTTGCAACTTTTCAGCAGTTGGGTCTCTAGGACAGCTGGCTCCTGTAAGACCCGAGGAGGAGAGGCAGCAGGACTCGTAGAACTTCCCAAAGCCAAATCTTAATACCTTGGTAAAGGGAGTATAGGTGTTTATGGCCAAATATTTAACAGCCCTAGATCTACTTTTGTTTGGGGGTTGTGTACACAGGTAAATGAATTGGAGACTAAAACTTAAACCTGGAGGAAGGTCGACTAATAAGTAATTAGACGCTGGTATTTATGCCTGCAGTGCACTTTGCAGGTGGGAGAGCGCAGCACAGCTGACTATTGATCCCATTAAATATTTTACCCACTCCTTCTGAAAACAATGGAGTTTGGTACTAGTCACAGTGCTGAGTCAGCACTGCAGATAGCACATTGTGATAGAGAGAGACAAGCAGTCCTTTAGGAGCTGTCTCACTGCAGACCAATTTGTTTGTTGTAAGGCTGGGTTAGTTTGGCTGCAAGGGCTGAGTAACTCCTGGCTTCCAATTCTCCAGGGACATGTGTAGACAACAGTGCCCTGCAGCTATCTGCTGAGGTCCAACACACTGGATTGGCCTATTAGACTTGGAAGGAAGGTAAATTGTTTGTTGGCTGAACTTAACAAGATGAAATGAGGGAACAATTAAAGAAATGGGAGTTTATCCTTTTAATATAATTGTTAGGGTGTAGCTTTTTGGAACTTCCTCCTACCTCTTAAAAAATGGGTGTTTCCTTCTCATTTAGTCAAACATTTCCTGAATGGGTGCCTGAAATAGGGTTGGTCGTTTGGGGTTTTTTTTCCCTTCAGCAGTGACTCACCTGGCTTAATATCAGCAATAAACTTTGAACCACAGGTGGAAAATGTGCACAGCCAGACAATCCAGCTGGTATTCTACTTTCTATGTGTGGTGCTGACAAGAATATAGTGCTTGGACCAGTTTCAGGTGGGAGGAGATGTTTATTTCTCTTCCCACAGTCTACAAAATGGCTTTTGGGACTTTGTGATCTGTTTGGAATTAATATAAAGCTTCTTGAAAAAAGTCATTCTGTATTAATGCCAAAGCATGCCAGTTGACATGAATATTGGTCAATTTTGGTTGTTCTACCTTCCATTCCTTTTTTTTTTCCCTGCTTGTTTTGCAGTGGAGATTATCCCAGAAAGAAAGTTGTTTTTTCTGTGGAGTTGGGGATGAGAGAAGATCAGTCTTCTCATTTGGCACATTGGTTGAGTTTCCACTTATCAGATGGTAGAACAAAGTCCTGTTCTTAAGATGTGCTGTGTGTTTCTGCTCTGTGTAGAGAAGTGACCAGAGGAGCCAAGGGACTCTGTTGTTTCCAGTAATGTCTTAGATGACTCCAAGCCTCATATACAGAGCAAATGAGTGGGTAGGAGAAGAGAAGCTGTCGTACTGAGGTGGTGCTTCTTTCTCAAGGAGTGAGATCATTGTGCTTCATGTAATGAGTGACTTTCAGCAGTCATTGGCATGAGCAGGAAATATGGTCAGAGATGGACCTCATCATCCAGTAGGGAAGTTTAGATATGGATTTAGATTCCATGTAGGATATATTTGTGCCATTCCAGACCAAACATAAGAGGAGCTCCGGGGATTTGGGCTGGGACACAGAACTTTGGAAAGCAGTAACGGTGAAAAGATCAAAGAGAATCTGATCCTATGTAGTGACAATGCATAGCAGATGTTTCATTTTGCCTTTGGGCTGCAAATACAGAAGCAAAGTCTGAGGGAGTGTATAGCACTGGAGGGTGTGCACTGACTGGTCTGCACATCAGGAAAATAATTGCAAAGAAAATGATTAGATGTGGATGAAAGTAAAGATTCAGATATTAATCCCCCCAAAAATAAAAAGTATTTTACCTTGAAGAATGAGCATAGAACTGAGAAAAGGCTCAAGATGAACCCTGGGAATACTTGGTACAACTTAAAGGAGGTGTTGCAGGACTGCTCGCAGCGGAGCGTTGTACCGTGGACGGTAGAACGCTGTTAGCAGAGAGCTGGTCTGTGAGGATGGCCCGAGAGCTGTCGTGGCTCGTTTGTAAGATCTTACTGCCACCTCGTGCCTCTTGGGGGGAAGAGCAGAGTCTCTTCAAGTGAGCTGTTTGTTTTTAATGTGAGATTGGCCAAGTACATTTTCTTTCCCCTCTGCCATGCTTGTGCATTTGTGTTATATCTGCCCCTCTCTCTCATGCCCTGAGGTGTCCATTTATCTGTGCCAAAGATAATGAAGCAGCAGCTCAGAGGACAGCTGCAGCAAACACCATTTGTCATCCAGTTAATCCCATATGTCGCAGGATGAGCTGTTTTTTCCCTCCCAAGAACCACAGAGAGGACCAAATTGTAACATGCTGTTCTCCTCCTCTTAATCCTTTCCCTTCCTTTTCCATGCAGAATACAAACCAAGCTATGTCCGGAATCGCTCCATCCGGTCTGTATCTGTTGAGCTGGATGGAGCCATGTACAGCTTGGGTTTAGAGGATGGCTACCAACCTGTCTTACCAGGAAACATCACCAAGCAGCACAGGGTGCAGAGGGCTGTTCCTCGTGAGGAGGAAGATAAAGATGTGGGGGAATACAGTGGCACTGGTGGCATTGTGGAGTACACGGCCCCTAACCTCGTAAAAGTGACCCACAGGTGAGTGCACATGGTGTGTTTGAAAAGCCTTTGCTGCTTAAGTGTCTGCTTGACAAAAATGGGTGTGTTACCTTGTTCTAAGCATATTGTGTCCCTTTTGGATACCCAGTCCAGCTTCACTAAAATTGCTGTTCTCATCGGTACAACAGCTTTCAGTTTTGTTTTGTCATGTACCGAGGGGCATAAAGCCACTGCAGAGCTACAGAAGCACTTCTGGGTCTGCTGTGCTTTGGAGGCAGTAATCACTGGGAGGACAAGCAAAACTGTGTGTACACCCACGTGAAACCAGGAAGGGCTCTGCCCATGGAAATCTCAGTGTGTGCCGGGTGACCTGGCCTGTCTGGAGGCCAAAGGCTCCAAGTGGGGTGTGACTTTGCTTAATGTCATTGGTTGCTTTGTATTTCAAACACCAAATCAGTCCTAAGGGAAGAAGCAGCATCTCAGAGCTCTCTGTAGCCAGTGTTAGGAGGGAAAAATCTATATTATGGATGAAATTGGATGGATCAGGAGCTGTGGGAAATGGAACATATTGAGAGAGAGGTGAGGGAATTGTCTGGGCACTCTAATAGCTAAAAGTCTGTTCCTCGGTGTGCAAGTCTAGGGGCTGATGATGTATCTTCAACTACCCTTAATTAGTTTAGTCACCATTTCTGCTTCCGAATTATCAGGAAATCCACCAATCATTATTGATTACATCCATTAAATTGTTTAATGACTGGCTCATGTAAGCATGCATGAGGCAGTTAGCTGCTGTTGAAATCTGTGGTTCCCATTTGACTTCTGTTTATGGGGTTAGAGACTCGCTAATACGAGGAAGCGCAGCTAGGTTGACAGCAGAGAATTGCTCCCTCTTACCCCAGCTCTGGTGAATGTTCAGGACACATAAATCACTGTTGTGCTTTTCTTCTGAAAAAAAGTTAAATTGGTTTTTGCTGCCTTATTGGGTGAATCCCAAATCCAGAGAAGGAATTGTCAGGAAGGTTGCACATAATTCATGGGGAGCCCCAGGAACACTTGCAGAAAAGAATGCAATGGGACAACATGCATGTGGTTAAAAGAAAATGAAGGAGTATGAAAATACTCAGCTTTAATTTAAACAAGCATTCAAAAAGCTACATGGTGTTTGTTAACCCCTAATAAACTTCTCAGGTAAATCTGTCAAGCAAGTTTTGTTTGTTAGTTTTTGAAACAATTTTAAAATCTGGATTGCATTAGAAGTTAGTGAACATAAGTACTTTAAATTGTCAGAGGGTATTCTGTCTTTGAAGTCAGGGAGATATCGCTGAAAAATTTTTATCCCTTTGTAGAAAACAGCAAAATTTATTTGTTTTGATTTTTTCCCCTTTTCTTTATGGTGTAGTAATACATCTTAAAAAGAAGTACTTTATCTTTGCCCATACCCCTGTGTCACTTAATTATGCATTGGGAAATTGCTTCTGAGTAATGCTTTCTGTGCTTGCTGGGTAGCAGAGATTATTTATGCAGACAGCCTAATGAATAAGCAAGAACTCTGCACAGCACAATTTACATATAGAAATTAAACAGTCAACAGGTTCTGCTTGACAGGAATATTCTCCTTGAATTTTTCTAGTGCTGAAAAATTTCCATGGCAACTCAAACCCAAACTTCTTCCCCGGCTCATAGCACACTCTTCTTCTCTTGAATGAACACTGGGTTTTGGATTCTGCATGTCATTCCCCATCTGGCTTCTCATCTGTCCTGGAGTTGTGTTATTAAAACCAGCTGTTTGCATTGCTCTGTACACGTGTGCATCCACTCTAATGAACACTGTTTGCTTTCCCATGCCAAGGTGCTACATCCTGGAGAATGATACCGTCCAGTGTGACACAGATCTGTACAGGTCACTGCAAGCTTGGAAGGACCATAAACTTCATATTGACCACGAGGTCAGTGATGTTATCAGTCACACATTTCCAGTGTGTGTTGTTAGTGTGGTTTTCTGTGGGCTGATAGGATCATGCTGACTGTGTCTGTCTGCCTCTGGGTATCTGTGTCCTTCCCTGGAACCTTTTGAACTTGCTGGCTGATTTCAGAATAGGTATTTCAGAGATAATTAAGTTATTACAAGGTTTTGAAGACAAGATGCTGAGTGGAGAGAACCACAACTGAAGCGACAGCTGAGAAATGTCAAAAGCCTTAAGAGACAAATGAGAGACTTGTAAGCGTCCCCATCCTGGGAGAAATTTCATCTGGATCTTTTTCACATCTTGCTAGCCCTGCTCCCCAGTGTACCCCTCAAAAAGAGGCCTTCAGCTGTCAAACATAAGCCTAAGGAAAAGTGAGCTTCATTAGTTTTGGTGCTTCTAGAATTGTTTCTTTTGCTTGCTTGTGTTTAACCCTTGCACTTTTGGACTGAATTCATGTTCCTTAGGCTTGAAGGAACTGGAGATAATTTGCCCTATGAAATTTGCCTATAAAACTTAATCTTACATTTTTGTCACTAATATTGAAGAATATAAGCTCAAACCCTTCCCATAGGTTGTGTATGAAAGAGGCAGACTTCTAAGGACCAGGTAATGGTGGAACAAATGCCAAAGAGAGGCATAAAGAAAAGACCTCCTGTAATCTCTCACCAGATTACATGAATCCACAGCAGAGTCCTCTGTAGGAACTTGTTGGACACCTTTTATGGTACAGATTGATGTGTAGCAAGGCAAACAGATACTGAAAAACTTGCTAACTCTGCTAGGATTAAAAAAGGGTAATTTATTGTCACCATACTCTTCTAATTCTTTTTCCTTCAGAAAATGTAGGCTGTATGGAGTGACAAAGAAAATGAGAGCATGTTTCTCTCCTGTTGTGTTTCTGATTTAGGGTCAGCAGGGCTGGATTTTTTTTTTTTTGTAGTTTTCTTGAACACTCCTTGTGGTCTGTGCTTCAGCAGCCATGTGCTTCTCCTAGATGCCTGATGGTAGTTTTGCAGTGACTTTGTTGTCCACACTGGATTACTTTGCTTTTTTCTGCTGTGTAAAGAACCAAGGTAGAAACCCGTCATACCCATCTGAGTGGAGATGTGTGCTCTGAGCTCACTGTGTGTGAGCTAGACTGAACAAAAGCAGGAGTTTCATTTACTGAAGAAAAAAAAAGGCAGTGAAAAATAAACCGTGTGGGTGGCACAATTAACTGCTAACCCATATTCCATGTGGCCAGACGTTGTTAAAGACTGCCATGCAAAATGCCAGAGCATTGCTGCTTTTCTTTTTCAGAAGCTCTGAAGAGGGAACTTCAGAGCACTCCCTCCCCATCCCCTTCTCAGGTTCACAGCAGCTGAAATTCAACAGCTTCATTTCCCTGTGAGTAACCTTCCTTCCCTCGCAGATGTGCTGTAGAGCACAAGAGGAGAAATCTCAGTGGAACCAGGAGCGGTTCTCTACCTGCGGCTCTGTGCCCTCCCCTTCCCCCAGTGCCACCTTCCACTCTCACTTTCAGCAATCAAAGCAGGCAAACCTCCAGTGAGGTTTCCTCCTGCTGTAGTTTTCTGTTGGAAAGGTCTGAAAATGCTTGTTAGTGGTGAGAGTCACGGCAGGTGAAGAGGAAGCGTTTGGTGCAAACAGAATGGGTTTGAGCAGGTCAGACTAAGTCATGCTGTATCTCTTTAACACGTCTCTTTACTTTTTTTAGATTGAAACATTGCAAAATAAAATTAAAAACCTGAGGGAGGTGAGAGGTCATCTGAAGAAGAAGCGACCTGAAGAGTGTGACTGTAACAAGATAAGGTATTTCTTGTGTACTTCAGAGTAATTATCTGTAGTGTGCAACTGTAGCTGATTTCTGCCTTCACAGGCCAGATCAGAATCAGTTTTGTTACGTGGTTGCCTGCTCACAATCCTGGTGTGACACTTTCTGGGGCAGCTGACTGCTGCAGGAGTACAAGGCCCACCTTCTGCCAGGAGGGAGTTTCATTGCCTCGGTGTCACGTGGTGATGATGATGTAACAGGACGTGTAACATGGCTTATAAACCAGTTAGTTGTGCTCTTGTATTGACCATGCTGCTGTTAGATACCAGAGATGAATGCTTTCAGCTACAGGCTTTTTTCTGAAAACTTGCTTTCCACAAGGGCAAATTGTCAATATGGTGCAGGGTTACACAAACATGTTTTAAAAAGAACAGTGTGTAAAGTGTATGGATTCACAGGGTGGGGAGATGAGAGAATTTCTTCCCATTCAGTTTCTTCAAGGCTGGATGTATTATCTCACAGGATGCAATTACTGCAATATTTTGCAGGTTTGCCACATGGGAGAAGCAGCAATTTAACAGTTGATGCAGGGTAACTGTATTTTTGTAACCATCACTGACTTAGTAACCGGATCATCCTTCTCTAGTGCAGATGGTCTGTGAATTTTAAGTGCAACAGGCAATACTAAAATAGTGATTATGCATTAAGGTCTCTGCATAGTTGGTTTCTCAGCCAGATACTTGCAAAATGCCCACCAGTTGCATGGAAGGAAGGTTCAAGCACATCTGAATCCTTCTGGGGAGGCAAGCAAGCTCTTGCTGTGCAAATAAGCACAGCAGAAAATCTTTCAAAATCAAATGTTGACCCAAACAGAATTTGCCCCTGAGAAAGCTGTTCAGAAAGAATCCAGGAGCAGCTGCTCCAGATCAGAGAGGTCACAGAGCAAACTCTGAGGCTGCTGGGAGCCAGATGTCACCAAGAGTAGAGCAGCCACAGTGGCAGTAGTGGTACAAGTATTGCAAAAAAAAAGCTGTACTTGAATGCATGCAAAAGCACAAGCAGCTTTGACTAAGTAACCTCTGTGGGAGGTTTGGATGATATTTCTTTGTCTCGTGGGTATAACAGGATGAGTTTTGGGGTGTAACGCTTAAACCCTTGGAGGTGCAGCCTTGTGTGAGGTAGGCAGTCCTTGTGACCTACGTGGATTCTGCAACAGATGATTAAAATACAGAGAACAGCAATTTCTTGGGTTATGCCAACCCATGCATGGAACCTGTGGCAAAAAGCATTTGGAATGAAATCAGTATAATTCTAAATGGCAAATCCCCAAAATGTTTATATTGTCTTGTAAGCTACTGCTTTAAAAACTGATGTTAACAACTGAGTTTATTTAACATATACTGTAAAGATGAAGTCATTTTTATAATGAATGTTTTGTAGTGAATGTAAAGAATGTTACATTTTTCAAGCCCAACATAGGAAGCACTTATATTTGTGCATAGCATTATTAAGATGAATAATCCCACTGAAATCAATGAAGTTAATCAACTGACTTATATGTTTAAGTGGTTGCAGAATTGCATTGAATTGGGATTTAGGATTAGTTAATGAAATACCCAGTGTCTGTGCAAGATAAAAAAATTGACTGAAGATAGATAGTTCTGTACTAATCTTGTTAATTTGCTGTAAGGATTAAATATATTAAAGCTCCCAACAGCATTATTAACCTAAAAGATTTGTTTTGAAGGGAATTTTAGCCTGACAACTAACTGAATTCTGATGTACTGTTTAGAAAATAACATTTATTGAACTTAGTTTGTCGTTGCTGATTTGTGTAGGCAGTGTAATGAACTTCATCAGTCAGAAAATATTGCCATTCACTAAGGCTGTTTTGTCTTTTTGTAACTTTGCAAACTACACAGAAAGGAAATTTCTGTAGAAGCTCGTAAGAGTGGCTGGAGACAGCCAAAACAGCAGGGCCACCCAGCTCGGATGTGTGTGCCTGCTTACACCTTCCATATCTCAGGATATATTGGACACTGCTGTTGCTGGGACAGTTCCATGCAGCTTGTTAAAGTTTTCCTGGAACTGCTACCTAGTAACAATGGGGAAAAATCCCCAACCCTACAAAGTGCAACTGGTATTTAAATCCTTTTATTCAGAAGGAAAATGACGGGAAGGTGGTGTATGCTTGTCATCAGCTGAACAAATTAGTGCATAATCACTTTTAACTGAATTATAAGTCTATTGATTTTATCTGCCCTGTACAGAGAAACAGGAATCAATGACAACTGAAATTGCAGATTGTAGCAGGAGTCACCTGTGGGTGCACATTGCAGTACAGGGCGAGGGCACCAGATGTCCCTGTGCACAGGTGATTGAAGGAAGGAAAGCGGCACACGGCTCCCCAGCGCCTGACCCAGTCCAGCAAGGCTGCTTTGTATTCACCACACACCCTGAATGAATAAACTGAAGGGAGAGGTGACCCTGGATTAAATCTGCTTCAGATCCAGTACTCAGGTGTGGTATGAACAGGAGCAATTGTCTTTCTGTTGTTCATCAACAATGCTGTTTTTATTTTCCAGTTACCATTCAAAACACAAAAGCAAACTGAGGCACAAGGGATCAAGTCTTCATCCTTTCAAGTAAGTGAAGGCCTGTTCCTTTGCCAGAGGACATGCAAAGATGGTAACATTTGGTTCATGCCACCAGTTACAACTTCTTTTGCTTAGTTTGTATTTCATTTATCCTGTATTAAGAAGAATAAGCAGACAACTGGGCAAGGAACCAAGCCCATGTTGAAATGCTTGTAAATTCAATATAAGGTTGCTGGTTTGGGAAATGTCACATCACAGACTTCAGGCAAGCCTATAAGCCCCTTTGGCTTCTTCCTCCCCCGACCCCCCCAGTGACAGAATTGCAGCGTTTTATATTCAGAGACATTTGGAAGAGAAGCCATTTAATTAAAAAATACCAGTCTTGGTGGTTTTTTTTTCCCCACAAAGCAGCTTATTTTATTAGCTGCTTCATTTTTTTTTAGGTGTGCTCAAGTATAACAGAGTCTGCATGACCCTAATGTTTCCTGTGTGCAGGAAAGCCCTACAGGAGAAAGACAGGCTGTGGCTGCTGAGAGAGCAAAGGCGAAAGAAGAAACTGCGCAAACTGCTGAAGAGAATAAAAAATAACGACACGTGCAGCATGCCTGGCCTGACCTGCTTCACCCACGACAACCAGCACTGGCAAACTGCTCCCCTCTGGACACGTAAGGATACTTTAAACTAAGTCCTAGGTAGGCACTTACTGGCTAGGCTGGGCTGGGCTACTAGAAGTGACCAATACCATTAGTTAAGTAGCCACTTTCCTCATACTGAATAATCTCTGCTAAGTGTTGGCATTATCCTTGCACAAAAGGCAAGAGAGTTGAGTTAAAACAAAAACAATTGCAAATAAAAACCTACAGATACTGTGTAGAGTACAACTGTGTGTAGTAACTCACCCTCTGGAATGTTTCCCAAGCAGAGAAGACAGGGAAGCAACTAGCCAAGACGTTCCTTAAATCAGCCGTGCCGTGTGGGCTGGGTACGCACAGAACAAGGAGTGGATGCTGGAAGGGGTTCACTGCTTTAGAGCTCAGGAGGGAGTGAGAGTAACTGTCTGAATAAAATAACACCATAGCCAAAACCAGTACCAGTGCCTAAAGACAGCAGCTTATGGCTTTGTAACTCTTGTATTTCCAGTGGGCCCTTTCTGTGCCTGTACCAGTGCCAACAACAACACGTACTGGTGTCTGAGGACAATCAATGAGACCCACAACTTCCTGTTCTGTGAATTTGCTACTGGATTTTTGGAGTATTTTGATCTCAACACCGATCCGTATCAGGTACCTGATCACAGAGCAGCTCTAGAAATACATCCCTGTCCCTTACTGATGATAAAGTGAAATGGCACAGTATTGGTGCAGGATGTGGGTAAGGCCTAATTCACTGAACATAGTACGATTTGCCTTCTTTTCCTGTTGCAAATAAACCACCTGCATTCCACAGTGAAAGTTACCAAACTACAGAGCAATAGTTACTAACAAAGAACCTCTGTTTATTGCAGCTAATTAATGCAGTGAATACGCTAGACAGAGACATTCTCAATCAACTGCACGTCCAGCTCATGGAACTAAGAAGCTGCAAAGGGTATAAACAATGCAATCCAAGAACCAGGAACATGGATCTGGGTAAGTGCTTTTCTTACATTCAAAAACTCCCCAAAGGAAATGGGGCTCTTACTTCCCATTATGAAACTTGTATCAGTCAAAAAGATTTTACTGTTTATTTATACTGGTAATGTCCTGCTGAGGTTGATAGCTGCATGCTCAAATTTTTGTATTTGTTCAATTTGCTATGTAATATTCCTTAAATGAAGAATGGTGCTTAACTGGTATAGTGAGGAGTATTGCAGGGGAAGGAGATAAGGAAGGAACAGAACTGATGAAAAGAGGGAAAGAATACTGTAGTAGCCACTTCCCAGTTCATAGACTTTAAAATATTCAAGGACAATTCAAGTTTGGACTTCTGGAGTTCATCTAGTCCAAACTTCTGCTCAGCACAGGGTCAGCTGTGAGGTCAGACCAGGTTACTAAAGGCTTTATCCAGCCCTGTCTTGAAAACCTCCAAGGGAACTTAAAAAGGACACGAGTGCAGTTTCCCCTACCTGTGTTACTGCAAGGTAGTTGTGAAATAGCAGCACATCTCAGAAGGGTGCCATTGTGCTACCAGGAGATGTGCTCTTGTAACAATGGATTCCAATTCCAAAACTAAAATTGGCCTTTACTCTTGTTCTAGGTTAGTTTTTTGCCCTTTCCTATTCCTTAAATTCTTTCTGAATCTGTTTTTTTTTATACTGCTTGTGATTTTTTTTTTTTTCATGTTTAATGATGATAGCAAACCAGGAGGTACAGTTACTTGTATTTCTCCTTTTTAAATTGCATTTCTTATACCCCTCAGTACAATTAAGTTGACATAAGAAATGCTATTTTAATAACATCATAGCCTTTAGAGCTTGAAGACCTCCACCCCTGAAATAGTTATCTATCCTGAAATATTATTTCAGGTCTTATTTAGTACGTGCCCCACATGGAGCTGTGCACTGCAAACTCAGCAGGTTTTGGCATTGCAATACACCACTGAAGGACATTTACAGAAAAGTTTAGAAGATATCTATCACAATTTACAACCTATTTTACCTAGAACAAGGGATTAAATACAAATACAGCAGCTACAGTTACCACATATGGCAGTATTTATCATAGCAAGACGTGCTAATCTGTTAATATTCCCGGGTCTTACCTTACCCGATGCCTTGTTGCATTGCAGGCGATGGGTAGTTGATAACACTGTTAATTTTTCTTCCTCTAGGACTTAAGGATGGAAGCTACGAGCAGTACAGGTACATAATTTTTTTTTTTAAAGTTAAACTATTATTTTCAAGTGTTACCTTCATGCTAAAGGAGTAAGTGTGGGATTGGGAACCACAGGGACAGGCACTGCCTGGAATGGCATCGCGAGATCTTTCCATGCCAGTTACTTGGAAACACTGCAGCTATTTCTATTGCGATGTCACAGCATGTTCTAATCTCTGTAGTCAGAATTCAGGCCCACCTCTTCTCCTTCCTCATCTCTCAGACTGTAGTGCTGGTGGTTTTCTTGGTGATGGTTAACTTTTTTCTCTCCTTTTGCTGCTTGAAAATTAGGCAGTTTCAGCGTCGAAAGTGGCCAGATGTGAAGAGACCATCATCTGCCAAGTCACTGTGAGTTGGGAGCAGTTCACAAAAAGCACTGGCTTCTCCTTACCTTTCTCTCCTTCACTTCTCTTTTTGCATGCAGCACCTTTTTAACATCATCATCTATTCTCATTGAATGCTTAAGTGGTCAGTCCTCTAAATTATGCAAGAAATACGATGCTGCCATCATTACAGGGAACTACTGTGGTACCAAACCTCTGGGTACATGTTTTCTGGGAACCTAGGAACGTTAAGGTCAAGGTAATTGCAAACTCGAGCAAAGGTGGATGCTCAGCTAAGAACCCAATTATGGTTAGCTGCCATTAACAATTAAGAGACCATTATATTGGTTTTGTCTAAATTTAAACTTGTAGCAGGTACCTGGCCCAGTGGTCTCCCACTCCACCCAGAAAGAACAAAATTGATTGTAATTTCCCAGAGTAGAGAGAGTATACCATGTATTTTCTTGCTATTTATCTAACCACAGCCTCATGTTGTGAGCAGAAAAAGCAAGTCAGAACACAGAGTAGACTACAGGACAGCTCTGTGCATTTTTATTCTGACATTATACTAAAACTAGGATTGCTTTTTGCTTACTTTACTGCCCTTTAAAATTTGAGGATGATATTCAATTCTCAACTTGCCACTGCTCAAAGGGGAGACATAAATTTAAAGACATGAAAAATAGTTACCTTTGCCATGCCAGTTACTGTCTCTGTATCTGCCCTTAAACAGAGTTGAGAATTCAGCTCATTAAAAATCTAAGGTGCTCTCAAATTGTGCAGTGAAAAAATGTGGAAAAATACCTTAACAGGCACAGTCCAGCATTCTCAGCTCACCCAAGAGGATTTGCTCATTTCATGGTAATATTTTTATTTCTAAGACATCAGAGACTAGCTTTAGAACTCAAATGAAGCGAGAATTAATGAGCTGCAAGTTCTGTACAGGTTGAAGTTTCACACATCACTGATTGTTTCTGTGAGACACCAGCTGTATTTTTCTAGCTGGTCCACAGTGTTTCAGTTGTTTTTTCCTGCATGGAACCATTGAAAATACATTTCTAGCCACTCCCTACTAGAATGTTATACACTAAATGGTGTTTGTTTTATTTTGAAGAGGACAACTGTGGGAAGGATGGGAGGGTTAACCGCCCCCAAGCGCTGCACCTCCATGAGGATACGAACTGGCCAGAACTTGAATCACTGTACAGACTGAATGGACACGTGTCTGACTGCAGAAGGAATCATCGTGTTAGCCTGGAGAACTGGAAAAACGCTGAGGCTGAACTAGATAGAACGTTTGCACTGGTGAGTGAATTAGATGCAGTGGAATGATGGGAAATGCTGTCAGAAATACAGGTCTGAAATCCCCTATTGTACCTGCTTTTTGCTTTGGATTATACCTCACCTGCTTCACAAAGCATCTTACTTCAAGAAGACACCACTAACACGGATCCAGGAACTGGCAGAAGAGGAAATACAGCCGCAGCCCAGCGAGGATTGCCAGCCCAGGCGGCAAAGTGTACACAAAGACAGGGGAAGTAAAACATTTTTCAGTTCAACTATAACTTCAGTTGTCATGAGAAAACTTCAAAGCCAAGTATAACTCTACAGCAAGATTTAGAAAACATGGATGCTCTTGTTTCTAACGGGGGTAAAGTTAATGGTGGAAAAGAACTTTTAGGAGGTTCAGGATTTGAAGCGAGCAGCACTGAATATTCTCAGCACCGTGATCATTTCTCAGATTTCCTCTGAGGATACATTTTAGTTCCATGTCTACTTCTCCATCCTATTGGCACCTCTAGGAAAATTAGAGAAAAGCTTGACTAACAGGACACAAGATTTTTTGAGGGGTTGTGTAAATATTGATCAATACTGTTTGAAGAGAAATTCCTTCAGGTTGTGAAGAATTTTGTTAATAAAAAGAGTGGAATGCCCACAAACCATTTCTCAAAATGTTACTTAATGTTGCATAGTACATTTCAGAATTTATCCATTTTTAAAAGTACTGAAAAATTTCAGTAAATGTACATCTTAAATTTTAATGAAATCAAATTTGTATGATGTTTTTTTATGTGGTAATATTCTACTGTGTGTTCAAAACCAAAACAATTCCTTTGAGGAAGCAGCATTTGCTTAGTAGGAAACTTTTACATTTATTTTTAAAAAAGGCAGCTCCAAGAAGTTCAATACTTGTAGCCAATAAAAAATAATCTCATTATAGTTTAGTCTACAGAAAAGTAGATGTTCTGAGTAACAGTTACTGTTTAAAGGCTTTTAAAGGGAAAAACCCATCATTTTAGTAAGGAAGCACAGTGTACAGAGTCTATTTGAGTATTTTCATAAGGACATTATTAAATGCATTGTAGTACAGGCACTAGCAGTGATATTTGTATTTATAATTTTTTTCATGTTACTCTGCAACCTGTTTTAAAGGCACATGCAGGAGGGAGCTCACGTGACAGACTCGACCAGCTGTGGCCTTCACTTTTAACAGAGGTACACAAACTTCACCTGCACTCCTAGAAACCCAGTGTAAAAACACATCATGGAAACTATTTTGGTAGCCTTCCTGGTTTTGCACAAATTCAAGTGGAATTACTTCACAAAGGATATAGATCCTCTGGTACCACACCACCATATACTCAAAAAATATATAATTGAATTTAGGAACTGAGGAAAAAACCAAACACACTCAGAAAGTGGCAGTGGGGTCTCTCATTGTATGTGCTATATCGTAAAACGAGGCTTGAGCTTGTATTTGTATCACATGTGAATAAGTCAAATACATTTCCCAAAATCTTCTTGCAAGTTTTTTTTTTTAATTATGGAAGTAATATATGATTGTCTGTCTTAATCTAGCCACATTGTTTCTAACCTGTTACAGATTTCATGGACTATCAGAAACATCTGCTAGATGGTGAGATCCTGGAACAATACAAATAAGTAAAAAATACTGACTTTGAACTCACCAGTAGAAACACATTTTGCTGTTTCCAGAGGAAAGTGTTAGCTTTCTGCCATTCCCAGTGAGTACACAGAGAGAGCACGAGGTTAGACTAAAAAAAATTGGCACTTACCTTTGGTTTGTGTTCAGCCTGTTGTCTCTGATGAGGGTGTGACTGTCCAGCTCCTGCGTGGCAGAGTTACTGCTCCCGTTACCCACCAGTGGGAAGCCTGAAAACTGAGCCCAGCCCTTTATACAGACACTGAGCAGCTCGTATGAGACACAAGCAGCAGCTGCTGTTTTAGTGAAGGCAGCTTGCTGCCAAGTTATGGGGAAAGCTACCACCTCTTCTCCTTTCAGCTCTGCTAAGGGCTGCTATTTACCTTGAAAAAGACATAAATGCCAGTCAGTGTTAATGCAACTTCAGTTGCTAAATGGGTCCTACAGGCAGAAGGTCAAAGTTGTCATTCCCTTTGCTTTATGGGCAATTAGGACAAAAAATTAAATCATTTGCTATCCATAGCTTTCCTCAGTACTAGCACTGGATTTTCTCTGACCTTTCCAGGATACAGTTATCAGCCTCAAAGCAGTAGACAGCTCATACACTGTGTCACCAAGTTCTGATTTTAAATAGAAACCTTTATTTACATTATTATTAACATCCAAACACAAAAATCAGAAGAGCAGTAATACCTTACAACCAACTCTTTATAAATCAGTCTCCGTGATTTTTCTGTTTTGCAAAATACAGATATTTCAAGCAATACTTATAATGTAAACTAAACTTAAATGCAATTCTCAATACTGTATGCCTTCTCCTGAGAATTTTTTAAATATTGCTCTCAGAATTACATGATTTCATACTTGCTGTATCATTCTGTCATCTGGTAGTCTGCACATAAATTCTGAAATAAAATGTGTGCTAATTGGTGCAACATTCAAATACTTCTGTCTTATGACTGAAAAAATGGTCCTGATTTTCCAACTTTAAAAGTAGTATTTTAGGCCAAGACTGGAAATAAATACTACATATGAATTTCATTAAAACATGGTTTCTGTGATCAAAAGAGTAACAGAAATGTAGCAAAGTGACACTCATTATGCAGCAGTGATCAGAGGTGGTTGTACTAGCTAATTGTTCTTTTACTGTTGAAAAATGTTACACAGGTTGTTTTTTTTAAAATATCAGGAAAATCTTCTATAGAATTGATATGACCAAACCAGAATTGATGGGAGATATTAAATTTTAACAGACCTCAGTTTTATTTACTGCAGTCAGGAAGATTTTCAAACTAGATGTAGTACTTACTTGGGATCAGTGCTGCCAAGAAAGATGTCATCAATGCATTTTAAAAATGCCCCCCCCTTCCCCTCTTAATCAAGTTTAAACTAAAAATCTTTGGATTCAGCAAAAAAGTAGATACTGTAAAGCTCCAACATTCTAAACACAGATGAGAAAATGATGATCCTTTATAACATCAGTCAGGTACCAGTTATACATAGATGTATAAATAGAATCACTCATTTAAGAAAAATTAAAAGGGCACAATGTATAAAGTAGTATATTGTCTAAGAGCTCACCTAATGAAAGCAATCAGGGTTTGTAGTTTCCATCAATATAATGAACAACTACAAAATATAAAGATTGTTCTACTCTGATTCAATATAAAAAGCAAGGGATTGTTGCCTTTCAACTTCAGTAGGCAGCATTTACTCAACAAATAGATATGTTCCAAGAAGTAAAAAAGCAGATAAAAGTTCCTTAGGCTTTTACAAGTTTTGCATTAAAACACACACATGAATTGGACTGAGGGTTTCAAATAAATACTATCAGCTAATCTATAGACTCAGCACTAATTGCAGAGACAGGGTTGCATAAAGTAGATCGACTGAATCTACATTCCCTTTAGAACACAACTGGCTGGATGCTAAGAATGAACCTTTTGAGAATATTTCTAGATAAAGTTATTTCTATTAAAATGGAAGATCACTGAATATTCTGAACAATAAAACCACCTCTTGCTTACAGTACCAAGAAGAAGCAATCAAGAACACAGATAATTACTTTTTTTTACTCACTTGGGAGAAGTCAGTTTTCCATTACACCGTGAACACCAGACCAAAAGCACAACACACCTTAAACATTGCCGAGTCATCCCTTAGGGAAGGTCAGAGGTTTGACTCGTTGTAACTGCCTGAAACTGGAAAATCTGTAAAGGGATCTTCAAGGAACCAAAATGGCAGGGAGGGGAACCTATCAGCAAATAATGTGAATAAACTTGTAACCAGACTTAAATACTGATATGAGAGAAACCTGCTTAGAAAATACATTCATTATGATTAGAACAATCCAATGAGGTGCAGACATTTGGTTAAAGTGTGGCTTAATATCCTTAAAGATTTCTGGATGTCATGTAACAACAACTATTTTGCAACAGACAAACATTTCTGAAGAACACTCAGAGTTCATTAAAACTGACCAAAAAAAGACACAATCCAGATTCATCAACTGAAAAGGCAGCATATAGAAAGACGTGGCCATCATGGCAAGTCCTAACATCTTACAATGCAGAGCCTTTTTGTCAAACTGCCTTAGGTGAAAAGAAATGTAACAAAGTGCTCACAGGTGGAGAAAGCATTTAACAACTGGTCTTTTATAAAAAGCTATATGTTAAAGATGTAAAAATAAATGAAGTGTTGAAGACCAAAGAAGAGGAAAATGTGGGCCAAAGTCACCCAGCTTCAAATTCTTTAAATTTAATTAAAAAAAAAAAAAATCTATTTGGACCTCAACTACACTGAGTTTACAGAAATCAATTTTGTTAAATATTTAGCTTCACAAACTCTGCAAAAATGAGTTAGTGACCTACAAAAGTCATATATATAATACATTATCTTAAAGATCATATTTACAAAATGTATTCACAAAAAGACTGCAAAATTCTGATTCAGACTGCAGTGCCTTGCCTTGAGTTTTCTGAAGTTATTTTCAAAAAGATGAAAGATTATTGCTCTGATTTCCATACACAGAAAACATTACATTATGCAGTCTTTTCAAATAATTCTAAGAGATTGTGTTTGAGAAGGAACACGAGTACACCCTCCTTTCATATTAAGTCCTTATCAAAGATATTGCATTAATCCATTATATAGTCTTTTATAAAGTGCACTCAGCTGCACATCAATATGTAAATATTAGTCACAATTGTTTTTAAATAATTTAAATTTATTAGCCTCTCTTTTTACCCCTTGGCTTCAATGGACAGGATTTTGGACTAATAGGTGCCAATTCATTTTGCACTGCTACTTTGCTTGGGAAATCCTGACTCTTGGGGATAAGAGATTAAAAGCAGCATTTATATTCAGGAATTAATATAAAAGAGTCAAGGCTAGGAACTACATTCTCTGTCAGATACCATTACTAGAGAAATCAGAAAATTCTTACCACCGTGACTTCTCCAGGCACTTTTGTCTGCCTGTAGTTCAAGGGCTTTGGATAGCTACAGTAAAGAGATAAGGTAAACCTGGAGTCTACCCAGCGTAGCTACTAAAATGCCACTGCCAAATTCACATTTCTAGAGGCAGAGCGCCAAAAATACTTATGCCTTTTTTTGTACAGCACAATATACAGTAACACAGAGACTGCCTCTATTAAATGTATTTTTGTTGGGTTTGGTTTCTGTTGGGTTTGTTGGGGTTTTTTTTTTCCCCTCTGAATTAAGTAACTGAGGACATCGTGGTGATCGACAGGAAAAATCACTGGTTTCCGTAAGGCCAGTACTAGTTGCCGTGAAGAATGCGGCGCTTTCCTTTACAACACTAGTGCATCGTTAATACAGCGCATTCTTGTCTGAAGATACGGTTCTAGGTGTCAGCAGTATTTCTGTTAAAGAAAAGAAGAAGTATTCAGAGAAAATAAGAACCACCTTTGCTGAAAAAACTGGTCAACATAGTGCATATTGAGGAGGAAGGTACTGAGAGTCAATTTCTAAGAAGGATAGCGGTTTAGTGCTCCACTTTGAAGATAAATTTGTAGAAAATAAACGCTGTTCCAGAATTTCCTAAACACATTATTTGGGTATCTTCACTGTATGACATTTCACCTTCATTCTCCTGTCTTTATAAAGGTAATTGTTATATCAAGGTCCTCCAGTATCTTACTTATACCCCAGAAGTCCTCAGGTTATTTTGGCTGCTTCCTGAGGTACCTTAGACAAAACTTCATGAGGTACTTTCTACTTGAATAACTTTATCTCAATATTACATTGCTCACCCCTTGGTGTTTTGTGGAAAGATTACAGCAAAAGCATATTTAGTATTTCAGCCTTCTGTGCAGTGCCTGGTATTAGCTCATTTTTCCCTTAAATAAGAGGCCTAAATTTTCCATGGTTTCTTGCTGTGCATACACAAGTTATTCTAAGGTATTACAAGGGGAAGTATCATCACCAGCTTCTGCCCGAAGGAAGATACTGTGCTACCAAGATTCTTGGTCTGACTCATGAGAGCCACTATACATACACTCTTCTGCATCTGCTGAAGATGCTTTGCACAAGCTCTGTGTTTTGGTCTCGGGGGTTTCTCCAGGCTCAGAAGTATTTAATCATCCTTTGTGCAGTTTAAGCCTTGATTCTATCCATGATACTTCAAAGTCAACAGCTAATCACAGCATACGGCTCGGGTTCATCATGGATTTGGTTTAAATATCATAAAAAGCAAGGTATCTCTTGGGACATACAAATGGTAAGTTCAGAGATGTAAATGCAAACAAGGGTAACTGAGAACAGGCTTGTGCCAGAAGAATGGCTTGAAGCAAATTGTCCTCAATGGGAAAAGAGTCAACAGATCTTTTCATCAGTCTTTATGTACAGCTTACCTGGTCTGGACCCATGGGCATCCCTGACATAGGCATGGCATTAATATTCATCTGTCCAATATGGCCACTGCTGCCATTCATGTGCATCATACTGTAGGCTGCTGGGTTACCTTGATGGCTGAACTGCTGCTGTGGGAAAGAACTGAAGGACAGATAAAATTACCTTCCAGGAAGCTCACACACAGATACATTGCCTTCCCTGCACCACCTGTCAACACGTGAAACATAGAAACTCTTTTTACATTTACTTGTTTCCACCTAATATCTGTTTAACACAGAAACAAGTTTCCCTTCCAGAAGGAATGTGGAATTTTTAGATACGCACAGAATGTGTGTGCATTTCCTGTTGTAACCTTTTTGGAGGCTCCTGTTAGGGCTGTACATTGTAATGCTATTCTCAACTTTTTTACTTCCCCCCCAAGTTATTTTTTCAATATTCAAAGACTGAATGTTGCTTCCTGTTACAAAGACTGCAGAGGTCCAATGTGAAGAAATGGAGCTAAGCATAAGATACATATAACCAGTCTGTTTCCTAAACCAGAGCAGGATCAAGGACAATACAGACACTAGAGAGACAATTATTTTTCTCTTTTCTAAATCCTTTTCCTACTACAAGCTATTTAACACAGCTTCTACTTTTGACAGACGGAAAGACAATTTTGGAGCTCTAGGTTATAACTGAGTTCACCTGCTCCTGGCCATGCTTCCCGAGGGCCAGCCCTTCATCTCGGGGGACTGGTACATTGTTGCTGTCTGAGGATGCTGCATCATAGCATTCTGGGAGGGTCCAATTCGTGATGACATCATTGGGTTGGGAGGGCTTGATACTCTGCTAAATGCAGGATCAGGTTGCTGGCTTATTCCTTAAAAGACAAAGGGCAGACAATATACTTCAGTTATCATCACCTAGTACTTTTAGTTTTATGTTCTTGCAACACAAGAAGGGAAAAAGTAATTCTTTTTTTGCATTTTTCAGAATTATTGGTATTTAGGTAGTTTGGATTAATAGCAAATGAAGGGAAAAGAATGCCAGACAGACAAAGAGCCAGCATGTTAGTACTAGTACCATAATTAGGTGAATAGGAGAATTGCTGTGGAGGAACTTGAGCCATTGGAGGGCCTGTCAAAGCACTATCCATGCTTCCTGAGGCAGTCACGTTTGGTGGTGGACTGAAGGCTTGAGGTTGCTGTTGCTGCTGCATCATCATTGCCATCCTCTGTTGTCTAAAATGATGACTTATTAGCTCCCTGTTACGCTGAGCCACCATTTGAGCATTAAGAAAACCTTGCTGCTATCCCCCAAAGAAAAGAAAAATCGTATTAGAAAACATTTTTACAAATGAAATCACGTTAGAGACAATCAAAATCAAACCACCTACACTCTTTCTAACTCTAAGACCTGGCATATCCATTACCAGAACAGAAAGTTAAGAAAACCCACAGCCAGTACAAAAATGATGAAAATAGCAGACAAAGGCTTTCATTAAGTTGTCATTAGTGCAATAACAAATGATAAAGTAGATTATCTATCACATCCTACACAGAAAAGACTATTGACACACTATGTTGATAGCGTGACATAATGAACAAATCCCCCTGAAATCTCATAAATAGGAGAGGTAAAAACCCACCTTTTTTTAATTCAACAGAGGAAAAACAAGACAAGAAGGAATGCTGTGAAACCATGAAAGAAGGTCCAAATTCTAAACAGGCATGTAAAAGATGTGTCTATTTAAAAATGACTGTTTCAGGTGGCTGGTGTAATAATTACTCACCTGTGATCCCACCTGTGGCTGCATAACGGGTCTCATCACTGACGCATTGCCACTGACTGGGCTTTCCATCTTCATTTCAAGCGCTTGACGGGTCTGATTCATAAACTTGGAAAAAGACATTTTAGCACCGTTAGCTTGAACAAAGTTTCCAGTATCTGAACAAAGTAACAGCAACTCCTTAAAAAGTTTCTTTACAAACCTTTTCAATCCATAACGTGCAGTGGTTAATTTTTGCCGTGTTTGATGTACTTGAAATACCAAACTATTCAGTTAAGCAGCTCAAAAACACACAAAAAGAAAAACCCGCCAAACAGTGCAGCACTGGCTTTTTTTTTTTTCCCTTCTCCCACAGTCAACACTTTTTAAGAATAAACATATAGCAGACTATCTTTTTGTTCCAAATCATGTTTTGGGCAGAAGGGTATAATCACTAGTTTTGCTTAAATGATAAAATTCTGTCTCCTTCCCGCTCCATCACAAAACCCCAGAGCCACGCAGACTGAATTAGTGTCACGGAATAACCAAGAGAGAACACAAGATCTCCTAAGGATTAAACACTGCCATTCCATGTCACACAGCAGTACCTTAGTTTTCAGTTTTATTTGTACATTGTATTTGATATCAGGATTGCAATTTGACATGGGGAATTCAAAACTGAAATCATGCAGCAATTTTTTCAGCAGTGATTTCAACCCGGTGTTAAGATCTACATGGCTGTGTCTACTCTCTCACCTTTCATACTAAGAAAATATCTAAAAATGACTTCAAAACAGTAAATGGAATACAAACCCTATTTCAGTAAGCTCAAATACTTAGTTAGAAACACAGCTGAGGAGAAGTAACATTTGATTTGTGGGAGAAATTCAATCACCCATTTAATGATATCGGAGAGATTCAGGAAAAATACTAAACCTTACTATGAATAACGAGATCATCCAGAGCTATGTAGTGAGAGACTACTGTTTTAAGTAGCAATAGTGTTGTGTGCTGCAGGAACCAATCCAACCTGTAGCTAAGGAGGCTGATAAAGGAGAAATATTTGTCCTGTTCTTTCACTCCAGCAGCCATTAGGCACTCTGTGAAAAGTACTGTCAGAATGACAGATCCAGCCTGTCAATCATCTGCTGCAATGTCAATTTTCATATTTGTGAAGCAACACAATTCAGTCACTGGCACCTTATTCCATTCTGAAACAAGACAAAAGTGTAAATGCAGGAGCAAAACATTACCTGCTGCCCCTGAAGCCTCTGCTGGAGCTGCATGCGGAGCTGCTTTGGTGTGTTGGTTCGAGGTCTCATCACGTTCGCTCTAGGATGCATACTTTGCAGTGGAAAATTGCTCTGTTGGCTCATCTGATTCATCACTGCATTAAAGGATGGCTGTTGTCCCTGAATGTTACTAAAACCTCCTGGCATTGCTGCTCCTTGCCCTTGATAGGGCTGACCATATAATGAAGGCTTCTGGTCAATCATAACTGAAGATTCCTGACCTTGAAATGCATCTTGTTTGGGTTCCAAAGCTTGTCCCTTCAACAGACAGAAAAGGCTTTCACTAGCAGTATATTCTTTAAGTAGGAATTCCTAAAGAAACAGTAAAGCTAACACTGCCTACAACAACCAATAGCTTCTTGGGTAGAACAGAGCATGCACAGATTACTATTAGTTTTGTCTCCAGACAAATGAAATAGCAGAAGTTATTATTAAAGATAACACTTTACTTTTTTTTAAGTAAGTTCTGCTGCACACTGCTTACGTAGGCCCATCAGTACCATTACTCAAGCCCTTCCACACTTTTAAAGGGCTATTTGTACAAATGGCAGTGTGATTTTGTGGTTTTTAGCAAGCTCCAAATTATTCATAGAATTTCTTTTTCCTATTTGCTAGCCATGCACATTCAAGCTGGAACTGGAGGAGGTGGAAATGTCCTACTCACTAACACGTCACTGCCAGTCAATATTTCACAACCCAAGCTCAGCTGACAATAGTTCTATTAAAGAAACCCAAAACAAGTCTCTGCTTATAGAATTATGATTTACACCCAACTCTCCTCCCCATATACCAAGGCATATTACAATAAATTTAGACAAGCAGATGCCAGTTTTTGTAATGCACAAGGAGTGTAATCAATACTGAGCTTCTCCAATGAAAATCACTGCTCAACACAGATGCCTCCAAAGGCTGGTTTAGGAAAATGAAGACAAGGAATTGAGGAAACACAGCGAGATTACTTTGGAAGTAACAAAATAATACAGGTTCTTGGAAAATAAATGGCCAAAAATCTCTGTTCACTTACTTGGTTTACAAGATCAGGAATTCCTAATGCTCTGTCAATTTCTTCCAGACTTGTGACATCCGTGTTACTCAGCAATGTGTGCAGCTGATCCAAAAGGGCCCTCTCGTCATTCTGGCCTTCCATATTGGGTGCCGGACATAAGAGGTCATCCAAAGAGTTTCTAACTAATTGTCTATAAAACATTACAACCATTATGGACTATAAAGGCAGATATATAGTTTTTATATAATATATTGACCTGGAGATGATGATTAAGTACTATAATTGCCCAGAAGACAGAAGTAAAGCCTAAGAACTTAAATCCCAAATTTAGGTCCTAAAATGTCCAGTCAACCACCACCTATCCTTGAACATCCATAAATTCTGTTTTCTCCTGGCTTCCCCATGTGCCATAAAGACACAATTTCAGATTTCCCCATTTCTTTTTTCCATGCCTCCCAACTCAAGGATTGATTGATGTTGTTAGCAATGCCTTTTGTGGAGCTGGGTTAAAAGATACCCAGTGGCATATGATGAGAAAACAGCAGCAGAAATGGAAACAGATTCTGAGCCCAATCTCTTATCCCCACTGTATATGCTACTTTTTTTTTTTTCTTAATTTCTTCTGACAAACAGTGAACAGTTCTATGTTAACTTATCTTAAAACCTTCCCCAGTTCTACCTGTTTTGTGAACCCCGTGATGTTTGCTCCATGGACAGCATGTTGTCAGGCCACGATCCTGGTTGGTTAGAAGGTCCTGGCTGTCCATATGGATTCCCCCCCATACCAATATTTATCTCATTTGGCCCTGCAAGGTGAAAACATTTGGGTGATTTTAATAACAAAAGGTGTCATCTTGCTGTCCCAGAGTTCATATAAAGCATTGTGGATGATCACACAAATTGTCAAGCAGCTTCATGACCTTTCCATTAGCATATTTTAAAATGTGTAAGTACATAAACTCAAAATCATTTGAGAAATATAACAGACCACAGATTTAAATATGACAATGATGTAAAGCTGCTACCCTATTAGAGCAGAATTGCTATTTCTAATCCTTAAGCCCCTAAAATAGGAACTTGACTGATACAGCAACTTTACATTAAAAAAAAAAAATTCCTCTGGCCAATTAAATCTGGGTACTAGCAAATATACAGTAACAGTGACATCATCAATTGGCATTTAAAATTCCAAAACAGGGTGAAAATTAAAAGAAACAGAAGGTATATAATATCATTTGGTTCTCTGGGAGTTCCTTCTACCTCTTGAGAGACACACAGCACTACATAGGTGAGTTTGTGTCATCCCATTATTTTCCAGTACTTGTGGGAATCCCAGTCAGGGAACAGCCTCTACCCCAAAAAGCCTCTGGATGACAAGCTGGCATTGTACCAGAGCTGATGATTCTGATACTGAATGCTTACACACTAGGGAGGCTGTGCGAGGTAGGACAACAAAAAGCAGAGAACTTACTCATGTGAATCATCTGCTGTTGCAGCACTGGTCTCGTACCAGGTATGCTGTTAGAGCGGACAGGCAGCCCCGACATAGAGCCACCCGCCGTGGCTCTGGGAAGGGACGCGCTAAACTCGGGTCCTGCTCTCAGCATCGAAGCAGAACTTGTGGGTTCCAATCTGTTCACCTTGGAGTTTGGCAAACCCCAGTCTCCTGACTGATGCTGATTCATAGCTACAGTCCTGTTGGGAGCACTTGCTATAATGAAGAGCAGAAAACAATCATTTTTAATCTAGAATACATTACAGATTTGGGGTTTAGAATTATTTTTATGGGGTTTTTGTTTTGTTTTACCAACAAGGACACCTGCCAATGACAGAGAAATTCACTGAAATCCTAACAAAAACATCTGAAGTTTATCATGAAGAGTTTTAAATCAAAGACCCATATCCATCTAAATATACTTTAAAATATTAATTGCTGACTGCCATCATGACCTGTTCTTGCTTCTATCTAACAAAACTATGTGTTAAATTCAAAACTCAAAATAGTAAAAAATAATTTAACTACTAAACAAAAGTAAATTACTGGTAAAAACACGTAGATGGTAAGCAGTTATATTATAACTGTTATATTAACAGTTTTCTTATAATTTTAGCTAGGGATAATAATTAAAAAGTTCTTATATGCTAATACTAAAATTCATATTCTTTAACATTAGGGTTTCTTCTAACCAAAACTCATATTATGATCTTGCAATTTTTTTATTATTTTTATTTTTATTTTTTTTACATTAAAGCTTTTCCCTTTACAATCTATTTGTACACAATCAACAAACCTAGACTTGCTCCAAAATTTTCCTGGTTTTCAATCATTCTTGGACTTCCACCCATCAAGTTTTGCTTCTGTAACATGGAGAACGCATTGACATTCCTCGCTGGAGCACTTGAGACCGCAGGGCTGTCTAAAGACATGGCTCTGTTGAAAGGTGGGCGGGTATTCTGCACAGACTGGGGGCTCCTCAGACCTGTTAAAGAATTAAAAGATGCTTGAAACTGTACCTTTTAAATAGAAAGTACATTTTACTCTAATTGTAAAACCAAACTGATATTAGACGAAATTCCTTACCCGACAGGGCATTTCCTGGAAATAAGGCTTGCTTTGTTCCAAGGTTATTTCCATTTGCAGACATAGCATTATTGTAAAACTCTGAACTAGTCAGATCACCTAGAATTGCATCCAAATTATCCAAGTCTCCACTCATCTGGAAAAGAAGTAGTAAAATACCAAGTTTATTTACTCTCAATGGCTGTCCTTCAGCTTTAATTGAGATTCTCGCTGGTCTTGAAAGATATTTCTGGGAGACAAATGTTGTAGTTCCCTGACAGTCCTTGGGCAAAAGCATTTCCAGAGAACTTCAGATATCACTTAGTTACATTTTTTACAGTATTTTTCTTGGCTAATTTTGAGAAGAGAAATTGGAAGTATATATAAATAAAAAGAAAAGCATCTTTGACTAGAAACATTTCAGTCATCACAAATTACAAAGATAAAAGCACTAATGAGAGCAAACAATGTCAAGAATGTGTACCCTTCAGTGGAAAATAATGTATTTGTCATACACAAAAAAGCCTAACTTGATCACTGGTAAACACAACAACACATGAAAACTACCCACAGATTTTTCTGGTCAATCAGAAAATCTTTTTAAAATTGTCTTTAAATCAGATGCAGTTTTAACAGAAAGAGAATTGCATATGTAGTGGATTCATATCTTCACAAACCAAGCTTCTCTCTATATGTTAATTAGATCTCAAGGAGCAAGTACTGAAACTGTGCACTGGGTACTGTTACCCAAGGGTTAGTGACTTTTCTGCAAGTGGTACTCAAAAAAATGTTACAGGAGTTTCATTCATAGTCAGCCATTAACTCATATAAAAAATGTGCAGTAATTTTTTATTTACATAGTTATTACTGACTTGGGAAATCCAAATTCTAAGATATCAACATGTTTGTAAACTGACATACTGACCAGTATTATTTACTTTGAAGAACTTCCAATGTGACTTAGAAACTAAATACAAAAGAAATATTATCTACACTTTATAATTCTAAGAACAGCTGTCCCTAACAAGTATGCCACTGCTTTCAAAAGAGTTGCTCCATGGTGAAGTAGTTTATTATATCATGACATTTCTTGGAATTTCAACTTTAGAAACATTGAAACAAATAAATATACATATATTTATTTGAATGCTGATTATATATATTTTCAGAACAACATTTTACCTCATTTAAGGAAAGAAAAAGAGTGCTAAAACCAATGAATGAACTAAAAAAAATACTCTATAGTTAATTTTAAGTATTGCACATTTTTGTGTATTGTTTGTATTTTCATGTAAGTTTTACCTTTTGCTATTTTATTGCCAACTAATTACAGAGGCACTTATAGCTCCGTTCCCTAATAAGCCATAAAAACAAGTATGTGCTAGGTGAAATAGCAGGTGTTAAAGATCTGGTTTTATGCAGTAATTTGTAAATATATGCTACCTTAATCATACCATAACTTAAGGGTGACATTAGTCTAGGACTTCAGTACAGCACATTTGGTTATACACCAGTCTGTAGTTCTCTTTGTGCTTTAACAGTTACGATAAAACCTGAGCACATCATTTCACACCATTGGCACAGAACTTTCTTAGAAATGTTTACACAAACATACTAAAGTGTTCTATTTTTAGCCATGCACTGTAATAAGAAAATAATGCTTTGTTCACTACCACCATTTCACATCATACTGTACCTCCTCCGTTGGTTCCGTTTTTATTTTCATCTCTTTCTCTTGACTCGAAGTAGGGATTGCAGAACTACTGCACTGCCCCATTTTATTGTCCACACTTTCCACTTTAGGCTTCAACTCTTTGGAAAGCGGGTCCTTAACGTCATCTTTATCTAACAGGTATCTTAGTAAAGCGTTGTTTTCCTTCTTCTTTGGGCTCAGTTGCTCCTGTTTGACAGTGCCTTCTCCACAGGGGGCTGTGTTACTAGTGTCATGGTACGTGTCTTTACCAGTAGCTTCAGCTGTGATCTTGGCTACCTCTGCAGGAGAATTGCCATTCTGCAACAATTTGTGCAAAATCCTATGCTTCTCCTGCAGGAGCGACCCATGCATGTTTGAGGAGGAGGATACCCCTCCAGATGTTGATGAGGAAACTCCTGAAGGACTGGTAACACTGGTGGAAGATTCTTTACAATTTGAGTCTAAAGGTGAGTTGGATGCTGTAGAATGTCCTCTTTCATCTGAGGAGCACGTGAGTAGCTGAAGCAGTTTTTTATGCCCCTTGCTTTCAGACGGTCCCCTCTGACTTTCAGATGCCTCCAGATTCCCCTCTTTACTATCTTTTTCACTAAGGAGATCTCTGCTGTTTGACTGGCAGATGGAACTTTCCACTTGGTTTTGTTCACAATACAAACTAGAAGGGCTTTTGGAGTCCTGGGTACTCGTTTTACTTTGCTGAGCTATGCTTATGTTTGGGGAATTATCCAATTTTGGACCCGGTGAAGAAAGTGTTGATAAAAGGGAAGTTCCAACACCCTCACTAATGGCTTGAAGAGCACTAAGAGAACTGCTTGAGAAAGTGCTGTTGGTGGTGTTGCTGGCAGATCCCATTGGAGAGTGCATACCTGTATCACAGGACAGAGATCACACATTAGAGTACAGTACTGTCTGTCTCTACTTTTCCTTTGGATTATGTGTGACTGCCACATTGAGTTACTAATTTTCAAATAAATTTTTACTATGAAATTAGGTATACTACAATTAAGTAACACATACAGGGTCATATAGAACTGTTAAAAAGGATGAAAGATGGAATTCACATAACAGTGAGAAAAGAGCTAAAAAAAAAAATAAAAGCTTATAAGTTACCTGTAACTGGAGAAAACTGATGTGAATTCATTTTTGGACTCCCTCGATTCCTGGGAGATATCATTAGATTCTGTTGGTTGGAAGTTAAACCAGGACTACCATGTGGTGGGCTACTTATATTTAGCCCATAACTGTTGTTCTGATAAGCAGGGGACTGCATCCCAGGTCCAGAGTTCACTGGCCCCATATTGCCAGGGCCTCCATATCGAGCACTGCTCAGCTGACCCACTGCATTGGGATCTCCCATTCCATAGTTCCTGTTCTGCATTGGCATGCCTTGACCAGGTGACATGTTCATAAGACCACCAACAGAATTTGTGTTTCCAGCCACAGGTGTTCTCATGTTTTGCCCAACTGAATTAGGATTTGGCCGATATCCATTTTGTTCTCTGTAAGTTCAACAACATCCCCAAAAACCCCAAGAAAACCAATTAAAACCTTATTTGGAATCAAGTGCTATAAAGACAGAACATCATAATTAAATAATTTTCCAAATATTTTTCCAAAAAGAGCAGTGAGAATTCAAGCTTCCACAAAAGCAGAACTAAGCCAGGCCACTCATTTATTCATTACAGAAGTGCTTGGTCCTTTAGGTGATTTGAGTTATAAGCACCTACAGTATCACCCCTTCAAAAGGCTTTCATAAACAGTCATTAGTCAGATTTATCAGTTTAAACATCTTCCTCCTTTGACTCCCTTCCTGAGTCAATGCATGACACCAGTCTACTGTGCACTCTAATGATGCTCTGAACAATCTCAGCTACTCATTTTTCAGTGCCTGGAGGCACATTAATGCCAGAAGCAGAGTGCCTCCAGAGTGGCATTTCAATTATTCTTGCAATCAACAAGAACAGGTCACAGGAAGTGCTATTTAAGGGACATTTAACTGAGTCATCAATGATGCATCTGAGGGGCTTTTGTTGTCTTTTTAATTGGTGTGCAATTAAAGAGAATAAGATAAAGCATGTGACTGAGCATTTCTATTTTCATTGTTTCATCGTTATAAATGCTAACCCTAAAGAATAATGAATACATAATACAGGCTCCATGCAGGTACTGAGGATAAACCTCTCTTTTGACTGTGACTGTTGTTCTGCCACACAGTTAAGCTGGGAGTGCCAGTGTTAGGTTGATACATTTATTTGTATGCTATGCAACTCTGCTTCCCAAGTTATTCCCCCTCTGTTTGAGTTTTAATCAGATAAAATATTTTGGCTTACTATTTTTTTTTCAGGTATCCTCAAGGTCAGATATATTTTTGAAAGCGATGGCACTTAAATGACAAACAGATACCACTAATTTACCTTTGAAGAAAATGGGTAGAGACAAATCCGTGGCGGTCATTAGTCACAGGGTTTCGAAAGAGTTTACTCTTTGTTTGTGCTGTCACTATAGTTCCATCCGCTAAAGAAAACCGATACAACGGGGTTTCAGCATGACCTTGTGTATAAGCTGCAAAAGAAGTACATAAATACAGTTTGTATTTGAAAATTCAAGTACTATTAATATGCACTCTACAGATTTTTAACACAGTACCCTTCATTTGCTAAAGATGGTAAAAAAAAAGACATATCGGAGACAGATACTCAGAAAAATGAAGTGTAACACATTTGCTCCTAGATTAGTGGAGGGAAGACAAAAGCAAACAAGATTATTTTGATGCTGTAGTATTTTGTGCTTACTGTGCCCAGCTGGCAAAGTTCTAAATTTGTTAACAGATTTCCAAGGCTAGGATAATAAGTTTCCAGGGCTTCTCCTTGGGGAAAAGGACTAACCATAACTAAAGTATTAATTGCACTAAAATATAA
Source organism: Caprimulgus europaeus (assembly GCA_907165065.1). The sequence goes on from OU015541.1 coordinate 9,769,927, forward strand.
AGGTAATTAATATGGAATAGAAATAAAACTTGGAAAATTTCAGATGAAGTATTTTTAAGTTTAGAAGTTTTATTTCCATCAAAAAATTGTGGAACCCATTGCTTTTAATCTGAGCTCCAAATTCCTTGTTAATTTAGGATTTATTTAGTCAGTTAAGTTGAAGAACTTCCAATGGAATGGAAACTCCATTTTCTGCCAGTATAAGTTACTCTTTATTGAATATCTCCTCTACTTGAAATGTTTCATGAATCCTTCAAAAAGACTAGAGGTTAGGAAACTTAGAAAATGTCATCTCTCTTACTGAAGACAGTGGCTGTACTTCACTTTATCTATCAGGATCATAAAATTAGCATTACAAAACACATAACACTGGAACACTGAAAATATTTTGAAACCTTGTGCCTTGAATAAGAAAAAAGCCTCAACACAATTGTTACCACTTTTAGTGAGCAAACCTTTAACAAAAGAAAGGATGAATTAAAATAAAAAGAGAGTCAAGCTTCTGTCAAACAAAGCTAACAGCTAATGATAATCAAGGATTACATGTTATTACAGAAATACAGCTGTCATTGTCATTGCTATATCCACCTGTGGTAAAACAGGTTACTTTGGGCTCCCATACCAGATCACATATCTGATATTTTCCATGGAAATTGGAAAAGAGATACATTAGAAAAACCAAATAACTTCTGTCAGGATTCCTATTTCTCAAGAGGTTATCCTCCTTCAGCTTGTAACTATGAGTCACAGCAATTAAGACTAACAAAAATATGAAAAAAATGAACACAGGCAGAATTATAACTTTTGTTTTACAGAAAAATGCAGCCACTAGGAGAAGCAGTACAACCAACACTGCAAACAGACTTTTACCTTCATGATAGTGGCGTTTGTTTGACCATGACTGTCCATCATTATGGCATAAGAACCTCTGAATACACCGACGAATTATATCTTCAAAGCCAGGTCTCATGGAAGACCGTAATGAGTTTGTATCAATGTTGACAAGTTTGCCTGTAACAGGAAAGAAAATACACAAATTAAACTCTTTATGACTATAGCAATCCTTTCTCATCAGTATGGTACATTTCAGAAGGCTCCAATATAACCATTTTAATTGTTCATCAGTCTAACACCAAATTTTAAGTATGCAGAAGTGACATTTATTATCTGCCACATGAAAAAATGATGTTGCTTGTTAAAACATCAATTTTCAAAGTAATTTAGATTAAACTGAATAAGATGAAGTTAAGCACCCACAGGTTAATGTCAGAGCTTTAGAAAACAGTCTCTGGCTACAGGCACCCAAAGGATGGAAACACAGTAAAATTTTCAAAAATACTGCCCAACTACATCCACAAATGATCATAATAAACACTAACTGGCATCTGAAAAAGCCCCATCTAGATTATATAAGTATTTCAATTTAAACAGCATAAAACACTTTGCACATTAGCTCATGTACTGTGGAAAATACAAGCATTCTAAAGAACTTCCATTAGCTTCACTTATGATTTAAAATACATCTTATGTGTAAAGGAAAGCACAATGACAACCACTGGAAATGCTGCCAAGTTAAAAGACAAGTAATGCTGCATACAAAGCTGCCAAACAATAGCATACTAGCAAAGAGACAGAAAATGCATCCCACTGTTCTTGTTATACCCCACTGCCAACAGAGGTATATTGCAAAAACCCGTTGGGAATTCTCAGTATGAATTCTGCTAGTCACTACAGATACATGATTTCTTTACATACTTGATTTATTTAAAACCTGAGCACACAGACAAAAAAAGATACCTTCATACCTTCACCTTGGGTACATTTCTCACCTGAAAGATCATGTCTTGTAATAAAGCTCTCTGGATTTGTTGGAAATACCCTTTCTGCAGTTGTGATACGACGTGCCACACAAATCATACAGGACTGCAAATCTGTATTAAAAAAAAAGTTTCTTCTTTAATTTGTCTCCTGTTTTATTCTATTAAAGCATCTAATAAAATAGCTGAAGTGTCCTTCACTGTTAAAATATAAGTATAAACAATAAGAATTTAAGTTTTTGCATTCTGTTCCTACTTATTTAAAATGGATTGCAAAAGCCACAGATTTCATACCAAATACCAAAAAGCTTTACTTGGAGATGTCTGCATAGTAATTCCACAGAATTTCCTACCTTCCCCCTCTTCCATCATAGCTCTTGGCTGAGATAAAGCAAAGCACTGCATTGTTTCATATCTTTGACGTACATCCTGGTGGCTGCCTACATCTTCCAAAAGATCATGAGAGGTTTTCACCAGCATCCGGCAATTGAATGTATGACTTTTCTGTCTAGGTGTTTCGTTGGTCCAAGCAACTCCATTAACTTAAAAGAACACAGTAAGAATTCATAAAAATCTTCAGATAAAAATCAATTCATAACTGATTTTTCTTAATTTAGATACCTTTTTCCTAGATTAGAGAGATTAAAGAATATTTTAACGTGCTTTCTCAATATTCCATCAGTTACCTTGGGAATCGTAGCATTGAGAACCAAGTGAAAAACCCTCTTTCCCTGACGTGACACTCAGTCACTTGAAGGACAGCTGAAAAGTCATTCACATATTTAAAAATTAAGCAGTTCCCTCTGCTAGTCTTGTGGCTTTAGGCAACATGTTCCTTTAGTATTTTTGTAAGTTATATGCAAACAAATTGCAAAGGCTAAAGTACAGTGTGAATTTCCAGCACATTTCTTTCTAGTGGTGTGCTTTAATAAGAACACAATAATATTTTTTAAGAGCAACATACTTCTATAGTCAACTATTCTTTGTGTTAGTAATTTGTTGTGAAAGGTCATCTATTACAGGTTGTTTTCTTCTCTGATTGTTTTCAAATAGCTTAGTAACAGTGTAGTAAGTCAGCTTTCATTACCTGAAGATTTGGGTAAGTTCTTAAGAAAGTCCTTCCGGTCCTCTTCATGCAAGATACCGTAGACACTTGTATTAACCAAATCTTCTTGTTTATATTGCAGGTACTGTGTGACATTTTCTGAAACAAATACTATGTTCCCATCTCGATTTACAACAAACAGGAAACCGTCCAATGCCTAAATATTAATGTGACAACATAACATGTAAGACATACTGCCTAATTCTGAACATAATTTAGTTTTAAAAACGATGTGAGTGAAAAATGTCAAGTTGCAATACGTGCATTTTTTTTCAAGGGTAGAGCTGAAGTTTTAAATTTTTCTCAGAGGAAAATTGTGTCTGGTAAGGAATTATTTCAATATTAAAAATTAATCTGCTCATTTGTTATTCCACTGTGATAACCAACCTTCTTGTTTCATTCTTGCTTTATTTGAACAGAAGATAATGAATTTGTAACATCATTTCAATTGCTGGCAAATTGAAACAAGAAGAAATTCAGTAGAACTAAGTAGTAAGATACAGACATGAAGACATTTCCACCAATAAGCGAAGAGATAAGAGGGTCTATTCATATCTTAAAATACTATATTTTCTTAACTGAAAAGAAAAATTCAGTATCTATGTAAAACAGTTATGTTTTTAAAGTGCTTTTTAATGGACTTGTAAATATGGGATTGGTTTTCTAGGCATAAAGAAAAGGTATATGCTATGTACCTTTTCTTGCAACTATTAGGTTATTTTACTTGATGGCAACATTTGTTTAAAATGCTTCACAACTTAGAAACACAAACCCCAACACACATCACAAATCTCTAGTCTTTGCTTAACCTCATCCATTTATTTTAATGTCTATCCCTTAAAAAAGGCAAAATATTCCTTGTATTACTAAGCACTGCTTTACTAGTAATTTGCTAATGACTGCTGGAGAAAGTAAAGCACAAGATTATGACAAAAAGCAAAATGCTCTTCTTCTCTTTCCTTCTACAGAGAATTTCAGCAAAATTAAGAAAAGATGATAGATTTTTTTCCTCTCTCTTTCAAACATAGTTCTGTATAGTTCTTACATACTATTTATTACTACAGGATTGTAGGTTGCAATTGTAATTGTAATATTTTCACATGCCTTAAGATTTTTCCATAGGGATCCACTACTGCCTAATTTATACTTGCCTGTAATAAAAGAGGTCCCAATGAATCCTTATCAATAACTCCTTGACCCGTAGAAGATACATCAGCTTTCTGAACATCATCATCATTAGAAACTGCTTTTCCTGAAACCCAAAAGACACCTTTCAGTAAAGCAACATTTCATATGAAGACCACTTTTAATGTCACAAGCCAGATTCTAGGAAGCGTGTGAGTGAAGGCAAGTAACTACTGCTTTGGGAAAGGGATCACAAGAAAAGGAAATTCTTTATTTTTGCTTGGCAGGGAACTGTACCTTGCTCTTTTATCTGTCGAATCTGTCTCACAGTTTCTTTTAAAATAGCACATTTGTCTGGCTTGACATTGAAATTGTCAATATCACTCAGATTAGCAGATATCAGTTCAGCCAGTTCTTCAATGTATTTGCTTTCCTGCTCACGCCGGCGCTTCTCACCACTGCAGGTCAGACTAGGAACCAAACACATCATTACATTTACTTACATACCATCACATACAAAAGCTGTACTCACTCTGTGAAGTTTAATGTACTTCAGGTAACATCTACCTATTAAATGTAGGGGGTAGTTAATTCTTCCAGCAAACATAAATCTGAAGGGGTGAGGGTGTGTGGGTGGGTGGGAGAGTGTTTTATTATACTGTTGTTTGGTTTGGGTTTTGTGGGGTTTTTTTAAGAATTTTAAATACAAATTTATCTTAAGAGGATATGAGAAAGTTAATCCAAAAAATCCTCTTTTGATTATTGTTAAATTTAATGAAAATAGCAACTGCCTGTTATAAAACTGTAACACTCATTTAGAAAGTATATTTTAATCTTAAAAGTTACTTCAGATTTGTTTACAATTTCTTAGGCAAATGAAAAATAAACAAAGCTATTGAAGGGTGACAAAATGAGAAACAGAATTCCTGAATGGACAGACAGACACTGGAGAAAAGGAAAGAGAAATTGGAATAGAGGACACTCACAAAGAGATACTGGGATATGGTGGGAGAATCTGAGGTCTCATTCATGATCTGCTGCATGATGGAGGGGATTAGCACAGGACAGTGGGGACATATATAAAAGGGAGAATATGAGTACATGAGATGCCCGGTATTTTGGTCAAATTAAAGACAAATTTAATAAAGGTTAGTACTCTGTGGGAAGAACAATATGAAAGGATAACCTGGAACTCTTAACATGGTGTAAAGCAATGAGGTTGGAGAGGACATAAAACCAATTCTCCCAGATAACAGAGTGGAGTGAGGAGTAGAAAGAGCATGGAATGCCAAAATTCGAGATAAGCTGGAGAAGAACCAGTCTGGAGAAACAGAATTCAAACAAGTGCTCAACCTATTGCAGTATTCTGTGCTGACCATAACCACCTGAAATGAGGCCTGCCAAATCAATTACCAGATACAAGATGCTGCCTTAGAAATGTCTGTGGAGCAAGAAGGTTTTCTTCTTTTGCCTTGCAATCACAGCTTCAAACTGTGATTTCTTATATGTCCACTCTGTTAAGATTTCTGCCAGAGTCTAATTCTGCAGCTTTGGTGTATCTACACATAAAGTATTGTATCTCCACAACAGAAGCTGGCCTAGAGAATTTTTCAACTGAACAAAAAGATGAGTTAGAACTTACTCAAAATTGCAATGAAAACTTTAACAATATTTTTTAAAACTTCTAATACAAAAAAGAGAAGTCTATAGGAACCTACCTTGCACCTGGTGTATCACAGGGCAATGGCTTGCGCTTCCTTGACTCATTCGTCAAGCTATCCAAGGAGTTTTCTCCTAATCCACTCATCTTGACCATGCATCAGCAACTAAAAGCAACAAAATTACAATTGTAAACAAACTTCTCTCATAATAACAACTTAAATTGCAGAGAACTTATCCAGATAAGTTATTTATTTTTATTAGATTTATGAGTCAGTATTTTTACTGGAAATCCATATACCTTTTTATCATTAAAGAACAATATTTGGTTAGCAATTTTTTAAAATCTATTTTGTATCTTGCTAAAACATAGGTTCACAAAGTAAGCAAAAATAAATATAAAAAAATGCATTTAATTTGATTTAGAGACATTGAAAGTTTTGCACCATAGTACTAGGACCACCATATAGCTCCAATTTGTCTGCAACCACAAATAATCATCATCCTTAGGAGTAAATCAGTGGGCTTAAATTAGAGTTTTACACATGGCTTGATATAAAGCCAACAGGTTACTATTACGATCTCTAACTCAGCAGGTTACTACAGTCTTAAACTCCTATCTCTTGCTAAAACTTCTAAAATGAACAGTCTTCTAAAGCTTTGAGTCTGCTGCAAAAACTGGGCCATAATCCAATAAAATAACAGGTTGCTTTTGTTAAAGTCTAGTTCTGTTACACAAGTCTGGCAGATTATATATTCATGACACTCATTTCCCACCACTCCCCAAGAGGAAAAAGGAACAGTCACAGAGAAGACACCTATACCAGATCCAGCTACACTACAATAAACCACATGCTGAGGGAGGAAAAAATCTCTAAAGAACCTGTGCTATTTATGTACTCAGAGTATTTCAGAATAATTAGAACTATAAAATAATCTAATAATTTGTATTTGGTTTTTTGTACCACAGTGACAACAAGACACATCTGGGCAGTTAGAAGTTTAGCATTATTTTATCCTTTTTGCAGAAATTTCCAAATTAAATGTAAATTTAATTTACTGCAATCTAGTTCAGATTGCAGTTCTTTACTCCATACAGCAACAACAGTAACAGGTCTTAAACGTTTAGGTAAGACAGTTATACTTGTTAGTTGGAGAGAAACTTCCAATAATGTATAACCCAGGCACTAATAAATATTCTGGGGAAAAATAAGTTCTTTTAAGGATTTCCACAAGCAAAATCCATCATTACTACAGTTATTAAAAAAAAAATGGATGACCAAATCCCTAGGAATCTGTGATGAGATATCACAAGGAGAAGGAACTGACAGACACACTTTCATCTGAATGAAGTTTATGTGAAGGCATCAGAGGCTGGAAGCCAACCGACTCGAAGCAACTCTGCAGAACAAGATCAGGGGAGCCCTCATGAACAAGCAGTTAGTTAAACACAAGTCAGCAATGTATCCTTGCTTACTGGCTTTTTGTGGTAAAAAATAATACTGCTTTAGTTCTTCTGAAGTCTAAACTGAAAGGGGAAAGACACATGAGAACATAATGGTCTTTTCCAACCAAACGATTCTATGATTCTCTATTTGCATGAAGGGGTTGCTTGCAATAGCTGATACTGTTATTGCAGGGTGTTAGCTATGGGTGGGGAATTTCAAAGGACATTCTTGCAGCAGTATAAGCCTTTGAAGGCTAGACAGGACAGAGGAGTGCTGGCTGCACGGAGCGGCAGACACTGGATTACTCTGGCACAGGTATGAAGCTCAGAATTAAAATGGCATATTTTTAAAGCACAAGTTCTCTTTGCAGTTAAGCAAATGTTACAATACTTAACACGAAAGTGTACTCATAACCAATCCTCATCCAAACTGATAGGCATTAGGAGAGGAAGGATAATACACTTTGCACATTATAATAAATTTAAAAACCCCACCAAACAGTAAAATATAACCTTGTATTTGAAATAAACAATTACAAAAGAAGTCTAACTCCATAACTATGGTCACTGACTGCACAGATAAGTAGTTAGTTTTACATCTAAATATTTTATATAAAATCAGAATTAATAGGACCAAACCAACTATATAGAAGATGGAAGAGCAACCCTGAAGACTTACTCAATCAAATATTCCTCCAGGGCAAAAACCTTTCAAATACTTCATAGTGACCCACCTTGCATGAAGTTCAAGATAAATAAAGCGTTACACCACTAGATGCCAGTATAGCTCTGAGTAACTGCGGGGATAAGGTTTTCTTCAATTAAGCAGCTGAATGAAAAACTACAGTTTTAAAAACAGATTATATAAACAGGCTGTCATCATGCACAAAGCAGTTGATTATCTGAAGCTGACACTCAACAGAACATATGAATCATAAGGTCTCATGCCTACAGACCTCACAGCTAAGGCTGAATCCTGAGAGTCATTCTGTAGGTGACACCCGCACACTCCAGGACTGGTGCCCCCCGCCCTGTAACTGCTTTCACAGGCAGAGCACAGAGCTGGAAGGTTAAGAGCTACTGCGGAAAGAGAAAGGAAGAGCTCAAAATATAAGACTTAAGGACAGCTCAGGAAGGGTGTGGGCACAGCAAGTACGTCAGAAGCCAAGAGTAAATTCTAAGAGGAGGAAAGATTTAAAACACATCAGATAGTTGCAAAATTTGAGCTAGGACAGACATTTCACCAGAATGTGATTTTGCAGGTAACAGGGTTGCATTAAATGATTTAGAATGGAAATGTCATTTCTAGATTAACATCTACCTGCACTGACAAATAACTTACACTATGACTAAAGAGAAAAACAAAATTATTTATTTTTGTCTCAGAAACATGAAACATATCAGAGAATACAACACTTCTTCTATTCAAGAAAACCTTCCAGTGCCTAAATATAGAAGGTTGGGAAAGGAAGGAAAAAGTAGGTAATTCATGTAGACTTTTTCCCTACTGTTACACCAAGTAGCTCATGGTAGTTTATTCAGACCTGAAGCTGCAGAGTTCCTGCACAGGAATTTTCCTTTCCCTGCAAGTATCATCACAAGCTAAGAAGGCAGTAATGCCTACAACAACTCTGCAACTGCTCAGCTAAGGAAATTACAGAAGCTGCTTCCCAATACAGATGGACTTACCATACAAATTGTTTACAGTCAAATTTATTTCCCTATTACAGAAAATATTAGCAAAAGAAATTGTTATTCAGTGAGTTAATAATGAAAGAAACCAGGTATTCATGGGCTAAAAAGTTTTTCCAAGAAGAAATCTATTTTTGGGGTTTTGGTGAATTTTCATGAAGTTACTCATTAGTTCAGAAGACAGCTCCAAAACACAGCTTTCAGATGTTAAAAAATGGGATGCTTTTTTACTACTAAAAGCAAAAAAGTTTAATAGAGCCATCTTTGTAAACTTACTTTCTGAGCTAACATGCAATAGCATTATTTCTGGCTCACAAACCTATAAAGCTGGCTAGAAATATTCCTCTGCTAGTTAGACTGCACAACACTACCTACCTAAGCAAAGCATTTTTTAAAGAAAATAATTACACAGTGAAATTCTATTATTTGTGTAATTATAATAAATCTAAAAGCTATCTTAATCTGACTCAACTAAGAGCTCAGTTACAACATAAAACCAGGCAAATATAAGAAATTATCTTAGATTTTAGACAATTATAAATTAGAGAAACCACAGGAATTAAAATCTTCCATCACAGGATATTATTCTTACTCAGAATAATGGAAACACAGATATGACAGCAACCATTTCCATGAAAAAAAAAAAACCAAAACCTGACAATTGTTCTGCTATTTTTCTTCAAAGTTGCATGTACAAGCTCAAAAAGTGGATGGCAAATCTACTGCGTGGAAGGATAACTAACAGTGGGACTGTATTATGAACCTGAGCTATCAAATACACACTACTATGCACTTTTAAATGAAATTTGTATGCAAAGATTTTCTTAAAATTCAAGAAGCTACAACACATTGATTACATATAAGAGTGAAGAAATGCTGAATATAAATTCTATTCACTGATAAACAACTAGATTTTTCTAGTTTTCTTCTGTTCCTAGTTTATATAATTTATAGAGGGAATTTCTGGAGACTGCCAAATTTTAAAGCCAAGTACTTAATGAACAATAATTCCTATGCATATAATAATATTTAAATGCTTGCTAGTCTGATGTCATCAGCACCAGCAACTAATTTTAATTTCCAAATTAAACTATCCATGTTACTCCACTGTATTGGAATACTTTGTCATTTCCATCAGACACTTTATAAAATAAAAGCATTTTATGCTACACTCCATTTAGTTACTGAAAACAGATGACACAAGTCACACTTTGTTCTGTCCATTAAGATTTTTCAAAAAGTTATTTGTAAAAATAAAGCCCTAGTTCTTGCCAAATAATTTAGAAAGGTATAGACATTTGTATGAAATAGGGAATGGTAAAGTTGAATGGAAGCAAATATGTCCAGAGCCCTCCAAAGTTTATACTTAAAGCAAATCTGAGAAAAATCAAGACTACATAAAAGATAGTTCAGAGTCTTCAAAGCAAGACATTGTTTAATTCCATCAGCTGTAGCAGTAATGAACCACTATATACCAGTGTTTCTAATCCCACCAGTTGAGTGGAACTAAGGGCAGCAATATTTGAAGAAAAAGTTCCTAACTTTCATGATTATTTGTAAAAATGAAGTACTAGTTTCTGCATTCTCATTTGATTTATCAGATATTGTTATTGATTTTCAGATATAATCCTAAATTTTCCAAAATTTTTCTCAGCAAGAAAACAAAAAATAACGAAGACCTTTTTGCTCATCAGTAAATGATTTGAAAAAACATTTGCCCTAATTAGTAAGGTGCACATCTTTATGGACAATTAGATGCTTCAGATTTAGTTTTTGTATTTGTTTAGCTGAAATAGTTGACCACACACACACACACACAAAAAAAAACCAACCATAAAGCACAACCATACAATACTAGTTTAAAACTTATCCTATTTGAAAAATCACATTATTTGCATAAGAACATTTTTAACACTTCTTTGGTCCCATGAAATCATCAACTTTTTCCTGTACTGAATATATGCACTCATGGTATCTTGCATGTTTAGAAGCTCTTCTGTCTGCAATGATTTCTTGTTTGAAAAATTTACTAGGGAAAAAGCATACAATGGCTCTTAGCATTCCCCAGAACAAGCCAATTATGATGAATTAAATCAACCTAGTTCTTTTCAATGAATCATGAAGATAGTCAGGAATTTTTTAAATTGTATATAATGTTAAACTTAATCCTTCTTTCTAAAAAACAAGACATAATTTACAGTTTTTTGATATGCAAATGGTAATAAACTAAGTGGTTTATGCTAAGAGAAGCCCCAAATATTTAAATTGTACTTAATATACATAAATCCAGAGGTCATTCCATTCAGCAACTCCATATTCTTAGTGAAAATTTATTATTTCAAACTTCTATTTCCCTCAAATACTCATCTATAAAAAGTATGAGAGCTTTCCAGTGAAACTTCTGATTAAAAATATTCTTGAAACTATGCAAAGATTCTTTTCTTATAAGACTGACCACAGAAACAACTGATGTTCCCATTTACACAGATGGGAATACACAAGAAAACAAGCTTAGAAAACTCCTCTCTGGCAGCAGTGAAGGGGTTTGTTTGTTGTTTTGCTTTCTGTGGGTTTTTTTTCTTCTTCTATATAAGAACATGCTTCTTATATACTTACATGTACAGTTTGTAAACTGTACCTTTAAAAATGGTAAGGAAATAACTACTCAGGTACATACAGTCCAAGTATGAAATCAGACACTTACTTGTCCTTAGTAAACATTCAAGCACAGCATATTTTTCAGAGGACCCTCAGAATAAGAAGTCATTTTAAGTCACATCCTGAAAAACAAAAAAGACTGTACATTAAAAAAAAGTGTTTGCTTTTCAGTTTATTCATCTAATATTAATAATACTACTAAAACATTAACACTCAATATTGAGATATTTTAATGCCAAATTAATTTAAATCTCACTTATAATAACTGTAACTAACTGTCATCTCTGCTATAGGATAAACAGCTCAAAAGTCTGAATCTTAGCAGCACAAATGCCACCCGGTAAGCTAGATTTCCTTTAACATAATAACATATTTATTTTAAATCAATTTTCTTTTTTACTTTGGAAGAAATAATTAAACTGTTGTAGACATTTGACCTTAGTAATTTTTAATTCTTAATATAAAACACTGCAGCCCCAAATGAATTATTTTGTAAAGTTATGACTGGCAAGTCAAAATTATGTGTGCAGCCACTGTATGTCAACCTGAACACACTGTTTGGTACATAACTACTATATGAGCAATAGCAAACTGTTTTCAGAGCTATGAACACTCAGGTTTCTGTTACTCTGGTTTTTTATGAAATTCTAGGAATGGTTAATCCATATTATCATGCATTTTACACAAGATATGATTAAGCATACTAATTAGTGAGATTCTGGGTCTCTATAGAGAATTACAGTAACTTAGGAAAAGTTTTAAACAACAGCTGTGTGATTGAATTGATTTACTGAAAACTGCTTAAAGCACTACATAAAACAGAGGCCATTCAAGCTAATTAGAAAAATAAATTGCTCTTGGGAAATATTTATGAGACATTCACATGTAAGCACACACCATAGTCCTATCCAAAAATCAAGAGTTTCAAAATTGATACTTCTACCCAGACTACTTCATAGGTAATCACTAGCAGGCAGGTAAGGGAGTTTTATTCAAGCAGCTCATTTCTTAAGAAATTAAACCAAAGCTTTTCATATCAACTGGTTGCATGCTGTTTTAACCATCCCTTTGACAATACTGATTGTAGCTTTATTTATATGAACTGGAATTACCAATTAGAAGGCTGATTGACAACGTGGTCACGTAAGAGTAGGCATCAAGAGTAAATTGTCTCCTAATTAAAGACTTCAATAACACCATTTTATGCTAAATCAACTTCTGCTAGTCATGGAAACCAGAACAAAAGCACACACACAAAAAAAAAAGAAAGAAAAATCTAAGAAATCTTAAGATGTAATATCAGAAGCATTTGGACATCATGGAAAATTAAATCCTTCAGCTGGTCATTTCTGTAAAAATGCCAAACCAGACGTACTACAGTCAGGGACAGCTTGCTATCTAGCTCAACTGGGATGGTCTTACACCCAACAAGGGCTATTTTCAGAATGTCTCCACTGGACAGAGTTTATGAAACAAAGAGGTAGCATAAATTACATTCACTGCTCAGTTTGATGTGCAGTTTTCTTTCATCAGATTTCTACAATAGCTGGATAAACTGGTGAATACACCTGTGCAAGAACAGAAGCAGTTCAACAGAGTTACAGCACACAATCAGTTAAAAGGGGGAGAATCAAGACCCCCAAGTATCAAAAGGATTCTGTATGACTGGAAATGCCAGGGGGAAGAGAAGAACCCTGAATATGTATTAAGTTGAAGACCACATAAAAACTTCAACACTATTTAAATTAGTTTTTTAATATTCCCTTTGTATTCTTCTCAAGTAAATATTCATTCCATGGTTGTCAATATTTGAGCTGTTTAAACAGAAGATGGAACACAACTTCTCAAAGAAGTACTGCAGTAAAGTAACTAAAAAATAACATTCTGAATAATCTGAAGGCTCTTGAAGGATTGGAAAAGCATCTGGACTAGCATTTGCACTCATGTGGTCTGGCCACACACTGCAGAGGACCATCCTATGAGGGCTGTCAACTGTCAGAGCACCCTAGACTGATAACTCTAAATTCTCTTCTCCAGACCAGGATGAAATTAAAACAACCTGAAGTGGTGATGAAAACCCTACCCAGTAAATCAAGAAGTTAACATCAAATATGCTTCAGTAAAATTTTGCCATATATCAAAAGTAAATTAGACCTCAAGTTACTACCACTATAAACAAACTTGGATATAAAATTCTGTAGTCTAGTAAGTCATTACACTGTTATCATTTATGACATTTAGATTAAAAAATAAAATATGTCCCTCTTTTTCAATAATACTTGGTCTTTTCCTTTTAATGAAAGCCTGAACTCTTACATATCAAAAACTGACCATGCAACTCTCTTATCCCTACTCTAAACCTACATGCTTCCTCTTCTGAGTGCACAGATAACAGCCAACTTCTTAACTTTTTAAATTTAAAAAAAAAAAAAAAAATCAACATCATATTTTGTTGTGCTTCACATGAATTAGTTCAGGTTTTGGAGTGCCTGTATCAAAGCACAGTCATGCACTAAGCGATTGCCAGTCTCAGAGCCAGCATTCTTCTAGAAAGCTTGGCATTTGGAGCCGTGCAGTCAGCTTCTCCATCAGCTCTCACCACACCACTACCACTTTCAACACGTGAGCATCCGATTTCCTGTCTAAAAACTGTTCAACCCAAAACCAAGAGTGCTCACACAAAAACAGTTTGGCATATTTTGGCCTCAAGGAGCTCTATATAGTGCCCTTCAACAGATTTCCCCGCTTTCAGGATGAGCTGCAGAGATCCTCAGTTTACATTGTATAGGAACTTGGCATCCAACATAGCCTGGCTACCAAATTTAAGTGCACACACTGTCCAGATTTCGATACAATTTTTAAAACACACAGAAGAAAGAAGATTACATTAGAGTTTGGATGGGATGGCTCAGTGACACAGACAACAATGTGACAGAGGGCTAAAGCTACACTGGTTTTGAGGTTAAAAATATGCATATATTTACGTAGTCAAATGTGCAGATACAGTAAACACAATGGTTGCTTTTTGAAAGAAGACATAAAAAGGATTGTATCTGTAATACTCTTTAAATGTTTCAGAGATAATTAATGTAGCTGTTTAAAAAAAGATATAAAATACAACATATTACACTTCAAACTCCAGTACATTAAAACATACTTTTAAACCTCTGGGGGGGGTAAAAATGCAGCAGACAGAAAATGCCACTGAACCTTAACTACATGTGAATGTGAAAGTAAAATGTAACAAACTACTGAAACAGATAATGAGACTCAAGTACACCGAGTTAATAAGGAGGTTTTGGTGTACTGTAACTATTTTGTACTAAAAAGTCTCATCTTTTAAGATCAAAGCAGCTATAGTTTCATTATGAAGCAAACAGCAAATTATATTTAATTGTATTGTTATATCATTATCCTAATCTAGCACTTCCATCAGTACAACAAATAATAAAATAATATTCCAAAAACATACACATTTGATCATTCTCCATTCTTTTTTTATTCCCCACCTCCTCAGCCATAAAGATCATTTACTAGATAATAAATAACTGACTCAGAGATTTCACTCAATCAGAGCTGTCAGTCAGTTAAAAATAAAAAACAAAAAAAAGGTGCCATCTATAATGTAGCAGCCAGTGAAGCACACCTTGTTGCAACATGTTAAATAATCTTAACTCAGCACACATCCTTTTTATATTATATGTTCTGTCTTTGGGAGACTAATAATTTTTCAGGCCTTGTCAGGTTTCATTTACCAATTCCCCCGCAGTGTTTAGTAAGCACTATGCACTCCTGGGTTATTTTTCAGACGTGACAATTAACTTGAGCCTTGTTCACTTTGCATATATTAAAATGACAGGACACTTCCAGTTAAAGGATGGTCAGAGGTGGAACACACTCGGAGAGCATCTCCTATTCCTCTGATAAATAATGCGTGTGCTCTATTTTTGGAATGTCATTACTTGTTAATTTGTTTCCTATCCATCCATGTTCGCTAGTCACAGCAATAGGGACAGGACCCTGCTATAACAAAGAGAAAAGGGGGGCTCCAGTGCACTCACTGCTCTAAAGAGCCTTGTCTTTATCCTTAACTCCTTCACCATACGCTGCAGAACACTTGTTCTGCCCAAAGCACTGTGGGCAGGTGGTTCCTGCATCTCATCACGGGTCCAAAGATACAGGAGCTACGTTCTAGACTCAGAACCCAGCTGTGAAAAGGCACCAAACCTATTTGGCTAGAAGAGTCTGGCAGGATATAGTTCCTGTAAGTAAAAGGCATTTGGGTGTGATGCAACCACACCATCCACTGGCATGACACTGGCAACAAGAACTGGTACCTCAAACACAGCAGGTGAAAAAAGCCACTGTACTGGAAGGAGTCATTTGGGCTTTCAATAAAGCTGACAGCATCAGTCAAATGTTTATAGAACATATTTAGAATGTTTTTAACATAGGTAAATCCTTACTTGTAAGGTAAATCCAGACTTGTATCTGGAAGAGTTAGTAAACAGTTATTTAAAAACAAAATAATTAAGAAATATATGTAGAAAGAAAAAATCCCTAGCTCAAATACCACAAAGAAATAAACAGGATATGACGTCTGGGTACCATAATGGGACTTGTTAACTACTTAACTGATAAGAACCCACAGACCACCACCATTCTTTTCTGTACATCCAGACACTTTTCTGCATACCCAGGCACTTTAACAGCAGAAGAAACTCAGGCAAGTCAGTAGCTGACTGAAATACAGATGGTCTGCTTAGGTTTTATATTAACAATTAATGAAGGTCTAAAACTGGAAACCATTTCTTCTCATCATCCTTGCCAAAACCAGCGCGTACTATGGAAAGTGACCAGTGTACAAATCTCTCTACTGTTACTAACACCAAAAAAAAAATCTAAAAATACAGGAAATTTATATTAGAAGTGTTCCATTTACAAGACAAAATACCATAAGGTAAGACCAAGATAACAGCATTGAAGAGCCACTTTCCAGTTCTATATACACCTAATTCACAAGTGACACCATGCCATTTGGTACATGACATAATCTACAGGTTATTCAGACTGCAAGCTGTACAATGCATCTCTACATATTACAATATCAGTTTAATTAGTAAGTTTTAATTAATTCACATAATTTGTTAAAAAGGAATTATGTAATGCTTATTTTTTTAAAGATTATTTAAAGATTATTCCAAAGTACAAAAAGTCTCTAAATTAGAAAAGGACATCAACCAAGAGCCTTAGAACATGAAACTATCAGTTTGACCATATAAATCTGAAGTCGTTATTTATTTATTCATTTTTAATAACATCTAACTTTTTGTTTTGTTTTTAAGCAGATACATTAACAGAATTGATAAAAATCTTGATCATGCCTTATCAATATCTGACTAATCCATATATAATTTTGATCATACACATTACAATAATGTGATTACCTTTTCAGTACAAACTTTAATCACTGCCATTATAAAGAAAAAGTCCAATGCAAAGGGATGATTGCCAGAAACTAAGTAATAATCTTATCAAATGCAAATACAAAGCAATAGCTACTAGTCGATATTTGATGGGATTCATTGCACAACTTATAAAATTGGGAGACCTATATTTTATGGGAACAAAATCACACATAAGTATGGTGTGGTTTTTTCTTACAGAATACAGTAGCTCCTATGAGATAACAGAGTGAGAGACATTCTCCTACACGATCAGATAAAGATACAAGAGCACGTATCTGAATCTAACAATGCCCAAGGAATTTGTTTTCCCTTACAAGTGAGGAAAAAACTCCCCAAACAGTTTCATTACAGTAAGAACTCAATCTGCAAGTTTAGAGTAGCAACAACTATCATCTTCTCTGAGGTACCTCTACACTATCTGACACTTCAAAAACAGAGTACTTACCGAGTTCCTAGTGACAATGAGAAATGTAATCATCTAAACTGAGTTTGTTTCACCAAACACACATGATCCCTCTCCAAGTCATCAATGTGAAGCTCTGAACGTGCCCTCAGCAAGTCCGTTCTCCTTCCTGGGACTCTCAGTGTGCTCACATACATTTTTTTATATTATATGCATGTAATTTTTTTGTTCTGCCATTCTACCCTACCAGTGTCTCATGGAAGCAAAGACTGCTTGCTGGATTTCTAGAGAGACAACATAAACACAACTAGAGTATTACAATTAGCATTAGCTCATTTAGTGCTATGGCATTGTTATAGTTGAATCAGACTCTATCATGCCAAAAGCTTTCAGATTTAACAGAGATCAGAGTTCTATATACAACATGTTTAGAATGAGAACATTTCAAAATTAGTTTACCAAAGCAGCAGTTAAAAATCGGGCAAAATATCAGCAATTTCCTTGTAAAAGCCTGTCCATTGCAAGCTTAAATTTAGAGTCATTTTATATTTGGATCAAAATTTCTAACAATAACAAAATGCCTTCAGACAAAGGGAAAAACTGACTGTTTTTAACAGAATGAAACATTTTCTGTACATACTAACAGCTTCTGACACGTGATCTCTATCAAGTAGATGCCAAGCTTAATGCCAGCTTTTGAACTTCTACAAGTAATACTCAGAAAAGCATTCAAAACAGACAAATTTGTTGTATTTTCTACAACTATTATTAGCAATAAATGTTCATCCCCACTATCTCCAATTTAGTATCTGAATCTTATGTGTGAATTGAAAATATTCATCAATTCAGTAGGTATGGAGATTAGCTTTTAAGAAAATAGCTTATTTGAAGAAGTAAACACTTTCAAGTGTCAAGTTGCAAAGCAAAAATATTTTTAATTACAATTGCACAGTTGAAAAAACATTCTAACTATTCTTTTTATATCTGCACTTTTAAAAGCAAGCCTCCCATTAATAAGCAAGTTTCTCAATTAAAAGCTATAAGCAATCTAGAATTTTTGCAATGTCTTAATCATAGTTTTGTTTACCCTGTCCTGCTTTGGGCAACTGTTCACCTTTGGAGATCAGATGCGATCTAGTTGACACTCATGTGCCTTCAACAGCACTGTTATTAATTATCCCACCATACATTTAGCCTATCAGACTGTTTTGCTTCATCTCCCATTTCCTAGTACTTGAATAATCACAAATTAGAAGAAAGAAGCACAAAAGTTTATCAGCAGCTGGAGATCACAAATCCTTGAAAAGAACAGTGCTGATGCCTGTAAGTATTTCTACACTGCTCTGTCATGTTTTGCCTTTGTGGCAGCACTGCGGAACAGCAATACATTTTTTTCTGAACTTGTACAGAGTCTCCTGACAAATACGGCAAACCTCCACCAAAGCTCACCTCTTCTTGGGTGGATGCTACAGAAAAGACCATTTTCGGCCAAACTGACCAAGTAAGGTAAGTTCTTACACTCAACATAAGAACCCTAAAGTGAAAATGCTCAAACATTAAATACATCATATCAGCTCTAAAATTTACCAGAATGTCCTGGCTATCAGTAGAAAGAGCCTCTTTGATTCTGACTAAAAAAAAGCAAGCCTTTCAGTTTTATGAATGACACAAAATTAGGTCTACAGTGTTTGCAATCCAGTGCTGCAGTTTCAATAATCTTTTATGTTAGTGTCTAGACAACAATCTTTTGTTCTGCATTTATAAGATCACAATTTGTTACACAATTAACAAATTAGTCTCTGATATTAACTTTGGAAAGTCCCCAATCTCTAAAGACTTCCATAGCACCAATACCAAGAAAACAATACAATGTAATGCTTAATGAAATATTTTGGTTACAGTCTTAATCACAGACTGGTGGGGTTGGAAGGGACCTCAGGAGATCATCCAGTCCAACCCCCCTGCCAAAGCAGGGTCCCTACACCAGGTTGCACAGAAAAGTGTCCAGGTGGGTTTGAACATCTCCAGAGATGGAGACTCCACAACCTCTCTGGGCAGCCTGGCCCAGGGCTCCAACACCCTCACAGTAAAGTAAATTAAAGCAATTTAATGATGCTTCAAAGACAGATTCTGGTATTAGTAGCAGAGTTACATACACACAAATTAACAGAGGAAAATAAGCCTTGCCAGTGGCGCTCTGGGTCTACAGCAGATGAGCTGGGAGACAAGCCACCCAAAACCTGCTCACAGTAATTCCTGTCCCTCTTTCTTAAATACTCAAAGCCAGTTCTACAAAACATATCATTCCACACTACCAAGCCTCTAGTCCTGGACAGAAGCATTGTTTACCCTCTTAAAAAAAGCACCTCATAAACTGTGTGGCTTGCTGTCACAAATTTGCAGCCAGCTGAAATACACAACACTTTCAAGGGCACAAATATTTGAGAGAATAGTATGCTGGTATTACAAAACAACAACAAAGACAAACAATAATGAGAAGCAGCTTAAATAATGTAGCTAACATGTTTAAATTTAATCACAGCACCCTGTAAAACAACTAGAAATTATGACCTATCTGTGGATTTTTTACCTTTTGAGTGCTCTTAAAAAATAGGACTAGACAACAGACAAAACTCAGTCTACAGAAGTGATGAAGAGCATGACCTGCTAGTATACTTTAAACACAATGCTAGTTTTAACTGGAAAAAAAAGTAGTCAACCATAAAGGGATGTTGGTACCAGATAGTTCAGTAATGCAAAGCACAAAATAGTTTCCAGTTTCTGTAAATGCTTGCTTCTTCTACACATCAAAAGCATATTCAAGGAGTGTGTAAAAAAGTAATTTGTTTGCTAACAGGAAAATAATTCTAAATGAATATACCACTGCTACTGCCTGCTGAACTCAACCATCTGCATATCTGTGCAGTTAATATGGGCCATGAGCAGATACAAATTCCCTACCATGACACCTCAGTGTATGGAGCCAAGAGTCATAACACACATGGGGTTCCATGTACTTCACAGAAAGCTACACCCACGCTTAGAGCTAAACCCTAAATTCACTGTCCTGACACACAGGGAATCTGATATTGAGAGTAACTAATCTCAAAATAGAACAAAGATATCTATATTCATTGTGAAATTAAAAGGCATAAAAATAAAAATATTTATTTAAAATTAGCCATTCCTAATACTCCTAGTTGTTTTAACAGTACAGGTGAATACACCTGCTTTTAATCTCTAGTAAAAAAGCATAAATACAGCTTTAAAACTCTTTCAATTGCACACATATTTCACACTAAAATTGCACACTCCTTTGATGATATTTTTAAGCCAATGATCTCTGAGATGACAAAAAGGTATTTGTTGGACTAAATTAATTTTGCCATATTTTGCCATAAATTTCCAGTATATACAAACACACAGTCAGCTCAATCTTCCTCTCACTCAAGTAGAATAATTTAAAGATTACTTGTGACCCAAATTTCTTTTTGTATAGCCTATGCCAATTTGCCTGAGAAAAGAATCAAAGGAGAAGCGGTCATTAGAGCTGCAAGAGAGAAAAGAACCCAGGAAAGTGTACACATCTGTGACATCTCAATATGAATGGAGACAATAGACGCCTTATACGGCTATGGAGGATGTGGGGGAGGAAGGCTAGCAAGCCTTTTTTGTTTGTCACATGAAGATGTGAATAATTCTGTAAAATGCAGTTAGAAAGCATTATGTGCCATAACTAAATTAGTCTTATTTCTTGCTGGATTTCTTAGCTGAACTCAGTTTTTAGAAGAATCAGGCAGAAATCATGAAACAGACTCAAACACTGAGAAATAGGAAAAGAAAACCCAAGCCTTTGCAGGAGAAGAAAAAGAAACTGGCTAGGTATGATGGACACATTTTACAAAAGCGATCAAACAAAAGGGCAAATCCACGGAACAAACAAAGCCCAGCATTTCTAGGGACCTCAAAAAACATTATTGCCTGGCCACCAGAGAAACTAGATCAGAACCTTAGCAAAACACTGAAGTAAAGACAGTAGAAAACCAAAAAGACCAAATTCTTACTAGAACTCACCAGATGTTGGTACATTAAAATGTAGAAGACTCAAAATGTAATTCCAAATTTGACATAGTACTTAGGGGATCTTTTAGGAGTACTAAAAATTAAATTAATCAGCTTGGAATACATCTACTGTAAATTCAAAAAGGTCTTTCAAATCTTAAGATTAATTTTTAATAGCTTTTTTTACTAGGAACACGGATTGGCACACTAAAAGACAATCACCGTGAATTCCTGGATATTTAAAACTTACAAGTCTTGAGCTACATTGTATGAATTGAGTGAAGATTTCATTTTCAAAACTACTTAGAATTCTGCCAAAACACTTTTCCACATTAAACAAAGACATTGAGACTGCACAACATACATATTCTAAAATTTCTAGCACATTACAATATTGAATTCATTTCCTCATTTGTATTTTCTTCTTCATTTGTAGCTCCAGTTCAAAGTATTAAAATCAAGTATCTTAAATAGTCTTAACAGAGGGAAAAAAAGGAAAAGGAAGTCAGTACATTATTCAGCTAATGCTTGTGCACATAAATCAAAGAAATTCTCAAAGATGGTATTATTCTCCTATAAAGTCAGTTGTGTTTAAAAAACAATATGCAACTTGGAAGCAGTGTGGAATATTAATTTACACATCTGTAGTGATATGTGAGGACATCACCACACATCCTCAGCCCTCGAGATGGAAAAGCGATTACACTGTCACTGTATGACTGTACCGTGATGACAACAGTGAGGGGGAGAAACAAAAAAGATGCAGGCTCTCGAGTGAGCTCTGGATAATAGCTGCTACACCTACACAGCCTCTGGAGCACAGAACAAAAATGTCAAAATTAAAAAAAAAAAAAAAAACCAACAACCTATATGGCTCTGTAAGAAAGTTAAGTTAAGGGGGATACCACAGGGAAAAGGTTAGCATTTAAAAAGTTGAAAGCTTGTCTGCATGGGAAGAACTGAAACACCCATAGAACACAGTCAAATGAATGTAAACAGGAAATACAGCACTAAAAAAAGAACGAGAAGAGTGCCTTGCACCAAGCTCCAACTGATAATAAGAAGATATTTAAACAATATATCAGGAGCAGGAAGCCAGCTAGAGAGACAGTGGACCTCTTCATGGCAAAGGCATAAAACAGGCACTCAGAGAGGATGAATCCATAGCTCCAAAAATCTCATGTTGGCCTTCAGCACTGAAGATACTGGAGAGATTCCTACTTCCAGTATTTCTTTGTAGCAAACTGGTTGGAGAAGCAAAATGGATTTTAAGGAATTATGGAGCTCAAACAGACACACGAGGTGTTAATCACCCACCAGGATACCCTTCATCCAAGGAGTTCAAATCTAAATCTTCAGAACTGCTGGTCAAACAGCACAATCTGTCACTACAAATGGCTGCTCTATCAGAGGACCAGCAGTGACCAGTGTAGCTCCTACTGACTAAAGGAGTCCAGAGGGACTCGCAGGAGCTACAGACCAGTGGATTCGACATTTATGCCTTGACTGACTTTCAACCATAGTAGGATGGTAGAAGCTATCCTAAAGAATAAAGTCTGCAGAAAACCAGCCAAAATGGCATGACTTCTGAACAGGGAAAGTTTATTTGAGTAAAAAAAGAAAGTTGCACAGAATTACTGTGTGACTTCTAAGATCCACAGACTGATCTAATATTTCTTGTCATTTTACATTTGTTAAAACTTTTAAGAAGATTTAAAAAATATATATTTTAATTGCTTTGGTGCAGCAGCAAAAACATGTTTTACCATATAACCTGTTTTACTCAGGGAACTTGCATAGAGACCCTTTGCTGGTATGAAATGTGATTTTACTAAGATTTCTTGACAGAGCTTTACCAGGAAGCTTCCCTAGTAATAGATTAAGCCTAAGAAAAACTAGTGGGATAAACATGGTGCTATCCATTCTGAACATCTAATACTTTCTAAAAGTCAAAGCTTCAACCACTTATGAGCCAGAGGTCAATGAAAGAGGAATGAAGATAGGTCAGTGAAACCTTGAATTGTGCAAATCAGGTTTTTTGTTTTGTTCTTTTATTTCCCCTTTACAACTATGTATAATTAAAACTGACATTTCCTTTTTTTTTAAAAAAAAAAAAGGTGGCTTCTAGATTTAAGCTCCTTGCTTCTCCATTTTCTTCAGTCAGACTTCAAGGTAAAGTGTCGATGTTTTCAAATTTTCTTTTACAGTGCTGGGGGAATGGAATCTGCTTTTCTTTTTAAATGAAAAATTAGATGCTTTGCTAGACATGTCAGTGTCACAGTTGGACTATGAAGAGAAAGAGCAAATATAATGAGTTTTGAAGAGAAAAAAAAAGGAAAAAAAAAAAACAAACCACCAAAAACCTGGCAATACTGCAGCCTGCAACAGAGACATACAAAGGTGAAGCAAAGCAACTGTGTTTTCATTATTAACTGATAAGTATTTTATTATGCAAAATATTAAAAACTACAACATTATCTGTAACTTCTAATTGTCAAAATTGCTATAAGAAAAAACATATTACAATTATTTAGGTGATGAACAAACAAAAATAAGCAAATGAACCTAGAAAAAGAAATGTATTTTATAGAATGAATGAAGTGCTTGACCATCAGTGCACTTTCTATGTGAGAAACTATGGGGAGAAAGGATCTGTAAAACTCTAAACTACAGGCTTGTTTACATGGGAAGACTTACTAGCATTATTATACCAATAAAACACTGTCCCTACATTACACTTAGCTCTGAACAAACTAGCTGGACTTAAAACACTCTAATATCAGATAAATTACCTAAAGTAAATATTCAGCTGGGAATGTTCAGCCACTATAAGGACAAAAGTCTAAAACCAGTGGCACAGTAACACTGACACATTTTACCATGTAGGTAAACACCAACATTTGTGCAACAGGTATGCAAGTTGCTTAACAAGGGAATGATAACACAGTCTGGCCAATGTACGAAAATATTACCTGTTTGCTAATTATCTCCTTCCTTTGCTAGACTGCTTGTAGGCAAATGAATGTACATCCATGAAATATTTTAAAGTAGAAAAGCTGTCTAAGATTAATCAAGCAACCCAGGAGAGAATCCACTGCAAATACTGTACCTATACTGCAGTATACTTTTAAGACTTTTGCTTGCTACAACTATGACCCCAAGTTTGGCTGAGGTCTATCCAAAACAACAGAGAAAATAGTGAATCCATTCTGCCTCTTAGAGGTGTTTGAATTCAACCAATGTTTAAAACCCTGCTGCTTCCAAACTGGAGCAAAGAAATCCCATCATGAATCTCCAATTTTTAATAAACTGGTCCAGCAAAGTTTGAATTCCAGACTAGCTTCAGTTCTTAATTTATCTTCAGACTTTAGCAATCTGGATATTATTTAAAGAAGAAAAAAAAAAATATTTTTTAGGTAATCTGAAATTACTTCCATGTTGAAGTGACAAACTGAAAGTATTTGGTATGAATGTTAGTATGAAGTATTTAGTAAGAACATTAGTAAGGAGAAAGAAATGTACCTTGCACCATCGATCAGCAATTAAAATGATGATGATCACAATCATACCCATCCATTTTATCTTTAGGAGTCACCTACAGTTTCGAGTTACCTGGCATCAGACCAGTGTGATCTGTTTAGCACTACACTGAGTTACTGAAGTAACAGGAAACTATGAGACTAAAAATAGACCAGCAAACTATGTAGACTAGCAGAAAATTTGTCAAATATGAAAATAATCATTTCTTCCAGACAATTCTCTCCTTAAGAGAATTATTAAGCAAGACTAATTACATACAGTTTTGAACATTTCAAGACAATCACGTAATTCTTTACAACAATTAAAGCAAGTAGAACAAGTTTTTCATTATTTAGCCAATGCACACAAAATGTTTACAAAGATATCAAAATGGCTACCAGACAATTTGTTCATCATTGAAAATAAAATGCATCTTCTTTTTGGTTTTATTTATTTATTTTTCAAAGAGAAGCTTTAGCACTTTATTCTAATGAGAAATAGCATTTTTACTGTATTTAATTTCATGATTTCTAGAAAATGTGTGCTACTGAGGGAGTATCATACATACAAAACAGACCTGTGTACTGAAAGTCTGGTCTAAAGTTCACTAAAACATTTAATAGGGAAAAAAGTATTTTTAAGCTTTAAACATTACTCTTACTGTTTTACATTATAGTGTCAGTTTACAAAATGTTAACGTTGTGACTAAATTTTATAAACGAAAATCATTATGGGTTTATAGTCTGGATTCTCATCTTAATGAGATTTAACATCTTTAGAACAAAATGTTCAAAGCTGCAAGACATATGCTGAACATGTGTATACATGTAAAGCTTTGAAAGCTGCTTTAAAATGTGAGAATGAGTAAAGCTCATGTTACTCTTGATAAATGTCAGCTGTCAGGCATCGCAGCCCAATGCACACTATTTTTTCCACAAACTAGAGGCCAGAAATATGCAATTTTTACTTCACCAGCTGAATATAATGCATTATACATGGCAAAAATCTACCCAAGGTCAAAAGTTTAGCATTTTCAAATGTTAACTTCCTAAGCGGGGTACTGTTACACAGACATCATCATCACACTGAAGTGAATGGAAGTATTGCCAAAAATCTCAGGTAGTTGCATATAATGCTCTAATATACACATGCCACCAAAATGGACACATTCAACAACAAACAAAGTCAAAAAGAACCTGAAAGAGAACAAACAGTTGTTCTTATATCCACTACCAATTCTCTTTTTTTTTTTTTTTACAGTCTGATTTTACTTGTACAACATTTTTTGCTGTAGTAAATTCCTCATGAAATTCTAATTGTATCTTGCAGAATTAGCCTAACAAACTGAGCAAAGCCTTGGAACACTCGCTGTACAATAAAAGGGCGAGGTAGGGATCAGATTGCCCCAACTTTCCATTAAAAACCGTTACTTTTTAATGTGATATAAATACGTCAATCTTCCTATCTACAGTGTAGTCCATTTAAGAGCTGTTCATTCCCCAGTTCCTCCACTTGAAACCACATATAATTTATCATTCTGTGTATATGAAAAATTACTATTATGCTACCATTATCATGACAAACAGGGAAATACACTTTAAAAATTTCACTGTGATTACCAAGTTAACAATCAGGTTTCTTCTATAATAGCATTTTGTAATTTTTTTTTGAGTATTAGCTAGTTTTCCTGAGCAGGTTAAAAGCTCAGAGTGTTGACAGATCATTAAAAACACATGTCATATCAATGACTTTCCCTCTCTGTGTTTAAGTAATAAGTATTTTGATCCACTGAAATTTCATATGGGATTTTCAGAAGCACTTAGCACTGGTCTAAGTCTGTTTCTGTTAATTCAATGAGAATTCTATCACCAGCTCCAGTAGAAATACTAAGGCTGAAAGTAATGTTTCTTTCAAAATTTTATCTTTGCAGGGAAAAAAAAAATCTTTTACATGACTATTTTTATTAGCTTCAAATAGAAAGATACAGTAAATGTGTTTTGTCCTATCAGATGACTCAGAAGGACTAAATTTTATTTAGAACTATTTCCCAAGTTATTTAGAAGCATAGGTTTGCATTGTACACAGAGCCAAAAAAAAAACCCCAATAAAACAAACCAAAAACCAACAAACCAACAAAAAAACCCCCAAAACAGATAAAGTATCTCTGTTTGCTCAACAGATACCTTTTAAACATGTCCTGGTACTATGACCTGTGTTAAACCCCGTGTCTGAATTGCAGCAACATCTATTTTAAATTGTTACTCCAGTCTTACGTTTTCCAAGAATGTTGAAAATAACCTACAATGTTCACAGTTTTTTTACTTTAAAAAGACACACTTCTTACACACTAACACTCCAATACTTATTTATACTTGTGGTAAGTAATCCAAATGATCTTTCAATCACATTGAACACCAGTGTTACAAAACCAGAACAGTAACTGTTGAAAGCAGTGGCAACATAATGCATTTTTTGTAGTAAGCCTAGCAGTTATTTATGGCAATGTAAACATCAAAATAACATCCTTTAACTGCAAAAGTTATTATAAGCACTAATCAGAACAAACTATTGAGTTTCATCAGAATAACCATTCTATGATTCTATAATACAAAAACTCTTCAGATCTTTTCTGTCAAAAAAAAGAATGTAAAGTATGAAAAAGTCCCCTTGTACATTTAATTTACAATATTCATTGCATCTGCTCTGAAATGGACATTGTTCAAGTGAAATTACAGCTGAACACCGAGGCAGAAAATCTAATGAAAAAGCTGTAACCCAAAGTAAGCTGTCTATTAATACCATCAAGAAGATGAATAGTACTGAAGAGTAACATTTGTATGTTCTGTGTCAAAATAAGTATCTAACATTACATACCTCTTAATGCTATAATCCTCATATTGACATTTCAAAATTGGTACCTTCAAAGAGACAGAGCAGTACATATATCCCTTATCAGTGTGACAGACATATTAGAAAAGGAAAGGACAGATACTAAGACTGACAGAAACTGACAAATGAAGGATCACAATGTACCTACTACTGACCAGGGAAAATTCCCCGCAAAATGGAAAACAGTTCAGTCAAGTTAGTCACAACTAGTTAAGCTTTACGTTTTAAAGCATCACAGAAGACATACAACACTTCATTGAGAAATTCTAAATTTTTTTCTTAGTCTTCAAATTATATATTTCCTTCTATCCTCGCAATTTTTAGGAAGATTGCTAGAAGATAACATTCATTCTAAAGCAAAACCTGTCACACTTAAAACCAAAGTGAAGTTTAGTTTGGATGAGAGGTAAACTTCATCCACCTGTCATGGAAGAGTTAAATGCCACTGTCTATGAATGATAAGATGCCTTAGATTGCAAAAGAGCTACAAATCCTGCAATTCTGCAGTAAACACCAGTTATTTTTACTGCTTTACACATCTTTCTTAGTTTTATATGTTTCATTGAATTCAAGGATCTTTGCATAACTCTGGATGATGAGGGGGCATTTCTTACTATCTTTGGGCAAGTGAAAGGGTTAGAACTCACTGCCCTGCCATTACTGCATGGGTTCATCATCAGCTACTAAGGTGTCACACATCTCGGTGGAGCACTTTAAGCAAAATGAAACTGGCATCTGAAAACACTGTTCTGCAAAGTGCAGTGCTTCAGGATTGATAAATAACTGTCACACAGTACAAGCAGGACAGAAGTTCTTCAGTTTCTCACCAGAGATCCTAAGACAGTGCTAACAAAATTGTCTTAGGTCTGCTTGTTTATAGGACCGGAAAAATCTTTAAAACACCTTTTTAAAAAGCTGGTTTTTTAATGACTGCACTTCAAAGACACACTGAAATAATTTTCCTAAAAGCAAAGACTAATTTTGCTTTTATAGCCAAGCAAGTCAACATTTTCCTAACTTTCTGAGCCAATGAATGACTAGCAGCCTTCAAAAGTTTCTCAGAAGCTACCCTGAAACTTTATGAAACCGTTAAGTGAAGAACACCCCGAAGACAGCATGAACAGCATACTACTTAAAACAGTACCATCAAACAGTATTAATCTTGCTCTCATAGACTGAAAAAGCAAGCAAAGAGAATTACAACTTAGAATGCTGTACTTCTAGAAAGATCAGAAATGTCTTCTGCATTCCTGAAAAGAAATAATTAACATTTATATTATGTACCCATAAAATAACAAGAAAGTAAAAGAACAAAGCTTCAAATAAAGATAGTGTTTCTGGCACTAGTGTGTTCATTATCAATACCTGTTTGCCACAGAGACATAGGACTCACCATGTATATCAGAGCCTTTCCTTATTCAATACTGAAAAAAGGTGAATCTACCAAGGGAGGTTTAGCTTCCAGGAATCACTAGGAAACTAATATATACCACAGAATACCCTTATAAATTTAAACTTTACTAACTGTAACTATAAATATTTTCCTACTAAAAAGAGCATACTAATAACTTGTCTGAGATCATGTGCCTGCTAACTGAAAAATTTTTTATTAATTCATTTTAAATGGTTTTGCTTTTTATTTAACAGGATGCCCCCACTGTCCTTCCCATAAAACACCCAAGATCCCAGTCTGGTTTTATGTGTCATGCTCTGTTACTCAGCTTCTGAAAACCTCAAACACTTATTCTCTCTCCAAATGTTCTCTTCTGCCTCTTACAGCAAGCTTAAGCAAGCTCCATATTGATCTTAATTTTCTTCATTTTTAACTTCAGGATATTTCAAAATAAGATGCCTCTGACTGAAATCCTCAATTCAAATCCTATCACAATAACATGCAAGCAATGCTGACACACGACTCAGGAGGATAACATTATCTAGGTGCTAGAGAATAAAGGTGAAAAAAATAAAAGAAATTAAAACAAAGACAGAACTGCTTTTCCTCCTTTAACTATCTTGTGGAGAAAAGAAGGGAAATTACAGCTTTTGAAATAACAAATCACCTAATTAATTTTCTATACAAGAAGCTGGAAGAAAGAAAAAGCCGCATAATGGAAGCTATCAATATATTCAATATATATTTTATTTACAAGTATTAATTCAAAATTCCTGAAATTAGTATTATCAGAAATGTCACTATCTACACAGGTATTTTTTTTATGAACAATGGTCATAGATCAATTAAAAAGGAAACTGTGACCATCACAGCGCTTGCAATTCCCCTTCCTCCTCCATTTGCACAGCCAGGATAATTCAGTTTTATCCCCTCAATTTATAATTACTTTAAACAGGCATTGAATAAAAAGCAACATTATTTTTCCTACTGTAAGATATAAGAAATTCTTCCTGCAAATAAAATAAGTTTTCTTTAATTGTCCATGTTCAGTACACATGGCTTGTTTTTCTCCCTAGGACAGACAAAGCTTAGCACTTGAAAAAAATTTAGATAGGCATCACTAATTTTCCTATTGTCTATCACATCAAAGCCCTGAGGTTTATTATGAAAAAATATTTAGTTGTCTGTTCTAGAGCTGGAAATGGGAATATGTTTAAGTAGCAACATCTAAAATCAAAAACACTCATCCTCTATTTTCACAGCATCATTACCAAAAGACTACAATAGCACGTGGAGCCAGCAAGACAAAAGACGTACCGGTTTTGCTGTCATATCATTTTTGCTCTGAATCTATTTATATTTGTCAGATCCTTGATTTATCAGGACATTCCCTATTGGTACCTTGAGAACTAAAACTGTCTACTGCAGGGATTACAGTATTCTTATAATAAGGAGTATTGTATCGTGCTTTTATAATTTACTTATCTTTAAGAAAACTATGCATTTCTACTGCCATCTGATTGAAGAGAGTGAACAATGGGTATGGTGTAGTGATACATCCTGAAGAATTTTTGATACCACAAACTGTGAAGTTGATCTCTTTGGTTGTTTTAGCCTTCCAGATCTAGACTTCAGGAGACTACTGTAAGGATGACTACATAACACAAATGAACAAATGCAACAGTTAGAGAGCACTTCAGCCAATCTTCTGTTTTTCTCCCTCTACCTGTTCAGGCAAGTGGTCTCTCCACTATTAAAAACCCATGTACTGTTTTGAGAAATAGCCAGGTAAATTATACTGATTATCATCCGAAAGGACAAATACTATATGCTCAATAAACATCAGAAGAAAAGTTTAGAGAAAACAGAGCTAATGACAAAATAAGATAGATTAGAATAGCTTTCCAGAATACACAGAGAAAGGCTGATTGTGAATGGCAGAGAAGGCTTGATATTAGCACGTGGAATTTCTTTGAGCAATCCTGTCCTGTTCTACCCCCACCCTCAAGACCCCCACCTAAACAAACAACCTAAAATCAATTTTAAACTGTTCTGGAAATAGAGCAGACTCTTCTAAAAAGACTACAGAGTCTTTTTAGAAGGCCTGCTACTTCAGCACAAAACAGTAAGGAAAGCTACTGTTTACTGTCCCTGTGGCCCGAGAAGACTTCAGCCTACAACAGAAACTAGGAACAACCTGGCTATTAGGGCACATCAAGCCAGAAACATTTATGAACAACATCTGTATAGATAATGCAACCTACAGAGATAATAAATGCACGGTGTCCTTTCAGCTATAGCAGCCAATCCCTGTATTTACCACATTTTTCAATGAAGTGCGGGAGGCGAAACACAACACGCAGCAGGAGGTCTGCTTCACTGAGATCACACCACTTTGTTCTATCTGAAAAACACTATGCTTTCTACATACTGCTTTGTATATTAAAAGAAGGAAAAAAAATAAATTATTTGACACCAATTCTCTTGTGCCAGAGAAACAAGACTGTGTGTATGCACCCATATGCTTAAAGGAATCAACATGTCTGTAGCTTAACATTTTCTGCATCTATTCATCTTGCTACATCCCAACAGTATGCAAGAGGACTTGTAAAAATTATTCTAGCAGAGAAGGCAAGAGAATGAATACATTGATTTTTTATTTTTTTTTACTATCTTTTAAGAAGTTGCTCCAATGCTAGAGCAGAACAGGACCTGAAAGTTGGTTGAAAGTGTTTTGAGGACCTCTAGATCTGATCAATGTAATTTTTAGAAAAGCTATGTCTCCACATCTAACACAACTCTTCAAAGAGATTTGCATTCCAGAAACCCAACCCAATATTGTTGCAGAGAACAAGAAGTTCACTCATAACTGGATATCTGCAACAAGGATGCAGACAGGAGAGCTGAGATGAACCTATTGATGAAGAAGCAGAAAAAAAGCTGCTTATTGCATCCCATGATTAAACACTTGCAGATAATAAGTTCCATCACCAACTGAAACAGAAATAAAAGCAGAGAAAATAGAGATACAATGGTAATGTTTTAAAAACAAACAAAAGCCTAAGTTCCAGCTGCTACAGGTCTACTCTTTTTCAGCATCATTTGTGCCAGCATAACAGCTAGGAGCTGATTTAGGGGGAAGTGGCAAACTTTAACACCACATGCCAGAGTCCAGCTCACCATACAACTCCATGATCAAAGCCAGGAGACAGAGGGGAAATAAGCCAGCAGAAATC
Organism: Caprimulgus europaeus; assembly: GCA_907165065.1. Next base: position 9,802,400 of record OU015541.1, read on the forward strand.
TGAAGCACACAATAGAGGTACTGATGAATTTTGGAATATAAAATAATTTTCCAAATTGAGATGACATGCTCTAAAATTTCCTCTACATCATCTTTCCATCCTTCAGTAAAACCTGACAATAGGAACTGCTTACTCTAGATAACAGAAAGAATAGATGAAAATACCTTAGTGTGAACTTTTTAAAAAATTTCTCATTCACAGTTTGGAAATCTTGGTGGGGGAAGAAAATTCTAAAAAGGTAGCTCCAAAACAGCAGATTGCAAATCCTCCCTGAGGAAGCTGGTGAGATGTAAACTAGCCTCCAAATCTACTCTGAAAAAACACACATAATAAAACAGTATAGAAGTCCATAGTTTTCATTTGGTAACTGCTCATTTAACACTTTTTGGTTACAAAATGCAGTACCAATATCCCAGATATCCATCTTTCTGGGCATTTGCATTAGAAATAAGGGTTACACTAGTGATTTTTTCATGCTCAGCAGTTAGCTCGCTATAATACTCTTCAATAACACTCCCTCCAAAGTAGGATACTTTTAAGTTATAGGATTTACAAATCTGGTGAAGTTCGTGTTTCTTTAGCTTGGGAGTCGGTGTTCATTTTTTGCCAGTTTCCCACCCTATCGCTGGCATATGCAGTAATATTTTTAGAGATGACAGATTTCTAACGCTAAAAGGCATGTGCACCCAATGTTATCACAATGCAATCATGCAACTGTTCAAGAGAAACCTTTCAGATAGAGACATTTAAATGACACTTCAGAGTTCACAAGTGATTCTCAGTTCCTAGCAGTTGTTACTCACTCTTCTTTCCTTTAGAAGAGCATTTATTCCATTTCACTGTGATAGGCAACATGATTTGCAGCTTCAGTGCAGCTCCACTGTGAAGGCAGATGAACTGCCATGAAACGGACAATGAGAAGCAGACAGGCGCAGGGAGGACAGAACAAAGAATCACAGGGAGTGGGGAAAAATAAACTGTATAATAGCTGCTGCTTGGGAACACTAGCTGGAACAAACAGGGAGGCCACCAACTATCATTACAAGCGCATGTTTCTTTTGCAGTTGCAAGGAGAATTGCACACAAGAGGGGGCAGGGGATCTGCTATTAATCATATTATATTCATTGTTCCCTTGATGCTGCTGGCAATGCTTCAGGAGACTCCCTCAATTCCCAGATAAAACTGCAGTGAGAACAACAGCACTCCGAAAACAGCCCACACTGAACATTCACCATCTCGTCCTACTACGCTAAAGCTGCCGTAAACTAAATGTTTCTCAACCACGGCACTGCTTATTGAACAGAATTTTTTAAAAATCCAACTCACAGCAGCTGAGGATTCCTCCCCACCCTAATATCTCATTAGGAAAATGAACACGCTGTATAAATCTGATTAAACTATTTGCAAGAACAAGCCACTAGAGAGGTGAAAACATCAGCTTGAAGTAGTCGGGAATCAAGTTTCTTTGTTGAGGAAGAGTTTTGAATGTTATCTCCAAGTCAGGTGCTGAGTGACTCCTTGATTAAGTGGCACTTAACATTCAGTAAGTTTAATGTTCCAGCAAGAACAGCAGGCCGATACCTGCGCCTGGGTGTGGGGGAGGGAGAAAATGGCAACTGATGCAGTAAAGTAACCAAGTCAGCTATTCTTTTGTCAGTGAAAAGACAGACATGTTTAAGTGGAAAGAAACGTGGATTAACTAAATCTCGTATTCATACTTCATTGAAAACGTAATGCTGCTTTAATTTGTCTGGTTTGGCAAAGCTACAGAGGGAAGGTGAATTTTCTCCACCACAGAAATTTTTTTTTTTTTTTTTTGGTGACAAACTCCGCATAGTTTGAGAGTGACAGACACTCTAATTAGATCTAGAATTTGTTTGAGTCGCCCCACCTAAATGGAAATTCATAACACTGGCTACCATGGACCTCTGACATTTTGGAAGTTAGCAGTGAAGTTCAACTGGCACAACTTGTCTCCCAGATTGAACAAATACCTTATTCCATTTAAGAAAGATACAGAAGACTAGGAAAAAACAGTTACTGTTAGGTAAATATGTATTTAACACACCAACTTACAAACTAAGTAGTAATAATGAGATATTTCTACCTCGGATTTCAGTAAGGAGAAACCACGTCAATCTTCAGAACAACACCACGTTTATTTAGCAGCAGAGCTCAGTGCAGCCAGCGTGCCTGGTGACTCATCCTCCCTTCTCCACTTTCTAATTAGCCGTGATAGTCAGCAGCAGCTTGGCGGTTGGGTTTGGTTTTGTTTTGTTTTTAACCACACAAAAGCCATCTTAGAAGTTGAAAAATGGACTCCCACTTGTTTACTGATCAGAGTTTTAGAAGATACAAAAGGGATATAAAACTACTAGAGAGTGTCCAGAGGAGGCCAAAAAATGGTGAAGGGTTTAGAGGGGAAGCTGTACGAGGAGAGGCTGAAGTCCCTTGGTTTGTTCAGCCTGGAAGAGACTTGAGATCTCATCGTGGTCTAGAACTTCCTCCCAAGGGGAAGAGGAGGGGCAGGCACTGATCTCTGGCGACCAATTATAGGACCAGGGAAACGGCAGGAATATGTGGCAGGGGAGGGTGAGGCTGGCCATGAGGAAAAGGTTCTTGAGGCAGAGGGTGGTGGAGCACTGGCACAGGCTCCCCAGGGAGGTGCTCATGGCACCAAGCCTGACAAGATTCCAGCAGCATTTGGCCAAGGCCCTCAGACACATGGTCTGAATGTTGGGATTGTCCTGTGCAGGGACAGGAGTTGGACTCGATGGTCCTGCGGGTCCCTTCCAACTCACAATATTTTACGATTCTACGATCCTGTAGAATCGTAAAATATTGTGAGTAGAATTGTAGAATCCGGTAGCCGGCACTAGCAGTATATTCCAGCTTTACCATTAGCTGGACACACAAACTACTTGCTGGTGCTCGTACACCCCCTCCCTTGGAGAGGCTGCATGCGGCACGGCACGATCACAGAGAATAAATACAGGAAAAGGGGGGGAAAAAAGAGCCCTCAGCTCTTGGCAAGGGGAAGGCGTTCCACAAGAACTGCTCCAGGGTCAAAAGTTTACCGTGGTTCCCATTTCACCTTTCCGCAGCCAATGGGAGCGCGGCGGCTGCAGCCAGGCCCGCGGGCGGCAGCGCGGCCCTTAACTCCTGGCGGCCCGGGCGAGCCCGCGGCGGGGGCCGCCTCCGCCGGCAGCGGCCGGCGCGGAACGGGCCCGCTCCCCCCACCCACTCCCTGCCAGCCACGTACATAGCTGAGCGCCCGGCAGCCTCCGGCGGGCTGAGCGTTTCTTTTGGCAGGGAAACGAGAGGGAACAGGAGCTGCGCAGAAGCACCACGCCAGTGAGTCACAAGTTAAAGAGCTCCAGCAGTGGGTCCCCTCGCCCCCATCTCCGCTGAAAGCCGGGGCAGTGCTCTGAGGGGTAGGACTCGCCAGTGTGAAAGCAGCACCCAACTATGGAGCTGTAAGCGACAGCAGAGAGATTGTTCTGGCAAACAGGAAAGACTGACCTTGTGAAAGGGGAGGGAGGGAGAACAGCACAGAATGGTCAGAAGGATTCCAAATGCGCAGTCCAGAGCTGCAGTCATTTACTTTGCTTCTTGTCAAACCAGGAATCAGCACTGCCCTAGCACAAGGCTGGGCAGCCCAAAGAGTACAGCTGCCCACTGTCCAGTCCCCACAGGACCATTAATAATACTGTGTTTCAAGATGTTTACTTCAAAACAAGTCATCCTCCATCTGCTCCAAGAAGGATGGACATTGAAGTTGTGGCTCTTGGGTATAAAAATCATCAGCTCTTCACAGTCTCACACAGGAAAACAAGTAATACCTAGCCACAGAAATAGAAAATTGTCTGGACATGAGACATTTGTAATAGATTGTCTTGCTTTGGCACAGAAAAAGAAGATGCATCTTAGTCTCCAGTCATTTTGAGGTTACAGAACTAGAGGAAGAACATAGAACAGGCTTCTTGTTCCACTGTATGCCTCCATTCTGTATCAATGGTGCCAGGTTCTGTCATCTCCTAATCAGTAGTTCAGGTTTAAAGTTTTAATGGAAAGAATTACAGCACAAGCTTTCCAGAGTCAAAATATCATCAGTAGCAATGTCATTTCATCACAGGGACTACTGACTTCGTGAATCAGTCCATGGTAGGGTATCCTAAAATCTGTGCCGAGACCAGTTTTATTCCCTGGGACACTGATGAAAGTGCTGATGACAGCACACACTGACACAATCTATGATTGTGTTGTGGCATCCACTTGATCTTAGAAAGTCAATGTCAACTACACTTAAGCACGGAGAGCAGATTTTATCACCTCTTCATTGGCCTTGCAGACTACAAGGAAAGAGGACTAAAGCACACTTCAGTGAAGATGTGGATGAAGAGTTTTCAGTTTGGTGCAATGACAGACAATATAATATGAGGCAGAATGAAGAGAAGTGTGTAAAGCATGTAGTTAAAGCAAATTCAGTAGCAAAGTAACCTAAAAGTACGTTCAACACAGCAGAAAGGGGTAGGGTTACAGAGAGATGAATGATTAACAACTCTTGACTTGGTACCAAGTAAAATGGCCAAGTCATTGCATACATTTGCAAGGTAAACAACATGGCATTAAACCAACCCAAACCAGGCAGCAGTCAAGTCAGGAAACACTTGAGAACATGTATGTTAGCATACTCTAATCTCCAGCACACTGCAGAAAGAATGGCAAGAATCTGAATATCATTGTAAAGAGGTAAAAGGAATAAATATGCCATCAACACGTAGAAGAGGTTTATGCTGAAGATGCCAGTTAAAGCAAAATTCAGTTTTTCAAACCCTGAAACCAAGCAGATGGTAGATTGTTCAAGGTAATGCACATGACAACGTAAGGGAAGAAAACATTAGTCAGATAGCAACTATTACTAATTCTCCAGAAAAATGCAGTTTGAGAATTGGTAAATTATCTTATCGCAGAACCTTAAGGCTTTCACAGCACTTCGTAATGATGAAAAATATTCTGGTCTCTGCCCTCTGTATAGGTCCCAAGAAAGGATAAAGGCAGATACTCTAACAAACAGCTATGCCAGCTGAAAATACTGCTGACAATCTTCTTTTTGTAACTCGATTCACAAAATAGTTTTGGGCAAGAAGATAATCATGCAAAATTCTTAAAACCTGCTTCAGGAATAGGCAAGCACTGGGCTTAAGACCAGCTAATGAAAAACAATTTCCAGCTGGTGGGCAAGGTCAACCTGATTTCTTGAACAGGCACAGGTAGATTCCTTTCTCAATCTATGCAAATAGGCATAACAGCTCAATACAGCTACTATGAGGTTAACATTAATGCCTTGAGAGCAGCTAACAAAAGATGCAGTAAGTGGTTAAAATACATCAAGTCAGAAAGTTAAAGACATGAGAATCTTAGCTGATTAAGATCATGCCCTACTACCAACCTTTTCTACTCTAGTTTAAAAATGGTAAAACACCAGTGAAAATGATATCAAATAACACTGTATTTTCATACTTTAGCTAGGCTAAAATAGAGTTTTGCAAATAGCAATTTAAGACTTAATTACATATATAGAAAGCTATTTTTCCTCTCAGTAAAAAGAGCAGTTTGTTTTTGTTTTACCTGCTCTAAATACCATGTCATTTTAGAGAAATTCTTTTAAATTGATGTATCATAAATAAATTCCCTTTTTATAAGATGGCCTCATTTTAAAAGAAAATGGATGCAATAAAATTTTACATCAAGTCAGCATGTTACCAAGAAGCTTTTCTGTGTGTTCTGAATTTGATTAATACAAGCCAAGGTCACTTCCTGAAAGATGCCTACCACTGCAGCTGCAAGCAAACTAGAAGACTGTGAGCTCAAAAGCTGGGGGATGGGAAGACAACACTAGCAATTTCTAACACTGTCTCCAAAAATACACTTATTACAAAACTTGAGTAATATTTAGAAGTGTTTACTAGATCACCACGTAAGTAACCTATTAAATAGAGCCTGTATAATCATGTTTTCAAGCAAAAAAAGATTCACAATGATGCAACAGCACATCTGCAAAAAATGAATAATTCTGAAGACCCTTTACTAAACTTTATGCCATTCACTTGAAAAATGTACTCTTTTTTTTTTACTATGTATGTTTTATTATGCAGCTCATGAAGCTAATAAGAGACTGCCCTTGAATTAACAGCATGTCTCAGTCCTCCTGAGACTGTGAGGCTCCACCCAATCTACACTGTGTCCTATTCCGAAGCCATTTAGGAAAAACACATTTCAGGAAAGCATGCAAGCTCTTTCCAGAGGTCTACAGCATGCATTTTTCCACTTGCTGTAGACTATACCTATCGTTTACGAAACAAATTAGAAATTAGCTGTGTTCACCTGTAATTTAAAAGACATTTTTAAAATTATTTCAAAAACATGCCATATTTGCATTATGCATGAGACCAAACAGATGTAGTTTCTTCCATTCGCAGACACAGTCAGAGCTTACAGGTCATGAAAGTGAGACCCATATCTGCTTTTTGTGTGTACAAATAAAGATTTGGAGTATCAAACAGGGTGGGGCGTGGGGAAACAGGACATGGATTGCTGAAAAAGATTTAAAACTGCACACTAACAGCCATTTCCACAAGGTATCTGTTTGCCTACAAAAGGGGCCCCAGTGACTTTACTTATGAACATACACACTCAATTTAATATACTTAATCTTTAAAACAGCCCTAATACACCCAACATTGCAACTAAAGTTTCATTCCAGGCTAAAATTAGTAGCATTTACTGAATGGAAGTTAATTTTGACAAACTGGTGCGCTAAAAAGAAAAGAACATTGCTGGTTTTGGGTGGGCATCTTTGCCTGAAATAGAAAAATACACTAAAGCATATCATTACCTATGCAGGCACAGCTACATCTGTGGTTAAGGATGCCTAACATTTTCCATCACAGAAGCCTGTTCTTTAATGACTGTGTTACACACACCCTTCAGAACTACTTTTGGTGAAAGACTTGTATAAAATTGGTTCAGACATTTAAAAACACAGTGGATAATTCAGTTGAACAAAACATATCCTTTTATTCAGTCTGAGAACGTAAATCTTGAGAAGAGAAACTGATCAAATCTCTGAACAAGCTAAACTTTATCTTGATGCTTCAATGAAGAACTCTGTACAGACTGTTAGTGCCTTTAAAGTCTCTGAACATGATCAGTTCTGTTTTAAAGCACTTGCCAAGACCCTCAAGTATTTTATCTAACCAAGTAAGCCTTGTCACTGCACAGCTCCTCCACGCTGACAGGACAGAACATGCTTTATCACTGTATTATGAAGACCAAAAGCAGCTTCTCTACAAACCTGCCAGCTATGAAGCAGTTAAAGTGCCTGGCAGCACAGTAGCTAGTGAACAGGGACATTTTTCTAGGTTATACTGCCCCACCCATACACAGCATCCACAAAACATGAGGCAGCAGCAGGATCAAGGGCTTAGCAAAGGCCACCCTTCCCTCCCCATTCCCTATTCCAAGATCCCAGTTGAAACCACAGATGGGGGTCTCAGCCAGTAGTGCTGAAGACCAGGCTCTTGCCCCTTTAGTCGCTAGCCCACATAGAAAGCACGCTCAGTCCAGTGACCAAGGTGGTGTCAATCTGCTCTGTGCAATTCCAGATGACAACCTTGCTGGCAAACAGAGCAGAAATTTCCTTATGGCAAGTTATACTATTTTTTCCATATGCTTTTTAAAGGTATACAAAAAGTTAAGACTGAAAATACAAAAGTTGTGAGGTCATTCAAAAAACTTGAAACAGTCAACTCCAACTCTCAACACTTCTTGCTTCAACCCTTGTTGCACGTACTTAATTAAGAACATTGCTGTGTAACTGCTTAGTAGACTCTGTGTGGGACTGGCACCCGTCGGTACAAAGAAAACACTACTATAGACTTACTTATGCCTGTGGTATCATCTCCCAAGTGCATTACTATTTCAGCAACCGTGTTCACTTTACTGTACAGTGATAGATAATGGTCTCATAAATGGAGAACCGAAGTCTGTCAAGGACCTGTATCCTAACTTGGCCTTTGCCCAACATGGGTACGTCGGGAGTTTCAGCGACTTTCAAATTAGGACGCAGGTTTTTTCCTACGCAGAATAAACACCACCAATACATACTGTCTTAATTATGAGAGATTGCAACTTCCGATTAAGAATATTAATTTAGAGCAGACTTTAAGGTGGCATTTAAATAACTGATTTAACTGTTAAAGGTATTCACACCCATCAGTAAGGAGGGGCACATAGGCGGGAAAGAATACAGCCCATAAATCACATCGACTTGCCTTAGACACATTTTGCTAGTCAGCAGATGCAATACTCATGGACATTTATTCATATGTTTGCACAAAAACTAAGCTATAAAATTAATGTCAGTAAATATATTATTTTACACTGTAAACCAACAAATTTTAATCAAAGCTCTGGATATGTTACTATTTTTAAAATGGGGATTCATATTCTGAAACAGTGTTTGAGTGCTATGGAGAGGGTGCAGGTGGGAAGGCAGCTATCCCTTAGAGGTTTCCGTATTACATATGCACAGACTCACACAAACTGGCTTCAGTGGGAGTTAAATACCTGGTGTGTCACTGTGCTTTTGAGAATTCTACTTGGTATCTCTTCATCAGGCTACTAAATTTTTTTTTTAATTTACTGAAAAAACACACATCCTCCCTTTTAAAATTCAATCATGTTATCTTCTGATCTAATAATAATAAAAGGCCTGTTAACGAAGTTTCCCGATTTTTTGGCAAAACCAGACTCTCAAATTTGAGAGTACAAATCAGAGGCTAAAAACAAAGGAAGTTACTCAAGAAAGGAAATCAAAATAGTTTAAGTTTTCCATGCATAGAATCAGTTCTTATATATAGTTTACTTCATTGTAAGGAATAAGTACAGCTACTTAATGCAAAGGTGATATTTCTAAAACACAACTTGACCTTGAAATATGGAAATGTTCCTAGCTCAATGCTGTAATTAAAATCTGATTAAGTTTGAGTGTACATGAGTACACTTAGTTTGGCTGCAAGAGGTGTTCATTTAGTTCAACACAAATGCTTACCATTCAAAATCTGGAGTAGCAGTTGTCTATCTATAGTATACCAATAAATCTGAGCACTTCATTAGTTAAAAATCCCCTTTCCTCTATTTTTTTTTTTAATATACCTTACTATATTTCATATTCATAGTGACCAGGGCTTAGTAGAGTACCATCAGCTAAGCTGCAAAATAAATGCAGAATAGAAGCACTCCCAAATTAGGTTAATTTGTCTCCCCAAAGTACAGTCAGGTTAGCTTGTTGTATTTCAAATGCTGCCCATCCGCTGAGTACAAATGGTTATAACAGAGCATCTGCTAAAATTTACTGCACAAAACTGAAAGCTGTAACATTATCTTGCTTCTCACTGGTAGACTCAAACCTGGGATTTCAGGGATCAATTATTTAAAAATTAAGCTAAAACAGAGAAGGAAGAAACCCCAAAGGTTGGTATCTTGATGTTGTACAAAGCAGACAAATAGCACCTGGAGAGATATTATAGACTGAAGAGTCTATAGAGGTCTCCTAAGAGACCTTCAAATTTGACTGAACAAAACGCTGACCAACCAGCTCTAACTTTGTTTGCAGTGTTTGGATTGATGCTAGTACCTTTTCTCTATGATTTTCAGTAAAACAGTGTCATCAGAGAATTATGTACTGCAGCCCAGTGATAAACTGATACCATTATAACAATGGGCTACTAAGACAAGAGAGTACTTTACAATTGATCCTACTTTGTCTTAATTTTAAGATGTATTACCACATTCTTTACGGTACCAATTTAAGCAGGTATATTTTATTAATCTCATGTACTCTTTACATTTTGCATACAACCATTAATACTCCCATCTTTACTGGACATAAAGTACGTTTTCCTGACCACAACATTAATTCCTATTATCATCAAGGATTTTTTTTTTCCATTTATGAGAAAAAGCAGCATGCTTTTAAATAAAGCTCCCAAAGCCCTCTTTTTTTTTTTTATATTCTTTATAAAGAATTTCCATTGCATGAAAACCTTATGCTTCTAGTTTTCCTATATTCTATTAAAGAAGCAATACCTTCACTTTAATTAAAAAGATTTTTCAACAAATCTCATACTAAGTCCCCTAAGATTCCTGCAGCAGGCAGAAAATCAGTTTTGCTCATGAAAGTTTTTATACAAATGGCACTTCTTAAACACTGATGTTTAACTGCAGAACTCTCCAAAATGACACTACCATCATTACATAGAAAATTCCAAGTAATTTTAGGAAGATTTGCATCCGCCATTCTGGAAGTTAGTACAAGAGGTCAGTGAGTGCCAAAAACAGAAGAAGGGATCACATCCTTCCCCTTCAAGTGCCAAAAAACATTTGTAATGTTTTGTTTCAGATCCAGACACTTCCTTGTTTGTAGATAATGGCTAAGTAGTTGTGTAGCTTCACAACATTAGGAAGCAATTTTCTGTATTTTTATATAGTGCACTGGAGGAAACACTGGGATAGAGCTGTTGATTTTTTAATTATTATTATTTTTTCTTATATGCATTGTATCTTTAGTTCCCACACATACAAGTAGACCAACTGAATTGTACCTTACATTCAATAAAACCCAGAGCTGGGGAACCATTGTTTGAGCAATCTTCTGTCAATGAGACTTCCTTGATGCATCCGCCACGACTTAAGCAACTCACGATCTCTTTTACCACACTTTCAGGTCATTCTGTGGTTTAATTCATAGTTTAACTGGATGCTGAGCTTTAAAGTTAGTATTCAGCCACACCTTTGCACTGGGAGGGTTTTATATTAGCATCTGGTAAGAATATTAAACATGGTAACTGATTAGCACCAGTCATGCTTTGACATCACAAACTTAAGTGTATCAGCTATACAGTGTAGTTGATTCAATGTGTTTTCTTGTCAGTAAAAACCACGTTGCATTTGTCCAATTCAGTGATCTTCTATTACAGTACATCACATTTACAAAGAACTAAAAGAAAGGGAACTTATATTTAGGTACACTGCAGTCAGAGTCTTGTATTCTTGGGCCCTGTAAAAATTTGAAAAGTTACTAATATTGTCTTCAGGCATGGCATAGCTTTAATATTTTCTTTTCAAAGCCCTTTAAGCATTTTTAATGGACCTAACAGTCTTTAGAAGTTCAGAAAGCTACAAAACCTTACCTACGCTTGAGCTTTCACCAGCAGGAAGCTTACTTTGTTAGATTCTCATAGGGATGAAGCCTATAAATAACATTGTACATAGAATAATAGGATAAACACAGCATACCACGGAGGGAACACAAGAAAAGAACATACAAAACTTCAGTCTGATGTCATTAATTCTGTCTTACTGAATAGAAATGCTGTGATAGAGGTTTTTTTCATTGCAAGCAGATTTATGACAGACAATATGCTTAGACAATTGCCTCCATCCAGTCAAGAGCAAGAGTTATTTATTCCTTCTCTCCACCACATATTATTTACCTCAGTGTGTCATCTGTCTGCAAATCTTTGCTTAGGAACTGTAACATTTTAATGAGCACAGCTACCTGAAACAAAACACAATCTTTTCTGTGCTTGGAAGAGGTCATTCTCCAAAGGTTTTCCTTCCACTGTCTCCTTTCGTTTTCTTCATTTTGCTTTAACCTTACCTTATTCTAACCAAAACAACTCACCTGAATTTTATTTCAGGGCACCTGCTAAACTGCAGAGCAAAGACATTGATCTTATCACAAGAGATTATTCTGAAGGAGGTGCTTCCTTTCCTAAGACCAAAATCCCACTGAATGGAACCTCCAGATAAGTTATCAGTTTCACTGCTCTCCAGCAATAGGTATAGAGCTTGACACATTAATCTATTAAAGTACTGAAGCCTACATTGGTTACCCCAGAAGTTATGACCAAAAAAAAACACAAAGAAAAACAAAACTCCTCAGTGATTAGCATCACATCCACTCCAGGCCTAAAACAGCTTTAGCTAAGAAATCCCATTTCATCACCTTTGTTTCAAAAGAACTGTTATGAGCAAAGTATTTGCACCATTGGTTACTTCAGAAAGAAAACTCCAATATCAGTCATAGAAAGAATTAAAAACTAAAGGCAGATACATACAAAGAAGGATGTTACCACTCCATACCACAACTTTTAAGAGCAAGATCCTTTAATGGCCCAAGTATCCCCCAAAAGCCTATTAGTGTTAGATGCTATCATACATAAGGTGAGGTCATACCATGCATTTCCTTAAGTGTAAGGGAGGTGGAGAAGAGCAAAGTACATACAATATCAATATAGAACACTGGAAAATACCTTTGTTTTTCTAAGGGAATTGAACACATTTTATCCATTTTCCTAACCACCTAAATATCAGTGTTTTCTCTGGATCAAGTCTCAAATCTAAGTAGGCCTGGACAATCAAGTCAAATAGAAGACTTACCTAACACAGTGTTCTCTCTCCAACAGAAGCCAGCGGGAATGCCTAGAAAGAAAAAGGAAAGCACGTAAGCGTGTTTCAGCATACTCCAGACTCCACAATCTACAGATCAGAAATTTCCCGGTCTAAAAGGGCTGAGTTTCCCAGCACTTGGATTTCTCTTCTATGTTAAGTTTCTTTTTGAACCAATTAATACAGTAAAAGCATTCTGTAGCAGTCAGTTCTGTAGTTAAGATCTACACTATGTGAAAGTACCAGATTTTTAAGTTTTTTTTTATTTTTAACTCTGCCATCTGATAATAAGGAGAAGGAGGAGAATAAGTGAAATGACTGAAAAGGAAAACACTTTCTTCCTGTTGATCTTCCATGACACTTGTGGTTATTTTGTCTAGATTGGCCTTGCACTCTCCAGGGGAAAAAAAAATAATAATAAAAAAAATAATATTAATAAAAGGCAGAGAAGTGCTGGCACGTATAAAAGAATTTTAGCTTTGGTCTTAAAAAAAAAATACAGAGAAAGATAAAAGTCCACTACAGTCTTTTTGATATGGTATCGACCAGAATTACTTATTCAAGAGGAAGGCATAATATGACTGTATAATGATATGGTATTTTCAATTTTGTATTCTTTTTCCTCACTGACAACTCACAACACAACTTTTTGAACACTGCTTAGCACTGGTGTGTCATTTTGTCAGTATAATTAATTCAAATTCTGCCCCTCCCTTCTGAGTGGAAGAAAATTGAGTAAAAAAACTATTGGTTGTAGCAGGCATACTTCTCAAGTAGTCACTAGGCATAAAGACAAAAGCATTATTCAGAATAAGGATGTCTCCTAAATCAATAGCTAGGGATACATACAGCCACTCACCTAGAAAAGGAAGTTCTCTTAAATGACTATCATTTCTCCAATGATGAAGAAACTGTGACTGTAACTATGACCTGTAGTTACCAAATCTACATTCTTAGAGGACAAGAATAAAAGATCAGAGGTAAACAAGCCATTAGGACCTACTCCCAGAACAAGAAGTATAAGAGAGGTGTTTTCTTTAAAAGTTTACCAAATTTTCATGCATTAAACTTTGCAGAATTGTTTTAGTCAGCCTTGAAGTAATTAGGAAACTTATCAGTTAAGTCAATAAATTAATTTACAATAAGCAGAATAAATAAAGATCTAGGTAAAACCAGGCTCAAAGAACACTGGAAACTTCTGTAAGACTGTAGTAAAAAACTCCATATAGTGAAATAACATGTAAAGTAACATTTAGATAAGATATGCAAAATGTAAACAAAGCAATGACAACAACTTTATTTCACAATACAGAGTTTATTTCAATACTGTTAATCAGTGAGAAACCAACTAAACAATACACAATTCACAATACAATCCTTTGAAAAGCTGGAAAAGATATTAAGGTTCATGTCAAGTTCAATGTGCTCTATTTTTAACTTTAGTCAAGTCCCTTCTCATTAGCAGTAACGTAACATTTGAGAAAAGATCAGGAGCAGCTAGGAAGTTACTTTGATATAGAAATTTATTTATGTATTTAAAATAATTTTTTAACCCAACAAATGATTCAGTTAAAAGTTACTTAGACCTAGCCAACTAATGTAATCTCCCATTGTCACAGTATTTCAAATCAAGACTTACAGATTGCTTTAGAAAGTAGTAATTGCTCGTTATCATTTTTTCATAATTGTTGTGTGCTTCATAAGCATTAATTACATTCCAAAATTTCAAAAATAAAAATAAAAATAAAAACAAAACAGAAAAAACACAGCAAATCACACCCCCCCCCCCTCAGATTCTAGGCTCCCCCTTTGCTCTAGCTCACAGAGAAACGTAGTCTTCACATCCATATAGTTTGACACCAATGGAACAATTCCTTTAGCATACCTTTTTAACAGTGACATTTAGGACACTGCTGTAAGACCCACTGAAGGTACTTTTTAAAGCATTTCACAAGATCAAACCAAGCCCACAATGTCATGATTGACTTACTAGGAAAAAGCAGACAGTTCACATAATAGCGAACTGGAAGAAAATTAGCGCCTTTGAAAACAAGCCCAATACTTCTGGGTTTTAGGGATGCTAATAAATAGGGAAGAGGCATGAGCATCTGCTTGTCTTTAGAGATATGATACCAAACTGGTTTTGAGCACTCCTCTGTGTGTGAGCACCTGTATCACATTACAGATAACCTTGTTTGCAGGCCAGAACTCTTTCAAGAAGTGGGGCATAAGAACTACCTGTTTTTCCTAGAGACAGTAATAGCGCTTGCAGAGACCGTGACACGTTTATATGCATGTGGCAGATAGAGAAATCTCTCGGATGACTGCTAGAAAGCCAGCAAATTAGTGGCCATCTCCATGTTATTTTACTGCACATAAGAAATAACTTTCTCTGAGAGGATTAAACTAACTTCTGCCAATTCTGCCATCACTGACTTCTGCTCCGTCATGGTAAATTATAACTAATATGGAACTTAGCATTTCCAATATGACAGCAATAGCTTTGTAGCTAGAGCAATAGAGAAGTGTGGTAAACTTTTGCCTGAAGACAGTCACATCTGGATATAGGGCCACAAAAATCAAGATAAACAAATTATCCCAAATGGAAAACAACCAAAACATCTTCATTCTAGAAGCTGTATTCTCTGCTTATCTAAAATTATTAAAGCACTTAAGTATTCTTTGTTTTATCTGACTCTTGATCTGTGCTTTGTCTTGCTGTTTCTCTAGCTTTTTGACAAACAGAGATACGATCTAGGACTGCAAGCACCGAGTGCATGGAGTGAAGCAGGTTCAAAACAATGCCACATTCTAGCAGACTTTGACAAGAAATTCTTCTTGCACTTGAGTGAGTAGAAAACTGCTAAGATGGCTGCCAGTGAAGAAATTTGATTAGAAATGTGAGTAAAGAGCTTTACACCTTAGGCTTGGTTCCAGACTTGATTCAAAAAAAGCACCAGCAGTACAACTGTTCTTGAAAACTAGCTGTTTTCACCGAGTCTACTTGGTGTATCCTCTCAGTTAATCAAGTTTTAATATTAAAGCTGCTTCATCTGCTCTGCAAAACGTTCTTACAATATTGTTTTACGTAACAAACATGAATGCAAATTCCTCCAGCTATAAACTAATTGATGGTGGCCAATCTTGGATTAAGAACTTAAGCAATTGCTTAAGTGTGCTCCATGCCTCCTCAGGTTCTTGACAGTAACACTGAAATGCATGAGAACTTCCTATGCAAGCACACGGAGAAAAGTCAGAGCAGTTTCCAAAATCCCCGGTTTGGAGGCGAGACCTTTTAATTTGGCAGCAATATGCTAAAAATGCCACCTTAATATACTGGGCGAGCTCGAACAAGCCACTTTCCAGCCGTATTCTTCTGTGGTGTTTTGTGGGTGGGGTTTTGTTTTTGTTTTAGACTAACCAATAGCCCCGGCTGTATCCTTGTTTCAACCGATGTAGCTAAAGTCTCTTCAGGGCTGTTAGTTACTTATTTTTTCACACTGTTGATGCTATGGAGCCAGTGTAACTCTAGAAGAGAAACATTCCATTTCATGCACTTTTTTTTTTTTCTGTTGGCAGGGTGGTTATTTTGTTGTTTGTAACAATAACAGTATATTAAAATCTTTTCTAAATGAACCAATCTGTGGTGGAGTGCCTTGCTAACTTTATTTGGGGATGAAGAAAAGCCTAGAAGATTTGCAAGTGTTTTACTATCCCAGAACAAACAAGTCTAGACTGGATTGGAATTACTAAATAGCAAGGCTCTGTAATAAAAGAAACTTTCAGAGGAGAGAATATGACTATAGGAAAGTATCCAACCTTTTGTTCAAAATATTACATTAGAAAGTTGAAACAGTCTTACTACTGCAAAGAAAAAAACTTTTGAAGTGGTTAAGGCAATTAGTGTAGTTAAACTTGAGTCTATTTTGGCTATAGTCAGTACATATACTTGGAATAAAATATTGCCACTGTCTAGGATCTTAGCTCACCTGCTTTTACTGAAAGATATCAACTAACTGCATCCTGAAGAAATCTGTAACAGCTGTGGAAGATCAGACTGCTTCTCTCATTAAGTCTTGGATAGCTCTTAAATAGGAATAATATACTGTAAAATGCCATGAAAAACACAGGTGTAAGGCTGACCCACAGGTCTAGCCTGTTCACTTTCAGAAAATCCTCATAAGTACATAAAGTGAAATACAAATCTGATTTTTCTCTTAAGCAGATAATAATGATAGCTGCTCTACAATGGTTTCTTTTAATGAAATTTGCATCAGTATGCCTAGGTAGCTTTGATGTTACCTTTTAGCAGCAGTGTAGCCAAGGTGTTGCATTCAGCAAGAATTAGTTTACAATCTGGATAAATTTCGTATGGAGCTCAGCACAGGCTCACAGACCAGTGCTACAAGATAGCCATCCTGTGGTGGTACAGCTGGGGGACCGCTTGGGCCCCTTTGGGCTGATTAAACCTGTACCTGAGACTGCAAGCACATCCCTCGTAATTAGTGATGCAGATACCAGCCCTGTGGCTCAAATTATCTCTTCCCATGTGCAATTTCTTAGTTGCTTGTGCAAGACCATTTATTTTGTAGACAACTAAGTGCTTGTATGTGCCACTACTTCATATCATGTGTAAAGGACTTGTGTATCATGCCCTGGAAACCTCTGTTCTGCAGCACAGGTGAAAATTGTTCTCTTGCTATGGCCTCACACTATAGCAATGGACACACTAGTGTTTTCATGCTATAATGTATGTTAAAATTTGAACAGACTGCTTACTCTGGAGAAAATGATACAGACACTTAATAAGAATGTCTCTTAAAGACCAACCTTAATAAGGTAACTCCCTTGTATTAACAGTTTGAATGTACAACTTTTTTCCACCCTCTTACTATGGTCTAAGCTTGTTTCACCGAGGGTGTAAGGAGACTGGATTACTAACCCGATATCCTTAGCTCTACTGTTTTCATTCCCGCCCTAAATATATGTATAACCTGTTAACCTAGAAAGAGAATTACCAGCTCACCTGTCATTTCTGTGTAGCACTAGTAGTACTCCAAGGATGGAGCTCCTTGGGTTCTGTGGACAACTACTATTGAATCTAACTGTATAAGAATTCCAACCAATCACAACTCTTAAAGGCCTTGAAGACAAGACTTCAGTCTATGTTTACTTAAAAAACAGACACCTCCAAATCCAGTTCTAGAGAATGGCGCTAAATCTAAATCACACCACAGAAAGTGACTCCCAGCCCACAGCTCCAGAGGTGTTAACAGAAATTATTCCCCAAACCTACAAACTAATCAGCAGTTAAAAAACAACAGGTGTGTGTGGGAGACCAGCTAATACACACTTTTGAGAGGAAGCTAGAACAACTTTGTTCAGCCTAAAAAGCAAAAGGAGGGATTAAATTTCTGCCTGAATACATTCAGTTCTCAAAACAAAAGGTTACCACTTTCTGGGAGATGTCTGTAGTCAGCCATAATATCAACTTCTGAATCTAATGGCTGCTTCTGTTGCTCTTATATTACTATTTTAGTCCATGAAATGATGCAAGAACAAAAAGCAAGCTTAAATCCAAAAAAGGAAAACCAACCAAACAAAAAGCCACATAAAGCATGGTAGCTTCTTACTAGTCATCCAAACCAAGGAAACAGCACTTTTGTCATTTCAATCAAGTTTTAGTCTGTTTTTATGCATGTAGTATAACAGAATTGCTTGTAACCTCAGACATAAGATCAACTTCTTGAACAAGCCCTTCTCTAGCCTTATCTCTGAACCACTGTGCATTAGACTGAAAATGCTGCTAAGTGTATCTGACATTCTCTAACTACATCCACAAGGATTTAGATGTGAGAATGCATCTGGATGTCTCATAAAAGAAGCCCTTAAGTATAACAAGCTCTGAGTTCTCAACTCCACATAAGTTTTCACCATCCTGTCTAAATTTACACCAGTGTAGGCAGTCATTTTTGAACCATAAACTACAGGCTTGATCATCAATTTCTATTCAAGTCCTTCAACTTCTACAGGTTCTATTTTTTGTTTTGTTTTTCTTTTAAATAAGAAAATTTTCATGTCACTGATACTAGATTAGTTATGATTTACATTTCAACTAAAATCCACCCCTCAATGATTCTAGGAGTCTTCAAATAGCTGACAGATGAATATACAGAATAATTAAAGAGAATCTCCTTTCCCTCAACCCCAAAATAAAATGCTGCTTTGCATCCCTATTGTTCCTTTCTCAAAGCAGAACGATCATTTCCTGAATTGTTTGGTGTAGATATTTTGCTTAAGCAGCAAGCACTCCAGGCTACAAGTGATGAGTGACCTTGAGAAAGCTCTTAGAATGCAGTTGCCATAGTAACACCACCACAAATGTGGTACATCCTCAGCTGACACCACCAATCTGGTGCAACAGATCCATAATAAGTACATCTATCCTGTATTTGTGTCTCAGGATTTAAGGAGGAAGTTACTAGATTATTTTCTTTAAGAATTATTTCAAAAACCTCCTGTGCTGTGGCAGCCACTGGATACTCTGTGTGAAAACAAGTGACTAAGGCTACACAAGTCCACAGAGTGCAAGAGTACCCTAAAATAATGCACTGCAAGTTGAAGCTACTCAGTGTGCTAATCCAGACAGCAATCCTTGCTCTGGGAAAATTAGTCTGTTTAAGAAATCTTGCAGAAGCATATAATTTTGTTGTCTTTTCCCAAGTTCTTCAATACAAATAAACTTTATGGAACCCTGCTGTGTTAAACAGTGCAAATTGGGAGCACAACAGATTATTTTTACATGTCAGAGTATTCTCACTCTCATCTGTGCAACCTCAACACCTTGAATAAATTTTCAAAACCAACTTGGCACTAACAAATAGGACAAAACATTAATTAACAGATGAAGACAGTTTATTATGCTAACCTATCAGGCAAACATTAGAGTTTACTTTAAAACTGCACTGCAGTTACAAGATCCATCTTTTTCTTAAACTCAAATCAGCAGAAAAGGCCAGTCAGATAACTGTCATAGCTTGTTGATGTTCAAGAGATTCTATTATAGGTAAAATATTTATGTATTCTGATTAGAAACAAGAGCTAGGACTGCTCTGCCTCTGATAAAGTCAGCTAACTTCGTGGGTTTGCCCTTATCATAAAGGAAAACATTTGTTGAACCTCCATACCAGGGGAATCTGCATATCAGCTAAGAGTTAATTCCAGTTAGAAGTGAAGTCATACACTTTAAAATAGGCTTTTGGACACTTCAATCTAAAGAGTCTGGTCTATAGTTAATTCAATCAGTCAAGTACCTGCTCTGAAACCTGGCTGAGGAGCTCCTACATCCATAACTTTAACCTAAAGGTAGACAGAAAACAGGAAGAAAGTTCCCAGACAATACTAAGTAGACATTCAACAGTGCCCTAAATTTAAATAAATACATCATTTTGGCAACTGTGTGTTATAGTGCAATTACCAATCAAAAGGGTTCAGCTATGTTGTTTTTGGAGGTCTGGAAACACTGTCACCTTGGCTAAAAAAAAAAGCATTATTTGAGATTGATCATTCTGTTACTTACTGTTACGTGCCACTCACTTCCATCACCCCTGTGCAGTTGCAGGTGAGATGTTTACGTTCCAAACTGCCCTGTGTCCTATCAATCCGTGTACAGGTATTGACAGACTCCTTTTGAGCAAGTGTTCATATAAACATTGAATATATTTCTATTTAGCAATAGCTTCCTGTAGTAAACATGTTTTTATCAGAGTACAATAATTTGTCTTCAGCTTTGCACGCAGTTGTTTATTTTGGCCTAGCTGTACAGGGTAACTTTGGAAACAATCTAGACCTAGACATGAAGAGCACTCTTGATATAAAATAAGACATAGCTGTACACAAAACTTGTTCTGTACTGTCCTCCTCTCCCCTTTTGTTTTTGTCTCCATAAAAAAAACAAAACCAAAAAAACCACAACAAATCAACGACAAACCAACCTTCAGACAAAAAAAGTTTAACCTTGATTTTGTGGAAGTGAAAGCTAGAACTTAAGTGACACTTCCACTACAGATTATTAAGCACCGATTCTACAAATGCTGTCAAGTATGTCAATCTGCTCTGCAATTTCATTTAGAAACAAGTATGGCCAGCTATTAAAGATCTTTACTGTTCTTAGTCCTTAAATTCAACCTAGAAACCATGAAGTCCCTTACCACCTATGAAGAACCACTAATTACAACAGCATAGGAGAAAAACAAAAATATTTTCATAATCAAACCTAATATATTCTAATCCTACAGTCCTATTAAAAATCCTTCAACCTTAGACCAAATATATGGGGTTGATGTTTGAGACTCTGCAGCAATGATCCATTCAATAGATTAATTCTACCCCAAAATAGAATTATTACAGTACTTACTCCTTTCAGTAGATTACTCTGCTCATCAACATATACATGCACTACACCAGTAACAAACATACATTAAGCGTTTGCAGGTTTCTCAGCATCAGTGTTCAGAACAGCACTCAATATATCTACTTAATCCCTACTGACTTAAGTGAAATGAATTTTCTCATGAGATACAACAGGTTAGGAACTACCAGTAATAATACATAACTAGTAACTCCACCAACTCTTTCTAGTTATAGCCTCACAGTAGACAAAGGGTGCTGAACTCCTCTCACCCAGGGACCATTTAAGTTTCTTTTCTATAACATGTTTGTTTCAGTAACAGTCTTATAGGAACTCCATCCAGTTTACATTTTGATAGGACTGTGGCTGCTCTAGTCCCACCCTGCCCATTCCCTTGCCCTAGTACTGGTGTTTGTGCAACTAGGGGTAAGCTGACAGCTAGAAGTTGTCTGAATGGTTTGGACTGGGGTTCAGGCTTTTTTGTTGGCAGGAGGGAGGGAATGGCCAATTTGGAGTTAAATCTGTTTGCTGACTACAAAGGCCTCAGTCCCAGAGCAGGAGAGGTAACAAAAAGGAAACACAATAGCCC
Organism: Caprimulgus europaeus; assembly: GCA_907165065.1. The sequence continues at coordinate 9,823,916 of OU015541.1, forward strand.
TGGCTTGAGAGCTGTGGAAAGTGCATCCCACTGCCTTGGAAAGGCAGCATTCCATGGGATTGCATTTAAAGGGTTCTGGGTTTATATTTTCAATTAATACTGGAAAGAAGTCAGTTTGTTGTGATATTGCTTGTTTTTTGCACAATATATCACCTGAGCTCCCACTCCAGCATTTAAAGCAAAAAAACCCTCAACCTATTATATAAAGGATTTTTAGGCCCTGACCCAAAAGAGCATAAGTCAACAATAAATATCTGTAGTGACAGAAAGACACGGCACATTCAAAGTACAGAGTCCTCTAGATCTTGGAGAAAGGTCAGGGAGCCTTTTGGTAAACAAGAAGAACTTAAACAGAAAAGAGCTGCAAGGTAGACAAATGAGGTTGAACCTGTGGATCCCTTCAGTTTGATTTTCACCAATGTATCTGAAGCTACAGCTATTTTACAAATAACCATTAAATAGGTTTTAAAGTTAACTGTTTTACAAAACTATATGATCAGAACAGGATGTGTTTCCTAATGTCCTTCTTCCTTTAGTATATCAAAGACAACAACAATTAAGATTTCTAGTTTAGCAACATGCAGTCCTTTTTGGGAAAGTAGGTCTAGAATTACTATCAGAAGCAAGAAAAGATGGATTGTCACCTCGCAGTGATCATCTAGTAGAAGTAATAGTTAACACAAACTGTAAAACAAAAAACTGAAGGCAAGATGAATATAATCAATAGTTGATATCCAGCATGGGAGCTATTTATGCACATTATTACAAGTGATAATGTGTTCTTGACAATCCATTTTCAGGGAGCATTTCCTCACCAAGTAGCTTGAAATTTCAGTCAGAACAAGACTTCTAACTGAAATTCCAGCAGTATAAGCATGCCTGCATGTTATTAAAGGAAATAGTGGAAAATTTTGCAGGCTGACATCCAGAATGTCTGCGGTTCCTTTTCATATTTCTCTCTTCTTGCAAAGCAGTTATTAGACAAGAACTTCAATTTTTAATTTTTTTTATTTTATTTTTTGTGAAGCCTGGAAATGTCCACTGCTTTAAAAGATTTTTTAAAAGCTTTCTCAAATGTACAGCTCAAACAACCTTACACTTCTGCCCAGAGAGAATTTTAGTTTAAGCAAAAGTTTAATCAATATGAAACAGTGCCAAGAAGGAGGCGAGGGAGGGGGGAAACTTTGCTCATATACCAAAAGCATTGCTTGGCCAATCTGAAATATTATCATACTACATATTAATTTCTGGATAGAGGTCATTTGAGGTCCAGCTACAGATGGGTAAGAGAAGATGAAGCAGTTCAGGACAAAGCTACCTTGTAGCTGTACACTTGAACAGAAAATACAGTGCATGATTATGCAAGCTACCCTGTCCCTATCCTTGAATTTCCTCTAATCTCCACTCATTTTACATCTCACTGGACCCCACTCACCATCCCTACCACCTTCTCGTATCTCTAACACAGCCGATACAAGTCTGGCAATTTTGCTAGCACTGGTTCTACACCTCACCTCTCCCTACAAGTCTTGATTTTAAGCTACAAATATGCTACCAAAAAATTAGGGGCTTCAACAAAAAACCCACAAATGTAATATAAAAGTCTCCAAAAGCTACTCTGTTCAGAACAGATGTTTTATTTTTTCGTTTTTCTGTGCACTGATCAAAAGAACTACCTTCCTCTTTCCAATGGACATCCTAGGTTAACAGAGGTGCTGGTCTTGTTCCATTTTAATCAAGAGAACAATTTGCACATGAAGTACTCTTGCTTTTGTTGCCTTTAGAGCTATCTATGACTAGACAGATACTTTAAATACTGATTAAGAAGGAATTCTATCAACTACTGCCTAAAAATGTTATTTCCTATTCAGAGATTTTAATGGGAAACAAACTTTCAAATAAGGAAACATAAGTTATTTACAAAGCAAGAACAATGCACATGCCAGCACATGGTATCGAACTGGTACACAACCAAAGATACCTTTGAAATGTTTTGAATTCATTTATTCTTCTAGATTTTCTTGTTTAAAAAGCTACTACAAAATTATGCTTAAATAAGAAGTACAGCAGAGTACGACTCAGAGAAAATATTTTTTAAATGCCTTCTTAAGTAGTTAAGACATAAGGATTCTCTCTTATAGCACTTAACAGTTATAACTGACCCAAGCAAATGGTATAAGTACTGGTTAAAAGGATTGAAAAACCAGGCACACCTAACAGCATTACCTAAAGCATGGTCCTCTAGTAGGCCATACTCTGGGGTCTGTCAATTGAGCCAGAAATCCCCACTCTGAACATCAAAAAGGCTTCCACAGCAGATAAAGCCAAGAGAGTGCTACAACAAAAGATGCTGCTATGTCTGCTTTAGTTCATTGTAGCAGCAAAGATGGACAGAGGACAAAAGGAAGTGCAACACAAGCCATTAATTCCCTATTTCCATCTAACCTCTTTAGCCCAGCCTTTATGTGGGGCAAAAAAGTTATTATAGGGGAAGAGTTCTAAAAAGTCTATTCAAATCACTGGCAAAAATGTTACAAATTTTTGTTTTAAATCATCTCCTTCAGATGTAAGCTGCTAAGAATGGATAACCATTTCAAAGTCATAATTGTGACTAAGAGGAAGAAATTACTTTTTGAACATTTACTACTTCTTACATAAGCTTCCAATAAACAATACAGCACTTCCACATACTGACTGTGTGTGTGCACACGTGTGTGTCTACACTCTCAACAGTTACCTAAAAAGAAAACCAAAAAAGAAAAAAGTTTATCCAAGTAGACTACCTTAGCTGCTACCCACTCACACATATATAGCAGCAAAAAGCACAGCACAGGATTTTCCCTTTTCCTCACCAGCCTCCAGAGAACATGATGAAAACACAGCTTGGATGCATGAGGCAAAAACAGGGGAATGCTACCTTTGCTTTAGGTTTTAGTTCTTCAGACTGGTGCAGAAAGAACACAAAACAGTCCTCTCGATTAACTCTTGGTTGATTGACTGTTCTGAACAACAAAAAGTTTCCTCTAAATACTGAAGTAGAGAAAATGCATTTAACTTTAACTTTTTTTTTTTTAAGTAAATTGCTTACTTCTGTCTTCTGCTTAACCCTTCCATTAATCCATTAACAGATGCAGCAACACAAGCCACCCATCCCACTCCCTCTCCCTGCTCCATTACCTGTTCCGTCACTTCAGGATGTTTCAGTGAGGCAGGGCATTTTGTTATTAGACATAAGGTAAACAGAGAAAATAAAGTATGTAGAGCAACACAACCACATTGTTATATTCTATATTCTTATGTGTGTATGTATAACAGCTTCTAATTGAGACTTCCCAGAAGAATAATTTCCTCAGATTCATGCTAACTTAGAAAGCACTCGAAAGCCAGTTATGATTTCCAGGATCACTCATATAAGAGTTAACCAGAAGCTGACTGATGTATCTTGAGCAAGTCAGTTCATAAGTGATTTTATAATCAAACTTTTAATGCTGAATCAGCACTGGAAGTTGGATTAACTTCACACAGTTATCTATATGTAAATGACTCAGCTCATCAATATTTGGACAATGGGAACTAACAATAAAACATTAAACCCATGCAGCCTAGAAAGGTTTCTTCCTAGACCTACAGCAATAATTTAAAAGTCTTAAAAAGAACAGTAAGAGATCTAAAAGAAAAAAGTGAATTATTGCTTATGCAAGTCAAGAAAGCAGCTCATCTATATACAAGAGATTTTGTCCTCACAGAAGTTTTAAAGTTACATTCCACTCATTTACGTAGAAAGTAAACAGTAAAATAGCACCCTTAGAGCTTACTACTCATTTGCCAATGTAAGGTAGAAATAGCTGCTTGGTCTTATTATGCTACGACACTTCCTATCTTGTGCTCTAGCTAGAGCTCAGAGCAGTAACAGACCTACTTAAGACTTAGAAAAACAAAAATTCAGAGGCTTTCAAATGAGCAAAATGGAAAAAAACCCCAACATACTGTAAGCTTCCATTGCTTAGTCATTCTTTGGCACAGTGAAGCAGAGACACTTCAACTATTTTTCACATTTCTTCCCAAGATTATACTCTTTCTTTTAAGTCTTTAATAAAAAGACAAGTCTCCAAAACAGCACATAAGAGAATTACAACAGTAGTTTTGCAGTGGCTGGTGCTAGCAAGCCAGCTTTGCATTGTCCTTGCTGGACAGTTTTATGTATATCTTTACCTACTCACTTTGTGCAGTTCAGAAGAGCATGGGATAAGAAACAGGCTGCTTGATTTTACCATGCTAACAGATTTCATTATTGCACCATCTTGGAACATTATTGGCAAGTTATAGCTTTGAAAAAAAAAAATATATATACACATGCACAAATTCTCAAGTTTGTCACAGCAGTTATGAACGTTCAGACTTAATATTATGAAAGCCTGGAAGGGACAGCATAGTTTGCATTTTAATGCATTACCTGAAATGATTCAGTTAAAGTTATGATACAGTCAACATATTTAACATAAAGCTTTCATTGTGAAGAAAAGCCACTAATAATAACTTTTTAAAGTTTCCCATTAAGCATTATGACAGATCTTTTAACTTAAAGCTCTTATCCTCTCTCTTCATTAGATAAAGATGACAAGCATTTGATACTTTTAAAATTGTTTATAAAAGCATACTATATGATCTGGAATAAAGAGGTATTTTTCCTCTAAAGTTCAAAATTGCCTGTTAACAAGTCTAGAGAAGGAAGGACATTTAGCACATCTATCATCATACAAAGGTGATCTCCTCTTACCTCCTAGAAAACATTAATTTAATACAGCTTCACATGGTAGCACCACAACTATCCCTGACTTGGTTCAGTAACAAGGAGATGCCTCCTTAGACACAGCACAGTGACACTGAAGTCATGCCTAGTTTGTGATCAACTACAAATTTAAATGGATGTTCTAAGACACTTGGAAGGAGTACAAGATATGAATGAACAGTTTTTCTACAGTTGCCTTAGGAAAAAAGGTACTGCATTACAGTTGTGTTGCACACATGACCTCGACAAACACTGGCATTGAAAAGAAATGCTTAACTTTAAATGAACTGAGTAAGCTCTCAAGACTTTACCTGCTTTATTCTACACTGGTACACCGAAAATGGTAGGCAAATACCTAGTCGGCCAGTTGTTTTCTTCAAAGACAACTGGCAAATAGTCTTTAGACAATAAATTTTTGCTTACTTCTTCCCAGTTTGGATAGTTTCCCTAAGAATAATTTCTTCTACCCATTCCCACAATCATTAACTGCTCTTCTGCCCACAATTCTAGCTATAGTAAAACTCAGGTTGAAGAAGACATTAGAAAATATTTACATAAGAAACAATTTAAGAACTAACTGCATTTGTTGAAGGGAACAAACTCTATTCTTAATTCTTTGATATTTGTAGTGTTGTTCAAAAACATGCTTGTATCGCCTAACAATAAAATACTCCAGAAAATTTAATTTCTAACATTTGAGTTTGCTAACAGAAAGCTACTGGAATCACAAACGACAGGGTATCTCATTCTATTCCACCTCACCTAAAAGTTCACAAGAAAAAGCACACATGTAGACTTGTAGAGATTCTAGACAAAGCAAATCCCAAAGAGCAAGTTTCATCCATAGGTTAAATAGCCTTACAGTTTCCTGAGACCAGGGAAACAAAAAGTACTTCTGCCTTTTTCTGCCCTGTTCCACTTAGTCCCTCTCCTATCACTGCCAAGGGAAGTAAAAAAAGGGTCAGGTTAAAACAACCCAAGAGAAACAAGTTATATTGATAACGTTTTTAGCCATGCAGCCTGTTTCAGTGTTGCCTTTGAAAAAGCAGACAACTCATTTTCCCACTTCATGCAGCAGAAAACAGAAGGAGGTAGAAAGTCTTCATAACTCAGAAGTCACCTACAGAGTAGTTCATGCAACTACATATACAAACCTACCTTGAAAATGTGTCTTCTGGGTAAACCTGTGATACTAGATCAGCTCATTGCACGGCTCTGACACATCTTGACTTGCATGGAAGTGTGGGAACAGCAGAGGGCTCAGGCTTTGTGACAAAATGGCACACTCAGCCAAGGCTAATGCAGGTGCTAGTCATTATGGCAAGCAGTATAACAGTTATGTTGTTCTGCAGCCTCTCTTCTCCCTCCTCCCCCATTCTCAGGTGCACCTGATAAATCAGGGCAAAACCGCTATGTAGTTTAGCCACATGTGTAGCAACTTTGATGAAAAATTGCTTGCCCTGCCCTAACAATTACAACATTTTCTGGAGAACATTTAACAGAATTTTCAGATTTCTAGAACAATCTCATACATAAAAAGTAGTTGTGATGGGTTTAGACTTCAAGTCATGACACTACCCATGTTTGTAATCTTAAAAATAAAAAAGTACTTGATGGTAAGAAAGCCTTTAAAATAAAATCTCCAATAGGGCAATGATCCATAACCTAACAAAGAATGACAAACAGTTTAACTACACCTGACCTGAACAGGCTCACATTTAACAGTGAAGGTGACAAAAAGTGGGGGGTGAGTGTCAGGGTGGGGACGTGACAAAAACAACAGCAACAAAAAACCCAAATCAAAACCCCAAAAACACAACAGCCAACAATATCCCCAAAATGCACATAAAGTCAGGGAATACTTAAAGGCAGATAGATACTTGTAGTGCTGACCTTATCACCTCTACTCTTCTAGTATATTGCAAAAGCAGTCACAACTGCAGAAGGAAGTGACTTACACCTTATCATAAGCTTATCATCATCAGTAACAAGCCTGTTTTCCAGAGTATAAGCAAGATGAGTAATAAAACCAGTGGTGGCCCCCTTGCCCTCTCCTCTCTCATTTAAATAGCATGCTCTCTTAACCAACTGCCTTTTTCTTACCTGTGCACAATGTCAAAAATAGTGCTGGTTCTAGACAACATAAAAGAAAAATATGTGTCTACATCTAAAAGCATAAAAACTCGTCACACATTGCACACAAAAGACTAAAAATCCCTCGTGAGATTGAGTTGAAGGCAAGTTAATTTTGTCCTACTTCAAAGAAAATCAACTTACTAATAACTGTCAACTAAAACTAAAAGTCACTAATTACATTAAAAGTATTATTAAAGTAATAGGGTCCATCTGAAGTATATCTCCCATTGACATGGGGTAAAAAAGGGTTTGATGTACCTTCTGTTAACTAAATGCAGCATATAAAATCAGAGTGGAAATATATTCCATAGCAGATTTAAATCAGTCACGCTCAAATTCTTTCAAAATTGCCTCTCCCCTAATATGCTACATTTAGAACCATCAATAGATCTAGCCAGAGAAAAAAGCACACAGGCATGCTGCCCCAGCATTCAGGTTTAGGTATTCTTCACCACCCTCTCATACCTTGGCATAAAGAATACTATTCCTCCCAACCCCCTCACCTCCATTTTTATTATAAAAACAAGTCAGAAGAAGATTTAAGATATTTCTAAATACTCATAATCAAAAAGCTGCCATTAACATAATGCAGAATATCCTGATTCACAGTCATTCAAGATCACCTCTTTGACGGAGGTTCATTTAAATGCAGGAGTTGAAGCAACCTCCAGTGTCAGACTGTAGTGTCCAATATAATTTTACATGCTACCAATGGCTTGATTCTGCAGACAAATACAACCAAGACACCCTTTCTTTTTCAGGGTTCTTTAAAAAAATCCACCCTTTTCTATGCAACTGTAACATAGAAATTAATCTTGAAGGTTTTGACTATGATTTCTTGTCCATTATTAATTAAAAAAAGCCCATGATCAAAAGATAACACTCTATTGTAAAACAGATTTCCTTCTCCTTCCTGCTCTGCATTTTGTCTCAACAGTATATTAGTCTCAGTGATACTATGCATAAAATTGATAAGCAGACAATGCAAACTTCCAAGTTAATAAATCCAAAGCCAGGATGAACAGGGGTTTCAAATTAAGAATTTTTAAAAAACCAAACCAAACAAACACAAACCCCACACAACTCATGCCAAATAAAAGCAGACTGGAAACAGCACACTGTCATCAGGAAAGGTACTAAAAGCAAGGCTGAATTTGTTCTATTTGCTATCACTTCCACTAACCCCCAACTCCTATCTTCATATTACAGCAGCAAATTCATTGATATTAACAACAACAACAAAATAGTAGCAATAACAGACTTGAATGAAATTCTGAACAAGTCAGTTAAAGAGCCCATTACAACAACTGCTAAGAGTAAATACAATTACTGTATGTTATCATGCAGTCTAGTAAAAAAAAAAAAACAAACCACACAACAAACCCCACACAAAAAGCCCCCAAATTTTGCTTTTCTCTAAACCCAAGATCTTAGCTGAAGCTTTCACTCAGATACTGTTTGTTCCTGTGAAGCTATCTTGTATTTATATTTAGAACACACACAACTGTCTCATGTGCAGCAGTTCATTGTGAGTGAGAAATATTTCACAAGAAAAATATTTATTTTTACAATAGCAATGATCGAATTTTAAGCTTATGTGTTTTAACTGTATTACAGATATTACATAGCTAGACATTACTGTCCCTCACACTTCCAGATTTGCTTCAGATTTGTCCTGTTATTCCAGATAGAATATTTTATGTTAACTTTTAGATAAAGGATTTAAAGGCAGAGTCTGATGTTTTTTCTTAACAAGTTAAAGAGGAAGGAGATACTGCCTGACTAAAAGAGACTGATTTAAAACTGTTCACTGGATGAGCTTACAAAGTGGGAAGCTTCTGTTTGAAAAGAAAACCACAAACAGAACCAACTTTAGAACCAAACAAAGAGGACTCTGGGAATTATGTCAACCTCTGACAACATCCCCACCCATATTCACCCCATTTACACCCCAGAATCACTAACACATTCCTCAGGGGGAAAAAAAATAATCTCATCTCCATCCCTCAACAGCACAGTTTCATTGCAGCTACGAGGCAGAAACGGGTAAGAGGCATGGAACAGGCATGGAACTCAACCTTTTATTTGCAGTATTTCTCACTCCTTTCCTTATTACCCGAGAAAAGGAGACAAGAGAAGTCACCTCTGAAACTTACCGAGGCTAGAGGATGATCAGGAGAATGCAGATAACAAGGTCTTTGGAACCGCCTCAGTATCAGATAAACCCAGATGAATGGCAGATGGGGCCATTCTAGCCCAGGTATTTCACCCACACACACCCTCGACTCAGGCTGAGAAACAGAGGGTCGGGCGATTCTACACACAAATCCAGAGCGACCCCAAGTCTCTCCCTGTTACATGAGGAACCTCCACCCAAACTCACCCTACTTAGATAAGCATCACACAGCGGCAGGGGCAGCCTGCAGCTCCGCACACCGCTGCCTCAGGAACGTCCCCTTCTCACTGCACTCACCGCCGAAGTTACAACGGTGAGAAAGCGGCAAAGGCATTTGCACAGTGCCCTGGGAATCCCCTCATCCCCCAGCCCCGGGATTACTCCTCACACACAACCCGTCTACGCTCCCCTTCCTCCTCCCCTCAGGGAGACACATCCATCCAGGGAGGGGGGCGAGAGGGAGAGGAGAGCCGCCCCTCAGGGCCAGCCCCAAGCTGCTCCCTTCCCCGGCAAGGGGCAGCCCTCCCTCCCCATCCCAGTCCCACCCCAGCGATAGGAGCAGGGGAACAAGAAGCAGAACTCTCCTCCCTCCACTCGTTCCTCCCTCCCTCCCTCCAAACCCCACTCACCTGGGAAAGGAGCCAAAGCTCAGCTACGTCTCCTTCTCGCCGTCTCCCCCACACTCAGCCTCTCGCCGCCATTTTCCTCGCTGCCCAGATTTAAATAGGAACGAGCCTCCCCGAGCGGAGCCGCCGGGCGGCGCGAGGCACTGTGGGGCCTGTAGTGCGGCCCCTCGCGGGCGCTGCCGGGACCCGCCCCTCTCCCCGCGCAGGGCACCGCGGTACTTGTAGTGCCCCCCCCCCCCCGGGGGCCCGGCCGCTTCCTGAGCCACCGCTCCCAGCGGCCCCTGCGGCCGTGGCCGACCCGGGAAGGGAGCGACCCCGCCCGTGCCCCCCTGTCGAGGCCCGGTACCGGGGCTGCTCAGCGCGGCGCCTGCCCCTCGGTATCGCCACCGTTTTCCAGCGCTCTCCCCAGAAGGGCAGTTCCCAGCTGGTGTCGGGGAGGCAGCCCCATGCCAGGCACGCCCGCCCGGTTGTGCGCCCAGCGGCACCACTCGTAGAGGCCCGTCCGTTAAACGCGAAGCTGGCACTCCCCTTGCCCGGTATCAACCAGTGCCACGGAGAGTCACAGCGATACAGCACTCAATAAAGAGCGTTTTATACGCACGAAGGGTTAAAACACAATGAGGTAGCGGCGCTGCAGCCAGCACTCCATCACACCGAGGGGACCAGTGCAGCTAAATAACGCTTTGTGGAGTATTCCCTACACTGAGCGCTGCTTTTTCTATTTCAGTGAAGAAAAAAAAAACAGGCTATCGCAGTGAATGTTTAATAAAATGCAAACAAGTTGAGATAAAAATTAAAAAGAACACATAAATAGCTTCAGTTACTCTCTACTTCAGGTACCTGTCAACGATAGTTTTCAGGCTAACTCATAACAGTTCACCTGCCATCTAAAAAAGCAAGGCAAGGCTATGAAGAACAAGAGAGTTACAGAATATAATCTCCTATGCCACAGTTTGCTTGCATAAACACTATTTTAATAAACTTTCTTATAACGAGTATTTAAAAATTTATAAAGTGTGAAACAACAAAAATGCATGGACTCAAGTCCTGCCAAGCTATTCATATAGAATTTATTACAGGTTCATAGTCACATTAGCATTCAAGATGGACAGACAAGTAAAACCATTTACTGCACCTTCCAGTAATTTCTGAATAAAAAAATATGTCAAACTAGTATTGGGCACCTATGAGCAAGTTGCTGGTACAATATAAGCCTCCAGCCTCTGAAACAAGTGTTACAAACAAAAATTCCAGAGATAAATTCAAATATGTGAAGTTGTGGGAAAACAAGCTCCACCTTAGATTTTACCTTGCAGTTATACTACACAAGAACTTACCAATCACAAATGTTTGTTTGTACTTAGGAACTGAAATTTCACCAAGTGGTAGAAACAGATTCTCTATCATCACAACAGAAAAGACTTCACATTGTCAGGGTACCTTAAGAGGAATGAGGTCCTCTTGCACTTCCTGAAAGTGCTAGGTCTGCTGTTTTAACAATTCCACCTTTTCCATTCCAGATAATCTTTTTCTGCAGGCTGTTCTCTTCTTCCACCATGAATTATAACAAAGCATTTATCAGGGCAGTACCAAAGGAGGTATTCAGGGAGGAATAGGCTAATGAGAGGGAGCAGTAACATTGGAGTTGTTACGTTGTGGTTCTTTTATTTGAGACAACTGCATATATTTCTTTCATTTATACCATAAGGTCTTCAAATTATACTTATATTGCAGCTATGACACCTCAGATTCAAGACTGATACAGAACTTTCAATGTCAAGAGTACAAATATTCTGTATCTTTTTAACCCTCTCAATTATTTTTTTTTTACTTGTCTTAAAGGCCAGTCATAGTAACTGTGGCTGTAAAACTGTAACATTTAACATTTTTATCTATTTGCTCCACCTGCTGGTGCATATTCCTCTTAAAGCAGTCTTTAAAAGCCTCAGTGTATTAAAAATTTGTCCAAAGATGTACACAAGAGACATACTTGACTTTAAGCTGAACTTATTTAACATACTAATTAAATCCTATCTGATCCCAACATTTTCTAAGTCAAAAAACAGCCAAAGGAAGCAGACTGAGGAAAATGTGACCCATAGCTCACTTTTTGGACACCACTATTCATTTTTATAGTGACAATAACCCAATAGTCATAATTCTCCATCATCTATTATTCCTCTCCAAAAAAATGTTTTTATTTCCACATGGGCATCTGTCTACAAAACTCATTTGTCTCTTGAGTTTTTCAAGATCAGCCTCTGCTTGGACAATTAGTGCAAAAGAAACATCCAATTTCTTCAGCCTATTTAATTATTGTGTACTCAGAGACAGAAAAAAACCCCAGTACAATCAACAAGCACTCTCTATAAGAAGTTTTACATTAACTCAGATTTCTTGTGCTATGGATTATTGCTTATACATTAAATAATCTACAATCCTCATATAAAACAAAATAGTTTTTCATCAAAATAATTTATATTTTCAGCAACCTTTCACTAAACCAAAATTTTCACTTATACAATAATTAAATAATTATGCAAATTAATTTTTCATAATGCATTTTCAAAAAACAACACATTTCAACACTAATTGTTTAACCAGAAAAAGGACAGACAAGTTGATTAACTGAAAAGAAAATACATCTTAAGGGGAATTAGAAACAAACCAGTGTATTTGTTGCAATCAGGCACATTAGTCAATGTAATCCAGAGTATATTGCTGGTTTCACTGAAAGTGTAACTGTATATAAGAAATTCAAGGGATAGTGCTAATAGATTTCATGCAACTTCAGCAAAGGCTACAAGGTTTAAACAGGAAAAAAATCACTTATTGCAATATTGCTTGAGCACCTGCCTTAAACACCTTCTGGATAGATTCAGAAGTTTAAGATGTATCAGTTATAAATTAAAGGAAAAAAACAATTGAGAAAAAAAACTCTACCACATGATTTGCAAGCATGAAATACTGGCTCTTTGGAAATATTTAGAAATTCTGTCTTTTATTTCAATGAGCTAAGATTATACTACAGATTAATTGGCTACTTTTCTTCCCTCCGCCCCTGCCCCATACAAGACAGCACAATCCCCTGCAAAACCCAACAGTCAGTCAAGCACTCTTCCCCAAAGCACACAATTTGCATCTTTACTAAACATTAATCTCACCTTTATACTGAAAGAAGATCAGTGATGTCCTGTCAGAATTTGGCCTCTCTCTAAACCTGCAATTTTTAAAGAGAAATCAGGTACAGAACATTTTTGCTTTTTTACCAAGCTATCTTACTCCATCTAAGATGAATAAAGAAAAAATTTTGGGGGAGGGAAGAAACAGGGAACAGACAGACATGGTGAGATCTTTTTGGTACAGAATTTTCACTTTGTAAAAATGAATAGACAGATAATTTAAATTTAAGACAGCCTCCTGAAGTGTCTGTAATGCAAGTGTTACAGAAATGTAGCAACTTCTGATCACAGAACCAGAAGTTCAAACTGATTCATCTGTTTTCATTGTTAAAGCTAAGTGAAATTTGGAGATACCTACTGGGTTAAGGTAGATCAAAGACAATCTTGTCATGAATGCAAAAAAATATTTTAAAATTATAACCTGATAGTGTCCATTGAAATAATAAGACATCCAAATAACAAGTCTGCAGTGTCAATATTTTAAGTCATAATCTTCTGTCAAATGTTGTCTTCTGATCCTAGCTTGCATCTCATACTGGTTTTGATTTTCTTATTCTCGATGATGCTCCACCTTCTAATTTTGCTGCTCCATTAGCAAAGTTAACTGTAATTTTAAATTAAAGTACAGTAAACAAACACAATTTTGCTTCACATGAAAAAAATATAGACACCAGACCAGAAAATATTAAAAAAAACCTAAAAAGCTTAAGTATTTGCTTCACTTGAAATTAACTTGGAATTAGGTATGCAAAAAGTTGAAGAACTTTGACCATACAAAGTTGATATGAACAGAATTCGGACAAAAGTTACTTCTAAGTCTAATATCCTACCTCCAGGAACAGCAGATGCTTCATGGGGAGTATTAAAAATATGGCAAATACAGAGTGGTCTTACCAACATAATTTCTTTCAGGTTCCACAGGAGCCTTAGTGACTTCCTGAGGTCTAACTTGCATTTATACCATTATTTTATCAGCCACTGATTTTAAATCTTTCATGAGACAAAATGCTAGTTTGAAGTTCATTGTTGCATATGTTTCCTGCCTTTCCCATCCCCCCATAATATGTATTGCTTTGAGTAGCTAAGCAATGTAGGAATTGCATTGCAAATTGGGAATTTGCCATTTTTTACTTATTCCATGTTTGCAAGATCTTTCTGCAACTCTCTGCTCAAAGAAATACAGAAAAAATTGTTTTACTTGTAGACTTTGTTACCTCAACAGTTTTTTTACAAAGATGTTAGTATGTAAACTTGTTAGGCCCTGTTGGTAAGCTCTCTTCAGAGTGCCAACTGACCACTCCTATTTTGAATAATTACTAATTAACTAAATATTAACCCTTGTCTCTTCTTCTAAGATATCTTATTTTAACTAGGATCTTAGTTTAGATGTTCTCCATTATTTCTTAATTAATTTTTACTGATTCCTTAGTATTTTTTTTTCCTATTATACAGCATTCTTAGTATGACACCAGTAAGGCAAGTGCTACCCTAGGCAGTCTGCCATTTCACACCTATTACCTTTGTGTGTCATTAGCTTCAGATCAGGCAACAGCATAAAGAGAAGCTGCAACAGGACAGATGGAACAAAGCAGTACCTGAAGGACTTACAGCACACTTAACTCCTAGTTCTTCTTTTGCCAGTTAAATTGGAACATGATTATTTTTGCTACTTAACTCTCCACAGTTAACAACCTCAAATACATATTATTTTCCTATACTGGTGAGATCCTATGCCAGTTGTGCCCAACCACTGTACAGACACGTTAACCACAAATGGGTCTGAATTCTCATCTTAGGAGCTGGGGGACAAGAGGAGTCTACTTACCTTCAAGTGGACTAAAGAAATTACTTCTGGCTAATGCCTACAATTAAACTACTGGCTTTAGCACCAGAGTTGAGACCTTAAAATTGCTTGTATAGAACCACACCTCCTATTAAAACTAAAGGAAGCTGTATCCTGTTCATCCCATTGTATGTACGTATATATACACATATATACACACACACCCATGCTCCAAACACCACAAAGTCATCACATCACAGGCATCTTGGTAACTGGCACATGGATTTTGTCTCCACTATAGGAGATTTCTACTTGATGCTGCTCAAATACCAGTAAAACAGAGGTCCACTGACTGTGTACACATGTTTAACATTAAACATCTCAGGAAACATTTGCAAAAAATAATATGTATTCATTATTGAAAGGAAAGTTGCTCAATACATTATTTTGAACATATTAAATGCAGTCAGAGTGCTACATTATTTGGAATGGTCACAGCACAGAGGTCTTAAGTTTGGAAGTCAATATTAGAACAAAAATTAATAGATTTTGCTAATTTCTCTGGCCCTTAGTTCCCCATCTGGAATAATTCTACCACAATACCTATTTTTTCAAAGACATTATGCCCATTAATTCCTGGAAAGAATTGAAAGTTATCAATAGTATAAGAAAAATTAAGTTAGCAAATACAAAAATTCCACCAGATGCTTACCACTCTTGTATATAGTACAGCAGGTACAAAAGTTTTAAAAAAATAAATATTTTTAGTAGTTGAGCTCTTGCATTATATGAAAAAAAACATTGATTTAATCTCACCAGTGGTATAGGTGACATTGTACCACACAGCAATAAAGATGATTGTGTACTTGGCTGGGACCTGAAATTCAAAAATAAACAAGGAAAAAAGATCAGATTTTTCAAACAAGCTAGACTATAAACATCCAAAACTAGATGATTATAGCATCAGCAAATGTTCTCCCACACATGATTTAAATGAAAGAGGTGCCAGAAATGTTATTCATCTCCCACAAATGTGGAGGCTCACCTTGTTGCAAATCCTTTAACATTTGCCACGTAGGGTCAGGACTTGAATTATGTCCTTTTAGCTATGGATCAAATTACTCACTGTTGTACTAAATAACACTTTAAAGCATTTAGAAGTGTAAATGGCTTTCATTTATTTAAAAAATTAAAAGACTCTCTAAATTGAATCAGATGGAATGTTTCACTTAACTTTGGGAGATATTTTAAAAATCTATGTTCTGGCTAAGTGTCCACATAATAAATAGAGTATTCAAAACACCATAGCAGAACTACAAGATTCATCAGCTTCTTTTATGATAAATCAAGCATTTTCTAAAAATCACAGTACAATCAAAGTAACCAATAGTACATTTTAATGTTACTTTTCATTTTCCACCAGCAAAGCTAGTTGTCCTTTTTTTTAAAAAAGAAAAAAAAAGAAAAAAAAAACCCAACAAAAAAAGCCCAACACTTTGAGCCATCCTTACCTCTTCAAAATGTCTTCCCGTTCCCATCCTGCAGTGTATTTACCCCTTAGTTGTAAGAATGGAAGTGTTTATAATGGGGGTTAATGTATGACCCTACAACTGAGTGATTAGAGGTAAACACATTTGCCGAGTTTAGTTGAAAACACTTCATTATCTGGTTTGCACAACTTCAAAAACAAACAGTTGTGCTGATCTAACTGAAGAAGTGATAAACTATAACACAGGGATATAAGTGGAAGGGGAAAGAAACATAACTGGTTCTTTTGCTGCAAAAAAAATGCAATATGGAATTACATCCTACACTGCCAATAGCAAATATATTTATTATGTTTGCAAGCACTCAGTTATCTTGTTCATAAATCAGAGAAGTACAACAGGTATAATCTGAAAAGTGATTAAAAAAAATTCTTGTATCTTTTATGCTTTCTCTTAAACTGATATTCATGGAGATTACTTAAAACAAAGAAAGATTTTCCTCAGATGTTACACCATTTAATTTCTGATGGTGTAACTAAGAATATTCAGGACTATATAAAACAAGCATTAATTTGTAATGCTTGTTTTACAAGCTACAAAGTAAACAAGAGGCACAACAATGCAAAAGAAGATCCTCTAGCAGAAAAAGGGAGGAGAAGTCAAATTGCACCAGTACACTGGGAGTGCACCTGTGAAATTAAGTAGTAGAGGAGTCCTAGTACTGAAAAGTGCTTTTAAATATATTCCCATTAAGGAAAATGAAAGTACCAATTTTTCTGGCATACAAAATTGATTTTCAGACACTGCAGTTCTGTGAACAATTTAACCTTTTGTAAGTCAGCACTACCATCAAATGAGCAAACCTGCCTTTCTCTTTACTGCCAGTTGCTTCTTGTCTCTGTCCCACACTTGTGCCATCAAAAGTAGTGATGCGGTGAATTGGACAAGAAAATTTTACAAGCTAAAACTGACCCAGTAAAACAGGAGGGAGGAGAAAACCCTATTAATCTTCATGCAGATGAATTTCCTAATATGCTGCACAGCTCAACTACAGAAGTTCTTTTGTGTGCTTCATGGGGTGAATAATGAAACTCTCCAAGATGATACTAGAAGCTTGAAAAGAACCATAAATACTAAAAGAAAGGTTTCTTTAGAAGACAAGGCCTGCTCTGTTGTCAAGAAAAGGAGTAGGGCTGGGCATATAAAAGACTAAGTATTCTCAGGGAAGGAAGAAGAAAGAAAATAATAGTGTACACACTAAAATTTAATTGCCACTTTTTAGTATCTTGTAATCAGAGTTAATCTCCCTACACACTTCTATAGACCTTATATAATCAGCAAAGTTAAGGTACAGGAAAGTTCAATTAAGGTGGATAAACAACCTCACCTGTAAGAATTCCCCAAAGAAATTCTTGTAATAGATATGAGCTTTAGAATGTCATAAATTCAAATTTTAACATACTTAATGTTTTTTTGGCTGGTCTCATGGATATGAGCAATTGAATGCCACCTAGAAAAGAAAAGTTTGTATTTACTATAATATTATGTAAGCCCAAACAAATCATTCAATAGGTAGTTAACTATGAAAGTTTCATTTACATATTTGTTAGCTTATTAGTGTATAACCTATGGTACCATGGGCTGGACTTGGAAATCTGTCATTGACAGATGCATCTGAAATCACAGTAAGCATAAAATGCTGTGAAAAGCACTGATTAAAAAAAAAAAAAAAGCTGCCCTTCAATGCTTCAAACTTAAAATATAAAAATAATTTCACTGTAATACAGAGAGGAAATCAAGACCAAAAGAAAATAAACATAACAGCTGTGTAGGCAAATTCAGTAACACTTATGAAGTACTCAATATAGTATTATGATAAATGTCACCAAAATTTACTGGAAAAACATCAGTAGTTCTGTTTGTTTGGCAGACTGGATTACCCCTTACAAAGACGCTATAAGACCCAGACAGTGAGCAACAAAAATATGTATTTCATTCAAATAACTTTTCTTCAGTGAATGAGGCAGAGGCATAATACAGAGGTCTAACCAGTTACATAGCACCACTGTTCCTCTACATAATAAATGAAAGGTGTCTCAATCAGAATATTAATTTTTGCATCAAAAAGGAGATGCAGACGTTTGAATTATACAGTAAGTATAATAGCATATATTCAAACAAGCACAATAAAAGCATATCACAAGCTACACTGGAGTCTAGTCTGCATTTGAACTTTCAGAATTATGATGACTAAAAAGGAGATTATTTGCTAATTATCTTTGGGTATAACTAATATTAACTCACTGTTTTTCCTCTAAAAGAGATCACCTTCATCCAAATAATAATGCTGGCCTTGGAGGAGGTGCACAGTCCCTTCCAATACCTATAGAGTTACAGAAATACAACTTCCATATTAACTTTCAAATAGAAAGGCAATGAGGAATTCAGAAATTAGGCTGAGAGCATCTAATCCCACATTTTTCTTCACATTGTCCATCCCCAGGGAGCTGAGCCAACAAGAGCAACAGACTGAGCAATGGTGCAAAAGGGTAACTAGTTTTTAATTACTATCTGGTCAAGCATGTTCAAAACAATAAATCCTTTTAAATAGTGTTCCTAACTGCTTTACCACCTGGACTTTTGATCAGAGGGGGAAAAAAAAAATAAATAGACACAAAAAAATATATAAAATGACTCCTGCTATAAGCAAGGGGGCTTGAGGAACTTTTTAACTCAGAAGATAGGAACTGAGTAAAAGGGAGTTTATAGGAGGGTGGTAGGAATTAAACACATGCAGAGATGAAGGAAAACCAAGTGCGAACAGAGCAGCAGTGTGACAGAGGAGGATTGGAGAAGGGGTTTTACAGTGAGAGCAGGAGCTGGCAAAGACAACTCAGTAGAGGTGGCACTGAGGAGTGTGTGAGCTGGGGCAGGACAGGGAGAAGTGAATCTTGCTGCCCTCGGGTGGCAGCCGGGACACGGAGAGGAGGGTGCCCGAGCAGGGTGTCATGGAGTCAGGCTTCGGGGCAGAGAAGGAACAGAACCCTGCAGGGAAGCAGGGAAAAGGCGGAGGGAGCCGGAAAGGCTGGGGCTCGTCAGCGAACGGGAGGGATCATAGAACCTCCTGGTTGGAAAGGACCCCTGAGATCATCGAGTCCAACCGTACCTGTCCACTACTATACCATATCCCCGAGCACCCCATCTACCCATCTGTTAAACACCTCCAGGGACGGGGACTCAACCACCTCCCTGGGCAGCCCATTCCAGTGCCCGAGAACCCTTCCAGTGAAGAAGTATTTCCTGACATCCAATCTGTACCTCCCCTGGAGTAACTTAAGGCTATTTCATCTTGTTCTATCACTGGTTACCTGGGAGAAAAGACACACACCCGCCTCGCTACACCCTCCTTTCAGGGAGTTGTAGACAGCAATTAGGTCTCCCCTCAGCCTCCTTGTCTCCAGACTAAACAACCCCAGTTCCCTCAGCCGTGAGCTCATCACACTTGTGCTCCAGCTCCGTTGCCCTTCTCTGGACACGCTCTTCACCTCCATGTCCTTCTTAGAGTGAGGGGCCCAATGATGTACTGGGGAAGCTCCAGAGCGGGAAGCCAAGGGCGCTGCGGCTGCCCCACCGCCGGACCAGGTGCTGCTCCACTCGGCAACCACCGGCTCCTTCACCCCGCCCAGTACCTCGAATATGAGCCCCCCACCTCAGCAGGCAGGACGAGGCATCCGCGTGGTTCTGAATGACGAACTGAGCTCAGCACCGCCAGGCTCTTGTGTTTCCCGCGGAACCCCACAGCGGTGACAGCCCCGCCGAGAGACGCGACACATCTCCCACCCCTCAGCAGCCCTCACTCCAGGCATGGCGACCGCCACCGGCCCAAAACACCCACCCCTTCTCATTTCCGGCCAATCAAGCTTAAGAGCTCTTATGATTGGCAGCTGTAGCAACTAATCGTCAGGCGGCCTGGAAGAGCGGTTTCTAAGGAGGCGGTGCTTCAGAGGCAACGGGCACCTGCGGGGGAGACCAGGTCCGAAATGAGTGACAGGGATCTCTGCCAATCCCATATGCGAGGGGGTGGGGCTTGCTCAGAAGGCAGCCGAGGACGGTAGTGGGCAGGGTTTGGCGCGTGCTGCACGCTGCGGTGGTTCCCGCTGGCAGAGGCTGAGCGCAGCGAGTAGCCTCGGTTCAGTGCCGCCCGGCCCGGCCTGGCCTCTGCGGAGCTCCAGCGCCAGCGGCGGGCAGGCAGTTTTGCTCTCGTAAGGCCCGTGAGGCATGTTAGTCAGTCCGCTCTGCTCTCCTCTGAGTCCCAGGGCTGCGGCCCACCTCTGTGACGGGAAGTGGCTCCCCCCTCGAGAGCTGAGCCGTGCTCCCTCATCTCTGACTAGGCAAAGAGGAAAAGCTGTCGAGAAACTCCCTTTTTCTTTTTTTTTTTTTTCTTTTTTTTTTACAATTCAAACGGAAAGAAAGGGGATTCAGAGTGCTTCAAAGTCCTAAAAATGCGGGCATTTGGCTATCTGCTGGCTTTAGCTGGAAAAAACCATCACAATTTATTTTTCAGGTAGAAAACCATACCAATTTATCAAACAAATGTTATGAGTGAAGGCCAGAGTGTGGCAGGATGTCCCAGAGAAGAAGGTTGGAGGAGAAAATTAATAATTAAAATTAGGTGTCTCCCCTGCTGTGCTGAGTGTGGCCTCAGCTGGCGCCAGTGAAGGGAGGGAGGATCTGCCCGGATCCAGCTGCCAAATAGGGCCGAAAATTCAGTTCAACTGTAAAGTAGTTAAATATTTAATGCTCCCTGAAAATATTTTTTAGTATATCTGAATTTGCTTTCTGTTAAACGTTCTACTTAGTTGTTTGGTTTGGCTATACTCGTGCTCCTTTTCCCACCCTTATTTTGAATTTTGGGCTAATATATTCAGAAACTGTATTTTACATTTGAAATTGAGAATTGCTGCATAAACCTGTCAGGTTTATAATTCTATGTGTATGTTATTTAAGCTTGTCTATGTTATTTAAGACCCAAGAATTTTATTTCCTTTATTCCAGAGTTTGTGTTATATGTGAGCCCATTTCACACATAGCCCACTGTCATTTCTGTTATCCTATCTTTTAAAGAAACTTAGCAAACATAGCTATTCTTATTTTCAAAGTTGCTTTTTCTTCATGATAAAAAAGTAAACAAAAAATATATCTCCTAGTTAAGAAAATATTTCAGCTTTTCTGTTGGTTTATCATTTTAAGTATTTAGTCAAGGAATTAAACAGAAAATTAGAAAGTTATGTCCTAACAGTCACAACTGCACAGGATTTAATAATTAGTCTGCTGTTAAGTTTTGTTGATTTGTTATTCTACTATCTAGAAAGCAAAATGAAATTAATGTCTTTTGCAGAGTTGTAGAAATCAACCAGATGTCTTCTTGACCGCACAGAACTAGCTAAGGATGACTACTTTATTTTGTGCTTCAGTTAAACGAGATGAGCTAACTCAGAATTTGAGTAAATTCAGAGAAGAAAAAAGATGCAGTCACTGTCATGGGGTAAGTAAACCCAGTTTAAAAAGCACAAGGCAAATACATTCAAATTTGCTATATGATTTCCTTTTGTGTGTTAAAAGGCCATAAAATACTTGAATCATTTGTTTATTATTTTATTGGGCATTGTATAAACACAGAATAGCATAGAGACTCTGTCTGATGCTTTAGGATCAATTAGACAAGATAGATTCACTGTGGGGAAGAACAATACCCCATAAGCAGTGCAATGGCATCAAAACACATTCATTGTGTTCTTTTGGGACTTCAGGGTTGGGAAGGAGAGATTATTTAGGAAAGGATATGATGGAAAAAACAGAAGAGAGGAGGGACATGTGCACAGTAAAGCATTATAAAAGTCAGTTTGGGGAAAACAGCCACTGGAATTATAAAGTGTCAGGCAAACTTGTATGCAGATTTTGAACTCCCAAAGGTTCTTGCTTTGCATTCTGTTTCACTTACAGGTACATATATCAGATGTTTTCATTTATTCTTTACCTAAAAGTAAAATTTAAACAACAGCAGATTAAATAACTGGCATTTAATGACCAACAAAATAAAATCCAGTAGCAACAAAATATGTATTAAAAAAACAAAACCTAAACAAACAACAGCTTCTAGTTGAACAATAGTAAATGAGATTAAAATTAGAAAAGCCTATCAATCATTGCCATTTGGGAATAAAGGAATTATGAAATGAGCTAAGAAGGGAGTTTTTCTGTCACACTAATTTTTCATAGGAAGAAATAGTTTTAGGCTTTCCTTCAAAGTATATGGTCCAGTCAAATTTTGCAGACAGGACTCTAGCTGAATGATTGATATGTTTCTGTATGGTATTTCTTTCTTCTCTTTCCTCTCATAAACCACTACAAAGCAGGCTTCTGTTCTGTAAGAATTAAAACTCAAGGTTTAGTCTTTGCATGGAAGTGTTTCACGGTTTTACAAAAATGGAACTGTGTAAAAAGAGGATAGCATTTGTAGCATCCAATGTACAATAGTGAATTCTGAAGATTCTGTGCTATAGTTTGAGAACAATCTGCCACTTGGCTTTCTGGCACTCTACTACCTCTTAAAAAAAACCCTGTGTTAAGAATGTACAGAGTAGATTATATAGTAGGTTATATACAATTCCTCTCCTCAGACACAGGGGAAGTGAAGCAAGTATGGATTTGTGCCTCTGCCCTATAATTAAAATTCTCAATGGGAACCATACATCAAAAAAAGCCTTTTACAATTAAACAGCAGTTTAAGTCATTTTACTATAAGATGTAATTTAATGGTAATTATAGAGCCTTAAAGGAGGCAGGAAAGGAACAGGTACTAGGTAGCACGTAAGAGTGAAAACCTATCTTGCTGTTTTGTGAAAAACAAAAGTAGAAATCCAGTTCAATGTCCGTGTCTGGTAATCAATTACTGGCTGTTATGTAACGGTGAGCAATTTCCGTGGTGACTGATTGCAGTTTTTATTTAGAATCTATTAAGTAAATAAATATTCTGCTTGCAGAGCAGGTGTAACCACTGCTGTATACATTAAAGCAGTAGTGCATTCTCAAGAGATCACACGTGCAAGCTCCTACAGCTCTATGGTTTTATGAAACCTTTTGTTTCATTTGAGTGTGGTTCCCCCTTTCAGGCTGAAAATCCAGTTGCAGTCTGGTGTCACCTCTTTGTTTTGAAGGCTGTCTATTAGGTAGTGAAGTGATTACAAACCAGTTTGTAAGACCATATTTAGAAAAGCAAATGTAGTTATTTTTTTTGTCATGGCATGAAATGTTTTCTGAAAGGCAAGGAGTGAATCAGAAGTAGAGTGACTGGTTTGGAGAATGGTTATTTAGAAGAGCCAGATTATGATGTTAATGTAAAATTAGTTTCTGGTTTGTTTTCTGGTACTGTATTGACCTTATAGTTAAAAAGAGGTAGTGCTGGAATAAGCTTTCAGATCACAAGAAAAACACTGTTCCTACTGATGTTTCAGTAAAAGCTTTGAGTTAAAAACTGCTATTTATAAATCCTGTAAAATGTCATCTTGTTATGTTTTTGATGTTTAAATGCTTACATTTTTCATATTTATGCTGAAAGCCTCTTTGTTGGTATTGGTTGTGCTGTTCTTTCTCAGATATTTTAGAGGTCTGCATAGTTGTACAAAATAGAGAGACTGAAAGGGTCTTGCTATTTAATGTAGTAAGTGGGTTCTCCAGATACTGTCAAATTCTTGTCTGAATAGAATCTACTTTAATATACATAAAAAACCCCCAAAACAACCCAAACCTCTGTGTTGGTTTGTATTGCTTGTAAAACCCTGTTCTCATGTTTAGTGCATTTCATATATATCTGCTTGGTACTAAACCTGCATTGTTTTACAATGTTTATATTTACCTTGTTTAAATGGTAATAATTTAATCAACAGATATATACAATATTAATCTTTAATTACTTGTTTTCACATACAACTTTGTGCATTTATATGTTGTTTCTAATGCAATGTGTATTTCCCTTTTGGAATGGAATTTGTATCTCCAAATATGTCTTCAAAGAACAGCTTTCAAGGCCACCAACTGATTAAAACTATTATATTAAAAAATGTTATCTCAGAAATTACATGCTAGAAACTAGAAAATGTAAACACTTCTATTTAATATTATGTTGTCAGAGTAATACATGCTTTTTCTACAGCTTGGATGATGATAATAAATTAGTGACTTAGGTTTTCAGGCTCTTAGATTTTTTGGCCATGTCTAGGGTAGGTTTAATTTCAAACAAAACTATTTTAGGGAAAATTTAAGCTAAAAAAACCTCTTTAATATTTCCAGGAAATACTTCACATTTGCATTTTATTTTGTAAAAGTATTTATTGTCATTAGTATGAGTCTACCCTCATAATAACCATTTCTTTTTCCTCCCTGATGGGTTTGTAATACAGCAGTAGAACAAACAAAAAATTGCACTTTATACTTGTTTTTCCAGTTTTAAAATGACTGGCTAATAGAGGAAGAATAGCCATAATATCTTCAAATGCAGCATTTACATCTGTATTAGAGGCAGGTTGAGAGTCTGGAATAATTATCAATATGATATACAGAAACTGCATAATGATCCAATAATTGGTACTAGTTTATTAATAACTTTTTTCCTCTATAAGTTGCCACCCCCCATACAAAGTGAATTCTTTATTGTATCATGTTCTTTCTGAATAACTAAAAAGTGCCACCAAAACATAAATAGGAATGAAAGCCCAGGTTGTAACTATTCTGTCACTTCACAGCTAGAAAAAACCACTTGTTTCAGGCTTACTATACCTGAACTTTAAGAAAGTTTTAGACTGCATTAGTAGAGAAATTAAAATATATAGTATTTTGAAAATCATTGAAACATTCAGGCTGAAATGTTTCAGGCCTCAGGAAATCTCTAAGGTGTGATTAATTATGAGGTTAGAGCAGGTTGCACATGACTTTTTCCAGTCTGGTCTCTGAAAAACTCTGGTGCAGTCCGATCTACACACAGAGGTAAGCCAGCATGGTTAAGGTAAGCCACCCCTGGTTCAGCCAGGGCTTTATGCATCTACTGTAACAAGAACAGCGAGCCATGACCATTTGTTAGTAGTCATCGCTGTGTACCTTCGCCAGACTGAAGGCTATGAAAGCCTCAGGGACCTTTAAGAGGGGAAAAAAAACCCCCACCAACCCAAACCAAAACTCAAACGTGTGTTACTTTGTATTAAGATCTAAACTGAACCTTTAGCAGCAAAACCTGTGTGCCTCACAAATAAACACCATCCAACCTGGTTTGTGAAGCTACCTTGTTACAAATCACCTTGGTAGGGTTTCTAGAATGATTTAGAGGGCTGAACTCCCTACTATTAGCCCTATTTCTAAAGAAGCCTTTGTCCCACCTTGGTGCAATATTATTTTCATGCCTACAAAACAGAAAACAGCTGAAGAAATACTGGACAGTTTCCAGAGGCTTTTGGATGTTTGTGCTCAGAAGGAAGAGAGAATGCACACCTTTTCCTTCAACTCAGTGTTCCCTTCTGCTACATTCCAAGCTGATCCCTTAGGTTATAATGCTGAGTTCACTCTGTCATTTACAGGGCAGAAAGTAATTTATTCTCCCTTTCATGTTTTTACCATTTATTAAATGGGCAGAGTAATGCTTTTATAAAGTGTTTTGCCTAAAAAAGTATTGATAGTTGAAAAATAGTAACATGAAGACAAGAAAATAGACTGATGAAAAAGAAAATGTGACTTCAGTTGGAAAAAAAACTTTCAAGTTCCCATCAATATTTCTGTCAGCTCAACATTTCTATTAACTGTTATTGTTCACAGCTTGCTCAATAGACACAAGAAGGGCTTAAATACATTAATAATTTTTAATTTTCCTAGAAAATATTTAATTGTCCTTGAAAGACTATAATTTATGTGCACTGAAAAAACAGATGAATGTCCTGGGTGAAACTCTGGATGCACTGGAGATAATAGGGTCTGGATTTCACCCTAGAATTTTATGTAATAAGCTATTAAAGTGACACTTAAATAGATGACCCTGCTATGCAAAGACTAATATTTCATTCATGTATTAATATGTTAAGTAGTCTGTCAAGGCAAAACTAATGACTAGAAATAAATGAAACTGAAAATAAACCTTTTTTAAGAATCTGATGTTTCTTTATCTTTTATCTGGATGGAAAACTCTCTTAATTTGTTTAGCTTTCTAAGGATTGTTCTGCCTAAGTCAATATTTATAAATATATATTATGTTTTCTTGGAAATTTGCTGAGCTACTATTTCTGTAGTAGTGTGTCAACATATTACATTAGTATTGCTTAGATGTTGAGCCACCTAGCAGCAAGTCTTCTAAAATGGGATAACACAATTTAAAAAAAAACATTTAATCCATTGCTGACCTTTATCACTCCCAGAAGTGCAACAAAACACAAACTTTAGAAGGGAATTGAGAGGAGAAATTTTTTTGTCCTGGATTTATTGTCATGCTTTAGTACTATTCTTGATTAACCTGTAAAACTGTAGTAGTGTGATTGTCATACCACTCAAAATATTTTTTTTTTATTATTGTTTTCTAAGATATGTGGGAATATATTCAGTTCAGAATGAATGACATTCTGGTTGCAGCTGCTTACTTTTAATGTAAAAAAAGATGTAGACCCACAAGCTCAGACACATCTGCCTGATTTTTAGTTAGCTTTATAGCAAAACTGAATTTGAATCTGTCATACCAAAGCCCAAAATATCATGTGCTTTGTGCAAGACTACGGATTCTGAATGTCATCCAGTGTTGACAGAACTTTGAAGAAATCTGATCATAATTTGTGATTAAATTATAGTGTTTTGAGGGCCCAGCAAATGGGGCCTCCTGGGAGTGTTGTCATGGGTATATTGAGCTCTTTTGAACGTGCATTTACTGGGGCTATGTGAGTGTCCTCTGGTGGTGGTTGCCTTATGCATTCTAGTAGAGAAGTCCCCATTACCTCAGTATTTTCTGTCTGCTGCTGCACCATACAAGAACCAGGCTGCTTCTAGCCTTTGTCTTTTTATCCATGTTTACTAAGATTTGTTTACATAGTACTAGATATTGAACTGTAACTTATATGGCAAAACCACTTCTGGACTGAGAGCTAACAGTGATTTCAAATGCTTTGCATTTGCTTGTTTGTCTTCCTAGAATTAAATTTACACATGAGACATTTGATGTGGCTAGAGGAAGGTTACACCCTAGCACAATGAGAGGTATGCAAGCTCTTCTTTTCCATCAAAGCACAGGGTGGACTGTTCCATGGTTACCCTGCTAAGAAAGCACTGAATGCTGCTGGCCAGGGTTCTTCTGGGGACCCAGAATGGCGACTGCTGGTATGAGGATGGCTCATCCAGAGCCTGGGTGTTGACTCTAACCGAATATGGGTTTAAACACGCTCTTTAATTGCTTCTCTTCATGCTGCTATGGTAGAGAGAGATCTGTGTCCCTTGAGGAAATCTTCACCCTCAGGCTTTTTAATGGTTATCAGGCAGATCAGTGAAGTCTCTCTGCTAGAATCTTGTTGTGAAAATGAATATTGAATCCTATGGCAAAAACTGTTCTGAATAGCATTTGCTAGATATGAGTGATTATTTGCTGGCAATTTTTTTCCAGTGTAAGAATCTGTAAGAAGCTGCAGATGAACGCTAGAGGCTGCTATGCTTCTACCAAAGTTAGAGAACTAGGGAGGGGAAAAATGCCAAATCTGTGAAATTACTGCCATTCCTTTCCACACAAAAAGTAAGGAAAACAGCTTTTGGTCACTTGATGTACTAGGAGTATTTTATTGGAATGTATCTGAGTGAGTCAAAAGAGATAATTTCTTAATTCTTTACTAAACGTCTCTGAGGGGAAATGTCTTTATTATGCATGTATAAAGAAGTTTATTTTAAAATATCTACCCCATAGAAACGTCCAAATCAAGATCAGGATCCCATTTCAATAGATTACATGCAAAAATAGATGAAGGACAGTTCAGATATAGTATATACACAGCTACAGAGGTGTTAGTCCAGGGCTTCAGTCTTAAAACTGTCCTTTGGCAACAAATCCGTAACAGCTTACAGGTTTGAGATTTGCTACAGGACAAGCCTGGTTTTTCTGCACAAGAACTTGTTTTTTCCATTAAATAATTTACATTGTTTTCAAGTCCTTATAAAAACTATACAAAATAGAAATATTTAAATGTTGGACAATTATGTAAACTTTCATCATATTTTAATATGAAGAAGAAAATAATGTAAAAATGTATGTAGATGACTTTTTAATTGAAAAAGAAAAAAATAAGATCAAGCAGGAATGACAACCTTACCTTTCAAAAAAATTGCTTTTTAGAAATTGTCTGTTGCAGCATTTGCTTTACAAATCTTT
Source organism: Caprimulgus europaeus (assembly GCA_907165065.1). The sequence goes on from OU015541.1 coordinate 9,852,531, forward strand.
GACAACAGAAGCAATGTTAATGAGAGTTTTTAATTATACATGAGTTACATAGGACCAGTTTTTTATATTTTGAATTACACAGACAGCTGTATTTCAAGTTTTCCACCGACAGCCCTGCCTTATACAGCCATGCTGCTCAGTTCTTGAAACACTGCATAGTCTTTATTCATCATACAGTTCCTTTGTTCTTTTCTAGGCTGTCAGAAAAAAGGTCCATATAAATTTTTGGGTGCAATCTGAATAGGTGGTGGCATTCTCTGTTATCTATCCTCCAAGATCTAGGTTTTCCTAAACAAATGCATATGCAAGTAAATAAACCCAAGTGTTTACTGCAAATACACTGTGGGTTTTGTGTTTTATAGTTTTGGTTTTGCTTTAATATAGAGCTAAAAGGTTCGTTTTGCTCACAGGAATGCAAAGAATTAATCTTACTCAAAACACTGTAGATAAAGTGAGGAGCACTGAGAAGTCAAAGCAAAGGAAGTCCAGAGAACTGGCCAATATTTGTATGTAATTTTCTTTTTGTAGCAATGACTTTGGGGGAAAAACGAGACATACAGACAATTTGAACTGATCTAACTGCACCTCGCTGTTTTAAGGGGTAAACTTCCCTCTCTCCCTCTGCTATTTGTGGCTGCAGATCTAACCCCACCTTTGCATCCAGTTTTCTGCTGATTGAGCAAACTAAAGTGGCTCAGTGCAGGCTTCTACAGATAATAAATCCAGTGAAATGGAAGGAGTGGGAATATGTGGCTGGGAATGAGATTGGTAATAATGGTACCCCTTTCAGTGGCAATAAAGTCTTACATAAAACTTAACCATCTTGTTGAGTTAAATTCTAAGGCCTTATTTGGGACCTGAGCCTGAAATAAATGTGCAGGTAGTGTCTAGTTTGATAAATTTGCAGTTTAGAAAGCATATTCTTCATCTTTGTGAATTAGTGTTTATCTCTACATCAGGTTTACAAACATGAGAGTACAAGAATGATCAAGGAGTTGATGATCTATATCCATTTGAGATTATTTTGGTAGGATGAGTTGCAAGTATCTCTTTTTGTCAGACTTTATTTAGGTCATTAATATTATTTTTATTTACATCCTAAAGTTAGAATCGTTGATAAAGTTTTTCCTTTGGTTTTTTATGTGTTTTTCTGCCATCATATAAAGATGAAGAAAAGTGAACTGTAAATTTGTGAGTGCAACTCACAAATCTATCTTTTCCTGAATCATTTTTTTCTGCTGTTTTAAAATGTTTGCACAGTGCTAATGTCTAGGATTGGCTGTTTTCTCAAAACATTCTCACATCCCTTGAAAGAACAAGCAGTTATCTGAACACATAGAAGAGATTAAAAATGTGCAAATTGCAGGACTGGAATCTGAGTGATTTTAAGAGAAATACAGTTGAGAGATCAAGTGAAAGACAGTAAAACAAGAGTAGCATTACTAATTTTATCCTCTGCCTGTGAATGGATGTTGCATAGAGTTGCTTAAGAAATATTTGCAGAATTCTTTTTCCTCCTTTGCAAAATACTTTGGTATTTCCTGAATTACTAATGACACTCAGAAATGCAGAGTAACATCACAGCTTGTTTTCAGTGTGCACTGTAGTGCCTGGAATGTTAAATTCCAATGTATCTTTAAAAAGCAGGATTAATCAAGACTTTTATACAAGAAGTCAGAATCACACTTTATAAAAGGGTGAATTAACCTTTGTGCTTGAGTTCTTTTTGGACCTATAGTCACTTCAACACAGAAATATATTTATTTCCCTTATACTTTTGTTCTGTTGCTCCTTATGTGGTTGAAATATGGCATACAACTTCACTTTTGAATTGCCTAAACTCTGACATCTACTCTAATGTCATTAGGTTATTGTGGCTTTAAAAAAAGTATTGAAGTTCATTTAATAAAAAAACCTTGCAGACTAGTCACATAGTGAAGGTTTGTTTGTGTACCTCATTAACACACACTTGGATTTTTTTATGTCATTGGCAAGTAGAATCAATACAGCATGACATCTGCCCCTTCAGAATTATGTTTTGGTGTGTGGGTATAGAATTATTTACAGTATGCCTCCCTTTTGGGAGCAACTTTACAGTAGCATTAGCTCAGAAGTGTCCTCATTTTGTGGTCTGTAAATCCATAAACACGGTCTGTAAATCCAACAGTGCATGAGAAATTATAATCTGTAAAGGTGCTAAAATGAATTAAACAGTTTATGCAAACATTAGTTAGTGAAATGTGTGCTAATTATGGGTGTGTCTTTCACCTAGCTTCAGAAGACAAAGCCACAGCTGGAAAATGTGTTGCTCCTTTTCAGAGACATGATTATATTTCCAAGACTTTCTTTCTTCCTGCCCTTTCATAAGGCTGAAGAGACAAGGACAGGTCTACGGTGTCATTTGGGCATGAAGAAAATGGAGTTAATAACACAAAACTGGTGGAAATATGGTGCAGTGCTTGATCACATAGTTTCAAAACAATTTCTTTGAAGGGTTGCTATTGTTTAAATTATCTCGAGCTGGTCACTCCTGCTTTCTCAGTCAGACCACTGCAATTGTTACTGCAGCAGTGTTGTGAACTGTTGCAAATTGGTGCTTTTCCTGGGTTAATGTTAAAACAGTAAATATTTGATTCACTGGTCTTGTTCTCCGTGCAACCAACCATTCAGGCAGTTCTACTGGGAGTGGGAGTGAGCTGAGTGCTGTGGCTGGAAGGAATAGTGAGGTGCTTAAGCTAGAATGTGTGAATAAAAATAAAAATTAAAAAAATGTTGGTGAAACTATGGGTTAAGCCTTTGTGAAAGTGATTGTACTGCACATTTGTGGTGGAAAAAGAAAGCACTTTTTGCTGGTGAGAGGCAAACCGCAAAAAATGAGATAAATACAGCAATTGGAATAGCAGATAGGGAGGAGAAAGGTGTGAATAGGCACAGCCTTAAAGCTGAAGCCACACTGCAAGCTTAGTGTGTGGTGGAACAGGAAAGAGGTTAATCTGCAGTGGATTGTGATAAGATACAAGCCTAGGAGAGAGGAAAAATTACTGTAATAACAGTATGTAATTCTATCATTTTACTTCTTTGATATAAGCTTTAGCTGGTGCAGGCTGCTGTGAGATAATCAGCTTTTATTAAAAACAAAACAACAAAAAAGTAATGTATCTCATTACTGCCAAACAAGTGATTCCTGAATGTGAAAAAATGAGAAGAGAAAAAGAAGCCCCAGTGATAGGACTGGAGTTTAGCATTATCCAGACCTCTTCCTAAAGAATTCTTTCCTATCAGTAGTGATTTTCTTTTATTTTCTTGTACACTAGAATCTCTTGGTGAAACACAGGACTTCTTTCAGGATTTTGTACCATGTTCTCATGCAGGTTATTGACATTCCCATAGCCACAGACCTTGCACACACAGTGAGCTGGACTCATTGCTGTGTTACCACAGCGTAAGCACCATAAATCCACTTGCTACACAGCTGCAGTTCAACTGCATGGTGGATATGTTTTCAGTCTGACATGCAGCATATCTGCATGTGTCTCACAGCTGCTTTCCAGGTAACTGAAAAAATACATTGCTGCATATGAAAATATAAAATAAATTATATTTATTATGTTTTTAATATAGAGCATATAATTTAAATATATACCAATGAAGGTCCTGTCTTATACAGGATATCCAACAGTCCAGCTCCCAGCTGTTAAATCTTGGAGAAGCTGGTTCAGACTGGGTGTGAAAGGGATGAGATATATGGGCTTATACCTTAAGATAACATAGACTGTGGCACCTCTTTTAAAAAGCTACAGCTGCTGAAGAGCTTAAGGGTGCTTTTTTCAGGTATTTTTGGTCAATGATTGAACATGAATGGGGATTTCCTTTGGAAGGAAACATGAAGTAGTTGCACAGCATACTAAAAATAGCTGTCAAGAGAAATTTTCATAATGCACCAGGTATTCAGTGTGTATTATAAACAAAATCGGCTTTTTAATCTGCAGACAATGAATGAGTGAGAATTGTGATCCAGAACAAGTAATGTAAACCAAAAGTATTCAGAGATACTGCTCAGAAGGACAAATGCATGCGTGCATCTGGCCACAGAGCATTTAAGCTCATGGGCAAATGACCTACCAACTTGGAATAAACGTATTCTCCAGTGGTATCTGATAATTTACAAAATTACCAACCTTCTTGGCAGGTCACTAATTTCAGCATCTATCCTACTTTTAAAAATTTGGGAACTGCCTTTATAGACTTTTATTGTTGGATTCTGTATCAGATGACAGTTTTATCTTCTGATCCTTAAGCAGTTGCTGATACTTTGGCAGATTCAGGATAAAGGGGGAAAGGTGGGGAAAAAACCTCTTAAAAGGAAAGACACTGAATTACAATGTTTCATGTTGTTGTTCTGGAAATTAGGGTTGTCAGTCAGTGAGTTGGAAATCCAGGAACAAGCTACAGGCCCCTAGTGCAACTTTTATTATCATCATCCTTGGAAAATATGACATTTCCCCCCTTCCCTTTTGTGTATCTGTTAAAAATATTATTTTTAAGGCTTCTTCTTTTGCCCATCACTTTTCCCTCTCTGTCATGATGATTCACCTCTTACAGAGGTGCGAATCAAAACCTCTGTTTCTGTCATACAGACAAATCTCTTCCTTACTGGTATTTGCTTAATTTTTAGGCTTCCAGTATATCTTTAGTAGTAGGGTCCCTTACAACACTGTGGTGCTTGATGTGCAAGCTTTCTGGTGATTCTGCACAGCGGGCACAGTTCTTTGCAAAGAACATTAAATATAGTAGGTTGCATTTTTAACACTGTTGTTTTTTAATTTCCTTTTGACTGAATTCGTGCTTTCCATCTTTCCTTTGGTTTCTCTTTAGCCTTTTTTTTTTCCCTGCCTCGCGGCCCTGTTTTCCCTTTACATCTCCAAAGCATTGAAAAGGACAAATACTGGCTAATCTAATCTCTCCGCCCTCTCTTCTGCTTTAACAAAGCTTCTAGCTTCCCCTATCTCTCTTCTTTGTTTTCTTTACCTTTCTTTCCCTTCCCCCTCTCAAAATTTTGCCACTCCTATTTAAAAGCATGGGTCAAGCTGCAATAGGACACACAATCATTGGGACTTAAAAGACAAAATCTTCTGAATTTTCCAGATGTACCTGTGTGTCATTATACCAGACTTGTACCTCCTGTTGCAAAATATGTTTATGGGCAAGAAAATAGAGAAAGATATTTCAAGCTTTTACTTTCTGATTCGTGACAGAACTCTTTTGTCTATTTTAACAGAGTAGCTTAGTTGCTGAATGCAAATATTATCTTCTGATATATTGTCTAGGTTTTTGTCCTTACTAATGATGGAGAGTTTGTAAATTTTTCTTTTGCATTTGGGCCACCATTTTCTTGAATCAAGAGGGTAAGACCTGAGGCCTTTTCTAAGGCTGCTTCTGTTTATTGCTGCATGCTGATACTCCCTGATAGGTCCAAGCGTGTCAGTTTGGCAGTGTTCCCAGTCACCACCAGCACTAGTGCATTCCCAGAGTCGAACCTTGGTTAGCACAAAGCACTGACAAATTCAGTATGTTTAGATTTGCTCCCTTCATAGAGATTAGTTTGTTGGTTTGTGGTTGTTTTTTGGGTTTTGATTTTTGTTTTTGAAGAAAATAATATCGGATTAGAGCAGTCAAACAATGAGTATAAATCTTAATGACTGACAATCCTCACATTCACTGCATGGAGGAATCAAAACGTGGATGTTTGTGTGTCGGGAGGGGGGGGTGATACCTCCGAGTGGCATAGGCCTTTAGGTATGCAATTAAAAATAAACCTATCTTGAATGGTTTGAATTGTTAAAACTAATGCAATTATTCATTTGAATGTCATCCATTTCCAGTGTGTTCCTGCTGCTGTAGTGGGCTGTACGATTCCCTTTATAGCAGCACTCTCTCTAGTTTCTGCTACATTCCTAAAAGAGAACAAACTGCCAGTGTGATCCATGAGCCTTCCTGCTCCCTGCCCTGAAAAACGTTGCCAAAGCTAAAAAGGGAAAATGCTTCCAGCAGGGACTCCAGAATTACTTATGAGATGAGAATTTATACTCTGGGCTGTTAATCCACTGTTGCAGCCTAAAACACAGGAACACAAGAAATGTAAGCACAGTGATAGGGTGGTTTGGCAGTCTTCCTGTGACAATGATATCTCAAGAAATAATCTGAATGCAGTATGGGACAATGCAGAGTAGGATTATTAATTTTACTGAGTTGCATAGTTATGAGTCATGTCGGCTCTCAAGCAAAGAGGTTTGTGTGGTAAAGTAGTTATATTGTGAATGGTGCTGGTTGGAGCTAAGGGAGGGCATTAGTGTTATTTGTGGTGGTTGTTTCTGGGATCATTAGCACCAGAGTGAAGGTAGAGTGAAGGGCTTATTCTATTTGCAACTGGCCTTGATTTATGGGAGAGATTTTCCTGTAAACTTTTTTGCACAATCCTAGATCTTGCATGCTGTATTGGAAGAATGTTTATTTTGCTTTGGTTATTTAAGCTCATTATTTAATAATTACTGTTTTAAATTAAACCTCTCCCTCTACAACTAGATTTGTTGTTGTGTTTTTTTTTTTTTTTAATAAGTTATCCTTTGATAATGTGCAATATGCTTCAGAATCACCCCTTTTCATCTACAGTTCCCACTGTAATTTGTTGATGGCTGTGGAATGATAATGCTGAGCTACCTCATACAGTTGCAAAATTTTGAACAAAAATATAAAGGCTTGTTGGGGCCTTTCTAAAGATTTGACGTTTAAAATCTTCATCCAAAGTTCAGACTTTCTTCCTTCCTGGCATAGTAATAAATCCTCTCACTTTCACTGCGTTGGGAAGAGAACTGAATCACATTTTTAATCAAATGCTTGGAAATTAGCCCAAGATCTAACTGGTTGCTTACACGCTGTTTTCTCAGTTTGTTTCATTTGCAGAATTTTAGTAAAAGATAAAAGGTGAAGCAAAAACATCTGAAAAGCTATATTAACATTCTTGTGAAGGTAGGCAGATAACCTGCCACGGAGAGAAATCTACATCTTTTTAGGGCCTGTGTTATATCTTAAAAAGTGCCAAGTCCTACAGGGTTAATAGACAGGAAACTGCAGCTGCAGCCGACTAATACGGAAGTCAGATTTTTGTGTAACAGCCAGCCTGAGCAGGCCGAAAGGTGGGGCTGAGGGGGGGGGGGGGGGGGGTTGGAGAGTGCAGTATCTGCTGTGATACTGGTATTTTTAGTTATGCTCTGCAGCATTTTTACAAACAGGGAGGGCAGGCACTGAATGGCAGCAACCCTCTGTGATGATGCCATTTCAGTTCTATAATAGCTTGTGTGGAAATGACACATAAAAGTTTTTTTTTCCTATTTAAGGCTCGGCTTATAGTAACTAAAGAAATCCCACTGCCGGTATATGGTTGCTACGGTAGGTGTTAATGTATTTAAATGCTGGAATAGGAGAATTCTCTCAGAATTTTCAGTTATTAATTTCAGTCCCTCCTGTGCCTGTTCACTTTCGGTATGTTTTGCTCTCTTTCCCTGGCCTTGCTTTCTCTGTGCAACACACAGCAGAACATCAGCCACGTGAATTTAGCTTTTTGTTTCTAAAGAATAGCTTTTGTGACCTGGGTGAACTCTTCCTCCTTCAGGTTTAAAATACCCGAATGCCTTCAGTAGGGGCACGTTGAGACACATTTGCTCAGGCAGGCGGTTTGCGATCACTTCCCTCCGCTTGGAAATCTGTGTGTTTGCCGGGGGGAGTGGACATTTGGGGTTTCTTTCCGAGTTTGTGCGGCTGACACGGGCCTAGCTGAGCCTGTCTTCTCCCTGCACAGGATGGCTCCTGCTTGCCAGAGCTGCACAAAGATAATCGCTCAGGAAGTGTTTCAGCCAATCCCCTGAAGCTTTACATTCAGATTTACCGAAGTAGCCAATCCGGGATTAGCTTTTATTAGGAAGACAGATCATCAAGCTGAAGTGCCAAGCCCTTTCTGCCTGAGTACTGAGAGCCTGTCCTCCATGTTTTATAAGTATTGACATAACACTGTGTTAACAATGCATCCACAGAGGTAAGCCTTACTTTTTACATTTTTTTTTCTCTAAGACCTATGAGTTGTGGGTTGAGAGTGTGATTCTCTGTGATTTGTTGTGCAAAACTCACACCACAGCACTTTATTAAGTTGGAACTGTTTAAATTTGCTTTCTTGGGTCACATGGTTAGTAGCCATTAGCCACAGCTTTATTTTGCAGACTGGCAAAACCTTGGCATACCTACTTCTTCACAGGAGGATGGTGTTTGTAGAGTTTATCAAGATCCTGGTATTCCAAAGAAGCTTTCTGTCTCTGAGCAGTTTGCCAGCACTATTGTCTGTTGTGTCACATGCCTGCTGAAGAGAAAATGGAAGCTAGGGAGCAGATGCATTTAACTGCCCTACAGGGAGTCAAGCAGGGATAATGGCAGACAGAAGAACAGGCAAGTTTACCTTTCTAAACAGTGAATGGAATAGCTAAGATAAGTTATCTCTGAGAAAATATGGGATTTTTAAAAACCTAGACATCAGCAAAAAGTGCTAATGGCAGATTGTAGATATTGGGCCTAGGTGGTGGTGTGCTGTTGCATCATGTTTTTTATGCAGCTTATCTTAACTTAAAATTATTATTGAACCTTTTTTCTTGCAGGAGTAATTAATACAACGTGTTTCTTTTTCTGAGGGACAATGTATGGTTAATATTTTGTTCCTTTAAAAGGGAGTTTTTATGCTGCAGATTTTGGAAATGGGTTGCTGCTCAATAAAATGCAGTAATACATCTGTTTGCAAATCTGTTTCTTTATGGAAAATGTTTTTGAACTGTTAGCTTTCTTGTTTTACATAGTTCAAATAAACTAATGTATCTTTTATCTGTGCCTTTTTGTTTTACACTGTATCAGCCACAGTTCTGTGTTGTGGAGTCCAGAGGATATAAAATCATGTGTGGTTCATGACAGTAGTACATGTTGTTCGTTCTTGGTTTTTTTTTCCTTGTTTTTTTTTTTTTTTTTCCTTTTTTTTAAACTTTTGGTTTAATGCTACGTAATTATTTCAAGAAATTCCTTTTTGATCAATTTCCAAATCTGCCAGCCTGTTGTATCTTCTTAACTGGAAAAATGAGATGGGTGCTTGAACAGTTGGTAAGTAAGCAGCATGCTACTCTCTGAACATTTTTAATAGTTTTCCAAACATTTTGTTTTTACTGGGTCAGTTAGTCCAGTAGAAGAAATAACGTTAGTGGTTAGTCATATAAAAAATTAGATTTGCTTAGCGTCCATTTTAAGGGACTTGTACATGTAAACTGTTCAATTTGAATGCACTGGTTTTTTTATAATTTGCCTCTAAAATTTGAAGCTTATACTTCCTATTTACCTCAGGCCAGTGAAAAATACTCTAGTTGCTGTTTGTCCATAGATCATTAATTACCATGTTTGCAGGGTAAAGCGCATTTTTGTTGTTCCTTAGGCTTCTGAGGTGTGATGAAAGTGCTAGTACTCAGCAATGAAGTGACCTTATGAAGTAAAGTAAATAATGTTTAATGAGCATATGTTTCTGATACTATACAAAGTATAACCTCAGACAAGCTTGCTTGATTTATAACTAATTTATAACATTTTGTGCCCTTTATTAAGATTTCAAGTGTAGCACTTGCATGCATGTTTTAACAAGCTGTTTTTCAGTGATCACCAGTATTTTACAAAAGCAGAGGAAGTATGTGCTTTTCTGCTTTTAATGCAATTTTTGCAGTAGTTTTAACAGTCCATGCACATTCATGGTTTTGGGGAAGAACTTGGAGCTAAGTTAGCTTTGCAAATGACTGCATGGAGGCACAGTTACATGCTGGCTTTTATAGGAGATTGTCATGTATTTGATAACATTCTGTAGCATAGCAATTTACCTTTGGTTATTTGTTTGCCGATATGAGTACCTTACTTTGAATATCTCACTTTGCTTAACAGCTTCCCCCCCCACCCCCCTCAAGGATTAGATTATAAGAATGTCTAGTTCAGTTTGCAGCCTGAAACACTGCTGGGCTGTACCCCTGAGTTTCATGTGATAGCATTTTTGTATGCAATTTTAATGCATTTTTCAGCATACATGAAAGTGCTATCACAGCCAAGAAGTTATTCTCATTTTTGTTCTTCTGTTGCTAAAAACAGAAATTAAATTTGGACATAATTTTCCTAGGAGTAGTTTATATACATTAGCAGTTTACTTTCAGTCTTAAATAGTGCACAACATAATATTTGTTTAATATGAGGAAGCAGGAGCAAGTGATCTGCAATCAGAAAGCTGGTATTAAAATGGCTCCCACAGGTTTTGTTAAACTAGGATCTGTTTCAAATCTGCACCTCCAGACACACTGCTGACAGTGAAGCATATTTGTATGAGCTGCCCTTGTGCGTGTAATGAAACATAGCATCGTGAGTCTGTTAAATTTCACTATTTTTAATCACTCAAATATAATTCTTTTATAGTTCACAAAAAAACTAAATGTCTGCATTGCAGCAAGATGTCTGGGGCAAGGTAGAGCCAGCAGTGTTGTTTTACAGACCAGCCCAATCGCGCTGCTCCGTGGAGTGCTCGAGCCAATAGAAGCAGAGGGTAGGTTAAAGATTGACAATTGCAGTGGCAAGACTGAGAAAGGCCTTCTGGAAATTTCTACCATCTTTGTTCCATCTAAGTAAAGCAAATTCAGCCAAGCTGAAGAATTTCATATGTTTTTGGTGCTTTGTCAAGGTATGATGTTATCACTCACTTTTGTAGATTGCATAATGAGAAGCACTCTGTGCCGGTTTTTTTCTACTGTTCAGGACAGATGGAATGTGGGGGTTTGTTTAAGTGATAGACGCGGGGAAAAAGCACGGATTCTTTCTACCCAAGGTTTTAGGGGACTGGATCTTGTTAATATCACAAATAGACAGGACATGGATGAAACAATGTAGCTGAAGTTTATTCAGCTTGTAGCAAAATGGCCATTATTCTAATGTAACTAGCAGTTAATCGTATAATTGCACTTTAAGTTTTCTGGCTACTAAAGAGTAATTTGAATTGCCCAGGATGAATATGATTATCCATTATTATTTAGTGCCAACATCCAGTTACTTTTGTAATTAGCTGGACAAAGAATGCAGTGGGGGGAAAAACAAAGGACTGAGCTGGATTATAAATTATGATGAAAACAGTAGCTTTTTAAAAGCTACATGCCTCTTTCATTCTTTGCAGGCAAACTGTTTTAGTTGGAAGCTAAATAGAGCCAGGGAAAAACTGAGTGATTTCTTTAAACAAATTACTCTACTTAATATACTGAGAATGAAAAAAAATGCAGAGTATAAACCACTCAAAATGTGACATTTCCCCCCTCACCGCAGGCAGGAGTATTGAAATGTAAGGGAAAACCTACCTTGCTACTAAGGAAGCATGTAATAAAAGGGACTTCATACTCAAAAATCATGAATAGGCAGATTAGATTACAAATTTTGCCCTTTATATCAGTGTCCACAAACCTTGGCTCACCTCCCTGAGCTGTCTTCCATTTTGTGGCATCACTTTTGCTTGTTTGTTTGTTTGTTTTTCCTTTTTGCTTTATTTTCAAGTGTATTGGCCAGGTTGGATCCAGTAGCTGAAACATGATAGGTCATGGTCAGTTTTCCATAGTAATGGTGCCATTCCAGCATAATTGGTTAAAGAGTGATAAATCTCAGTAAAAGCTCTCCTCTTCTCTGTTTGGAATTCAGGGTATTCATTTAAATCTCCTAAATATCTTGGAAGTTGAGCATAACCTTTGCCCATGTAGAATGTAGTAGACAGCAATTTTCAAATGTTATTTGTGGATCCCTAATATTTTTCTCATGGGCACATGAATCCCATTATAGTGAATTTAAGCCTGCTAGACTAGGTTTGATTTACTTAGTTATTGTCTGCAAACCCCTTTCTAGTAGTACCCTGGCTTTGAGGGGTCTGCAGACCAGAGCCCCAAAACCGACATAGTAGGCCATCAAGCTTGGCCCTTTAAATTGTATTTAGGAAGTATTTTAAATATATTTATTAATAAACATGTCTTGTATTCATGGGTTAAATTCTAATTTAGAAGGAACAGCAGCCTAGGAACTGAGTTTTATTTATTTGATAGGAGTTGTCTGTCATTCTTTTGTTAACCCTTTACTGCCAATTGTCATAGCATTTGTGCTTCACACTGTGAGTTTAAAACCATGCTGTAGCAAGTTGTTACCATTCTTAATTCAGTCAGTATAAACCTTTACTTTCAAACATGACTGTTCTCAAATTATGTTTTTAGCATCTGAAATCTATAGCTATTCTGGTTGCCTTGCTTGGGCCTCAGCTCTATAGTCTTAAAGAAGACAGTATGACACCAAGGATCTCCTTCCCTCTCCTGATTTTCTCTTTTGTGGGGCTATTTTGAATGCACACTGAATAAGAATAAGGTTTTAAAAAGAATCTAAATATTATTTAAATTAAACATATATATATATTTACTTGTTATCAGATGTAATTAGCTTAAACATTGCTGTATGTAGATATTTGAACAAGCATTTCTTGTATGTTAATTGCTTAACACAAATTGAGCATTTTGCAGGGAATTCTGTAAAAGGAGACATAAAATATGAGGCACAAACTGGAGGGTGAATTTAAAATGGAATGATTTCCTTAGTAACCTGTGACTTCACAAAACTCCCTATCTCGTGCCTTTTTAGTTAAACATTTGGATGTCAGGTGTCCTTTTGTCATACTTCACCATTTTTGATATTTAGGTGCTTGCTTCGAATCTAGCCCTGCTGTTTAAACAAGAGATCCTGTTATTGAACAAACTGCTACCATTTTAGCTACAGTGCAGGAATGAGGCAGTGCAGTGCTGTCAGACGCCATTTTAAGAATCCTGCATAAATAGCATAGCTACCGATGAGTAAGAGACTGTTATAGGTGAGTGCTTATACAAAGCTGCTATTTATTCAGCAATGGCATGCAAATATTTTTTTCAAATTTTTATTGAATGCATTTTTGTGAAATCATTATTTAGAATTGCTACTCACAGATGTGATATAGGAGAGGCAGGAATTATCTTAAGGATGAAATTCAGTTTTAGTGCTTATAGTCTCAAATCAGGCTTTTTTTGGTTTGTTTTCTATTAATTAAAAGGAAAAATGAATTCCATTAATATATAGTTCTTGACTTTAAATTAATGTGTTTATTCCCTAATGTAGATCTAGACTGTGTATGTGGGCATTAGCTGTTTTGAGTGGTTTTCCATATGTGTCAGTTTTTCTTGGTTAAATGTCAAGGTGCAGTAGTTCATCTGCAACTTTTAATTGCTCTTTGTAGTTAATATACGTTAGAGCAGCTTTAAATAGTTTTGTATATGTACATTTTTTCAGGTAAGTACTACTACTACTACAGGAATTATTTTTCTAAATAGAAAAGTCAGCATTTTATTTACTGGTCTGAAATTTAAAAAACTGAATTTCATATTAAAAAACCTGACCCTTTCTTCAGTTTTATAAAGAACATATTTAAAAAATAGGCAGCTAAGTCCTTTTGCATTTTTACCTAAGTATCAAAAAATCTTGTATGTTTGCAATCCTTATTTTTTTTTCCCCTGTCCCCAACTATCCCCAAAGGAATAACCTCCACACCTTCTCCCCTCATTCAGACATGTTAAAGTAATTTGTGTGAAACAAATTAGTTTAACATTTTAGAAAAAAAAAAAATCTTTTTTTTTTTTTTTTTGGTAAGTTTTGTCAATACAAGTAGGGAAGTTTTAAATGATTAATTGGTGTTCTAGTCAATTGACAATGAAACTGGCAAAGCTTAAATTTCAACTGTGTTCTTAAAATATGTTCCTCCGTGTTCATTCATCTTAATGAGGAAACAAGAGTAGCTTTCAGAGTGACACAAGGTATTTATTGTATTCATCTAGGTACTTAATTGAGTATATACCAGTATAATTTCTGATCTGCAACCTCAGAGCATTACATTCATTGTACACACGCATGATAGTAATACCTGCTATCTGAAATAACAGCTCTAAGACCTGCAAAAATTACTTCTCAAAATAAAATTCTCTAGAATACTCTACTTGATCACACAGTTATTGTTTCCATAGAACTAGATGCTTGGTTATAATTATTTTTTATTTTGCTGCTGGTTTTAATTTTCTTTTTATGTCGTTGTGGGTGATAGTAAGGTACCTGTCACTAAGGACTTGTTTTTCTTGAATTATTTAATTTTAAATATTTTGCTAATGAAATGTCTGCAATTAGAAGTTTGTGCTTTCTAAAGCATTTTCAGAATATGGCTTCTATTGATGGAAGGTGCAAAGGTGAAAAGATCTGTCAGCTTCAGAAAAGTTACTGTAAACTTGCTGTGAATTGCTAGCATGTATTTGCAAACTTGAGTCTTAAAGATTACCACTACAATCATCACTGCCACCATTCAAACAATGTCATGTTGTGCAACTCGGCAAATAAAACAATGGGAGATGCTTCTGAAGAGCTGTGAATTTTAAGCATCTTTTATAGCTATGTCTAATATGCTTATTTAACTGTTCTCCCCAACATTTTGATTTTTCTCAGAGCAATCTCAGTGATTTTCTTACATACTTAATTGTTTGTGCCCTTAAAAGATTGAGTGAGACTAATTATAGTAGAGAATATAGAGATGCAATCTGTTCCTGTAAGGCTTAGTTTCTATAGTATAGGAGATAATTGCTGCATTTTATTTTAGTTGTGGGTGATGCACAGTGTGTGTATGGGATGTATGCACCTCCATTGCTAAGAAAAATGAAGAACCTTTGAACACATTTTTGACTGCTCATTTATAGTTCAAATCTTTGGGAGAGTTGTCTTCAGGCATCTTCTGTGTGATGTATCAGAGATGTGTCAAGTCAAGACACTTTGTTCATCTTGGAACTGCTGATGAAGAATGTTTTTCTTGTCTCTATAGATCTGTTGAAAGAACACTTGGAAAGGTGGTGGAGGAAACGGGTTGAATTTCCTAAATTAAACTCATTAGATAGGGAGAGACAGATTTAGAGCTGAAGAAACTTCATATGCTGTGACTAATACAGAGGAGTCCTGACCTGCAACACCCTCTCAGTGCTGGGCTTGGGCCCGCAGGTGCAGAGCATCTTCAGTCTGCTCTGTAACTTCTCCTGCCCCTTTGGTCAGGGGTGGAGGAGCAGTTCCTGCTACCGTGTTGCTCTATTGATCTGTCACACCCATGGACTCTGTGTTTTTAATACTGACTTGTAGCAACTACTGTATCTTTCTGGTATCGTGTTCCCCTGAGGTTGTGATGTGAACAAAAGGGCACCTGGTAGATTAGGATGAGTCTGGAATGTTATGATTGCTTTAATGTAACTTAAATGTGAGCACTGCTACAAGGATATTACTCTTTTCCCCCTTTCCCAACATGTGGTACCCTCCCATTTCCTCCTTTCTGCACATCCAGCTGCACAGTGAGCTAGAACATAGATCTGATACAGTCAAAATGAATGTGATTTCTGGAACATGAGGTTAAGGAATGGGGAAACCATTCCTTTTAGTAGCAACCTGTGTAAAATGATCTTAGGAGTTCAACCTGAGTCTTGTGGAGACTTGTATGTCCTAGTCTGTGGCTGAAACCAGATCTATGTTTTAAAACCAGGTGCTGTGTACTGCAAAATTACTTTACTCTTGACAGAATTAGTGTGTTATTTCATGTTTACCTGTGTGCATTATTAATCATATATACATGATGTTTTAAAAATATGTTTTTTGTTACAGTTTGGTGATATTGAAATAGGATTTTATAAGGGGGGAGGAGGAAAAAAAAAAAGCCAAGGTAACATGGGAAGAGAACAATGAACCCATCCTGTGAGCCCATCCCTTCCCATTGCCTAGGGAAGAGAATGGGCAGAGGCAAGTTGTGGGTGAAATGTTTTGGTGTCTGCAACACGCTGCCAGCTCCCCTTTACTGGAGGCCCTCTGGGAAAGTGTGTAACAAATGTGCAGTATAATTGATCTGCCCATGCAGAGTAAATCAGTGAGCATTGTGGTATGGTCAGCTATGTTTTTGCATTTAATCTGCCCATGCAAAATAAATCTGAGAATCATTGTGCTACAGTCAACTGTGCTACACATTTACCATAGTTCTGCTCACAGGGCTGCCCTTTGCTCACTACTGAAATTAACAGAGTAGTCCCTAAGCTGGGAGGTTGGGTAGAATAGAACTTCTCTTCAGTGTTTGATGTCTTTAAAGAGCTTAATTTGTGAATTATTGCTAGATACAAATGACGAGTAAAGAAAAACTATTTCTGGAGTTCACAGATCTTCTCAGCTTTCAGTCTTCCATACATTGAGCTTCGTTAATTTGTATTTAAAATTTTTGCTGACATTACTGTCCTGTTCAGATGTGTGAAAGGAATTGCTACCCAGACTCCCGGTGTCTGATAGTAGCTGTTTCAATTTATACCAGTAACAAAACTCCTGCTAATATAAACTGTTTGTCAGGCTGAAGAGTTTCTCTAATATAAATTTAACCCAGGTCCTCAGTGTTGTTTCCAAGCTCTGATTAGTTGTCTCAAGCAGATTTAACCCCAGGGGCTAAAGCAAAGGTCTCTAGCTGTCCTCTTGGTCTCTGTGGAAGAAATAGCTGGGATGGCTGAATGGAATCTTAGTCTACTCCATAGCAGCAGCAGTTCACAGTCTGCCATATCAGTGTAAACTGGTACCAGCAACAACTTACATCAACAGACTAGGCAGTAAATTGCTACTGCAGAGGAGTAGCATGTTCCCCTTGGCTGTTGTGTTTTCTGGTGGTAATAATGGACAACTGTGATACCTGCTTCCAGTGCCATAACCTCATTTGTCTATTAGTTTGAATTTTGGCTTGCTTCAATACCGTATGTTTTCTTTTATCTTTCATCTATGATAGTCACATCTCCAAAGCTGGTGTGTAACTCAATATTCATTTTAGTTCTTTTTTTTTTTTTTTTCCCCTCTCCCTTCCACCTTCCTTCCCCAAACTGACTTAACTAGCCAAATTCATTGAGTTATTTCCTTGAAAGGAGAATACCAGCAAGTCAGGCATAGCTGTCATCCACTTAATCATTTAATCCTGCCTGGAGTAAACTAAAACTGTCTATGTAAGATTGAATGGTTGAATAATAGTAACAAATCTGTTTTCTCTTTATTATAGTTAGTAACTGGTGGAATTGTATTGCCAATAAATTATAAATATTCAGTTTTCTGTTATATAGTCAGAATCCTTATTTATTTATTTAATATTTTTTAAAATTGCAATTTACCTTCTAATTTTGCAAGCTGTTCTGTGTTGCTAAATCTGTTACCCTGGCTAATCTGTTCACTGATGCTGGTGAGTGTTTAAATGTTAGCAGGCATCTGTCTGCACAGTTTACAGAGGCCTTAGATTAGGAGCTACAAGGAACAGGATTCCTGTTTGTCTGTCACAAAAAGCAAACCTTTCATTTCATCAGAATCTTTAATGTAGTTGTACTTGACAGTGTTATGTTGAACTTCAATATGTGAACTTCAACATGTGAACTCATGGGAATAATACAGTCTCTAGCTATGCTAATTCACCTTTTTGAATCCTGCAGCTTGGCTGAAGAGGAAATAAAGGCAGAGCAGGAGGTGGTGGAGGGGATGGATATCTCCACTCGATCCAAAGGTGAGTAAGAAAGTGTATTTAATCTGTGTTCTACAACATACAAATATTTGTAAACCAGGATAGTGAAACTGTGTGATTGTGGTGGGTTGACCCTGGCTAGAGACTGGATGCCCACCAAAGCCCACTCTATCACTCCCCCTCCTCAAATGGGCAGGGGGAGAAAATTATAACGAAAAGCTCGTTATAACTCTAGCCAGGGTCAACCCACCACAGTGATCTACCTTGAAGCTGCTCTTTAGTGAAGATATAAGACTAATTTTATTTTTTTGCAATGATATGTTATAAAGTGATTTAATTTTTGTTTAATTTTCATTATAAGTCAAACCTCCCCCCACTTATGAATAACTAAAGTTAAATTATGAAAAAAAAATCAACCTCTTGTATAATCTCACTTACCATGGCTTCTTTTAAAGTACTTTTAGATTTGCAATGTAGGATAAAATAGTAGTAGTAGTAATAGTAATAATAAGGTAGTATTTCCTACAGTAATGAATATTAATCTTCCTAAGAATAAAGAACAACAGTAACATTTCTGATTCCACAAAAATTAGTCCCCTGAGCAGTATGTATTTCAGGGACATTTATATATCCATTCCTGACATGAATTAAACTTGGTTGTGGAATTGCAGGTGACTGAGAATTTCTGTCCTTCTGGTTTCTGGAGCTTTCCCTATGAATGAGTTACTACAGACAAATTATGTTCTCTCTTGGTATAAAGAAAGCCAAATATGTAACCATCTATATTGGTCTAAATGTTTCCACTGTCATCTGGAGTGGGGGGACAGAAATGTCCTTCAATCAGAATACTTGCACATAATTGTTTATTCTAGTGCATTGTGATTGACTGCCAGCTGCCAGTCCATCTCCTTTTGTACTTCCAGCTGATTTGTGGCTCAGTTTACTTGAAAGGCACTTCTGTAAGATGGCAGCAATGGTTACTACCATCCTTTTTAAATTCTGGCACAGACCCACTTGCTCTTCACATAAGACTAGTTAACTCTGAATGTGCAGATGTAATAGTCTTGAAGGCGTGTCACAGATCATTTGCCTTCCTTTGGTTTTTAATGAGGTAGCTTGGCTAGGTAGCATCATTATAAAATTGCATTTAGGTCTTATTTTTACTAACAGACAGTAAATGTCTTGTTTCAGTTCTCATGGTATGGTTAGATGAGGTAGTACATGTGATCTGATAGCTCAGCAGATATTCACTTGCTCCTTTTGTTTCTTCTCCCTGTCCTTTTCTCCTTTCTCTGCTTCTGGCCTTGCATGTCAGTCTCCATCACTGGACTGCTTTTGATGTTTACTTATCTCTGTATTTCAGTTTTCTAAGCCAGCAGAAAGTAAACTACTTTTTGTTGCTTTAAGGGTTGCTGCTGAATGGGGTAAGCTCCCAGCGTTGTACTCCCACTGCTTACTTCCTTTGTGGTGCTTGTCAAATCCCAGCCACTTGAACTTTCTAACCAACTTAAAAACATTTTTCTGCTGTTGTAGTGACCAGTTTGTGAAAGAGTTTGGTGAGTATGAGAACTTGACATAAGAGACAATGGGGGTTATTAGCTGCATTTAACCTGCCCATGAAATCTCACCTCCTTTTCTCCTTGAAAAGACTTTCACCCACATATTAGTACTAATAAGAATTCCACATGCACCAAAAAAGCAAAACTGTTACTTGTGTCACTTTGACATATTCAATGTCTAAAAGTTGTAAGTCTGCTACCTGTTTGTGTAGATGTCTGTATTTTAGTTCTGTTGCTTTACTTGGCCAAGAAACAGGTGTATGGTCTGTACAAAAAGCTGCAACTCCCTCACATTCGTTCTAGTGCTGGTCTGACCTCAAGGTGTACTGTTTCCATGAATGAAGCCCCCAGGAAAAGTTTTACTTTTTTTTTTAGGTTTAAGATGAAGCTTCCCAGGATAGTGAGCTGATTTAATACCTCGTGGTTATTGAAAGGGCCAGTCTTTCACCTCCAAACCTTCTCAGCCACATGATCTTGCAGCTTCCTTTGCTTTGTGGGCTCTGATCAATTCAGATTGGTCAATTTGGCAGAAAGAGACTCATGTTTTTATACTGAGTGAGTTTACTGTTGATACAACATCCTGAACCAGCTCATAGGCAAGCTCTGGTAGTGGTTGAGAGGAGGGTGGTGTGGAAGACAAAGACAGGATCACCACAGTGCTAATTTAGATTGGCCCAAGCTGTCATTGTGTGGAAGCCACTGGTCTGTACACAGTAGGACTCTTAGTGTTTTAAACACCAGAGTGATCTGAACAGCCTTTGTACATCACCATAGTAAAGATAAAACTTAACTGAGGTTGAATTAATTTGATAATAATAATGGAATTGATATTTGTTTAGCTAGATACTGATTTGCTTTAGTTGGTTTGTTAAACTTGACATGTATGTTGACGAAACCCTTGCCAGCACCATTCTAAGGGCAAGAATAACAACCACCCACCCCAAGCCCTGACAGGTATATACTTTTTTCAGTTAAAGAGAGATGTGAGTTGTAAAGAAATCTTGAGACTTGCCTGTAAGCCATCTTGCTTTGTCATATTCACAACCCAATCCATGAATTAGTAGTAGAACTTTATAATAGTTGGATATGTAGTTTTGTATAGAAAGTAAAAGGATCATAAATGTTATCTTCCGAGAGCTGGCCATATTATAGGCCTGCTAAAATGATTTTTTCTGGATTTCTGCTATTTGAATTGAGACAAGTTTCTCTGTTAGTTCAGTGCAGTGTTTCTGCAGCAGAGAAGTCGCCAAACAGAATTTTTAAACCCTTGTTATATCCTGTGTAAGGCAGAAAAAATGCAGCAAGGTTCTAAGCTGATGGGATAGGGGTGACGATGTTTCCTCTTGTAACATTAATCTTGTTCAGAATTTTGCTTTGTGTGTTTTAGAAAGGATGCAGATGAGGAAGTTGACCCTATATAGACAAACCCTTAAGGGAAGCACACAGCTCTTTTTGGTTTGTTTGGGTTTTTTGGTGGTCTGAGAAGCCTGTGCAGGAGCTCAATTGCTGGCATTTTGTAACTTCACACTTGTCCTGGATAAGCTGATATGCTGCAAGTTTGTAACCTGACTTGCTCTGATACAGTTTGTACAGCTCTTGAGAGGCCATGTCCAAAGAAAGATGTAGGAAAACAAATTAAATTGCTTTAAAACCAATTAGCCTGATGCAGACCTCTTCATGCACATTCTTATTTTGGTATAAGCAGTTTAATTTTAATTGCTAGAAATCAATTCCAGTTCAGTTTAAGGTAAACTGAGACGTGCATTGTTTAATCTGTAACAAGGGTGTTAACATAGCCTTTGAATTGGTTTAAGTAAGGTGGTGGTTTCAAAGCAGCCTAAGCTGGTCAAACTGCTCGATGCAGCAGTTTTATCCACTTCCTTCCATACCTAAACTGTCAGGAAACTAACTGAACCATAAAACATGAATGGCTTTCTACCAGCTTAGTGTGCTGAAATGGCTTGGTAGACTGCCAGAACTGGTGAAAGAGAGAGGGCAGGAATTTACCAGTGGGGTGCAGGAAGTACAAAGCTTTGTTAGGCAGCATTTAGATGGGGTTAGGCTGTAATGAAACTAGAGCTTAAACCCATAGCTGACACTTCTTACTTGTGCTTTACAATGGGATATATACAAGTAAGTCTAGCTGTGGTCAGAGCTATGCAGCCCTACATGCTCATCTTCAGCTGCATTTTTCCACCCTTATCCTTAGGCTGGCACTGATACTTAAGTTGTTGTGTAGTGAGCTATATCATGCAGCTGATCTAAGAGAAAATTGATCATTTTTTGTAGTATTAGTTTCTGCCTGAATCATGAATTGATTAATCCTCCTATTACACATGACTGCCTGTCTGCAAAATGTTGTGGGGACAGACATCTGGTGAGGTGGGGAAGGGAAGAGGAGTGGAGTTACTGTAGCAGTTATAATTTAGGTCTGCTTATAAGCTGTCCATGTGCAGCTTTACTAAAGACAAGGCTTTAAAATACACCACTCTTTTGATCAGAACAAGAAGGTATAGTGCATCTGAGAACTGGAAATGGGAAATGACAGCTCAAAGACTACAAAGAGTCCAAAAACATAAAATGGAGACAACAGAGGAGTGCTGTTCAGCAAAGGAGAAAGGCCATGGATTAGATTATTATAATATATTTTATCCTCTGCATATAATAAGTTAACATGTCTGACAGAAACATCTTGTTATGTTTCTGTTCCATCCCTCTGGTCTACTTTTTAACCTTGTTTATTAAATATTTCAAGATGGGGCTTACAAGGCTTTCTGTAGAATTTTCTGAGTATTTCCAGGTTGTGGTTCCAGAGCAGCATAACAAACCTAATTGTTTGGTGCAATTCTGTCTTCACTTGCACTTGTTCTCTTTGAACAGCAGTGAACTCTCCATTGGGCTTTTGTGTCCTATTAATCTAGTAGAATTTATTTTTCTTTCTTTCTTTTTTTTTTTTTTTTTTTTTTTTTTTAATTCTTGGGTTAGTTTTCTGCTAGTTTATCTTACTTAGCTGCTAACAGTGGCTGTGTGGCTGTGTTGGAAAATGAACTTCCATGTAGCTTTTATATGTTTCAGCTAGTACTGTAACCATTGCCTGCTCAGTGACTAGTCAAAAGGAGCTCTTTAACTCTCTTCTTCCCATCATCAGTCATACATCCTTTATTGCCTTTGCATCTGTGCTGCCTCTCAACCAGTCCTCTTCTGAGTCAGTTAGGGACTTGGGTTTGGAAGTAGTTTTCTGCCTGCTTGTCTCCCTGAACCAGATTACTGGGGAGTTGGACAGATGTCATTGCTAGGAGCAGGCTTGTCCCCATTAGTGGCAGCTAGTCATTAGCCTGTCATAAAATCATATACCGAGACACTACTGCTTAATGGTGAGAATTCTGACTTTTATAGCTTTTTCATTGCTGCAGATTTGTGTTGAAAGCTTTGGTCTTTGGGGCTTGTCTCAGTGGTAAAAGGTTTGGATATTATGAATATAAATTCAAAATTACTAGTAAAATGGAATTTCCAGAAGACATTATATATTTAATAACTGTTTCATAATAGTACGTCGTGTACCAACTTTCTTTGTAGTGATACCAAGTATTTAATCAGATAGAGATGAGATTCTCACTTCAGTGTGAAAAGTAATTTGAGAATCCCCTGGTGAACAGCAGTGCAGCCTGAGGCTTTTATTTCTAGTGCAGAGCCCTTGTTACTTGTAATCAACAGGGGGTCTTCAGGAGCTTCTTGGGGCAGCAAATCCCCCTACAGCCAGGCTCTGGCTTATAAACAGCTTACATCTCTCATACTGCAAGTTGTTGGGAAGTGTTTCTTTTTCTTTCTTTAAGTCCCATAGTGAAGAAACAAGTAACAATGTCTTTTATACTTGTGTAAAATTGAAATGTAGTAGGAGTTCCTCAGAATGTACACAGCCGTGGCGAACCTCTGTTATTTATTACATCAAGCAACCCGATTGGGTTAATTGCATCAATTGAAGTTTCTGGAATGTAAACAGGGCTTTAGTGGTTGATTGCAACTGCATCATACTTCAAAATTCTGGCATAAGATTAAAATGCCTCAGAGTTGAGTGTAAGTTCTAACAGATTTATCCATGATTTTGTTAAGTGTTTTGAAGATGATTAAACTTGCTATAGTATTATAGGTAATGGATTTGAAAAATCGTAAATCTATTAGCAAACTTTCAGGATAAGAAATGTAACTGGGAGAGTTCGCGGTTCTGGGATCCATATAAATTATTAATTGAAGCCTGCTCTATCAAATTGAACTGTCATGATGTTGGCAATGGAGTTAGTGTTGCTCCTTTTTCTTTCAGAGTTCTTCATTGATTTCCCTCAACACCATTTAAAGTACATGCATTCAGAGCATTTGAGGAGGAGGAAAGAAGAGAGATGTGACAGTCTAGGTGGAAATCAGTTTTCTTTTTTTGTTCTTGTTCCTTCTGAAGGCATAGTTACACATTTCTGTGGGGTAATGACAGCTTAAGCAGTCTTCAGTCACCATTTTATTCTTGTACCTTCTCACACTGCCTTCTTTTTTCAAGCTAGAATAGCTGTTTCTTGCAGCCATCAAATGAATTCTTCACAAAACTGCTTTCATAAAATTTCAGTTCTTTTGTCTGTTACATTTGATGTAATTTAGTTCCTTGATCTGGTTCACCAAATGTTGGCAGAACTATTTGTGTCATAATAAAAGAGATAGCATGGGACTGGGAATTAATGTTAACAGAAGTAGCCTTGGACTGGGTCTATTTAAGTAACACTTCTGCTGAGTGTCTAACTGACTACATTTCTAGTTGGAAACATTATTCTTAATTCTGCATATTTGACCCACTTGCATTAAGATATCAAGAACCTACTTACATCACAGAAAATTTTATTCGTGTAACTAAGTCTCAATTCACTGATATCTAATATGTTCCTGAAGGACTAAAATAATGCTTTCACTGAAAAAATACATTGCTCTTTCTGCTTCCTTGAAAACAAAAATAACTGCTAATTTTACTGTCTTTATCACAACTCATGTTGAAAAACTTTTTTGTTTTTTTCCCCTACTTTTTATTTTACTGTTCCCCTCTTCCAGCTTTTTGAAAATTTCCAGAAGAGAAAAGTTTTGTTCTACAAACAGTAAATATTACCACTTTATAACAACTCATTTTTCATAGAATATTTATTTAAAAGATAAGAAAATTAAGAAGAGAACTAATACTCTTCATGGAAGTTTAGTAAACTTGATGTAGTTAAGATAAAGATAAATTTTTTTAATTGTCTGGGCTTTATTTTGAAATGTAAAACTTTTTTTCCCTTCCACACCAGCTCAAAACAAGGGTAATTCTTTGCTGACAGTAAAAAGCTTTTATCTTGTAATTTTCACACTTTGGGAAGCCTTTTGTTTTTTTTGCCTAAACTTTTTGTGAAGTTGAATTTGAAAATAGTGACATATAGTAAGGCTGATTTGCTTAGGCCTTTCTTAATTGGCTTGCTGTGGATTGTGCTGAGGATGCAACGCTATGGCAGTATATGCTGATTGAAGTCACACCTGCCATGCTGGCACTGCCAAGTTTGGGACTTATTGGTGTGCTGATTCAGCTGAAATTAATTTTTGATGATTTTGTTGGTTTTGGTCATATCTGTTATCTAAACCATCTTGCTTTTTGGGTGAAAAAATAACAGTGCTAGAGAAAGGAAAAGAGAAGAAAGTGTAAGGATACTGTGAAACCTTAACTTAAATCTGTGTAACTTACTGTGGATTTCAGCTCTCATCAAGGCCTTATTGGTAGAGAAGCTGACACAAGCGTACTTAGAAATACATAAGTAGGTGCTACTTTGTTTTAGTTTTAGTCTGGTGTTGTTTTGATTGCATTTAGCTTAAGCAAGTTTTTAAGTTTAAAAAAGGTATATGGAAAGGGGGGCATAGGGAGGTGTAAGATGTCACTGTTGATAAGTCTTTGGTATTGCAGTTTATGCTGCTTTTACAGTAAGACATGTTGATGTTACTTGTTTTCTGGAAGAGTTATGTTTGGGTATCATGGGAAAAGCAAGGAAAACAACATTTCACTTTTACACATTTTCTGAGTTGGCACTTGCTTCCATTGAGGAAAAATGAGACCTCAATTAGTTGTCAGGGCTTGCTGCTATTGAATGCTTACAGTACAGCACTTGGCAATGTGTAGAACACAGAAAATATGGTTGTGGTCTATGCTCCATATGCTGCAGCAAGAGAAGATCCCTGATGTACAATAATAACATACTTTTCTTTGGTTTTATAGTTTTTTCTAAGCTAAATTTTATGAAGTCACTGTCATAGTTGATCTGCTTAAAAACTGCATTACCATCACATAAAACTGGGCTTCTAAAATAATCATAAAGTGTGAAATTCAGTTGCTTTAGGGTTTCAGTATGCTTTAATCTGTCTCCTGGGAGCAGTAATTACTAATCCTTTAGTCACGTGATGGCATGCTGAAACCAAGATATTAAATGTTAGGTGAAGCTCAGGTTAGCTTGTTCCCCAATGGATGGTTTGTGAGAGCACTCATAGGTGCTTATGTCAACCCTGGCAACATTGCAGAACAATTAATAATGACCTAGTGATGCAAAACCAGGTAACTTTTAATGAGAATTTAAAACGTTATTTCAGGTTTCTATTTTTTCACTTGTGCTGGAAACACAATTTTGAAATAATGCAAAGAAATCAAACCCATACATACACACAAAAAAAATCAAGCAATAAGTGGAGTAAGGTTGCTTGGCAAATTAATTTGTTAGTATAATCAGTTAATCAATGAAATGTTCATTTATTATTTCACTGTAATACCCTTCATTTAGTACACAGAATATTTAATTTAATTTCTTGTTAACCTGAGTGCTGAGTAACTGCAAGTGATATCAGCCTTTTCAGTTAGAAAAAGTGGGTGAAAACTTGATGCCTATCTGAAAAGTTTGGTTCAGATTGGCTTGCTGAGTAAATGATAGGAGCTTTGTAGAAGAAACAGGAAGATTGCAGGGATATGTGCTAACTGGCAACGAACTGGCATGATGAGATACTCTCCAAAGTGAGACCATTCTTGCTCATTAAACAACTTCTTAAAAATGGAAGAGATCACACAAATTCTCACTCTTCCCTTTTGGGGCAGAAACTTGAATCCACCTCCTCAGTAAGTGTCCTAGTCACCAAGTTATTGCACAGTTTAAATTTGGTCTTTTTTGTTCTTTCCTCTTGGATTTGTTTCATTTTGTTCAAGTAATAAATATTTAAGTTAAACTATGCTGGGGAAGTGATCCAGGTTAAAAATTAACTTGTCTCCTGACAGGTTATTTTAACAGGAATAAATTTCTTGATTTGGTTCATAGCACAGCTACACAAACTCTGCTAACATAGCTGGAAGAGCCAAGGAGGAGGAAGAGGCAGTGTGTTAAATGGGGCACTGCTGTTGAATGAAATTCACATAAAATGCAACTAAGCATTTTTTATCTTAATTAGAATAGAAAACTGTAACTCAATTTAAGTAGGTGCTACCATTCTTATTTTAATGAAATTGAATTAAAAATATTTTTTTAATATTATTAGGTCCCTCACAGATTGGTAAGTTTGCAACTATTCCACTAGCACAACTAAATCTAAAAGAAAATGCCTGTGTATTGCAGTTTTCCTATTCCTTAATTTGTCCAGTTACATCTTACATTGCCTCAAGAAAATCTCTGTGCATTTCAATAACTTGCAAGTTAAAAAAAATAAATAAATAAAAAGGGTGTATTTCAGGTCAGTTTTTGTATGTTGCCTCTGAGTCACCACTAGTTTATTTGAAAACCCCTGATATACTCAGGCCTGAACCATGGGAGAAAATGACAGTAGTGTAAGTAGTTTTGAAAACACTTACCCAAGCATGTATGTCTGTGTCATCATTTGATTTAGTTGGTATTGGATCAGTATGTTTCTGCTAAAGTGTAGTTTGGATTTGGCTGTGACTGAATTGTAATTCAATTTAGCTAATAACAGTTTAACGATTTTCCTGACCTTGAATCAGTTAGTTTAGGAAAAAAACAACATTTGAAAGTGAGGAGCATCACATTATGGGGGCAGACCAGTGAAGAGGAACTTTACAGCTGATTTTCCCTTTTCATACTTAAGAGTGGAGGCACAACATGCAGTGTCACAGGCAGCTTCTTCGAAATCCCCCCAGTTTGAGGCTGAAGAGCCACAGGCCCTCTAAGATTTGTGCCATGTGACAAATTACCCTACTTCTGAATGCGATTCAGTGTCACTTTTCAATCTGACAAGGCATTACTCAGAATACAGTTTTAAACTCAGCTGTGTTTTACTAACTAGCTCACTCATAAAACTGACTAATGAGAAAGTGTCAGAGGCCATATTATGTGTGAGACTCCTTAAATGTGTTAAAACCATTCCCTGAGAAGAATTTTGTAACTCAACAAAATTGTCTCATTCTATAAATAGTTAAAAGTCAGATTTGGAGACATTTGTGCGAGAAAAGTATTTGCCCACTGCCTATGAGAAATGGTCTATTGCTGTGGTTTTCAGTATTTTTCTCTTTGGGGAATTTTCAGGATTTTTTGGTGGACCTTTTCATAGTTAATTTAAATCTATTGACAATAGGCATGCTCTGGTAAGTTGGTCCAGTTACTGTTCTGGTACCTCTGATAGTCACTGGAGACTTCAGGTGAAGTGTTTCAGTGAGGTTTTGGTGACTTGGCAACCTGAGACAGCTCAGCCCATCACCCAGTGAGGCCTGGAAGGCAAGAATACAGATCCAGGAGGGAAAGAATATAGGATTATGGCAACCAGCAGCTTGATTGCCTCTGACTTCTGTCAAATAGCTGCCAAAAACTGTTGTTTGGCCAAGAAAACCCCTTAAGGTGGCATTAATACCAAAAGCAGCATTTCTCCTTCACGCTACGTGTTCCTATCCAGTGTAACTGCTTCTCTGAATGCATTACAAGTGTTTGTGTGACTGTGCAGTGAATGGGATCACAGAAAAAAAATTACTCAGAAAAAAGTGATTTAGACAGATTTTATTCCTCAGTTTGGTGTGCAGCCACAAAATATTTGCACTAGCACATGTCAGTAGGAGATTGAAAATAAGGGAATGACTTCGGGGGAGTTCAGTTTTTTCTCTGTGATACCAATGACTTCTGAACCCCGTGGTTTTATCTGTAATTTTGTTTTGTTGCATGCATTAAAAGCTTAAGGAAAAATTAAACATATTAAACCAACTGTGGAACTTTCACTTGTATTTTAAGATCATTACTGTTCTAAGTTTGTCTATTACAGCTGATTTCATACTTGTTTCTTTCGGAAAATGACAGTATGTTCTTTGTAATTGAGCTGAGCACTCCATATTCATTATAAATAATTAAAATTCTGAGAAAACGAAGTTGCAAATGTTCTTATTTTTACCAAGAATATTTCTGATGAGCTTGTCAGTGACTTTTGTTTTTTTAATATGCTCTTTTAAGGCTGTAAATCATTCCTTCTGAATTTTCTAGTGAAAACAAAAGTGACCAAGTAAAAAGATGAATTAAAAATCTTTGAGTAATTCAAATAATTTAACATAACTGGGGGAATGAAGCAGATATGAAGATCATCATAATAAATATTCATTTGGTAGGGCTAAGTCTCAATTTCCTTCTAATTTTTTAAAGAATTTTACATGCCTGTCATAAAATGCAGTTCAGAGACACCAGGGCTATATAAGTTGCTGGTGTGATGAGTTTACAGTAAGATGTCAATTGGTGACTTAGAGCAACTGAGACACAGGCACATGCTCCCTTCTGCCAGCTTTGTGACTTGGGATAATAACTTCAGGCGTAGATGGAAGCTGTGACTTATTAAACTGCTCTTGTAATTTGCTTGGTTGAATGTGAGAGCTCTGACTGTGAGAGACACTTAAAAGTTATGTCACTTTCTGTTTGTTATTCTGTCTTGCTGTCAAAAGTTACTACTTAACTGGGAGTCTTGTTTTAATTTTATCTTTTTATAATCCAATTTAGCAGGTACTACAAATGACTAAATATTTGAGGTAGCATATTTATTTTCAGATTATAAGACAATTTAATTTTTGCTATTGACATATTTCTATAAGTTTATTTAAATATGAGAATTGAGTGATGAGGAGTGACTTTCCTCTTATCATGTTTTAACTTCTGTTGCTTATGTTCCTAAATACATGACAGAAACTCTCTGGAAATGTTGTTTCTCTGCTTTTAAAGTGTATAACATAAATTAGTATAGCACTCTGCTAAACTACAGAATATCACTGGTTTTATGCCTTAAAAGATCCTAAAATTTGAGAGGAGATGAATGGCCAAAATGCTGTGGGAAAAGAAAAAAATACTTAACATTAGTCTAAATATACAGTATTGAGAATTCACTGAATAGAGGTACTATTTAGCAAGTCTGTGCTTCCAGTTTTGTCTGTGATTGAGTGAATGACAACTGAGAATTTTTATTTTGTTCAGTGAAGGAGGTGTGAATGACAAACTATAACCTTGTTTGAATGTTTTTCATCAAGATGCACTCTCCAACAATATTGTTTGTATCTCTTATAGATCCTGGCTCTGCTGAACGCACAGCACAAAAAAGGAAGTTTCCCAGCCCTCCACATTCCTCTAATGGCCACTCACCACAAGATGCATCAACAAGTCCTATAAAAAAGAAAAAGAAACCTGGTCTATTGAACAGTAATAATAAGGAGCAGGTAAGAGAAGTCATAGTCTTGTTATGCTAGAATAGGAAACAATGAAGGATGTAGAGACAGCTGATCAGGAGCTCTCTCCTCTTTAGGAAGCTCATTTTCTGTACTCTAAGGAGTAGATATTCATTTTTCAATGCAGTGGGTGTAGGCATTGGCATTATAAGTTGGATTTGGATGTTCTTTTATTTTTTTTTTACATTTGTATGAGAAAGATGACCTCTGTCCTGGTTTTTGATTCCCTAAATCTAATATGATAATAAGATGTATAACTAATAAATGCAATTTTGAACAGAAGGGTTATGGAGGAATATAATAACAATAACAACAATAATAGCTGTTATTAATTAAAACCATTAAAAGGAAATATTAAAGAGTCATGATATCCTAAATTAAGAAAGTTCTCATAATTTATATCAGTGGAAGTTTCTCATCTGCTTTCAGTCCTACTGACAATTATTCACAGAAGTCTGGCTCCTTCCTCAGAACTCTGCAGATTTCCCCCCCTTTCTTTAAATTGCAGGGCAGTGTGCACTCCTAACAAACTAGTTATCAAAGAGTCACACTGACGGTACTTTTCAGCCTTCATGCTTGAAAATTACTTTCAGTGTCTTTTAAATATTGAATTATTAGCATTTGTTGTAGTTCTTAGAAGCACTTGACTCCAGAAGATTTCGACAATTTCTGATTCATTGAATGATGCAAGTGAAACAATTAGATGAAGTGTATTAAAGGGCAAATGCTGTAAAGCACCTGCATCATCTTGGAGGAGGTTACATGAAAACAGCCTGTAACCTTACTGAAATTTTCTCTCATCTAATTTAATAATGACATGCCTGTGTATTTTTCAAAATTCTTTTGTGTGTCAATGTATTTTGCCAGGATCACATAAACACAGAATTAAGTTCTGAGTGTTTAAAGCACTTTTTCCTGGTGTAACAAGCGTGCACATTAAATATTATCTTGGTACATTTGTACTGGTTAACAAAGAAAATGAAATTCCTAGTCAATGAAGTTGT
Organism: Caprimulgus europaeus; assembly: GCA_907165065.1. The sequence goes on from OU015541.1 coordinate 9,883,515, forward strand.
CCTGGAACAAAGACTGAATAAATCAGGCCTTGCCAGACAACAGTCTAGTGTCAAGCACATCTTATTTAAGAATAATTGTGGGGTCCAGTAATAGGATGTGTAAGCATGCTTGCACTAGTTTAATGTGGCCAGTTTGGCTTTTAATGGGCTTCACTGCAGGCTGTATCAATTCCTTTACATCCTGGACATTTACTGGGGAGATATTGCCCCAGTGAAGTCTGAGCTTCTAACTGTGCAATGTAGAGATAATTTTACAAACAGTGGAACTGAATCTTAGGGTATTAATTTCCACTTTTCATTCATGCATTTGAAAATACATGTGAAAACACAATTGCAGTTGTTGAACTTGATACATTCCCCTCGGTAAATCGTTTTCTGTTTTCCAGGTATCTCAGACCTGAAATATGACAGGATAGAATAAAGTTGCAGAAAAGCAGACTTGCTTATTTTGCTGTATTTGTTACAAATTAGCAAGAAAATATAATCTGTTTAGTTTTGTTTAGCTTTTACAAGTTGTTTTTAATTTAATAGTGTCTTGCATGTCAAATTTGAAATGGGTGTGCCTGAAGAGGATTGTTTCTAAAGCAGGTGCAGAACTCTGCTCTGTATGGTAGCAGGAGTTGTTAAAGATTCCTTTACTGCTGAACAGATGTGACCTAAGCACACAGTTACTTGTTTTGCTCTCAGGTTAAGTTGCAAGTATAATGTAGCTGGTAGCTGTGGTTCTGGTTGGCTGATAAATCCATGTTGAGGTATGACAACATCACTGGAAACCTCTAACTTAATATTCTACGTTACAAAGTGTTTTGTAATATTTGGGTATTTCAAGATACCGTTACTAAAGTTATAGTTGCATGAAGCTTCGTGTTACATGTTGTGGATGCAGTAACAGATCTTCAGAATGGTGCCAACAGGTATTTAAAGTGTTGAAATACAAACAAGGGCTTATGGGATCGTAGAATGTAGCTAAGATAGGTTAAAACCCAGGAAATCCTGATATTTAATTGGTCAGTTATAATGTAATTGAAGTTGTCATCCAGTTCTACTGCTAGCTTCAATATTATTTTAAACTGAATATAAATAGTGATTTTTTTCTCCTCAAAACAGCACTATGATATTAATCTTTTTTCATCAGTTTTCTATGTCATTCTACAGCTCTTAATAGCTTTAATAACAACTTTAAAACAGGCTACCACCTATTTAAACTTGAATTGGCTAGTTATGAAACAACTGAGAAAGTAAAGCTTTTCTTTCACCACTATTAAAATTTAAACTCTTAAAGTTTTACTCTGATTGGGACAAGTGAAAAGGTCCTTTGATACAGTTGAATCATTCATTTTCAGTCCTTTAGTTTTGCTGTTTCTGTCTTTTTTGAGTCTCAGAAGCTCTTAAACTTTGTTTCTTAAACTTGGGTTTGACAAAATAAGGTCATAGATGTCTGAAAGGTATGAGTATCCTTGAATAGGAAGGGAAATCCTCTCGTGCTCTAGCAAAAATGTTCTTCTGTTCAGTTTGGATGTTCTGAGCTGATTTCTGTGGAATAGTTTCACAGGTTTTATATTTGCCTTAAAGCAGTATCTTTGATTCTTAGGAAGTTAGTGTGGATATACTGCTTATATTCACTTCAAAGTCAGAATATATATTAAATTCTTCTGGTAATTTCTTTTATCTGCATTTGAGGAAATGCCCCATAGCTGCATCTCCATGTATACACTACTGAGATTTTGGTCTCACATCTGTGGTGTGTGTAGCTGCAAACAAAACATGTTTCTGCACTGTAAATTACAACTTTCCTTTCTTCACTCTGAGTTTCTGTATGCCTTTGTACCTGTTTGTAGTAATAAGATTTGAAATGTAGTTAAAGCCTTATGCTGTCACTCTTACTGCACAGGATCTCATAGAACCTTCCTTCTGAAAGCCTTCTGATATTATCTGATTAAATATATATATACAAAGTACAGAAAATAACACTTTGCCCATTTCTGTGGTGAGAACAAAGTGGCTTTCACCAGAACTGATAGAAATTTGAGTGAAATTGTAGGTAGCAGAATGCTTTGAGAACGTTTGTGGGTAACATCCTTTCTTTGCCTAAAACATTACAGTGTTAGAGAATTGCAGATTATATCTCTTCTGGCATATCTTTTGAGATATAGCATCTTCAGCTGGATCATCATCTAATTTGATCGTGAAGATCTTCTATTTATGCAAATAATTAGAGCTTGTCTTTTGTAACTTTAGAAATCTAGAAATATCATGATCCAAGCTGGCATGCTGCTGGTTTCTGGTGACATTAATTTATGCCCTGTGTGAATAATTTTGTAAAGGATGCTGCAAAGGTGGAACATGCATATGCTTGCACTGTTCTGAGTCACAGGGGCATGTGACAGCTCAAGTGTATAAGAACTTGCAGAGGTGTAAATGATGTGGGACACACAAAATTACCTGAGAACCAAACAGAATGGTTCTGCAAATTGCAAGCATTTGGATAGTTAGTTACAAGTCATGAGCAAATGGTTCTACATCAAACAGAATAATCACAGTCAATAAACTACCTAAAACTCAAGATTGTTTCCCTCCATGCCCTCCTCAGCAAACCAACCCTATAATTAATGCCAAACAGAAGAGTTAAGTTCCCTTGTCATTATTAAATAGAATATAGTTTTCTAATAAGTATTAGCAGCTCTTCAAAGCTAATCTAACAAACTTTAGGTATCTGGGGACCCATTTTAGCCATCCCAGGCTCTTCGCTCCTTGTGTTTTGGCACCAGTTGTGTCATCTTTGAGCTGTCTTGGGCTCAAGTGGAAGACTAGTTCATACAGTTTATGAAGTTAATACTCTTTTCTAGTGCAGGCAAATCAGTGGAGATTGTGTCTTAAATTCTGATATGCACTTAAATGGTGGATTGAATCTCTCCCAGTGTTCCTGCTCCTGTAGCAGAGCTGGCTGTTCAGGGTGTGAATTTGCTGCTTTGTCATCCTCCTCTACAGTTTGCCTTATTAGTCAAAATCAGCACTTGCTTCATTGTACAAAGTTGTGAAGTGTGGCAGTTTAGGAAAGATTTGCATGGTGTTCCAACTTCTTGTTTCAGGACTAACTTCTTCAGTTGTCCCAGGTTTAGCTACCACTAAATATCTCAGTATTTAACTAGCACAGCCGCACGGAATTCTGAGTTTAGAGGACCTAATAGCTTCTGTAGCAGCACTCCTTTCTTGAAGATAAAAGTGTTTACTGACTTTTGTTGCATTGCATGTCTTGCACTTGATTCCCTCACTTGTCACAAAAATTTATTTTCAGTCTTGAGTGTAAGCTGCCATTTGACATCTGAATAAGAAGTAAACCTCTTTATGAATGATTTTGTGCTATGAATAAGATATTGTGCTTGTGTAACTGTTAATCAAACTCTGTAAACTGCTGCTTACTTATATATTATGAATATTATTGTTTGAAAAAAATGCAAATTTGTTTTGAAACCAAACCTGTTTTTCTTGCCTACATTTCAGTCAGAACTAAGACATGGTCCGTTTTACTATATGAAGCAGCCACTCACCACAGACCCTGTTGATGTTGTACCACAGGATGGACGGAATGATTTCTATTGCTGGGTTTGTCATCGGGAAGGCCAAGTCCTCTGCTGTGAACTCTGCCCTCGGGTTTATCATGCTAAGTGTCTGAAACTGACAGCGGAACCAGAGGGGGATTGGTTTTGCCCAGAATGTGAGGTTAGTTTGATGCAAGGAGTGGATTTCTTTCTTGTTTGTGAGATACAAGCAGCTTTTTTGCATTCTGAAATGTTTCTGGTTTATTCCTGTATTGCCTCTTGGTAAAGGTACCAGAAAAATTTGCACAGAAGAGGAGGCATCCATTGCTGCTTCACCAATCTTTCAGTGTGTATTCCTGGATTGTGTTTGCCTTCTTGCCAGGAGTCTTCAACTTCCTTTATGTTTCCATCTCTAGGGAAGGCACCATTTCAAAGAGTCATCTTTTCATCAGGCACCTTTAATTCTGAAAACATTCTGCAGTTTTGACTAGTTTAACTTGTGCTTCTTCTAGAGGCTTATCAGCTCTGCAGCAGTGTAGAAAAAAAAATTGCACTGTAGGGTCTACATAAACAAGTGGGTATTTTATTATGATTTTTTTCTGCAGGGCTGAGGAAGAATTCAGTCATTCCTCTCCTGTGGTTCCTGGGGACAGAATACTTAGCATCAAAGTGTCTTTAATGAAAGTCAATTGGTTCATTGCATGTTTTTCTTTGATCACTTATGGTAGTAGAGCCCAGGTGACCTTCTCACTCATTCACATTGCTGTGAACCTGCATTGTATTTGGGAATTTTATGTATTCACACATTCACTTTGCATGATCTTGAATATGATGGAGAATTTTCTGGTCTTTTCCCTTTTTTTTTTTTTTTTCAAAAAAAAATAGTAAAACAAGCATCTGAAGTACTTATACTGCACCATGGGAAATGTTGTTTCTTATAAGCTAGTTATTATCTTCCATTTGAGTGCTAGAATGTTTCAGTGGAGAAAAATTTCCCTAGAAATGTGTGCTGACAAAATATTTTTTTAATCTTAACTTTTAGAAGATCACAGTGGCAGAATGCATAGAAACACAGAGTAAAGCTATGACAATGCTCACCATTGAACAGCTATCATATTTACTGAAGTTTGCACTACAGAAAATGAAACAGCCAGGGGTAAGATATATATATTTTTTTTTTCAGTGCTTGGATTGTATGTTTGTCATAATCCTGGGTTTTGCTTCCTTTTGTGGATTATGAACCGATCTTATTTTATCAGATTGTATGTGACAGCTTCTGTGCTGTCTGCCACCTGTCTAGTACAGATAAATTTAGGCTGTATAGACTGTTTTGGAGTGAATTTAAAATGCAGTTTCTTGATGTAACTTCTGAACATAGTTTCAGTAGGTGTAGTGAAAATATAATGTGACTTTCCAGTAGGACATGGTGGTTTCTCACTCACCAAAAGTGGACAACACTGTATCTGAGACACAAGGGGAATGAGCAGACATGATCTCTTACCAGTACAGTTATATAGGCAGGAACCTTGGGCCCAGACACTGTTGTATTATTGATTATACCTGTTGAAAACCCAGCTTCTATCATTTAGTAGAAATTGTTCTTACCACAACAGTTATTGTATCATACACTTCTAAAACACTGAACAAATTTTCCTCAGTGTGGTGAAAACCTGTACCATTAACTTCCGTGCAATATGTGGCTGCTGTTCTATGAACTTTTATCACAGAGGTAAAGTTTGTTTTCCTCCAACTTGTGCCTATGTCCATGTGTCTGTCTTAGACTCACTCCCCAAAATCACTATGCTGCAATGGTTCAGCTATTCCAGGCACTCATTTGTGCTTCTAAATTTCAGTTCCATCTCAATTTCAGTTGTTCCTCACCATGTAATCTTGCCTAGTTTCCATGTGTGGAGAAAATGTAAATCAAAATACAGTGTGATTAATTCACAAGGGTTGTCTTGACTCCTGCTGCCTTCTTGTTCCTGTAAGTAAGTTAAAGGAGCAGGGAGAGTGTCTCTGTGCTGTTTTATAGTAAAATATGTTGGGAAAACCATGAAGAATCATGGGCTTTCTGCAACTCTGATCTCTCTATGATAAGTATTTTAGCAGAACAATAGTGGTGATTTCTAGGAAGGTTACTCTTCAGTACTGTCAGGTTTTTTCTCTTGGAATTGTTTTATTCTGGAGCGGTAAAAACTATCCTACTAGATGGAGCCATTGGAATTTTTAAGTGCTGCTTTTCAGAAATAAAGTGTCAGTGTTTGTTTATGTTGACTTCACAAAGTGTTTTGAAAATGTGGTTAGAAAGATAAATGTTTGATAAATGCTACTGAGATATTTTGCCTGTTAGGCATTTTATTAATAACCTATTCTTTTGGTACCCGAGTGCTTTAAGAATTGCAGTTCCTCTACATTAGCAGATAAAATGTAGAGTCCTACTGTTACAAGTTTGAATGTTTTTGTATTACTCTGCCACCATTGTTTTGAAAGTTATGAGTCTGAACAAGAAGTATTTGTGAGTCTAGTAAATTGGAAATTTAGTGTCTTTATCCTGCTAAAAACTGAGCCTCATCTGATACTCTTCACCAAAAAAAGTTACTCTAAATAATAACAGTACATTTTACAAACCCCTAACTCCTGCATTTCATTACTTCCAGCATATGAAAAATCAGATAAATGAGACCTTTTAGTTCCTCTTGTTCTGCCAGTACTTTATTACTTCACAAAATTATAATTACCTTTAAAGAATTTTCTCTGACATCTCTGTTGGAAGTAGAGTTAGAAAAAGAATGAGTATTGTGTCATTGATGAAACTGTTCACTACTAATAAGCAGTGTGATTTTTTTTGTTGTTGGTTTCCCTAACAGACAGAGCCATTTCAAAAGCCAGTTTCACTGGATCAACACCCAGATTATGCAGAATATATCTTTCATCCAATGGACCTTTGTACATTAGAGAAGGTTTGTATGAAGCTAAGGGAGTTCCTTGAGTTTGTTTGCTAATCATTAAGATTTCTGGAGTGTTTGATGGGAGGGGGAGAGAGACTGCTTGAAATTATTTTCATACTTTTTTTGAGGTTTTTTTTGTTGTTATGGATGGTGGTTCAGTTACAGCATCAAAACAATTATATACTAACTGAAGAGATCCACTGTTTTGTCTGAACCAGTAACAAATGCTCAGGAAAAACAGTATGAACAGCACAAGTTTACACTGATATCTTCCTCCTGTATAAATTAATCTAATTCTAGGAATGATCCTGTGGGGAGACTTCATTAACCAGAGTTTGCATTTGATCATCATGTTTGTAAGCTATTAACAGATCACTGGTCCATTAATTTGGGATGATTTGAGTGTATATCCAGGGGTCATTCCAGACTCATTTTACTGGTCATTCAACAAATACTGAAATCTCCACTGCACCTGAGGTGTGGAAGAAAAAACAGTCAAGAGATGGATAATGGGACTTCCATTCTCAGTTCAATCATTTAAAAGTTTCATAGCATGAAGAAGTTCTTCTTTCTCCACTGCTTAATGAAGAGTGAAGCATTGAAGAGCTTTGTTCTGCTAGGGCCTGATGAAGAGACAGCAAGTTTTCATTCTCCATGTCCTCATAGTAGAGGTTGATGTCTTTATGGTATAAAGGTGTAACAAATCCATGTGACTGATTTTATCTAATTGAATTGCTTTACCCAGTGGGTAGACTGGAATATCAAACACCCTGTCTTATGTACTGTGACCAATAATTTTTCCTGGGTCTTGTAAAAATTTAAAAAGAAAAATGCTGTGGAGCAATGATATGTCTGTAGAAGAAATCAAGAGCTCAGTTTTCTGAAGAGTTATCAAATGGAACACTGTTTCAGGAAATGAATACTTTTTTTTGGAAATGTTGAAGATGCTGATCTAAATAATTCATTATTTAGAGTTAATTTAGGCAGCTCATGCATTTTGAGGACAGTCAAAAGACACCCTGAATTTGAGAGATTCTTAAGTATTTTAGAATCATAAGTCTTACAGTAAATAAGTACTCAGTGTTATTAATTGTATGTTCATGAAGAAGCTGTGACCTTTTACTAATTTCTGTTTCTTGATAAATTCTTAATTTTTTCTTTACAGAATGTTAAAAAGAAAATGTACGGTTGCACTGAAGCATTTTTGGCTGATGCCAAATGGATTTTGCACAACTGCATTATTTACAATGGGGGTGAGCATTAATATGTACTTATGTTCTAAAATATGAAACTTTGAAGAGATCTCTTTGAAGGGATAGAGCAGTTTGTAGCCTTTTAGTTGGCAAATGCTGAAAGTATCTTCCTGTTAATGACTGTAGTGCCTTTAGGAACAGATTTTTATTTTTTTTAACAGCTGTCATACATAAAACTGTAGGACCAAATACAGCCTGTGCTGTCACTTGCTCATTCCACCTGAAAAACATGTAAAATAAGTTAGAATCATAGAATAGTCTGGGTTGGAAGGGACCTTAAAGATCATCTGGTTCCAACCCCTACCATCTGGTTCAGACCCCCAAGTTGCTTTAGTGTTTTGTGTTGTGCAGCACTTTGTAGGAGATCTTACTGAGGAGATGATCCAGCATGTCTCTCACTAAAAGAGTGTATCAGGAGAGGGCAGGCTGCTATAAGCTTCAAAAAGGAACATTGAGAGATTGTTACTGTGTTATGTTGAGAAGAAAAGTGCATACCTTCTGCTTTTGCAAGAATGTAGTTTATACATAGGTGTCTCTTTGGATGTCCTATTTTGTCTTTAATGATAACTTTTAAATCTAAAACCTGTTGATTTTATCATAATTCTAGCATAACAATTTTCTTGGTTAAAGCATTTTATTGTTTGCTCAGGAAATCACAAATTGACACAAACAGCAAAAGTCATCATCAAGATCTGTGAGCATGAGGTATGTGTGTCCCAATTAATTTAACAGTTCTATATTTTTAAAACATTGTTTCATGTATTTGTGAGTGAAATAATGTGTTTTCTAATGTGTGTATTGCATATCTATAATTTTTGTGTGCTCACTTATGTTTAGATATGCATATCCATGGCCTACGGAATAATTTTTTGGCAAGGTCGTTGCTAAAGTGTCTCCCATTAGGACAGTCACTGTCTATAATTAAGACTTGGGAGGTGGCAAGGAGAGAGAGAAGAAAGTGGACAGAGGGATTGTGCACAAAGACACCTATCTTCTAAAGGAATATTTGGAGTTGGAAAATCTTCTGATTCATAGATGCATTTTTGGTGTTTTTTTTGCTGTAACCACATGAAATTCCTCTGAAAAAATACAAAAATTACTGCATGCATTCTTAACTGATTATTTGCACTGATTGTATTTCAGTGACAATCCATGATGTTTAGTATTACAAAAACTTGCTATTCTAAATGAAATATATCCAAACATTATTTCATTGATATAAACCATCTGATGATCTGATCCTTCACATTTATGGAAGTGTTTTCTCCATCCCCAGGCTGACAGTGATATCTGTGATTGACATGAATTCTGAGAATTTATCAATTCTTAATAGAACAGAACACATGTATAACCTGAGCCTGATATTTTAGCTGGTTTATATAATATGACCACAAGGAATAAAATATTTTATTTTTGGTTCTGCATAAATTATGAAATTAAATGCCCAGGTGAAATTATATTTTTGCCACTGGAAGAAATTATAAGTAATCATTTATCACTAGAATAAATACAACATCAAATGAAGAATATTCTTTTTTGACTAGAATAAATTACAGTAGCATACAATCTGAAGAGGGATGTAAAAGTGTGACTGATTTATTAACTGGAATGCATATGTTAGAGGTAGAAAAAGATGCGTGTTTGTCAAAACAGTGTTGATTTCACAGCAAGTAAATGTTGATTTACGACCATGAATTTGTGGAAAAATGATGCTAGTAAACTAGACAGGCTAACAAAATACTGACCACACTTTGGACTCCACCTAACTTCTGCAATAACTGCTTGCTTTTTCTTTTCAGATGAATGAAATTGAAGTTTGTCCGGAATGTTATTTAGCTGCTTGCCAAAAACGAGAAAATTGGTTTTGTGAGCCTTGTGTAAGTTCAGGATCGTGGTAGTCTAGCTAATGCATTAAATTACCAGTTCTCATTTGACTGGTGCTCGTTATCCCTTCATTGTTTTAAACCTGTGGTGGAGTGAAGGAAAGCTGCTGTAGTTTACCAAGTAGCTTGTGCTTGCACATCGTGCTCTTTGTGGAGTCCAACCATCTCAAGATGTTCAGCTGTAAGACTGCTCACTCCCAGTCAGAAATAACTAAAGGGCCTCACAGCCAGTTCACAGCTTCTCTGTCATCAGAGATACGGTTTCTGCCCCTGGGTCATCCGTGCTTGCATGTGGTACTTGCACTCACAGTAGCATTTCTGAAATGTGAATGTCTCTTTCTGCAGGGGTGGATCTGAGAATTCAGACTTGATTTTTCATTCATGACCTATTAATAGGTTTTCTGTTTGTGTTTAATACCGCACCAAACTTGGGAAGACTCCTTAAGATACTTAAGTAGAAGGGTATAATCCATCAAGTTCTCTCTTGGGTTTAAGTGAAAATTAGAGAATTTGAAAAAATTGTCCTAGCCTAACTTACGTTATGCTACATATTTGGAGAGGACTAATCAAAAATAAATGAATAAAAAAGTGCAATTACAATGTGTTTAGTTGAGATATTTATGGTTTTATGTACTTTTAAGAAATTTATTTTATTGTTTTGTCCTCTCAGGATTTATTATGTGTATATTAAGTATATAGTAAAATGGAATCTTGTATTTGGCAAGTGCTGTGTGCATGTTGGATCTTTATTGAATCTAAGTAATACTTATGATTTTTTAAAAAATGATTTGCAGGCAATACTGCTTGTGTTTTCTTACTGTATATTTTGCCTCTTCCTCTAGAGCAATCCCCACCCTTTGGTCTGGGCTAAACTCAAAGGCTTTCCATTCTGGCCTGCTAAAGCACTGAGAGATAAAGATGGGCAAGTTGATGCCCGTTTCTTTGGCCAACACGACAGGTGGGAATTTAACCAAAGGACGTCTTTGGCTGTACTTACAAAATTCTTGTTGTAATTTTTTGCTCTTAGAGTTTTTGGATCCTGTCTTTTGAACCTTGACCCTAATAAACTGTATACTGCTGTAGCATACACCGGTTTAGTTTCTTACACGATGTCTGTAGAATGTCGTGTGTTTGTCAAGTTGGTTTTTTTCCTGATGTGCTTTTTAAGTTTTTCTGCTAACTATGACAGATGGAGAGAGTGTTCAGTAATGGTCATTGTGCAGTTACATAGACTGTTCTAATTAGGAATATTTTCTCATATTTGCCCAGTGTTTACTCACGTTTTACATATTACTGGGTGGAGTAAAATAAGCTAGTGATAATATAAGACATGCAATTTACTTATCAAAACTATGCACCTCACTATTAAAAGAAGGTGGAGATGGTCCTTTGAAATGATCTGAGCTGTGCCTATCTTTGAGGAGGCTAAAATAAATCAGTATGTGCACAAAAGTTGCCAATATGAACCAACAGTGTGAAATGTAGTTATATTATCTTTTATTTTTCTGTTTTATATATAGGGCCTGGGTTCCAATAAATAATTGCTACCTCATGTCTAAAGAAATTCCTTTTTCTGTGAAAAAGACTAAAAGCATCTTCAACAGTGCAATGCAAGAAATGGAAGTTTATGTTGATAACATTCGTAGAAAATTTGGAGTATTTAATTACGCACCTTTCCGGACACCGTATACCCCCAACAATCAATACCAAATGTTGTTAGACCCTGCAAACCCAACTGCTGGAACTGCAAAGACAGACAAACAGGAGAAAATCAAACTGAACTTTGATATGACAGCATCACCCAAGATTCTAATGAGCAAGTCTATGCTGAGCAGTAGCACTGGCCGTAGGATTTCATTGACAGACATGCCACGGTCACCAATGAGTACAAACTCATCAGTTCACACTGGATCTGATGTTGAGCAGGATGCAGAGAAAAAAGCAACTTCCAGTCATTTTAGTGCCAGTGAAGAATCCATGGACTTTATTGAGAAAAATACAGGTAAAAAAAAAATATATATATATAAGGGGGCCATGGTGGTACAGGACTTTGCATTTGGTTATCACACTAGTTTCAATCCATGCATTTTTTTACAGAGAGATTATATTGTGACTTGTTTTATGAAGAAATTTTAGAAAAAAGACTAGTGTAACGTTCAGTATCACAGATAAGAAATAACAGTCCTTTCTGTCATATTGAGAAGGAATAAATAATCTTGAAAAGTTTCCAAAACCCTTCAGTTTAAATATCAGGAAATAGTTGTAACTATCAAAATGAACGGAGAGTGGAAGTCAATACAAAGAGAGCTAGAACTGTAATGGTTAGGAGGTATTCTATTTAAAATTTGATAACCTTTTAATTTATAGTGTACCCAACTGAATAGCTAAAATATAAAAAAACCACAGTTCTACAGGCAGAGTGGATAAAGAGAAAAAGGAGTGTTGAATACAGAATTTGGACTTTTCAGACTCATAATGTAGTTAAAGACCAAATGCTAGCTAATTCTGTGGCAGTCAGGCAAACTACTTTATCCTAGTTTTTTTCATCCATAAAAGAAAGTTCATCACTATCTGAAAGAAATAATGCAGTATATTAATTAGTGTTTTAAAATTTTTGTTGAAAGGATATCTTTGTGTAGAAAACAAAATCAATATATTCCATTACAATTTTTAGATTAAATGCTGTGGTTTGTTTATTTTTTGTACTGTTATTTTTTCTAGCCAATACAGGCTAGGCTGTGAAATTACCTTTGGGTGCAAAATTTCTTGTGGTATGAACCTGTCCATCTTAAGCAAGTGATGACAAAGTAACTGTATGAATTTAAATATACACAAACACTTGGATTTTTTGGTAGAGCAACATGTCAAAAGGATTAATGAACTTCATACATAAACTATCATGTATATAGGTATGTGCAGCTCTTAAGTTGTAGCTAACAGGTACAGTTTTGTGTCTTAAATTATAGAGCTTTCATCATACCACATCATTATTTATTTATAGTACTGGAGATATCAATGGAAAGTCACATTAAAGCTGTTTTGTCAGATAAAGGTAAAATAAGATGACAGATATTATTCTATTACTTGGCTTTCTTGGTTATCATAGCAGTTCTGGGGAATTTTTCTAACTCTTCCTCAGGCCTTATTGTCCTCTGTCCCAGGGCACAGAAATGCTGGGTTGGATTTAACAGCAATTCAACTAGAATATTCAGTTTCCCACTTGGCATTTCTACCTGTATATTGTTACAAATGCTCACTTTTGTAGTATAAACTTAGCTATCCTGTTCCTGGAATCCGTGTTTCAATTAAAATGTAAATGAAACAACTTGTTTGCTGCAAAAAACAATTCGAGTAGCATGACTGCACTATCCTTAGGGAGAACATTTTTATTTGGATGCCTCTGCTGTGTATTTTGAGTGATGTGTAGAAAATAACTTGGAAACAGCTACTGAAACAGCAGATATTGCTACTGTTTAGGAATCTGAAAATATAGAGACAATCCTGGATGTACTGGGGAAGAAAGTGTTCAATAGTGAGTATAGGGTGACATTTTCAAAGCATTAAACAGAGATTTAACAGAGACTTGCTAACAAAAATCAGTCCTTTTTTTCTTTCACTTCATGGCCTGCAGATGCTCCCCTTTCTGGCCTGTTTGGCTGTTTCCAGAAGTTTGCTTTTGCAATATTATTTCATGGAGATTTTAACTGCTCAGAGCACAGGATTTTGCTTAAACTCTGTATAAATTAAAATATTCTGTTACCTTATCAGAGGCATTTGGTCACTAATCTCCACCTGTACTGATTAAACTTACTATGATTTGTACTTTTAATTCTCTGTTAGTGTAGGTAGAAAATGGGGTAGGTGGGTTTTCAATGTTTACTTACATACATGAATTAAAACAGATAGCAATTTAGAGTGTTAGAATTTGTTAACATCTAAAATAACCAAATCTTGAAAGCTAGAAACTTTCTGTCACTGCAGACAGAGTGGTTTTGAGGGTAAGCACACATTTGGCCCAACTATATAGCTGCAATAAAATTCTTTTCCTTACAATTTCTTTATTAAACTAAAATTAAAGGGATAATTGTAACTTACAAGGGAGGTAAACACAGTGTTGAAATTATTGAGCAAAAATCCTTTCCCTGCTTGCCTGGGTTTAACAGATGTTTTGTCCCAGTGAATATGGCTTTATTGTGATTATTTTTAAACCTGTCTTTATGAATTTTCTGCTTTTTCAGCTTCTCCAGCACCAACAAGAACGGGCCAAGCAGGTAGCTTGTCAGGCAGCCCCAAACCTTTCTCTCCTCAAGCATCAACGCCAATTTCTGCTAAGCAAGAGAGAACTTCCACTCCAGGAAGCATTCTGAATCTTAATCTCGGTTAGTCTCGACCTTTGAAATCTAATGCTGTTATAACTGAATAAAATACAGTGGTGCCAGTGTTACACAACACGAACAAACTTGCTTGTATGTGGCTTCAAATGAACAAAGGACTTCAAATGAGGCACGTGTGAAACTATTGTTTCATCAAATATGCTGCTGCTTTTTTGTTTATAAATAAAAAATCCCGTTACTCTTTCTTCTCATTGATGAATGAAATAGTTATAGGATGATTTTCTTTTTAGCTGTACAAATGAATGTTTCTAAGCAGTAGGTGAGTTTTTAAAGGTTGCAATTACATGAATATTGCTACTCCTCACCCTTCAGCCTCTTAAGTGAATCGCTGGCAAGGTTTTCTTGCGGTCTTTAGGATTTAGGATTTATTAGGGCTTCTCTCTTGCTGCTTTCACATCACCTCCTCACTGATCATCCCTCTTTAGGGAGATAGATGGATGAAAGGAATTAGCAGATGTCTTGAAACTCCCTAGAAGTAAATTCTGGGATTCTGGAATTTTGAAAGATGGAGCAGGTAAGTATTAAATTGGTAAAATAGCTCTGACAGCCAAGTGGATGGCAATCAGTTTCCTCAGTCATGCTTTGTTCCTCTGAGTATTCTGGTTCAGTTCTGGCTACTTTTTACCTACACAAGATCTTATATGGAGAAACAGGATTCTGCCCCTCGGTGTTAGCCAGACCTTGAGCTCAAATGCTGAATTAATGTTTTCAGTGAGTTACAGAAGTCCTGTTTCTAGATACAAGCTCACAAATATATTTTTCAGTGTATCAATCTATCTCTGTGAGCATAACCATAGAATTCATTTCTTCTGCTGCACTGCAGCTGTTTGTTGTCTTATCTGAGGTGACAATGCATTTGGAAAAACACTAAGAAATACAAAGTGCTGCAGTAGCTCAAGCCACAGATTGGAGACACCAGCTGGAGCATAGAATATTTTGAATAAAGTGTGTGGATCAGAAAATCCAATGTTATGGTCCATGAGCAATACCATAAAAGAACTGCTAGTGTGCTTTCAAGTACAATATTTTTCAGCTTTAAAGGAGTTTCCTTTGCTCAATGTACTCTTTGGTGCTAGGCATGAAAATAGCAACCCTCCTTCATTTATCAGTGTCAGCTGTGCCAGACACATTCATCTGTGGTTTTCAGATATGACTTATTGTGTCTCATTGCCATACATAATGCAAACAGAGTTTCTCTCTGAAGAAGAAACCAAACTGAAAGTCCAATAAACAAAGACACTTGCATACCTTGAGCAGAGCACTAGGAGGACTCTCTGGTCATCCTCCTATTCAGCAATAAGGAAGGGAAAAATAATGGAAATGAGTCATCTCATGTTATAGCAGATGGACTAAACTGACAAATGGAGGTGTGAATGACCAGGCTATACAGACATTGCTTAGGAAAAAATACCTGTTCCTGATAGTGTAGGACCAGTCCTTGTATAGCAGGCAGAAAAGATAGAACAAAAGTAAAGAATTCACAGATAAGAACTTTAAGATTTCTTCACAATGAGCTTGTCTGCCCTTTGGCTTTGTTTTCTTTTTACTAATACTTTGACATTACTGAGACAGATTGGAAATGCAGATCAGTGAGACCTCCTTGTAGGTTAGATAATGAAATTTGGATTGCAAGACTTCTTCCATATATTAGGATTACCTATATATATATTTATATACTTATTTTATCTTAAATTTATTAATCTGTCTAGTGTAACAATCCACATTTCTATTTCTGTTCTCCTGACTTGACTTTGATTTTTAAGTGGTGACTATAAGGATTTTTGATCTTATTTAATTTTCCCTGTGAAAATATTATGGCTAGTAGTAATAAACAGCAGCAGCTTACTAGAAGTGCTGTCAGACAGCTTATAGACCTGAACAACTATTTCTTGATAATTTCACACTGATGGAGAAAAGATCCACATAACTGATGCATGTGTTTTGTGTGTGAAATATGTAGTATCAGAGAGGAAGAATCCATTGTTTGCAGTATTGTCATTTTAGAATTCTTGTTTAGCCCATAATTATAAAGGAAGTTAAATGTTTGCGTTGTTACTCAGTAAAATTTGGCTTATCTGGATGGTGATCTCTCCTCTATCTGTAATATATTTTTCTTAGTTCCTTCTTCTTTTTGTAGATCGTAGCAAAGCTGAGATGGATCTAAAGGAGCTGAGTGAGTCAGTCCAGCAGCAGACCACCCCTGTGCAACTCATTTCACCAAAACGACAGATACGTAGTAGGTTCCAGCTTAATCTTGACAAGACAATAGAGAGTTGTAAAGCACAACTTGGTAAGTACATCTCAAGAATGCAATGGGCATCTGAAGGGATACACTTGAGGAAATTTTGAACTGGAGTGTAAAATAAAATTTCAAATAGTAAAACCTTAAATATGCACTAAAATGAGTAGAGGATATTTGAACTCTTTGAGGCACATAGAATGCACTGAACTAGTTTAATTTAAAATACTGTGAGACCTGATGTTTAAAGTTTTTGTCAAAAAGCTTTAATCTTTTAAACTGGTTTTGTCCTATTCTGATGTAGGTAGTATGACAGAATTATAGTTTTACTATTTGCTTTATAAATTGAAAAATTCAGTTATGCCTAACTTATGTCAGTTGCACAAATTAGTATATCCAGCCACACAGGAGCTGAATGCTGTTAGAAACATTAGTGTTGTCTAGCACTTAATTAAAGACTTTCTAAGCACTAAAAAACATTAGAGGTTCTCCTCACAAGATTTACATAGTCTAAAATTGATTGTGCTCACATGCATGCAAGTTACTTAAATCAGGTGAACAGCATTAACTCATTTTAAGGTAATTCCTCTCTGTATTTGCCAGCATGGGGCCTAAGTTGAACAAAAGAGCTTGTAGGTAGTGGAAGAAAGCAGTGAAAGGAGGGCAACTGAGTGAAATAAAAACATGAATTGAAATATGTGGAAGGTAATTCTTATACATTCTGTTACTGAGATAGGGCACTAAGGGAAGTGTTCATAGCTTAAGGACTGCCAGTTATGATAATGGTGTGTATACACTTTGTTCCAGTATACAGAGGTTTGTTGGGTTTTTTGTAATGTCAGTCAGTCTGATGTCAGCATGGAATGTACTTTCCTCCCCACAACTAGGAATAAATGAAATATCTGAAGCTGTTTATACTGCAGTAGAACACAGTGACTCTGAGGATTCTGAAAAATCTGACACCAGTGACAGTGAATACAGTGATGAAGATCAGAAATCAAAGAATGATCAAGATGATGGAGAGGACAAGGAAGGTACAAGAAGTGACAAAGAATCATTGAGCTTGAAAAAAAAACCTAAGCCTCCAACACAGAATGAAGACAAGGAGGAACTTAAAAGCACAAGTCCAGAAGTGGAGAAAACAGATGACCCAGTCAAAGAAAAGGCAATTTCAGACAGTGAAAAAGAATTTTCTGAAAAGGGAAAAAGTTTACAGCATCCTGCAAAAGAAAAAGTGAAAGGTAAAGATGAAACAGACTCTCCAACTGTGCATCTAGGACTGGACTCTGATTCTGAAAGTGAACTTGTCATCGACCTAGGAGATGATCATTGTGGCCGTGAAGGAAGGAAAACCAAGAAAGAATCTAAAGAGCCTCCTCCTAAACAAGATGGTAGGATGAAACTCTTTTCTTCCTTTTTCTCTTCTGTACTATAAGGCTGTTATCAAAGCCAGAGCTGTTAGCTTTATTTTTGCATTAAGATGTTAAAAATATCTGTCCTAAAACATTTTTTGAATTATTTTTCATTCTTTTTGACTATTAAAAACGTTTTCAGTCTTCATTACAGTTTCTGGTTTAAATAAAATATGTTTCATAGTTTTCTTTCAACAACAAAGAACTATGAATATCCATAATATTTGTTCTGTCACTAATTTATTTTTCAATTTTTATGACTTTCAATTAAATCTTTACATTCCCATAGATCTCCCAAATTCACAGGTATAGAGGAAGCTGGAACTTACCTGAGATACAAATTGCATAACATCCCACTGCAATCCATGTAAATGCTCTCAGTAATAATCAAAAGAAAGCTAAATCACCTGTATTGTCCCTGGGATTCCTTTCCTCTTTTAGCAACACAAAGAAACACTGTCTCAATTAATAAGTGGTTTTGCTAAGCTTGTTCTGCATGTTAGCCTTTTGACAAAACAAAATAGAAAACCAGATTTAAATGGTTAGATAAATATTTTATTCTTCATGTAACTTCCTTTTCTTGTCTGTATTTTATAGCAACTTGGCTCAGTCATTTTACTTAAAACGACATTTTCAATCAATTTACTAAGCGTCCTTTAGAAGACAATTTAATGCTTCTGAAGTTTGAATCTTAAAATGTAATTCAATGGATAAATGTTATTATGGGATAATCAAGAAAACAGGCTTATAAACTAAAAACAGAATTGTAATTTTGGGAAGGTTTACATTGCCTGATTTTTGGTTTATTTACAAATGTATTAAGCAAGGCAGCTTTATGAATTTCAAACCCACTGATTAATGTGTTACTAATGGCCTAAACCAGTGATGGCTGAAATAAGAAGTGACCCTAAAATTTTACTTTTATATAGAAGCAAAAGAACATTACATATGCAGAGTGAAATTAAAAGTGGATTTAAATATTCATATGTATATATATGGACCTATATGAGTATATTCTAGACATAATTTGTGTCCTGTCCATGGTTCCAAGGCACACCTTTACTTGTGGCTATCAGATATTAAAATGCCTTGGTCCAGAAAAATGATCTGATGCCTGCAAACCTGAAGGCCTTTGCCCTCTTTCCAGAAACCTGTCAGTGCAGCAGCCTTCTCTTTCATGTTTTTCCAGGCCAGTTCCTAAATTGATCTGCCATGTGGAACAGTCACCTACTAAGTCTGGAAGGTTTTTAAGTACACATAGATATCTTAAGTACACTGTATATTTGGTTGTCAGTGCCAGTTCACCTTTCTTTAAAGTTTTTAGTATGCTATTCTTTCAGTTATTGTTCAGTCACTGTTCCCTTTGAATGTATTTTTCTCCTGAAAGAAATGGGGATGGCAGGTGTAAGTGGTGACCCAGAAACACCTTAACAAATACTCCCCTCTCGCCTATCTCCCAGAGGAGGCCGGGCTGGCTCTCTGGGTTTTGCACCTCGTTTTGTTTCACTTAATGGTTGGTGCTTCTGAATCGCCACCAGCTTTCAGCTACACTGAAATGAGCTTACTTGTAGAATACCAACTACCCTTTGAGGAAAATAATTCAAAGTAGACTGGAAGGTGCATATGGCTTTTTAAAAAATGAGATTTAAATTATTAATCAGATATGTTGGTGAAAAGCTGGCATTACATTTTATGTTTGTTTAGTTGTAGGTAAAACTCCACCTTCCTCCAGTGCAAGCACCCAGCCTCTCCCAGAAACTCCAGTCCTTACCCGCTCTGCGTCCCAGACCCCACCAGCTGGTGTGACAGCAACTACTAGTGCATCTTCTACTGTTAGTGCTCCCTCTGCAGCCACTGGAAGCCCCGTGAAAAAGCAGAGGCCTCTGCTGCCTAAGGAAACGGCCCCTGCTGTGCAGCGTGTCGTGTGGAATTCTTCAAATAAATTTCAGACATCTTCTCAGAAATGGCACATGCAGAAGATGCAGAGACAGCAGCAACAGCAGCAGAGCCAGCAGTCTCAGTCACAGCAACCTCAGTCCTCTCAAGGGACAAGATATCAGACAAGACAAGCAGTTAAAGGTATACACTTTCTAACTCAATGTGCCCGTGATGCCATAATTCCCCAGTAGTGATCTCAGTGCTCCAAGGCTGCCTAACCAGGAGTTCTTCCATATAAACAAAATCTCACAGTGTGGTTCTGCTCTGATAAGTGACTTTAAAATACAACAACTTACTCAGCATACCTGCTCTTTCTGGTGTGTATTTAGAGTCATGTCTCCTTATTTTAATGACAAAAAGTTTGTGTGTGTTATCTGTATTAAGTATTTTTTGCCATTCTTAGTCATCACAGATTTGGGAAAGTGAACTGAATTATTTTCTGGATTATATAACAAAACCATTAACTATTCCACTTGCATGATTACCAGTGTCACTTCAAAATCTACAAACTGGATCCAGTTTTATCTGACAAGAGGCTGATCTGTATGGTTTTTCACTGAGTATAATGTGACAACAATTAAAATACCCAGGTTACATTTGTTTTTGACATCCCTGTTGCTTAACTCTTAACAAGACTTTGGTGCTAGTTTACTGAGCAGACAGCCACAGCATTTCAGCATGTCTTCACTACTCTTTTCTTACCATCCCTTTGCTGGAGGTTTTGCTAGTAGTAGGTATGTGGTAATATGAGCCCATGCTTCCATTGCTTCACTTTACAGGACAGCAACTTTATGTACATCTAGCTTCATTTGTAATTTCAAGTTAATAAACTGAACTGTTTATTGGTGTCCTGATGAATATCTGCTACCACTGCTGGCCAGCCAGTAATTTCATACAGAAGAGAGCTTTAGGTAATGGGTCACATACAGACATTTACCAGAGGCACATTTCTCTGGTCCCAAACTGCACTTAAGAACTGTTGAAGAAGCGGGATCTTTCTACTTGTAGACTGCACAAATTTGATACAGAAATATTAAGTGATAAAAAAAAAAGGATTGGTTTGAAGCCTTAGTTTTAATAGAATCATTCTTTATTATAAGGACATAATAATATGAGCTGAACTTTAATTGTTCAGCCTATGAGTGTGTTTTATCAATATCTTTACTATTGAGTGCATCACAGCAGTGTTCCATCTTAATTATTATATTCTAGAAATATATCAAATGAAAACTGTAAAATCTATAGATTTCTTATATATTGAATTGGCATAAACAAAAATCTAGTACATAAAGATAAAGTGAATAACTTTTTTATTTCAGTAATTCCTGTTTTGAGGATATTGGCAATGAAGACATTTTTTATAATATGAATCACTAAAACTAGATTGAAAAATATTGTCTTAATGAAAAAAAAAGGGGGTTTTAAAAAAGTATTTAAGGTAGATAAGTCACTAGAGATGAAAAGGTGAGGGTCTTTGCATTTTGATTTGTACTCTCATTTTTTTAATTACCCACTGTATAAGGTTATTTGAAATATTGACCAAAGATGAGAAAACTTTTCTTATCCTATGTGAGTTAACACTATGAATAACTTCTTTGCTTTAATAAGTTAATCTAATATTGCATTCCCTGCTCATCAGCCAGCCAAAGGCTAATGTTGATCTGGATGTATGTACATTAAACATGTCACAACACTGATGATAATTATTAGCATTGATTACAAAAGAATGGGAATCACCTGGAAGTATTACTAAAGCAGGCTTTCTTCAAGAGTGGTGCACTGAACCTTGTTTCAAAGCAAAAAGAAAAGAAATTCAATCATATCTTTCAAAACTATGGCAAATAAAAATGTCCAAGTCTAACTTATGCTCATACACGTGGTATTAGTTGGGAGTTCTCCGAAGTGAGAGGTTAGGAAGTTAATTCCTAGGAAGGGGGATGGAAAAGTCCCAAAATGGGAAGAATACAGATCTGAGGGAGGCTTTTGCATTGGCCAGTCTAAAATAAGAAGTTTCAAAGATATATTTACTTCATTACCTTTAAGCCTTACAAGTTCAGTGGCTGAGCACTGTATAAAAACAGATTAAATGGCACCATAATGATGTCAGTTTGAAATGGTTAGGTGCATGCATTTAAGTTAGACACTAAAGTTAGAAGTTTGCCTATTTATTTTGACAATTATTTATGTGATTGATCTGCTGTATGTTCTCTTTTCTTAGCTGTGCAGCAAAAAGAGATCACCCAGAGCACCTCCACATCCACTATAACCTTGGTCACAAGTACTCAGCCCATCTCTATGGTTACCAGTTCTGGATCTGGAAGCACACTTTCTGCCTCACTTAATGCAGACTTGCCAATTGCAACAGCTTCAGCTGATGTGGCTGCAGATATTGCTAAATACACTAGCAAAGTAAGTTCTTGAGCAAGGTGTTCTGGAAATCTTATTTTGAAGTAAACTTTCACATTTGTGACATTTCAAATTTCCCCTCAGCATCATATTTACAGTAAACATGAATATTTCTTCATCTGTATCCAGTAATACATGTATAAAAATGGAGTTTTGTTTTAAAACACTACATAGCTTCATCAGATGGTAACTTGTCATAAGTGTGTATTCATGTATTAAAACAGTAGCTAAGTTGTTAAAAAGATGACAGTGAGAGACAGGGCATCAGCTTTTCATATATTCTCTTGGATCTTTAAATTAAAAAATCAAGGTGAATGCTATATAAGCAAATACAGTTGACTACCCAGGCATTAAAAGCACCAGAATTAATCTTGATTAACTTTCAATGTCCTCCCTCAACCATATGGTCTTGGTGGGACTGCCAGTAAATGTCTTTTTTTTTTTTTTTTAATAGAACTTTTTTTTTTCATTGAGTTTCTTCCCTAAAGTCATAGCTTTTTTGTTTGTTTGTTTGTAAATTTTATCAATGGCAATTTCTTGTGAAAGTAGGTCAAGCAATTCATCAGTTCAAGACACTTAAACATCAGAGTCCTGATCAAAAATGTTGTGTTCTACCTTCCAAATAGTTCTCTAAAAGTAGACTCAGATAAATATAGAGATATGAGGCATTGCTGATAGTAATATAAGTTCACATTAGAATGGTTGAAAGGAAGTGAAAGTGGATATCTATTAAATATATATATAAAATTATTTTTCTTTCATTTTGTCTTTCAGATGATGGATGCCATCAAAGGAACAATGACTGAAATATATAATGATCTTTCAAAAAATACTACTGGAAGTACAATAGCTGAGGTTAGTGTAAAATAAAAGAAATAAAATAATCCTGCTTGTATTTTAACTTTGCAAGTTGCAAAATAGTATTTTTATATATAAAAGTACCATATGACTATAACTATAAAGTATTATAAACTGAGACAGTCTAGAGATCCTAATTTCTCTCCTGTTTTAGAAGTGATGATCAGAGTGGTATAGAAAAACAATGAAAAAATATCAGATAGGCTCTGTAAGAGAAGCAGCAAGGACAGTAACCCACCAGGCCAGACCCCTGAAGCTTCTGTTGAGGATTTAATTTTGTGTCACCTTGTTTAAAACCAGAAATGAAGTAGATTTTTTGAAAGTATCATTTTTTAAAAGCATATATTTGTCCACTAGGGGAAGATTTGAATTTACTTGTAGTGCAGTAGTTTATTCCAGTTATGTGATCATGACCATAGCTTTCAATACTTTTAAAAAAAAATACTTTTAATACTTTTTGCATTTTTATGGAATGCTGTACATTGCTTTTAATTGTCTCCAAAGGTAGTAAGGCAGTAATTAATATCTTCTAAGTGTTTTCTTTAAACTTGACAAAAGCAGATTAAGCAGTGCAAACGTGAACAAGTAGAGCTCAGAGTTAGAAGTGTGATGGTTTGTTTGCTTTTTTAACCAAAATAAGGAAGTCACAATTTTGAGCAATATTGGTATTCCCAATCCACAGTGAATGAAAAAACAACTTTCCTAAGTCTCATCTAGTTAAAAATAAAAAAGTCATACTGCTAACTGCAGGCAAAACTGAGGAATTGGGTTTTGATTCCAGCCAGAGAAATCTGAAACTCGATTAATTTCAGAGGAAGCAAGAGTGAGTTTAATGGAACTGCTTTTTGTTTTCAACCAATCTTGTACTTTTTATGGTAGGAAAATCTAGCAAACAAATATTTAGAATACTTTCAGACGTTTTATTATGTCTTATCCTCATCTTAATATGAAGGAGTCTTGATGTAAGTGATGGTCAGGCTCTTTGCTTTGGGCATGTGTTTCTGTATAATAACAATGCATTACACACTGCACCCTGCTTACTGTTGCTAACTATTACATTTTTAATGTTCAGATTCGGCGTTTGAGAATTGAGATCGAAAAACTTCAATGGTTACACCAACAGGAACTCTCAGAAATGAAGCATAACCTAGGTATGAAAATGTCAATCCCAAACAGTGTCAGTCCAAGTGCTTGCAGTGTGTAGCATGTACTGCCTTCATCTCCTGATAGTACAGACTGATGTTAGCGGACACCTCTTGAGTATGTACACAAAATGACTTTGATCTGTGTGTAGTATGGAACAGGTGTTCAGCCCTCTGAGACAAATTTAGGCTAAGGAGAGCTTTTGATAGAACAGAATAACTCTTTATGCATCATTGGATAATCCCTCTTCATGAGATGTTTTATGCAGATTGCTTTTTTCTAATTCTCATCTAAACCAGGTTCTGTTAATATGGCCACTGGGGGAACATGCTTCCTCTGGTACCTTTGGAGATTGCAGCATTTATGTTCAGATGAGCTACTGATGTATAAATAATATTTATTTATTTATTTAAAGTGAATAGTCAACTTCGACTCAATATTGATGCTAGACTGTCAGTGAAATAAATTCAAAATACTACCGTAAACAGATAAAAGAATATTCCTCCTAGGAGGGGGATTTTCATCTATATTCACTCAACCATATGGACAAATTAAACCATGATTAAAATGTGATTCCTCTTAAATTATCTTTATTTAATGCACTGGCAGTGGGAAGAAGGTTGTAATTGAGCAATCAAGTCTCCTTTAAGCTACATGCAGTCCAAACAGCCTTAGGACTGTGTAAATACACTTAGGACTGTATAATACAGCATCCACCTTCACTTTTGACTCTTTT
Organism: Caprimulgus europaeus; assembly: GCA_907165065.1. The sequence goes on from OU015541.1 coordinate 9,908,264, forward strand.
TGTAGAGCATACCTGGAATGGAAGTGAATTAAGGGCTGAGTAACTCCATATTCTGACTCATGTCTTTGGTTTGTTACAACATTTTGCTCTTTCAAATCAGGGTAAACCAGTTTTTCCATTGCTGCAGTCCATTTACAGCAATCTCCAGAATTACTTGGGTATGGCAACAACTCCTCTGCAACTCACAGAACTGGGTGTCTAGGTGTGCTCAGAAATAAAAGAAAAATCCTTTAAAGTCTTTGGCACTGGTCTTAAGCTACTGATTTAAACGAACACCTTTAATGGTGTTTTGAAAGCTTGTACAGTATGTTAGCAGCAGGTGCATACAGCCTTTCTGTGTTTATGCTGCACCTGGGACACCTGGATTTTGATCCTTTGTGGGACATCTAGAACTTGTGTTAAGTGGAAGGTAATGGTTAAAGGTAAAAGCCCTGGTGCCAGAATAGGAACAGAAGCTGGAGACTTTTCATTTGTTGACTAGGTATGAAACAGATGCCCAAACTCAGGGGAGTATCTTGATTGTTAGTTTTAATTTCATGTTGTCTTTTAAACTCATGAAAATGATTGGTTTGCACCTTGCTGTTGAGGGGGCAGAAAATGCACAACTCACCTTCCTTTGTGTTTTGAGTAGAACTGACAATGGCTGAAATGCGTCAGAGTCTAGAACAGGAGCGAGATCGTTTGATTGCTGAGGTGAAGAAGCAGCTGGAGTTAGAAAAGCAGCAAGCAGTGGATGAAACTAAAAAGAAGCAGTGGTGTGCTAACTGCAAGAAAGAGGCCATTTTCTATTGCTGCTGGAATACTAGCTACTGTGACTACCCCTGCCAACAAGCTCACTGGCCTGAGCATATGAAATCTTGCACACAGTCAGGTACTGTTCTCTGGGTTGCCTTTGCAGAGCTGAGGGGGTTAGGGTGGGTGGAATACACAGGGTCTCAATATACTTCCTTTGCATGGGTGCAGATGATGTGCCTGTGAAGAGGGACTGTGGACTGGTACACACAGGTAGCAGCTACTTTCTCTTTTTTCCTTTATTTTAGCTACTGCAACACAGCAAGAAACAGATACTGAAATTAGCACAGAAACATTAAATAAATCATCCCAGCCCAGTTCAAGCGTGCAGCCCACACCCACAGAAACAGCCAGCACTCCTAAGGAAAAGGAAGGTTCAACTGATAAAAGCAAAGAAAGTGTTACAGTGAGTATCATTATGGTCACTTCAAAATAACGTGTGAGATTTCTCTGAAACCTACCCCTAAAAGCTTCCCTGGATGAGCCAGGAATTTATGACCATTTGCATATTTCAGAGTGTGTGATGTGGGGAGTGAGATAGGGAATTGTGTTTTTTTCCTTCATCTTGGCAAAAAGAAAGTTTCCTTCTGTCCTCTGGGAACACCCTTTCCCCTTCACTCATTCCCAATGAAACCTTGTGTTGGCTTGACTCATCCTTCCAGCCAAAGGGGACTGGACCTCTTTCTCTCTCTCTCTCCAGGACCCATCAGTGTAGCTTCTGGTCTGGATCTTTCGATACAAGTTGCCTTCTGATAAGCAATACTGACTGCAGCACTTCCAAGCCCTTCTTGCCTGGGGGTTCAGAGGCCAAGCTCAAGACCTGCATTCAAACCAACTTACTTTATCACAACAGACTGCCACTAGGGTACCACAATGTTCCATAACACTGCTACAACCATTCACCTGGATCTACAGTTAACGGAGCAGTGTGCAGTTCCGAAATCCTCCAGAGCATCCACTCTGATAGTGTTCAGTAGGCAAGGATGAGCAAATGCTCTAATAAAAGGGACTTAACATTGCATATATAGAAAATGTTTATAGAGAAGATTCTGCTTTATAGGTAGGGCTTGACTATTAGCAATTTCAGCACCGTTTTTCTTCTGCCCTTGCAAGATTTATTAAATTAAAAATTTTATGGGGGGGGTGGGAGGGGGCTGATCCTTCAAACCCTTACACGTGATCCCCCACATCAGTAGGAGCTTTGTTGTATTTTAAAAATATTAAAAGCAAACTAATTTTGTAGTATTGTGATTCCAGCATGATGTCTCATTGAGATAGTCCTATAGAATTGGGAAGCATAGTAAACTAGAGAGCTGTGTTCATTTCTTGACACTTTTGCTACTGTCTGGTGTTAGATCTCGGGGCTTGACTTGTCATCTAAGGGAGTAACTTGGGAAACAGATTCAAAGAGGGAAAAAGGATGTGCTGTTCCACCTGAATGCTTTGGTGAAGTCAGTTAAACTCTGGCTCAATCAATGTTCATATGCATTGTTTGTGGCAGCACAACCTTTGTATTACTGGGAAATAGGGGATGGGAGAAAATCCATTACCTAAAACTTTTGCCAGGGAATATTCCAGTTATACAAGTCTGGAATTGCTTTCACGTAGATGTTCTACCTGAAACATCATGCTGTATACATTGATCATGTTCATAATTTGAATTTCATTTTATTAACAAAGAAGTAACCTGTGAATTCATTAAGATGCAAATTTCTAACACAAACAAAACACCCAACATAAATTTCATATTATAATAATAATAACAACTAGGTGGAATTTATGTAAAAGCTGAGACTTCTACTGAGGTTGCCTGTGCTGTCTCTGCAGATAGCAACAGGTGTGGCAAGCAACCAGCCTATAAAACTGGTCCAGGTACCGCAGACCACCACCTATATTCCAACTACTCAACCCACAATTGTAAGTACAATATAATCATTTAAAGTCTGCAGTAGCACTGTTCCTGGCATTAAAACTGCTCAGTATTTCTGGGGGGTTGTCTCAGTCTGGCGTTCTCTCAAGATATGAATTCACTGGTACAGTCTCAACTTGCAGTGCAAAATGTCTGATTTTGCTGTGCAACATTCCACCGCTTCATTTCATCAGCCATTGTCACAAGGGTTCAGAAACTGTCACTGAGCATAGCGAAGGCACTGAGGGTAGTCAGGCTTCCATTTGACATTATGATGTTGGTTATTTGTCTGTTTCCTGTATATACTTGACCACAACATCAGTGTAAATAGATAGAAGTAATTTTAAATATCTTTTAAATATCTTTTTGTCTAAGGTATACTAAAGAGATTTAATTAATTCTGAGCTGTGCTTGATATTCCTGTGACATCTCAGTAGCTATGAAAGAAAATATCCATTCATCAGCAGTGTATCTCCCATGCAGGCTTGCACATTAGCATTAAGAAATTCTGAGAAATAGCATTGGAATCAGACCTGGGCTTTTTCCATCAAAGAGTTAACCAAGGACACTTGAATTCCCTAGTGTCAGTCACAGGAGATGGGACAGAAATTAGTTTGATTTTTGTATTTTATGCACCATAATATCCCAAATATCCTATTCTATTAAATGGTGGTGTTCTGCAGTGCTCACTTCAGAGTCAGCAGGGCACCTGAGCTGACATTCTGCCAAAAGGCAACATGCTGACAGGGCACTGGGAACTGAACTGGGTGGTGGGTTCAACAGAGAAGCCCATGTGTGGATAACCTCAGTTCATTTTCTGACTGAAGCTAGGTAATTTATAATAACTATGTACTAATTAAGTGTACCTAAATCACACTGTGACTGTCAGGCCTAATTTGCTAGAGAAGTTACCCTGCCTGTCTCTCTCCTTGTGCACACACCCACGTGTGCACACACCCACGTGCGCACGCGCTCTCCCACCCCCCCGGCTGCAGGACACACGTCTGTACGTCTGTGAGCACACACACATGCACACCTCCATACAGCATCTCACAGCCATTCTGTTCCACTCAATGTTACTGCTCTTAGTGGGGATCGTGACTTTCCACATTCCTAGCAGCATTTTAACTCATTTTGTCTCAGCTGAGAGCACTGTGCACCTTTGCAGCATTGGCCCTAAGTTGCTTGTACTGAATGACTGTAACAACAAGGTTTTATATGTGTTTTAAAATCAAATAGCACACAACAAAGATGTTAGGCTCTTTTGTGAACAGCTGTGAGAGGTTTTAAGATCATAAGGTGGTTTTGTGTAATATTGAGAAAAACAGCAGTTACCTTCATCGGTTTTCTGTAATACAAAGTGTATTGAGTCATGTAAAGCATAATGGGAATGTCTGAAATGTTTCAACTTTTATTTGTGCATGTTTAAAGCTTTGTACACATTTGCATCAGTCTTGCACAGCTACAGACACCTCTGTATTCTACTGGCTGCACGTGCAATTGAAATACTTTTCAACCTTAGTGCATGTTCAATATGTATGCAAAATGTACATACGTGTAAAACTGGCAGAGGTGGAAAATTTACCTCTCAGGGAATGATCTCAACACATGTAAGGAGTCTCGCACATTCCATGTCCTGATCGCTGTAAGAAAAGAAACTTAAGTTTTTCATTTGTGTGAGTGCGTATATTTAAAAGGCAACTGTGGAAACCTTGATTTCCCCACCTGTAGTGCTAACAGTGACTTAGGCAATGGCTTCTTTAGGGTTCAATTTGCACTTTGTTTCCAACTAGGAATTTCTTCCCTGAACAACTTCCAGTGTATCTTCTGGGTACCATTTCCATTGAACTCTCTGTACGCAGCTGAAATCATTACAAAATGGCAGTAATCTTGAATTTATTTAGCAAACTGGCTCCATATTTGGTTTTTATTCTTTCTGCAGTTAAAATAATGTAAAAATATTAATTCATAGTTTTTTTGCATTCCAGGGAATGGAATGAGTAGGCTTCTGGAAGGCATAGACTTTGTCACAAAGGAGCTGAAATCCATCTCAGTAGGGATACTCGCAATCTGTGTTGAATGCATTAAGACACTAATGTGGTTTCTCAAAACAGTGTGGGGAAACATTGGGCTTCAGTGAACTTGTATTTCTTCTTCCATGTTCTCTTTGGAATGTCACACTACCATCGGGGAAGATCTGTGCATCCCTTTCAGATTCCTCAAAATCTCACTTCCCGTTTCTTCCACAAAATACCGTGAACTGAAATGGATGCAATTGTTTGGTCACCAGTTGTGCACGCTGGAATTGTACCAAAACACACTTACAGTTTGGATGGTGTAGAGATTTCCAGACTTTCTCACATGTTTTGGAGGAAGGTTAAGATACAGACTTGAGATTCAACAAATTCTCTTCCAGATCTTCCAGAGTGATGTGACCTTGACCAGATTGTTTAACATTCTTGTGCCTTTGTCTCTGCATCTGTAGAATCAATTACCACCTATAGCAATGTCCTGAAACTTCATTTGTCAAGATTTATAAATCATGATCTGTATGATGGAAGTGAAAATTTTATTCTATATTGATATTTTTACAGGGTGTATAAGACAGTTCACAGTAATGCTGATGTTTTTGTTATTGATTTGTGCAAAAGTTAACTTAAGTACTTTTTTGTTCACATGGATGTTCTTTGTTCTCTTCTGTGTCGACTGAATGCATGGGGGAGTTCCTTTTGGGGAAAAAGATTTAAGTAATGTGTAACAAGAATATACTTATAAACAAGGGTATTTTTGTACTCCAGTTTGATTTGTCAAAGCTTTTTCAAATGGCAAAGGATTTTCTTAGCCCTTTTTCCTCTTCCCATGTATTAGTATGGGAAAAATACATAACTGGATGTAGTAACTATGAAAACGTAAATCTCCAAGCACAGACAGAGTGTGTACAGTACCTGTAGGACCACCTGTCCCCGTAATTATATAGCAGTAATAATAATACAGAGAAACTCTTGGCTATAGGAAAGTAATACACTACTTTCTACCCTGGAATGAGGTAATATTGTGGTAATAAAGGTATTAATTCTTGCACAAAATTGGAATCTGTTCTGGATTTTCCCTGGAAAATAAATCTCTATTTCTGTGGTCATGTTTATGTGACCTTTAACATAACAATATGTTTCTCTTGATTTTAATCCACAGACCATTCCTGTAGTGGTAAGTCCTTCTGCTGGGACAGTGGCAATGAGAACTGGAGTTCAATATGTTCAGACCACAATGCCAGTCCAAGTACGAAGAGTCTAACTGCTAACCAGAAGTCCATACAATTGTTGGAATAAATAAATCTAATAGAAATGTGAAAAATAAACACAGTTCTTTGGATTAACCTCAAAGGTTCAGACTTTAGCTTTGTATATGTGTACAAAGCATTAACTACACTACATTAATGTAAAGCATTAGCGCTGGCTTAGAAAAGCTGAGGACAGGTAAGATCCATATTAAATCTATGCTTCTTTTGTAAATAATGTACAATTTGTGGATGTCATTAAAGTTAGAGCACCATCTCCTTTTTATATTTGTATTGACTTTAACTTATAAAGAGCGTTTGAAGTTGGAAAAGGAAGGTTTACAGCAGCCTTATCACAAGCTAACACTGAAAACTGGTCTTGGGAAACTGCAATTATGCATCAAATAATATGATCATGAGAAGCTGAACAACTTGATTTGCATTTGGATTGACAAAAATTTCTGCACTTTGAAACTCTTGTAGAATTTCTTTGAGCAACCAAGTCATGAAGGGTATCTTTTTTTCAGTTAATTGCATTAGCCAAATTATGACATTTCCAATCTGTGGACCTGAGATTTCCATTGTTTTTCACGATGACCAGACTGTTAACATTTATATTGTTTACAGGTTAAAATTAACTTAAAATCTCATTCAGTCTAATATCAGAAAAGTTGGAAAGTGTCATACCAGCTGGTTGTAGCATGATTTCTGATTATTGATATCAAAAATTGAGGAAAGCAAAGTTTGTTCCTATGCTTCACAGTTCAGTTTTCTTTTTAAAACTCCTCCAAAAGGACTCTGGACAAGAATTAGGTGCGGAGAGAAACATGGAGCGGGAAAATGGGCAAAGGACTTTTGATGCTGGGCCAGAGCATGTATTATTTATATGATGGAGTTTATGTTTTTATGTAAGCATGAAACAGTACAGTATGAGAGAAAGTAACCCCTGCAAATGCTGTCTGTTACACTTATACTGTAGTACCATTTTGTATGTTGTGTAAAACGAAAGCATTGAACAAAGCAAAGGTGATGTATGTATATGAGAAAATTAATTGTATGATATCATTCCAGTACATTCTGTTGTACATTTTGGTCATGTTGATTTCTCCCATTGTTTATAAAAGAATGAGGTTTGTACAGTCTCCAGCTAGTATCCATATTAGAGGGAAAAAAAGTATTAGAAGAAAAAAAAAAAGCGAGAACAGAATATTCGTGAATTGCAGTTGTGTCAAAAATAGCCTAGCTGGCCTTATTTGTGAAGCATAATTGCTTTTAGCATATGGAAGTATTTTTTCACATTTTCTTTGTATAAAATTTGTATTAAACTTAAATATCTTTTTTGACAATTGTGTTTCTTTGTGACTAAGACAGGTGACACACACAATATGCTTTGGGTTTCTCCAATTTTTCAAGAAACTTCACGACTTTTTTATTAAACTGTTTTAGAAAAATGTTCTGTGTTCCTGGATTTCCAGTTTCGTTTCAGTCTGGATGAATGTTCATTTCTGTGCAGTCTCCAGATCAGAGATAACTTCACTTATGTTAGGATCTCCTGTCTCAGAAGTGTGAGACCTTTGAATCCAAGCCTGTCAAGTTGAGAAAAAACAAAGTAGTATTGGCAGTCTTACAGTCTTCTATTTACAATAAGAAGCTATTTATGTATAAAGGTCACATCCACTTTCTCTCAGTTTTAGCAGCAGCAGAACTCCATTGCCTGTTGTGTAGCTTTTATTCATTGGTTGGATTTGGGTTGGACTGATCCATGTAGTCCTGTTAGGTGTGTTGGTGGGTTAGAAATGGGGACTTTCATGGTGAGAGCAGTTGTAGCCTCTAAGAGGGCAGGAACTGGGCAAGACTGCTGTGTGTGTCTTAATTATCTGTTAGAAGAAACAAGGAGCTAAGGGAAGAGCTCACTGTAAAATCTTACTGTCAATATTGTCTTAAAGTTCCTACCTTGGAGTTATTTTGTTACATGGATTTGTAAAACAACTGAAGCCAATGTTCCCAGTGCTACTGTTTAAACAAAAGCACAAATACTGAAAGCTTGAAGTGATGTTTTGGCCTTCCTCATGTAGTCTGAATGCCAGTATCACTGAAACAAGCTCTTGTGTTGGAAGGAAAAAGGAGAGATGAGTAAGTCAAAAATTCTTTCAGGAAACCAGACTGCTTTCTAAACCTGCTTCCACTTGTGGGGTTTTTTCTTTTAATGGGCTTTGTTTTTTCTATAGAGTTGTTTTCTCTCCTCGTGTGATATAACACGTGACCAAATCCTGGTAAAGATTGATATAAATATAAAATAGTCACTCCCAACGAGAGTTATGGGGTCAAGATCAAGGTATTGTCTTGGATGTTCTGGTGGCTGTGTTTTTTCTACGTTTTAGCCAGTTCTGGTATGAAGTTCATTGCTTTTCTGCAGATTGTTCTGCATTAACTAAAGTGGAGAAAGAACACCTCTGGCTGGACATTATGGGAGGAGATGACACTGATGTGATATAATGTAAAAGACAGGCTGCACGTTTATTGAGGGTATGACTGAATACCATGACTAGGTGTGAGCTGCATCCATCACCTGTGTCCACAGTGTCCCTCTGCCCTGTGTTGTGTATCTCTTGTTTATCTTGGATCTGATTATTTGGGGGAAAAAAAAGTACTGTGCTGGCTCTGGAGTTTTTACCTCTTTTCTGATGGTGATGGTCCACCAGTTGTGGCACCTGACTCAGCCTGGACTGAAGACACTCTGGATGGCTGTCCTCTCTTTGTCTAGCTGCAAAGGGTGACGCTGACAATCAGGTGTTGAGTTGATGATGACCAAGGGATAGTAAGTTCTAAATAATGAAAAGCCTTTTTGGCCATGTACCATCCTGGGAAAACTTGTTTTCACTCTTTAGCTACAGGCACTGGGTGTCCCTCAGGTTTGCCATCTTCTGTTATAAGCTACTGAAAGACATGTGGGCATATTACTGCTGATTCCTCTGGTGTGGGGACAAAATCAACTTGTCTTGAAGTCTGAGCTTAGAAATCTTTCTATTTTTATTACTATCTTGCATTATCACATGGGCCTTCAGTTAGGAAGATGGAGGGGAGACTGACACTGGTGTTTCTTATCTCAGCCAGTCAACTCCAAAGCTTCACCAAACTGTGGCAGTATTTTCCCAGTTTCAGTGTTGCTTCAGGAAGGCAGGAGCTAACACTGCATTCAGGCTGCTCTGAGGTTCTGGTTTAGTCCCCAGAATGGTGTGATGGGGATGGAGTTCACCACAGCAAGGTTTCATCAGAGAAGCCTGATGCTGGCACAGGGATGTGAGGAGCAGCCAGAGATGGGTGGCTCAGTGCCACACAGCTGGAGGTGCTGCAGTGGCAGCTCAGGTGGCAGAGAGGCTGTTATGCTCGAACTGGAACTTTGTGGGCTGGCTGTGGGTGCAGGGTTAAGAATTTGCCATCAGTTGTGCTGTCACCTGGTGCTGTCACGTGCTGAATTCGCTTTTCAGTGCTTACCTCATAGAAATGTAAGTACTTCCACTGCAGAGGAACAAGTTGCAGCCAGGAGGAACACAGTCTGGAGGCACAGGCTCCTCAGTTCTACATCCTCAGCAGGGATGTGTCAGCTCAGGGGGGTGCTGCAGGTTCTGTGCTCAGTCCCAGCTCATCTCCAGCAGCTGAATGCCAGGTTTTTCATCCTTTACACAGAGGTAGAACCACGGGACCAGAGTCCCTCTGAAGAGCTGTTACCCTTTCTTTGTGGATCACAGTGGGAGTTTTTAAATACAGCTGCATCTTAATTGAAGGCATTTTAGAAACGAAGAGATTTCCATTTTTCTTCCTTTTTAAAAAATAATTTCTATACAAAATGCCAGTCTTGAGTACTTGCCCAGTGCCCAGTGCTGGTCAGCTCTGCTGTGCTTGTCTGCCCAGCTGTGTATCTCTTGGGAAAATGGGTAAATGCTCAGAATCTGGTTTTCTGCCCCCAAGTGAGGCGGCTGTGACCCCAGGATTTTGAATTGGACCCCCCCACACCAGGACCTTGGCAGGCAGCTGTCTGGGGAAGGAGGGAGGCGCTGGGCTTCCCGTGAGGCCCAGCTGCCCTCGGTGGGTCAGACGGCAGAGCCGTGTGGCAGGGGCCGTACAGGGAACGGGCAGGGTGCTGTGACACTCTCTGCTTCCATCCCCGACTGTGACATGTATTTTTGCAAGTATTTTCTTTGCAGTTTTCTGGTTATTTGATAAAATGCTGTATTCTGTTGTTGCACTTGAACTATTCAAAGCTGAGCAAGGTCCAAGTGTGATTTTTGTTAAAGCTGTTTTCAGAAACTGTTCAGTCCAGGTTCTAGTTTAACAGAATGACCAGGAGTTTGAAGACAGAGGCCTAAGAAGATAGAAGACACTCACTCCCCTTGGTGCACATCATCTCAATGCTTTTTTTGCTTGTTAAGAGCTGTATTTACTTTGTGTAGCACTCCACAGCTTGCTACAAGTGGTAGTCAAGAGCAGATGGGTGGAGAGACCCTAAGGGTAAAGTTAATGGGAGAGGAAGAAAAAAGTATTTTGCTTCAGTCCTTCACCTGAAGAGGATGTGGAGGAAATCAGGTAAGTGGTGTGGATCAGTCCCTGCAAAACTCAGTTAGGCTTTTGCAAAAGGAGTGTGTTCTGTGGGTCAGCATGGCCACTTGCTTTGTACAGGCTCAAAGGATGAGTATACACACACTGCTCATCAGATAAGGCACACTGACCCAGGGTACGTACCTGAGCTTCAAACCAGGCCACAGCACAGGCAGAACTGAAATGGGACATGCTGAGCAAAAGGCAGCCTTAGGAAAAGCAGCAGCAATAGCAACCCCATTAATAACCTCTCTGAGGCAGCGCTTGTAGGGCCTGGAGGTGATGGGAAAACCAGCCACACCTAGAAAAGCTGTCTCTGATCCCTGTCTGCTGGGAGAATCCCTTGACCCCCAATTCCCAGTGACAGCACAGGTCATGAATCCATCTTCATTTCTGAGTGATCTTTGCTGTGGTTGCAAGTTTTCCAGTAAGTGTGTTGCTGCTTTTGTTACTTCTCAATTGAAGTGTTCAGTTCGTTCCCTGTTCTCAGACTACAAAGCTTTCACAGCTCGGTTTGCTATTGCTCTTTGCTCACTTTGCAATAACACAGGTAGCTGAAAAGTAAAGAATCTCCAGGCTTTGTTCTACTCACATTTTATGTAGTGAAACAAATGGTATGTTTTTTTAGCAAATTCTGTCTCTTAAACTATTATCTTCTCATTTAGAATCCTGCCATGCAAGAAAACCCTATGGTGAAAAGCAGAAGCAAAAAGATACTGTGAATTATTGTGATAATTTTTTGTGCAGCACCTTGTAAGTCTCTTGAGTATTTTTAGATACAAAGCTCTGGTCATGCTGAAGCTAATTAAAACTTCAGGGATAAAACCTTGTCTCTGATGAAGCCTACAGTATGTTACTTAAGAACAATTATAGTAAGTGGGGAAGGTCCCTATCTGACAGAGATGAGATGACAGAGAAATCCCACAAGAGAAGGAAAAGGTGACACAGCAACATTAAATACTCCTAGGAAAAGTGGGAAGAATCGCTCTGGCCCTCGGACCCCACTTTTTGGGATGACAGGCCACAGCACATACACATGAAATACTTTTATATCTGTGAAACTGCAGTGTTTACCTCCAGCAGAGCCTCAGCACTTGTGGTGCTTACAGCAATAAATCCCACTGCAGCCTTACAGTAAATTGGCAAACAGGCACCCTGCATTACCCAAATTTTTCATTCCATGCTCTAGCAAATTACTGCAAATGCAAATGGGAAACATGCTGTGAGTCTGCAACAGCCTGGCAAGTACCTTCATACAGCTCTGTTCCCTGGAACAGCAAATCCTGATACTCTTGCTGTAGTGAGAGAGGAACACAGGTGCCAACGATGGGAAGGAAGTGGTACTCCTGCCTGACAAACAAGTGTTCCTAATGCTGGTGTACAGCACCCTCAGCAGCTGTGTGACCTGTGGGTAAGTGACAACCATTAGCTGGGAGGGATATGGAGAAAGCACTTAGAGCAATGGTATGTGGAGCACGAGCAGGCACTAACAGAGAACAGACCCAAAGCTCTGCCAAGAACTTTGGTGACAGAAACAAGAGAGCTTAAAAATCTTTAAATATATTCAGAAAGCAAAATCTCCTAGGAAGCTTTTGGGGAAAAAACCCCCAGTACTCAGATAATTGACTTGATTAAGGCAGGTGTTAAATCTGGAATTTCAAGGAAGAGCAATTAGCTGATTGACAGGGTGTTAAAAGCTGAAGTTGTGCTTTCTTAGGAGTCTGCCAGCCCTGGCATTTGTTCTTCTTTCAAAGTTTTTATTTACAGGTGTGCTTATCTTGCAAACATCTGACAGTTCTCCATTTGATTTCCTTGATTTGTGATAAAACTTCCGATTTGTGACAGTTTTACAGCTGGAAAACCTTGAGGGAAAAAATTCTACCAAACTTGCTTCTCAGTAGACCTGAGAGAAGCAACACCTCTGGCTAGAAAAATCACATTTTATTTTGTTTTGTACTCAGCCCAGAGAGCAGCGCTTTGCAAATGCCTCCAGAGCGTGTACTTCAGGATGTTTCTGTTCATGCCTGTTGTTGACAAGTACAGCTAACGTGTTTTACAGCTGCTGCTGGCTGCTGCCTCTTGAGCCAAGGACTGAGATCAGATTCTTTTGAGATCAGATTTTCTGTTTTAGTCCAGCAGAAAATCCCCTCTCAGATCTAGCAATGAATCTGCTTCCTGAGGGAAATGTTTTCAGACTGTAGCAGTATCACTCAGGCTTGTGTAGCACTTGTGTCACACTTGTAACTTGTGTAACCCTTACTTGTTTGACCTTGAGTCACAAGTGATAGAGAAGGGGATGGTATTACTTGCTGCATTTCTCTCTTAACACCTTGTTCCGGTGAAGCTCTGATTCTTCTGAGGTTATTTGGTGCCACAAGCAAGAATGAGCAGTTTTGAAAGTGAATTAGAGACTCATCCAGGCCCAGAGAATTGAACTATTTTGACAGTGAGCATTAACAGGCCAGCTCAGCAGGGATCTTAAAGCTGAAGCTTGCATGTAGATGCATTTATTTACCTAAAACTAATATGCACAGCTGCAGATTTGCTTGCACTTTATCTTCTTCTGCAGGACAAGTTAGATTTGCTGAGTGCCCACGTTCTCTCCCAGCAGACACAGTCACTGGCTGTCTTCAGTCTCTGCCCCACCAACAGACAACAGCTGCCTACAGACTGCCTCTTGCACCTGAGGGCTCTGTTCAGAGTCCTTCCAGCCCAACCCCACCTGGAAACGGGCAGTGTGCATTCCACAGAGGCCTCCAGATCCAAGAGCAGCTGGAGAGAAGAGAAGGCAGGTAATCTAGTCCCCCAAAATGTAAACATAATTTTATTTAATGCCTTTCACTCATCACAAGGTACTTTTCCCCCAACCCCATAACCAAGATGGCAGCATAAGGCACCGTGTAGACACATGCACAGCCCACATACCACCTATGTAAGACTTAAAACCACAGCTACAGTTCTTACCAACAGTACCATGTGTCCTTATTATTAATGTACACAACAGGATCTTCCCCAGAGTTTGTTCTGGAGAAATGAACTATTAATTTAGAATGGTAAGACTTTCCCCACCCACCCACCCCCAAAAACCAGATTAAAAACACAGGTACAGAGCTTAATACCAGAGTAATGAGATTAGTTCATAAATTAAAAAAATAATAAAAAAAAATCAACAGTTTCACTCTTATTTTCAGAAGGTCCCATGTGATGTGATGTGCTGTACAGAGACTCCTTACTATGTCCTCTTCCCCTTTCAAAAGCAAGAAAACTGACAAGTAGACCCAAGACTTGTAGTGTTTGTTGCTGATGGCAAAAGGCAGTTACAGCTCTATGCATCCAGCTTAACCACATAACTGCAGGCTCCCCGGTGAGTTAGCTGAAGGCTTTTCCTCTGTCCAAAGGAAGAAGGACTTGATACAATGTTCTTTGGCTGCAAGTTCTTAAAGGCTTCCACTGAAAGGGTTCTCCTTCAAAAAAAAGAAAAACTGCAGTTGCTGTGGGATTTTTTTAATAAGAAAATGTTGAGGAACAGGTGGAACCGATGGAACAGTTTGAGTGAAGCCCTCACAGTGCTAAGATGTTGGGGTCTGCTACAAATATTCAAGTTCCAAGGCGTGCCGAAGAGCTTCCAGGTCAGCGTGACAAGAGATTCTCCAGAATGGCATGTTGTGCTAGAGTGAAACCAAAAGAGGGGGTTTTTTTTGTTGTTTTTGTTTCATTCTGAGATCAAAACAACTTTCTTAGTTTGTGCCCTCAGGAACAGCTTTGTACTTGGGCCACCAGGCTGTGATGGTGTCACAGGTAAGCTGGCAAGGAAGGAAGGGAGTGGGGAGTGTCTATTTGCTGATACATTTCTATGCAGAGAGGAAGACAGATCCTCCACAGCTGGGAGTGTCCTGCTTCAGAGATGATGTAGGATGGGGGCTGACTTCAGAAATGTACTAGCTACTGAACTTTAGTCTCTTATTTTTTTAATTAGCAATGTTTCTAGAATTGCAGTACTCCTAGAAACACCTTTCTTGCCACTTAGTGATGTTTACCTATTGTAACAAGCTATACAAGAATCTTTGACTCTCCAGAAAGCATCATAATCCTGTCCTGTCGGGCCAACTTCAAAGTTGTCCTACATCTTACCAGTGAAAGCTGTTGCCAGTGCTTCACAGACAAGTAAACAATATATATCATAAAAGGAAGTTATTAAAATTGACAAAAATGTAAACAAAAGAATATACCACACAGTGAAAATGCTTTCTACCAATTCTATTTCCAAGTGGAAATGGAACAGCAGGTCACACTGCATGTTCTGGAGGCGTAGGAACTGGTATCATTGCTCAGAGCAATTATTCATTTAGTCTCACACTGCTGCCTCAGAGAAAGGCTTATATGAGAGCTTGTCCCCAAGAAACTTTCCTAATACCTGTTTTTGACAGACTAGCTTACATTATTCTCCTGCCTCCCTGTTTTTCAATTTATATCTACTTTGTTAAATCTAAAGTCATCTGTACAAATGTCCAAATTCTAACCAGTCAGTTCCACTTGAAATCTCAGTATCTGGACAAAGCCTGGAAGGGTCAACTATTTGTGATCTGCTATCTCTTCTTTATAATATCTTGATTGATCTCTTGAAAATGGTGACTATAGTCTAGGAAAACCAGACTTGCATCTGAAAGAGGACAGAGTATGAACTTTTTGAAGTGCTGTGAAACAAGTGCAGTTCAATTATGCAGGGAACCTGAGATGGAAACTGTAATCTGGTAAAATACAAACAGGACTCTGAAAGCATCCTTGTAACAACATGGTTCAGCAATCATTAGCAATAGCTACAATCCTGTGGTGGCTTGCAAAGAAATAACTTCAAAATAATTATAACTTGATTTTATGTCTTTTCTTGGTATGTTCTGGTGAGCTGGGCTTTGAACTGGATTTGTTTCTTATCCAAAACAGTCAAAGCAGTTTTATTTTAGATCAAAGACACAGCTCCATTCTGCACTTAAGACTTTATAACAGCATTTGGGCTTGTGATTTTCTTAGCTCCCTCCCAAAACACTGGTCTCTGTACTGTCAGTGATAGGTGCAGTAACAAACACATAGAAAGCCCTAACTGACAGAGCTTACTCCCCTTCCAGTGTGGGAATAAAATTTCTGAGTATTTCATCACTGCAAATAATTCAACAGTAAACATACTGCTTCTGTTCAAATAGCTTAGACAAAGTTTTAGAGAATATATAGAGGCTTCTGATGAAGGGAGATGGTCCCTTTCCAAGTGTATCAGATACCTGTGTAAAAAAACTCCAGTGGTTCCAGATGTTTATTTTACTGAGTGTGTATTTACACTTCCCTCTAATGTTTAAACACAACTCAAGCTTCCCTCTGCTATGCTGCCTACCAGTAAACAAATGTTTCCTCCAAGCTATTTATCAGTGTGTAGAGACAGCAAGCAAACAGACAGCTGAAGCAACTGGAATCCCCTGCTCTGCAATTCCACTTTAAGGGGAAAAGTTATTTCCCTCTCCCTGCCCCTCTCCTGGTTGTTATTAAACTCCTTCCATTAAATTATCTATTTTTCTTTCTTAAACCACTCCTGTTGTTCAGCATTTCCAGATTTATCACTCTTCAGACAGGTGAAGAAAAATGAGCCACTAAAATGGAGACATTATCAGTGCTGTCGGCAAAACAGTGAAAGGCTTTCTGCCTGCTCCCCCCCTTTTGGTATAAAGCTCAGGTGTGTGGAAGCCTTGACTAATGACTGTCATCAATCAAAGGAGGTGACAGCCCAGCAAAGAATGTGCTCTACTAATGGGAGAGCTGCTTAGGCCAGGAGACACAAGTCAGAGAGCTCTTGAAATCCAGCCTATAGAAGATTGCTGAACCTTCCCACTTCGTCATACAGGCAGAGAGCCCTCGGAGCCTTTGATGCGGTCATGTTCACTGACCCACTACCTTTGAAGTAGGGCACTGGGCTGTCAGAAGCAGCAGGCTATTATCACTTAATTCCCAGGCATGCCTTTTGGACTCCTCTCTGACAACTCCTTAACTCTTCCTGATCTAGAGAACCTTCTGCAGATTTAGCCAGTTTCCCAAGGTGGGCACAGGTAGTGTAGCTTCCACTGGCCAGGGGAAATACACTAGAAAAGGGAGGGTTTCTGCTGCTTTGAAGATGACTTGAGATACAATTCTGGGGATAAAACATGTGCCAATCACTGTATTTGCTGGGATCCCTTTATTCCCAGGCTTGTGCACCCAATGAGCTCAAATTTGCTTGGAAAGTCCCATCAGCATCTTCATTCAGAATGAGATGTCAGGTCTTCCAGCATAAGGTTCAGCTGTAGAGCTGATTTCCTGTGATGGGATATTTCATACATCACCTGAGCTACAATGGTCACCTTCATGCCCATTAAAAATCAACCAATTTGCTGAAGATGGGACTCATACAGTCAGTTCCTGCATCTCAACCTACGTGCAGTGCTCCTGAAGCAAATGCAGCTCAACCTCATTTCTGCAAGCATATCAGGAGCACAAGGCCCAGGTTGCACAAAGACATCCTGCAAATAGTGACTGTCACTAGGAAATCACAAAGCCAAATCAATGGAGAAGCCAGGCAGGTTTCTGTTCTAAAGATCAGGAAATGAAAACTCCAGCTCTTCAGCTCTCATGTACAATTTAGCTGATGCACCTGACTACTTTCCTTTAGGTCTTTGGTTGTTGCTCTCCATGTTCCTACCACTCCTGGCCTCTCTAATACACTGATATCCCTTGTATATAGCAGAAGGTATTCCTTGCTGGATCTCTAAATCTTTTTCCCCTCCACTGAATCACTGCAAGCAGAACAGGGGCTTTGGTCTCCTCAGATTTTGCTTTCATCTCTTCCAGGCTCTGGGCTTCCAGCTTCTCTTTTCCTACAGGCTACCCAAAACAAAGAAGCTTCAGCTGGTCCCTAAAATTCCAATTCTCATTTCCCAATGCATGGACTGTGGATACTAATGACTGGAGGACTCAACTGGATGCACAGGTGAGTCCATTAATTCTAACACTACTTATGTCAGTGGGCCACATCTCTGCAGTGAGTATGAAACATTGCCAAGGGCTTGTTATTCCTGACTATACTCCTTTTGCAGCTTCTATTCTGCTCCATATTCAGTACAGCTTCCCAATACCATTTTGCTTGTGCAATTAATCATGTTTATCCATAAATCATTAAAAAAGGCAGCAACTCAATACTAGTCCCTTAGGTATTCACTCTAATGCTGTTACACCCTGTGATCTCCATGAGTCATAAATATAAATACATATATGTATACATGCATATTCTAAGAAGTAATTCAAAACTAATTCCCATAATTTTGAATTTACAAAAGCAACATGTGTAGGTCAGAAATTCACCCTGCTTGCTCATCTGAGATCACACACTGGAGTTTTCCTTTTCGTGCATCTAAAGCCATCTTTATTGAGCAGGAATGATTCCTGAAACAGGTGACACAACAACTGTAAAAGAGAAAGACCTGAAAAAATGCACTAGCTGCCAAGGTAGGGGGATTCACAGCAGGAAATTCCTCACAAGGTTGTTGAGTATTTTGCATATTAAGAAGTGAGACCAATTGTAATCTGTTTCAAATGGAGTGAGTTTCATTAAATGCTTAAGTAAAGAAAGGGTCATTGAAATTAAAACTTGGAAGAATCCAGCACAGCATCCACCAACTGTACCTTTTTTGCTCCCTGTTCCTCTTCAACACCATCTCCTATTACAATGTACACGGCTTTCCTTCCAAACCTTTGCATTATTCTTTCAAAACAGCTCTCTTTCCCTAAGCAACAAAAGAGAAGACAGATTTTTTTTTTTTTTAATTTTTTGTATCCCCATGGCAGGTGGGGATGACATTCAGGTACTGGAATTGGAGCTGGGACCTAACTGAACTTGCTGTTACATTCCTCATTTTCTTTTGAAAATAGAACCTAAGTGAATCTTCTTCTGAGATGGATTCTCTCCATCTCATGACAGCTGCTAGCATTTTCTTTATCAGGACTTCCAAGTGCTGCCAGTTTTCTGTAAGCTTTGTGACTTTGACACACTGCTTAGACTGGCAGCTCATAGACTGATCTGAAACTCATGGTATTCAGTTTCAAAAGCCTTCTTCTGTTCATTCTGGTTGCAGTAAAAACATGAAAATACAAACCTCAGAGGATCAAACATTTATACCAGAAAGGACAGAACACAAAAAAAGCCCCAAGTGAACCCTACCAGTATTTGTTACTGACACAGCTTCATACTGACACACTTAACTCCTCTGCAAGAGTAACAGGATCCAAACAGTGTTTCTGTAACAGGTCCAACCAGACTGTCTTCCTCCTAGCTGGATGCAGGTGAACCTCCCACAGGCAGTAGATGCTCCATTGGGTGGGTATTTTTCAGGCTCACTCCCCCATGGGGACACTTGGGAAGACTTTGATTTGGGTTTTTTTTTCAGTCTGTACTAGCTGAAGTGTGGGCAGTCAGGATATGAATGAGAGATGTGTATACATGGAGCTAAGAGGAAAGCTCCTACATTGCTTGCTGTGGTCAGGTTGGATGGATGTGCCTGACTTAGGGACAAAACTTGAATCTATCTTTGGTGAGGCCCAAGTTAATTTGTTCTTACCTGTTTTTGTTGCGCTGTAAATGTTTTCAATGGGGAAGACAGTGCCCAGTCCATAGAGAAGCACTTTAGCGAGAGCTGGTATCAGCTGAGTTGTGGTGACCAACACATTCACACAGTTAGGCCTAGAAAACAAAAGGTAGTGGAAGTGGCAGTCTGTGTTTCTCTCCTTCCCTTTAGATTGATAGATGGTGGGAAGCAAATCTTTCTTGCAACTGGAAGTTCCCAAGCCACTGGGAGATTATGCAGCTAGAGGCAGATAAAGTGAGTAACGGTAATGTCTTTTTATCAACTTAGGAGAATGAAAAAACCCCCCAAACAAACTAGCAGCAGTGATGCAGCCTTGATGCATGTGTGCCAGGATCTACTCTGCGGTCATTTAAACACCATGTTGTAACATCCGTGCTGGGATCTTTGAGTAAACACGTTCAGAGGCAGAAGGGCCCTTTTCTCCCTTTCCTACTCTCTTGAAAATCTGCTCACATGAAAAGTGTGCCACAGAGGAGGTAGCCAAGGACAGGCAAGAAAAAGGACTGGTTTTTCTTTTGCTCAGTTTATCATCATAAGCTCACCCCAACCCTTGATAATACAAGTCTGTCAAACATGTGCAGACTGGCATCCCACAGGTTTGGCCAGCAAAGTCCTATAAATGTGTCTCAATTTGTTTAGAGGGAGAAAAAAAAGGAACCAAAGGAGATGTTGGGTCAAGCCTGTAGGCAATACTTTAAGCTGTTTAAGTTCTTACCGGGAATGTATCAAATTCAGCGCCTTCAGAGCGTGTGTGAGCCAGAGATCAGTCAGCGCTTCAAGTTCTGCTCTTAGCTGCAGCCAGGTTTCCCTCTTAGGAGCTCCTATCAAACCTGTAAGCAGGGAAAGCATCTTTGCAGTGGCACAGAAAGGGAGCTGCACGCCTTTGTGTACAGAATGCCAAAGGGCTCCTGTTTGTGTTCTGAACCCTCTCTCTCTCACTGTCCTCTTGGCCCTGGTGCAGGCAGCTTGCCTTTGCCCACTGCCATGTCACTCCAAGGTTCTGCCTTGAGGTACCTGAGGCCTGACTGCAGCACACTCCTGTGCTGCTGCAGCTCAGCTTCCTTCCTCTCCGGCAGGATGGTATCAGTCACCCGCACACTGCAGGGCCACATTGAAACACCCTTCTTGGAGTTAGCACAAAGCTCGAATGAGAAGTGAGCAGGAGGACAAAAGAGCTGTGTATAGTGAGCAGTGGCCTGAACTGAGAGACATCTGCTGCCAGGATGGTTTTATTTCTCCTGAAAAGCTATGCACCATTTCCAGTACATGTGGGCAGGCTACTTCTCCAACTTCAAAATAGGTTGTGGTGATATTCTGAGCTTTGTTTCTTTCTCCTTCTAGTCAGAGACCTGGGCAATGATGTTCTAAAAGAGAAACAGAGCAGCCTGTTGGAAGAACTGTCCAGAACTAGCTGAGATGAAGGAACCCAGGGCATCCTGGTATCTGATTATATTGTTTTTGGGGAATTAAAACCAAGCAGTTATGATACATGAACGCCTTCAGAAAAAGATCAGCCACATGTTCCATAGGAAAAAAAGTGTATTTAGTTTTGAACTGTTTACTTTCTTACTAAACATTTTTGAAAGTTGGAGAAGGTTGCTTTCCTGACAGAGAAATTAGAAAATAAAGCCCTGCACTCGGACCTGAGTCCTTCTCAAGCCAGTAAACCAGGTATTTTAGCATATCTCCTGTAAATCCTGTCCAGAACCTTGTTTAAAGATGACTGCTGACACACTTGCTCAGCTCAGTGTCAAGTATTCTTATCACGATGCCCTCTACACCTCCTCCATAAATGCTCCTAGCAGGGTCAGAAGTATTTGGGAAGATGAAAGGCATGCTTGTTGCCTGGACTAGACACTTACCCCCTACGTTGTTTTTGTAGGTGTTGTACATCTCCTTCACCCGACGGTAGCGGAACGCTAATTTCCTCATCCAGTCAACTCCTCCATGAACACCCGAGCCCAGACACAGATTTGCACTGGCAGCCGAACTGTGAAAGCCATCTGCAGAGAAGTTGTATGTGCTGGGAAAAGGAGAAGGGAAGGGGAGAGGTCAGTATAATCACAGCCTATACAGTGCCAGTAAGGAGTGGAAACAATTGAAAAGAATTGTGGGGTAACACAGGTTACTTAGCAGTACCTGCCAGCTCTGAGGTTCTTTCGATTACAAAACATCTGACTGTCCTCAGGCCACTGAAACTCCTCACCTGCCCCTCATCCAGGCTCCTAAGGTAACTGCAGAAATACTCAAATCCTAAAGGAGCAAATTCTGGTGTTACCTCTCTGACTGCTTGGCTATATTGCTAAACAGGCCCTGAACACACATTAGATGAAGGAAAAAAAATTAAGAAATTAACTAAAGGAGCCTTAACTGCCTGCAACATGTAAAGTGGTTTTTGTTTGTTTTTTAAACTGAGTTAATATTTCAAAGCAGCTCTAGAGTAATGACAATAATTAATTTGGAGCAAGTGACAGCTCCACAAACACCTTAAACAGGCAGTTTCTCTGAAAGAAGTAATCCTGCCTTCTTCCAGGCATTTGTTCCTCTCTTCAGCCCTCCTTGATATCCCTTTCTTTGGGGCAGCACAAGCATTTCTTCAGCACTGAAGTGAATCAGATAAGGGAACCGTTCCAGTTAAAAGATAATATAGTTTTTTAAAAGAAAGAAGTTGCTTTTCAGCTGGATCAGTTCCCTGGTTTGGGAGGGAGGACATGCAAAGAGGCAGTAACAAGCTCATGTAATATTAAAATTGTTTGCCAGATAACAGCATCAGGATGGGTTTCAGGGTTTGAGCAGATCTCAGACTGAGCTGCTATGGAAGAGGGCAGCCACAGCTCATGGGGAACACTTGGCTGGATCAGGTCACAGACCCAGTGGATTTGGACAAACTCAGCAGAGTAAGGGAAGGGACAGTGACACAGACCTGCCCTTCTCAGCTGCAGCCTGAAGTTAGCTCAGCTTATAGCGCTTCTGACACCTCACTGGGGGAGTAGCCAGTGCTTTGTACATTCACACCCTGATTTACTGCACAGAAACTCCCCTTCTAGAAAGCCCTGATGCCACTTTATTTCTGTATTAGAGCACCCAGATAACAGTTTAACATGCTTAACATACTTCAATCAGCTCAGCATTATTTCCCACACAGCCAAGCTATGAGCAGCTGAGAAGTATTTCTGAAACAACTGAAACCAGACAGGGCCTTTCCACAGGATTCAAGATATGCTGTTAGCATATGGATTATTTTGTTCACTCAAAGGGAGATAAACACCAAATAAATGTTTTAATCAATGCCTGAACAAGGATCCAGACTCACCTGCTTACAGGCCACTGGAGTCAAATGATCTAAATACACCTGTGCCATTTCAGTACATTGCAAAGCACAGACCAGCATTTCATTTACAGCAAAAAACCTTTCAAGTGTTTTCTACAGAAGGAAAAGCCTCTTCCCTAAAACACTTTATTGTTTTCTGTGTTTTTCCTATACCTATTTCTCATAATAATCAGCAATAAAAATGCAAATTATGAAGAGCCATATGATCTCTGCTCATTCTTGAGCCAATTACCATGACTCTGCAGGTAAAACTTTGGGAAAGCTAGATTTAACTATAGAGAAGTAGTTTTTATATACATGATGTTCTAACTTATACAGATAATAATAATGGTTGGTGCAGTTTTGGGACATGTTTCTACCAGTGACAAGGCTCTGGCATAGCAAGATCCACAATCCTCACTATTAAGCTCATTTGTTACAGACTAGGCAATGGGAAACCTTTCAGTCTGGTTTTGAAGCAGCTTGGCTACACCTGTGCCAACTGGCTGGCCAAATCATATCAGAAACTAGTGCAGTCTGACTGGACTTCAACCTAATTTTAGATATATTTCCCAGAATGGTTCAAAGCTCAGTATAGTCAGGGCTTGACAGTAGGCACAGGCATATTAATGTGAGAAAGGGGACTGTGCCTCTGTGTGCTTAATAAATGCAGACAGCACGGAGCCAGGGAGGGGAAAGGGCACATGGCTGAGAATGTTATTTTACATCACTGACCAGTCCCCTGCTGTTTTCAAGCAGCTGGGGACTACCAGACCTGCAACTTCCAGCCTGGAGATCCCGTACCTTAGGTCTTGACCATTATCATCTGATGATACATCATCTATGTGGATCTGGTCACAGTCCTGAGAAGCGTATTAAAAAAAAAAATACAGCAGTAAGTAAATGCTTTGAAAAAATTTTTGAAAGAATGCAATGAGAAATTATTTTAAGGAGATAAGTAATACTAAGGAGATAAAAATCTTACATATTGCTAGTATTGTCTGGCATAGTCTATCCAGTTAACTGTTAGGAACGAGTATCACATAGCACTTGCTCAGAATATGAACAGAGTGTGTGTGTGTGTGATCTGCTGTCATCTAAGGGCACCACAGCTTTTGAATAATAAAGTAAATGAAACTCCTTCCTATGCAGGCAGGAGGGAGAGAGATGCTTGTGCTTTAGCCAGGAAGAAAGTGGTTTTTAAACTTTGTATGCACGATAAGGCAGGGATCTGGCAGCCTCTCCCCCTGTGAGAATACTGCTTTGGACAGGAGGTGTATGCCCACTGAATTAGAAGGGGAGAAGATCTGTCCCAACTTCCAGATGCCTGTCCTGCTGGTGTTTTCCCAGTTGGTTCTGAGGGGGCTGAGCTTCCTTTGATGTGCAGGAAAGCTGGGCTGAAGCACAGAGGTGGCACCTTTTCATAGCCCCAGCCGCAGAGTCAAGGAATAATGTGTGTGAGGAAATCTATGAACAGGAAATTTAACCAGAATATACACTTGGAGCTCAGCCTGCATGAAGTATGTACTCTAGATCTTATCTTCCAAAATTCTTCATTGTTTGAATGGTGGAGGCTCTGCCTCAAAAATCTGAGAAATGTTATTTCTTTGGTTTCTTTCCTAGTCTTAGCATTAAGATTAGAAAGAGAAAAATCAGGAAGCTTCCCACCACCTTATATCTCCCTTCTCCATGACCCTTGCAGGTAAGAATAAAACAGAGAGCCTTCAAGCTGATGAACACTACCTTTTGCTATGGCTAATTTTTCAACAGAGGTAAAAACACTTCATACAACAAGACTCCAGAGTCAGAAAAACTGCAGCTAACCAAGGTACAGTTATTCTTCACCACTTCAGTATTCTGTAAACTACAGCATTTGTCTTGCCTTCCTTACACAACTGAGTTTTATGAATGACTTTAAACCAGCCCCTTTAAAAACAAACAAAAAAAAATCCCCAACCAACCAACCAACCTTGCTATCAATGGCAAAATGTCTTGACCATAATAATGAGATTTTATGCAGCATTTATTTTACATAATTCTCACAATTTCTCTTATCAACCTGTCCATGTGGTGTATATTTCTGTATATAATTGGAGCCAAGCAGCTGAACAGCAGATCTTTGCTGGCATCTCTCTGTCTCTTCTCCACCACCATCATTTTTTAATCTCCCCTCCCAATAGCTGTTGTGAGCCATGCTGGGATAATATTGATGCAGCCCACTCCACTTAGTTGTATGATGTGGGGCATTAAGTCAGGGGAAAGGTATTTGTGGAGGGATCTGTTTTTCTCATTTGTGAATGAATTGTTCTGTACACTGAAGTGTGACAACAGTAGCTATCACATTTCTAACTTAATAAAATACCATGACACTTGGTGAGACGCTACCTCATAGTCCACCGGCTGAGCCTATCGTGTTACTGGGTGAAACACAGGGAGGCTGGTTAAAGCAAGAATGTGGACCATGTTTTACTGCTTGGTTGGGAGACTAATTTTTCATTCTTGAAGAATTTCCTTGAAATCTTACTGAGTAGGGAATGAAGGCAGGATATCTGGGCTGCTGAAAAGAAGGTCCAGATGGAAGTCTGCAGTGGGGACACATCCCAGCTTTCACATCTGCTGACTTTTTAAACTGATACTCTAGGATCTCAGAGGTATATGATGTGTGGCACGTACAGCCTGCTAACTGAGTCAAATGTCTAAGACCTCATTTAACTTTTGGAACTCTGGGAACTGAACTGTTTTTACTGTTTTGGTATCTCCAGGTCAGTCTGTGCTACACAACCTGCCACCAAGTGGGTCCAGACCCTTGTTTCCACATGTAAAGTGGTGTGAGCTCAAGCAGCTTTGAAATGGTACTGGAGGCCTGGAGAAAGCCTCTGCTGCCTCCTTGTGAAATACAAGCTGTTCCTGATGACACATGGAGAAGCTCCTCCTGTTATCACTTATGCTCCCTCTGAATACTCTCAGGTACGTCTCGTGCAAATCTGAAATCACCTTAACAAACGCACAGGTTGTCTAATTGTGTATAATTGTGTATCAGGACTGTGTTAGATATTTCAGCATCTTGTGGATCCAGTCAAGCTTGCATCTAGTTAGGTGGTGGGTTAACAGCTCCCAGAACACAAAACCTCCAGGGATGGCTCTGAAAGGCAGTAACTTGTAAACACACTGATCCTCTTGTTTGTTAATTCCTCATCCCCTAGTCAGTCCCTCTGTCCTTAACACCTGTTTTCCAGAGTGCTAGATAATAATATCTCCAGAGGGACAGGGGGTGGAAGGTACTACTCTTTAGCCAGTGCTGCACTGTGAACAAAAGGTGTCTGGAAGAAAAAGCCCAGAGTTTGTATTTTAACTTCACTGTGATCTGTAACACTGGGCAATTCCTTTTCTTCCTGACTTCCCAAAAGGGGAACAGAGAGTGAGCATGAATACCTCCTTCCAAGTGAGGATTTGCACATATGTTCTGCAGTGTGATCAGAGCACTTTGTACACAACACCCTGTATGGCCTATACTGGCAGACTGTAGGGATTTAATCTGCCTGTACTCTTGCAACTGCAAGCAGAGATTATGTGATCAACAGGCATGTAAGTGCTACATGAGTGGATGGATTAGCGTGGCAAAACCACACTTGTATGATTTCAATGCGTGCCTCAGCAAACACAGGCCTTGCTTGCCTGCAGCATGGCGCAATGTTTGTGTCACTGCATGCCCTGGACCCACAACACACTGTCTGCCCTTACCATTGTTTGGTGCCTTGACTCTTTGCTACGAGCCAGGCACACCACTAAACTGTGCTTCAACAAGTGTCAACCTCCCTCCCTGCCCTGAATCAGCTGGAAAAAAGTCCAGCTTCTAAGTTGTACAACTTAGGAGTTAACTTGCTGACAGAGAATTCCTTTCTGTAAAAAAAACAAAAGTGTTTGGTAGGAGTCTAGGTCTGAGGCTTCTCCAGTCACCCACCTGCCCTGGGGACCAGCAATCAGCCTCCTTCTATCCAACTAGCCTGAGGTCTGGGGTGACTCAGATGGGAAAATGACCTCTCTACTAGGCTGCAGCACCCAGAGAAGATGGGTTGAAGTAGGTTATCTGAACAGATCTGCTGGTTTGCCTTTGCACACATCCAAGATTCTCACTCCTGAGCATAGCAGGATCCAAATACATCCAGATGATACATCCAGGAAACAGTTGCCTGAATCCTTTCTGGGTAAATCCTGAAAACATATAAAGCCCTGGCTAATAACAGAGTCTCAGAATAAGTTTTTGATAAAAAAAAAGTATTCCAATTCAGGCTCCTCATTCAGGCTTTGAAGCCAGTTTTTTGCCACAGTTTTTGTAACATCACACCCTCATCAGACTAAGGAGGACCACACAAATGCTAGTAAGGGCTGTGCAAACTTTGCTGTATCTATGGCCAAATGTTTCATCCTCATCAGGCACTTTCTGGGAGTGCTTCAGAAGGGCTTTAGACCCTGCCAGTACCTTCTGCTCTGCACAGCACTGCAAAGTGCAGACACTAAAATAAACCATTCCCCTGTGCTAAAGCAAAGTAATAACTGACTTCCTGTCCAACCTGCCTCTCTGGCGAGGATGGGTGACATTTCCTCCACGTCTTCCTCTGTCTCTGCCTGTTAGGACCAAGGCCAGCCATGCTCTGGTTGGTTCAGACTGCTGGGCCCCCCAGAATGCTTGAACTTGGTTATAGATTTGGGCCAGAGAAATGTTTTGCCATATTTAGCATTTTCTAGTAAAGGTATTCTTGCTTTGGTCTTGAACAGAGCAACTATCCTACTGCTTTCTCAGTTACAGCTTCTTTCACCCAGCCCCAACCAGGAAAGGTTTCAGCCCTGTGCAGTTTTAGCTTATTTTGTCTTGTACAGGCCGGTGTTACACCACATGATGGAGCTAATGTATATGGTAATGTTTGTGGGTTTGGAACTGAATCAGCTTCTGTGCTTGTTTTTTATCAATGTCTTTTTTCAAGAATATTGTACATTGCATTTTTTTTTAAAGTCTAACACTTGATGATGTATGATCCTTAAATATCACTCTGTGAATACTCAAAGCTGAGTTTTATTTATCACCTTGAATGAAAGAGTAGGGTGGTTAAAGAACAGAGATGGATGACCGATGCTGCAAATTCTTCCAAATCAAAATGGCTTTGTTTGGAAAGTGAAATTTTGTAAAGAACATTGAATTCTACCTCATCTCTCATTTTTTTCATTCAAAAGGCTTAGCAAAAACTAAAACAGCTTGGCTTGGTTTTGGTTTGGAAAAAACCTTTGGTTTGTTTCACTTATCAAGCATGTATGAAAAAGGAACACTGAAACTTTCCAATAGAAAATGCTCTTCTCTTTCCAGCTACCTGGGCTATTCATCATAATTTAGAACAGTCAGCATTTTTATCTTAGTGGTGGACCTAAGTTAAAATGCCTCACAGTGCTACCCCTTTGCTTGTTTCTGCTCTGGCTAGCTGGAACACTGCTTGTTTTCAGAAGTTTTTAATGTTTTTCATGTTTATGAGCCATCCAGGTCCAGTAGTGAGTTGTTCTCACCTTTAGATGCCTATGCTGTCCTTTGAAGTTGAGAGGTCATGTGAGACAAAACTGACCTGAGGACTCTGCTTCTAGCAGCCTAAGCTGTTACTGACTGATAAATGTGCAGAATTTGACTGAGGCCACAAAATTTGCTACTTCATTTCATGTTTTAGAGCAGTAAGTGAAGCAAGAAAACTTGTTTTAAAATTATTTGCCAGCTTATGTTCTTGCAAAAGCCTAGATAGGCTGTGAAGGATTTTTTCACTTTGCACTTTCCATACCCTCATCACCAACTCCCTCTATGAAAAAAGCTGAAAGAGGAAAAATCTGTCAGTTCAGGTGCTACCCACTACTTGTCTTTGAAAGGAAATGAAAATTCTCAGCAAGTGAAACCTCAGAGTGTAAGGAGAAAGGTGTCAGGAAAGGACGTACCTCCTGTGATGCAGAGCACCACAATGCAATTAAGCAGTGAAGCAACCAGAAGTTCTTGCTGAACTCATGGAGCACAGAGAAAAGTTCTTTCATTTTATCTGGCACAGAAAAAAATTCTTCCTTTTTGAAGTGAAGAAAAAGACTATAGAAGTCTGCCCAGGAATGCCAGATTTTTTTTTCTCTCCAGACACCTCCAAGCAGTGCTCTGACCCCAAGGTGCCCACAGCACAAACTTATCTTAGTCATGTTGTATGTGATTCATTCAGACTATTTCTACTGATTGCAATTGCAAACAACTTTTCATCAGCTCTGTACAGCTGTTTCTCAGCTGGTGACAGAATTCTGCTAGCATCACTTTGCTTGAATTTTTCCATATATTAAAAAGGATTTTTGCTTTGTGTAAGGCATGGTCAGATCTAACCATGCCACAAAAATGAAGAATTTTTCCTCCTGGTCTTTATGTTGAGACTCCCATAGGTTCATACTACAGTGTGCCTGAGCTTGAGCAGACCTCCTGCCTGTTTCTGCATGCAAACAGAGCTTCTTCACAAACAGAGACCATTTTTAAAACCTCTGCATTGGCTCACAGCTAATTGCTACCTGCCCCATAGGATATATGCTAATTTAGCTTAATAAAATTATTAAATAGCAAATTTCAGGAGAAGCAGCAGCAATGTCCTCATTATTAGATTTAGTAAAACTGCTAAAAGCCATCATTGTTACTGTGTAGTTAGAAAAAAATTCCTTAACAGAATGAAGATGTCAAAGGGACACAGTAAGGTATGCTTCCAATAAGCCACCTAAGGCCTGTTTCTTTGGGGTCAAAAAATGAAAGTTTCTTGGACAGAAAAACAAGTTTGTAGACCAGATGCAAATGATTAGACAGAGAGATGTTAAATAAAATAAGCAGCTACATACCTCCAGGTCATTAAAGAACAGATGTGTATCTGCAAGGTTGAAGATCATTTCTTCCATCATCAGACCTATCCGCACAGACGTTGTAGTGTCCTGTTAGGGGAAAATTAATTTGTTTTCATTCACTATGATTTTCTTTTTCTGTTTTTTTGAGGGTGAGATATCTTAGAGCAAATATATGATTTACACATCCCTATTTCTGAAGATATGTCATTTAAAGTAATTTGATTTCCCAAGTGTATCTTAACATGATTTTTTTTCCCATTCTTTCTTTTGCTCTCCTAGATAATAAAACTCTGTTCATTGAAGGATGTCTATGGCTCACCTTGACCAACACCAGCCCCTACACTTCAGATGATACAACAAGAACCTTTAAACACCTGAGACTATACAAAAATTGCTTCAATAGGCTGGACCAAGAATTGATTTCCAGTAGCATCATTAGTGAATGGTTAGAGGATAGTTACAAGCAACAGAGCACAGAGTGTGATCCTTTCCTGACTTCATCCTTCAAACCAGCCACAGAAGGTCAGCATTATTCTCTTCTAATGTCAAATAGCAACTTGGTGAGCAAATCCAGAAACAAAACCCCAGATCTCAAACATAAATTGAGTCTCTTTCTTTAGAGAGTGCAATCCATGTGTGTCAGCACACTGGGCTTAGGTCTTTTCTGCCATGCTAACTCAGGTGATGAGCACAGAACAGGACAATGGTAGGTATGGTGTTCCCACAGAGCCCAACATCTCACACAGTGTCTACTGTTCTCAGCAGCACGTGTGCACCTGGGTAAGAGATGCAAGAGCTGCCACATTACTGCAATGCTCTTCTAGCCCCCCTGAAGCTGCCTCCTTATTTAACAGCATCAGCAGAGTTAAAACAATCCCATCTTACCATGCAAACCCAGCTAGAGCACAATAAAATGCCTGTCTAAGTATGACTATTCCTGCTCAGGACAGAGCTCTGCAATGGCATAAAGCATGCTTGCAGAGCCAGAGCTGTAGCCATAATGGCAGTTACATCCAAATAACTACATCGATTAAAAAAGAAAATGAAATAAAGACAACACAAACCAAGGTGCAGCACGTTAAAACGCTGGATGGGTTCATCTGTCATTCTAGCTAGTGCTAGAAATGGTGACATGCGCCCGATGCTCCTGTCTGCTCGGGCTGGCTGTGAGGGTTTGTTCATTCTGTCATTTTCTTGTATCAGCAGCCCCTTGCCTAGCTGGGTGTGGGACTAACTCAGCCTTCCCCAAGAGGGCCTCAACTGCTTCCTAAAGGTGAAGGACATGATACAGAAGCTCTGGCTGCCTGCAGCATTTTTAATACACACTTTTTTAACGATTAAGAGAATGTGAAAATGCACATGCCAGCAGCTCTAAAACAGCTTCTACACATTCTTAAGCATGTGTGAACTTTCTCACACACATCCTGCTCCTGCCAACATCAGTGGCAAAACCTGAAGTAAATTCCCCTGGAGAAGGACTACGCTACCTGCAGCTCTACTTTAGTGAGTTTAGTTGATTCGTTTTAGAAAATCAACATTTTTCCCTGCCCCTGCAGGGACCCAGCTGAGACACCACAACTGCCTGTGAGAGCGCTGTCACTTCATTTCTTTGCCAAGTCAGCAAGCACAAGCTTAAATCAGCCCAAGCTGACGGGGCTGACTCTGCCTGGCCAGAGAAGCCACCCACAGACAATCCTGCATGGCAGGAGTGACTGACGCATTTGGCTCGGCCATTTCCCTTTCTTCTGGCTTGGAGGGCCACGTTAACAGCTGACTGCGTGTGCACAGCAGATCTACTTGGTCCTCCAAGCTGCCCCTTGGATGGGGGATGGCGGCTGCAGGGCTCCTACAGCTCTTGGTTCACTGCTTCACAGCTGCCCAACGGGCACTGGACACAGCCTCTACGGATCTGCTACTCTCAAACACAACCAAGTGACCTGCTGTAGCCAGCCTGGTGCACTGCAATATTACATGAGTCTCAGTCACTTTTCCATGTCTCTCATGCATAAAGTCAACCATCCCTCTCGCCCCCATCCAACTGACCTAAACACACAGCAAAACCATAGAAACACACTGATGCAAACAAGGTTGCCAGTATAACCTTTTCTTACTCATTAAATACTCCAATAACACAAGTAAAATAATCTGGGGTTAATCTGATAAACACTCACAGCTCAAAAGCATTGTGCCTCTTCAAACTAAACAACAACAGACAACTGTTTTTAAAAAACAGAGCATTCCCACAACAGGCTTTTATTTGTAATTCATCTTCATTAGGACAGGGATCTCTCATCTTTATGTTTATGTGGGTGGTTTTCCTCCACTGAAGTTACAAGCCATGCTAAACCAGGGCAGATTTATATGTAGTCTTTGCTCTAATTTTCTGCAGATTTCTGTGGAGTCATGTTATTGTATGACAGGACAGTAATGAATTACTTGAGGAGCTCTAACAGGCAGCACAATGTTTGGAGGATGAGTACATTTCAATCAACCTTTGCGGCAGATGCTGTTGACATGGATGGTGTATTACACACTAAACTAATTATTACGCATTCTTGGTGTAGTTCTCTTTAATTAGAGCAGAATGGCTGTGGTTTCAGCCATGTGTGTGACACAAGCATTGTGCCCATCTAAAGAAAAGCTCTGTTACTCACGTTTAAGCATGCTTGTTGCTGTGCCAGAAAGAAGGGCACTTTCTCCTCTGGGCAAAAAGTAAACTTCAACAGACTTGTCTTGAACATGTCTCGAATTTTAAGCCCCAAACCTGCTCCCCTGACGAGGTACAGGGACACAGGCATAACCAGGGCATCTGACTGTGGCCCCATGCAAACAGCACTGAATCAAATTTTACTACCCAGGTGTAGTTACACCAGGGAACTGTTTTGAAGAAAATATGCTGCTAGGAAGAAATTATTTTGTAAAATAGTTTTTAATGAAGCAATTTATTTTTATACATTTCAAGGATCATTAGCCTTTAAAACTCTTTCAGGAAACCTCATTGGTTGGTATCTGTCATTTATCCTCCAAGGTTTGTCTTTACCTTTATTGGTATTAATCACTAACAGGGAGTAGGAAACATTTCCACAGTGTATGAAGTTACCTTCTCTTAAACTAAACAACATGGAAATTAAACTGTAGGTGAGAGTGGAAAAAAAAAATTCTCTTGAGATAGAGAATATGATGGAATGAAAATAAAACAGAAAAATGGGAGGAAGTTGTTTGGGGAAATGATCTGGCATCACTGCTTTCACAGGATGGACATTTCCTCTATAGCAAGGCATGCTTCCAAGACCTAAAGAGGCTGATAAAGTTAAAAGGCAAATCAGCACTCCCAGTACGATATAGGTGTCGAGAGGCACTAGGCCAGGGTTCCACTGGCAGTTATTTATTTCCATTACTGTAGCATCTAGAAGTATTAGTCCCAGACTTGAACCCCATTGTGCTAGAGGTTGCACCCTCAGAGAGGAAAGGCACAGTTGCTACAGCTTTTAATTCAAGTATGAATAAACAGGAAAATCAGACTGACAGGAAAGTATCAAAATTAGATAGATATATCAACCTGTTGTCCACATTCTCTGTACACTGTGTAAACTGAAAGGTAATGATGAAATTTACCTGTAGATGCTGATGGAGAGTTCTTCCTAGGCACAGAAACCCTGTACCACTAAAGGATATCTCTATGCTGCAGCGGATGCCCTGGTGGACTGCTAATGCCCATGTTAGAGTGGTGTGGCTTTAGCAGAGCAATGTAAAGTTGCTGCATTCGTACCAACGATCCCTGCTAATGTCCTTCCATAGGAAAAGTGCACCCTGGAGCCCTGGGAACAAGCTTCCTGGGTAATAGATCTAGCCAATGTTTTCTGATGCATATTAAGCCCAAGGAAGAATGGACTACAGACAGCTTGAAATCAAATCTCCTCCAGGAACCACTTTTTACAGTGAAAACAGATTCATCTAAAAACTCAGCCCTGAGTGCTTGTTTAGTAACTTTAGAAGAGCAAGGTCCTACCCCTCTGCTAATCTACGAGTCATGCTTTCACAAACAAGGACAATGAGAGGCAGGGATAGAAAACAGGCAATAAACTCCTTCTGTAAATAAAACCTCCAGCACCACAGTGTATCCCTATATGCCTCACCTCTGCCACACACCATCGTTGGAGCTTCCTGCAGGGTCGAAATTAAACAGCCCCACAAATTACTTCTAGTGCTAACCTCTGGTGCTCAGATGTGACAGACCAGGCACTCTGGACACTCCAACACACAGCTTTAACAGGATTCTTCCCATCAGCTGGGGAAAATAAGCACCAGGGGAGCAGTGGTCACTTTGAAGTACTCATTCTTGAAGAGACTGATACTCCCCCTCCTCAATACACCTTTCACTCCCACTTTTAACAAACAGGAGCTGTAGTTTCACAGCTGTCCATTTCTGCTTACTGCACACCTTGAGGGAACTGAGAGGTAAAATGCAGCCATTCCCTACTACTCCTTCATAAACAATAAAGGATCAAACCATACAAATAGTAAGGTAAGCCCTTTTTTAACATTTTGGATCAAAAATGTTTGCCCTAAAGAGCATCCTTGGACATGAGCAAAGAACAAATATTTCCCAATTACAAGTGTAGGTTAAAGTGGGAACTTAGGTCTGCTCACTCCATGTGAAACTCCAACTAGTCTGTACTTTAGCAAAGCAAAGGGAATGCAGACTGTGTAGACTTACCCAAATTAGCCTTAAGCTACTGTATGTTGCAACATGCACTATGTAGGTCCCTGGACCTGCAGGAGCCTGCACTGCTGTATTGTCACTACTAAAGGTACTGGCATTATCTATGCAAAAGCCCATGTGCACTGCAGCCATACTTCAAACTGCACCGTCAGCATCTTCCCAAATGGCTTTGTATTAAAACCTTCTTACCACTGCTCTTCTGAAACACTGAGATTTATTTTTCAGAAACTGCTTAAACTTGCCCTAGAGTATGCATTAAAAAGACATGTATTTGTTAACACCTGCAGCTACTACTAATCCAGTTGGCTGGATGTCCACAGCCTGCTTTCTCCTCTTGCACACTGTCATTCTGAAAGGAAGAGAGAAGCAGACTTATCTTTGGCAATCTCTCAAGTGCAAGTCACTCTTGTCTCCTATCCTGGCTCCAAAGCCCATTCCAAGCCTCTGCCTTACAGGTACCCTGTTCAGACTTGCAGGCCATTAGCAAAGGGGCAAAACTGGCTCCTTTGAGACAGATAACAAATCAGCTTGTTGTCTGACTCTGCTTCTATTTAGCAATGTGCCAATTAACCCGACATTCAAAATGTTAGGACAAAGTCATTCTGAGAATGGATCTTGGATTCAGACCTCTTCTCGCTTATAAAAAAACC
Source organism: Caprimulgus europaeus (assembly GCA_907165065.1). The sequence continues at coordinate 9,943,066 of OU015541.1, forward strand.
AAAACAAAATAAAGCCCTAGTATTTAAAACTAATCAGTCTCTTTAAATCCTTGCCAAATACCTGTTTATGCCATGAGCAAATAATTACTTTTCTACAAGGAAGAAAGTATTAATTAAGAGTATTCATCAGACTCCTATTCTATAGGGTTTATCTGCCACAGGTGTCAGCCAAAGGTGAGAGACGGATTAGTATACAATCAAGGGCTTTCTAAGTTAAATCTCCTCCTTGTAGTTAGCTGTTAATAATGAAGTTGTCACCAAAAGAAAGAATTTAATAGTTTTAATTGGGTCTAATTACTTGGAAACTCCTGGAAAATGGACTAGCTTGGTTGTAGTATAAAAATAATAATAATTTTTTTAAAAAAGCAAAGAGACAAATGCCTGGGCAACATGTTTGAACAAAAAGCCTGTGAGAATAATCATTCTTTGCTTTTAACATTTAATACCTTGATCAGAATTTGAGACATGAGCAAGGCTTTCCCATAATGAGACATGAACCATGTGCATCGGTTCTAGTTCAAGTAAGTCCATGTCTTTTTGAGGAAACGAATATATTTAGCTCTTTTACTACACTTCAGTAGCTCAGCTTGCAATTTTATCTTTTTAATAGACCCAGGCTACAGCTCGACCTAGCTTCTCAGAGCTTTTCAGGTAAGAAAGTGGGTATTTGTGAGAACTGTTTTTTTAAGTAACCAATGTAGCTCAGGAGTTGAAACTCCTTTTTAGAACTGACTTAAGTACCCTTCAGACTTTTTAAAAACGGATTGTCCTTTTTAAAATAGAATCACTCATCTTCTCAGGCTCTAAACTCCCCCCAATGAAGACACATTATTTTACCTAAACATGGATATACCCAGGTTTATTAGACAATCTACTGAATTTAAATGAATAGTGTCTACGGTCATCACAGTGTGACCTTGTGAGATGTCCATGCAACACAGAAAGCAAATATAACTTAATCCCTTTTCTGCAGATACCTTTTAATATTCACCCTTACTGTGACTTGAGAGGTACTTCCAAAGTAGTCCTTATTATTTACTGAAGGACTCTCTTTTTACTGGCACGTATCTGTTCAGAAACGGTTGGGGACTACACCTTGGAGATTATTCCAATAAGCAAATGGGCGTATCAGGCACTAAGTCCTCACATTAAAGAGCATATGGAGGTTGAAAAGGTTCTCCTCTCTCTCTAAATGAACTATGCTTAGGGAAAAGCAGTAATGACTACACTAATTTATCCAGTTCCTGAACCCATGAGTTCTGAAATGGATTCCAGTCCTGTGGGAATATTGTACTTAAATACAGGTTAAAAGCTGGGCCATGATGCTTGAGAACAAATGGAAATTATTTTTATTTAGTAATACAAAAGGTTTATGACCAAAAATCTACAAATCATTTACTATACAGGGCATAAATGTCAAAAGAGGGAGTGGAACTGAAACCAAATACGTCTTCATTCCCTTCCCCTCAACACAGGGAAATCATGGTATTTCTATATGTAAGCCCCTGATAGCTCTGTAAAAAATACAAACCTCCTGGAAAGCTTGGTGAAAACACATCACAGTGTGTAATCCTCAGCACAACTACATATTTTGCACATGCAGCTTCCTAATACAAGTTCTGGTTTCCCTTTGTTTTTTTTTAAACTGTACTTCCCTTAAAATCAAGTAACAATTCAGCAATACTGGAAAGCAGGTTCCCTCTACTCATGCTTGTTTGATAATCCAGCATTGCTTCTAATATATATTTTATGTAAAAAATAATCCTTTAATACTTCCAAATGCCACATGTGCACTCTGCTTAGAAAACACTCTGCTCACCTAAGCTCTCCTAACAAGAGGTTAGGTCTACACGAGCTCAGAGCATCTCCCACGCCCACCATCTAAGCTGTTGCGGATCTGGTTTGGCTGCTTCTGCTGCTGCTTCTCATCAACCAGTACAGATGATAAACACAGATGTTTGCTCCCGAAATACACATTTGAAATAATCAAATAGCTGGAATTATTTACTCCCTTCTCTCCAATAATGAACTAATAATTGATATAGCAGCATGTCTAAAGTAACAGACTTTTTTATTACCTGCAGTGATTGAATGCTTTTTTAATTTAACTTAAAAAGACATTAAATACAAGGTTTAGCCTCCAGTGGGTAAAAAAATCTCCAACTTCCTCAGAAAATCCTTTCCAAATTGTATTCATCTTGACTTAATCCATGATCTACTGAGTGAATTAGGCTCTATTTGTTTTGAAAATCTATTTTATGGAGTTCCAAGGACTGTGTTTTCCTTAGGAAGGGCTTATTCTGCCTTTCTGACCAGGATGACTGCTAGCAGCCCTCAGCATAGGCCTCTGCAGGTTTTTAACGTCCCAAGGTGCCCCACACATATGACTAACAAAATGTAAATAAACACAGCTGAGCCAGTAAGAAATTGGAAGGTTTTCTCATTAAAGAAATAAAATAAACAGATGTCCTTAAGCACTTTGGCTCATGTTTGTCAAAGGAATGGAAAACTCTCAGATGTTTGAACAGCAGTAGTGATATAGGGCCACATCTCAAGCGAGAGAAGAAAAAAAGCGACGCCATGGCACTTAGAATTAACTAATAGTTCTCAAGGGAGGGCGCTTTTGATTTGAACCTTAGCAACTTCTACAAATAGTTTTTAACAGCCCAGCAATAAAATGGGGTTTTATTCCTTCTCAGTTTGTAAAGCAGTAAAGGACAGATTCGGCCATTAGAAGCATGAATCACCATCAGATCTGATTAAATCCCTATGGTGTTTCAACCAGGTCCTGGCTTTAGGGTCCTTCAAGAGAACAAAGCAGGGAAAAGCACAAGCTACTTGAAGCATTCAGTGAGAGCAGGAAACAAATAAATAAATAAATTAACCCTAGGGTTTTACAAGAACCTTGAGTAGAGCCAAGCAGGAACTTTTCAATGCTTTTTTTTGTTTTTTAATTTGAAATTATAATTCACTTAAAGGAAAACTTGCAAGAACACAACTGCCAGTGAAACTTTTGAGGAATAAGGTTAGATCCATAACATCATTCTGGTGAGAACAAGACAGTCTGGTTCACAGACAGACAACGTAGAGCAGCTATGGCATTTGCCTGAAATGCTACAAAATCATGTCTATGTCCTGTCCTCAACTGGGACAAGCAGCAACTTTCACTACTCTGTCCAAAAGGTCTTGAGGCCTCAATATCACTGGAGAACCTTCTCCTGGTCCTTCGCATACCTGTGCCACTGCAAGTCCCTCAGAAGAGGCAGAGCCATGTTTGCACAGGCTGGAAACTTGAGTGCATGCCCTGTCTCTATCTCACTGATACCCATCTGCTTACAACTTGGATAAATCTCCTGCTGACACTTCTGAAATGCAAAAGCAATAAAAAATATGGCTATCATAGAAAAACAGCCTCTTCATCAGTCAAGCAACTATGAAGCAAACTGCAAGTCCCCAGAAAGCAGCCAGAGCAGCCACTCTGGGCAAAGTGACCACACAGTCCAGGCTCACAGGGACACAGGCAATGTAAACACCCTTCAGTTAAGGTTAACTAAAATCTAGAACATGCTTTGCACAGCTCTGATTTAAAACTGGAACATAATGTACTTTATTATTTTTTTGCAGTATGCTTTTCTTAATTCAAGCCAATTCAAGATGCTGACCAACCTCAGGAATTGCTATGCATCTTACAGGAAACTTTATAGATTGTAACTCCCAGATATCAGCAGACCTCACCAAAATACTGATAAAGGTCCAACACAATTTAAGAATTTAGACTGTCCTCTGTATTCAGTTCTTTCAGTCAGTGTTAAAATAAAATCATTTCCACTTGGTTCCAGGATTTCAGAGTAACTTGCATGTAAAGATGAATTTTAACTCCAGATTTTACTTTACTTTTAATTCATCTTGACACTAAAATCCCAAGGAGTGTACCAACACAGAACAAGAATACACATTCTGGGAACAATACAAGATACTGAGAAAAGGTGTTAGCTTCACACATACCCCTCAGCTAGTGAAAACAATGCACTCAATGCTCCCTTTTTTCTTGATACTAGTCCTGTGAAAAGCATGAGAATGAATCTGCAATCTAATACTTAAAATTTCTCAGACTGAAAGAGATGCAGAAATTTTTTGTAATGCCTTCACAACACAGATTACAGAACAAACTTGCAAATATCTCAGTCAGGGAGAGGGGAATAGACTTATGATTTTTTTTTTTTTTTTGCACAGAAGTGCCTGAAATCTCTTTTTATTGTGTCTGAATTAATACCACCAAAAGAGTCTTTCTGTCTTGTGCCTAGCTGCTTCAAAAAAATGGCCAAAGCCCCTGGAGTTTTACCTAACTTGTGTGAAACCCCAGCAGCACTGTTATGGACTTTGACATGGTTTTCCCATTATGTCTGTTCAGTGACTTGCTGGGTAGATCTTTGCAGACACAGTAAAGATTGCAACCATCCTCCTGTTGAATGGGAGCTCTATTAGACATGCCTGAAGGGATTAAAAGGGCTGGGTGGACAGTACATTAAGCTATAATGATGGTCTACATCTGTTGTGGTCTCTAGGCACATGGTGAATATTCTGCACCTATACAGTGATCAGAAGCCTGCTGAACAGGTTTCTAAATTCTCCTGAATAAAACAGAGTTAACTGCCGAGGGAACCTTCCCCCCCCACTTCTCTTGTCAGAGGGCCTCCTGCTGAGAAATGAAAGGGTAGAGAGATTTCCTTAGGTTTGACAGCTTTGCTGCCCCAGTCAGCTAGACTGTGACTCCATATGTTTGTGCAGGTACACATCCAGTCAACCACGGGCAGGAAAGCAAAGGAGATATGAATTTGCAAGCCACTCTGACTGCCACTATAAAGGTTATACTGCAGCAACCGTATGGGAAAGACACTGAGGCCAAACGTCTGATGGCTGCGTAATCCATGGGATAGAGCAGAGAGTTTGGGCAGAGAGGACAAAAAAGGAGCAACCTAGGCTGGGCTATCAATTCGTGCTTCAACCTTGAGTAAATTTTGTGTTTTAACTTCTACTAATGCTGTAAGTTATTTTTGAAACACCTGTCCATGCTCTGAAGAGCCCATATCTATGGCAAGGACCATAGAGGTTTTCCTCGGTAACCAAACAGAATTTTCACATGAAATCAGGTCAGAAAACATACATTGAAACATTAATGACTAAAATATGACTACAATTAATAATCTCTTCTTTTTTGGTAATTGTTCCTTCGCTTCTTTTTTCTTTTGTTTTTGTTTTTGGTTTTGTTTTTTTTTTTCCTTCAAAATCAGATGCTTTTGGACAGTTCCCTTTTACTGCCATCACCGAGGAGTGGGCAACACAGAACCATTTGAGATTTTGTAGCTAAAGATCACAAAAGTTTAGACCCAAATCTCTGAAGCTATGGTTGATGTTCCTCCTCTTCCCAGAAAAATCACCCCAGAAAAAGGTATTACTCTTCAGCTTAATCAACTTTCTAATTCTTTGAGTGGCTGCACAGAAGCTCTACCAGTGCAACAGACAGGACGATACCGGGACAGTAATGTTGGTCAGGGGAATAGCAAAGATCATATAAACTGTCATTTTTTCTGGAAGAAGACATACAGAACCAAGATCTCCATGTGTGAGATTTAATTCAAAGCATGCACATGTCTAATTACAGGCACATGAATCTTTTATGATTGATAATGGACAAAAATAAGAATTTTAGGCCTTGATACTTGATTTTTTTGAGATGAACACTTCCTACATTATTCAAGTAAGAGATTCTGAAACTCTATTAACCTCTGTCTCACTGCTTCACTTGTACTCAATAGTTCATCTCACTTAAACATTTTTGAATTGTGTTACTATTTAATGGTTCCCAGGACAGCCTGTCTGATTGCACTGTATTTCCCTCTTGCTTTAAGGTCTGTCCTAAAGCCCACCAAAGCCTCTGGTTGTCTTTGGATAAAGCTGTTAGCCTATAATACTTTTATAACACAACCACTTCCCTTATAGGAAAGCCCTGAGGAATTTAATACTGATGAAACAAAGGAAGAACTAAAAAAAAAAAAACAAAACAAAACCACCTTCTAGAGAAGTTTCTCAAAGAACCTGTTGTAACTTAACTGAAAAGGTGATTCATTCATTAAAAAAAAAAATCCTGTTTGTATCATTCTTTAGATTTGTATAAACTAAACAGCCAACAGAAGTTAGTTATTTTGAACCTTTAAAAGCCTTCCAAAGCAGACAGTCCTCCAAGTTTCCATCTTCCTATTCTCCTTTCTCCCTAGTCCCTTTTGTAGGCTGCTGCTCATGAGTGCCCTGTCTTGGCCTAACTCTGCTCTCATGGCCAATAGGAACAGCTCAGCCACTGTGAGTGCTTTTGATAAACTCTTTCTGGATCCCTCCCTGACCCCACTTCAGCCCCACACCAGTTGCTCTAGACATGGCAGCTTCTGCCTTTGTGGCAGCCCATCAGCAAGAGCTCACAGGTACTGTGGTGGCAGGCTTCTCACCTCCATGGGTCCATCACACCCCTCAGTCCATCACCATCTACCCCCATGCAGCAGATCCCAACCCCACACCTTCTAAACTTGTGCAGGAGGCTGCAGATGAAGGCATCTGCTTCAGAGGGCTTATGCTAGGACAGAGTCAGCCCATTAAGGGAATTCTCCATTCGCATACTGCAGCCCCTACACAGTGCTAAGTGTGACCACATACCAGATCCACACAGTGTAAGTTTATGTTTCCTGATCCTGCCTAATTCTTTCTGCTTTTTGCAGGCAGTAGGTTTGAGCTTACACATGTACACCTCAGACTGCCTTGTTCATTACGTTTCCTGGGAAAAGTAACCGCTTCAATTACCTCGTACAACACGGGTCTGAATAAATCCCTGCTTGGAAACACGTGCTTGGTTTTCAGAGGGTGCTGTTAGAAGTGTTAGCAGCATTCCAAGTGCTGCAGTAGACTTCCACACCACAAACACCATTTTATATCCTTTACAAACATACACATCTAACAGTGAACAATAAATCTATCTTACTAATTACACATTCAGCTTGTTATAACCATCATAAAACAAGTACAGCTGGTAAAGTCATGAGATGATGTCAAATCATATTTCTGCTTTCTAGACAGAAGCAGGGTGATTTTCCAGTCTCCTGATGTTGACTGTTCAAAGCCATGTGTGGAAACAGCTGCCAACTAGGTCATCCACCTTTAATTAGGTAATGATATTGTCTTTTTTCCTACCCATTTAAAAGTGTTTGACATTCTGTAATTTGAAGTGACTTAAGTGTTTATCACAAAAAGCTGTCTCAGGAAGAAACTGAAGCACACTGTACTAAATCCAAGAGCCAGCATTTTCTCCTTAGCAGCCAAGTTCAGTTTGTTCAGCCACAGAGAGAGTTACCTAAAAAAAAATTGGAATTGCCTGCATTTTAAAGGTGGTATCTAAAGCATGGATAGCTACAGATATGGTTCCTAAAACCTCTTCAGCAGCCATGTGGGAAGCAGAGCCAGTATTCTTCAAGGCAACTGAGACTGGGCAACACTAAAAAGTTGTCTGAGATTCGTAAGAAAACACTGGTATAACAAAAAAAGTGTTACCTCATTCAGGCTAAAGTTATGCTGTCTGGCTGTTTGACAGGCTCTTGCAGAAGACAGACACTGCAAGAACATCCCAATGTCCTATCTAGCAGCAGCTGAACAATACAAGCTTTTGAAAATGAAGTGTCTACTAGCAACATAAAAGAGAGGCAAATTAAATTTTCACATGTTAGAAGGAAATACCACAGGACATATTTATACAAATGTGTCTGAATAAAATCGGCAGCATCTGTTTGAAAAGCTGTCTCATTAGCTGCCCCCACAGTTCCCCATGCAATTTGGCTGGACAAGCAGTAATGCTAAAAAAATTAAATTTTACCTTCCCATATCTGGACGCAAAGGTTCCCGTGAGTAAGGAGTGAAAAATAATTATCGTCTCATCCAGATCCCACACAAACACACGCTGCGATGACAGACGGGGTGGAAAAAAGAAATACAGTCACAGATTAAGCAATTGCAAGAATTTGTTCAGTCAAGAAGTATGTCCTGTTGGACTAGAGCTTTCTAAGATCTGAAACCCATTTGGAGCACGGACTGTGGATGCTTTGTGAAAGCAGGCAAAATGAAATTCTGAACATCAGAAATTTTGGAACTGTGTGTGCTGGTCATCCTGAGAGTCTGCTCTCCTAACAACCACAGAAATCCCCTGTTGCACGTCAGGTCAGAGGAACAAAACAGCAGACTTCTAAAAATCCCAAAGGAAAAAAAAATGTACATATGAAGAATACTTTGAGATGCTGATAATATAGAAATTGAGTAATTATTTTGACTACCCATGTCTGTAGGCTTCAATTACTGACTTTACTCTGGCTCTTACAACTCACTAGCCTGATGGTGAGATTTGCTAATAGATACAACTGTTTATCTTTGCTGGATTTACTAAGGGAATAAAATTTAAGTTATTACCTCAATCTCACTGTCAGCAGCAGGGGAAGGATCGTTGTTTCTTTTTGACCGGGCTCGTACTTTGCCATCTGACCCTCTGTGATGTCTGTCTGCTTCTATATCTTTTGCTGGTGTTGTTGAATATTCCCCTATTATGAAAAAAGAAATTCCATTGTAAACTTAGATTTTGCACTGTATCACTACAATTAAGGCATAAAACCTTTTAATGGAGAGCAAAAGAAACATTGTGAAAACACCATTAGAAAATCTTCCTCTTCTCTTGTCAATAGCTGACATTGTCAGAGAAATGACTTTTAACTCCTAAAATTTGTTAAAACAATTTCCAAAATCACAAGACTGTATACATAACATTTAAAAATAGAAGTGTCACTTCAAAAACCTTAACACATTTTTCATTGAAAAAAAATTAGCTTTTTGAATTTTATTCCCCACCCTGCTTTTCAAAAGAGAAATTAGAAAGGCAATGAAAAAGGAAACCAACAGCCATCCAACTTCTGGAAAAAAAACCCAAAATTAATTTCATGAATGCTTATGATTAAAAATATACTTTCACATCAACTTTATTTAAAAATAGAGAAGTAGCCTGTTTAGCCATATCCCATTTCACAGAGGACAGTATTTTAGAAATAACTGAGAAGAGACAGTCAAAGGTGAACTTCCCTTGTACAGAGTATCTGTTTGGATTGGCGTGAGTTTCAGAAACCTGTCTGGATTTCACTTACCTTACGTTACAAATCCTTTTCAAACATATTTTTCTTTTCACCTTGCTAAGTTGTGACCTCTCCAGCTTCCTAGAATAATCATATTCTTCCTCAGAGTAGCTTGGGTTGTGCCTAACAAGTATTTTTGAAATCACCATTTCTCAAAAAGGCTGAGATAAGATCTAAGGAACAGAAAATCCTCCAACTGCTTTTAGAGCAATCTGTGATCAGTTCTTTTTAAAAACCAGTATTAGTTTATTTTTCTTTCAGAGCAACCACAGATGTTCAGATTTGTCTCATTAGTCAGCAGACCTACAATGGGCGTATACTGTGATCATCGACAAATTATGTGGCGTTTTATATAAATGTTATTGCATGCCAATGAAAACTTCAGAGGCAAGCGATATCTGAAGATTGTACATAAACCATTTAAACTGTGAGAGTTTGAAAATTAAGTACTCAAAGAGAGGCCACAAATTTTGAAGCCTTTTTAAGTGGAATTCATCTTGAACTTTCAACTTAGACATGTGTTGACTTTTAAAGAGGGACTTTGGATACACTTATTTATGAATGTACATATTGCATGTTGTTGTAAGAGGTCCATATAAACCTTGACAGAGACATTGGCTAAAAAGTCATCAGACAATCATGAAACTCTGGGGCTTTTTCAGAGCATGGCTGTTTGTTTTGAACCCACTGCTACCCATGTTATCCCTCAGTACTAATCTGGGGGTTGTATGTAATTGTTTTATCTTTCTGTACTTCCTCTAGAGGAGACCAAACCTCACATACTCATGCAGACACAGTATGGTTTTAGAGAGCTTGGATGCTCTAATCCCTTCCCCAAACCCTGTATTGCTCTGTGTAAGCAGAACTGTTCAGTGCTAGGAAATCTGATTTACCCACGTAAATAAATGTATTTTTAAAAATTCCAACAACAAGGTTATAGTTTATGACTACAGGTGGCTGAGACTGCCAGAGTGAAAACAGAAGAGATGCACCTACCAGATAGTGAATCTGTGCTCTGACTGCTGATATTGTGAGAAGACTCCTGCAGAGAGTAAGTGGAGGTTGGGATGGCTGAGGGGCTGATGCTGTTTGCAGACACATAAGGAGAGTTGTAGGAGGAGCTGTAATACTGTGAGTACTGGCTTTGAGGAAAGCTTGGATATGATGAATATTCCTTTGAGGAAAAAAGAAACATCTAACTTCTGTGTATCTGGTTTTATCATATTAATGAGTAAGGCAACACAAAGGCAGTGTAATGCAGGCACCACGTAACGGCTCAGGAATATTTCACTAAAGAACCATGTTTCATTGACTTAGAAAATTACATTTCTGCTTCTCCCAAATATACTCCTGTTTTATTATGATCAACTAATCAACAAGAGGTCAGAAATAAGGTAAGTTCTGCTTTTTCTAAAGAATTTAATTATCATTGCTGACACATTTTGTATTACAGAGTTCAACAACTTTACACAGGAGTGAAGTAGGGCAGCTTTTTGAAAAGGGCTGTCATGGAACACAGTTTCTGTAAGCAACAAATTACCTGAGAAATTATAAGAAGAGAATGAATAATTGGGTGAGGGAAGGAGCAAAACACATTGTATTTTTCCTATGATCAGCAACATTTTCTGATCAAGTATCAGAATAGGTTACAAAAATTAAGAAAAAAAAAGTAACAATTGCTTTGCAAAAACGTTCACAGCTGAGGCTGTCCAGCTATCTCAGCAAGAACTAAATGCTCGAGTGATCAGCCCTGCCTACAGGAAAACAAACTAAAAATACGAGGTGCAAGTCACCTTGGGGAGCTGAGGTATCATGAAACCCTTTGTCTTGATTTTAAGGCTCCCAAGCAAACTTCATACCATTATCCTCATATGTCCTTTTTTTGTGAGAAGCAGGACACTAGAATAGGTTAGAAAACTTCTCTTTGGACAAATAAAACATAATAGGTTTAATTTGTTTCTTTTTGTTTTAATTGCAGCTCCTGCTCTTGTCCATTTATTTGCTTTTTCAAATAGAGAACTGTATTCATGCTTTGGGGATTGTCTTTCAGGAAAAGGTTTTTATTTCCTCAGAAAAGCTGATCAGTATCTAGTATTAAATAAAATTAAATAATAAATAGTATTCAGAAAGACTAAAAGGACTTTCCTCCTTAACTGCTTACATCTTTGTCTGTGACACAGCTATTTCATTAATTTCCAGTCACTAGGGAGCAATCAAGAACAAAGACTCAAGTTGTCATAATAAAAATTAAACTGAAAAAGAAAAAAAAAAAGATAATTTCATTGTTTTCTCTTAAAGAATATCACAAAATAATGAAAACAGCCTAATTACGTTTCCCCTTTTTAGGTAACTGCCATACTTCAATCAAATGCCCTTCTATCAGCATTTACTGACCATGTTTTTAGTCAAAACTGAAGTAATAAAGAAATTGTTCACTGTTGTCATTAAAAACACAAGTTAACAATCACCTTACAAACAAGGAATTGAAATTACTGGCCAACCAAAACACATTTTCTGGGCCAGTGTACTTATTTGTATGGTCCAATCAAGGAAAGACATTTGCTACTGAAAAACATCTGTCTTGTGTACATATGCATACTGTTTATTTATACACACACATTTATCAAGGTATGTGAAGCATGAAGCCCACAGACAGGTGTATTCTCAAAGAAGGAAGCACACAGAAGGCTCAGATGGCTCTATACTCATGGGGGCCTGCCAACGCCTCTTTCACATCGTTCATATTTATTACACAGTGCCAAGACAGCAGATGACAGGATCCTAGAAACAGAGTTCTCTGTAGAGGATGGAAAACATCTGAAAGTTGTAAGATGGCAGAGGAATGATGAAACTCTTGGCACTGCTACAGCAGCACGGCAGAGACTGCCAGGGCATCCTCCTCCTGCAAGGACTGCGCTCTGTGCAAGCGCGTATACTGATACACACATTTAAAATTTACCAAGATACCTGGAAGTCCAGCAAATGGACAGGCCCCAGGAGTACAGCAAAGTGGCATTCAGCAAAATGCATGGCAGTACCTTCCCTAAACACATGTAAACACCATAAAAACCTCTCTGATCTACCAGTCTTCCAAGTGTTGTAAGTAAATGACAAGGTTGTCAATAATAAATGCTGAACCATACCTGATGCACAGCACTGAATCCTGCAGAATTTGTCAGGCCATTTGCTCCCTGGTAAATCCCTGTTGTGCCTAAGAAAAAGAGTATCACAGTCATAAAACACACTAGCAATCAAAGTAAGAGGATATATTAATATAAATAATTTCCAGCAGAAAGTAAAGTACTTGCTCACTAGAAAAAAGTATATCACGAAACTTGATAAATATAGGCTGCAAAGATTTTGGGTTATTACAACCATTATATAGACTAAAACAAACACTTATGAAGCTGGGAAACAAAGCTGGAAACAAGGATTCAACCCAAATTTAAAATTAATTTACTACTTTTTCTAATAAATAAGGGAAGAGTATTTTTTATCATCATCTCCTGTAGGAAAACCCCTCAGACTATGTACACAACCATACACACGCACTCTTTCACGCACAGGTGTGTCCTGGAATCTGTCCTTATGGATCAGGTACCTGGGAATTTTTAGAAAACTGAAATTGTTCTGTGGTTTTGATATCTCAAACATAAGAAAAATATTGCTTAGATTTCTGGAACAGCCCAAGAGGAAAAACATTGCTTCACCCTCGGATATTAGGAAGACAGAGGATGGGCAGATATCTGAGTTTGACATGGTTCTGTCCCAAATGAAGCAGCTGATGTCCAGCCAGGCCTCCTCAGCCGGAGGAACCATTACTGCAAAAATTTTAAGGGTGGAGAAGTAAAGGTTCAGAAAAGATCTACAGGGACAGTCCTCCTTTTCCTCCCAGCAGGGAAGTGGGAGGACAGCTGCAAGCTTCCCATCCCCTGGATCTTGCACCCCTGGCAACTTCTAGCCTTGATTTAACTCCAGTTTATGCTGTTTTCTATTTCAAATGGGTGGAGAAATTCCTCTTGAGCTTGTGTGGTTTGAAGATCATCTATAGCAAAAGTCGTCTCCCAGTGTTTTGCAACAGTGCTCGCTCCAAGGGCTGGCTGTTCATATACAGGAGGTAAAAGCTGGACCATGCCATATTCCATCCTAATGGAAGGCGAGAGGCTCCAAAGAGCACTCAGACCCACTGCTTCCACAGTGAGAGGTATGATTTTGGTGCTGTGTGGCCACAGAGGGCTCTTGTCTGGGTTTCATTTGGTCACTTCAATGTACCACCAGACCAAGCCCTAATCAGGCACTCAACCTTTTTTTCTCATCTGGTTTCTTACCAGGTGAATGGCTTTGAGCAGTGCTGTTTTAACCATATGACTCTTTGCACGTCTTCACGTGGCAACCTTTCTCCAAAGATCCATTTGCTTGTTTTTATTTTAAGACGCCACATTAGCTATGGAACGGACAGCTGAACAAACCCCACTCTGCCAAGTGCAGCTACAAAGCACACACACTGAGAAATAAATCTCAAGCCAAAAAAGAAAAAAGAGGGAGGACTCTGCCCTCCAAAACTAATTTGCTGCTGCATATAGTCTTTAAAAAGAAAAGGGCAGAGAGGGGAAAAAGAGGTCACAGGTAACTGCCATGTACCTGGAGGCTTGGGTCTTGCCAAGCCCCCTGCATATGATGGCTGGGGAGCCGAGAGAGTGCAGGTGGGTTCAGGTGATGCCTCCTCCTGACACTCACCCCTCGGAGGCAACTCTGGGTGGATCAGGATCCAATCCCTCCTCCTCCCCACAACCCATAATGGGGGAGACTGCCCAGGCCAGCATCCCAAAGACAGCAATGCATTCAGCTACTGGCATTTCCCCATCTCCCGCCCATGCTAGGCTTTGCTTGTCTGCAGACTTTTTCAACAAGTCACGAGTATGCAGCAGGATGAATATATTCCTGTGGTAACTAAGCATTTCTCACCACTGTGAAGGGGAGTAATGGAGCCCCAGTGCTTACAGGCAAAAACAACTTTCACAGAACACAAAACAGCTCTTGTACACCAGAGCTCAAAACAATACAGGGGGGAATTTTTGATCTTCCTAAACTGTCATTTAGAAACAATCCATCATCCTTTATTAAAGCTGTCAAGAGGGGGATGAGTTACCTCGAGGGACCCACGCTTTATGTGTAAATTGTGATGAGAACATGTTTACTGCTGTGCTACCTGTACATGATACCATAGCTTCCTAGTTTCCAAACAAACAGAGAGAATTATAAAAAGAAAGAGAGATCTGCACAATTGGAACAAAATTACTCTGAACTTCGCACCAGCTGTGCAAAGCGAGCCTGTCCATGCACACACAGGGCTGGTAAGTGAGAAGGGAGAGCAGAAACATAGAGGTGAGAGGATGGGGAATGACTTGTGCTCCAGAGCTTCTCTCAGTATGTTGTGACCAGACCCTATGTGGTGGACCTTACACTGTGGTTTTGTAGAATATATTTTTGCCACTTTACTGAGCTACCCCAAGTCCAAGTTCAAGTGGCCCTACAGGCTGCTGCAGTCTGGCTCCCTCTGCCCAGGGGATTTTCCAAAGGAAGGACTGTGGTGCAGAGACAGAAACTAAAGTTCCTGATTTTTTACCTGCATATTTAAATACTTGTGAAAGTATTTAAGACTGGTATTTCCTATAACCTGAAGTTCAACAGGCCTGGGAACAGATTTTGGCAACTCGGGCTTTTCACTTATTCTGGCCCCTGTCACTGATTCCTGACCAAGCAGGAGTATCACTTGAGCACAGTTTGTCTGAACTGAGATCAAACACAACTCTCCCATTCTGCTCCTACAGCTTCACACTCAGAGAATGCAACTGCCCCCCCACCCCAGGATACACCTCGAAGCTGCTAAGCTCAGTATCTCTTGGCAGCTCTGTATTGTTATAGCACAATAGTCACTGGTAAGGACACTTGAGAGAACCAAACAACCAAAGCTAGTAAAAATGGAATTTCTTCCCAGCTGAACAAGGAATGAAAAGCTGGGGGGGGGAATAATAAATCAATTATATCATGGAAAAGAAAGTTCTTGAAGATTCAGAAATATTTAATTTCAACATCAACCTTTCCTTATCTACAGCTGTTTCATGGGGACTCCTATAGCCCAGTCCCTGTTTCACTTTACAGGCTAGACTGGAGAGACCATGTTTTTAATGATGCACAATCAGTTCAAATGGAAGGAAAACAAACGAGCACCACAGGCAATGAAAAAGGGGATAAACCCTCTCTCTTCATGAGCAGAGAACGAGGCCTGCTAGTTAGGGTTTCTGTGAGCAGCCTTGTAGAATTCAGCAGTTCAGAACACATACCAGAACTGGCCCCAAATGTTTGCTTTTCCTCCCTAAGTTGTTGATAAGAAATAAACATTTCTGTAGTAAAACTGATTCTGCCAGGTGCAATTTCAGTTCTGCATTAGTAAATTTTACACTCAAAAACCACTGGAAAATTATCAACAGACCCTGCATACTGGCATTATCAATGTAGCCCTACTCCCTATGTAACCATTATTTTCAAATGTTTTCCCAGGTAATAGCACTTCTTGTAATATTTACAGATAGACTGGAATGACATTAAAAAGTGGTACTTTTGTGGAAGGAGGCACACCTAGGAAACCTCTTGGTAAGTAATGTATGTGAGTGCTTGGCCCTCTCCCATTTCGGAGTGGATACTGCCCATTTCCACAGGACTTCTGCTTTCACATATATTGGGCTTTTTTCCTGACCTGTGAAGACAGGGTACTATCTAAAACTGCAGCTGTTTTTAAATTTGCAATACTGTAGATGTTTGAACAAGTGATTTGTTTCTATCTATCTTAGTAGCTCAATGTCAAGTAATTGCATTCAAACTCCTACTTGCAAATCAGAAACAAGCCTAGGATCTCTCTCTCTGGATCTTCTCCATATGGAATATGGTTCACATCTGCATTCAATCAAACCAGTTGCTAAATGTCACAATGCCCTCATTCACAGGTAGCTTAAAGAACATTTAGCTGGTAATAAAACAATCTGGACTCTAGAGAAAGATAGGTCTTCAGATGTATGGTACTGTAAATGTTCCTGTAAAGTATGTATATCACAAACACACTTGCATGAAAAGACACCGCACAAAAGGCGAGCACATGCCGCACATATTCAGTGCCACAACTTTTCTTTGATAAGTAGATGTGCTCCTTCTCTCTATGAGTGTCCAAGGGCAACATGTATAGAGAAACTCTTTGTGAGCTGATTAATGGTATATTCCTGTTCTCATACAGATGGATTTCATTTGCTATTTTCCCGTTTTTAATTCAAGTATTTTAAAATCTATGACATGGTCAATGATAATGTCAATGCCGTGTGATCTTGACTGTGCTCCTGCAAAAATTTTCATGCCAACTCTTCCTTCCCCTCAGCTTCTTCCTTTCTGTCTTTCAGTCACTGCAGTAACAGGCAGTGTTGCTTACCTTCCTTTCCAGGCAAGAGCAAGTAAAGAAAATAAGGGAGTATTCAAGGTTATTTTCAGTACCTTCAGAACTAAGCTCTGGCATTGCTAAAAAAAGTTTTCTTTCAGCTTATGGATACACAGTATGACATAGGAATATTGGTGTCTTTGGGAGTAGTGATTACAGAGACAGGATGGACCTGTGGTATGGTTCAGATCAATAACACAGCAAGCTCCCTTCGAAAATCAAATTTGTGTCCTTGCATTTCACAGGTCAGAGGGGCTCTGGCATCAGGGAGATGTCCTCCAAGTCTCCTGTGCTTCTCAAAAGAGAATAAGCTGCTATATTTAGAAGAACAGAGGGTATGCACTTCCAATATTCAATGAAATACTCAACCATCAGAGAAGGAGACAGCCAACTTCAACATGGGTGGACAGCAGGGCATTTATCACAGCTCTCTGGGTAGCCAGCAGCAATTTTGAGTCCAAGAACACCCAAAGATGGAACACTAGGCTGAGATGAGGGTTTTCAGAGCGTGGCTACCATGGGCACTTCTGAATATGCTTGAAATAGAACAATGAAGCTTAGATCCAAGCATTTCCTTTAACTTGCAGATGAATCACACAGCGGTTCCAGGGAGAGTTCTCTCAAAGGATTATTTGATCACTGAGCATGAATAAAATAAATGCCTACAGGGTTCAGCTGAACTGCATGGTATTTTACAAGCTTGCATATAATGGCTTGTGTATTCTTACATCAGCAAGCTGTTTTCCTACAGGAAACAATGTTGACTGTGAGTGATGCAAGGAATGGCCTTAATCTAACTCCCAGCAGAGTGTACATTACTCTATGCTATGAGGAACATCTGGCTGAAGACTTGCATGGTCATTCAGAAAGGTTCTTTGCAGTGCTTTAGCTCTTTGACAAGCTAATGTTTCCTGCAGTAAATATTGCCTTCTTAAGCTGCTACTTTTTTAGTGAGAGGTTAAGCACTCATCAAAATTACCTCCCACCAGCTATACTCCAGTGCCTTGTAAGGTTCCAAATCCTACAACATCTGCCTGCATTTATTGGGCAAGAAAACTCATAAAATGTTGCACGGCTGTCAGCTGTAGAGGTATTTCAAGACTATCTGACCTGTTAAAGGAGAAGGAAAACTCAACCCATATGTACTTTGCAGCATATTGCTCAACTGTTTGCTATTAGGCATAATGAACCCTTCCCCAAAAACAGTCTTGCATTTCTGTCTGGAAGGGCTCAGACAGTATAGGGAAGAGCATGCTGTGTTAACCTAGATGAAAAGCAGGATTCTACAATGTTACAGCACTTGACATCACCAGTGTCTATTAAAGGACATTGCTCCCAGAAGCATATGAACACCTCCTGCAGATAATACTCACCAATACACAACCCATTTAAAATATGTCCATTTGTCTCCCACTGCAATCCCATGCAGTCCTGCTAGCCTGACCAGGTGTTTGAGGGCACTTGGAATGGTGATATAAAACACATTTTATAGTACAGCTCTTCTGAGTCAAAGCTCTTCCCCTGCTGCCTGCTTCTGGGAGTACTCAACCCACAGAGCCTCAAAGAGCTTTAACAAGTGATGATCGGAGCAGTTTTAAGGGCCTGCCTTTTACCATCCTTTTGAGCCTGGTCACCTGTACAGCTCAGTCTAGCTCAACAATGGTGTTGAAAGTGCTGGGATGGTTTATATTTACTCTCAGGATTTGAAACATGGGAAAGCAATTAAATTTTATTACATTTTGAGAAAGTGTTCCTTTTAACCACTCCTATCAAATGATGCTGCAGCTATAGAAGAAAATCACACTGGATTGTCTTCAAAAACAAATCACAAGGAAATATTTTAGTCCAAAAGTGAACACCCTTACAACAATGATGCAGACTGTTTCTGTGCAATCCCTTGTTGAAAAAACGACCAGCAAAACTGACTTTATTTGGGTGACTCTAGAGACACCAAAGTTTAAAGATTTCTCCAGCTGCAGTTCTATCCTGGACACAGTCGTCCACTGATAGATAACAAGACATGAGAAAGGAAAGCTGGATTTGCCATCTCTAGTGCTGTTTAGTGACTATGAGGTTCCAGTTCCCAGGTCAGCATTAAAATCTAACTAGCCCTGCAACGTCTGCTGTCATGCCACTGGGGATAAAAATCTGGCCTGTGAGCACAGCCAAGTGTTTAGCAATTCCCTTCCCCTTGAGCAAGGTGAATGTCTAAATACCAATAGAAAAGAAGAAAGTGATCTGACCAGCATGTCTCCAATCTTTGATCCATCACTTAGGATCATGGTAACTCTCTACTGAACACTCCACAGACAGACATTTGCCCCAAGGCTTTTCCAGCCCTGCTATGAACCGCTTCAGTACTGCACTGTTTCCAGGAAAAAAACCACAACAGTGGCTAACAGTGGGTGCTCAGAGAAATGTATAGGAAACAGGACAAAAGCAGAGTGATTTCTGCCCTAATACTGCCTTGTCAGTTTCAATTAATTGGCCAGTTAGACTTTCTAAGCCAAGTTTATATCCTCTTCTTTTTATCTTTAATAACTGTCAATGGACTCTTCTTCAGACAGTGCAGGTATTCTCGTAGCTCTAGAGGTCACAGTATTGTAGGGCAGAAGTTTCAGCGTTTAAACCCTGCCGACATAAATAGAAAGTGCATCCAAATTACATATAAAAAAGCCTGTGCAAGAGCATTATCCAGTGCCAGCACAGCAGTTAAGAAACCCCTGAGCCACACAGCCTGTGCTAACTGAAGCAGGGTCAGACCTTATTTGTCCACAAACACCACCACAGTCTTTGATCTTTGACTGCATTCTATTTTTTCCACCAGAGCACTACTTCACACAGTGCCTGGAAATGAGATACAACAAAAACTGGTACAAATACTGCACCAGCATCACGACTCTGGTGCTTCCTGACTTTCAAGTGCTTGACTATGCAGGTATGATGTTTCTTGATACAGACTTTCATATGTAATTTACACCAGCTCTTCTATTGCCTTCTAGATATTTTCAGGAAAACATTATTAGGTATACTGAATCAATTATTCAGTAAAGCTTCTATAACATTTTAGCATATTCTATGCCAACCGCACTATAAGCTGAATAATCAAGGCCAAGTTAATAATTTCCCAAGCTGTTACCATCCTAAGCTTTTTTCTTTTTTTTTGACATCCTACAAAAGTGATGAAAATAAGATCCACAAGCAGAAGTCTCTGTGACTATTTTCTATGCTGATTTTGCTTATTAACCCATGTTTTGAGTATTCTATCTGACCTCCACAAAGTTTCCAAGATAGCCAAGTAGCATCTTAGGGAAACACCACTCCTTTCTTCTCTGTTGGCTCCCACTTCCTCATCATACCACACAGATACTGTATTTTCTTTATCCAGTCCCTTCACTACTGCCCCCCTACCTTATTGCTTCTCTCTCATCCATGACTGTCATGTCTGCTTCCATCTCCCCTATGCTATCCTCTGCCAGCCTGATGACAGCCAAACAAAACTCTCAAGCTTCTTCCCACACTGCTCTTCACGCTGAGGAAAGAATTCCTCCTAAATATTTGCAAAACTAACTCATTTTCTGCAATTCCTCCAAAACTTCTGACACTGGCTAGGAAGCCGAAATGCTTATGTTACTGCTTCTAAAGCAGATTGGTATTATCATTCTTCCTTTATACTTTTCCTAACTCTTTATCTACCCTAATCCATGAGGCTTATAGTTGCAGCAGTGATTTACAAACAGCATCACCACCACCACTGGGCAGCACTCACACATTTTGTTTCAGTGTGAATACCCAGACAGCCAGGATATAAAGTCTGATCTTTTCTACAGGACAACTACGGAATTTTATCCAACACTTCCTGCAGTAAAACAATGACTTGTCTTACACTAAAACACATCCTTCTGAAACTACCTGTAGTAGTTGTAAAGCACAGAGACTTGGACAGGCACACTGAAATGCAGGAAACAGGCCAGAAGAATGAAGCCTCGTGAAGTGGAAGCCAGCTCTTCACTGCAGGCGGCTGGGTGTGGGCAGAGCCCTCCTCCACACAACCCTCTAGTGAAACCTTCTCTTAAGCACCTCAGCAGACAGCAGATGCGAGATACCTCCAAAGTAAGTACCCTGTTTCAGACAAAATTCCTGGTTTTGGCTGTACCACCATCATCTCTACAGCTAATATATCGTTGCTATTACTTCTGAGTTTCCAAGGGTGCTTTTCAACCATGAGAATCTGTGTCCCCACACAAGCTTTAAGTCTTATCACAAACCCTGGTGTTTCTCAGGGACAAAACCACTGACAGTAAACTCCTGATGAGCCCAGACAGAGCAGGAGTTACAGATGATTTGTCAGCTCACTTCTCTATTGCAAACACACATTTGTTCCCCTAGCTTCAGGACCATCCACCCTACTGTCTACTCCTTCCAAAAGCACACCCTCTTCCCAAGGCCCTCCTTGTTTAATAACGACCAAGGAATGAGTTCTGAACAGAACCTCAAAAAAGCAGTAAATGGGAAAAGTTAGAGCAGTGCTTTCTCCTTGGGTACCAGTAGCACAGATCCTTGCAGCTTACAGTGCATCACTGTCAACACCTTTGCCTCTCCCCTTGACTTCCCTCTCCTGTAAGACAGCTCATTTTAAAACAAAGTAAATGTAGCATGGTCAGCCCCTGGTGTTTAAAAATCTTTGAAAGGGAGACTGTGCTGTTATTCTGAGGAACCTTGTATTTACACTGCAAAAAGTGAGGTCTGACCCCTCCTGAAGAGAGGCCTCTCCCTGCTGAACTCACCACAGAGTGGAGCACAGCTTTGCTGCCACAGTTTTAGACTGCAACTAATGCAAACCAGCTGTGAAGCACAAGCTTTTGAAAGAGACTACTCATTTTCTACTGAGGTTTTAATTTTATGAATCTAAGACATCTGAGTGACAGCTTGCTGAGAACATGCTTTCGCTCTCCTTTATTTTCTGGGACTTCAGATGGATTCACTATCTGTATGCCAAAGTGTGATCCACATTTCTCAAGCGTGGATTGAAATTTCCCCTTCTCACACATTTCATCACTAAGTACTTAAAGAATCAAGCTTAAAATTAAACATGCCACTTCCTTTGCAAAATTCCTGCATGCAGAGCTAACTACTCATGCCACATCGATATTTATGGGCTCATATTAAATATGTAAGACACACTGGCACACAACTGCAAGAAATTCAGGCATCTTGTGGAAAAAAAAACCTGTCTAGATCATCCAGATATTAACAAGAGCCAAAATGTTTCCAGCATAAGAAAATATTTCAATTGATTAAATATTCAGATTTTACTTGGTCTCAGGTCAGAAAAACAATTCATAAGCAATTCATTCCACAAACAAAAGCAATATATATAATTAGTCCATTTCAAATCAGCATTGCACGACAGGAACGCTGCCTTCTATTCACACATTATTTGACAGCTGATCAGAATGGACTTTACAAAGAAAACAAATGCTCAGCAGTAGCAAAAGAATTTCACTGTGTAGGTCTTTGGCCCCAAATTTATGTCTGTACTGAATTCAATACTGCCTTGCAATTCCTTGGCAAAGGGAAGTTATCCCTGTTACATAACTGATTTTTCCTTTGTAATGTAAAAAGTATTTTGTGGGTAGATGGATTTGGATATTTAAAAAAAAAAAAAAGTGGTCAAATTTTTCCTGCTCGATGATGGTATCTGCAGTGGTCTTTGGCCTCAGTTTTAACTGTTGTGCAAGTTCATAGTTTCATACCAGCTGTCATTTTAGCAATAATAACTGAAGAGCAAGGCATTGTCTAGGAATTAATGACAAGCTGAGAAGAGATGGCCTGATGTGCAATAAAGGGGTACCCCATGCTCATGCGACCACAGGAAGTGCTCTGTAAGCCGGCTGCTATTGCTCTCTCCGCATAGCTGATGGTTTTCTCTGTTAGCTAATGTGCTGGCACAAATTTCTCTTTGTATTTTACATTGCTCATTAAATGATAAGTTTCTTATATTCCAAAGATTTCTCCCCCACTCTCAGCAACAACAAGCAGTTTCCTCCACTGCCAGTTAAGACAGTAAGCTCTTTAGGGCCGAAGCTGAATATAATCTGTGTGTCTTATGTTCAACTTCTTTTACTGAATAATAATTTTACCAAAAGCCTGAGCAAATCACTGAACTGCTGAATTGTCAGAAAATGTAAACTTAGAAAAATCTGTGCTAAAAAGTACAATATACTTCTAATACCTAGCCTAGGATGTTGTTTAGGGATTTGGTGCTGTAACTGTACACTTGCATGAGGATTGATTAAGAAATCAATCTTGATTGATGTCTTATAGATCTTGAAGCGACATTTCTTTACCATCATTACAAATTTGTCACTTTAAAGACAAAAATCCAACATAAGCTGTTGCCTCCTCTTCTGATTCATGTCTCTAAAAATGAATGCCATCCCCAGATTGGTCACATGCATATTTCAAATATCTTTGCTTCATTATAAAACAAATTAATTTTGTACATGCACTAATGACACAAAATAACACTATATACAGCACTGGTTAAAAAAAAAAAGGGAGAGAAAAAGTCTCTCCTTCAGAGTAAGTAAGTGAATAGCAGATTTCAGTCTAATTGAATGTTACTCAAAGTCTGATGATACATCATCACATCCACTGTTACACAGCAATTAGAATCATTACTTCAATCTATAGTACCTTTGTGATATAACTTCATGTCATTTTTATGAGCTATGGAACTTGCCAATCTCATCTCTTATATTTATATATGTGTGTGACATACTGCATTAGCTATTTGGCTTACAAACTGTTCCACATTTAATTTATTTTCATGCTAGGGAAGCATGAAAATAGATTTCCCCTTCTGGCTGGCTGTAAAATAGGGTTCTTTTCATTTAGATTCTTAATGACCAAAAGAACATTCTATCCTCATTCTTGCTTTTTAATGGATTCTGTTCTCACTCAAGAAGCAGGATACAGTTGATAATTGGAATTATAGCTGAAAAGCTGAATGCTACCCCATTACACCTGCATCATCTGTGCAAAACAATGCAAACGAACAGGATTAAGAGACAGCAGAATCTGGCTTCAGAAGTACCATGTTAGTGACAACAGTCATCAGGGAGGTGAGGCTGCAACCTGACACATGTCCCAGCCAGAGGTAGTGCTGGTACCAAAGAAACATGAGAGCAAGTAAACTTGCACCGCTAAGTCGGCACTTACTGAAGGAGAACATTTGTCCTAGAGCCCTGTGAGACAAAGTGTTTGTCACCCAAGAGGTCATTTATTCCTTGGTGGTTGGTGTAACACACTTACAATGGGTGTCTATTCGCTGGCTGGACATTGTCTTGGATTAGAAGACAAGAGCTTGGCTCTTTAAGTCTTCCTGAAATTTGATTTTATAAAAACACATAAATAAAAATTAGCCCTTTTCAGCTGGTCTAGCCCATCACCCAGAGTCCCTGCCTGGGTGAGCAAAGGGATGCCCAAAAGGACTGATGTGAACTTAGCAAAAGTCTCAATGGTCCTGGAGCTGGGTGACATGGAGAGTTTCTTGCATCAGGGAGACAGAGTGATCACCTCCCCACCCCCAAGTGCTGTGGCGTGGGAAAACACTGAGCACACATTCCTCGGTAGCACTCAGCACAGGAAGGCTCCTGGCTTCTCACTCAAACCTTTCACTAGCACTCAGCAAGGTAAATAAACTGTATGGTCAGGGAGCTTCAGACTGTTCCTCTCATGAGTAAGGAGAAGGGTGGAAATACTTGTTTACAACAGGAAGACACATTTCTTCCTGCTCCCTTTGCCTTGAAGTAAGCACCTGCCACTTGCAGAAACTGTTTTTTCTCTGTTTTCTTTTGCTTTAAAGGCTTAGTGAGCTGGCTGAAATTATCTTCCTGGCATAAAAATCTGAAAAGAAGTGATTTCACCTAATACCACAGCATTGCCCTAGGGAACATCATCTGAAAGGACACTGGACACATTCATGCTCATAAAGAAATGCATGAAGCTCCTCCCAGCCTGTTTTGGTACAACACATGGTCGTGCCACTACTGTTTGCAAGTGTAACATTTTCCAGTGCTGATGCAGAGAAGTAGCTTAACTAAACCTTCTGATTGGCAAAAGTGCCATCTTAAAAACTTCAGTCCCAAGTGAGTCAAGAGTTTGCCTTCTCAAACAGCTCAGATTCTTCTAAGCTAACACAAAGCATGTGAGCAAGCTGTGTTCTGGGGAAACAAAAACCATCAGAAACCTGGACAGTAATAGAGTGATCTTCCAAGGAAGCAAAAGAAAATGCCAGCACTCTGTCAATAGTGGTCTTACAGCTGAAAGTACCTAATCACAGAGCATTTAGTCAGGAGGCAGCATGGCTGCTATTGCTCCAGGAGAACATAGCCCTGGCACTTCAGCCTATCAGTGAAGCACTGACACTCCAGCACCTCCAACTGCTGGTAACCACAAGTCACAGTTTTATTGAAAAGAGAGGACTTCCACTGCTGACAGTGTAAAACAACCAAAGAAATAAAATACCATGCTAGAAATGGGCTAAAGGAAATCCCAAATGGAATTCCACCATTTTCATTTACTTTACACTTCTTGGCAATTCAAATTTAAACCCTTTCATTACTTTCTTGGAGTTGGCAATTCAACATTCAATCTCCTGAGAGTTGGTGTTTCATACAACTTCTCTAATGGAATGACCAGAAAAGATCTTTAAGTTTTATTTTTAGAAATAAAAGTATATTTTGGCCTTCCTGGTTGTACAACAAAACAAAATGTTATAAAGCTACAAGCACAAGGTATTGTCTTTGAAACCTTAAGAAAACCCAACTGATTATTTTATAATCAATTATTATCCTGACAACAATAAAAGTTAATCTAAATGTACTAAATCTTAGCTCAGTAACCTTGAGGAAAAACCAGCTGCTTTCAGCTCTGCTCTTCTGAACCTCACCTCAGTAGTATGTAGGTAATTAATGATGTTGCTACTTTGGGAGTTAAAACAGACAGATGTATCTCAGCAGGTATGAGTTATGTCTTAACAGTAAAAAAATGTTTTTTAGTATCAAGGTATCAGCTTTAAAAACAAAACAAAACAAAATCCACCTCCCCCCCAAAAAAAACCAAACCCCCAAACCAGTGGAGAGAATATACAGCAATTTAACCACAGAGCAGTTTGCTCAGGACAGCACAGGGTGGAAGCATAATGCTAACATGAGTGTTTGCATGAAGTGTAAAACCACCTTTGTTTTGCTTCCATTCAGAATCTAGGAATTCATACTAACACAACAATCCCAAGTATGCAGTCACAAAATTAATTTTACAAAAGAAAGCAGTTTCTGCAGAAAGGCAAAGCTTATATTGATCATATGTGAAGCTTTGCTAGGGTATACTACTGCTAAACCCAGTCCCTCAGCCAGAAATTAATTCCTTGATGCACAAAACAGATCTACGAAGACTTACCTCCTTCCCTATCCTGACTGCCTACACATAAGCTTTTTGCTGTAAGTGCAAAAGAAGAAGAATTGGTCTAATATGTGGTACATAACTCTGACTTCTCAGAGCTCATCCTGCAGGCACCAAGCTGTACTCACCATGCATCTGGTACGTGTACGGTGCTTGTCCGGCGGCTGGGGTACTGAAGCTGGATCCATAGCTAAGAAACCCACTCTGTCCTGGGGAATGGCTCAGGCTGTCCTCTGTTTTGATGCCTTTGGGGCACATAGTAGGAACCAAGAGCACAACATGAGTGTTTGTCATATAAAGGTGTAAAAAAGCAAGTTTAAGCAAGTTTAGGAATTAATAATTTTACAGTTAGATTTTAACATAATAAACTTTTTATCCTACACTTTTTTTTTTTTTAGTTATTTGCATTACCTGAACAGGTCTTTTAAATAATAGAGTCAGGTAACTTCATCACAAATAATATTTGAGTCAGCTACATCCTGTATCCACACCTGAATGAACTTTTGCTAAGATGGGGAAACAATAATGAAAAATAGTGTTTTCAAAAACAATTTCTGAACAAATAGTTTTGTTTTAGAATTAAATGAACTCATTGACTCATTAATTTAGTGAACGGTTATCAGATGCAAGCAATGATTAACAAAGCAACAGGATCTTCAGCAAAATAACCTCAAGATTTCTGTTCTCAACAGAGTTATCTTTTACTTGCATATATTTTCAGCAATATCAAAATATTTATTGGCAAGTTATCATCTATTCAGTGAGATCTAACATACAGTTCAGGAACCACAGGTAAGCCCTGAAGTCACAAAAATCTTTTCATTACTAAAATCAGGCAATTAGACTGACAATTTACAGAGGGAACAGCAACAGCTGAATTAAACATTGCAAGATGAAACCTTTGCTGGTAGTGAGAAAGCCTGATATTTTATTCTGAGATGCTGCTGAGATTGTACAGCTGTATTATTAAAATAAACAGCTGAAAGGTGTGTCTTATTATGAACCCTTTGGGCGTGATCCTTCCCTCCTTTGCATGCTTATTTGCACAAAACAAAAAAAGGCCATTGGACACTCCCTGAGCACTGGGACTAAACAAAGACCCTGTTGATGTTCTGGTCTTGGATTTATACACTTCCCAGCCTGTTGTCATCTTTTAGCACTTGTAGGCAAACTTGCCAAAAGACAAGTCGAATTCACACGCCTTTCACCAAACATGCTGTTTTCTAGTTTAATGGCTCTTAAAAGCAACAAGTCTGAATTTGCTCAGGCTGGGAATAAGTTCTCCCAGATAATGTTTTCTCTAATAAAAACAACTTCTTTTAGCTTTAGGTGAGAATAGCTGTGATGCAACTTGAGCACAAATTAGCAAAAAGATGACAATGCCTCGCTGTGAAAAGCACAAAGTTTATTTGGACAGTGAATGAACATATGTTGGTGCAAGCCTCCAGCTCCACTACTGCCGAGGAAGCAAAGGGATTTGTAAGTGTGCACAGAGAAGCGCTTTTCATAAGATCCCATGCCTTTCAATTACATCAGCACTCCGCATGCAAGCACTCAACCTACCCCAGTTACAATTAATCTTCAGTGAATGGGGCTTTTTGGAAGTCTAAAAATTGTTGTAAGACAGCAAAATAACTTAGCACCAAATTAATTTCCACACAATGTTCTGTTTTGTCTAGAAACTGGCCGAGTTTTATTTTTGTGCCTAAAAACAATACTGCTTCATTGTTCTTGGTTGTCAGCCAGGTGGAGTTTTTCATATGCTGTGTTGAGTATCTTAGAGAGGTTATATGGGCTGGGGGAGGGAAATCACTGTTCAAGGATGCTAAGAGGTCATCTGCAGGATTTATAAGCAGCATATGGGCCTGACACATGTATGCCCTAAAGACTCTAGGCAGTAGCAAATGGCTCTACTTTCACCTGCTCTAACAGGACAACTGTTCAGAGTTTGCCTTGGAAATCAGCCAGCTGATGCAAACACACAAGTAGCTCCAGGAAAGGGTCTCAAAATATTCCTCTCATCATCCTGGTAGAGCTTTGGCTCTGCCAAGCCCATTTCCCCGGCCTTCCAGACCGTTGCATTGAATTTCCCTTCAGTAAAATCCTTGTCAATGGCTGTATAAAAGCTTCTTGTTGGGAAGGGATAGTGTATTTGCCAAGCAAACAAAGGTGTTTAGGAGCACAAGAGAAAACAGGAGTGGAAGCAGAACTATGAAGCCATTTTAATGCTTCAACACAACACCCACAGGATCAGCTTGGAATAAGAAGCCCAAAGCTTTCTGTTCAAGAGCTGCACCTAAGCAAGAGCAGTATCCCTTTGGTCTTTAGGAGTGGAAAGAACATCCCAGCTCCCTCAAGAGCTTGGTATTTCCACGCAGAGCTTGAGGACACTTAACACTTGGTTTACCAGGCATTCCCCTGTCAGGAGTACTGTTTTAATTAGTCCCCTGCCTGAATCCTCCAGCTGCTCCTGCCCAGCACCATCTCCCCACAGCTGCTGGCAAGGCTGCACAGGAAAGCAGGGAACAAAGCTGACTAGGGTTAGAAATGCTTGCTGCACCTACAGCTTACAACTGTCCATTTAAATATGAACCATCTTCCAAAACCAAAGTACTCTGTATTGTTCTACCCATGCCTTATTCTGCTCTGTCTTCATTCTTCCGTAATAATATACGAGAAGTTTTTCTTAAAGTAGCTTGTACCATTGAAACTACAGGGGGAATCAAGGAAGGCAAAGTGTAGTTTACCTTAATATCATATTTACTGCAAGAGACTTTGTCTTGGCAGTGAGTCATGGGAACACTCACCAGCTGCTACTACTAAGTGGCACATCCTACTACTGAACCTGAGTTTCTCATGCTGTCTTATATCCTACTAATGACTGGCTCCAAACTTACCTAGCTTGTAAGATCATAACCCAGGATATCAAGAGTTCAAAGTAATCCCAACATTTTTAACCAAGTCAGATTTTCCTCTAAGCCTAAGAAGAGAACATTGCCAAGGCAGAAATGACCTTTCATTCTAAAGCTTAAGACTTCAAATATATTTTTCTAGGAGCAAGAGGAAGATGTCCTCAAAAGTAACATGATGTCAGAGTACTCACTGTAGGAGGGTATGCCGTAGGGCTGCCCCGGAGGAGGATAGGCAGTGTATGCAGCAGCCTGCTGGATCCCCGCACTGTACTGAGTCTGTCCGTACGTTGCCATTGTTGGGAAAGATGGGACTGTCACTATGTGGGGGTAGTGTCTATTCAGAACAAGAGAACAGAAGGTCTAAGGCAATAGTTACTGTACATGATCTTCTAGAGCACATGTGGAACACTTGTAGACATTTTGATAAATTAACACCCAAAGTATGATGGTGAGTATTTTGAGAACTCAGAAGTGACTGGACTGGGGGTAAAAGTTTGTTTCAGTGTTTGGCTCCTGATATGAGCTATTAAGATTAACCTATTTAAATGCCTGGGGACTTTAAGACTGTGCAAAATACATGCAAGTTAAAAAAATAAAATAAAATCAACACTCTGGTTTTTCATGTTTCATTTTGAGTTTGCCAAATAAGTAAGTGTCATGGGAAGCCTCTGACATTTCAACATATCCCTCTGTGGTCACTCATAAACACAACAATATTCAAACTGATAAGGTTTAAATTCCCAGGGGTGCAAAACTACAGTACACAGTACCTCAAACCTTCTTTCACTCCATATCTAATAAGATTAAGAACCAGTTACTTCATTGGGCCAGACACATGCAGGGGAACAGGTGGATGGGCTTAAGACAAATGCTTTTTAAGGTGACAGAAGTCTGCACAAAATGGCTGTTCACATGATTTATAAATTACAGCACTTGGCACAAGCACTCACTTTGTGGAGTACAGATGGAGAGGACACTGCGGTGCTGATTTGCTGCTGCCTGGAAAAAAAATTGAAGGGTCTTAGATTTTCATCATGTTCTGTTCTGTGGCCAAGCTGATATCACTGTTTTAGCACTGCTCATTTGAGAAAAATATACAGGAATTAGAAATTTTAATGAATCTCCACAAACTGAAGTAGGTAAGAAAGTTATTCTCCACTTAACAGCAAATATAGACTTAGTTTTTTCACTAAGAGTGATACTGATTGATTGAGCTACCAGTTTCTTCTTCTCGTGGGACTGATATCAATCACAAGGCTGGGCTTTGGTGGGATGACTCATATGCTAAAGGCTATAAAAGCAACTACTGTGATTATTGAAGTGATTTAAGCTCACTGCACTTTTTGCCCTTTTGCTTTTTTTGATACTCTCCTAGATCATGACTCACTTTCTCTAATGTTCATTAAAATACATCAAAACAAAATAAATATTAAAAATACAACATTGTAAATCTCCTTACTCTTGAATTTTTTGAGTTAACTATAACCTACCTTATTGATCTGCTAGCAATCAAAATAAACCAGCAGAAAATGTATCACATAGGTTATAGATACAGGATGCCTTCCAATATACCAAACAGTTGTATCTTGCAACACTACCAAAGAAAAATGTGCCATTATCTTTATTTCGAGATAAATTTAGGCTTAAATCATTAAAATTTAAAAAAACCTAAACAAAAACCTGCAAGTTGCCTGCAAGTTGTACTGAAAACATCACACCTAAATGCCCCTATGAGTATTTTGAAGGTTGCCTCCATAATGTTATCCAAATTTTGCTTCTTAGTTCCTGGCTGGAGCTGTTAGATGCTGTTACAACATCTAACAAATAAATGACAAAACACCCTCACAATCATCAATTACAAGATTGGGCACAACAGATTCAGCTTCTCTATCTGCTGGCTGCATCAACGAACACATCAGACTAATTGCACACAGCTTCTCCATGCAGGGAGAACAACAAGTATCACCTTGCCTGCTGATGGCAGCATCACCACCCTTGACATGGACTGCTGGCATCTACAGCGAAGTGTTACATGGGGTAGGAAACATCACCCAATCTCATGCAGAAGATGGTCTCTCAACTGCAGGTGCACATGCTGGGTGGAAGGGGAGATTCCTGAAGTGCCCCCAGTGCATATACACTGCTACTGCCAGGCAGGAAACACCTGCAGTGCTCTCCCATGCATCAACAGGGAGGTACTCGGAATGCCACGGACTGGTTATGTGCAGTATGAAGTTGTCCAAAACAGCACCAGTTTGTTTGTAAGATGGTGAACTAGACAATGCTTTCCTGTGCCACACCCCTCTCATTGCACCCCCTCCACAAGAAATTCAAGCCTCATGTTCTTTCTGATCCCACCTCTCCTAAGCTGTCCCCTAGTTCTGCCACAGCTCTCCCTCTGGCTGAGTACATCCCCAGAACACTGCAGAGGGCAAGTATCACAGCCACGGTCCCCGTCTGTCCTCTTCCAGGGTCCCCTGCAGACACTGTGTGCTCTGAGCACAGACCTGTTTGAAAAGCACTGCTCAGGAAGGAGGAGAGTGTGCCAGAGGAGGGGCTGTGCAATGTGGATAACAGTGACATATTTCCCAAGCAACAGGCAGAGAGGTCATTTAAAAAAAAAAAAAAAAAAAAAAGATAAAAGTTAGTGTTAACCAAATGTATTTATTCATTTACAACAGATATAGCAAAAAAGATTGTTTTTAAATCCAAAGCTGGGCTTACCTGACTCACCTTCAAACTCACTGTGAAAAATTTGCTTTGACTTACCTGAAAAAAAAACAGTTTAGAAAATAAGATTTTTAGATTGTGAAAACAAAAACTATACCATTTCTGCCACACTGTTCCTCATTACCAAACAGAACTGCATTGAAGAAATATATGTTTTTTAGATTTCATTAATTTAATTCATAATATTTTTTATATCTGAAAAATAGCAGAACAGACAGCTTGAGCATAAGCTTAATTTCTTTTCTATTTGAAAAATACTACATCTTCCAATTTTTTATTTTTGAAAGAGTACAGAGTAAATACACTTGTCAAGAATGCCAAGTGGGGATTTACTGTGTGTGAATATGCAGTACGCTACTGTCACTGCCAAAAAAAGGGCAAGTTAAACCTACGTGTGTTTCTACCCAAAAGTGTAGGACTACAGGCAAAAAGTGCCTTTGAAAATTATACTGATATAATTGCACATCTCATGATAAGCACCCACAAAAATAGCAGGCCAGACATCTATGTGGACATCTACAGAAGTATTGTGACTAGATTTGCTAAAATTAAAATACAGAGCATACATTTGTGTGCATTTATTGCATTAAAAGCTCTGTCAGTCTTAGACTTGCAAACAACTATTTTCCTGCTCTTCAAATTAAAAAGAAGTGTTTGCAAGGGAAAGAGCATAATCTTGGTAGCAGAGAGGACCATTCTGGAGAAAAATAACCATAATATTTCTGTAAGAAATCTATCAACATGAGCTGTCACTAGCAAACCGGTGTCCAACAGTACAAGTGAGTGCTATGTTGGCTCTTATTTTATATCACATAATAACAAATAGTTCCTGCACCAAGAAGTTTACAAGATGATGTATTTAAAAATCATTTCTAGCTCTAATCTTTTCTGCAAACACGTACATTTAAAAGGATGTTTCCTTTAGATTTTTATCCCTTCAACTGCTCTTGTAAATAGACAGTCATTATGTACGTGATTTAATCACGCAATTCCTAATGCCTTAGCAAACATGCAAGTAAAACACCTCCTTGGCTTCTAAGAGCCCATCAACGAAGGGTTAAACATATTACTAAAACATAATAGCCAGTGCCTTTTGCTAACTCCCCTCCAACAGGAAGGCTGACAGATCCTGACCGCAGCAAACAATAGCTGGGATTGTACTAGCAAGAACTAGTTCAGCTGCATCACTTGCCAATAATTTTTTTAGCAGATTTAACATTCTTCTGTTTCCTTCACTTGAACAGTTTGATGGGGGGGAAGGAGGAGAAGAGCAGATAAATTTCCATCAGAGCCTCAACCACTGAAAGAATTTGTCCTTGGTACCTGCCAAATGTGAAACTCCAGACCAGAGGCCAGCAGGGCTAACCATTTGGAGATGACAGCAATGATCTCAGAGCGATGCAAACTGGGGCATGGGGCTGCTTGGGCAAAATGTTTTCTGGCTGCACAATACATTGTTGGGCCTGGGAGCCCCCGTGCTCCCCACCCCAACAGCAGCAGCACAGGGCTCATGTTCCTGCCACCACTGGGGTTCTAGTGGGGTACAAACAAAAACTACCAGCTCTACACAAAATGTTTTATACCTGTAATCATTCCAGTGGAGCAAACGTATACACACACGTGTGCATCCGTGTGCACCTACTATGCACAGATACATATCTACATATATAACTTTTCAATTCCATTTGCATCCAAACCGTTACTGAACTAAAGGATTCAGCCACAACTGAAGCATCTCCAAAAAAAAAACAAAAAACAAAAAACAAAAAAAACAACCCCCCTCAAAAATCCCAGTTGCTCACTATACTGTAGAACTAATTGGCCACATGTAAGGCCTCTGCTTCGGACAGTTCTGTTTGGTTACAAATATATATACACACATTATGGTAAAGCCAGTAAACAGTAAGCAAAAGAGGCAGCCTACCTTCTATGTCATCTGGAGCTGTGGCATAAATGTTAGAAAGGTTAAGCTTCAGTCTGTCAGGGCACTCTCTATTTACAGTCAGGCTGGGTGATATCACTAGATCTAGCATTTCCTTATACCTGAAGGAAAACAAAGGAAAAATATAATTTATTCGTTAATTATGCATGCTTACTAATGATTCAATTTTTTTCCCTAAGAGTATAAATATTAAAGCTGATTACCTAAACCCAGGCTTCATATAAATTCCACATAATAACATCCACTAAAGTTTTCATCAAAGGGAAATGCTGAATTAAAATGAAGTACTCGCTCCCTTGGAGATTACACCCATCTGATTAATGCTTTCCCTTTCTTCCCGGATTTTGCCACACGAAAAGTAAATTTCCTTCTCTTTCCTATGCCATCAGAGTGAGAATGTACACAGCAGTGTCCACTGAGGCTCCAGAACAGACTATTAAGGGCTGAAAATGAAGTTGAGGGCTGTTAGCAGCATTATGTAGTCTTACAAGATAATAAGGTTAGTATTGGTGATAGGATCAGTCTCCCATGGGATACCTGAACCAGGCACCCAACTACAACGTCCCAACCATTGGGTGGCAGTGATACAAGGACAGTCCCTTTCACATAAATAACTCCATCTGATTTAACTGAAAATTCCAAATGAACAATATATAGGACTTGAGACATCAAAGAAAAGCTTAATTGTTTGTGTGCTCACAGGACCTATACTATAATGAAAGTTTACAAACTGAGCATTACACAAACAGCCCAGAAAAGAGAATGGCTAAATCATTATTTCAGGCCCTGTACACAATGTGAATAGGTCTGTTCATCTAAATACCACTGTTTTCAAGATACATGTCTAACTCCAGCTATACACCTTTCAGAAGTGGGCTCGAAAGACACTTGCTTGCATAAAGACAAGAGGGTGAGTACGGTACAGAAATCGTGTGTTACATTAGATACCTGCACAATGGCTTTTGTGCAAGGCAGGGTTCCTGGACGCCTTTACCCCCAAAATACTCTGCCCTTGTTTCCTGTGCAGCTAATACCTGCAGCTGGAACTGTGAAGAACCCACTGGCCAAATAAAACTTGAAGCTAAATTTGTCAATTGATTGTATTAATTTTTTAAAAATACACACAATGCCATGGAAACCTATTTGAATTTTCTAAGACTACACCAACATATTTTGCAGCTTTTTGTTCAGGTCCAGAATAAACGATGTAAAGAGGAGGACTCAAAGGTGCTACATCCTTCTTTGCTTTCAGCAGCCACATAGAATATGTCCTCACTTCAGACCCCCAGAAGTTAGTGGAAGGAATTAGGGCTATTGGGGAAAAGCCTAACAGAGCAGGACCTGGGCAAGAGCAGATGGGAGGGAGGGCATATGGGGGTGAGTGGATCTGAGGCACCTGGCTGCAGCCTGCATGGGCTCCCCTCTCCGCTCAGCACTGAGCACGCTGCCTGCAAAGGCGGATGGCACCACCCTGCTCTCAGGATGGGACCTGTCCAGGCTGGACTATAAAGGTAGCAGATGGCACAGCAGCAACAGGTCAGTAGCAATCCATAGCACACCTAAAACATCATGAAGTTAAAGACAACAGCACTGAAACCTGAAGTCTTGACACTGGGCTTCTGCAATACTAACCTATGCACTTCTGTGAGAAGCAAAGGAGCTTGTTTGGATTTTCTGTTTCAATACTACTGTTGGCATGACTTTAACAGTTTTGAGAAGCTGAAAACAATAAATAAACATACTTTTCATCTGAACCTCTCCAATCACTTTTACAAAGCCCTCACAAAGATGGGAAGTATTGCTATGAACAGGCACAAACCAGATAAAGTATTTTACCTGTAACTGAACTGTAGCTGTGTTCATTTTCACTTTCCCCACCTAACAGCTGGAAAGGCACTCTGCCCAAGCAGAAAAAGCATCCATTCTCCATGAATTTGCAGAACTGCCAAAAATGGGTGTGAAGCTGCATAACCATGTACAATGTTCCCATTCCCAGCCCTCCTTTCTCCAAATGGGATCTGGGCTCCTCTTGTTTGCCTCCCTTGGAAATCCACGTGGACGTATGTATTTTCACCACCAATGTAGCCTCAAGTCCAGAGGCTGGTAAAGTTTTCCTGATTATGTGCCATGAAGAAAACCTTAAGTCAGCAGTAAATGACCAATGTGGTAGAAATACAATACTCTGAATCCAACACTTGTAAGATCCATGGTCCCTACCTGCTGTGTTACAAACTCGCTAAGAAAACAAGACCAGCATAAAAATGAAGTGTTGCTTTGCAACTGGAAGATCTTTGTTGCTAGTGGGCCTCAAAGGGCTGCACCTTCAGATGTGTCCCTGTAAGAAGAGCAGACAGTAAAACACAGCAAGACAGAAGTAAAAAATGCAGGTGCAGAGGCCACCAATCCTGCCCACAACCAGTGTCCATGGTACCAACTACATGGAAATGCAACAAGGTACCAGATTTGTACAAGGATAGAAAAATAGTCCCTAGCTGTACAAGTTCCTCCCTAAGTGCCTCAGTCTAATGGCAGAGCCAAAATGGCAATCCAGGACTCCTGACCTAACCCTAAACAAAACACAGCCCATGAGAAACTTCACTCAGTCCTCAGAGCACTGGATCAAGTTATGCCCCAAACAGGTACCTGCAGACAGAGGCTTTACGAGAGCACATGTGTATCTGCTTCACAGGCAGTGCCAGGCACCGAGGAGTCGATGCCGCAGAGCCACGGACTGTCAGGCAGTAAGGGATGGTCATGGCCTTTCTGCACACTCACCTTATGCCAGAGGAAAAAGATTTTCCTCCTGAAACAGCTAGTCTCACTCTTTTGCTGGTACAGCCAGGCTGCTGCAGAGAAGGGGCTCAGGAAAGGTTCTGTGGTGCTTACTTCTCAGTGGGGAGGAACAAGATCTCTCCTACAAGGAACGGCGGTTCCTAAGGCTCTCTTAAAAGCAGCAGGGGCTCTTTTCCCAAAGGAATTACTTTATTCAAATCCATTGGCACCAAATTAAATTTTGTCTGCATGGCTGAAAAGGTAGGGTTCAGTTTTATACCAGGTACTCCTTTCCACTGTAAGCAATGTTCAATTTTCCCCCCCCCTTATTTCCTTAGCACTATACCTGAATTGAGGAACAGCACTGCTGTCCCAGATCCTGCCAAGCTGGGGATGTTCTACATTGTTTCTCAGATAACACATGCCCTTCAGCATAATCCAAAACCCCATCATTCATGACACTGCCCAGACTGTTGCCAAGTGAATGAGAGCAGATGTTTAAAGGGAAATGATATTTTATAATGATTGATGCACTTTAATTACATCATTGTTCAGAGATTTCATTAGCTACTCTTTGACTGATGATTTTTCTATTAGTTTTGTTCTCCTCACTTTTGTATTCACAGAGCCACATCACACTTCCCTCTATTTGTTCTTTAACATTTTCTTGGGTTTTTTTTTTTTCAGCTTCCATTTTTCTTTAGAGTATGTACTAGTTGCATGTACAAACAGGTAACTTCACAGAAATGCCTGTCTGGTTGTGCATGGCACGTATGTGTTTGAGTTGTTAGTGGCTCTGCCCGTTCTGCACGCACCATTTACCGATCTGGTCATGTGCATTTCTCGCTCAGGTACTTCTTCACAAGAGTTTCTGAAATTCCAGTCTTAACAATGGCAATATACGGAAAATCTTCAGTAATATAAAGGAACCAGGATGGTATGTAACACAGTAAATGACACAGGAGTGCAACTGGTGAAAATATCAGGTCTTTGTTTGCTTGCTTTTTAGAGTAAAAACATTTGCTGGCTTAAGTAATGTACAGTAAATCAGTAATGAAGTTTGCTGAATATGAACTTTTATTAAAACCAGTGATGGCAGCATCTAGCATGTTAGGCTGACAGACATCTGGAAGAGCTTTTGGCTTCTATAATTAAGAAGAACCTTGTGTGAATTTGGTGCTCAGCTTTTCCATTAGAATCCCCTACTCAAAACCCAATATTTATCCCTGAAAGTTGGCCCACAAAAATCTCTGCCAAGAACAGAAACTTTTCTCTTTACTAATGTTTAGGAAGGAAAAAAGAAAAATAAGAGTCTTTTGCAGTCATTCTGAAGTTAGGAGTGCCAAATTAAGCATTTTAAGGTTTCAAATTTTTTATCAAGGTGTTGGAGTAACCTACAAATCACATTCTCTTTTACAATGATGTTTTGAAGGCAGTGCTTTCAGACCTCAACTTAAAACACTCAAACGTGCGCTGACGATCAAACTACTGAGCGATCTCACGTCTCTGCAAAGTACTCAAAGGCTGGCATAACTGCAACACCAAAGCAGGCCCCAGTGTGCAGACCGAGTCAGCAAGGTGCTCTGGATACTGATGGTGATGAGAACTTGATGGATAATATTTTGAAAGGATGAAACAGGAAACCACCATGGTGTTGTGGACAGATGCAACCACATCACAGCTCTGCTCAGCACAGCTGAAAGGCCAGAAGGCACCAGCAAGAGATGAAGGAGACTCCTTCCAAAGCCTGGACCTCTGCTGCTCAGGAATAATTTAAAGCATCTCTCAGTCTGCTCTAACTTGCTTTCAAAATCCTCCCCACAACACACTAAAGGCATCTTCTCAGGACCACAGGCATTTCCATCCCCACTGTGGAAGCAGCAGACTTGCTTCTGGGTGTCTGCTGTTTCACTTGTCTCTGCTCCATTTGTGGGAGTAGAAGGCAGTATTTTGGCTTCAATATTTACAAGTACATGAAGTGGAACAAATGTTCAAAAGAGATTTCCAGGGCATTTTCAGTAAATAAGACACCTGTGTAGTAAGGAGTACCAGAGTAAACTCAATGGCCAAGGGATTAAGAGATTTCAGAGGGAAGGTATGGAAGGAAGGCCATTTGCCATGTAATGACAGCAGGCTGTAAGAGAGCACTTGAGCAACAGGAGGTTGGTGGTACAGTTCAGAAAGGACACACCAGGAGTAAAAGCCATTATGGGGAAAAAAAAGCTGGCATGGTTGTGGAAAAAATAAAGAGAATGAGCTCTGCATCTGCCATCAGTGGAGGAATTGATAAGTTAGGAGCCCCACAGAATGAAGCAGGAAAGGAAAGACAGAACTCCTCTCCTTGAGGAAAACTTGCCAGATCCTACAATGGGAAAGGCAAGATACTTTCAGGAAGTAGAGAAACTGCAAGGAAAGTTTGTCCATGAGGGAAGAGGCAAACCTAGAAATTACTCTCCCTGCAACAACCCCATGTGATGATCTTCTCAAGAATTTTTACTTGTATCTGGCTAGAGGCCAAATACAAGCTTAAACCACTAGATCTTCCTAAACATAGGCACATGCCAACACAGAGCCCTAGGCAGGAGCGGTACAAGCCAAGTCCTCTGCTTTTAGCTTTGCTGGGAAGGGGAGGAGCAGAGACAGAGACTGCAGCCGAATTGCAAGAGCAACATTTCTGTCTTGCTTCCATGACTTTATCTGGTTTTAATTACTTGATTAACTGCTTTCACCTTCATTCTCCTCAAAAAATGGTGTGGATTACTAAGCAAAAATCTACAATTTTATGACTCCAGCTACTCATAATAAAAAAGAAGACACTTTGTTTCATAAGTGAATTACTAAAAGGTAATTGCAAAAAAAAAAAATGAAGATGGCTTTCTCAATCTCTGATTGAAAGAAAACAAACCAACAAAACTCCAATTATAAAAAGTTTGTCTTTTCTTCATTCCTAAGAAACACAAGATTTGTTGTAATTTTTTTTCCACATGGGTAAAATTTTCAAAAGCACCTGCTATGTCTCATTAATTTTCACTGGGAATTAAGATGGCTACTGTTTTAATTCTGTGGAAAGCACAGCAGCTTAGCCAGCTTTGCCAGGACTAACTGCTTGCAAAACTACACTACCCATTTTACTCTGCTCCTGCACAAAAACAAAAAAAACCCCCAAAACCAAAAAAATCCTTCATAAGCAGGGAAAATGCTACTATTTTGCAGCCACCTTCCAGGTGGTATAATAATAGAGAGTCTCCCATACTGAAGATTTTGGCTTCATCTATCCACATATTTCAAAAGCAGAGGAAACTAATTTCATTTCCTCTGTCAGTACATTCCTCCTCACACTATTAGGATGTTTTCTCTCCATCTATAATAGATCCTTTGTTCCTTCCATTTCAATAATGCAAAAATGCTTCAGCAGGTGAAAACCACAACACTCTTCTCTTTTGTAATGAATCTTAGCTCATCCACAAGTACATCTGATAAATGTATGCAGGAAAGGCCTGAACAGGCATAAAGTTAAACCTGAGCTGGCATAAATGCTCATGTACAAGCCTGACAGTACAGCCACGATGATAAGATAGCCTTTCAAGGTGACCTGCAGGGCAGTGTGCCTCAGGCTGTTGATATTCCTGAGAGTTGCCTTTTGCTGATGTAATTGGACAATAAAAGCAGCAGTACTTGTCTGGATTTATCATTGTCCAGCCCATTCCAGACACAAAAAGTATGAGGACTCGCAGTAGTACGGCTTGTAGCACAGCATGTGAGGGTGGGAGTACAGAGTTGCATTATTCACCAGCACAAAGTATCTCAACCTAAAGATTAAACCAAGAGGAACAAGAGAAAATGACAGACAGGTAAGGGGGAAAGCATATCAGACTGAAATCAGAAATTAAATGAGGTGGTAGCACACAGCTAACCCTTCTTGGAACTGCTGATCAGATTTAGTCAACTGTGAGAGATGAGAAAAGATAAATAGTTGAGACCAAGAAGGAGCTGAGGGAGTGTATTGGCTAAATATGAGCCCACAGCAAGAAAAATCTTCATTTCAATGGAAGCAGGATGCCATTTGCTGTCCGAAAGAGCTGGGGAGAAAGCCCCATCTGAGCTGTGCCTTTGTGTGGCTCAGAGAAAGCTGGGCAGATGCTGCACTTGGAGCCTGCAGGGACACCCAAGCCCTCCCTGGCCAGAGGACAGAAGTCTTGAGTTGTGCTCCCCTTGTGTACATATAGTTATTCAGTTTTTAAAACTTACTGTTGGTCTTCCAAAATGTCATATTTTGGAATAGCTGGCCACAAAGTTATGTTAAAAAAGCTACAACCAACAAAGTAAGAAAGAGAGATACACATGTAGTGCTTCAGTTTAAACAAATAAAAGGGAAAAACCCACAAAACCCAAAAATTTGAAATAAAAGCACAAGCACCCAAGTAAGACTTGCATCACAATTTGTTAATTCAGTAGTCAAAAACTTTTCACAAAGAAAAACAGCCCTTCCTTTTCCCTTTTAATTCCATGTACCTCTAAAATGATTCACTTCACACACACAAAAAAAATTGGTTTGGGTTTACATTAAGATTTTCAAATTCCTTTTTCTTTTTTAAATGTGTTAATTCCAAACAATTCTAAGAAAAATAACTGAGAAAATAACAAACTAGACCATTTCTGTCACACTCCTGAAACCACTATTGTTTAAAAATACCCAAAGTATTCCAACAGCTTTAAAATCCTTCCCCACATGGTTTTTTTGTTTTGTTTTAAATGAAAGTCTTTTTGACTGAAATTTTACTTTCACTGTAAGTTTTCTGTCTCGCTTTAACCCATAGACCAGACAGTAAAAAACAGATGAAAAATCCTGTCTCATGAATATTTTGAGCCAACTTTTTTTTTCTTTTTTTGAGGAAAGCCTGCCTTAAGGTTTTTGAGTGCTTGGGACTCTCTTGTTCCCCTGGAAATCCTACATTTCCAGAAGCATTGGCTTGCTTCACCAGGCTTCATCACCTGCTGTTCTAGACTGCTTTTCAAGGATTTTTTTTTTTTTAAGCATACTGTTTCTTTCTTGTCACAGACCTGTTGACTTAAAAGAAGCAGGCTGTCTTCATATAAATCAGTGTTCTTTCTACTCCTAGCAAGGCTTCACTTCTCCCTTCTCCAGGTATTCTTTCCCCAGTCCCCACATTGCAGACACAAAAGCAACACCCAGAAGAAAGAGGGGGGCCGGGCTGGGCTGTGATCTCCCGCTGCACTTCCTGCAATTAACTCGGGAAGTGATCGAAGGAAGATAGACCAGGGGAAACATCGGCATTTTCTGGTTGAGCAGCCCAAGGTAAAGGCAATTCAGTGCACATAAAAACAAACAAGCTGAGCTACTTTCAACGTTTGTTATGAAGCTACAGTCTGAAAGGTAACTTGAAAATTCAAAGTGAGCTAATGATGGGGTTTCATGCCACAGACTTTCAATGTGGCAGCCTAAGCAGGAAATATATAATTGCTTTGAGTCTTTTTTTTTTTTTTAATTAATTTCAACACTAGTACTTCACTTAGAATAAGTCAAAAGGAGAAAGGTGAATTTTTCAGCATGCCTTTTTTTGTCTGTTGAACCCGTTTGCTAAATGGAGCAACTTCTGTAAAAGATTCTATCATGTGCCAAAAATTTAGATGATTCAGCTGTCTTAGTGTGGACAATCAAGTACCACGCAATAGACTAACGTGGTAAAGAAATGCTACGAGCTTATAGCCTACGGTCACTTGAAATGCAAAATTTATCTGTATACATGCATATATATGCATACACTCAAATGTGCATATATAATCTCTTTCAGTTGCCACATTCCTCTTTGACATTCACAAGCTTTTTAATTCCGCTACATCTTTTTCTATTCAGATCCCCCAAGCATGCCAGGACTGCATGTGACTGCAGAAAACCACTGTGGCAGCTCCAGCTGCCGAATCATGGCCCATAACACAAAAAACTGCCTCCAAAGACAGGGCTTCACAAACCAGGTACTGTAGAGTCTGGCTCATGAGGTTTATTTGTCACTACTGAGGCATCTCTTCTCACTCTGGAGAGCTTTGCTTTTTATCCCTTCTCTTCAGAATCACAAGGGCTAAAATCTCACTTAAATCACAAAAATATGATTTAAGAAAAACAATGAGATTTGGAAACGGGAAATAACAGCTGATAACTTGGATATGCATGCTGCAATCATCTGGGTTCTGTTACAGGAGTGTGCAAGAACATGTTTTGTCTTGTAGCCTACTTGTTCCTTTTATGTCAAATCACTGATTTCATCTAGCTTTGAAATTCATAGGAAAAGGAGCTCTGAGAAACTAAGTCATTTACAATTCTTGAACAATAATAACCTCCACAGAGAAGAAACCCAAGAGAAAACAAATAAGATAACCCCTTCCACGAATTCTGCAGTGCTCAGAATCAGCAGAGTTGTGGACTTTGTGGGATAGGACCACAGAAAGGATGGATGCAGGCAGCAGAGCTCTCCCCCATCACCACCCAAGAGCAGATGAAAGTGGTTACTCTGCCTGTTGCCACTGCAGGAACCATCTACATGCAATTGCAGAAAAACTATTGATTTAACTGTACTAAAAGCAGCATAATTCTGACACTGAATGAGGAAAGACTTTGATGTTCTAACATATCTTTTAACTGAGATAAATATGTATTTTGCAGGACCTTTAGTAGGCACGTGGCTAATTCATAGAGGGAAGCAAAACAAAAGGGAAGACCAAATAGGTCATAACCAGAATCGTAATTTCTGTCAAATCTGTAAGAATGCCTCAGAATGTTCCCAGCAATGCCGGTTAGTAAGAGGGAGAAATGCTGAGATTATCATACTTGTTTCTGAGAATGCCAAACTTTTCCATACTCCTGAGATTGATGTGTGTGTGTTTGCAGAGCTGGGGTCTTATTCTGTAAAACATTCACATTAACA
Source organism: Caprimulgus europaeus (assembly GCA_907165065.1). The sequence goes on from OU015541.1 coordinate 9,986,523, forward strand.
CATTGTAATGTAAAACAATTACATGAGCCAAATTAAGAAGACAGAAACTACTTCAGCTCTACCAGAGCAAGATGAAGTAGAGACAATAAAGCACTAAACATCACAGAAGAACATTTGCTTCAAAAAGTAGTGAAAAATCTCACGTGAAAACAGAGATTCTCTTTCCCACCTGCAAAGCCTTGGGTGCACCAACCAAGACTACAGCAGCCAAGCTGTAGCACAGCATGAGAGAACCTATTTTCAGGTGATAATTTCTGTAAAGCTAGATATTCAATGCAGCTGGCAGTAACTTCTGTAAAACTACATTCAGCACAAGACAAAAACGTCATCATGAGTCGCAGAGGGCTCAGGAAGGAAAGCACCATGCAAACAGCACACAAAAGCCATCACCAGAGAAGCCAGAAGCAGCAGAGAGCTGCTACGTCAGCTACAACTGCTGGCTGAACACATCCATGAGTTACAGGGCAACGTTCATTCTCCCACCACAAACACAACCTGTACTGAGCTGTGTGTCCCCACTCAGGAGCCTTTCACTCTGTTTCACTTTGAGCTGAACATTAGCAGAAACTTCAATCTTCCTTCTGCTACTCAGCAGCCAAGGGAAGGAAGAGAGGAGCTGGATCATTTCTTAACACCAAGAGAAAGAAAGACGGTTTCACGCGGTGAAAGCTGGCCATTAGCTGGAACCAGTGCCAAAGGGAAACCTTTTCCAGGAAGTTTAGTACCAGACGGCTTTACCTTGGGGAGAGGAAGGCTGGCTGCAGGCAGCACAGGCAGCTGTCTTTCTCTGCAGATGGATGGCTTCACGTTGTTGTGGATTTAAACCTGCATGGTTACCCATAAACATTTATACCAGCCAGATCCTAAGGAAGAACTCCTGATTCAAAGGGTAGCAATGCATAATTAATCAAGTTTCCACAGAAAAATGAATGTACCAGAAAATACTTGCCCACAATAGTTGAGAGGTAATGCTTTTAATAAAATCCACAGGTAACTGTGCGCGGGAAAGAGTGGTGCCCACATGGGGACAGTTATCCCAGAGGACATAGTGGGGAACAAATTAGTTCTGCTGCCAAGAAATAGCAGATCAAGCCCTGGTCTGAGACTCAGATAGGAGGAGGAGATACGGACCTGTGCTAACCCTGGTATGAGCCAAGCATGCACTGACCCCCAGTTTGGACTTGCCTGGATATCTCCACCACACATATTTATCTTTGCAAGCTACATCATGTGAATGATGCAGGGAAAAGAAGATGGACTAAATAATCCAGATTCTCTTAGAAGACCCTGAGCAACCCCAGCCAGAAGGATATCACAGACACCTTAGATGTACACTGGGAGCCTTAAATGCTGTAGGGCTGGCAGCTGCCCCTACAAACAGCAACGTGGTGCCATGCAAAGGTACACGTTGTCACAATGCTGGGTCTGACACCAACTAGGGAGAACTGTGTGTCGTTTTTGAAGGAGACAACCAGACAACTGCAGTTCTAGTTTTGCTCCCAAGCTCTGTCACTAACAGACTGGGTAAATTTCTCAGGACTACATGAAGGCCTCTGTAAAACTGGGAAATACAGTATAAATTGCCAATTAAGCTGTTTTTAGGGGCTGGAAAGTGCTCTGAAATCTTCAGGTGAAATTTGTCACACCACTGCAGTATTGATATCCATGCTGATGAATAATGACCATCCTGACATAAAACAGCCAAGAAGGAGGTAAGGCACGAGAGCTGTCCTTCAGGGCATGTTCTCTCACTCATTTTTGGTCCAAAAGCTCTCCATTCCCAGACTATGAGAATTTCTTCACCCTTTTGATTTACTCCTTAAACCTGTCAGAGTCCTGCAATGGCTTCAACAACCCAGTGAGAAAGGTAAGGCTGCCCCTTTATAACAGGCCTGTGTCAGCACCTCCATTCTCAGCCTGTAAAGGACTGGCATTCAGGGAATAATAATTCAGAGAGAGCTGTGGGAAAATAACTATGAAATAAGTTAGTAAAAGGACCTGGGATGTAAGGGAAAAGTCTAGCGTAACAGTGCAGGTGAGGCTGGAGTGAGAATGACGTACCCTCTCCGTGGTTAAATCCCCCAAGTCAGACTTTCTCTGACCAGAGAAGACAGTAAAGTTCTTTAGCACACGTAGAAGAAGGTTGAAAGCGTCTTTCTTTGACTGAGACTCCCTTCTCCCTGCCTCCCACCACCAGTGAAGGAAGGGAAGACTATCTCACCTGTCTGCAGAAATAAACCAAGGAAGATCATTCAGAAGGAGTCAAAAGCAATGAATGTCTCATGTTTTATCTTTAGTACACTGTTTCAAGTATTTATGAAGTATCTTGCTGAGGGAAAACACAAATGCTGGTCTCATTGTCCTAAATGGAACTGATGCTCTACATAGCAAAAGGAAAAGTGACAAAGCTTGCGGTCTCTCTAAAACAAGACACTTTAAGAAACTGGAAGTATAATATAATTTAACAATCTGTCTGAAAACCCTGCACTGCTTTGGCTTGGTCTCATAGTCTGGAATTTAAGCAGCTTCCCAACCATCCTCCAGCTCCACATATTTAAAAAAAAAAATTAAAAAATAAATCTTTGTGGTAGTCCATTACTACACATGAGGGAGAATAAAAAATCGGAACCCTCCCCAAAGCTGGCTTCCCTCATTGCTTCTCTTTGCCTGATAGATTTTTGGGTTAGGATTTTCAGGGCAGAGGGAATGAGGTTGGGTTTTTCTTTTTCATTTTGGATTTTCCTTGCTGTGGTCTTAATTAAAGCATCACTATCTCAGAACTTGTAACTGCCAAATAATTGCTGATTGAGCATGTCTGTGGCAGCAGCAGGACACAAGCCCTGGTACCTGCTCCGAGGGCAGTTTGCCTGTAAGGGCCATGGATTCGCCCTGAGGCTCAACACTGTGCAGGTGGGAAGGGCTCTCGTCCTGCTTCTGCAAAATCGAGACAGCACACTTAATACCAAAGTCAAGAGTGTGCTCTCACTGGGGAAAGCCACCCTTCAACCCTCCTGCCTTCCTCTCCTTATCAATAAAGCAGCAATGATGGTGATAAACCTACGAGGCTTCTGAATAAAACTGCTCTGTTAGTGCTACGCTTTGTGGAGATACTAGATTCACAAAGTTTAGACTGTTCTGTGATTAACAGTGAATTTCTGGCTGGATCATCCTCAAACATGTTGAGTCAAACTAGCTAAGCCTAATAATGCAAAAAGAGCTGCTTCTCTGTTTTAGATTCCGCTTAACACACTCTTCTTCATAAATGCTGTAGGCAAAGCTTGTACAAGCACTAGTGTAATTGCTACAAAAGGTTTTCCAAACGCAGGTGCTTGTTTGTTACCACTTAACCCTGAAGTTGCTTTCCAAGTGCAAGGCCTGAATGTACAGCTGATTTGCTCCTGAATTATGAAATCCAACTGTACTCTGATACACTTTCCCTGTTTTGAAGTAAGTCAGGCTACCAATCTGGAATTAGTAAATATTGTAGTTAAATAAATCAAATTTATAAACTTCCAACATCCACTTAGTCACAATCCTTTCTCTTTGTTTGAAAAGAGCAGAGGGTGGTCTTGGAAGAGAGGCTATCATTCAGATAAATTTCAAGAAGTTATCCTTCCCTCCTCTTGTTCATCAATATAATTAAAACCATCTTTTCCCCCTCTTTTGACTCTTAATAAAATAAAAACCAAATGTCATTATTAATAAGGATTATTGATCTCAAATAATTTATCTGAAGGAAATGTTTTCTAGAGGTTACAGCCAGGAAGTCAAAGGTTTCCATTCCCAGCTCTGACACTACCTCATCACTATACACAGCACACCTCCTTTGCCCATTCCCTATTACAGGGCTGTTAAAGGTTTATTTAACGAGAGCAGGCAGTTCTCCACACCAGTAATTCCTGGTTACTGGAACTTGGGTACCTCCATGTGCAAGCACTAGGTTTTCATCTGTCTATAGAAATGCAGAAAGGTCTGTGTTGTCACTACTGGCAACTATATATGCATACCAGATACGCACTTTTACAACACTGAGCTCCTCCTATGCTTTTAAAAACACAAGAAAAAGTTGTTGTTTAGTTTAAGATCTTCTAGAATCTGTGTGAAATGTGTAGGAGTTACTCTGCTGGTAAATATTATTTCTGTAGTGAAAGTTGGTTGCTTAATTAGTAGAAGTAACAAACTGTCAACTTTTTTTTCCCTGTATCTCTAACTGGAAGGTTCAAAAGGGATATTCTGAATCCGGAGACAGTCTAATAATTTCACAGTTTACAGATAAAAGTGGAGCAGACTTCTCATTTTAAAGAGCTACAGTACAACAGCAGTGAGCAAAGTAACACAATCTAATTGCTGTATATCTTGGGGATGTTAGGAATAAAAATGACAACTAATCAAAATCAATGCTTGAGCAGTAACTGCACTCCGATTTGTCACTCCTGCCCATTAATAGTGTGGAAATAGTCAACTGGAGGAGTTTACTTAGACCAAATGTTTGCATGGTGTTTTCCTTGATATTTATTCCATTAATATTTTGTTTCTGTGGATATTTGAAAGTCAGGCTAAAATAACAACATAGAAATAACAAATGGGACAGTTTGATTCACTTTGTGGGTTCAGGTGGGCTGAGATCTGATTTCCCAAGAGCTTCGGTGTGACAATAGGTTAAAGGTTTTTCTTTAAGCCCACGTGAAAGCCAACCTGGGCCCAAGTTCACAAAGCTGTTAACATCAGGTTTATTTTCAAGTTAGAGGGAAGGATTTTTACAGGGATAACCAGAGGATATTATCAAATAAGGAAGAGTTATGAAGCACCTTTACAGAGATCCTGGCATACAGTCACCAACACACTACAGGGCAGCATGGAAGTGAAAATATCAAACGACAAATGAACCAACTCAATGCCATTCACACAAATGTCCTTGTTTTCCTTCACAAAGTCTGATCTGATAAAGAAAAACACTTCCTGAAAGTGCCATTTTATTATATTAAGGAGGCCTCAGATGACCTACCAAAGTACAAAGGGATACTGACATTTGAACTGCAGGAGTTTTGTTTTCCGTCTTGTTTTTCCCCCCTGTGACTATTGCATTTGAATAACTGGAATTTTTAAAATCCCTTTTCCTCCTTTCACCATGATGTAATGCAACTGTTGCACAAGACTAACAATGTAGAGCTACTGCTGCTGAAGCAAAGTTTGGCACCAAGAGAGATTAGGGTTGGCACCAAACAGCATGATCTTTAAAATAAATCTGGCACACTGAAAAGGTTTTGCACTGCTGCCATAAACAGCATACAGAGCAGTAAATGGAAAAGTGCTGAAACAGACCACGGTTTTGTGACTGGAACAAAGAGGCCGATTAGCTAACCACTTAATCTAGCACCTACTTAGATATGAAAACTAAAGAGTTTTACAACGGCATGTCAGAATTAAGGGCAGTAGCAGGGACCAAAGTGTAACATAACAGTGCTTTTCATATGTCCATCATACCAAACTGAGCCTACAAAAACCACCAAAAATAGCTAGCTGCCTATTAACCAGGAGAATCTCTGTGCACAACTGCCAAGTTCCGCTAGATTATTCAACGCAAAATACTTGATCCATACAAGAACCCATCTGTCTCAACAAATTGCTCTTTCCAATACTTTTCAGTTATGCTTTCCTGAGAAGGAATTTGCTCCTACTCAGCAAATGCTGGAGCAGTGCTCTGGATAGAGGTGTATATGCTGATTTTTCTTTTTTAAATGCAGATGGAACAGAGAAGAAAAATGCAAGTTCTCTTCACTGTATTCCTCCCTCCCGGCTTGAACTGAAAGAGCGTGGGCTGATTTTCTCTGCTGTATATAAGGGTCTGATGATTTGTGATGTGGACATCTGCCTGCAACTGGGCAGATGCCAGCAGCTTATTTCACACAGACAACCAGATAGCCATGTAATAGCAGCATTTTTCAATTGCTACTAGTTTGGGGTTTTTTTCTTAATTATTTTTAAACTCATTACCTCTAGCAAAAAACTCCATATTCCATCCCAAGTTTCTCCAAATTTTAAAACTCTCAAAGCACCAACTCTCAAACAAGGGACCATCTTCACCAAGCAGATAAAAGTCAGAAGCATGTGTGATGCCACAACAGCTTTTGGCAATCTGGTTAGCACTAAACCATGTAAGAACACTCAAAGCAGATTTCAAGTGAATTATCTGATCCTCAGCAGTAACCATGCACCTCCATAAGCAGTACTGACAAGCACTCCTACTGGGACATCCAACACTGTTTGTGTGTGGGGGCATATAAAAGTTACAGCCTCCTGTTGCAACTTAGGCATAGATGAAAAGCAAGAATTGGTTTAAAGGTGAAAACTTGACCTTTCTTTTTTCCCTACCCCCCCAAAAAAAAATCAAACAAACTGAAAAAAATAGGGTCTGATTATTATGACCTAACTTGGCTTCAAATGGCTTCAAATTCTTCAAACAAAACTGTCAAATCTGAAAACTGAGGACAACTTTAAGTGACCACAAACCGTGGTGTCTTTTACTGGAAGATGTTTACAGCTTCAATGACAAAACCAGCATCTTATGGCCCACTTTGTTTCACTAAAGAGCAGCTTCCTCCTATCATGTTATATACCACTCACCCTTGGGATCACCAGTCGAACTCTCAAGAAGCCACTCTGCAATACAGCTCATCACCTCTGAGGCTGCCTGTCAACAGCGACCGCTCAAGCACCATGCCAGATCAGGGGCCTGCTGTAAACACAGGAGTGCTGGATTCCAAACAGCAACAGAGATGACGGCTTCATCTACAGGACTGCAAGGCAGCTCAAGAAAATTTCTTGCAGGTACAGAAAGTGACAGCTACCTAGAGTTCATTCAAATAGTCTAAGAAAAGAGTTTAATAATCTGCACAGATTAGCAAATCCAGCTGCAAGTAAAAGCCAAGTTTAGCTTTGTGGATATTTGAGAACAAGCTTAGATGTGCCATTAAGGAGGTGACTGCTTTAGACTTAAAACCCAGATCTGATCTGCAATATCCCTAGCTTAAAGGCAAATTTCTCTCGCAAGCATGGGACTTCAAAGGCCCTCCCCTTTCACAGCCCAGAAGAGTAGCCCCACAGCCTGGTTCAGCAGTTGATGCATTTCCTGACATTGGATTAACATCAGCTCATGGCCTTCAGCAGAGTTGATCTCTGACACTTTTACAGAATAATGTCTACAGCAAGCAAAAGATTCAAAGTAATTTTCTCCCTCCAGCTACAACAGGATGGCACAGATATGATCAGTTCACTCACAGCTACCATGCAAAAAATCTTGCTGATTCCCACTGTTTGCAGCAAGCAAAATATCTGAATGCAGAACTTGAGTACCAGAGGAAATACAGCAGCTCACCTCTTTTCCTTCTTCCCAGAAAAGTAGTCCTGGTAACTCTAGGGGCAGGGGGTTGGGGGTACAAAGAAAAAGGAGGATGTGTCTAATTTCAGGGGTTTTCTATCACTGCATATACAGCAGTAAAACCGAAATTGGAGTAAAGGAGTTTGAGCTCAGATAAATTACAGTATTACAGTACTAATTAGTAGTTCAGAGAAATTAACATAGAGAGCCACCTTAAAATACTAACACCATTAAAACTGCAATTAGGAAAAAAAATACTTTTTTTCTCAAGTGGAATTATCAGAAATGGCAATTTAATGCCATAGTCCAGTGGCTAGGTCTCTCATTAGGGAGACTTGGATTCAGTTCTGTGTCAGCCACAGGTTTCCTGTATTTTACAAAGCCAACTCATATTTAATCTGCTTGTTTCTATTTCCCTTCTCTGTAAAGTAGGGATTACTGCATTTTTCCATGTCTCAGTATGCTGAGCTCAAAACCATGAAGATAATGTGCTGCACTCAGGTAAGTCAGCACGAGGGTGTGAGGGAAAAAACTATACAAATGCCAAAGACAGAAAAGCAACCCTACACCTACTAAAACTGCCATGAGACAGACATATTTCTGGCTCTTCTTTACTACTTCACAATCTTTCTCTGCCAATGCAGCGAGCAGACACTGCCTGCAGTTGTCAATATAGAACAGAAGCATAAGTCTCACATTACTATTTTATCCTAGACCACATAACATCTATCCTCCTTCCTACACTCAACTTCTGCATGGATAAATTCTCCTTTTAATTCACATTTGGCTGTGTAACTCTTCTATCCCAGTCATTCTACTCCAGTTGGTCTGTTTCTACCCTCGAGCAATAGGTGCCAGGTATGTCGTGCATCTTCTGTTAGCACATGTCCTGCCATGGTTCACATTAAGCATAACCAATCTGCTAACCCCTGGACAGCTGCTGGTTTTACAGGCTGTCATCACAAAGACTGTCTGTGTGCCTGCTTGGGGGATTTTGATTCTTTAGGAGCCCAGCAACTGAATTCATTCAGTTCAGCTGCAAATTTAAGCATGGAATTAAAATGCCACAATTAAGACAACCAGCTTTGCTTAGTTTAGGTCCTCTTCACAAAGTAGCATTAGGGCTCATCTAGCATCTTAAAATCTGCATCTTTCACTTCTAGCATTGCTCCTGAAGGTTAACAGCGTGCATTTGCAGCAATAGATACTGCAGAGTGAATGGGCACAACACAGATCCCAAACCGAGGGCTTTCACAAGAGAGGACAGCCTGTACCAGAACTTCTTCTAAAACTGGTCTAGGAACTACTTTCTCAGTGTGCACGTGTCAGGAGAGTAGAAGCTGAGAGACTCAAAAATAAGTGAGAAAATAACAAAAAAACCAGAAGAATGTGTGGCATAAAAGTAAAAAAACTCCTGGGACATAGGCCTGAGAAAAGCCTTTTGAAATGTTACGCAGTACTACTGAAAAATACAATCTCTGTTCCTTTCTGTGCACTGGAGAAAACAAAACAAAAGCTTTCAGTACAATTTGTAAACAAACAAAACAAGTTTCTGCTAGAATTACACTCCATCTACTTCCTTCTCTCAGGGGACTGTCCACAAGGACTCAAGTTCCTGGCTTGTTGGGGAAAAGGTTAACAACATATAATTGAAAAAGGCAACTTTTTCCCTGTCCTGTCACATACCACTTTGCCACTATGCAGACAAATACTTTGAAAAGCACACACCTTAAGCAAAAATTCAAGTTTTAAAAGCAATAGGCTGACACTTAGAGCTATTAGAGTTAAGATTTTTCTCAAAGCTAAGCATACATTTTTCCATACAAGCAGCTGAATCATGGATATTTTAAAGAATAGTTTATTAAGCACAATATATCCTACTGAGCTCTATAAAATGTGTCCAGTGCTATACAAAGCATTAAAAAGCATTTAAATTTGTAACTTGCTGGCATCCACTGGCACAGCAGAAAAATTGAGAGAACTAATCTAACAGCTGTCTTGAAACACAGCAGATTTATACCATGAGTTTATTCATCAGCTGTAGTTACCTGACTTATATCAGCACACAAAATGAGTGGCTGTGGTCTCTGGACTAATGTAATGTATGGCAACACCTGAAGTATACTCTCCTGACTCCAGGCTGCCGAAGTGAGTTATATTCCTTCTTAGCTGAAGCCTTCAATTTTAATTAATACAAAAGGATAGTCAAAGAAAAAAGCCAAATAAAGGCTATGTACAAGTCAGTTTATCAAATAACTAGATATAGAATGGTTCTGCTGGTCTTTTCAATCGCTATAGCACTGAATTTGCAAGCAACACCCAGAAACTGAAAACTGGCATGATTTAATAGTTCAACACTTTTTTCTCTGTGGTATATATTTATGTTTATTTTTTAAATGTAAGAGGAGATAACACCAGTGGTATAAACATCCTTAGCGGTATGGAAACTTAAATTTAAGTACATATCCAAGAGTGCAATGCAGGGGAAATACTGCTAATTGGTTTCAGAATTCAAAATTGAAGCTTGGAGAATTAAATTAAAAAAACCAGTTACATGAATACCACATGAATCTATTAATAACTGAGTGTATAAATGAAATTCTAGAAAGGCTGGCAAAATTACCCTCAGTTACACCAAAACTTTGGGTTCATACCAAGAAAAGCTTTATGGTTTTCAACAGGAGTACTCAGGTGGGCAGAACTTCAGGTTTAGGTCTCACTCTGAAATGGGGTTTTCCTGTGGCCTATGAAATACTGCAGCTCCTACCACCTCTCCTCTTCCTTACACTAGAGTAGCCTGATGAACGTTTGCACTCCAGGGCTGGAGGATAGCAAGGTGTTACAGACTTGGAAGGCACTGAGCAAACTTTTGTGGATGCTTCCTGTGAGGACAGGAACTACAGATGTCAGAACCAGAAACCACTCTTTCCTCACGTTCTGCCAAGAGCATAAATCAAGTTGCTAAGAAGCATCTCACTGTCATTTTGTTCAAATATTTTTTAAAGACTGCTATCAAGGACAACACTGAGGTAATATGAAAGCTGAGCTTGGCTTCTCCTCTCCACCTCCCATCCTCCAGGCTCCTCTCTCTGCAGTTTATTTGGCAGAAAGGCGTTGCACGGTGTCTCATCCAACGTTGCTACGGGAGTGTTCCTGAATATGATTAATTTGCTAATGATACAAATCTCCAAACAGCATGTTAGTACTGCTGATGATTTATGAAATGCCAGAGACCATTCTCTCACCAGCGATAAGCTCTTTCAAGCTGGTGGTTTTGTATGAAATCTCTTGCAATTGCTAAGACCTTTCTCATCTCTGCATCACTCCCAGACAGTGCAGAGGCAGAGAGCTGCAACAAGAATTTCTTTAATGAATTGCAGGTTATGTATACACACAAATAATAGAGAGGGTCAGATTATGAGCTCTTGCATACTTTCATATGCAAAAAGCCCAGAGTTTGCTTTGGAACAGAGACAAGCCTCACTGGGCAAATGCTCTGCTTGGTCTGCTCTCCTCACAGGATACAAGTGTGCACCAGCAATTGCAAAACTAGGGAACATGTTTCCTTTCCTCAACTGCTCACAATATTGCCCTTGGCACCCCAACGGCCCGAGATACATGAGTAGAGATTCCAAAAATAGTCTCAGAAACACCAGCAGTTTTTCACATTTCTTGGGCAGATATTCCCTATTGCCATACAGCGCACCTGAAACCCATCATACAACTCCCATGAGTTACTCTAGTCCCAACATCCTCTTGACCAGAAAACACTAGTGACACCAAACTGTTCTCAGTTGTGATTTGATGACTTTGATCAATGACATACAAGGTATGTTTTTCTTCTTCAAGCAACATTTGCAGTCAGCTTGTGGTTTCCTTGTGTTTATTCAAATTTATGCATACTATCGGTTATTTCTACCTATGTGGAATAATCCCATCTAGCTGAAAATACTTAAGATGTGAGATCTTCACTATGACCAGCCAAGAATTCTATGGCTGCTTTTTCTGTTCTGACAAGTTCGCCCTTGCTTAACAAAAATACTTCAAAATTGGAATAGCAGGGATTTATAGGATGGTTTTGAAACTTTTCCTGAATCATATGGACTAGCATTAGCTACTAATTCCTATAAAACCAGGCTACTGCAAGATACCTTTGCTGCATGCCACTTGAGCTTGGTTTTCAGTTGCTACCTTCCCCCAAGCGTGCTGTGTTTCTGAAGGGTGCGGTTAGCCCTCTCCCTAGTGCGTTTACTTGTCTCCAATATGGGTGTGCTGAAACATAGTTGGACCTCTATCCAGTTTCATTGTCTATGAAATAAGCCATTAATCTGTAACCCTTAATAAACATGCCATCTATCAAGCTGTGCATGCCCAAGGTCAGTCAGAGTGATTTTCCACCAGCAGTGCCACCGCAGCCAGACGTTTGAACCACCTTGTATGTCACAAACCTGGTGTCACTCCGGGCCTGCCCTGCATACTTTCCTGGCACAGAAACAAATCAATGTGCTCAGACTTCTACATGTAAACAAGTGATTTTTATATTGTTAAAAAAACTCTTCACAATCCTATCATTATTCCTCTCTCTATTCCTCAAGCACATTTACTTCACTGAAGTATTTTTAAGAATCCCACTCAGTAATGCCATGTATTTCTCTGCACTGTTACAAGTGTGGCATCTTCTCCAAGGCTCTCCAGATGATGACACTGCACTGAGACCATCTCAAATCACCTCCAAGTTACTATTCCAAGCCAGCGAGAAATATAAAACCTGAATTTAGAACCTAAAGACATAGGGAAGTAACAGGCAGGAGAATACAAGATTTGAGAACTCAGTAGGAAATCCAGCCCTTCCATTCATATCACAACTAAAGATGACAATCCAGAACTGAACTGCAGGATAAGCTGTCTAATATCTCTCATGGCTTCCTTTTTACTTTAGCACAATGGATTAATGTGTATGCACTTAACACTAGGACACCATCAGTTATAAAACAAGATTTGTACATTTGATACAACAGCAGTTTTAAACCTGCAGTTTGTTTTGTAAGTCAATGTAATTCTGGTTACATTTAATACACAGGAGAAAGAACTTTACAAATACTTGTTTAAATGTACTTTTGTGCTCAGACAAGCCTCAGAGATTTGGTTGTTTCAACTCCACAGTTCTGTCCACAAGCTGGTAAAGCCATTATTGCCAGAGAAACCTCACAGGAGCAATAAAAAAAAAAGCCAACCCAACTAACCACCAACTAAAATCACAACAACCTATCTTCATCTCCATGCACACAGTCTTACTGAAAAATATGCAAGGAATCAAGCTACAATCAGCTTTTAACACTAACAGCAATCTCTGATGCCACAGATCACCTACAAGTTAGGCCATGCATTAGCCTTTTGAAACTACTAAACTTTTAACTCCAAATGGGCTCCACCTTGGTACTCTGCTTCCAGTCTGAAAGGAGTTGTAACTTCAGTCATAGAAGTAAGGCTTTAGGAACAATACTGCTGCACTCCTGGAAGCAGAAATGTTTCAGCAAAGGTGAGGAGGTCAGACAAGGGCAAAGTCCAAAGTAATTTTAAGTGGTTCAGCTAAGTAGGGAAGGCTAATGGGAAACCATTTTAATTTATTACAGTCATCCCTGGTGAATAAAAGGACAACGTTTTTCTTCAGCAGCTTGATTACAAAGCAGTAAATCCCTCTGTGCATATAAAAGACCTATGAACAGTATAGATCAAATGTCAAAAAAAGTTTTGCACTATATGTTGGATGTGGTAGAAAATATTAAGAGTTGGGAACAGTTTTAGATATTCAATCATTCTAATTTTTAAATATATCTAACATATATTCTCTATCTAGGAACAGACACGTACATAATTCTGCCATTCTCATCTCCAAAGACACAAAGTAATGATGTTTTTGCAAACATTTTTGGACCTTCCCTCTAAAAAAAAAAAAAACCAACAACCAACCCCCAAAACAACCAAAAACCAAACCCACACCTAAAAACCACGCTCTTGAGCATAGAACCATGTCATCTTTCCCTCTCTCCCCACATGACTTTCTGACTCTTGCTGCCAACAAAAATTTATGCTGCTTCAAGTACTGGCTGCATTCTCTACTTTATATATTCTAGGCAGCAGTACACAAGCAAACAAAACACAGCTTGAGGTGACAATATACTTCAGCAGCATAAACATCTTAAATTATGCCAGAAAAGGATCTTCTCCAATTGCTGACAGGGGTTTTGTTCAGTATATCAATTTCTTTTTCCCTGAACAACTGCCAGTTCTGATAAACCCTAGGCCTGCATACAACCAATAACTATTTCATTGCACTGGTATAAGATGGGACTGAAAAAATTGAAAACAGTGATCGTTGTAGCTACTCTGCCCCACATTCCCCCTTTAAAAAGATTTTTTTTAGTCAGAAGCACAATTTCTAGACTTACAAATATAATGTTCCAGCTATTAGGAATCACTGAACTTTCCCAAAGCTGTGTACTTCAGAGGCAAAGCCCAAATATTTGGTTTACTTTGTAACAAAGTAATGACCTGGTCATGGCAATTTGTATCTCGTGTTCAGGCTGGTTTTCCACAAGTTTTTCTCTGGTCATGAGAAATAAATATTCTGAGGCAAGAAGCACTTTAGTTATACCTACATAGAGAGTGGGGCTGGGACCTCTACCTGCTGCCATAATACAACAGCCACCAAATACTGTCTGAACCATAAAACACCTTTTTGTACAGTAATTTCAGTAGTGCTTGCTAAATGGTTTTGTCAACTCAAATTTTCAGAAACCTTTTGTATTGGGTTGGCCTTTTGTTGAGGAACATCAACCAGTCCTACAACTCTGGAAACCCTTGAGGTACAAATCTGAACTGCCCCCAGGGACTACCTACAAGAGATGCTACATGATGTCTTAACACATGCTTGCACCAGGACAAGGGGCCTTCACAAGAGGTCTGGGGACACAATCACACTACCAATAGCTCAGCTATAGGGCAGTGATGATCCTTGTGAGCATTATTCACCTATTCCTAACTAAAGGACAAAACACTTCCACTGCTGGTACCTCTACTGAGTAATGCACACTTACCTCAAAGCTTCACAACTTCAGTCTTGAACCGTTAGTTACATCCTCAACCAGGTTTTGGAAAGATGAGTGCTGTCTTCAGTGAAATTTTCTGTACACCAGCAACACTGAATGCCACAGGCACAGTGCAATTTTTTTAAGATGTTGAATTTTTAACTTTCAATCCATTTATCATCAATAAAGAACCTTACAGCAGTTCAGACAGGTTGATATCGACTCTTGGCCAAAGCAGGCTCTAGTGTTTGTGTTCTGTCTGCCCACACCACTTCCTGTCATTTCTACTGGATAAAATGTTCTTTTCTGTGGTTTTGCAAAGTGTCCCTCCCTGCTGTGGACTATACAACAATACTTGGATTTCATCTCATATATGGCTCTTTTGAGCTCATGGGGAGCAAGGGGAAGGAGCGAGAACAACGGGGGATGGGACCCAAAGCTAAATAAATCAATGTTCCTTTGATCCTTTGGGATCAGGATGCTGTAAAAACACATGGTTATTAAAACTGTGAATTTATTGGTAAAGGAGTTGGTTACTGGCACTGTATTTCAGCATGAACTTACATTATGGTACTAAGTACAAAGCATTGATTCTGTTTGTGGCTATGAGAATGAATCTCTTCCATGTGCAGAGAGGCTGTGTGATAATTTAACTGAGATTCCTGTTGGTAGTCCGGGCAAGCACTCATCAGCTGCAGGGCTTTCAACAATGCACAAGCAACAGTTCCAAGAGCAAACGTCTCTCTGAATGCTACCAAGCTGGACTAGAGCAGCCTGCTCATTTGAGTTTTCATCCAAGTAGGTTGTCAAAAACTTGAAACTACAAGGTGAGTTTCTCCCAAAACACTTTAAATGCTCAACTTTGGACAGTATTCAATAACTAATGGACTTTGAATGAAATTGTATGTTTCTAATATCTTGCATTTGCCTCAATAATAAGAAAAGGTCTGATCCTGATTATTAAAAATGAAAAAGTAATTTTAAATGTTTATGTGGATGGCAGCTTTATATGTAGGATAGAAATGCTCCAACTGCCTTTGCAATCCAGCTGGAACAAAGTTTCCATTTTTCTCTTTTGTGAAATTTCATTTATTATGAGTACTATGCCTTAGTAAGGCAGCTGTTGGCAGCAAGCTGTGAAATTAAAGTTGAGCTGGTTAGTACTAAGAGCCAAGATATAATATGCTTTTGTCATAGAGAAGTTTTTTCTTGTATATATGTAACCTCCATTCAGCAATTAAAATAGCCAGTCAGTCAATCCTACCAACCCCACTTGACGGGAGAGTTAGTGCTACTTTAAAATATAATTTCCAAATTGTACAAATTGCAACCAAAAAACTGGGACTGCTACAGGTCATTTCAGTGATGTCTTTAAGTAGCCAAGGCACCAATGACTTTAGAAACCCAGAAATTAAGGATTCTTGATTCTAATCACTGTCCTACTAACAACATGGTGTTAGATTTTGGACAAGTCACTTCTGACAGGATCCCAAACAGGAATGAAATCAGGATCAGAGTGTTACTGCTATTCACTAAGGATATCACACACAGCCTGTGCCTGAAGGAAATCATCCCAGGTTTCCTACGACTGAGGCAAGCACTCTTATCATTCAATACACACTTTCCTTCTGCTTCTCTGTCTTAAAAGAAAGCAGCACTAAATTTCACATCTTGCTCTGAACCTCCTCTGGAATGTGCTTAAGATGCACATTTCAAAAATACCTATCCAAAAGTGCCCTTGGGAACCAGCTGAAGGAGCAGGACAGGACTTGGCACATGCTGTTGGAAGTCCAAGCCAGGTAAGAGTTGGAATTTTATATTAAATGCATAAATAAAAGAGGGGACATGAAAAAATGCCTAAAATAAAGCATCAAGATGATTAATCCTCAACAACTAAGTTGACTACATCTTGTAAATTGACTTCTTTCCCAAATTGTTGCCTGGAAGTTCAGTTATCATGGGTAATAGCCATGTATCATCACCTATCTCAGGATCTGATTAGCTTCAAATTATTGGAAAAATTCAAAGACCTTACTCTGACCAAAGATGCAACTCGGTCCTCTCCCCAGTCTAGCCTCAAGCTCCTGAAGACTCCTCTAGCCTCAAGCTCCTGAAGACTCCTGTAGCCACACGAGTCTGTTTACAGCCAGACCAACAAACTGATTATTTCCCATTTTTCTTTTCAGCGGGACCAGCAAGCTGATCCAGTTCATAGCACGTCCAATAGCACCAACACAGAGGAAGAGACAGGAACATGCAGCCAGGCTGAGGAGGCCACTTCTTTCAATGTCAACACAGCTCTAAACTTAATCCAGTCTTGAAACCACACCTGCAATCTATCAACATGACTGCTGTATGGAGGGTCCCACTGCTCGCAGAGTGACTGCAGTTCTAATGCCAAATGAGACAGCCTGCCCAAATTACTCCACCACTTAGGTGACAGCTACCTGTACTTCCCCGTAAACACAAGATTACAATTAGCTACTCCAATGCAGCAGAAGTTGGCACCACTTTCACTATTTCAATGTCAACTGACAAACAGATTAATTTAACATGGCTTTGAGGACCATGCCCACCCCACCTAATCCATAAACTACTCTTGTGCAGACCCTGAGTCAGCAATTCTTACTTGATACCTGCTTTAGGTATTTGCAGTACTGTCCTATTTGCAGGGGTATAAAACTACTTTAGGGGTTTACTTCATGTCATGCATATACCTTGGCAGCCATCTACTGCAGTTAAAAACAAAGCCAAAAAGCTCTACTAGATAACTAGAAAATTAAACAGCATTTAGGAACTGGTGGGAGATTGCTCACTGGTATTTAGTATCCATGAACATAGTGGCTGGCTACAGGGTACTTGAAAGAGATTTTAAGCAGAAGGCAGCTTGTCAGATTCTTTCCTCCATGCAATTCTTTTTCTGAAGAGCTTTTTAAGGGATAAGCATAGGGTTTTACTCTTCTGAGATTACATGCATTGTTAGAGACAAATGGATCATATCTCTTTTGTATTAAAAAAAGTCTGACTTGTAAGTATCTAGAGAGTCAAAATCCTGAGATTAAACATGCACTTAATAAGGCCATGAAAGATAAGAGCTGGTGGCCATCACTCCACAAGTACTGCCTCAAAATACAAACTCGCAGATTCACAGCAGTATAAAAATACAATGCTGGCAAGAAATTAGAATGAGAATAATCCACACATGCATACAAGTAATTAAACATGAGAATTGACTTTACAGTCACTTACCTTCACCATTGCAAATTAATATTCAGCAGAACAAGTTTGAGCAGTGCCTTTTGGACATTTTAAATCTGGGCGAAATACTTCTTTAAAACTCATGTCAGGATTATACAGCTTCCTTTCCAAGGACTGATTATTTCAGGCCTTCCTAACTGAAGTAAAAAATGCTTAAGACTGAACACAAGCCTTGGTTGACAGCACTTAAATGAGCCTGGAAATCTTCAAATTTACAGTGTCAGAAACTGCTGTGTAACTTCTAGCTAAGACTTCAGGGTAAAGTCTATCTATACTCAGTCAACTTGCAAATTAAAGTAGTCAGATTTTGGCAACTAAACCCTGGCTTCCCTTTTGCATAGGTTAATACTCCAATTTCTAAGCGCTTCACTGTTCATTGTCAGGGAAGTACCTGAAAAATTCCTCCACAAGTCATATCCCAGCTATTTCTTCTTTGCTAACATTTGATTTACGGATTACAATCCAAACTGCACTTCCAAAGGTCACAAGCATGTACCAACCATTTGAGGCACTACAAAAAAACCCATGACAACTCAGAGCTTGATCTTCAGTGACTGAAAAAAGCCCAGTATACACTAACCTTTAAGAGGATATGCCAAGAATAATTACAGAATTTTAAGTTCCAGTGACCACAAGATTGCATGTTCCATACTATTTCTTCTGGTAATGGTATCTACATCAACACAGGGAGCATCCATTTGAGGAAGGACAGAGAGCATCATGTTGGCACAACAAAACCCTTTAATTAAGGAGACATCTGGGTCATTAATAGCACGTCTGCTGGGGGAGGCAGCACCTCGCTAGATTGAGTTTCAAACCAAGTTCTGCATGAGGTGTTGAGCAAAAGAGAATTGGCTGCAAGCAGGACAGCACAGGCCTGGCGGGTTTTGTTTACTGTATAGTTAAGGGACCACTGAATGATTAATAAAAGACCGACAGTTTCTTTGTAGAGTAGCAGACAATATTTTAGGGCAAGACTTGGACTTCTCAGGTTAAGCATAAAAATGCTTACATAGAACTCTCTCCTCATCTGACTGGTGTTCGAATGGCTTTTCTAACTTGCTTCCCAAGAAAAAACATAAATGTAAGGCTCTCTTGAAAATAAAGCAGCCCAACAAAATGTTAGTTTACCAACAGAGCACCTGGCACATTAATATGTGTGGTAATACTAGCACTATGTAGCAATCTTCACTTACCATTTTGTTAGTAGCTACAGGCAAATCTTTGACAAGATCCCTTTCAAAGTAAACTTACTTCCACCAAGAACAGCAGGATCCTTTGCCCTCCTCAGACAAACTCTCCCCTGCACACTCCAGGCTCTTCTTAGGCACAGAGCCACCATCACCAACAGCAACGGCAAGTGGCTCATAAGGAACTGAACAACCTTTGTAGCATAAATCAGGTAGAAGAACGATGCCATACAAGCTTCAGGCTTGAAAAGTCCTGAAGCCCAACATATGAAGGAAATTTAAAAAGTTATTTAAGTCCTGGACACATGGTTAAAGCCAGAGGACCGCCACCATTTCATAGCAAGACCACCTCGCCTATTTCTACGCTCTTGATATGAGTATTAATAGAACACACAAAAAAACCCTCAAATATATACAAAGACTGGGCCCCTGGAGAAATGAGGAGGAGGAGGACAGGTGCCTTACAGTAAAGTTTCCCATCTTCAGAGCAGTTGCAAAATTACAAGCAACTTAAAACAAAAAAAACCCCAAGCTCTCAAGAAAACTTCTAGCAAATATAAGATCCTAAGCACCAAAAAAATATGTCCCTAGTTCCTTTTGGCATAAACTCAGAGAATTTTGAAAAGGTGGATCTAATTTTAATTTTCAGCCACCAGGAACCACTCGATATTCCAGGACTTGTCTCTTACCTCAGGCAGGACGCTGGACAAGCAAGGCGGACCTTCTCTGTCACCCTTCCCTTTCCTGCCTTGTTGTAAAACACTTTACAAATGGCAGCAATTCCCACTGGATGGGATGTACAATCGCTCCAGATCGCAGTGTGATATGAATTAATAATGTGCTGATTTTACCATACTGTATCGGGTGTCTGCACCCAGGCGCTGGCAGGGCGGGCTGCAGGGGCCTCTCTGAGGGGAGCGGAGGGGCCGCCCCGGGCCGGTCCCAGCCGGTTCCACAACAGACCCACAGCAGGACCCGGCTGAGCCCATCGCAGAAGCCAGCGGTGCCTCTGTGAAAACGCGTTTAAGAAACGGCAAAACACAGCGAGGCAGAGAGGAAAATCGTGTGAGAAACAGCCCCGTGAGGGCGGCACCGCGGCCTGAGGAAAAGGCGGGAAGGAGGCGCTCGAGGCGCCGGAGCAGGTTCCCCTCAGCCCCCGGAGAGAGCAGGCTAGAGCCGGTTCTCCTGACAGGAACTGCAGCCCACAGAGAGCCCACACCAGAGCAGGGGAGAAGTGTGAGGAGCAAGAAGGAGTGGTAGAAAGGAAACACTATATATCGATGGCAATACCTCATTCCTCAACCCCTCACGCTGCTCTGGGGAGGGAGGTAAAGGAATCAGGAATTAAGGAGTGAAGTTGAGCCTAAAGAAAGGGGGTGCACAGAGTTGTTTTAGTTCTTCCCCCTGTTTCTCACTATCCAATGCTATTTTAATTGGCAATAAATTAATTTTCCTCAAGTCCAGTCTGTTTTGCCTGCGACAGTAACTGGTAAAAAATCCCCTGTCTTTATCTTGACCCACAAGCTTTTTCATCTTATTTTCTCCTCCCAACCTGTTGAGGATGGGGAGTGGGAGAGCTGGGTGGGGTGTCTGGCCACCAGCTAAGGTCAACCCACCACACATAAAAATTGTTTCTTCTTCACCTCAGTGCTCTGAAGAATACTCTAATACCAAAAGAAACAGCAAAATCAATCAACTTTCTTTCCAATAATCTGCTTCTGACAGAATATAAAATCACGTATGTTGTTTGGTGCAATACTCACTACTTCTTCCCAAATCTCTAACATCACTGCAATCTTAACAGTGAATGAATACTCCTATCAGACACATCTACTTCCAATAAGCTTCCTGAACAACTTTTTGGACTGCTCTAAAATGCAGAGGAAGATTAAACCAGGAAGCCCTCAAGAAGCCAGATTGCTCCTGCTGCTGCAGGGGCATGGAATAGGGGCATCTGCTCCATCCGAGAGCATCCACTCCTGCAGTGGGAACCAGACCAGTTGCTGCAATTCTTGAACCAGTAAAGTGAACAACAGAGGCTGTTTGTAGATATTCTGCTGCTACAGGCCAACATTTGCCTGCCATTGCAAATCTCCTACTTCCCATGTCTAAAGCTGGTCATAAGCAGATGTCTTCTATCCAACATTCATATTTTACTGTGCCTACTCGCATTCAACGTTCTTAGGAGAAGGAGACCAAAATCCTCATTCCACTCCCTCCTGGTACTGCAATGGCTCACGCTCTCTATCTTTGTACTGACCTGTTGTGAAACCACAGTACTGGAAGGACAGGAGCAGAGTCAAAGTTTTGTTATTGCAGCAAAAGGCAAAGTGATGACACTACACAAATGCCTGGACACTGGAACAGTTTTTCGCTGGGAAAAATGACTTCTCAAGACACTGCTGTGGCAGATACATCGTGATCTTTGCTGTCAAGTTTGAGCTGTCAGTAGCTGCAGATATTCTCCAGCAGCATTTTCATCTGAACTGTAAGTCTTGGACCTAATTATTTAAACATTGTGATAAAGTATAAAAGACATCAGTAAGCAGAGTGGGACTTTATTTTAACAACACAGTTCCTCCTCAAACAATTACCAGGATGCGGTACGTGCAGTTTGGAGGAGAACTGAGCGTCAGCTTGGGTATTACTGCATGTCAGAGCTCCTCCCCTGGAGTCCTATCAAGTGACTTTCCTCCTCAAACATGTCCTAATGAATTCCAATGAAGCCTGCAGGTAAAATCCTTCCCTAACCATTTTGCCCTGATTGATAGCTTTAGAGCCTTCCTTCACATTGCTTCGGCTGCTTTCCAGACCTCCATTTTTCTCCTTTTTGTAAGGGTCTGCAAGAGGAAGTCGCACTTAATTTTTTCACTGTACGATTCTTTTAAAACTGACATCCTTGCATTGTAATGAAGGAACCCCTGGGTATTAGTGACAAATTAGTCACCACCTAAAAAATATTTTCTTTTCTTTTCTATACCAGGTGGAAGATATTAAAATCTCTAAAGGAATTTCTTCTACTTTGCTATAATAAATCATCACACAATTTTTGTTTAAAGTAACTTAATTTTACTACCTTTAAAAAGTCACCACAAGTAAAGAATCCCACAACTGTGTTAATGCAAGATTTAAAATAGTTTCAGGAACTTGATCAGGGATCATAAAGAACATATATTTAATTCTATTTTGAAAATTAATGTAATTTTACTCTCACATTTTAAATGTTATTTTTAAAATAAGGAACTGTTCCTGAGAAGAAAAAACATGTACCTACCACAGGCAAAAGTGTCACCTTCAAAAAGTTAGCAAAAAATCTTTTTCCTTCTTTGTTTAATTATCTAACTTAATAGGGAACAGTATTTTAAAATATACAGAGGCACCACACAGTCTATAAGAAAAGGTGAATTCTTGCACTGACTATTCTTTGTCGAAGAACTTGTAAAGGAGCAGCTAAAGTAGAGAAAAAAAAACTTGAGGTAGTTTGCTGAAGTTACAAGCCGTTGAAATACAGCAAAACATTTAGCGAAGGCACAGCTTTGCCTTCTTCCATTTTTTCCTAGAAAGTGGTCAGTAATATTTTAATAGCAATGTTATTTAAAAGTTGATACTCAAAATGTTGACTTCACAGCTATGCAGATTTTGTGTCATTTCAGTGGGGTTTTCTACTTTACAAGACAGATAAACTACTATAGTTTAAAATTAATACTAAATACTACACAAGTGGCCTATGGCTTCTGATTAAATAGCTTCACATACAATTATGGGCTCTTAACCATCAATTAAATCAATTTTCCAATGTTATAAGAGATCCATTAAGTAATCCAGGCAGTGAGAGAGTTCATTTTACAACTGAAAATAACACCAGAACCAAGACAGAAATTTAAAAGTCCTGTCCCATCAGCAAATGGGGAGGGCAGGAAGGTGTCTATCAACAAATACAGTACATGAAGTCTACACAAAAGTGTTTCTTCCTCTATTTGCCATGGAAAAAATGAGGAGCAGAAGATCAATTAAAAAGCAGAAATGTAAAACCAAGGCGTTAAACACTACTAGATATTTAAGATCCCACAGTGCTTCTTACAAGCACAGTGCATCACTCCCTGGCTTCTCCTGGGGGAGTTCCAGCTCCGATAATTACTTTCTGTCTGCTCACAAAGTTCAAGTTCAAAACAATATTCATTTTCCACTTCCTGTCCTAAACCAGGGCACAATGCTTCTGTGCACCATTAAGCAACCATCCTGCTCCACCACAGATACAGTTAAACCGCTGGTGTGATTGAATAATCCTGATTTGTGGCAGAAGGAACTGGGGGAAGAAGCAGCAGCATTGGGCTTTAAGAAGGAAAGCACAAGACTCCAACACCAATGCGTCTGACTTAGCAGCAGCATCCTTTATTACTTTCAATTCCAAATCAAGCATTTTTCTCCACCTCCAACCCCTCCTTTGCAGGGGGGCATAAGTGATGTTTCAAAATTAATCTAGCCCAGAAGTTTTGCTGCATCTCAAATATTTTACAGAAGACTCAGTTTGCTTCCCTAGTCCCTCTCTCCATCCATTTCTCTCCCCCAAATTATATTCATCTGCTGTAGTGAACAGGAAGGATGGCTGCCAAACAAACAAAGTTAGATCATAGATAATAGGCAGAATATGCCTTCTTTCGAACCACAACTTAATTTTCAGATTCAGAGGTATTAAAGAGGACAAAGTCATTTTAAGGAAAGACAGCAAAGGTCTGTCAAAGTTTTCATACAGAAGACCTCTTATATCGCCTTGTAAGGGTTACATACATTACAACATTGCTGAACGATTTTAGGTCAGAGACCTAAACTTGCCTCTCACTCAGAAAGAACTGAATTTTGTTAAAAACAAGATTCCTCTAAAGTAGATATTTACATAACAAGCTACCAAGGCTAAATAGAATGAGGATCTTGATAATTTTATTTTAACAAATAAAAAGAAAATTGGTGCCTGCCTCATTTTCCTGCTGCACATGTAACTCCACCAACACACTTAACAGCATTAGGTCAGAGGAGATGTTATACCAAGGACTAAATCACACCACTGCAAAGGTCTTTCGGTGCAGGAGCTTACATCCACTGTTACCACAGGGGCTGTGGTACCTCCCTCTCAGGGACCTGTCCTGGCTTCCCACCCAACGTGGATTTCTTAGCTTTTGCTAACTGCTGCTGAAAACCTTCGCCAAGTTGCAAATAAGGCCTATGTGTGGGGATAGCACAGACAGACCACGATTTCTGCCCCCATTTTGCAAGGTTCAGGCACTGAAAAAGTCAATTGGACTTGCACTTACAGTGGTTATAATGTGATTTTTTTTAATTTTTTCTTTTTTTTTAAATACACTTGTGCAGCAAGTATAGAAAAATCAAATCTGCTCCCTCACAATAAGGAGCCATTTCAGTGAAATGATTGGGGACTGCAGTACAAGCAGGACTGGATTGAATATATTTACCCATAGTTAAACACAGAGATGGAGAAAATGTACCTATTTTGCTACAAACATCAAAGCTGGCTTACTCCTAACTCTGTATCTCAGTGGAGAGGAGTAATATCAACACAGCACTTACCAAATGTAAGCTAGCAAAACCCACGCTTTTATAAATTAAAAAAATAAATTTAGCCTATTTAAAAAAGAGAAAATTTGGACAGAGTCAATACAACATTAAAACGTTTTACTTATAAAAGCATCGTGTTCCATAAAAATGGTGCTTTTTAGTTTGTTAAAGGGTGGGAAAACAATCTCTCTTTTTCAAATAAAAAGTATTGCTCAATTCTAAACAAGATTTTGAGTTGTTTCAGCCACAGAAATGGGAAAAAAATAATAAATCTGCATAGCAGTACTTCAGTTTACAAAACTGAAGTACACAAGTACACACTGTCAACATTTAATGAAAGTATTTTGTAAATAATCAGATCAGATAGTTACAATTAAACTCTAAAGATGGTAATTTAGCACAGATGAGCGGTCGCAAGGGGAATCAAACTGATGATACAGATCTGTATTCAAAACTGATCAAAGTTATTTCAAAGTAGCTGTAGGACAATTACACGGCAGAAAGCTGAATCAAATATGTCACCAAAAGACACGATTTGCAATAGCGCAAGGCTCGCCTTTAAGACAGCTGACGAGCCGCTCTGCGTGGTGCGCAGACTAAGCTGTAAATAACTGGGGGCCCCAGAGTGCTTTGCTTACTCAACCTATTTAAAAAACAAAAAAATTTCAGATGCCTGCCCCACTTTCCCCTTACCATTTCTTGTGGGTGCCTGAGTAATCCTAGAGGCATTTCCAGTTTTTAAGGTATTTGCTGAGTTTAAGAAAATTTCCCCAAGTCCCTTTTGTCTGTCTTTGGAAGCACCAGGCTTTGCTACTCTGGTTGAGTTTCTCTGTGAAGTTTGCCCTTTCCAGCACAGAGTGAGGCGTCAGCTCTCTGTGGGTTAACTAGTTACTATCTGGGCTGACAACTATTAAATCATTCTTTTTATTTAGGATTTTTATTTATTTATTTAGCTGGGCTGTCTTCCTTCTCAAAAGCAGGGATGGCAAATGAGAATTTCTGCACCATAAGACTGAACACCTGGAATTAGGCGCCAAACTGCATGAAATTACCAATTTTCTTAAACCTTTCTGCAAATCCAAGAAGGCGAAATTAAACTTGGACCTTCTTTAATTACTGCAACCCAGAAAAGTAGGAGCCCACTGGCAGGAACAGGCAGCAGAGAGGAACCTTGTCTGCAGAGTGACTTGGCTCTGGCCAGGCTTGCAATCTGTAGCACTGGTTTATTTAAAAACATTCCCAAAGATGTCTCTTATTGTTGAAATAATTCAAGACTTCCATTTCCCTGAATTATTAAGTGGTGTTGTGGCAAAGGCAAGTTGAGGTTCTATCGTGCATCAATTTCCTCTCCAAAAAGCAGAGAGGAGATGAATGACACTGGCATTTCATGCAGCACTCACGCAAAGACACAGACACGACGAAATCTCAGGTTTGTAACCAAATACTTTAAACCTTCATTTCCTTAAGAGGAAACCAGCTGGGAATAAGTTCGAAACAGGCTATCATCAAGGAAGTTTCTAACATCGGAAAAACAAACTTCAATCAATTTCTACCAGTCTCTGTCCATCAGTAACAAACCCTTCACCTGCTTTTCAAATTGCTAAGGCCCAAATCGTATCCAGGCTCTCCCGGCCTCAATCCCATTTTCACTCTTTGTATTCAAACCTGGCAGCAACAACAAAAAACCCCCAGCAGTCTCTCAAACAACAAAATCCCACACCCCAAAGAAACACGCACTCTGCTTCACCAAAAAAATGTCAGTCAACAAATAGGCACAAATTTCACAATGGCTGAGGTCATTCTCTTTAAGTCATTAGGGTTTGTGGGTGAGTTTTCCTGGTGGTTTTAACATTGGTTTCTGTGATTGCAGTTATGCTTATTTATGCATTTAAGGCATATGATCTAATACACTTAGGTTTAACTACTTCATTCTTTTGACATTCTTTCCAAATTATAAAAAGGATTCTTGGTGTTTTCACTGCCTTGGTAAAGAAACAAAATTGCTGTCCACATAATTTCTTAAAAATACAGAACAGAGTAAGTACTTGTTGAAAATAATTCAAAGACAAAAAACCCTACACCAGACATTCCCCCCCAACATAACGCTTACTTTTGTTCTCTCTCTGCCCTTCTGAGTGAACCTACTATTTTTTTAGAAATAGCTGTTTTGCCGGCTTTTTAAAAACAATACTCAGGCCCTCAGTGTACTTCAGTTACAACTTATAATCAACACAGAAGTTCAGTTTATTTTTTTTAAAATCCCTTCTATTTTTACTTTTTTGCTTTTAAAAAACTGCACATTTGCGGTATGCTTCACTCACATTGCAACGTCCACAGCCACTTTGATCTCTACAATAATGCTCATTTTCTTCAATGCCTTCTGGTTATGATCTACCAGGGGTCTTTGCTTGATAAAAATCACAGAAAACAAGATAGAAAATTGACTTTTAACAGAAATTTGAATTATCTTCTCCCTCCAAGGCAAAAAAAACCCAAAAACAAACAGCCCCCACCATCCAAAACAGGCTGAAGAAACTCACCAACTTGTCAGAAAAATTCAGAAACTTTTTCAAGAAGCTCAAATGAAAAATGAAATTGGGTATACGTGTGCACATCTCTCCCCCAATACTTTGTGCCGTGCATGGCTATTAGTTATACACATAAATCATATTAAAACATTTAAAGTAACCTTTTCAAACTTGAGGCTGTGGTTACTTCTATGCAAGGTATTTCCATCGTCCCTGATGTTGTTCCATATATCCAAGCATGTTTCTAGTCAACAGGAGAAAGAGCGGAGAGCATCTCACAACCTTGGCAGGAGACAGAAGGGCCCGTTCCTGCTCTGTCCCCTGCAGACAGAGGTGCCACCTCTCCTCGTGGCTCTCAGCTCAGCATCACCACCAGGTACAGCTGTTTTGAGTTCAACTGTGATCCAGCCACACCGACAGCGACAAAATGTTACTTAACAGCATACAAAAAGCTCTGACCGTCCCAAGCCACCAGACCTCCATCTCCCCAGCTCAGTAAAGTACCACGATTTACAGCCACACACTGTGTGGGCACCTCAACAACATCGCGGGCTCCCCTCTCCTCTGCTGCTCCTCCCTTTCCAAGCTGCTTTTTCTAATTGAACCCCAACTAAAACAATCCTCCAAAAATTACAACAAACCTTCCCTAAAATTCTCCATAAACCTTACCGCAACCCTGCAGCAGACTCCTGGCTTTCCACAGAGCCTCTGGACATAAACACGAGGGAAAATACCTTAGCATGGCACTAATGAAGTATTTCCCGGAGACAGCAGAAGTGACAAACAGAATGAGAGCAAAGCCAAGATGCCATCTCGACTTCAGGCAAACAACCTCTTCTGACCTCTGGCAGCTCCCACACACTATTAAACAAAAAGTATTCTCTCCATGTTAATGAACCATGTACAATCTAACAGATAACACTGATGTTAAATAAACATGTTTATATGTGACTTCTAATGCTAGGACTTAAGCAGCTGCAGACAAATAATTTTAAATGGGAAGGATTATGCCAATGTAATCTTTCTCCTCTCATTTTACACACCCTTGAAATAATTCAAACACATAATTAAACTCTGAGCAGAAAGAGGTTTGACAATTTTTAATTAAATATTCATTCTGTGACACACTGGAATCATCTATGCATTGACCACTATTTTGGATCCAATTTTCCTCTCACACCTCTGGCAGGTTTACATCAAGAACAATGGATAAGCTTGCTGAAGAAGGGAACTGGATCGGGTTTTGTATGCCATGATCAGAAAATAATTTGCAAGATGACTGCAGAGCCCTGAATCCTTATTCCCGCTTTCTCCTCCCTCCTGCTTCAATACTCTGGTAACACCAAATCTACTTGCAAATGGCAAAACCTCCAGGCCCCAAACAACCCAACCAAGATGAGTAATTATTTGCATCCTAATTGAGGGGCTTATCCTCACCTGATTAAAACAAGGTGTTTGTTAAACATCATTACCTGAGTTAAGATCTGCAAATAAAGATGAAGTATTGTTTTAAGAATTAGACTGCCATGAACAATTGTTTTCTGATGAGATCTCTTAACAAACAGTCCCAACCAGGATGGTCAGTAGGAAAGGGAAGGAAAGACATTTGCTGAGTTCTACCTGTTCATAGTCAATATTATGCCAAGAGGTTTGAGTAGCTATGCCTTTTTTTTTCCTAAAGTAGATATAAATTTTAAAAACCCGAAAACTTGTGCTTTTTACTAAATTAAGCCATTGAAAAGGAGGGTGCAGCTAAAACCTGAATGGCTTTGCTTTTGTATATGCCATTGTTTATAACTCTGAACAGAATTTTTGTTCATTCTTGGTATAAATATTTTTCTGTCCCAGGTAGTACAATATGAAATATATTGAAAAGAACTTGATTGTTAGTTCAGGAGACTACACATGCATACAGTAACTATACATTTGAAATGGCAGTACAAGATTTCCCTACTTGATCTACCAAATAAACCCTCCACTTATGGGACATATTTAAAATCTTCACATTAAAACTGCAGTGTTACGTGGCTCATGAAGAGGATTTGAATTTGCAACTTCATTTAACAGTTCGTCCCTAATAAAAGTGACTCCAGCCAGGCAAAATCAATTCAAAAATATTTTCTTAGCATTCTAAGAACTTTTGCTAGTTTTCACAAAATTTTAAAAGCATTTTTCACTGCACAAGTAATCTTAACAATCATTTCCACAGATTAAGTCTAACAACCTGTGAATTTATTGCTGAAAGAATTTACTGCAAAGAATAATTACTCTTCAGCACTGTTCTTGCTTGTTCTCCAGTTGAAGACACCTTAAAACCATCTGGTTACTGCAAAATTTGGCACAGAAGAAACAAATCTCACTGAAGAGAATTATAGCTGATTTCAGAATAGCTGTTTTACTACTACAAATCATAAATAACAGTTGGGAAGACAGGAGAAAATTACCAACTTCTTTAATTGTTTTCTTTGTCAGCAGTGTGTACATATGCACACTGATATGCAAATACAGCCTCATCGACTTACAGCCTTGAAGTTAAACATGCAACTAATTTTTTCAGGATTAATAGTTAAATTATTACATTTTCAGAAAAATCTAGCAGATCAACCAGCTAAGCACAACAACACAGCAACACACAAGATTCTTGAAGTGATATTCTGAGATCAAGTTCTTCATATGAATGTCTGAGTTTAATTCCTTTGTAAAACCAAGGCGTATCCGCAGCATCATGTAGTTGAATATGGGACTTATTGTTGGAGGGGGATTTACCAACAACATTTTTATTTCTCCCTAATGAAGCTTTTCTAATGAAATTTAAGACTGCCAAGGTTGTGAGATACTTGAAACAGGAGCCCATTTCAAACATTTCAGCCAAATAATGGTGATAAGATTAGTGAGTCATGGGAATCAAATCTCTATGTAGTATTTTAAAAGAAAATTAGCTGAGGGGAGCGGGCTAAACAAAGCAAAGCAAAACAAATCGATGAGCCGAAAACCAAAAGAGTACACTGCTTATTATTTAGCCAAATGTTCTGACCTGTTGGTGGGGGATTTGAGGACATACAAGAATTGTCCAGACAATTTGACTCAGTATTTTACTCAATAACCTCACGATTTAACTTTGCATCACACATTAAGATTTAATTATTTTTTTTTAAGTGATGTAAGTTAGAATAATGAAATTAAGTCATCAGCTGCTGTGCCATTTCAAGTAAATTTTCAAAATATGCTTAAAAGGTTTCTGGAATGTTTCCAAAGCTGCAAGCACTGACTACTTTCAAGGCATCTGTACTGCAAATCTTTCATACTCGCCTGTGTAGTATTTGAGGCCACATGATGCCTTAAATTTCAAAGTAGAAATAAAAATTTAGCTTTGTTTAAGAATAGGAATGGTTTACTCCATGTCAAAAAGGACACGGAAAAATAATTTATCCTGTATGTTGCAACATGTAACACAAAACAATGCAACACTAAATGTATGGAAGCATCTAAGAAAAATTAGTTTAGATGGAGAACAACTAGTTTAAATATATGTCATTTTGGGAGGACCAGACCGCCCTAATACCCACAGATGTAGATAGGCAAAGAGAATTTAGACAACTGCTTTCTCAATATATGGGGGGGGTGGGGAACCTTCTATAGAATGCATGGCAGAGATAAGAAATTCGCAGTAAATTAGTAAAGTCCACAAGAAAGACTAAACAATAAACTGTTCCTGCCATAGCCTTTAACAGCGCTAAGGGATGTGTGAATTTGATAGCACGCTGAACAAAACTCCTGTTAAAAAAATCTGATGTAGACCAATAAACTGTTTATTGGTTAACCATATGTATTTTAACAATTACAATTTTATATAACAGAATATATCATCATTTGAAATGTCTGAAAAACAGTAGTTGTATACCATGAATAATTTCAAAGGAAACTGAGGCCATTCACTGGGCTCAGGCATAATTTAACACTCAAAA